>OU342499.1:14943912-17413369 GCA_910589525.2 Ennomos quercinarius | reverse complement strand
AACCTAACCTAACCTAACCTAACCTAACCTAACCTAACCTAACCTAACCTAACCTAACCTAACCTAACCTAACCTAACCTAACCTAACCTAACCTAACCTAACCTAACCTAACCTAACCTAACCTAACCTAACCTAACCTAACCTAACCTAACCTAACCTAACCTAACCTAACCTAACCTAACCTAACCTAACCTAACCTAACCTAACCTAACCTAACCTAACCTAACCTAACCTAACCTAACCTAACCTAATCTAACCTAACCTAACCTAACCTAACCTAACCTAACCTAACCTAACCTAACCTAACCTAACCTAACCTAACCTAACCTAACCTAACCTAACCTAACCTAACCTAACCTAACCTAACCTAACCTAACCTAACCTAACCTAACCTAACCTAACCTAACCTAACCTAACCTAACCTAACCTAACCTAACCTAACCTAACCTAACCTAACCTAACCTAACCTAACCTAACCTAACCTAACCTAACCTAACCTAACCTAACCTAACCTAACCTAACCTAACCTAACCTAACCTAACCTAACCTAACCTAACCTAACCTAACCTAACCTAACCTAACCTAACCTAACCTAACCTAACCTAACCTAACCTAACCTAACCTAACCTAACCTAACCTAACCTAACCTAACCTAACCTAACCTAACCTAACCTAACCTAACCTAACCTAACCTAACCTAACCTAACCTAACCTAACCTAACCTAACCTAACCTAACCTAACCTAACCTAACCTAACCTAACCTAACCTAACCTAACCTAACCTAACCTAACCTAACCTAACCTAACCTAACCTAACCTAACCTAACCTAACCTAACCTAACCTAACCTAACCTAACCTAACCTAACCTAACCTAACCTAACCTAACCTAACCTAACCTAACCTAACCTAACCTAACCTAACCTAACCTAACCTAACCTAACCTAACCTAACCTAACCTAACCTAACCTAACCTAACCTAACCTAACCTAACCTAACCTAACCTAACCTAACCTAACCTAACCTAACCTAACCTAACCTAACCTAACCTAACCTAACCTAACCTAACCTAACCTAACCTAACCTAACCTAACCTAACCTAACCTAACCTAACCTAACCTAACCTAACCTAACCTAACCTAACCTAACCTAACCTAACCTAACCTAACCTGACCTAACCTAACCTAACCTAACCTAACCTAACCTAACCTAACCTAACCTAACCTAACCTAACCTAACCTAACCTAACCTAACCTAACCTAACCTAACCTAACCTAACCTAACCTAACCTAACCTAACCTAACCTAACCTAACCTAACCTAACCTAACCTAACCTAACCTAACCTAACCTAACCTAACCTAACCTAACCTAACCTAACCTAACCTAACCTAACCTAACCTAACCTAACCTAACCTAACCTAACCTAACCTAACCTAACCTAACCTAACCTAACCTAACCTAACCTAACCTAACCTAACCTAACCTAACCTAACCTAACCTAACCTAACCTAACCTAACCTAACCTAACCTAACCTAACCTAACCTAACCTAACCTAACCTAACCTAACCTAACCTAACCTAACCTAACCTAACCTAACCTAACCTAACCTAACCTAACCTAACCTAACCTAACCTAACCTAACCTAACCTAACCTAACCTAACCTAACCTAACCTAACCTAACCTAACCTAACCTAACCTAACCTAACCTAACCTAACCTAACCTAACCTAACCTAACCTAACCTAACCTAACCTAACCTAACCTAACCTAACCTAACCTAACCTAACCTAACCTAACCTAACCTAACCTAACCTAACCTAACCTAACCTAACCTAACCTAACCTAACCTAACCTAACCTAACCTAACCTAACCTAACCTAACCTAACCTAACCTAACCTAACCTAACCTAACCTAACCTAACCTAACCTAACCTAACCTAACCTAACCTAACCTAACCTAACCTAACCTAACCTAACCTAACCTAACCTAACCTAACCTAACCTAACCTAACCTAACCTAACCTAACCTAACCTAACCTAACCTAACCTAACCTAACCTAACCTAACCTAACCTAACCTAACCTATCCTAACCTAACCTAACCTAACCTAACCTAACCTAACCTAACCTAACCTAACCTAACCTAACCTAACCTAACCTAACCTAACCTAACCTAACCTAACCTAACCTAACCTAACCTAACCTAACCTAACCTAACCTAACCTAACCTAACCTAACCTAACCTAACCTAACCTAACCTAACCTAACCTAACCTAACCTAACCTAACCTAACCTAACCTAACCTAACCTAACCTAACCTAACCTAACCTAACCTAACCTAACCTAACCTAACCTAACCTAACCTAACCTAACCTAACCTAACCTAACCTAACCTAACCTAACCTAACCTAACCTAACCTAACCTAACCTAACCTAACCTAACCTAACCTAACCTAACCTAACCTAACCTAACCTAACCTAACCTAACCTAACCTAACCTAACCTAACCTAACCTAACCTAACCTAACCTAACCTAACCTAACCTAACCTAACCTAACCTAACCTAACCTAACCTAACCTAACCTAACCTAACCTAACCTAACCTAACCTAACCTAACCTAACCTAACCTAACCTAACCTAACCTAACCTAACCTAACCTAACCTAACCTAACCTAACCTAACCTAACCTAACCTAACCTAACCTAACCTAACCTAACCTAACCTAACCTAACCTAACCTAACCTAACCTAACCTAACCTAACCTAACCTAACCTAACCTAACCTAACCTAACCTAACCTAACCTAACCTAACCTAACCTAACCTAACCTAACCTAACCTAACCTAACCTAACCTAACCTAACCTAACCTAACCTAACCTAACCTAACCTAACCTAACCTAACCTAACCTAACCTAACCTAACCTAACCTAACCTAACCTAACCTAACCTAACCTAACCTAACCTAACCTAACCTAACCTAACCTAACCTAACCTAACCTAACCTAACCTAACCTAACCTAACCTAACCTAACCTAACCTAACCTAACCTAACCTAACCTAACCTAACCTAACCTAACCTAACCTAACCTAACCTAACCTAACCTAACCTAACCTAACCTAACCTAACCTAACCTAACCTAACCTAACCTAACCTAACCTAACCTAACCTAACCTAACCTAACCTAACCTAACCTAACCTAACCTAACCTAACCTAACCTAACCTAACCTAACCTAACCTAACCTAACCTAACCTAACCTAACCTAACCTAACCTAACCTAACCTAACCTAACCTAACCTAACCTAACCTAACCTAACCTAACCTAACCTAACCTAACCTAACCTAACCTAACCTAACCTAACCTAACCTAACCTAACCTAACCTAACCTAACCTAACCTAACCTAACCTAACCTAACCTAACCTAACCTAACCTAACCTAACCTAACCTAACCTAACCTAACCTAACCTAACCTAACCTAACCTAACCTAACCTAACCTAACCTAACCTAACCTAACCTAACCTAACCTAACCTAACCTAACCTAACCTAACCTAACCTAACCTAACCTAACCTAACCTAACCTAACCTAACCTAACCTAACCTAACCTAACCTAACCTAACCTAACCTAACCTAACCTAACCTAACCTAACCTAACCTAACCTAACCTAACCTAACCTAACCTAACCTAACCTAACCTAACCTAACCTAACCTAACCTAACCTAACCTAACCTAACCTAACCTAACCTAACCTAACCTAACCTAACCTAACCTAACCTAACCTAACCTAACCTAACCTAACCTAACCTAACCTAACCTAACCTAACCTAACCTAACCTAACCTAACCTAACCTAACCTAACCTAACCTAACCTAACCTAACCTAACCTAACCTAACCTAACCTAACCTAACCTAACCTAACCTAACCTAACCTAACCTAACCTAACCTAACCTAACCTAACCTAACCTAACCTAACCTAACCTAACCTAACCTAACCTAACCTAACCTAACCTAACCTAACCTAACCTAACCTAACCTAACCTAACCTAACCTAACCTAACCTAACCTAACCTAACCTAACCTAACCTAACCTAACCTAACCTAACCTAACCTAACCTAACCTAACCTAACCTAACCTAACCTAACCTAACCTAACCTAACCTAACCTAACCTAACCTAACCTAACCTAACCTAACCTAACCTAACCTAACCTAACCTAACCTAACCTAACCTAACCTAACCTAACCTAACCTAACCTAACCTAACCTAACCTAACCTAACCTAACCTAACCTAACCTAACCTAACCTAACCTAACCTAACCTAACCTAACCTAACCTAACCTAACCTAACCTAACCTAACCTAACCTAACCTAACCTAACCTAACCTAACCTAACCTAACCTAACCTAACCTAACCTAACCTAACCTAACCTAACCTAACCTAACCTAACCTAACCTAACCTAACCTAACCTAACCTAACCTAACCTAACCTAACCTAACCTAACCTAACCTAACCTAACCTAACCTAACCTAACCTAACCTAACCTAACCTAACCTAACCTAACCTAACCTAACCTAACCTAACCTAACCTAACCTAACCTAACCTAACCTAACCTAACCTAACCTAACCTAACCTAACCTAACCTAACCTAACCTAACCTAACCTAACCTAACCTAACCTAACCTAACCTAACCTAACCTAACCTAACCTAACCTAACCTAACCTAACCTAACCTAACCTAACCTAACCTAACCTAACCTAACCTAACCTAACCTAACCTAACCTAACCTAACCTAACCTAACCTAACCTAACCTAACCTAACCTAACCTAACCTAACCTAACCTAACCTAACCTAACCTAACCTAACCTAACCTAACCTAACCTAACCTAACCTAACCTAACCTAACCTAACCTAACCTAACCTAACCTAACCTAACCTAACCTAACCTAACCTAACCTAACCTAACCTAACCTAACCTAACCTAACCTAACCTAACCTAACCTAACCTAACCTAACCTAACCTAACCTAACCTAACCTAACCTAACCTAACCTAACCTAACCTAACCTAACCTAACCTAACCTAACCTAACCTTTTTTTTTTTTTTTTTTTTTTTTTTTTACGTGAAGAAAATGCTTTTACGCACACCCGCGGCTGGGTGGGCCGTGGGTAGTGTCGGACTCGGTGCAAAAAATGCACCCATACCGACTAAAAACTTCACGGTGTTCCTGCAGCACCAGCAAATGTGCAGGGTTGCGGGTCCGCTTGCGCACTACTCCGCTACCCTGCCCGCGCTGCCATCCGCCATGTAAAGAGCGACGGACCCACCTCTGGAGGGGAAAAGGCCCCCTCCGTTCGGCTCGAGGCGATGCCCCGGAACATCCAGGGGCATTGGCACCTCTCTAGGGGACCTTACCTGTGGTGTGGAACGCCGGATGTACCCACATCCAGCGCCCCAGGTCCTCTTAGCGGAGACGGCGTCCGGACCCTATTGGCCCGTCTCCGTGTCCGCACCCTCCGGAGCGGAAGAGCGAGAGGGTCTCTCTCTCTATCCCGCTCTTCGGCCTCCCTCTGTGAAATAACAGTCTCACAGAAGGAGGCCACAGCCTCCCAGGACCTCTCCTCGTCGAGCATCTTGGATAAGATGGTCGGCAGGGAGAGGTCTGCCCCCAGAACCGCGACCAGTGACCGCCGCGGTTCCTCCTCACCCTGGCATGCCTCCAGCACGTGCTGCGCAGTATCTTCCGCGCAGCCACACCGATGACACACCGGGGTTGCCTCCCGTCTGGCCACGTTACAGAGGTACCTCCCGAAGCACCCGTGCCCCGAGAGGACCTGTGTCAGCCGGAAGGTCAGCGCTCCATGTTCTCGCTGGACCCACTGTTCGAGAAGGGGCTGGATCGCTCCAAGGAGACGTTGTGCTCCAGCCCCCCTTCCCGCGAGCCCCACCAGAAGCCGCTCCTTCCAACGCGTCAACGCGCTCTCCCTGGCAACCGTGCGCCAGCGCGCGACTTCCTGTGGCATCGGCCGCAGATCTTCGGCCCGCGCTTGGACTCTGCGCTGGAACACGGCTGCCAGAACGTCCGCCTCAAGGTCCCATGGGAGGGACCCCGCGAGGACACAGGCCACCTCATGCGAGAGTGTGCGGTAGCCTCTGCACACTCTCACCGCCATGACTCTTTGAGCCCTCAGGAGTGTATAGGTCTCCTGGGAGCCCAGAGAACCAGCCCAGATCGGGGCACCGTAGAGGGCCATCGACCTCACTACCGCCATGTAAAGGTGGCGGCAGCTGCCTCCCCCGCCTCCCAGATTCGGGAGAAGACGGCTCAATGCGGCGGCAGTCCCCATGAGTTTTGGGGACAACCGCCGCAGATGCTCTCCGAATCTCCATTTGCTGTCTAGCACGACGCCCAGATACTTGAGAGTCGGGCGGACAGCAATGGAGGTTCCCCCCACCACGATGTTGGAGCCCGCAGGTGGCGCCCCCCGAGGACCATGAAAACATATGGCCTCGGATTTATGGAGCGCCACTTCCAGGCCCAACTGTCGGATTCTAGCCACGACCACAGCAACTCCTGCCGTTGCCAGGATCGACGCATCCCTGTACGTCCTTCCCCGGGCGGTAACCAGCGTGTCGTCGGCGTAACAAACGACGCCGACGCCATGAAGGTTAGCGCCCCGAAGGACCCAGTCATAGCCGACGTTCCACAACAGGGGCCCTAAAACAGATCCCTGTGGAACGCCGCGTGTCATGGGGCTCCGTCCCTCTCCATGCGTCGTCGGGAAGATTACCTCTCTATATGAGAGGTAGTCCCCGACGAGGCGCTGCAGGTACTGAGGTACCTTGTGGTACTTCAGCCCTTCCAAAATTATGCTCCACGGCAGCGTGTTGAAGGCATTAGCGATGTCTAAAGACACCGCCAACATGACGCCGCCGCTGGAGCACGCCTCAACGGAAAGGTCGCGGACGCGAGAGATCGCGTCCAGCGTCGAGCGACCCCTTCGAAACCCGTACTGCTCATCCGCAAGATCGGGACCAGTCCTCTCCAGGTGCCTGACGAGGCGGGCAGCGACGACACGCTCCAACAGCTTGCCGGCCTCGTCAAGCAAGACAATAGGGCGGTATCCCACAGGCTCATCCGCCGGGCGCCCATCCTTACGAAGGAGGACGAGCCTGCCCCCCTTCCACCGCCGGGGGAACTTCCCCTCCTCAAGGCAGCGGCTGAACAGTGCCTTCAATCGAGGCCCCATAGCATCCTGAGTGAGGGCCCACGCACGACCGGGTATGCCGTCTGGCCCCGGTGCCGTGTTTTTGGCCCTCATTTTCAGGATGGCTGCGCCGAGCTCCCCCTCTGAGACTTCGGGAGGAGAGTTGGTCAAGCCTTGCCCTTCTACTTCAACCACCACCATAGTGGGAGGGACGAACTCGGCCCCTGGGGCCGCGGGGAACAGTCCTTCGACCACCCGCTGCAGGACTGTAGGCGCAAGCGTAGAGGTGGTCGGAGGAGCCCAAGGGTGGAGTTTCTGCCTGGCCAGCCTATACGGCCGACCCCACGGGTCCAGCTCAAGCGTCTGCAGCAGCTCCCGCCAGGCTCGGGCCTTGGCCTCATCGATGGCGACGCGGAGGGCTTTCGACGCCTCCCTATAGGAGGCGTACAGGCGATCCAGCTCCAACGTCTCTTGGCGTCTTCTCCTACGGTACCGCTGGTACCGGCGGCGTCTCCCCACACAACGACGGCGGAGTTCCGCGATCTCTTCAGACCACCAGTATACCTGGCGCCTGGACTGCGGAGCTCTGGCACGAGGCATGGCCGCATCGCAGATCTGCGCCATTGCCCTGCAGAGTTCATCCGCTTCGGCGTCAATCCCTATCGGCTCCGCAGGTGGAGCGTTCCACGCCTGTACTATGGCTGCCTCCTGCAGCACCTCCAAGTCCAGGCGTTTTAGGACCCACCTCGGACCAGATTCAACTGGCCCCTCCATGACGGTCGAGGAAGAGGAAACGCTGAACCGAATGTATCGATGGTCAGAGAGCGTTTCCTCGTCCACAAGCACCTCCCAGTCGTGAACACGCTGTGCCAGCTCAGGAGTGGCAAATGTCACGTCAACCACTGAGCCACCCCATCGGCGCACGCACGTGTGCTCCGTCCCCCGGTTCAGGACGCACAAGCCTGCCACGATCAACCACTCCGAAACTACTCTGCCCCGTGCGTCAGTCGTCAGAGATCCCCACGCGGGTGACTTCGCGTTGAGATCTCCGAGGACGACAACCGGTCTGGGACGGTTTCTGCCTACGACCGTGCCCACCTCGTCGAGGAGGGTCTCAAGCTCGTGGAGCGGCCTATTAGGGGAGTGATATACCCCCACAATCACCGTCTCTCCGACACTCACCGCTACGTATCCCTGTCCCCTAGCCACTGCATTCAGGGGCCTGGACCGGGCTGGCGACTGGGTGGTAACAGCCACCAAGCCATTAAGGTCACCAACCCAGTCAGACCTGAGAGGGACCGTATACGGCTCCGTAACAACCGCGATCTGTATCAACCGCTCCGCCAGAACCTGGAGCAAAAGGTCCTGAGCCCGGGCGGAGTGGTTGATATTCGCCTGGAGGAAGGTTAGGGCCATCCTATGTCACCTCCATGTGATCCCCCTGCTCCGATGTGGAGCTTCTCGGCTGTGACTTGGCTATGGCCTCAGTCGCAGCCGACTTACGTCGCTTCTCTGTCTTTGACGGGGGCTTGGCGCATGCCTTGCCCCCGGAGAGGTGGTTCGCGGGCTTCTCCGCAGCTGCACATATAGTGCAGTGCGGGGGAGCGGAACACTCACTGGCCTTGTGGCCCTTTTGACCGCAGCGGTGGCACTCGTCAGTGCGGTCAACCTCGGACTTGCACTGAGCCCTGACGTGGCCCAGCGCATGACACCGGTAACATCGGCGGGGTCTGGCGTCCAAAACCTGGACTTGTGCCGAGAACCAACCGATGTGGAGTCGTCCTCCCGCTGCAGAAATCTTCTTAGCGGCTGTCATAGGGCAGCGTACCACAGAGGTTCCCATGCCTCTTGGCCCCCTCCTTATGGTGCCGGCCTTCACATCCTGAGCCAGACACCCTCCGGCTTTGGCGACCGTCTTTGTCAACTCCTCCACGCTCACGGAGTCATCCAGGCCACTCACCCGCATGTCGGTGGTGGTAGTCGGTCTAGTGACCTTTACTTCCTCCACCCCCCGGAAGACCTCCCTTAACTTTTCAGCCAGGGAGTCAGCCTTTTCCGTCTTCTCTGCTCCAGGAACCTCAAGGATACGGGCCCCCGTTGCCGCCGTCCGCATCTTCAGGGGGGGCACCCCTAGAGTGCCGAGATCAATACGACCTTTGGCCTCAGCCAGCACTTTGGCATATGTTATGCCTTTCTCCGCCGCCTCTGGCTGCAGTGTGATCACAACAGCTGCAGTGCGAGGTGGCCGGAGTTTGGGCGCCTTAGCCTTGGAGGTGGGAGGAGTTGGTTTCCTCACCGCAGCCTCTCTTGCTCCCAGGATCTGGGCCCTCTCAGGGGCGGCAGACCTGGGCCGGGGATTGGCTGGAGCAGTAGGTTGTGCGCGCTTTTTGGAGCGCTTGACCACCTCGGTCCAAGCAACTGGTGCTGCTGGAGGCGGAGCCGGAACTGGCACTAGCTCAGCGGGGCTGGTGGTGGCGGGTGCAGGAGCCGGCCCCCCTTTACCCTTGCCCTTCCCTTTACCTCCAGCCTTGTCCTTTTTGGGCTTGGCGGCTTGGGATGGGCCAGGTGACGGCTCTACTGCTGACGAGGCGGCTGACGTGCTGGGGACAGCTAGGCTGCGTTCCGCTTCTTCCCTCCGTCTATCGGCGGCTAACGGCGGCCTGAGGCTCTTCGCTGGCAGCAGCCTCTCCTCCACGTTTTCAAACCGCGCATTGATCATGGTGCCCACTTGCACCATGATCTTCTGCACCACGTCTTCCAGGGCCGGGGCCTGGACCGCTGCTGGCGCCTGTGTCAGTGGAGCCGAGACAGGGGCCGGCCTCTGCTGGGAAGCCCGCAGCTCCTCCATTTCACGGCGAAGTTGTTTAAGCTCCGCCGTGAGCTGCTTGTTGGCCTCCATCATAAGCCGAACCTCTTCGGGCACAGACCGGGCCTGCGTCTCCTCGAACGAAGCCCGGAGAATTCCTGCGGCTTTCTTCAGGGCTTTCACGTAGGTGCCCTTTAGATTGCTGGACTTTGTGGCTATTTTGGTAATCGTGTCCACAGCATCCGCCACCATCCACTCCAGTTGTGTTGCGTCCCTGCCTCGCACTTCATCATCGGGCGTGGGGGATGGGGCAGCTTTCTTGAAGAAGGCTATGTTTGCTGCCTTTTTCCGCTGCAGTTCCTCCGCCATCTCCTTCTCCGCAATGAGCCGGAGCTCCTTCTCACGGGCCTTGTTCAGTTCGGCCTTGGCTTTCGCCAGGCCGACATACTGACCTGTGGTTGGCGGACGGCCACGTGGACGTCGCGCCATTGCCACTTTTGGTGTAGACACCTCGTCCGAGGTGTCTCCATCTTCTGTCCTGTGTCGTTTCCGCCACTGGCCACCACTTCCTAATGACGCCCCAGAGCCAAGGGACGCCACTGTTATAAGGCTTACGTCAGAGTCTGATGACTCTGACAACCTACTGAATGACGGGCACTCAACCTCATCAATTCCCTCTTGTGCGCCCGGCGCCTTTCTGCTATACTCAACATCGTCGCAAGCGACTAAAAGGTTTTTTTTGTTTTCTGTTCCCATTGTTGTTCCCACGAGTCGGGCCGATCTAAATGTCAATCCCCCGGGTGACGCCCATTCCGGAGGATAAGGGTACATACTGCGGAGGTCCCCAGGTATCCGCAGGTTTTTACGTGTTTTCTCACGGGTTTTATATCGAGTTTTCCATACTCTGGGGTCGGCCAGTAAAGGCAAGCCCCCTTCGGACCTTAATGTCACCACATATCCTCTTATCACCGCTACGAGGGTCGTTGCGGTGAGCACTAAAGTTACCGGGAGAGTAGCTGGTGTGGGCTACTCTGCACTTCTGGTGGCAGTGCTAGTGCCACCAACGCCGTTGCCGGCTCCGCCGATCGTCGTGGGTGAAGGATGGGTGATAAAAATGGGTGAATGAGTGAATAAATGAATGGAGATGAATGATAATGAATGAAGATGGATGATGATAGTCTGGTGCTTGCTGATGCATCTGCTCCAGAAGGGAACAAACCAAAGACAACAGCAAACACCAGACCTGCCTTGGGGATCTACACGACCTGCGCTCTCCCCCAAGACAAATGCTTCCCTATTCATCCGAGGATGAGTAAGAAAGCATCCACCCTCCCCCCCCTGCCCCATCTGCTGCGCCCTATGCCGAGACATAGGGATCGCAGAGAGGCCCGCCAGGAATTTAGCCAACGACTAATAAGAACCCCGAAGGGAAGTTATTAGCCGTCGCCCAGGGTGCACCAGTCCAAGTGTTGCCCTTCCCCCCGGATGCAAGCATCCATAAGGGACTGGCAACACTCGGGGCAAACGTGGAGGTATCCTGGCCCGCACCCCAACCTAACCTAACCTAACCTAACCTAACCTAACCTAACCTAACCTAACCTAACCTAACCTAACCTAACCTAACCTAACCTAACCTAACCTAACCTAACCTAACCTAACCTAACCTAACCTAACCTAACCTAACCTAACCTAACCTAACCTAACCTAACCTAACCTAACCTAACCTAACCTAACCTAACCTAACCTAACCTAACCTAACCTAACCTAACCTAACCTAACCTAACCTAACCTAACCTAACCTAACCTAACCTAACCTAACCTAACCTAACCTAACCTAACCTAACCTAACCTAACCTAACCTAACCTAACCTAACCTAACCTAACCTAACCTAACCTAACCTAACCTAACCTAACCTAACCTAACCTAACCTAACCTAACCTAACCTAACCTAACCTAACCTAACCTAACCTAACCTAACCTAACCTAACCTAACCTAACCTAACCTAACCTAACCTAACCTAACCTAACCTAACCTAACCTAACCTAACCTAACCTAACCTAACCTAACCTAACCTAACCTAACCTAACCTAACCTAACCTAACCTAACCTAACCTAACCTAACCTAACCTAACCTAACCTAACCTAACCTAACCTAACCTAACCTAACCTAACCTAACCTAACCTAACCTAACCTAACCTAACCTAACCTAACCTAACCTAACCTAACCTAACCTAACCTAACCTAACCTAACCTAACCTAACCTAACCTAACCTAACCTAACCTAACCTAACCTAACCTAACCTAACCTAACCTAACCTAACCTAACCTAACCTAACCTAACCTAACCTAACCTAACCTAACCTAACCTAACCTAACCTAACCTAACCTAACCTAACCTAACCTAACCTAACCTAACCTAACCTAACCTAACCTAACATAACCTAACCTAACCTAACCTAACCTAACCTAACCTAACCTAACCTAACCTAACCTAACCTAACCTAACCTAACCTAACCTAACCTAACCTAACCTAACCTAACCTAACCTAACCTAACCTAACCTAACCTAACCTAACCTAACCTAACCTAACCTAACCTAACCTAACCTAACCTAACCTAACCTAACCTAACCTAACCTAACCTAACCTAACCTAACCTAACCTAACCTAACCTAACCTAACCTAACCTAACCTAACCTAACCTAACCTAACCTAACCTAACCTAACCTAACCTAACCTAACCTAACCTAACCTAACCTAACCTAACCTAACCTAACCTAACCTAACCTAACCTAACCTAACCTAACCTAACCTAACCTAACCTAACCTAACCTAACCTAACCTAACCTAACCTAACCTAACCTAACCTAACCTAACCTAACCTAACCTAACCTAACCTAACCTAACCTAACCTAACCTAACCTAACCTAACCTAACCTAACCTAACCTAACCTAACCTAACCTAACCTAACCTAACCTAACCTAACCTAACCTAACCTAACCTAACCTAACCTAACCTAACCTAACCTAACCTAACCTAACCTAACCTAACCTAACCTAACCTAACCTAACCTAACCTAACCTAACCTAACCTAACCTAACCTAACCTAACCTAACCTAACCTAACCTAACCTAACCTAACCTAACCTAACCTAACCTAACCTAACCTAACCTAACCTAACCTAACCTAACCTAACCTAACCTAACCTAACCTAACCTAACCTAACCTAACCTAACCTAACCTAACCTAACCTAACCTAACCTAACCTAACCTAACCTAACCTAACCTAACCTAACCTAACCTAACCTAACCTAACCTAACCTAACCTAACCTAACCTAACCTAACCTAACCTAACCTAACCTAACCTAACCTAACCTAACCTAACCTAACCTAACCTAACCTAACCTAACCTAACCTAACCTAACCTAACCTAACCTAACCTAACCTAACCTAACCTAACCTAACCTAACCTAACCTAACCTAACCTAACCTAACCTAACCTAACCTAACCTAACCTAACCTAACCTAACCTAACCTAACCTAACCTAACCTAACCTAACCTAACCTAACCTAACCTAACCTAACCTAACCTAACCTAACCTAACCTAACCTAACCTAACCTAACCTAACCTAACCTAACCTAACCTAACCTAACCTAACCTAACCTAACCTAACCTAACCTAACCTAACCTAACCTAACCTAACCTAACCTAACCTAACCTAACCTAACCTAACCTAACCTAACCTAACCTAACCTAACCTAACCTAACCTAACCTTTGCGGGAGCCCTCAAGGCTTTGTTACCAAGTCCACCTTTGGCAAGACAGCTGGTAGCTGTGGCGGAGTTCTTCAGGAAGTCTCCTGAAAACCCAAAGCAATTGCCGGCCGTCCGAACGAGAGCCGACAAAGGGCAAGTTAGTCCACCATGTTTCAAACCAGCGTCTGGACCCAGAGACCACATGAGGAATGCATTCCTTGAGTTTCAAGCGGCTGTACGAGCGACCATCGAAGTCAATCTGATAACTTGCAAGAACATCGTGCAATCTTTTCGGCTGGACAACGAGAAGCTTCTCAGCGTGAGACTCGAGGAAGCAGATGCTGCTGTGTACAACAATGACACATCCCAGGTCATCAAGGGAACCATGTCTGGTCAGTACATGGCGGCATACAACGCAACGTGTGGATTTGTGGTTCTGGACGAGGGAGAGACACAACGGACTGGTCAACTGAAGTTCGCGACTCCAAAAGAAGACCCCATCGTAGTCACCGCCCGATGTACGAAGATTATGCTTGATAGCAGAATCCTAGAGATGGCAGAAACCATTTCAGGGAACTCTGAGTCTTCATGGCAAAATTGGGCGGTACCGCAATTCAGATGGGTTAATGGTGTTCCGGGATGCGGCAAAACAACACATATTGTGAGGAATTTCGACGAAAGCAGGGAGGTGGTAGTCACCACTACAATCGAGGCAGCCAAAGATCTAAGAAGCAAGCTCGCGCACCGGATAAGAGGAAAGGAAACATCCAAGGTGCGTACTATGGCTTCAGTGTTAGTAAATGGTTTCAGAGAGTCAGAATGTGACCGCTTGACGGTTGATGAGGCTCTCATGAACCATTTTGGAGCCATAGTGATGGCTGCTCGATTGTCAGCCGCTAGTGAAGTTATCCTCATTGGGGATTGGAACCAGCTGCCTTACTTCGACAGAGATAACCTCTTCGAATTAAGGTATGCTCGTCCAAACCTGGCATTCTCCATCAGCCAAGAGTTGTTTTGCACTCATAGGAATCCCATGGACGTCGCGTACGCCCTGAGTGAGGTCTACGCCAGCATGTACTCATCAAGATCCAAGGTACACTCCCTGAAGCTCGATAGGTATACAGGTGCGCAAATACCCAACACCCTCCCGAATACCCTGTACCTGGTTCATACCCAGGCGGAAAAGGAATCCCTAAGCAGTCAGGGATACGGGTCAGGCACAGGGTCGCGCATCCTAACTATACACGAAGCTCAGGGACAGACCTACGAGTCGGTGATCGTACTCCAGACGAAGTCAAAGAAGATCAAGCTTCACGACAGCGTCCCACATGCAGTAGTTGCGGTGTCGCGACATACCGGCAGCTGCGTGTATTACACGAACAACTGTGAGGACGCGATCGGCAGGTTTGTGATGCGAGCGATGGGAGCAGCAACCAACAAAATTGTTGAGCATAATCTCAAGATGGCCATGAAGAATCGAGATGAGGCCGTCATTGGGAGTATGCTCAAGATAAAAAGCGGCATGGTTTTCGGAGCTGATAAATTAAATTAATATTATAAATAATTGTAATCCAATTTGTGGATCGGGAGTGTGAGAAGCTAGAAAATAGCTCCTCGCAGTCTGGATTCGCAAATTGGAAAAATTAAAATTGTAGAAAATTAGAATAAGGGTAGGTAACATAGAATTTATTTTGTATCTAGGTACACCCGGAGCATTCACGCTCACTAAGAGGCTCCTTTTTGCGGCGGCGTCGTGTGTCGGGTCGTCCTCTTCCCTCTAAAATGGTTGAGGAGGGCGATGGCTGGCACATGCGTCAAGCTCGTGAACGGGCGCTGCTTGCGGGAGCTGGTGTGCTCATGGTGTACACACAATCAGAAGAAAAAAAAAAAAAAAAAAAAAAAAAAAAAATGAACTTAATTATAAACAAAAAAGTCGGATGTCATTTGAGCACCGCAACATCTCGAAAATAGTAAAATAAAATGTAATTTAAAAATGGTACGGACGTTATGTCTGTAGAGAATAAAGAAAAGGGAGGGAGGTTTAGTCCGTAGGTCGCCATGGCGGAATTGGCGGAGTCGGACATACCCGCGAGCCCGTGCTCTGTGGGATCCATGAGGATTCCTTCACACCCTCGGTAGAAAAAAAAAAAAAAAAAAACCTAACCTAACCTAACCTAACCTAACCTAACCTAACCCAAACCTAACCTAACCTAACCCAAACCTAACCTAACCTAACCCAAACCTAACCTAACCTAACCCAAACCTAACCTAACCTAACCCAAACCTAACCTAACCTAACCCAAACCTAACCTAACCTAACCCAAACCTAACCTAACCTAACCCAAACCTAACCTAACCTAACCCAAACCTAACCTAACCTAATTGCGACTTTCCCATTAAGAGTAAAGTCACGTCTATATTTATACACAGAGATATTTTTAATTTACCGTAAAGCTCTCGTACAATATCAATCCTCTTAATAAAACTAACAACGTTTGTTCTACGACTTTTTCCAAACCATGTACTTTTCAAAATATTGTAGATTAACGGAATCTCGCAGAGACTGCAATTTTCATTACTCTTCACGTCAATGAACGCTCTGCTCTGGGACCGCAACGCCGCGCCACCCACCCGCCCCGCGGCGTGGCCGGTCTCTCTTACGGTAGCTACCTACCTAGACACCTACTACCAATCGCTGCCCCCCCAATTTATCTAGGTACTTTGTTTGTGGACCAGCTTCCCAGGTAGCAAAATGTCATCACTGACGAAAAAAAAACGTCATTTTAAGGTCATTTTAGGGTCAGTACGGAATTCTGCGTATGTGTACGTCATAATGTCGTCATTTTAAGGTATTTTAAGGACGTGCGGAACTCGTCGCATGTGTACGTCGCAATGTCGTCATTTTAAGGTCATTTAAAATTATTGTTAAACATGCCATCTAGTTTTAAATCATGGAACTATCCACAAAACAACTAGATGGTGCCAGCATGCAAGTTAGCACACGCAAACGTTTCACGCACGCATATCGACTCTCTGCTGTAGTCTCAATGCCAATACCACCAGGCAGGTTGGAAGCCTGCAGGAACTTTACGTTCTTACGACCTTTACGATTACAAAGTAAGTAACATTTCTTCCTGCCTAATTGCCTATTGTAACCTCCCTCACCCCTTCAATGGGATCCTCTGGTCTTTTTGGAATATCATATTAACAATAATATAAAATTATCATCATTCAATATTCGCTATTTTTAAGTCCTGATATAATGACCACAGCTCGTCTTTTAGGAACGTCAAAAACACGACATGTGAAGACGTCATCATTCCGTCTTCAATAGTCGTCATTTTCACGTCCTAAGATGACGTCTTGAGGCTGTGACAAATCTACGTACTTTTCTGGTACTCCCAGACGTCATTGTAGGACGTCTTTACGTCACAGAATGACCTGAGAAAGACGTCTTTATGACGAAGATTTGCTACCTGGGTTGGTATCGGTCGGTTAGGAAATAGTTCTACGTAGTCACGACAAGCCCTCGCCACATTTTCATATCTTGTCTCTGTGTTCTGGTACTACCTGCCTTAAATGTGGTAAAAGAGGTCATTTTGCGAAAGTTTGCAAAGGAGCAGCACCTCAGCATAATGCCTTCGCTGCTCAATGTGAGCCAGACAAGAACATAGAAAATGGAGAGTCCCAGCATATGTTATCATGTATCGTTGCTGCTACAGTTGAATTAAACAAAGCAATGGTATCAGCCACTATAAATAGATTATTTACAGCTAAAGCGTTGATTGACACGGGGAGTACTGCAAGTTTTATAGATAGTCACCTAGTTGGTCAACATAAACTTCCATTGAGTTCTTGCAACCAGCATATCAACATGGCAGCCTCAAATCTGAAGACGAAGGTAAATGCATTGTGTTCAGTCAATATCGATTTGCAAGGTCACAGATTTCAAGCAAATTTATTAGTTATTGAAAATGTATGTACAGATATAATAATTGGCCACGATATTCTCTTGAAGCAAAAGACATTAGAAGTATATTTTGGTGGACCAATGGCTCCTTTAAAATTATGTTCACTGTCACGCGCTAACGTTGAACCAGTCTGCTTATTCCCAAATCTTTTGCCAGACTGCAAACCAATAGCTGTCAAATCACGAAAGTTCTCAGAGAGTGATATGCAATTCATTAGTACTGAGATAAAGAAACTACTAGCTGACGGAATAATAGAAACGAGCATGTCACCGTGGAGGGCGCAAGTGCTAATAACAACAAATGAAAACCATAAAAAAAGGATGTGCATAGACTACTCTCAAACAATTAATAGATATACGCAACTCGATGCATATCCTCTTCCGAACATTGAAGGCTTAGTCTCTAGGATAGCTAAATACAGAGTATATAGCAAAATTGATTTAAAAAGCGCGTACCATTAGGTCCCTATTTTGGTGAAGGAAAAACCTTATACGGCTTTTGAAGCAGAAGGTAATTTGTACCAATTTAGCAGGATACCCTTTGGAGTCACTAACGGTGTAGCAGCATTCCAACGAGCTATCAATAACTTGATTGCTAAGGAGGATCTACAAGGAGTTTATGCGTATTTGGATGATATAACCATCTGTGGTATAGATCAAGCTGATCATGATCGAAAGCTACAGCGCTTTCTTGACATTGCCAAACAGTACAATATAACGCTGAATATCGTGACTCTAGTACTCTTATGAGTGAGTTCTCACTGAAAGAAATCAGTATCTTGGGTTATACCATATGTGAAGGAGTAATTAAACCTGACGCAGATCGTCTACGTCCATTATTGGATTTACCTGTGCCTTCAGATTCAGCATCGCTTCGCCGAGTCCTAGGGCTATTCGCTCATTATTCTAAATCCCAAGATTTTCTCAAAAGATTTGGCCTCTAATTACGCAAAGCTCATTCCCAATAGATTCAGAGGCCGAAAGCACCTTTGCAGCTCTGAAACAGGAGATAGCGAATTCAGCAGTAAGCGCAATTGACGATAAAATACAGTTTGTTGTTGAAACAGATGCCTCAGACTACGCGATCGCAGGAACATTTTCTTAAGAAGGCTGACCTTTTGCTTTCTTTTCGAGAACCCTTCACAGTAGTAAGCGAAATTACCCAGCCATAGAGAAGGAAGCTGTGGCAATAGCTGAATGTGTTCGGAAAAGGAGGCAATTTCTCAGTGGGAGAGCTTTTAAACTGATAACCGATCAGAAATCCATGGCATTCATGTTTAATCAACAGCATAATTCGAAATTCAAAAATGACAAAATACAACGTTGGCGCCTAGAACTTTCTATGTTCAACTTTGATATCGTATATCGCCCTGGAAAAGAGAATTTTGCAGCAGATGCTTTGTCGAGAGCTAACGATGTCCTAGTTGCCTCCACAAACAATTCTGAAAGCACTCTAAAAGAATTACACGAAACATTATGTCATCCTGGAGTAACGAGGAGGGAACTACATTGGGTGCGCAGTAAGAATTTGGCGTACTCCACAGAAGAAATTAAACGTATCACTTCAAATTGTACCGTGTGTGCCGAGATAAAACCTCGTTTCCAACCAAGCATTGGAAAATTGATAAAAGCGATGGCACCTTTGGAATATCTATAGATATCTATAGATTTTAAAGGTCCTCTTCCTTCAGATCGCACTGGTAACAATCGGTACATACTAACGATTGTGGATGAATGCTCCCGTTTTCCATGGGCGTATCCTTGCCCAGATTTGAGTACGAAAACGGTGATAAATAAACTAACGGACTTATTTTCCATATTCGGAATGCCGACTTATGTCCACTCTGATCGAGGTACTTCGTTCTTATCAAAAGAGATGAAAGATTTTCTTCACGAGAAAGGCATTGCTACACCGTACAACCCTCAAGGAAATGGACAAACAGAGAGGTATAATGGAATAATTTGGCGGACTGTCCAACTTGCACTTAAAAGCCGTGATCTACCTGTAACCAAATGGGAGTCAGTATTAACGCAAGCTTTGCATTCCCTGCGATAACTTCTTTGCACGGCCACTAACAACACGCCTCATGAAAGAATGTTCTCCCATGCCAGAAGATCCTCAAACGGACAGTCAATGCCCACATGGCTAACCATTCCTGGAAAAGTAGGTACTGATGCGCAACCATAATAGAGCTAGCAAATATGATCCATTAGTTGAGGAAGTCGAGATGCTAGAGAGCAATCCTCAACATTCTCGTGTGCGGTTGAGCAGTGGTAGAGAAGTAGTCATCTCCAATCGCCATTTAGCTCCTGCTGGTGAACGCTCTACAGAATCAGATGGATCTGATTCAAATGATGATGATGATGACTTTATTGATGCTATTGAAGAAGCAGATCAAACAGATATAGCTATTGATGACCAGGGAGAAATGCCACATGAGATTGTTCAGCCACAGGGGGAGGAGAGTTTGCGACGCTCTGGAAGAGCTCGACGCCAGCCGGTCTATTTGGCTGACTATGTGGTACAATAAAAAGCTCCGGAGAATAAAGCCTAAATACTACAATTACGGGCTTATCATTCACTACAGGTGCATAACAACATGACGCCCTTCCATTTGGATGGAACAATGACATAATATGTACAAAGTCGCTCCGAGGAACGGGCTCAATGGCGTAGCTTGGGAGAAGATACCTATTCACAGCAGTAGGCTAATACAGGTTGATGATGATGATGATGACACCACTGATAACTATTTCTACACACAATAATGTTATTCGAGTTCCTCATACTTGTATGAGGAACTCGAATAAGTTCCTCATACTTGTATGAGGAACTCGAATAACATTACTCATACGAGTGTTTTGTCATACTTGCAGGACATAATATATAAACTATTGTTGTCAATAAAAAGTATTAAGTAACTGTAATTTGAACAGTTATGATGTCAATGACAAAAGAAGCACATAAATATCGTTTTGAGGCAAATATATTTAACCTACATCTTATTTATTTATTTACATCTAAGGTTTGAGGTGTTTTGTAAAATTTTTGCAGAGCCAGCCAGCCAGCCAGCAGATATCACTTGTGTGTGTCACATCCAAAAATATGCCTGTACCTACACATAATTTACCTTACTTACTTCTAAGTCTATAGTCTATGAGAAAATGTGAAAACTGTCGAATATTCACAGCATTAAAGATAGCACTACCTTTGTTTTTCCATAAACTTTGGTCTTTGTTCTGCATAGTATATTTCCTACATTGCATAGGAATGAAGAAATGGCCTTATTTTTAAAAACTGATTTTGATGAAACCTCATCTTAGAACTTGACTCCGTTTGGTAAACGCCGCAAAAGGTTTTCTATCAGCCACACCCTGTTTTTTTTTTCTCTTATATTTTGCCTCCACACATAGTGTATTTAGCCAGTGTCAAGTATTGTAATTTTTCATAATGATAGAATATTTCACGTAAAGTCAAGTCTTAGTTAAAGTCTGCGTAGTCGTAGTCCAGTCTAAGTCAGGTAGTCTCAGTCCAGTCTAAGTCCTGCCCTAGTAAAGTGGTGGCAACTTTACTAGAAGCTTCTATGGAATTTTGGAAGCAACACGAAAAACCACGTTTCACCACATTATATCACTTGCCCACACTCATGCTCGTAATTCAGCACTTAATGCGGAAAACGCCACCGATTTTAAACATTAACACTGGAAAAAGCACGAGTTTTGAAAAATAATACAATGCAACGACGTGAACTTTTCCGCGTTCCCGCCAAAACTCCACACACAGTTTTGCTGCTTGTACAATCACACCCAGGAATTAAATCCAAAGGCCCTTTTAATCGAAAAATTGGATAATGATTTGAATTATGTAACTTTAATATTTTTTGGTATAGTAGTAAGTACCCATGTAATTTACTCCGAAAACGCCGAACAACCCGTAAAGGCTTAAATAGAAAAACTATAAATTGTTTTAATAAGACCTACTTAATATTTTAGGAAATATTAAATAAGTAGGAATAAATCAAAACAGGATGATCGTAAAAAGAAAACTAGTTAGATAGTGTAAGTGCTTACTCAAATACCCTTACAGTTTATTTATAAATACTTGATGTCTTAAATAATGTATCAAGAGCATGTCGGCCCATGCTTAGTGTTACCTGGTTGGTACTTAAAGGGTCCCGCAGACGCTCGGGTATTTAGCTTTAATCATCAATTAGGTAATCAATCAATATCGTTTATTTCAGACAAACATGTCCCGCATGCAAGGACGGTCGGGGCTAGTGGTCCGGCAGCAAGTCCCGCAGCCGCGCGAGGTGCGCGCGGCGATGGTCCCGCAGCGCGCGCGCGCACGCGCCCGTGAGCGCCCGCAGCGCGCCGCACCACGCGCGCGCGCTCTCCTCCAGCACGCAGCCCGCGCCCTCCGCGCGGACCGTCGCCTCCACCTCCGTCTCGTCTGCGGAGCGACACGCGCGCGTCAGCCTCGGGTCGCGGGACTCGCCGCGCCACACGCGCATACGTACCGCAGGCGGGGAGCCAGGGCAGCAGCGGCGGGTGCGAGCACACCGTGAGCGCGAGGGAGACGGCGTGCGCGGGCGCGAGGCCGTGCCGCGGCGCGCCCGCCGCGGCCGCGTGCACGCGCGCCTCCCCGGCGCAGCGCGGCCCGCACTCGAAGGACACGCGGTACCGCCACTCGGAGTAGTTACCGCGCTCCTCCTCCACGCGCCACGCGCCCCTGCAACAGGTGACGGGTGAGGGGCGGCATGTTAGCGGCATGCTAGCGGCGGCGGCGCGGTACCGACGGTGGAGGCTGCGTGGAGAAGTCGGCGAGCAGGTGCGCGAGGCGGTCGGCGCGCGCGCGGGGGAGGGCGAGCCGCGACACGAGGTGGGAGGGGGGCGCGGGCGCGCGGGAGGCGCACACCACCGCAACCAGCAGCACGGCGCCGATGCGGGCGGCGCGACGCCGGCACGGGCCGCGAGACCACAGCCGACGCAACTCCATCTACCCGACCTGTTGACGTAACATACAGGTTGGGGCAATATCACATCACAGGATGGGGTTTCTCAATTATCCACCATCACCACGCTTGGCGTGCGGCTGGAGATCGCAGAACACTTATTTGAATGTACCGAGGAGAATGCTGCTGCTCATTCTCTGAATATAACCTTACATAACAGCACCCACGGGAAGAGATGGGGTGTTCCTACACACGCCGCCCGCCGGAACCACGCGGCCAACATACTGAGTCTCATAATCATTATCATCATCATCACTTCCAATCATTTTGTTTAATACAAAATAGGTAAGGGTAGGTGGCTCATTTATCCTGTTCCGTCTGCCTCGCGAACCCTCAGACAGAAGCTTTATCTTCGTTGCCGTACGCATTAGCAAAGTTTTATTATCGTACCGTGTGAACCACACACACCCATGGCGTACCCAGGGGGGGGGGCAGAGGGGGGGGGGGGGGGGGCAACTGCCCCTGCCCCCCCCCCCCCTGCCCCTGGATTCACCTGGATGCACTGGGCGCGGGCACACTTCTGTTGTTTATGTAGTCAGCTAAGTCAGCAGCGTTGCCTCTAATTTTTTATGTGTAACGTAAACTGCCAGGTGGGATACCGTCTGTACTAATAATTTCATTATTCATAATTTCATTTCACATACCTCATTTTTAATAATGATGAAATTTATAATGGTGGTTATTTATAAATAACTTTGTTCATAATAGTTACTTTTTATATTGATCTTTTCTTATACAATTTATTCAAATAATGTTTAAATTTATTAAAAATTATGTTATAATGTTAATGTTAAGAATTTTTTTATCATACTTTTTTTTATTATAAATTTCATTACTTATAATTTCATAATAATCAGCATTCATAATTGTATTGTTCATAATGACTTTTTCATATTTTTTAGTTAACATAATAATAATTTTGAGGTAGTTAAATCATTATATACATATGCATGTATACCCTAAAGATACTAAGATACTAGTCTAAGGCAAAGTCATAAATAGGTGCGACGACGAGCGAAGCGAGGAGGAGCGTTAGGTTAACTGTGACCACACGACGCACGAGCCGAGCGAGCGAAGCGAAGCGTAGCGAGCGTGCCGCGGCAGCGGCCGGCGAAGTGCCAGAAGTCACTTATCCTTATATTAAAAAATTACAGAAACCATCTATATTAAGTTTCAGGTTACCGTTATTTGATTTAAATATTTTACACGTGTTTTTATTAGACATTTCAAGTTATTTATTAAAATAATGCACAAAGTTCACCAACAACACCAAAATCAACATAACATGAGAAAATATAAGTTATTTTACAATTACCCACAGTCCACACGTTAATTTTGTTTGTTTTGACTGGATGAAGTGCCTGCATAGATTGAAGAGCAAATTGGCTTGCCGTACTACGTTTTTATAACTGATTAGGATATATATAACAATCAACAGTTCCAGTCACATTAATTTACAGTATTATTGATATTTTGTTTTATGCTTAAAGTTAGTTATGGTAAAAGAACATTATAAATTTGTACTGTTATGTTATATACGCCTTATGAGTTTCATTCTTATAAATTTGGATTATTATTAATTTTGATTTATAATAAAGAAAATTAGATGTAGTGAAAGTATAATAAATCACATTATGTGAAATGATGATTATAAGTAACATTTTTATTTGTAACAAAATTATGACAAACGATTTTATGAGTTTCGACAGTGAACCCTGCCAGGTATCTACCCGGTTGTGCAAGGAGCGCAGATGAAAGTGGTGATTTTTCGCGCTCGTTTCGCTTGTGCTGAGTTAATTTTGATGATGAGAGTAAGATTTTTAGAGTAGGTAGTTGTAGGTAGAGTTGATAGTTTAGAGTAGGACTAAAATTACTAAAAAAAATATTTGAATTAATTTAAGCAAATAAAATTAAACGGTGCTTCTTTTTTTATTTGATTGATAGGTTATAAAATTGCTGAATTGTATTTAACTTTAGCACTCAGTTCGTGCTTTACTGGTATTTGATTTCTGATATTTAGACAAGGCCGAGTTAGAGTATCGACTACATTACAAGTTTAGCCACTTTTTGCTTAGTTTGTTCGAGGCTGCTCCAGAATATCCAGAGACACCGGAGAAAAAAGCTTCATTGCAAGTTATGCGCTTTAATTGCACACTGTGGAATCAATTGCTCAAATGGCCATACTATACGTATTTTCTAAAATACAAGTTGGCAAAATAACAAACTTTTTCTTCGCTTCGCTCGCGCTGTTAATATTTGTACTTTGTTAGCTTAAACTATATATGGCCAGCACGCTTGAACGTATGATGCACGTACTTTCTGAAATATGAAATGTGGCAAATACAGAAAAATTTTTGCACTCGCTTCGCTCGTGCTATTACTGTTTCTGCTTTGTTTTAATACATGACCAGCACGCTTGAACGTACGTTGTACGTATTTTCTGAAATATAAAGTGTGGCAAATACAGAAACATTTTCGAGCTCGCTTCGCTCGCGCTATTGATATTTATGCTTTATTTTAATCATGACCAGCACGCCTGAAGGCACGTTGCACGTATTTTCTGGAATATAAAATGTTGCAACTACGAAAAATGTTTTGGCGCTCGCTGCGCTCGCGCTTTTCATGTTTATATAAGTTCATCATTTTAACAAAGAATCATTTCGCGCTCGCTTTGGTCGCGTTATCACTATTTGTACTTACTTTATTTTAATTTATAAGCAGCACGCTTGTACTGACATAATAAAAGACAAAATCTACTCCGGCATCACGTTTCCAAGATATGCTTTCAAATTTACATTGGCAGCGCTGCCGCCAGAGGGTTGATTTGAAGTTATGACTTGGTATTAAAACTGGTGACTATGTGGTATTAAAAAAATCGTGAGAACCCGGCATAAGAAATTTCGGGTTTGTTAGGATTTAACGCATGATTATGTAGCTTTCAAGCATGTGTAGATGACGAGTCTATGCACTGACTTTTTAATGATTTGGGATAACATTAAAAATGTAGCTGAAAGGCAAAGCGAATCGGGGCAAAGTGGATACGGTATTCACTGATGTCAAACATAATGAAAATCAGAAAAAATAAAGAAAATGGTATACAGGTGCATTTTCTGTGGTGAAATGTGGGTACATTGAAGAAGGTGATCAGCCAACGGAAAACGGGTTACTTTGCAGCGTTTGTACTCACTGGTATCATGAAGAGTGTTCAGCCTTCGAAGGCAGTGATGATTTTGTTTGTGATAGATAATGCAACCATTAGACGTATAACCAAAAGTGTTGTTATAAATGTGTTCTTCTAATTTTCAATGTTTATTTTGTTTGTAAGTTTCATTTCATGCCAAATAATGTTTTTTTCGCATTGCCCTGGTACCATATCCACTTTACCCGGCGTCTCGGGCAAAGTGGATAGTTAGCCACTTTTATAAACTTGCCTTATAACTCATAATTTAATTAATATTAATGGCAAATGTTATATTATACCGTAATTTTAATAAATAAAGATTGATTATAAATAATTGTTTCCATTTTCCTAGTTAAAACTAAACGACAATAGTAAGAAACAGCTTAAGGTATTCACTATACCCGGGTTTCTATTTATATACTATTCAGAAACAGTAGATTTTACTCAAAAATGCTCGTAATGTGGTCATTTTATATTATATTATTTTGACAACCTTCCTTGGGCAAAGGCGACGTTGCTGTGCTACTCTAAAAGGGGCCAGCAAAGTTGTATGGAGTTCATTGCTGGTGTGTTTTGCCACCAGAAATTTCCTTTGAAAATTTACTATTGTCGAGTTTTGTTTCGTGAGATGAACTGAATCAGAATGAATCAATCTGGATCTAAATGGATCAAAGTGGATTAAAGTGGATCACACCGGATTAAAATGGATCAAAATCAAATTAATGACTTATTGAGTTATATATTTTTGATACAAATTACTCACATTATTTGAGTAAAGCACTATACAAGCCTTGGCCCGCGTTGACTGCACTGCTGGCCACGCTATAATGGCTTTGAGCGTAGCTTAGCTCCGCCCCCGGGCTTCAAGCTTGAACATCATTGCAGCCCTAGCTGTCCACGCTGTAAAGGCCCCCGGCCTTCGGTCGCGGCCTTTATTCCAGCTTGTCCACCAAAGGCTGCAATACCGACCACGCTGTGATGGCCTGGACCTGCGCTCCCAGCCATCATTCATCGCGGCCAGCAACGCACTCATTACAGACCGTGGCAGTAATGTAGGTACTATAACCATTCACTGGGCGAGGATCATAGGTATTTTAAGGATAAGGATTCCTATATATTAATACCAAGGAATATACTAACTTGTGGCTAAGTATAGTGTAACTGTGAACACAAGTACGTACCTAAAAAGCTGTCGATGCACGAAACAAATAAGTAAGCACAGACAAATGCGCGGGCGTCTGATAAGCGCTCGTCACACGTTGGCGCAAACACACCGAGCTTCACTGAAGGAAGAGTGCGAGCGGCGGAGCTCGGAGCGGCGCCCGCGCCGGTTCATCCAGCGATAGCCACTTCCGCGGAGATATACTGCTCAGTGTGGTGTAACACGCAATGTAGGTACCTAATACTGCGCGCTGTAGCCGGCCCGTAGGGACCTTCGATTTGGTATTCGGTGGTCCTTTTATCTTTAGTAATAATTAGTAGGTAGCGTATTGTACCGACGCGGGCCGAGCCTCGGAGTCCCGCGCACCGCGCCGCGCCGCTCCAGGCGCGTGCTATTTATAGAATCGTCTCAACGCCAGACATCCAACTGCCTAAGTATTCCAGCTAAACAAAACAAACCGAACATTGTGCCGGTATAACAGTAGATACCTTGCCTACACAGTACACACTCACAGACGCTCAGCCGTGTGTCGGTGCTCGAGCTCGCGCAGAGAATTCATTCGACACTGTAATGGTATTAAAGAACTAGTTCGGTCGTCGATTGATGCTGAAGTAGAGATTCTATTGTTTATTTCATTGATCACTTTGCGAATGAGATCTCGTCCTCGGCAGAGATTCCCGACTGAGCGTAGTTCTGTAATACGGGCATTGACTTACTTGCATATATTACTTACTACGTAAGGACAGGCTGGTTAAAACGTCGCTACAAAGTGTTAGCCAAATTAACAAATAAATAAATAAATAAATATGTGTGGACATTTCACACAGCGCCATCTAGCCCCAAACTAAGCAAAGCTTGTACTATGGGAACCAGATAACTGATACAATACTTAGATACTTTTTGTTTGTAAATACATACATAGAATACAATATAAACACCCAGACACAGAACAAACTTCGACGTTCATCACACAAATGTTTGTCCCCGGTGGGAATCGAACTCACAACCTATAGTTCAGAAAGCATGGCAGAGCTACTACCAACTGAGCTAACAGGCCAGTCAACCTGTCTTTTTTTTTTTTTTTGAGGGGTGAAATGCCTTCGCACTTCCCTGCCACCACGGGGGTGATGGCAGGGGGTATGTGGGACTTGAACCCACTAAAACCCCCCCGTGATCCGTCCGCCGCCGGAATGAGGCGAGATAGGGTCGCGCTAGCATTCACTATCTCGCCCCGGCGGTAGGCCCTTTCGGGCCCCTGCGCCAGTGGGTGGGTAACCTTACACCTCGGTTACCCACCAGACGTGTAGGGTCGTGTAAGCACGGCGGAGAGTCCCCCGACTCTCCGCCGCCGACCCCACTACGGAGGATGGAGAAGGCGCGCGAAACGCCTCCTCCGTCCCCCGGTCCGTCTGCGCCGGAGGGGGTCAGGGTTGGGATTATCCTCCCTGACCCGCTCCGCAGCCTCCTTCTGCGTCATCACCGCCTCGCAGAAGGAGACCGTGGCCTGCCACGCTCTCTCGCTGCCAAGCATGGCGTTTACCACGCTCGGCAACGAGAGGTCCCGGCCAACGACCGCTGAAAGTGTGCGCCGCTCAGAATCCCAAGCAGCGCACACCTCCAGCGTGTGAGTCAACCTAAGTCTAACCTTTTTTTTTTTTTTTTTTTTTAACCTGGTAAAAATCCTTTATGGATTCCACCAGCTGCGGAGCAGGTGGTGGATATGTGGGACTCTCCGTCCAGAGTGGACGGCATATCCACTAAAAATCCAGGGTGTTCCTGCACTGCGCCTTGTGCTGGTGCCCCGGGTTCGCTGTCGCACTCTACTCGCGGCACCCAGCAGCGCTTGCCCGTTGTCGGGCCCGTCCTGTTTTGGGGCAGCTGGTGGCTACCCCACGCCTCGATAGCACGCGGAAACACCACGCGCACCATCTGCAGGCCCTTAAGGGACGATGGGTACCCCCATACCCAGTCGCCCCAGGCCTTTTGGGAGTCGATGTAGGCGGCGATCGGAGGGCTCGCCACCACCATCTCGTCCCACCCCCACAACTCACACTGCGGGGTACACACAGTGTGATGATGCGAGGGTCCGTACCTCCGAATGTGCCCTTATGTTGACACATGGCCAATCCTTCTCCTCTCAAGCATTGCCCCAACGACGGATTAAATCGACGTCGAAGGGGATGCGAGAGGATTTCCATCCCCGTTTGTTCCTCGACCTAAGCCTCCTGAATGTACCGGTACGGCCCCCGAATACACCCAGGAGGAAAGGGAGGAACGTCTTATTTCTGCGTGTAGTCCCCCTCCCACCCCAACACGTGTA
The DNA here is from genome assembly GCA_910589525.2 of Ennomos quercinarius. NCBI lineage: Eukaryota > Metazoa > Arthropoda > Insecta > Lepidoptera > Geometridae > Ennomos > Ennomos quercinarius. Next base: position 17,383,942 of record OU342499.1, on the reverse strand, counting down.
TGGTGGAGCGTTAGGGGGACACGCTACTCCCGTCTTGTTCCTCGACCTAGCTCTACCCCAGTGTACCAGTACAACACCTGTATACACCGGGGAGGTAGGGAGGAACTTCCACCCTTCGCGTATCCGCCCCCCTCCCACCCCAACACGTGTGTGGTGGAGCGTTAGGGGGGCATGCTGTCCTCGACCAATAGCCCCCTGAGTGTACCGGTACGGCACCCGAATACACCCAGGAGGAAGGGAGGAACCTCCTGTTTATGCGTTTAGTCCCCCTCCCACCCCAACACGTGTGTGGTGGAGCGTTAGGGGGACACGCACTCTCCCATCTCGGGAGCCATCCCAGCCGCCCCCGTATCGCTACGGAGGCCGCTTGCTCGCCACGCGAGCCCCGCAGCCCTTCCGGGCTGCCCCCGACTCGCACCGCCGCTTCCCGGACTATCCAGGGCGCCGGCACGAGTCCAGCGCACTATCGCAAACTGCGACCATGCGCTTCGTCCCGATGGCGTCCACGCCATCTCCCTCCGGCGGCTCCCCATCACTGGGTTGCCACCTGGCCTCATCCACTGTCCACTCCGCTAAGCAGAGAGATACTTGGAGAGGCCCCCGCCTCTCTGCTGCGCCTCATGCCGAGACATGAGGATCGCAGAGAGGCCCCGCCAGGATTTAGCCAACGACTAATAAGAACCCCGAAAGGAAGTTATTAGCCGTCGCCCAGGGTGCACCGGTCCAAGTGCTGCCCATCCCCCCGGATGCAAGCATCCATAAGGGACTGGCAACACTCGAGGCAAACGTGGAGGTATCCTGGCCCGCACCCCAACCTAAGTCTAACCTAACCTAACCTAACTAAATTGACCTACACTAGCGCTCAGTCCAGCTTAGGCTGGGCTTTTTCACCAATAGTTAAAGTAGCCAAGGGTTAAAAACACTAACAAATGACCGTTGGTTAGATAATGATTGTATATGGCAGGACGTCATAGCGGCGCGCGGCGTCACCATGATAGCTTTGATTTTTTGTTCCACCATTTTGACCAAAAAAATGTTGGTTCTGAAATATCCTAGAGATTCAAATCCTATAAATCCGGGCCCATATTTGTAGATTTTGTTAATCTCTTCTTGAGCACCGATTCATGACTGGGCGTCATTCTGTATATGCAACTACCTAATACGGCCCATAGTGAGACTTTAATAACTAACATTATACGGTAGTGCTGGTGGGCGCCACATTGTGCAGTAACAGTTATTGTAAGCACTATGTTTTAAAAATGAAATCCCGTCGGAAACTTCATTTAGCATGTCTACTTTTCGGTGTAATAAACTATCAAAGTCCATCGTATTTACATCGCAAGCTCAAATGGATCACCGGAAACAGACAGTGCTCGCGTCGACATGCCTCCCAGCAGCTGTCTGCCCCGCGGCATCGTACAGCTACTTTTACAGGTGCTTTTCGTTACGCGGCCTCCAAATGCTGGAACAATTTGCCACCACCGGTCAGGGAACTTCGAACCATCGGCGTATTCAGACAAAAGTTAAAAAAACATCTTCTGGACGAGCAGCGACAGCATGCTGATGTCAATATAGACATTTCTTTTATATAATACTTATAGTTTTTTGACTGGCCTGTTAGCTCAGTTGGTAATAGCTCTGCCTTCTGAACTATAGGTTGTAGGTTCGATTCCTACCCAGGACAAACATTTGTATGATGAACATCGATGTTTGTTCTGTGTCTGGGTGTTATATTGTATTCTATGTATGTATTTACAAACAAAAAAGTATCTAAGTACTTGTCTGGTTCCCATAGTACAAGCTATGCTTAGTTTGGGGCTAGATGGTGCTGCGTGACATGTCCCACACATATTTATATTTATAGTTTAGTTTCTTATTTTTGCGTTCTCTGTTTAAGTATATAATAATCTGTGCTTATTTCTTTTATTCATTGCCAACAACTGCAACATTATTTGTATTATTATTATCCTTTTTTTTTTATCAGATAACCATTTGTAGTTTATCTTATTCTTTCAAGTGTTTTTATTGTTATTATTATATTTATTTATTTTTTATACGTTTCTTGTGTATATTATAAATGTAAGTATATATTATACATTTTATTTTGTGTTTGTTTTTATTATGGTCACCTGACAACTATACCTTACCCATCGACCAAAGGGTTTAACTGAAAATCAGCGCCAGGTGTTGAGTACACCGGCATGAATGCTGAGTGAAGCCCTTTTCAACACCACTTTATCTATGTATTTATAATATCTACACTTCTTATTATTCTTCTCATAACTACTGTTCTTACTTAATTGTGTATATTATACTTGTACTTAAATAATTTTTGTGAGTGTTGAATAAATATTTTTTTCTTTCTTTTCTTTCTTTTTTTTCTTAACACGTCGTACCACCTATCACATAAAAAAAAACCTACGTACACCGGCCCACGGTTACACCTCTAATATAGATACTATAGATTGGTGGCTCTACTAAACCAAGGCGGGAGCTCGTCGGTGGAAATGAAACAATGTTTATCAAAAATATTACAGCAAGTTTATTCGTCAGGCTCATTCCCGAGTAGATACCTTACTGGACTGACCGACCTGCCGACCAACCGACCGACCGACCGACGGACCGACCGACCGACCGACCGACTGACCGACCGACCGACCGACCGACTGCGGCCGTCGTCACTCGCACTCGTGTATGATACACGACGCATTACAATTATAAACATAATAATTAATTTGTAAAAATCATTCACTTTAAATACAATACAAATACACCGAGACAGTGGCTGATTGTCATCAACTCACTAATCACTATAATTATGCTAAATTCTTGTTTTAATACCTACAGCTTGATCAGATCAGATTCATTACATAACTGTTGAGGCCCACTTGAACCCCTACAGGTGGGGTGATACAATGACTCCCTAAAATATTAATTTAAAACAAAAAGCTAACTAAAAATATTAAATTGGACTTTAATATCGTGAGATTTATAATAAAGAACGATTGGATAACGAACAAACGAATGTTAAGTGGGCAACAGGGCCCGCTTGCACATTCCATTTGAATCCCGGCTCAACTAGATAAATGACTAATCCTTTAGTTTGTCTCGGTACTTATTAAATTATGAATGTAGTAGCCAACACATTGGTGAATGTTAACAAGGCGCAAGTGGGCCTAACCAAGTGTGGATGGGAGATCATTTAAATACAAACTGTCGCGTTGTTGATGTTGTCCGAGTGCCCTCACCGCGCCGCGCCGTCACAACCGAACCAAGTACCGTCGGTACTGTTGCTCGCTAGTACACAAACACCGCTCGTTCCTATGGTTCAATACAACGGAACGGAATGCACCACACATTTACTCTATTGAGCGGCTTCCGAGATACGCGTCAGATCAAATGTAGGGTTCGCTATTCATCATCATCCACTAAGCTTTACGTTACTGCCACTCTAAAACTTCTCATATTTCCAACTCCAGCGGATGCCACCACTGGGTTTTGTTCTATGAGAGGAGTCTGGAAAAGGGGGTCTTAAAAACCTTGGAAACGGAAAAACATGAAATAAAATGATAGTAGAGACAATGAGTTAAATCTAAATTATTACGGTGTGGAGGGCACCAAGAGACCCCCCAGTCCGGTCCGGTACTAACTAACAATGTCCGTAATAGGCTCCCTCCCTGGCTTAGGTTACCTGATGCTATGCGACCCTCAGCTGAAGCCGTTACGTGACACAAACTCAATATTTTTTTATCATCATCATCATCATCAGTGGAAGACATCCACTGCTGAACACAGGTCTCCCTCATAAAACGCCACTTTGGACGCTTATCATAGGGGGGTTTGCCACAATCACCACGCTTGGCAGGCGGCTTGGTGAGGTTCGCAGAAGATTTTAATGTACCGAGGAGAATGCTGCCGCCCATTCCCTGGATATTCCTTTAGCCTGCTCTTACGGCATCCACGGGAAGAGATGGCATGGTCCTATTCGCAAACCGGGACGGCACGGCGCGCCGTATTCTTTTATAGTATTTACAAATTATAATAAATTAATTCTAGTGCAGTTTTCAAATAAATACTACAAGGAATACAGCAACAAAACCAATATACTACTCGATGTTTTTTTTTTCTCTTATATTTTGGCTCCACACATAGTGTATTTAGCCAGTGTCAAGTATTGTAGTTTTTCATCGTATTATGAAATATTTCATGTAAAGTCAAGTCTTAGTCACAGTCAGTCAGGGTAGTCATAGTCCAGTCTAAGTCAGGTAGTCATAATCCAGTCTAAGTCATGTCCTAGTAAAGTAGTGGCAACTTTACTAGAGGCTAACCACAAAAACCACGTTTCACTACATTATATCACTTGCCAACACTTATACTCGTATATCAGCACTTAATGCGTAAAATGCCACTAATTTTAAACATTAACACTAGAAAAAGCATAAGTTTTGTGAAATAATACAATGCAACGCGACATGAACTTTTTCACGTTCCCGCCAAAACTCCTACTCGATGTTATATACATCAAACATACCTAGCTCGTTTCATGAAGCGAACCTGGTGTTCTGATCAAGCTATATCGAGACCCTACATCGATGATTGAGCCCGGTTCACGTGGAGGGAGGCGCCGGGGGCAAGCAGCACTGACGTCACCAGCCTGCTTACCAGCGCCACGCGTGACGCACGCTTCACTAAATATCATGAAGTAATATTTATTACTGGGATCTGTTATTAGCTGATACAACGCGCGTGCGCGTGGGCAACATATTGCAATAAAATTAAATAAATAGTTTTACACTGACAGGAAACATCATAAATACATATTGCAAAAATATTATTTCCCGGAATTACAGTCGTTAAGCTTCATTATTACCGTTTTTTATTTTGATTTTAAACAGGTGGCGCTCTACATCATCCGAATGGCCTGCAGGGGCGCTCTAAATCTGGTTTGAACACTTTCTCTTCACACGAACCGGGTCGGTGAAACATCGAGCGACGACGTAGCTCCGTCGTACCGAACGTACATCTCAGGTTCCAGCAAAAACTACCGTCAAACTGATTAAAACCTACTTCGCACGCCGTTCATAACACCACTACACAACAAACATCGCACTTATCCGCCTAATCTCACAACCATTACATAAGTCGGGTGGAGCGCGGGCGGGCGCTACCGCAGCCGGCGGCGCCCCTTGCGGTACCCCTTGCCGTACCAGCCGCCGCCCTCCGCCCCCGCGGGCTCGGGCGGCGGCTCGGGCCCGCAGCACGCGCACAGCCGGCGCGCGCGCCGCGGCCGCGCGCACAGCGGCGTGCGCCGCGGCGGCCCGTACCACAGGCAGCGCCGCGCGCGCAGCTCCCGCGCGCACCACGCGCACTCGGGCGCCGGCGCCGGCGCGGGCGCCAGGATGGTGTGCAGGCCGGGGTACAGCGAGCCGCGGCACAGCAGCACGGCGCGCGCGATGTACGCCGCCGCCGCCTCCTCCGTGCGGGACAGCTCCGTCTTCGGCTCGAACTTCACCTCGAACTTGCTCTCGAGCTCGGGTTCGAACGCGGGCTCGAGCTTCGGTCCCGGGCTCGCGGCGAGGTCGGCCGTGCGCTCCAGCAGGCGGCGCAACTTCGACTCCCCCCCGAGCGTGCCGTTCCGGGTGTCGAGCGCGTCCTCCCGCCTCGCGCAGCCGTTCGTGTCCGCGCCGCCGTTGATCCCCCTGTCTCGACGGGGGAAGGGAAGACGCACGCGGCGCAGCGGGGAGGGGGCGGGGGGCGCGGCGGGCGCGTGCTCCGGCCGCAGCAGGATGCTCGCCTCGCCGCACTGCATGCTCACCTGCAACCCGCGGCGCGGACGGTTAGCGGCGGGGGGAGGGAGAACGGGCCGGAGACAGGAGAGGGGAGGGCCACTCACCCGGAAGGCGCAGAGGCGATCGGCGCGACGCAGGCGGTCGGCGAGCCGCAACAGCGGCAGCTCCTCGTCCGAGTCGGACGCGGAGGGCGAGCCGAGCTCCTCCGCGGAGGAGGACGCGGTCGCGAGCCACTCGGGCGCGAGCCGCTCGAGCGGCGGCGGCGCAGTGTGCCGCTCGGGCGGCGCGAGCGGCTCGGCGTGCGCGAGCAGTGGGTCGCGCCCAGGGCAGTAGCGCGGCACGCGCAGGCGCAGACGGCGCGCCACCGCGCGCATCACGTCGTCGCAGCGCGCGTTGATCTTGAGCGCGGCCACCGAGTCCTTGGGCGTCCACTGCAGGTTGACGATGTAGAGGCGCGGGCGGTCACGCGGCGGCAGCTGCATGCGCCACAAGCGCGGGTAGCGGCGCAGCACCTTGAGGCTGGAGCCGAGGCAGAGCACCACGTCCGCGCGCGCCGCGTGCCGCAGCGCGCCCGCCCAGTTGAGCGGCCAGGCGGCGGCGCCGCGCTCGCCGAAGTGCACGATGGAGTCGTGCAGGTCGGCGCCGCACGCGTGGCACAGGCGGCCCGTGGCGTGGTGGTGGCGCGCCGTGCGAGCCGTGGTGTCGAACGCGCGCAGGTAGAGCCGGCGGCACGCGGCCGCGGCGCAGCGCTCGGCGAACATGTTGCCGTGCAGCTCGGCGAGCGCGCGGCGCGGCATGCCGGCGCGCACGTGCAGCCCGTCACAGTTCTGCGAGACGAGGAAGCGCAGCGTGCCGCGCGCCCAGAGCGCCGCGAGCGCCATGTGCGTGAAGGTGGGGCGCGCGCGCGCCACGTCGACGGGCGCCACGCGCTCGCCGGCGCGCAGGCGCGTCCACACGCCGCGCGGCCCGCGGTAGTCCGGGATGTCGGCCGCCGTGCTGATGCCCGCGCCCGTGTATACCTGCACGCACACACGCATCACGCTACCACCGCACATCGTTCACACCGCCCGCTTATGTAAACTGAACTTTGTCGCTCTCAAGCTGCCGAGGGTAGCTATACAGTAGCTCTCAAACGTTCATGTGACTGTATTATCCCCTTCTGAGTAACAAAATTTAGTAACCATTACTACTTTTTTATTTGAGTGAATGGATGGTGCCGTGTGGTCCCGGTTACGAATAGGACCACCCCATCTCTTCCCGTGGGTGCCGTAGAAGGCGGCTAAGGGAATATCCAGGGAATGGGTCGCAGCGTTCCCCTCGGTCTTGGTGGCAATCAATCTTCACCTACTGCGATCACCAAGCCGCCTGCCAAGCGTGGTGATTATGGCAAACCCCCCCCCCCCCCCCCCCCTAATGACAAGCACAAATAAAAACGGCCCCCAGTCCCCGGCAGCTCTGCTATCCCGTGGCTACGGTAGCGGCCACGGTAACGGCAGGGCAAGGGGTGCGAAGAATCCCCGGCAGACGCCCGGCTACCAACCCCAACGACGACCCCTGGCCCTGGCAACACATAACGTGCGCACACTGAAGGCTGACGAAAGGATGGTCGAGCTAGAGGCGGAGATGGGTAAGCTACGCTGGGATGTAATGGGATTGTCTGAAGTCCGAAGACAGGGACAGGACACGATAATCCTAAATTCCGGTAACTTATTCTTCTACCGGGAGGGAGACCAACTCTCCCAAGGAGGTGTCGGGTTTCTCGTCCGCAAGTCTCTCGTCAACAACGTGGTCAAAGTCGACAGTGTGTCGGCCAGGGTAGCGTACCTGGTACTCCGAATAACCAAACGGTATTCGTTGAAGGTTATACAGGTATACGCGCCGACGTCGGCACACTCAGACGATGAAGTAGAAGCTATGTATGAGGACATATCCGAAGCCATGCATACTTCCGAAACATACTTCACCGTTGTGATGGGAGACTTCAATGCGAAGTTGGGCACAAGGAATAGCGATGAGCTGAGAGTGGGGCCATTTGGATACGGGCAGCGGAACCCTCGAGGACAGAGGCTGGCTGACTTCATGGAGAAGGAGGAACTCTTTATGATGAACTCCTTCTACGAGAAGCGGCCATCCAGGAAGTGGACGTGGATAAGTCCCGACGGTTCCACTAAAAATGAGATAGACTTCATCATGACGACCAAGAAGCACATATTCGATGATGTCTCTGTGATCAGCAAGGTGAAAACCGGTAGCGATCACCGTATTGTTAGAGGCACATTGAATATCAATGTTAAGCTCGAAAGGTCACGTCTGGTGAAGTCTACGCTCCGTCCAAATCCTGTCCAAATCCAAAACCCCGAAGGCTTTCAGCTGGAACTCCAAAATCGCTTCCAGTGCCTAGCCGACTGTAACACAGTGGACGAGCTAAACGACGGGTTGGTGGAAACTGTCCAAGCTGTTGGATCGAAATTCTTTAAGACCCAACGCCGAAAGAAGACTCAAAAGCTCTCAGAAAAAACTCTTGAGCTAATGGCCGACCGGAGCGAAATGAAGCTGCAGTCTTCAGTTGATATGTCAGCCTACGGTGAACTCAATAGACGAATCTGGAGTTCCTTGCGACACGACTTGCGTGCTCTTAGTACTTCACGTATTGAGGCCGCAATTGAGCGGAACCAAGGCTCTAAAGTGTTCGCAAAGGATTCGTCTATTGGGCAACACCAAATGACAAAACTGAAGACCGAAAATGGTAGCATCATTTCATCCAAGCCTGAGATTCTGAGAGAGATCGAGAACTTCTATGGACAGTTATACACCTCGACACGTAAGCCCGCTACTAACACAGCTCAGGACATCAGAGCCAAGTTAGTCCGACACTATACCGAAGATATCCCGGACGTCAGCCTGTACGAGATTAGAATGGCCCTCAAACAGCTTAAAAACAACAAGGCACCAGGTGAAGATGGAATTACGACTGAACTTCTGAGAGCGGGTGGTAGACCGGTACTTTTAGTCCTCCAGAAGTTATTTAATTCTGTCATCCTTGAAGGTACAACGCCAGAGGCATGGCACAAGAGCGTGGTGGTGCTCTTCTTCAAAAAAGGCGATAACACCTTATTGAAGAACTATAGGCCCATCTCGCTCTTGAGTCATGTGTATAAGCTGTTTTCGAGAGTCATTACGAATCGTCTCGCACGCAGGTTTGATGAATTCCAGCCTCCCGAACAAGCCGGTTTCCGAAAAGGCTTTAGCACCATAGACCACATCCATACGCTGCGCCAGATTATACAGAAGACCGAAGAGTATAATCGGCCGTTATGCCTAGCGTTTGTGGACTATGAGAAAGCCTTCGATTCAATCGAGACTTGGGCGGTGCTGCAGTCCTTGCAGCGATGCCAAATTGACTATAGGTGTATCGAAGTTTTGAAGTGTTTGTACAGTAAGGCCACTATGTCAGTCCGACTACAGGACCAGAGTACGGAACAAATTCCATTGCAAAGAGGCGTGAGACAGGGAGACGTTATTTCTCCGAAACTGTTCACAAACGCATTGGAGGATGTTTTCAAGCTCTTGGAGTGGAAAAGATCTGGCATCAACATAAATGGCGAGTACATCACTAACCTTCGTTTTGCCGATGATATAGTCATAATGGCGGAATCGCTCGAGGACCTTAGCACCATGCTCAACGACCTCAGTAGAGTCTCCCAGCAGGTTGGTCTTAAGATGAATATGGACAAGACAAAGATCATGTCTAATGCTCATGTTCCACCTATACCGGTAATTGTTGGGAACGATACTCTCGAAGTTGTCGACAAGTATGTCTACCTAGGACAGATTGTCCAATTAGGTAGGTCCAACTTCGACAAAGAGGTGGCGCGAAGAATCCAACTCGGCTGGGCAGCGTTCGGGAAGCTTCGTCCTATCTTTTCGTCCAAAATACCGCAGAGCCTGAAAACGAAAGTTTTCAATCAGTGTGTGTTGCCAGTGATGACTTATGGAACTGAGACATGGTCTCTTACTGTTGGCCTCATTAGTAAGCTCAAAGTCGCGCAGCGAGCTATGGAGCGAGCTATGCTCGGTGTTTCCCTGCGAGATAAGCTCCGGAACGAGGAGATCCGCAGGAGAACTAAAGTGACCGATATAGCTCTTAGAGTTAGTAAGTTGAAGTGGCAATGGGCAGGCCACATCGCTCGTAGAACTGACAACCGATGGGGAAGAAAGGTTCTCGAGTGGCGACCACGAACCGGAAGACGCAGCGTGGGCCGGCCCCCCACTCGGTGGACCGACGACCTGGTGAAAGCCGCGGGGAGCCGATGGATGCAGGAGGCGAGCAGCCGCTCAAGGTGGCGTGCTCTGGGGGAGGCCTATGTTCAGCAGTGGACGTCTTCAGGCTGTTAATGATGATGATGATGAATGGATGGATATATACTTAGTACATTACTGAAAAAAAAAATGACTGCCCGGTCTGTAATGACTGTGCTACTGGCCGCGATGAAGATGGCTGAGAGTGCAGGTCCAAGCCATCACGCGGACAACCTTTACAGCGGGGACAACTAGGGCTGCAATGATGACCAAGCTTGAAGGCCAGGGGCGGAGCTAAGCTGAATGCCATCATAGCATGGCCAGCAGTGCAGGCATCACGGACCAAGCATAGCGGGGGGCATAGTACTTTTCTCAAATTAAATTATTAATTTGAGAAAAGTACTATGCCCCCCGCTATGGTTCTAATTATATATTCTTATACTGGGTGGCGCAAAAGTAAAGACCCTATTTGGTTCAGCTATAACATTTTTTCTAAATTAGAAAACAAGATTTAGGTTTTTTTAAATGTATATTTGTGCCATTAAATTTCGTACCATTAGGATTTAAAGATGATGTCTTTTAAATGGTGACCTCCAGAGTTGATACACATTTGAGCCCTATTTATGACATTTTGCATAACTTGCCGTAACACTTCCTGCGATATGTTCGTTATTTCTTGACGAATGTTTTCTTTTAGAGCTGCGAGAGTCTGTGGCTTGTTCACATACACCCGAGATTTCAAAAAACCCCAAAGAAAGAAGTCTGGACTGGTCAGATCGGGTGATCTTGCAGGCCAAGGCAAATCGCCAAAACGAGAGATAACTCGGCTTGGAAAAGCGTCCCTCACTAAGTCCATAGTGTCGCGCGCTGTGTGTGCCGTAGCGCCGTCTTGTTGAAACCAGATGTGCTCCAGCCCCAATTCGTCCAAACTGGGTATCAAAAACTCACGTAACATGGTTCTGTAGCGTTCTCCAGTGACAGTTATCGCATTGCCTCCAGCGTCTTCGAAAAAATAGGGTCCGATCACTCTGTCAACACAGATGCCACACCATACAGTAACTTTTAGTGGGTGTAGAGGTGTTTCTTGAATAATGCGCGGATTATCAGTGCCCCAGAACCGAGTATTCTGCTTATTGACATGCCCTGAGAAGTGTTACGGCAAGTTATGCAAAATGTCATAAATAGGGCTCAAATGTGTATCAACTCTGGAGGTCACCATTTAAAAGACATCATCTTTAAATCCTAATGGTACGAAATTTAATGGCACAAATATACATTTAAAAAAACCTAAATCTAGTTTTCTAATTTAGAAAAAATGTTATAGCTGAACCAAATAGGGTCTTTACTTTTGCGCCACCCAGTATAATTAGAACTAGTAGAGTGCTAGCCGTTTACTAGTAGTAATTGTGCATGCTACGCATGTTAGTTTATGTAATATTGAAAGATGATATGATTAATTAATGCAATCAGTTATTAATAGTTTTACTTTTTATTGTTTTTTTATTAAAAAAACTGATTTTTTTTATGATTAAAATAAAAAGATATTGGTTTATACAATGAATTGAAACTTAAATAAATTAAACAAAATTAAAACTTCTATAGCACTTCATACTTTACAAACATCAACAAGAGAAACTGTTCAATCAAGCTCGACATTTTAGCAGCTTTAAAAAAAATAAAATAAAATAAAAGCTTTTACAAAATTTAATCTTACATGAGCCATAATTGTGGTTAATCAGCAAAGTAAGGTCACAGATAATATAATACTAGGCTACAAAGGCCCACATTACAGATTACACAACTATGCTCAGTCGTAAATCTGTGCTGATGACAACATTTCATTCACAAAATTATTGAATAGTGGATAAAATCACTATGTGATTGCAGAAGAATGAAATGTACTGAGGAGAATGCTGCTGCCCATTCCCTGAATATTCCCTTAGCCTTAGCTTACATCACCAGCGGCAAGAGATGGAGTGGTCTTATTCATACACCGCTGGGACCCCACGGCCAACACTACACTATTCATATATCAGAATAATAATCATAGTGCACACATTAGCTATGTGTTTCTCCTAGTGCAGGCACCTGTCATTGTAAAACTTCTATAATATTTTATAACACTCATCATACTTATTGTATCTCACATACACATAATATATGTAATGTAAATAAATAATGTCTATTACAACATTATTTATTTACATACATATATTTTGCTCCAAAAAAACGTGATACCAGATAGTAAACAAAACATAGATGCTTCACACAACATGTAAAAGCACATATGATGACAAAGAGATTACAGAAAGGATTGCAAGCAACAAATAAACGAAATTGGAAACAATAAACATGCAACTTTATTTGGTTACATCCTGGCGTCCTGTCTCACACAGTTACCTTTGATTCTAATGATGCAAAAATGTACAAGTGCAGGCATCACTATAGCAATCATCATCAACAACTCATTAGTCCACCGCTGGACGCAAGCATTTCCCAACCCAAGGTACATGTCATAGCATCTAAGATGCAGGGGTGTAACTTGCATAGGGCCAGGCCAGCTGCATGTGTCGCAGTGTGTACTCACGACGAGATGCTTGGCGTCCCGCAGCGCGCGCGCGAGGCGGCGACACTTGTCGCGCAACACGCGCGGGCTGTCCTCCACCTCGCGCGCCCGCTCGGCGGCTCGCGCTCGTCGCTCGGCGGCGGCCGCTCGGCGCCGCTCGGCCGCGGCTGCGTGCCGCCGCGCCTCCAGCCGCTCGTCCGCGCGCGGCTCGGCCGCCAGCCGCGCACTCGACCGCAGCCCGCGCGCGGCCCGCTCGCCCTCCGCTCCATCCTGCGCCCGGGACTCCGTGCTGCGGATGTCGACAGTGGACCCGGCGATCGTGCCGGTTCCGAGTGCAACCGAACGCGCTTCTTTCGCGCGCCTACGCGCCTCCTCAGTCTCGAACTTTTATTTAGTTATTGGAACATTTTAATATACTACACGCACGAGCAACACAAATAACGATTATTACAATTCCACACTTTGAATAAATTACAGATCTTGACAGATAATGAGATAAATATACCAGATATACTCTTTGCAGAGTAACAGATTTGTTTGTCAGAAAATCCTGACTGACAGTGGTGATCACAGGTGGTGATAGTTGACATAGACAATAGGGGATTTTCTGACAGCTGGACGGCACGTAGTTCTACATCCAAAAGTAGGTGGCGCTGGCGAGACATGGATTGTTTTTTTTGTGAGGTGTTGACTTTGGCCTCTCTCATAGCGCAGTGTCCACAGTGTAACTTTCACTTCACTCACCAGTGTGACCATTTGTGGCAGATTTCTGCCATTTTAGCAGATTTGCCCTTCACAGGGCAGTGGCTGCTTAAAAATTTTGACTGTTTTTATTATTTTGAAGTAAAATTCAGAAATAAAGCTACGCAATCCTAATTCGACTTTGATATTTGGTGGAATCATTGTTACCACACAGATCCGCAGGAGAACTAAAGTGACCGATATAGCTCTTAGAATTAGCAATGGGCAGGCCACATCGCTCATAGAACTGGCAACCGATGGGGTAGAAAGGTTCTCGAGTGGCGATCAGGAACCGGATGACGCAGCGAAAGCCGGCCTCTGGTAGGTAGGTACCTACTTACCTTAGTCCTTATTCTGGGCCTCGTTGAACTCTATGATTAAAGGGTTTATTTAATTTAATTAGAAAAAATATGAATGTAAAATCCATGTATAATAATAAAAAAGGTATATACTTCTAACATAATTAATGATAATTTTCCTCCTTTTTTTATCATTTTCACATGAATTTTGGGTTCCCATTCAATAATTCCTTGATATTTTAAAATAAGCATAAGTAAATATTAACGAAAAATATTTCTATTATTTTCCTTGTGTTATTAATACTATATACTATTACAATGCGAGGCATATTTCTGGGAGAATTCAAAGTTTGGGCAGATTTTTAACCTATTTATGGCAGACTCTGCAATGTACAGAGGGTCACACTGTCACAGCCTTCCAGCCTTCCCTGCTTTTGCTTCACAGCGTCGACATAGCAGAGACATTATTTTCCAAATAATGTCACCTTGTTTGAACTCTATGTTGTGATGACGTTTATTGTAAGATTTGGCGTTAATTTCATGTGCACGGAACAATCGAGCTTGCACTTCTGCGAATAACGCACTAAGCAAACCGATATTATCTGCATACACATCGCGAGGAGCAAAAATAAGTTCGTCTATGGGAGTTTTGGCGGGAACACGGAAAAGTTCACGTCGTTGCATTGTATTATTTTTCAAAACTTGTGCTTTTTCCAGTGTTAATGTTTAAAATCGGTGGCGTTTTCCGCATTAAGTGCTGAATTACGAGCATGAGTGTGGGCAAGTGATATAATGTGGTGAAACGTGGTTTTTCGTGTTGCTTCTAAAATTCCATAGAAGCCTCTAGTAAAGTTGCCACCACGGCATGCCTTAGACTGGATTATGACTTAGACTAGACTATGACTACTCTGACTGTGACTATGACTTGACTTTAAGTGAAAATTTCCATAATACGATGAAAAATTACAAAACTTGACACTGGCTAAATACACTATGTGTGGAGCCAAAATATAAAGAAAAAAAAGTTCGTCTATTAAATCTGCGGAATTATAGACGGAACCACATGATACCAATCAATACCAATTCACGTCCAAATACTAGAAAGGCAGGAGTAAACTTTGTAGTTTCATTTACTGCAGAATTAATGGCAAATTGTATTTTGTTTAAGAGCCAATACAACGCCAAATTGCTTAAAACGGCTTAGCTTGAAGCAGTATCCTGTCAACAATATTGCAACTATGACTTTGAAATTAATGTATGGTAAAGTTCAGGACTAATGCTACTGCAAATGTATAGTGAAAACACGAATTAATAAAATTTTCTCGATAGAAAAAAATTACAAAGTTACCTCCAAACCTTACAAATAAACAGCGATTATTCAATGAATACTTTAAATAAGATCATGAAACTTTGTGTAGTAGTTGAAATAAATATAATGGAGGGCTTATGTATAGCGGATTTTTAAAATACCCTTTATATTCAGTGTAATAATAAATTACCTAAACTATTGCGCGTTGGAACCAGTTTAACTTAGACCACCCCTGCCGCGCGGCCCCTGGCTCATCCCCGCTTTGGCCTAGTACTATACATCTATTCTGTGGCTTTGACGTGAATTCGCGCTGGCCTTGCACAAGCCCTTAAGTGTAAATCCCAATTGCGATGATCGTTGTCCACGAATGTGGCAATCGCTGTTATGATTGTTTTGTTATAACGCTCAACGGTGTTGACTAAATTCTGGGCGTAAATTGCGTCTAAGGATATCAATTTTCGCTTTCTCGGATAATGGTTCGTGCAACTTCGAAAATAAAGACTCCATTTCGGAAAAGTAAAAAATTGTGCGTTCGTTCTGTTTTTGTTTTCGTGAATCAATAGATTTTTTTAGGTTCACTGTCGAAACTCATAAAATTGTTTGTCATAATTTTGTTACAAATAAAATTGTTACTTATAATCATCATTTCACATAATGTGATTTATTATACTTTCACTACATCTAATTTTCTTTATTATAAATCAAAATTAATAATAATCCAAATTTATAAGAATGAAACTCATAAGGCGTATATGACATAACAGTACAAATTTATAATGTTCTTTTACCATAACTAACTTAAATCATAAAACAAAATATCAATAATACTGTAAATTAATGTGACTGGAACTGTTGATTGTTATATATATCGTAATCAGTTATAAAAACGTAGTACGGCAAGCCAATTTGCTCTTCAATCTATGCAGGCACTTCATCCAGTCAAAACAAACAAAATTAACGTGTGGACTGTGGGTAATTGTAAAATAACTTATATTTTCTCATGTTATGTTGATTTTGGTATTGTTGGTGAACTTTGTGCATTATTTTAATAAATAACTTTAAATGTCTAATAAAAACACGTGTAAAATATTTAAATCAAATAAAGGTAACCTGAAACTTAATATAGATGGTTTCTGTAATTTTTTAATATAAGCATAAGTGACTTCTGGCACTTCGCCGGCCGCTGCCGCGGCACGCTCGCTACGCTTCGCTTCGCTCGCTCGGCTCGTGCGTCGTGTGGTCACAGTTAACCTAACGCTCCTCCTCGCTTCGCTCGTCGTCGCACCTATTTATGACTTTGCCTTAGACTAGTATCTTAGTATCTTTAGGGTATACATGCATATGTATATAATGATTTAACTACCTCAAAATTATTATTATGTTAACTAAAAAATATGAAAATGTCATTATGAACAATACAATTATAAATGCTGATTATTATGAAATTATAAGTAATGAAATTTATAATAAAAAAAAGTATGATAAAAAAATTCTTAACATTAACATTATAACGTAAAATTTTATAAATTTAAACATTATTTGAATAAATTGTATAAGAAAAGATCAATATAAAAAGTAACTATTATGAACAAAGTTATTTATATATAACCACCATTATAAATTTCATCATTATTAAAAATGAGGTATGTGAAATGAAATTATGAATAATGAAATTATTAGTACAGACGGTATCCCATTTTTTTAATTTGTAATCATAATCTGTAATTTCAAAATCTTTGAGTAAATTATTTTTGAAAGATTGCCAATCCTTAATGGTATATTTACGTGCTCGAAACCATTCTAAAGGTGTCCCTGTAAGAATGTCGTGTATGTGATGGTAAAGTTTGTTATCTGTAAGATTTCGTGAAATCACAAATTCCTCAACTTTCATAATAAAATCTTTCGGACAAGTATCACCTTTGTACGTAAAACGTTTTATTTCATTGCATGATTTGTCGGAAATATTCATAAGTTTCTGTGAAAAAAGGTCGAAATAGGGTAAAATATTCGTTTGAACCGCTGGTGCAGAGTTCTGCACAGATTCTGAAGAGTGGTAGACGGAAGTCGGTGTTGGATTTTCTAAACTTTGATAACGTGTGTTGTATTCTGAATATTGTTCTGAGATAGTTCTGTAGCTCTATATAATGTCAGCTGTTAAATCAGTGGTGATATTCATATTATTTAACCTATCCCTAATATGTATGAGATATGTTGACACTTTTTCTTTACGATTTGGATAAGAAATTAATCGTGCAGAAATGAATGTCAGACATTTTTTAAGTTCCTCTATGGCCTGATCAACGGAATATGGGCTGAGACCCTGTACCTGGTCCGTAGAACTTTCTAGTAAACCTGTGAGCTGTGAACGCAATTCTTCTGCTGTATGGGTAGGTAGAATTGTCGCATTTCTTAACTTTAGTTCATAGATTAGTTCAGGCTTATTTAAATGGATTGGATCCATATTGAACGAATGTCAGAAAACCTATTAGATTAAGTTGGTACCTAAATTTATTTTAAATTTATCGGTAGGATAGCGGCGGTAAAGGGGTACGTGCGATATAGGTAGGGATGATGCGAAAAAAAAATTAAGCGGTAAGTGTAGGTAGGTACTTACCTTACCTAGATAGGTACTTAATTATTTATGATTAAAGTAAGTAAATGATTGAAAATGGTAAAGGCAAATGATGGACGAAATAAACGAAATATGAAACTAATATGATTTATTGTATGTATTGTGTAATGTGTGTGGAGTCTTGGACAGCCTCAACGGTCACGTACTTTCCGAGTCGGCCTCGAAGACCTAGGAAGTATACGCAACGCGCTTCGGAAGTCTGCGTGCACGTTTACGTAGGGATACTCTCCCTATATGGTCTATGCATAAATCACAGTATTGATTTTTTCTCTAATCTGTGGCATAAATCTTCAGAACCACAGACATGGTAGTGATAATTAATCACGCCACTAAAAAAGACTAGGACCCCTATTCCCACGAATCGAGATGCAATGTCATCTCAAAATAAATCTCGAGACTCGAGTTGTCTCTATTCCCAAGCTTAAAATTCATGATATTCTCGACTGACTAGCGCACGAGATGGCTCGTGGGGAATCGAGACGCAATGTCATCTCGAAATAAATCTCGAAATTCGCGACTCAAACTTCAAATTTGTGATATTCTCGATTGCTAGCGCACGAGATGACTCGTGTGGTCGGAGGCAGTCGAGACCACCATGAGACGCGCTTGCCTTTACTTGTAGGCTCATTTGTTGCCTTTTTATTGACATTAAAGCTAATGGCATGGCAACTTTTCTTCTTCTTTTCGTTTTCTTCTTGTCTTTTCTTGTCTTCTTACTTTTTTCTTCTTTTCTTTACTTTTTCTTCGTTGGTTTGTTTGTCTGGGCGACAGAAGTTATAATTATACTCTTTGCCATGCCAAGCGTTATTAGGGATGTTCCGATACCACCAAAGTATCTGATAGTATTCCGATACCTACTCATATGAGTAATACTCAAATCATGATTCGATAGGCACTACTCATATGAATACCCTAAAAGTATTGATACCCACTCATATCGATACATTTTTTTATTATATATCAATACTGAAAAACATAAACAAATTTTACCTTATTGCAGAAAAGTTTTGTTGTTTCTATGACTGATCTACATTTTCAAGTGTTTTAGCGCGAAGAATCAGACATTTGAACACTGAGGATATGTTATTTGACGATATTCAATAAAAGTACTCTTTCCGATTACAAGTACTTTCTTTCCGATACCAAATAGGCATCGCGAGAATGGTTTGTTTTTATTTTATTTAATTATTTTAATTAAGTATAACAACTACCTTAACTGTACTGTTTGTGTGTATTAACTGTATTCAACGCTTTGAATTACAATTAAATTAAGTTTAATCCTACTTAAATTAATTAGGGCTAAAACAACCCAATAGGGTTGTTTGCATTAAAAATTAAGTATGGATTAAAAAAATCACATTTTTATTCTACTTGACTTAAAGTTAGGCCATACTATGTTTCTTTAAGGAAAAAAATATTATAGCGAAATAAAGCTGCTTGGCATTGAATTTTTATCCTGTGGTTCTATCCTGTTTTGACTTAGCAGCATTGATAGCATTGATTCGATTCGATACTAGTACTTTCTTACCGATACCAAGTAAGTATCGAAAGAATGATTCGATGGTAAAAAGTACTTGGTATTGAAAGAAAAGTATCGAGTACATACTCGTATTCACTAGTATCGGAACATCCCTAAGTGTTATATACTCTTTGCTCCGTGCCGATCAATGATCAAACGAAGTTGCTCTTTGTTTGCCGATAGCGTTTTGCTGTGGCGTTTTCACAAATTAGAAAAAAAAACATGTGTTTTGCATTGTATAGTGAACAGCGTGTGCACCAACCACAGATTAGAGAAAAAAACAATCTGTGGCACCAACTTATACAACTCTATGGTATGCACAGCTTTAAAAGTACTCTGTGGTGCACAGAACACTATTATCCATATCACAGATGGAATAAACCACAGAACACTACTTCAAGGTAACCAATGGTTAAAACCTCTAACAAATCTTGAGTATTAGTTGGAATTTGTCAGCATTTTTGATTGGTTACTTTAACAACGGGCGAAAAACCCCACCCTTATAAAGGTACCATAATAAATAAAAGCCACATAACTCATATATAATCACATTATATTATACGTATTTATATGAGTAGGTAACAACTTTGTTTTCACACCTAAACTTAGGTACTAAAGTAAATGGGTGCACAACTATCACCATCATTATAAAAACTGTTTTTAGCGGTCATCAGAATACATAATAACTACATTTTTTTTTCTAAAAATACTTTTTATCATGATTTTTATAATATGACAGCTTGAAAAATTGGCATCATGATAAAATTAGACTCATGCAAACAAACAGTCATAGTAAGAATATTTTGCTGAGGGGGCTAGTTAATTATGCAGTTACTTCATGTTACAGATGACTAAGATGCAGACTATTCCAAATTGGGCCCAGTTTAGTTCTAAAGATATTATTATCAAATACATAAAATAAAGAAACACGCAGTCTCAAAATACAATCCTGCCACCATTAAAAGTGTTGTAAAATAATGCTGTAAAGCAAAGATGGCTATTTCAACTTTATTTTTACTTTTTACATCAATAATTTTAAACCAACGAAATCAGTCTCAGGGCCACTGGTGTAATAGTTACAGTGGCACATATGGAAATGATGATGATGAAGATGGTAACATAGACAGTCACTCACTGTCTAATACAGTGGCGATTTAAAATTCTTCTGTGACTTTATATTATCACAGCACACATTTACAGCATTTTCAGAAAATTGTTCCGGAAGCTTTACAGTAAGTAAGATGTAGTTATTGCAGACAGTAGCAATAGTAACACCAGCCTAGAAGCCTTCATTGAGTACCTGAAGCAAAAAAGAAAATATTATTTAGATAGGCTTATTCCAGCTCCATCAACTGTGCTGTAGGTTGTTGGTTCTCTTCCCACTCAAGAAACAGGAACAACCCTCATATTCCTCTATCCTTTGGTATAAAATAAATCCAACAGGCAACTGTATCAATATCACTGCTATGAACTGGATTTTTACGTACTTTTATTTCTCTCTCTCTGGTTGGTCCCTCATTACTGAGGATCATGGTCACAGGATCTATCGGAATTCTGGTTTAACATAATACTTCCATCAACTTCGGTCCTTGGCTCCCTCACGGCCTGGGAAAACTTTTATTCAGGTAATTGAAATTAACTTACTTGAAGGTTTGAGCCTGACACATTCATAGGTGAAGTAACAAGTTACACATTTTTCCTGGCGACGCTTCAACAATACATCTACTGCTCCAATCGGGGTTGAGATTGTAAAATTTGTTTCCATAAAACTGCCGGTTTAATGAACTATCAACAAGGTGCCTTCTGCATATAGCATACCTATATGCTGTTGGTGTAGTTGTTTCTGTGATTCCTCAGAAGTCTAGCTCCCAGCTGGATACCAGTACTCAGCCCATAGTCATGCCCTGAAAAAATTAAATAATAAACATTTAATCTACAGAGCGAGAATCGGTTGTAAGCAGTTTGATTTTGAGAAAGTATTCTTTTTTATGTATGTACGTAGTACATTATACCTTTTTGGATTTTGAGTAGGTTATTAGGCTTACTTACTTCAAAGATCCATGTTTGCCAGGCATAGAACACCTGTGGAATCGCACGTTCACATCTTCGGATGCAACGTTATAGCATTTTGAACAGTTTCACCGTTTTTCTATCGAACACAAGAAAATCACAATAATATAACCTCAACTCAACTTACTTTTATTTTCTATAGTTTGATCACAGATTAGAGAAAAAAACAAGTGAGTTTGATTCATGTTCCAGTGTCAATTTTCAAGTTCTTAATTCTGAGCATAGACTTTGTGGTTGCTGTCTTACGTATAGCGTTATCTCGTTCTGATCTCTCGACTGCCTCCGATCCACAGACTACTAACATACGCTAATGCTTCCATCACTCGAGTCATCTCGTGCGCTAGCAATCGAGATATTGCATGAGAATACCGAAAACTCGAGTTATTCGATTTATTCCGAGACGAGATTTCATCTCGATTCGTAAGAATAGGGGTCCAGATTAGAGAAAAAAACAAATGACTATAGGCGTTAACGCTGTGATTTTGTTTGTTTTTATCTGTTACTCCACATTATACGTGTGAACAGTGACTTGTGTTTTTATTCCGACCCTGAGCGATAGGAGAAGAGCCAGCTGGGCATTAAAATATCGATAAAGCCATTTAATATTAAAAAAAAATTGCAATTGCTAATAATACTCGTAGGTACAGTTGTTACAAATAATTATTTATTCCAATACAACGCCACTGCTTCCTCCATTTTATTTAGCCCACGTCGGTCGCGTCGGCCACGTAGAAGACAAACAAATTGACTGTGAGTCCGGGCGACACAAGCATTGTCGCGCCACAAAAACATCGCGTACCTATAGCCGACGACAATGTTTTTGCACGACAACGCATGACGAATATTCGCCCGCTAATGTGGCCAGACCATAAACAGAACGACTGTCGTCGATCGATACTCAGTGGATACCACAGAGTACCTTTTTATAAAGTGGATACTCATGATTTCATTAATGAAATCTGAACATATGACCGTTTAAAACGTCTTCTACTGTTGTCAATGTCTTTATTGTCAACGTCAAAATTATTAAGTCAAGATGTCAAGTTGACAGTCCTGTCACTGTCAGTTCTCTTTCACTCTTTCACGAAGTCTGACAGGTAGTGTTTAATTCGAGTTCTACAAAATATTTTGAAAATCCTATGAAATCCACAAATTTACGTTATATATGCGTGAATCGTAGTTTCTGATATTAATATGTTAAAGTGATCTCAACTTCTACATAAAGATTTTTGCTTAACAAATACATTTTATTTCAGTGCGAGACATCCATCGTATTGTCACTCATCACACCATGGTAAGGAATTAGGTCCATATAATGGTACTTATAATGAAATACTCAATAAAGTGCCTATCTATCTAGAATCTATTTTATCCAAAGATCTCTAAGTGTTACCTATTTTATCCAAAGACCAAAGAGTGGTACTTATAGGTTTTTGATTTTATCTTGATTTAATTGAATGAAACAAGTGGCGACTAGTCCGTCAAGCAACTTGTTAGATGTTATATATGTACGTACCTTCTAACTAAAGATTGTACGGTTTCAGCCGCGCGAAATTAAAGACATCAAAGATTTCCTTTTGAAGGCGCGCAGGAAAGATGCCAAATGTAAGTACTTTCATACATTCTTAGATTGTATGATGTTGTGTATTGATAATATGGTAAAAAGTAGTACTTACCTGTCTACTTCATGCTTATGGCCTACTGCCATAAGTTTAATTGTTGTATATTTACCTGCTAAGTCTCTATCAATAAGATAACACATACACAAGCAAAGCAACAGTAGGTATCTTATATAAAGTATAATAATAACAAACCGAGACAAGATCCAAAATGAGGAGATCTGCAGGATAACTAAAATTACTAATATAGCTCTTAGAATTAGCAAGTTGAAATGGTAATGGGCAGGCCATATCACTTTTAGAACTGACAACCGATGGGGGAAGAAAGGTTCTTGAGTGGCAACGATGGCCACTAGGTGGACTCACAATCTGATAAAAGCTGCAAGGTGGTGATGGATGCAGGAGGCAAACAGCCACTTGAAAGTGACCCTCTGTGGTGTGGGGGAGAACTATGTTTAACTTCTTATTAATGCCTCTTCCGCCACCTCCCACAATTTCGCCAATGTCGCATGTATAGAGGGAAAATAAACAACAGAGATTGATCACTGCTGATAAAGTTTTGCCTGGTGTATAATTTTGTAGGTATCCGAGTTTTATCGGAATGTTAAGCAGTGAAGGTTTTCAGGCTCTTGATGATGATGATGACAAATAACAAAGCAACCTATTTTTATGCTTCATAAGTTTGGTTCTCCTATCCACACTAATGTGTTTCATATGTTGATGCAGTAGGTATGTAGTCCACATGAAAATCAAACATATTTATGTACTTGCATATAGCATAGGTACATATTTGGTGAAAATATTGGTTATTCGACTAGTCTTCTATCTACTAGTAACTAGTTGATGTGTACTGTATGTGTGGTGAACAAGTGGCGTGTGTTTGATGAATTGTTTAATTTTGTGTTGCAGCGGTTAAGATAAAGAAGAACCCGGAGAATGTGAAGTTCAAGGTGCGCTGCTCCCGCTTCCTGTACACGCTGGTCATCACCGACAAGGAGAAGGCAGAGAAACTAAAGCAAAGTTTACCACCAGGTATGAACTACTGGTATTCTTCATTAATTGTTTTACTATATGTAAAGTTCATGTTGTATGTCATATAAATATACGATATGGCAGCATCATGAAAAACATCATGGAAGGAAATGTAGAAGAGAAGAGAGGAAGAGGCAGACCCAGGCATATACAGATCAAATAAAAGAAAAGATAAATGTCATGTTGTACGGGGAAGTCAAAGCATTGGCTGAAGATGGAGAAAGATGGCGATTATTCCACTAACAAGATCAGGCCTCTTAAATAAGAAGAAGAAGAAAGTACATATTTCCTTCAGATGGAAAAATGTGTGCTGGAATTTGAAGCAATGAGTTTGTTTATAGCTTTGCAAGGTGTACCTAATAGTAAAAAAAAGACTACTGAATTATATCAATGAATGGTCTTTACAAACTGAGAGCACTTTGTATCATATCCCAAGATTCAGGAAATGATTGCTCAGTTGGTACTTGGTCCCATCTTCCTTAATCGATGTTCAATTTCAAGTTTCGGTCAAGTCCTAATCTTCCAAATGTAGTATTACCAAACCTTGGAAGAAAAAAATACAGACATGCAATTACTATTGAGTTAAAATTACTAGAATGCCCTTACGGTCCCAATTCCGGTATAATGTAGCTTAAAAACAACACCTTTTACTGTTACTATTATTAAGGTGACGAGTAGAGCCAGATAAGGAGGTCCAAATCTGTTCAAAGAAACATCAACCTTAACGTCGTAGTCTTAAATATCAATTCAGTCTGCACTTCAGCGCGGCGCTTACGACAAAGACAAACGACTGATTTTGACGGTTTTTAATCTATGCTTTTATAGTATTTTTCCAAAGTTTTCAAGTCATGACGACATCTGAATGTTTGTTGGGAATACACTAATTTATTTTGTGTAAAATATATTCGGTAGAAGCTCAGTAAAATGGGAACATTCAAATTTATTGAGGGACGATTGCGATTTTTTTCTATAGAGCTGTATTTATTATCTGCTGTATATGTAGCTGTATTTATTAGCTGTATTAATCTTGTGTTTGCAGTCATCACAAACGACTTAATGAATTAAACCACATGATATATTAAATTTAAAGTTCCACATGTTTTAATTATGCCAGGAAACATATCAAAAAACACCTTGTGTGACCTTGTTTGCTCTACTCATCGCCTTAACATGAGATGACACAACACAAATAACAAGCAACCAGAACCATATAATATAATGTAAAAAGGCCTGAGTATCAAAGACTGCTAGGTGCTAGAAATCGTTCTCCCATCTAGCTAAAAGAAAATAATAACAACTACTCCCTTTGCTACACCCCCCCATACTCATAAGTCATAAAATTGAATACAGTGAGTGTATTATGTGGATTTTATGACAAAACAACTGAACAAGCTAGAAATCACATTGAGGTGCTGAACCTCATGTGTTCAAACAGTCGATGTTTAAGAATAGTCATTGAATTTGGTACTCATCCCTAAAACATTGCTAACCTCAAGCATGGCACCAGTGCTTTACTGTACTGTATTGATATATTTTGTCTCTTGTTGCAGGTCTGCAGGTCAAAGAAGTTAAGTGATGTGACTTAGAGTAAAATAAAAAAATAGAAAATCCATGTTGGTTGTTTCATTAGGGTCAATTCACATAGAGCCGCAAAATGCTCAAGCAGTTTTTAAGTGCTATTGGAATATAAACCTTATTCCATTTAGACAAAGCTGAAAACAGTATGCAACATTAAAATCTTACCTACAAGACAGGAGCGCGTGTTCGAACATCGTCGCTGCGGCAGCGCGAGCATGCTCGAGCATGCGCGAGCACTCGCGCGTGCCGCGGCGGTAGTGTTGCCAACATTATTTTCTAGGGAATCGTACCTTTCAGTTCAAAAGATCGTAATTTGATATGAATACCCGAAAAAAAAGGATGCATAGAAATCTTAATGAAACATTGGGAAATTATTTAAATAAGTACCGTAAGTTATAATAACTACGAATAATAATAAATATTTTAGGGCACACAATATCAAATATTAGGCAATTCATTTTATATGTATTTTAGTATTTTATATACAAACAATGAGTGATTTTCTGGAACTTTGGTTACCAGAATCACGACAAATTGCATAGGGAAAATCCACACGAAGCAAAAAAAAACAGTACGTTTTTAAATCATAAAACTCCGAATCAACGACTATTAATAAAATAAAATGAAATTTAAATATACGTACTACGTAGTGTGTACTTTGAATAGCAATTACGTAAAATAATAAAATAAATAAGGTGGTAAGAACAGCGTGGTGGTCATGGAACTTTGATTGCAATGCAACAAGAGAAACATTATTCCTAATTTGAAAATTTCCATACCAACTATGCACATAAAGTGCATATTGAAACTGTCAAATCCATGCCATTTTGTGTTTCTATCGGTTGCAATTAAGTTACATGTTCGCCTAGCAGGTTAGACGACAAATTCCCATACCAGCGACGAGGTACGCTGCGTGCCTATAAAGTGCAAGTGGGACAAAGTTTAACAAAATTATTGGTTGCGTTCATAAAATACCTACCCAACAAAAAAAAGTTTATGGTTCCTTCAAGTCTGTTGTTATTGACTTTTTGACATAATGAACGTAATTTATTAAATATTTTTTATTTTGTTACGAAGATAACAAGACTTGAAAAGATCGTATGTTTTGCATACATACGATTTCGAATACACCATCGTACTTCGTACCAGGCCCATAAAGGTCGTATAAATACGATTTAAATCGTATGATTGGCAACATCGGTGGCGGCGGCGGCGGCGTTGCGCGAGGCTGCTCGAGCATGCTCGAGCATGCGCGAGTATTTTGCCGCTCTGTCTTAAGGCTGGCGTCCTTTAGGGACGGATCGGGGCGGGTCGCATTGGAACGGGCCGCGGTTCTGTGATGCTCTTGCGTCCATCTGTACGGGGCGCGGCGGACCGCCTAAGCGGATTTGATCTTACAGACGTGTTTTCGTGCTTGGACTACATCGCGCTACCATGGACAGCTCCGACGAAGAGATGTTATGGTTTCAAATCCTTCTTGAGGAAGAGCAAAAAAATAAAAAACGACGACGAGTACACAAGGTGTGGGTGCATGATCTATGCCAGAAAAGAAATGTATTTGGTGAATACCATCATACAGTTCTCTATACTTTTGCACTAAAGAAATAAGCAGTTCTTCGTTCATTTTCGTTTATTTTTATTAGCACGGCACGTGCGCTCACATCCGCCTGCCTGCGTCGACTAGACGGATCGGGGCGGGTCGCAGCGCACCGTCGCACAGTGGCCGATATATCGAGCTTCCCTTTCATAGGATTTTCGAAAAAAAAAGTTGTAATTTTGAGTGTTTTTAGTATGCAGTTTTGTTGAGCACATCAAAACATTAAATAAATTTATGACTACAAGCTTTTTTTTTTGAGTATTATTTGTAAAATATCAGTTTGAATATTTCAAATGTATGAAACCGGAATTTGTTTTCCTCATAACTTTTTATTTTACCGTACGGTCAGGCTGGAATTGTTAGTCCCTATTGCCGAGTCTAAGACGAAGCCACATGACCTTTGACCTTGACCTCGGACTGCCCCGTTTCAAGCACATCACCCGTAGACAAATATTGTCAAAACATGCATTTTTCATTCATCCATATTTTCTAAACGTGGCCGTCCGAGGTCAAGGACAAAGGTCATGTGGCTTCGTCTTGGACTCAGCAAGGGGGCCTAACAATTCCAGCCTGACCGTACGATAAAAAAAAAAGTTATGAGGAACATAACTCCGGTTTCATACATATAAAATGTTCAAACTGATATTTTACTATGAAAACTCGAAAAAAATACTCGGCAACCATATACTTATACAACATTTTGCAGTTTTTAACATAATTGTATACTTAAAAGTGAAAAATTAGACGAGGACGTGAATTTAGGAGCCGTTTTCAAAAAAAATGAAAGAAAAAATCCAAAAACATAGATATTTTTTGATAAAATACGCTCATTTTTAAGGTCAATAGATAAAAGAGATTGAGTTTCATCGGTATGGTAACAATAATGGTCAAAAAACTGATTTATGGAAGCACATCACCCATAGAACAATATTGTCAAAACATGCGTTTTTCATTCACCCATATTTTATAAACGTGGCCGTCCGAGGTCAAGGGCAAAGGTCACGTGGCTTCGTCTTGGACTCGGCAAGGGGGACTAACAATTCCAGCCTGACCGTGCGGTAAAAAAAAAGTTATGAGGAAAACAAATTCCGGTTTCATACATTTGAAATGTTCAAACTGATATTTTACAATTAATACTCAAAAAAAAAGCTTGTAGTCATAAATTTATTTAATGTTTTGATGTGCTCAACAAAACTGCATACTAAAAACACTCAAAATCACAACTTTTTTTTTCGTAAATCCTATGAAAGGGAAGCTCGATATATCGGCCACTGCGTCGACAGAAATACGCCTGCGAAGCGATCCGCCAATGCGTTGCCGCCCGCCGCGCTCCGATCCGTCGCTAATAAACGATATTTCTATGAAATATCGTTAAAACATGGGCCAGGCGTATTTTTGCGTTGCGATGCGGCCGACCCGATCCGCCTAGTGGACGCCAGCCTTGAATTGAACCAAGAACATGCTCGAGCATGCGCGAGCATTTTGCCGCTCTATGTGAATTGACCCTTAATAATAAATTAACATTTACCCCAAGCACTCTCCAACCATTAAGTAAAGCTTGATATAACACAGTTCAAGCGTCCAGTCTAACATAGAGCTGTTAGGTTTTTTAACTTTGTCTTGTACATCGAGGCGAGTTCCCGTTGTCCCCCATGGGACCGAAAACGAGGGACAACAGGAACAACCCGAGAGCAGGGCTAAAATAGCTGCACAAAAACGGATGGAATGACGTGTCTACCATGTCTGTGGTTCTGAAGATTTATGCATCAGACCATGTGAAAGTGACACTGCGCTATGAAAGAGCGCAAAGCAAAGAACTCTCACCAGTGTGTGAGGTGTGAGTAGTAGAGTGAATTCTGTAGGGCAAAGCCCAGTAAGGTTAAAGTGTAGGTTACAAAAAAAATTGCCATGTCCGTAATGTCTCGTCAGCGCCATCTATCTTTAGCTGTAGAACTACGTTCCATCCAGAATAGAGGCGTTTTATTTAAAAAAAAAAAAGAAATTGTATTTTATAGATGGCGCCAGTTGTGGTTTTACCAAAATCTGTCACTGTCACTGTTCCAAGCATAAACCATAGGTTAAAGGAAATGTGTCACAATACTGCCTGACAACTTTAAACTCGGAGGTCTTTGAAGAAAATCCGACAATGGCGGTTGTAAATTTTGACATTTTTAACAAAGCCTGTGTATTTTTGAATTTTAATGTGTAATAAGGGTGGATTATTATTCGTTAAGTGTTCGTGAACGTGCACGAGTGTTGGCACATGGTTCCAAGTTTATATAACCATGCATTTTCGTTTTCTCTTCAACGGCTTTTTAGAGCCTTCAGTAAAATATCCACCATCTTACTGTTGGCATTTTGACTGACAAAATAGGACTTTGACGTGACATAACCGTACAAATTTTTACTTACTTGACATTGGCAGAATTATCGCTAAAAAGCGATAGAAAGCCATAAACGAAGAAGAAGAAGAACTTTAAACTCTTTCGTTTTTTTTTTATTTTCATTGCACGATAGCTCGGCTTTATTTTGGATCACAATATTAACGTTTATCTATCTCGCAGTTCTACCGTACTTCAATTTACTTAAGAAGAATGCACCACAGACTACTTAGGACATACTACAGACAATGTACTCGTGGTCCACTCAAATGAATTTGTCATTTCTTTGTAGGTCGTCTTCGTCTAAGCATTTTCTTATGTTTAAACTACTCTGTGGTTTGAAAGGTTTAAACTATGTACTTACTGCGCCATCTAGTAAAAGAACCGGAACTACTTTTTTTTAAATAAGACGCCTCAATCTGGCTATCCTATTACTACTTGTAGGGTATTTTTTTCTATTACGTCATACTTCATATTTCAATAAAATATCTATACAATATAAAAATCGGTGGGGTAATTACGTAAAATTTGCAACAGCAATGCGACAGCAGTAGCAAAGCATCAGCAGTTTGTTTGACAACTCCGTGTATATCTCTTACTTCTAACTCTGTTTCTGACATTGTTTCGTCTATTCCTATTTTCTAAACTAACAATATCCACATCTTGAACTAAATCAGAATTCCAAAAATAAACTTTCGATGCTATAATCTAAATCGTCTGGAGTGGGATCAGTTTGGATTCGTAACTGTCTTTAAAAGTTGCCAGCCTATCTATTTATTTATTTATTTTATTTGCACACAAAACAGAATATAACCAAATGAAAGAACAAGCAGAAAAAAAAATACATACATTTTGAGCTAGATTATATCCCAAAACATGTGTACACATCATGATTGACATAACTGTTAGTGTTCTATCAGTGTTCTACAGGTATTATATCGGTGAGTGAGCTGCGGAGCTACACAATCTAATTCCACCACCTCCATTTCACCATGGGACGACAAGACGCCATACGTTTATGCTTGATATTCCCTCAACTCGCACAAAGCGGTTTGACTCGACATTTATAATCCGAGCAGCCAAGGAATAGAATAATTTACCAGTGTCTTTGGTTTCCGATAAGTACAATCTGGGTGTCTTCAAGTCGCGACTGAATAGGTATCTTCTAGGCAAGCATGTACCATCGCAGATCGTATCGTCACTTCCCATCAGGGGCCTATTTAATAGTAAAAAAAAGTGCGCAAATCCTCTGTGACTGGATGTTTCTGCTGATCACGCCAATATGA
Organism: Ennomos quercinarius; assembly: GCA_910589525.2. Taxonomy (NCBI): domain Eukaryota; kingdom Metazoa; phylum Arthropoda; class Insecta; order Lepidoptera; family Geometridae; genus Ennomos; species Ennomos quercinarius. Next base: position 17,353,225 of record OU342499.1, on the reverse strand, counting down.
TGCGCAGTCCGGAATGCATGCCTTGGACACCGGGCCGGGCACCTTGCTGTTATCGGTACGCTTCGCTTCTGCCCTACAATATTCCTCATCAAATTGTAATCATTACATGGAAGCTACTTTATTTTGTTTTGTTTGACAGCCTCTGTGGTGTGGCGGTTGATCCGGAGGCGTCGGGTTCGATTCCCGCGACAGGACAAGTATTTGTGCACAGGAAATAAAAGCGCAAATACTTGTTCTGTGCCTGAGTGTTGTGGGACCATGGTCCTCATAGTTCCTGGGTCCCTAGATACAGGGAATCCTAGTTAGGGTCCAGGATGTGATCGTTGGGTCTTGTTTATTTATTTTATATCTAGGGTTCTCGTTTTTAGTTAGGTGTATATAATTATTAAGTTAGTTTTAAAGTTATTTAATTTATAAAGTCTTTGTAAATATAATAAAAATTAACCTTTATATGGGGATGATGATTGTAACCCACGATTTATCTGATTTTGATGTGACTACCCCGTCCCCCCTATGTGTATAGGTACGCCAACGGCGGGGAGAAAGGTCATCATACTTGTCCGATTCACTCCCTGTTAGCAGGGACGGTAGACAAAATCAGGGACGGTAGACAAATTAAATTGTCTTTCCCCTGGAACAAACTCGACGTGAAAGTGCTCGACCTCGACGTTCTGGGAAGTCAATTGAGCCTATCTCCACTACGTATTGGTCGACACAGATTGAGATGATGATCCCACTCTGTGCCACTGCCACTGTTACGAAGAAAATAATGGTGGTGCGGCTGGCAGGAGTTGGTTGGAGTCGGGCGGGCGGCGCGCGGCTCTCGGTCCCGAGCCCGAGTCGACGCCGACAGTAGGCCGCGGGCGGCGAGCGAGGCGAGGCGGCAGTGTGTCGCCGGTCGCCGCCGCCGCCGCACGCACGGACGGTCGCGGGACGTGTGTCACCAAGTGTGAGCCGCCGCGGGCTGTAGGTACAAGTGAATGTGAACTGGCAGTGGCAGCGGAACCCGACTACAGCGACGAATAAGTATTATTTTAAATCTTCATTAACTGTCAAAACTTTCCACTAAGAATATTACCATCTAAGAGACGGAAACTTCGAATTTTTCGAAATATAGGTAGGTAGGTACTTTTTATTCAAAGCCCAATGATATAAAAAAATTGAGTAAGTAGTGTTCTGCAACTGTGTTGTAGGTACTTAAAGGGTATTAAGTTGCAAGTAGGGACAGGTCCGTGACGGTATTAAGTTGCAAGTAGGGACAGGTCCGTGACGGTATTAAGTTGCAAGTAGGGACAGGTCCGTGACGGTATTAAGTTGCAAGTAGGGACAGGTCCGTGACGGTATTAAGTTGCAAGTAGGGACAGGTCCGTGACGGTATTAAGTTGCAAGTAGGGACAGGTCCGTGACGGTATTAAGTTGCAAGTAGGGACAGGTCCGTGACGGTATTAAGTTGCAAGTAGGGACAGGTCCGTGACGGTATTAAGTTGCAAGTAGGGACAGGTCCGTGACGGTATTAAGCCGATTGAAATAACTAATTAAAAGATTGAAAGGTAAATTCTGCGCTGGTCTTAAATTATGTTTATTTCCACTTAACTCTCCAAATGATAACATTATATCGATATCGATAACCTATTTTATAAAAGCATCTCTCTATGATTACCTTATAGGTCATCATCATCATCATCAGCCTGAAGACGTCCACTGCTGAACATAGGCCTCCCCCATAGAGCACCACTTTGAGTGGCTGCTCGCCTCCTGCATCCATCGGCTCCCCGCGGTTCTGACCAGGTCGTGGGTCCACCTAGTGAGGGGCTGGCCTACGCTGCGTTTTCTGGTTTCTGATCGCCTTCCCTATCGGTCGTCAGTTCTACGAGCGATGTGGCCTGCGCCCACTGCCACTTCAACTTGCTAAGTCTAAAAGCTATATCGGTGACTTTATAGTTCTCCTGCGGATCTCCTCATTTTGGATCTTATCCCGCAGGGAAACACCGAGCATAGCTCTTTCCATAACTCACTGCGCGACTTTGAGCTTACTAATGAGGCCAACAGTAAGAGACCATGTCTCAGTTCCATAAGTCATCACTGGCAACACACACTGATTGAAAACTTCCGTTTTCAGGCTCACTGCAGACAAAAGATAGGACGAAGCTTCCCGAACGCTGCGCAGCCGAGTTGGATTCTTCGTGTGACCTCTTTGTCGAAGTTGGACCTACATAATTGGACAATCTGTCCTAGGTAGACATTTTTTTTTTATTTGTCGATAACTTTGAGAGATAAGCTTCGAAACGAGGAGATCCGCAGGAGAACTAAAGTGACCGATATAGCTCTTAGAATTAGCAAGTTGAAATGGCAATGGGCAGGCCACATCGCTCGTAGAACTGACAACCGATGGGGAAGGAAGTTCTCGAGTGGCGACCATGAACCGGAAGACGCAGCGTAGGCCAGCCTCCCACTCGGTGGACCGAAGATCTGGTGAAAGCCGTGGGGAGCCGATGGATGCAGGAGGTGAGCAGCCGCTTAAGGTGGCGCGCTCTGGGGGAGGTCTATGTTCAGCAGTGGACGTCTTCAGGCTGTTGATGATGATACCTAGCGGTCTCAATGCATTCTTGAGCGCCGATCCTGAATGTGACATTTTTTGTGATAAACGACAGGGTATTTTTAGATTACTATTATCATTTTGTGAAAGTTAACTTGTAATCTTTAACAGTTTGATTATTTAAATTATTTATTTTTAATGTTTATATCATGCATGCGAGACTAGAATGAATTTAGTAATAAGTGTAATTGGCATATTGCCGTTCTTGTTAACTACACCAATATTATAAAGAGGAAATATTTAAATAAATAAATTAATAGAGTTCGTAGCGTTCGCGGCGTAGCATGACGTAGCGCATCTACTGCATACAGTTGCCGGGCGCGTCGTAGCACCTACGTAGAGTCACACAACATAATAATTACAAAGAACAGCCTGCGCAGTGTCCTTGAAATGAGTGCCGACGACCGCTCGGTAGGCGCACGCGCAATATTGGCGGGCTACACATTGTACGGTGGTAGGTAGAGGTATTTTATTTTAATTTATTCTATTAATTAGGAACAGTAAGCAGCTTTATTACAAAAACTAACATGAAACAATACATAGATGCTACGCAGCAATGCAGCCCACAACACTATTTACAAATTAACATTAATAGTTATTTATGATATTAGGGCGGTAAGTTAGTTTTTACAAACGAGTAGACAAATGTAACCTGTAAGCTTACCATAGTCACGAGTTTGTAGAAACCAATTTCCGCACGTGTATCATACAACGTTTTTCAACACATTTGCGAGAAAACAGTACAATAGGTAATGAAACAAACTTTTGTTTATTAGTGGGAAAGTCGCAACAAACAATCTTTGATGTTTCTAATCTACTATGAAAAATTGAAAATGGTCTAAAATGGCGCGCATTTATAATTCAAATGGCGCCACGTGCGTGTGGTGAAAATTAGAACTACATCTTTAGTTTCATTTTCTCTTTTGTATTGTTGTGTGAAACAAACGTATTGAACAAAAACGCTTCCAAGGAGTTTCGATCATTCAGCTTATTTATTCTCGTTATGTGAAACTCTTTGGTGGAATTCTCATATATTTTTATGGAAATTAAAAATAAACCGTAAAGGTTACGCACGGCGCGATACAACGGAGGATGCGGTAAAATAGGTACTTAGGTGAGAGTACCTATTTTACCGCACGCTCCGTTGTATGGTGCGTAATGTTTAACTTTCGAACAATGTATACAGGCTATGTAAATGCATGTTTTGAGCAAGTGTGTTGAAAAATGATATAATACAAGAACGCTAAAAGGTATGCGGGTAATTGTGTACTCACGTGTTAAAAATATATTCACGTATAATAACAATAAACCCCGCGCCGCCCCGCGCCGCCCCGCCCCGCGCCGCGCCGTAGTTTTTACTATGTAAGCTTTTCAGTTGCTTTGGTTCGATCAGCTTACGCCAGTCGCATTGTGTGCACTCACATCAAATAACTATCTCATAGTGAAACCAATGGCGTAGCAGGTGTCCGCGGCAGGCAGGCTGCACAGCGTGGACCGTGTAGCGCACGCGACTCACATGTACCGTGTAGATCACCTGCCTACTTGCTAACCGGCTGCATAACCAACACAGTAGTCCACATTAGATCGGGGTTCCTCCTGGCTCCGAGGAGGCACAGGTTGGGGGTTTTAGGGTTCCGTAGCACCGAGAAACCCAGATTCGTTCTGCTAGCCCGTCTGTACGGGCATCAACAGTTATAAATTAATGGAATAACTATATACGGCATTCTGACGTAACGACTGTCTGCCTCTCTTCTCATATTCAAACATTGTTGTGCCTGCGGGGTCCGCGCTACTTGTGATCTTTAACCACCCGTTTATTATAGCAATCGACTCGTCACCCCAACCGATTACTGTTGTGTGACAAATCCTTCAAATCCTTACATATATCTATATGTAGGTATTATATATCCTACTTCCTTCCTACTAATCTATATACTTATAATAAAACTGTAACAGCTCCAATTCTGTACATTGAAGATATTTAGAAAAATTTTTTGGAGCGCTTCCTTTTAAGTTTCCATACTAAAGCCCAAACTATTATTTTTTCATTTCTGTCTGTCTGTCTGTATGTTGGCTGAGCATCACGCCGAAACTACTGAATGGATTCAAATGAGACTTGGCATGATTTGAGTTCATATTACACTAACTGCGCCCTGCGGTTTTACCCGCGGATAAAAAGTATCCTATGTGTTAATCTTGCGTATAAGCTATCTGCATTCCAAATTTCATCATTATCGGTTCAGTAGTTACGGAGATGAATGACGGAGGAGTGACGGAGGAGTGACGGAGGAGTGACGGAGGTAGCAAACATTCACACACAAACTACTGTTGTTACACAACGCAACTGTTTCTATAGTGTTAAGGATTTTATGGAGTTTTGTTCTAAGATTTATTTGTAAATAATTAGTTGTTAAACAACATAGTTGCACGTCAGTTGCTTGCACACGATCGCCACAGATTGTATTTCAATGAGCAAAAACTAATTTTAAGACCTACACTTGTATTTTAGCAAATAAACAATTTGATTTAATTTGATTTGATTTGAACTTTCGCATGTATACTACGCGCTACGCACTACAGCGTGTAGTGGCATTCACATCCGACCGCATGCAACGAAATGTACCTAAAACATATAGCAAGGGCTTGCCGGCAGCTGCAGGGCAGGGAGCGGCTCGTAAATGGTGCGCGCCGAAATACAATGGAAAGGTTAATGAGAGACACTCGCAGTTAATTAGTTTATGGCTGCGTGTCCGCCGCCGCGCCGCGGGGCTTACCGGGGAGGTCTATACTATACGGCGAGGGCGACGCTCCTCCATCCTTATATAGAGTGGTGCCCATAGAGTGGCACCGTCGCGTCGCCTTCCTAGATTAGTGTCTGTTACGATTTACGAGCTGATCTGGATGATGGCGCGTCTCCGAGAAGGTATCAATATAAACAAACCGTTATGGTCCCATTTAGTCTTAAGCTTAGCAAAGCTTGTATTAAGGAAATCAGTTAACACTTATCGACTTTTTAAACTACGTATTTAAATCATAATAATATGCTACCCAGACACAGAACAAACATCTATGTTCAACACAAAAATGTTTGTCCTGAGCAGGAATCGACCCCACGACCTACTGACAGAAGGCAGGAGCTACATCCAACTGAGCTGACAGTCACCATTAGGTTTGGCCCTTTGGCCACATATTGGTAATAATTATTCGTTGCTCCTAATACGTGCCTGGAAGTATTATCGTTCGAAACATTCTAGCAAGCCTATTTTAATAAACGAGTTTGAAAAGAAAGACGTTCTCTTTCCCACTACTGATGCAAGAGATCTAGCATAACACATCAATTACACCTGTAAAGAAGAAGCAACAAAAAGTTTCACAGTGATTTAGATTAGCTTTTATGCGAGCTACATTAAATGCATGTTGGAACAGAGGCCGGGGAGGAAGCGCGTGCAAGGGCATGACCTTCCCTCACAATCCTAAACTGTAGCGGAGCGGGCGCGCAAACCAAGCGCGGAGCGATATGTTCCGCAGCCGCGTCATGTACCGCGGGCACAGATTACAACAATACCGCGGGGCGCGGCGAGAGGGGGAGGGGTGCACAACGTCGTCCTCGCTTCAAGATGTAAATTAGACCCTTTTAATTCATTTTATTTGAACGCCGGTTTTATTGCGCGGAGAGTGACCGCAGAAACGCGACGAGTCTTGATTTTATACGTTTCGTACCGCCCAGCAGGAGTAACGATGGAACTTAAATATGACGCTAATGATTTTTTAAGACATACAGCTCTTACATATTTATTTATTTATTTATTGAAGAGAAGATCTGTACGATGCAAGCATCGCACACCAAACGCGCGGTCAGCATTTTACCCATTCGTGCCACATTTCATATCGCGCGTCACCAGTTCACGATCGAACACCAACCATTCCACGTGTAATCGCTACCATTATTTACCATTAACCATTTTAGCCTAGTTTTTGGGAATAAATGAACAGTTTTTCTCATTAATTCGGTTTTATCATTTTATGTACGGACTACACCGTACATAGTGGTCCTTCGAGCCGGATCGAAAAACCGAAAAAACCGAATTAATGAGAAAAACAGTTCATTTATTCCCAAAAACTAGGCTAAAATGGTTAATGGTAAATAATGGTATCGAGTACACGCGTAATGGTTGGTGTCCGATCGTGAACTGGTGACGTGCGATATGAAATGTGGCACGAATAGGTAAAATGCTGACCGCGCGTTTGGTGTGCGATGCTTGCATCGTACATGCTCCCGAGGGAGGAAAGGGAGAGCTCATGGAGATGTGGATGCTGGTGAATGATAATGGTACAAGGTGAATAAACAATATTTGGTGATAATACAAGATGATTGCACAATAATAGGGTGATATACAAGGTGATCAAACAATGGTTAACTTAATAAAACTCTGGTGTCTTAAGGATTGGTTACCGAAATGATTAACGCGGCTAATAATAGGCGAATTGGCTTTATTCACACGCGTACTTGACACTTTATTTATACGAGTGTATTCACTTTGTGATGGGGTACCCTGGAGGAGTCGAACCTCAGGTCCCTATTGACATAAATTTGCTGGAACCCCTCCGTGCTCAGGGTGCACTGGGGGCGTTTTGGTGTACCTGCCTAGCTTCGTTGGGTAGGTCCTAGCTGAGGAGGTTTTACTGGAAAATAAACAATCAAACGAGAATAAAATATCTTTATTTAAGAAGGTTCATACGCTTTGGTAGAATTGCTGCCCGCGAAATCAAGCCGCATGACTATCGCGTATGAGCCCTCAAGACGAGTGCTTCGCCGTGAAATCCCTTGCGCGAGGACGCAGTGCTGCCCGAGGAATCAAGCCGCAGCAGCTGGTGTATGGTCCAGACTCCGATGAGGTGATCCAGAAATTCGACACTGATACACTCACTGATGTTTATTTCCTAATATGGTATAATTATGGTTTGGCATTGGTCACTTGGTAAATATGGTTTGGTCAATTGGTATTTTTTCACTGTATGGTTTGGTAATAGTCACTGGTATAACCTCACACACGCGGTTGACCACGCATGTAAGGTCACAATGCTCGAAGGACCACTTTGTACGGTGTAGTCCGTACATAAAATGATAAACCGAAAACCGAAACCGAAAAACAGCTAATACAATTGATATTATACGTAAGTTAAACTACAAAAAAAACCCAATAACTGAACTTCCTTATTACTTATACATGTTATAAATTATGTTCACCTCTCTAGCGAATGAGTGGTTGTGAAGTGTGAAGTGTAGGGGTGAGCGTATGTATGTGTGTGTACATATATAAAAAAATAACACTACACTAATGCAGTTTCTTCTACTACCTACGTCTAAAGCTAAAATTATCATGTGTCTGATTCTGTCATCTAGCGCAGGTACAGTAGGTACGTGTAGGACTGTGATGTCATACCTCATTTACGTTCAGTCCACCTCCGCGGCAGTAAGCAGAGAAGTGAGCCACCGACCAGGGAAATGGGTAGTGTGATTATGTAGCTATTATATGTAATGTCAACATGGGACGCCACTCGCTTACATACTTGCACTACCCTATACCTTCATAAGTTCCTCGTTACCCCCCAGTTCCAGTCGGGTGGCGCGGGTGGCATGGTGCGGGGCGCGGGCGGCATGGTGAGGGGCGCGCGGTGCTTGCTGCAGCTGCTGGCGCTGGTGGCCAGTGCGGCCGCGCCGCCCGCGCCCGCGCCGTGCGCGCCGCTGTGCCAGTGCCGCGGGGACCACCTCGCGTGTGACGCCGCGCCCTACCACCGGTTCCCGCACACGGGTGAGTGCCGCGCGCCCCTCCCACCCCCCGCCCGCCCCGGTGAGAGTGTCACTAGCCCCCCCCCCCGTGTGTGCACAGAGGCGGGCGTACGGCACGTGTCGGTGTGGGCGGCGCGGCTGGGCTCGCTCGCGGAGCCGGCGCTGGACGCGCGCGCGCTGCGGACGCTCGTGCTCGTCGGCTCGCACCTGCATCACATACACAGGAACGCGCTTACGTACGTACACCGCACACCGACGAACCCGTCATTTTATGTCATCTCCATCATAACTAATTCTGATTATTTTTAGTTCTCCGGAAAAACAGTTGTAAAGTCAAGTAAATTATTGAATAACAGGCTATTCTTAGCACTTTTACAGGTCTAAATCAGAATGTTAAATTTAACTTAGGTACGCTAACGTAGAAATACTAAGATTTTATCAAAGGTTCTAAGCACATAAAGCCACAAAGTGTAACCCAGCAGCTGTCGTAACTTACAAAACATTCTAGGTTTGATGGCCATCATAGCCATCCAAATAGGTCAAAACCTGTGCTTGGGTGAGCCACTGATTTAATCGAACTTTACTATTGTTGTAAAAAACGACGCATAAGCACAGTATGATAATAAATGAGTTTGAATAAAATAAGTCCCTTCTCCCATCCCCGGTGCAAGCAGTCAGGCCCTACACGGTACCCTATTCAGACACGTTTGTTGCAGATCTATGACATCAACGTTGGCTTCACTAGATTTAGGCTACAATGAGTTTACCGAAGTACCCATCGAAGCTCTGCGCGATCTAAAAGTGTTGAACTGGCTCAACCTGCAGAAGTAAGTCGCTCTACTTACATCGAGTGTTAGATACGTTTCGAATCTGTTTCAAGGTGAGCACCGGTGGTAACACTGCACTGTTGCAGCAACTTCATCGGCGAGCTGATGGCGGACATGGAATGGGGCGCGCTCGGCGACTCGCTGAGCAGCCTGTCGCTCAGCCATAACCACCTGGTGGCACTACCGGCCGGCGCGCTGGCGGCGCTGCGGCAGCTCGCGCAGCTCGACCTGGAGGGCAACCGTCTGCACGCACTCGCGCCTGCCGCGCTGCCTGCCTCGCTAGCGCTGCTGCGCCTCTCTGACAACCTGCTGCCTGCGCTGCCGTGCGCCGCACTCGCGCGCCTGCCGCGCCTGCGCCACCTGCACCTGCGCGGGAACATGCTGCGCCCCGGACTCAACCGCACCTGCCGTGCCGACCGCTCGCGCCTTGACTCGCTCGATCTCAGCCAGAACGAACTGGATGACCTGTTCGAGCTTGACTTCCAGCAGCGGCCGCAGCTCAAGCAGCTTATCTTGGATCTGAACGACTTCACATCGATCCCCACGTTTGCGCTCGACGGCGGACGACTCGAGAAGCTATCCATGTCTCACAACAGGCTTAGCCGCGTGTCGAACGCCACCGTACACGCGCTGAAACGTGACCTCGAGCGCCTGGAGCTGGACCACAACGAGCTGACGGTGCTGGGCGCGGGCGTGCGCGAACTAGTGCGGCTGCGGCATTTGTCGCTAGCGTACAACCGCCTGCCGGAGCTGCTGCACCTGCCGCCACACCTGCGCTCGCTGGCGGTGGCCGGCAACTACTTGGCGCGGTTGCCGATGGCACTGCGACAGCTGCGCGCGGCCACTCTGCTGCACCTCGACGTGGGATATAACCGCATCGCCACGGTGACGGCGAACGAGTTTGGCTCGTGGGCGGAGGCGCTGGCCACGCTCAACCTGCGCGGGAACCAGCTGGCGGTGCTTAGGGCGGACTCCTTTCCCGCCACGCTGCCGCTACGTGAGCTGGCACTCAGTTTTAATGAGCTGGAGGTAGTGGAGCTCACCAACCTGATGCAGCTGCGCGTGCTCGACCTGTCCGCAGCGCTACCAGCCGGCGACCTGCCAGCCGTCGGGCCGCACCTGTCCTGGCTTAGCCTTGACAACAACAACCTTCACCGCGTCTCCGCTGGGCGTCTGCGGGACTTCGCTGAGCTGGAGTATCTCAACTTGGACTTCAACAAAATCACCGATTTCCCGAGTGACTCCATCGATGACGTTAGCACGGCGCCAGTCAAGTACAAGCTAAAGGAGTTGAGGCTGTCTTACAATTACGTAAGCACTGTGAACTCCGAATTCCTTTCAAATATGGTGGAGCTGCAGAGCTTGGATTTGTCTTACAATCGCATGTATAATATCAGCGAGGACGGGTTCGCTAATTTACCCAACCTGGTTTACCTGAGCCTTGCGGGAAACCTCGTGGAGGCGATGGCGGTGCGTGCGTTTCGTGACCTGCCACGGCTCGAAGCGCTCGACCTGCACGACAACCGTTTGCTCGAGTTCTGCTCGCACCACTTCCAGAACGTCTCTGGCGAGAATATTCCCTTCTCCGTGAACGTCAGCAGCAACCTCATCGCGTCGCTCGTCATTGGAGATTCTCCCGCGCTCATAAACGTTCTAGACCTATCGCACAACCTGCTGGAGAGCTTGCCTGGGGCTTTCTTCGAGACTCTCGGGCCACACATTCGACAGCTAATGCTGTCACACAACAGACTGGCGTTCATCGACGGCACGAGCTTCGGATCGCTGCCAAACCTGCAGGTGCTAAGCTTAAACGACAACCGGCTTGACATTCTAAAAAGAAGAGTGTTCGCCGAGATGCCGTCTCTGATGGTCTTGGATCTATCCAGCAACAGGCTCCGCCAGCTGTCCGTGGAGCAGTTCCACGGTCTTCGTGGCCTGCGTCACCTCCGGCTCGACCGCAACCAGCTGCGCGCACTGCCCCGGGACTGCTTCAAGAATACGCTGCTGGAGCACCTCGACCTCAGCGACAACCAGCTCGCCGTGTACCCGAGCAGCGCGCTGGCGCAGGTCGGCTTTACGCTGCGGCGGCTCGAGCTGGCGCGCAACCGGCTCGAGTACCTGGATGGTGCCATGCTGCGCGCCACCGGCTTTTTGCGCGAACTGGGCCTCGCAAGCAACCAGCTTACGGTGCTCGGTGACCGCACGCTGGTGGGGCTACTGCGCCTGCGCCGCATCGACCTGTCAGGGAACGCCGTTAAGGCCAACTTTAAGGAGCTATTCCGCGGCGTGCCGCTCCTGCGCCGGCTCGCGCTTGCCGACGCCGGGCTTAAGGTCGTGCCGCACCTTCCGCTCGCGAATCTCACCGAACTGGACCTTGCCGGCAACGCCATCGCGTCCTTCCGCGAACCGGACGTGCGCCACCTGCACGGCCTGCGCACGCTAGATTTGGCGCGGAATCGGTTCACTTCGCTGCAGCCGGCGATGTGGGCCGCGCTGCCACTTCTCGTCTCGCTCGATGTGTCCGGCAACCCCATCGTGCGCATCTCGCGTGGCTCGTTCGAGGGACTCGCACGGCTGCTGCGACTTCGGTTGGAGCAGCTGCGGCACCTGGAGGCTGTCGAGCCGCGAGCGTTCCGCCCACTGGCGGCGCTGCGCTCGCTTAGTATTGAGTCACCGATGACAGCGGCAGGGGAAGGGCACGGGGAGGCGTCGCTAGCGAACATCGTGGGCGAGACGCGCGCGCTCGAGTCGCTGAAGCTGTTGGTGCGCGCGACGGTGCTGGACACGCAGCTACATGGCATGGCGGCGCCGCGACTGCGCGCGCTGGAGGTGCATGGCGCGCCGCTGCGGCACGTGGCAGCGGGAGCGTTCGCGGCGTTCGGGCAGCAGCGCGCACTGGCGCTGCGCGTGCGCGGCACGAGCGTGCTGGCGCTGCCCGCCGGGCTGGCATGGCCGCTGGCGCGCGTGCCGCAGCTCGCACTCGACTTCACCGACAACCGGCTGGCGTCCTTCTCCCCGCGCGTGCTGTACCCGAACCTGACGGACTGGAGCCGGCTAGGCACCAGGCTGCTGCCGGGTGAGTGCGGGGGCGGGGTGCGGGGTGCGGTGGGGTGGGAGCGGGCGGGGAGTGACCGGTGCGTGTGTCCGCAGGCGGGCTGATGGTGTCGGAGCGCGCGCTGGCGTGCGGGTGCGCGGCGCGGTGGGCGGGCGCGTGGCTGCGCCGGTGGACGGCGGAGGTGGGCGGGTGGTCGCGCGGGGCGCGGGCGGCGGCGCGCGCCTCGCGGTGCGGTGCGGGAGCGCTCCTGTCGCTGCGCGCGGACGCGGCGGAGTGCGACGCGAGCGCGCTCTCGTCGCGCGCGCCCTGCCCCGCGCCCGCGCCCGCCGCCGCCTTCATCTGGCTGGTGCTGCTCGGCTCGCTCAGTTAGTGAACACCTGCTGTCTCCGTGGAAATGTGATTCAATAAAGTGCAGAAGTAAATCGACTTCATTGCTCTAACGCTAGTGACCGAGGTAGCTGCGTGCCTACTAACCCTCCGTGAATTGTGCTTTTCTTTTATAAAATGCAAGAAGTTAACTAGAGTGGGACCTACGTACGATGGGATGGATACTTAACCCTAATCAATGATGATTGCTAAAATGTACCGATTCTTAAAATCAATAATAATGATATTTTTGAAATAGACAAAACGTAGTGTTCCGAGTTCCTAGTTTTTGCCCGCTCTGAAGTGCATGACGCGCAGGGTTCATTCAATGAAATCTGTCAAGTGTGGCGAGGTCTCCGAGTATTTATTTATTTGGCAGTTAAACAACGAATGTGTACCTGTGTCACTAATGTTATCATAAAGTTGTATAATATTTCATTGAACTTGTTTACCGAACAGTTTTATTAAAAATGTGATTATGCAATGTTTAAATATCTACAAACGTTAACCGAATCCATAAAACATGTGTAAAGTAAACTATAAATCACAAAACTACAAACCGGAACCGCTGCAGTAGTGTTGTTCCACGCTAGCTCACCTTGCGGCCGGGGCGGGCGGGGTACCTTCCTGTCACTTACTCCCGCTTCCTGGTGCGTGTGTCAAAGTTAAACTCATGTCAACTTCAACATACTAAACGCTCATTGGTTGGCTGTTGATCATCGGCTATCTTCAACCAATGCGCGTTCAGTATTTTGAAGTTGACATTAAGTTGACATGAGAAACCGGGAGTAAGCTTTGTAAATACGTATGTACCTATGAATATGGATACCTTCCGTTCCGGCAACCACCACTTTTGTAAATAGTCAAATGTGATACATACGTTAAGGAATAAATTAATATATTTTTATAAATACTTTTCAAAGTTTTTTGATTTGATTTTATATCATACAGCTAGGGTAGCGTTTGACCATATTAAGATGAAGTAATAAGAACATCCATAAGAAATGTTAAGAGGATAAAACTGTGGTTATTACTTGCGCCTCAATCGGGTCGAGCCTAATAGTTTCCTGCACTGTGCTACGTAGGTATATATAATCATGTTATAAGTATAGGTAGGTACCAACTCCACAGATTAGAAAAATAACAATCAGTCGGTCCACTTATAGAGAACACCAAGCCGTACCTACAGAATAAAATAAAATTACGTGGCCAACGATCACATACATAGATTCTAGACCCTAACTAGGATTCCCTGTATCTAGGGACCCAGAAACCATGGTCCCACAACACCCAGACACAGAACAAGTATTTGCAATTGTTTTTTTTTTGAATAGCACCGTTTCTTAGCTACTTTTGGTTACCTACTTGAATGTGATCAAACGCCGCTAGTTCACTTATATATACCACTAGAGACAGAATGTGTCTGCGCGATACCTTCGTACATAAATACTTTAATTATTTTGATATATTCGTGAAAGCAATGAATAAATTCATGAAATAAATAACGAGTTATTCGATGAGTGGACACATTCCGCGGTGTCGGCGAACAAAACCGTCTAAATATCATTGTTGGCTCAGATTAATGGTTCACTGGACAATGAGCCTTTGTGGCACGTGTGTCGTTATCCGCCGCCGCCGCCATGTATTGTAGGTGCTATATTTACCGCCATTGTCGTGCCACATGCGGGGCTCGCAATCAATGTTGCATTTTAATACGGAAACATAGTTCTATGTCCGCTCTGTCGTCGGCCACGTCTCGATGGTGGCTTCAAGCGGCGACGCTTGTCTATTCTGTGGCCGCCGCGGACTGCGAGCGCTCGCGATCTAATACTTTCCATAAGATAGCGTATAGGTATATAGGTGTTTAAATTATCATATCATAATAATCAGAACTAACATTGGAAAATTGCAGCGTAGCAGCGTAGTACTCGTAGCACCCACAGTGTGGAGTTATTTATCACAGTCGTGGAACCTAATACTGACCTGTTAGCAACACTAATAACCGTTTTAAAGGTGTTGTAATAAATAAGTTTAATAAGCGATCGATCTCCAGCGGAGAGCGGTCGCGCCTCGGGGAACGATTACAGCGTGATGGATGAGCGGCGCGGGAGCTGCGCCCACTCGCCGCGCCGCTGCTCCCACCGCTGCTGCTGCCACTGCATCACTGTAGTATATCCCACAGCATACTAAACTATGTCAAACTAACATTTTATTACCAGGGCTAGCTTCTGGATCGAGAGCTTAAAAATATGAGCGCCTCCATTGCTGCTTGAATAACGACATCTAGAACGCAGATGTGAGCGATAAAGTCAAACTATACGTTGCTGTGTACAGAACGCATTTTATAGCTGGTCAAGTTTGAAAACGTCTCATTTATTTATAACTAGTTGAGCCGCCCGGCTTCGCACGGGTTCATTCGTTTTACGCCTTAACCCTGTGTATGGGTAAGAGGGAAGCGAAAGAGGAAAAGCATCTCCATCTTTTTCCTCTCCCTTCCACCTTCCCTTGGACAGGATGAGTTTAAATAAAAAATAATACAAACAAAAAAATTCTTGCATAAAACCGACAGACATGTTTCTTTACGCAACCCGTGCTTGGCCGTTTACGAAAACAAAAAGAATTTTAAATGTTATTCTGAAAAGTTAGCTTCTTATTCCTTCTTATTCCGAGTGGGAGCGATAAAGGCCTGCACTGACGTCCCGCTTGGGGTGTATTGTGCATTTCCCCCTGCCAGCTCAGTTACCCTAGCCAACCTAACTCCTTGAAATATCGGAGCACAGCCTTGGGTCGCTGACATAACTGTTCCAGTGATGATGATGGTGGTGATAATGACAAAGCAGTCAATACGGATGAGCCCAAGCATGCCGATGATGATGAGCGATTCTTGTGATTGGCGGGTTCCGACATCTCAGCTCGTAGACCCGTTTTAATTCTTGCATCTTCCGTGGCTTCGCAGTGTAGCAGCACGTGCTCCACGGTTTCTTGCTCCTGCATGCAACTACGACACAGAGGGCTGTCCGTGTCTCCGATTTTGTGCAGATGGTAGTTCAGGTCGCAGTGCCCCGTCAAGATACCATAAGGCGGAGGCAGGAGCCTAGCTAAAAAGTTAGCTATAACCACACCAAATTTCAGCAAAATCCGTTTAGTAGTTCCAGCATGATGCGTGTTCAAAGAGACAGACAGACAGACAGATAAAAAATTAAAAAGTTGTTTCCATTTCTGTATCGATAAAGAAGTGTAAAACAATTAAAATTTTCAAAAATTATTTCAATGTACAGGTTTAGCCTAGTTACAGTTTTATTATATGGATAGATACAGCTATACGCAGCGAGCTTTCAATGCCTTGCGGGTCCAATATAATAACGGGTTCCGTATGCTGATGGGGCTGCCTCGCTTTTGCAGTGCCTCTGGTATGTTTGCGGAGGCGCGCGTCGATGGCTTCCATGCCATCCTAAGGAAGAGGACCGCGTCGCTGCTGAGCCGGGTGCGGGGCAGCCCTAATAGCATACTGCAAGTTATAGCGGGAAGTTTCGATAGCCCGATAAGCAGAGCATTTGTCAGTGTGCTTGTCAAATAGTTTTAAATCTTTCGATCCTTTAGCGATAGTACTAACACCTAGTTATAAGTCTGTACACTAACCCTTGGGCCTTGATGCCAAAATAAACAAATTATTA
Source organism: Ennomos quercinarius (assembly GCA_910589525.2). Classification (NCBI taxonomy): domain Eukaryota; kingdom Metazoa; phylum Arthropoda; class Insecta; order Lepidoptera; family Geometridae; genus Ennomos; species Ennomos quercinarius. The sequence goes on along the minus strand of OU342499.1, from coordinate 17,336,916 downwards.
TTATTATTATTATTATAGGCTTCGTACTGCGCGACTGACTAACCGACAGACAAGCTACATCCTGGACCGCTGCCTGTAGTAGTAGAGACTCGTCTTCTTCCATAGCGTAGCGGTGAACTGACTTTACTTTAGTGCCACCACGTTCATAGATACCATTAACACAAAGTGGGTATGGACCACCCTGAGCACTGTTGAGTCCGCGGTGACGGCGCTGGTTGTACCTCTCCGACGGTCGCGGGTGTCGCGGGTACTTGTTGCACGCCACACTACCCACTCATAGAACACGCTGCAATTATAATACACCACCACCACTGGACGCTGCACGCGCTCTCAATTCAAATTCAAAAAAAATCAAGTTCAAATTATGTTTATTGTAATATGAACGGCATACCTACCAATTATACATATTACACAATAATAGATCAACATATTATTACAATTAATTATAAGAATTAAAACAATGTCAAGAATTAGAACGGAAATAACATAAATAATAACAATATATAGCTATGTCAAATTACTATCATAAAAATTAAAAAGAAATATCAAAGGTAGGTAACGTACATCTAAACATTTTCACAATAAGTCAACAAGGCGGACAGTATTCAGTATTCAATATTACATGAGCTTACATGACACCGATTACATGAAAAATTGATGACATAAACCACCATAACTACCTATTCTACGTGATTTATAGAAATAATATGAAGTGAAGTTACGGCTGACTATTTATCTAGCATTCGCATGTCTTTTAAATAAAATGAACAGGTACGATATCTTAGAAAGGTAGGTAGGATAGCCGAGGTGTGTCATAAAGTCTGGAAGCTAGTTACACACCACGCGGGGTGAAGCTCCACCGTGGAGCCTGTGTGTCACATGGCCACGATTAATGACTGCCCATAATTACCGGTTATACCAGAAAAATTGTGATAAAAATAAAATATTAGACGTCGACATACGTTATCTAGAAAATACAGTGCAAACTAACCATCCCTGGTTGTAGACGTCAGCTTTACCTGCGCCACAGATAATATAATACCTAGTACCTGCACTCGATAGTAACGTTTACACTTTACCACGTCTCGTTGCATCATCATCATATTGAACGGTGTAGATGCCTACTAATATAATGATATGCGCTCCCGGTCCCCACGGACCCAGGGTCTCAACACCAAACGGCTCAAATATGTAACCGCTACCGAGATTACTATATTTGCGGCGTTTTAGCTGCTCAACAGAATTAGCCGCGGCGCCGGCCCTAACGTGTGTCTCGGGAAGGTGTGACGGCGCCATAGTATCGACGCAAGTAGCGTCCCACACTAAAGGCCGCCCCATCTTCCAGGGAACCAGAGTCATTCCGTCGGGTCTTTTACCATCATCACGCATGAGACCATTCGGTTCGAGAATGGCTGCAGCATTGGCGGTGGTAAAAGCCCGGCGAATGATGTCATTAAGACTAGCGTGGCGCGAAATTCGACCAGCGCTTTTTGAACACGAGAGACCGTGATGACCGAGCTGGTCAACTGCGGTACCGCACTGGCAGCGATGGGCCACACAGCATCTTGCGCCCAAACGTAAGCTGATAGCTAAACGAAAAGTAGTCGGATCTAAAAGGTTACCAGTGGTGAAAGAAGGCATGGCCTGTAACCAAAGTCCTGACTCCCACACAGAGACTGCGAGAAGCCGAGCACGATCAGCGACGCTAGGACACGTATCTAAAAGATTTTTCCGTGCTAGTTCGCAGAGCGGTCGGTCCCACAGCCTCTGTGAGGAAAGTACCACCGGGAAATCAGAATTTGGACTAGCCAACCCCCAGGCATTCTTGGCCTCAGACAAATGGGCTACTTCGAAAGTACCTAAAGATGGAGCAAGAATTTTTTCTATTAATTTATGTGTACCATGTACAGAGGACAAAAATGCCGGTAATGCAACACTCGAAATTTTGCGTATCCCTAAACCTCCTAAGCGCACAGGTAGAGAGGCTTGCGACCACGTCCTGTCATCCATATCAACATTCAAGACCGAAACTAGAGTGTTTTTTACAATGCTGTCTAAGCCCATAAGGAGCTCACTGTGTTTCCACAGTTGACAACATCGTAAAATATAAGTAAATTTAGGGACAAATAGACAAAAACGAATAATTGTAAAAGCCATGTGGGCGTTAATTTTGAGTAACCTGTCTGATGCGTTATTGAACTGGAGCTCATCGCGTTTTCCAAAGTCTATCAGAGCGCCTGGTCGATGCGACGCGTGACCAAAATGCTGGCACTTATTTGGCCCAACGCATCAGCATTGCAATTCAACGTGGCAATGCGGCCAGCATGTTGGGTACGCTACCTACCGGTAGTGGGCTGGAGCACTTGGACTGTCTATAGGCCATCGCGGCTATTATACAGTCCATAAGTGTTCTTTGTAATAGGTAGTGTAGCTAGTTTAGTTTAGTTTAGCTTAGTTTAGTTTAGTTTAGTTTAGTTTTTATTATTGTAGTAGTTAGCTTGAGTAATAAAGGCAATTTGCCCGTTAAAAAAAAAAAAAAAAAAAATGATATGCTATAAATACACGCATGGCGTGTCTTTTCAAGATTTCATTGTTATATAGGTCCAACAATTTAAGTAAACCCGTCGTTAACACAAAAGACGTATTTATACATTTACAAATGTATAAATATTATGCATGCATTTTTTTCTATACATTTTATATAATTTGTCCTAAACAAACGTAAAAGTTTTGGCAAGATTATTATCTAACGGCGGTGGAGGGTTGCCATTATATAGTTTCCCATCTCACACGCTCTGCCACCTTCAACAATGTTTGAGACATCCGGTATTCTGAAAGTGAGGCAAAGATCGAGCACGTAACGGATAAAACTTTTCATTTCCGTCGTTATCTAGCGCACGAGGTGGCAGCCGTGCGACTGTCGATCGGCTGCAAAAAACAAGCCTAGAGACTGCGGGTTCGATTCCCGTGAGTCCGCAAGTGTTCCTGCACAGAAAAAAGTGCAAGTACTTGATCTGTGTCTGAGTGGACCACGATTCCTGGGCGCCTAGATACTGTCCTAATAGTTAGGGTCCAGGGTCTGGTGACTAGTAGTATGCGATCGTTGCGCATTATTTATTTATGTAGCGGCCCTGATTCATATTCATGACTTCACACTCACTGCCATAGTCGCTCTAGTCTCGCTGTCTATTGTGGACAATGTACCCGTGCTCAGTATGTATACCTACCTACCTACCTACCTGAACTAGAGTTGAAGGCACAGCTGCACGGGTCGCCGCCGAGCTGTGTGGACTTGTTACTTGATAGTTGTCCATCAACGGCGAGGTGGCGCCTGGTGAGACGCTAGCTGAGTGCATTCATTATTCATGTACCCATGAAGCAGGGCCGGACCGAGTCTGGGGCGGGCCCAGCTAGGATGAGTCGGGCCTTCTGTAAGTGACGGGGGACCGTGAAGGAAGAGGTTTATATCCATTTTCCAGGACCTATTTATCTGACCGCTGTTGGCCCTAGACTGTGTGCGACCGTTACTTACTACACAACCTTGTATAGGGCAAGTAAACTAGATTCAAAACATAGGAACTAGCTAGTTAATAGAATAAGCCATCATCACTAACATGCGGTCGGCTATAACACCATGACATAGATCAAAGGGTAGCGGTGCGGTCCGCGGTGCTCGTAGGGTGCGCCCGGCGCGGTGGTCGCCGAGTGGCCACAAATCAGCGGCCAGCGAGCGACGTCGCACTTAGCGAGAACATGCGCCTCAGAATATATTGCCGATAATGTGGCAGAGTTATAGGCATTAACGGCTGATATATTGAACCAGTTAAATCAGTTCAAAGTAGTATGTTTATGATATATTGCCTCATTAAAGACTTCTTGCTAGTCCATATGTTTGTTATATTACACAGTTAGATAATCAAATACCTATATAACAGACACCTACCTACTTCATATTGAAAACTTTAGTTTGACACATGAAACAAATATTTATTACGATACTTACCTGTGTAGGTATTAGGTATTGTGTGTGATATGACCTTTACAGACCAAGTAGCCGCCTCTGTACACAAAGAGTTCGGGTACGAAGTGCTCCATGTTCTAGGAGGAGTTTACTCCTCGGTTACTCTACGCACTCTGATTACTCCAAAAGGTAGCAAACAACTGGTGCAGCCTCCATTGCTCCATGTGACGTGGTCTTTAGCAGCCCGCGGCGGCTGCCGTACATCACATCACCAATCGCGTGGCAGGCCGCGCCACTGTGTAGCAACCTTACGTCAGGTCAGATGCTCCGTCAGCCACATGACAAGCGATTTGTCTGGATTGTAGAATATTCAGTGAACAAGCGCGAGTAAGCGGCCGCGGTGCGGCAAGATGGCGGCGGCAGACAGCACCGTGCATGTGCTGGCCTTGATAACATAATCTTTGTTAATTGTAAGATAAGAATACGCACTCTTCATAATTGTACAGTAGGCATCATACACGCTCTACCAACTGTTCAACAAAAAAATAACCGGCGTAGTTTGAACTCGCTGTTGCCACTATTTACACGCAGTTATGTTAGCGCGCCTGCTACGCGCGCCGGCGAGCGGTGAACCACGATCAAATTGGATTAACCAAAAATGGAATACATGGCATGCAGCGAGAGAACACCCGCAGACCAGAAGCAAACTGAAATCACGAAATAGTTCATTTGTTTTGTGCATGTACACCATCAGCAGCCCACTGCTGGGACGCGGGCCTTCTCTCACGTGGAGAGGCCGTATCCTGCCACCATGGCTAAAATTTTATTTGGATTTTATATTAAAACTTATTAGGTACTTAATCTGTAGTTGCAGATATATAAGGTACAAGTTGTAGCTAAAATTATAAAATAAAGTGAATCACTGAATACAAGGAATCTGTTGTTTTATTTCGGAATACAAAATCCTACCTAACATCACTAACATGCTTCATGACATCGTTTACTTGATGGTATTATTTTCTATTTAGTGCAGGTAGTTGAGGCCGCCCCGCGCGGGACATGTTGCCTTGCCGCCCCCGCCCGCTCGAGGACGGCGCGCTAACTGCGCTCAGTTCAGTTCTCAACCCTTGGACGCTCACTATATTTACTGTTTACTTACATTACTTCAAGTTAAGGTTGAATTGATCATTCATTACATATTAGTAGTAGTAGCTTTTATTTAAATAAGGTACCTATATCTGTGGAGCTCACTGAAAGCCGACTACTTATAATTGATTCCAACCGGTCCTTGAATGATGCGCCGATCAATTCGTGGAACGTCGGTAACATATCGGAGCTCTGAAAGTAAGCGGTAACACTCTACCTGACTAAATAAAATATCCAATTACTTACTTAGGGAGGGTTTTTTGATCCGTAGTTAAAGTAACCAATGATTAAAATCTCTAACAAGTTTAGACCATCGGTTAGAATTTGTTAGTGTTCTTAATACCATTGGTTACCTTAACTACGGATCGATCAAAAAACCCACCCTTAGCGTTTAGTTTTTGTAAATCAGGATGAGGTTGTCGGCGGTTGCATCGTTATATTTTCAGCAACTTTTCAGAAAATATCGTTTGTTAGACCCTTACAGTATACATAAGCAAGCTATATACAATGTATACTCTAAGGTTGAACCCTCTCCCGGCGCACCGGTGACGAACGGTGCATAGATAACATGAGTATTATCTAAAAAACAAATAAAAAGATAGACTGTTGCCTTTAATAAGGTGCATATATATGCTAGGACCCTGATGTAACGAAACACCGCGTGAATGTCATGAATATAACCGCCATTAACGTGGGCACCATCGAACTGCGCCAGTAATCTGTTCGCTCACGACTGTTCCTAACGACCAATATAACTTTACAAGATGCTCTAATATTCTCTCAAGTCCCGAGTCCCGAGTCCCGACATCGCTGCGGGAACCGTTTCGCTAGGGGGTGACGGTACACAAACACCAGTAATTGGCACTCCCGCCGCGCGACAACAAACCGACCCATCAAGGAAGCAAATTGATTTGTGAACAGAGTGTGAACGAAAGCATCTAAACAATTTGCAACTCAATGAAATATTCAAGTGGCGCAACTCGCGCTCAGAAACAATTAAAAGTCAAGTGTTTCACAAAAAGCGGAGTAAGTGAGGAGTGTGATGTGCAAGATTGCGCGATTCAGACTCGGGTATAGTTAAAGAGCGCGGGCGGGCGGCGAGAGGCGGCCGCTAGTGAGGACGGGCGGGGGCGGAGGGACTGCGGTTAACTTGTTTGTTTACGCAAACTACGCGCCTGTCGAGGGTGGTGGCGCCGACATAATTAGCCTTATTTGTCTAAGAAAACGGTGTTGACTCGGATGCAATTAATGATTTAAGAAAACAAACAACGATTCATGTTTTCCAAGCAGTATCGGATGTGCTCATCTAAAAAGAGGTTTACGATCGTTCTATATTTTTGTTTGAATTTATAACGACGTCATTTTTCTTCATCTCTCATGACTCTTTGTTTTTTCCTCTAATCTGTCCAATCAACTGACCCATTTTTTTAAATTATTATTGTTGTTTATTTTATTGTTATTTATTTTATTCAATTTAATAATGATTATAGTATCCGTTCTAAATAAATTACATTACATTTTATGACGCTCTCCTTCTCGATACATACTGCGGTAAGTAATTATAGCCGCGATACTATAACAGTGAACAACCACAGAAACTTTCAAGTGAACGTGCTCGCTGTCATCCTGTCGGTTGAGAACATGAACCTACTAATATAAATGGCATGAATAAAAATCTCATGGTCTTGATTTGTATAAAAATGAATCTCTTGTAAATTGTAATGACTAACTTCACAGTATTATTACAAAAATTATCATTTGTATGTACGCATTAATGAATAAAATGTAGGTACATTACACTGGTAGCAAAGACGCCTTCACTTTAACTAAATCATGAATGTTACCAATGTAATGTGATTTCTGTTTGTCTGTCAAATAAGTGCAAATCTGGCTTTTGAGAATGAATTCTCTCGCACATGTGTACAAAGGGCCCGCATCCCACAAATAGCAAATATCTAATATTGATATTACTCGCGTTTGGAAGCAGCGCGTGCTTTAAGCGGCCCTTACAAATATTTGTACGACAATAAAATGTAACGAGATCCTCACGAGCCCACCAGCACCCGGCGCCCGGAGCCCGGCGCCCGGCAACCGGCACCCGGCAACCGGCGCCCGGCGCGGGCTCACAGTGAATGAAACCGCACCCTCGCCGCTCCGTTGACTGCGTTACTTTACGGTTATGAATTGTTTAAATCGTTTCAATTATGCAGATCGCAGCGAGGTTTATTTGCGCCGTCACCGTGGCCCAGGGCGGGACTCTCTGAAACTGCCCTTGTCTTAGCAGTCAGTGGCACAAATGTAGACTTACATTGTTATATTTGTGCAAAATAGACTGTGCTGTTGGCTAACCAGTTAGCCAAACGGAGGCGATGCAGTATCTCTCCTGCGGCCTGCACAAGCCGGAGTGGTGTACGCCCCCGCAGTCTCCGCGGACGCTGCATGCTGCATCACTCCACCGGCGCGCGGTGCCGTGCGTGAGCATATACTATATGTGTTCATCAGCGTTCATCATGATGCACAGTCATTTATTATCCCGATAGAGTGTCTAGTGAAGCAAAACTACCTAAACTGAGAAAAGCTTTTACTTTTAGGAATGCTTTTGTGACAAAATGAATATTACCGCGGGTGCTATCGCAAAGGTAATACAGCGAACAATAAATCAAAACTTTAAGTAACGTTAATGCTTTTGGGCAAAAAGTTAGAAACTGACTTTTCTTGTAAATAATATCAGCGGAGGTACCTCAATGCAAATTTAGAATTCAAATGGTAATGTTTGCGGAGAGTTGCGAACTCCCAACAATCTGGGAAGTGTTTCGCCGCGAGTCGCGCGCGAACTTTCCGATCGTTAACGATTTGTTAAGCATCTACATTCATTTATGTAACTTACCTACTTAAAGACAAACAGGACTTGGTGTTTTATTCTTAGTAAATATACGAATAATGGTTTAAAATTCACTTCTGACAAATGCTTGTTTCGGAGAGTTTGGAAAAATATTACTTGTATCTAATGACATGCGCTTTTAACTCTACTAGTTTTATCTCAGTGGTCCTGGGTGTGCGGAACACGAGCCGCTATCTCGCTTCTCCGTGTTTCTCTTCCTTCATGCCGTTGACGTTGCCGAGGCGCGGAGGTTGCACTCCAGCTTGATGATCGATTCTACTGCTTCACGAGTAAAACCTGAGCATATATTAATCATAATCATAATCATAATCATAATCCTTTTTGAACATGGTATAAATTAAATCAACATTTAGCCGGCTTTAAAGAATACAGATTAATTTGTAAAGGAAAAATTCGGACTCGAGACCACTTGTCACGGTAGCTTAAGTAAAGCATGTCCCGGCTTTAGGGACGGATGGATGCGGGTTCATGTCCCGTTCGTGATTCAACCTTTTCCTTTACAAATTAATCTGTAGATTACGCTTAGCAGGCGATACTGCCATAAAAAATCATAAATATTGGCTTTAAAAATATTTTCTTGAATGCTAAATTCTAGAAAAGTTAAACAAGTTCTTTGTACATAAAGTCGAGGCAAATAAAAGTAGGCCGCATGGAGTTCTAAACCAGGGTTGTATGAAACGCAGGTTGTTTCTGAGAGTTTTCAATTTTCTCAAGCGGTGTTATTAGTAAACATGAGGCGAGCGCCTGCACATGCGCAATGTGTCCGCGAGAAAGCTAACATTTGTTACAACTTATTCTATTCTATTAATAAAATACTTTTTCATGAACACAACCCTCTTGTACTGAATGTCTCAACAAACGATTGCCAACCAACTGCATCCAACAACTTCCCGCGTCTCCTACTGTTTACATGAAACTCCTCGTTCGCATCAGAGCGGTGCAAATGCTTAGAGTTATGAGTATTCGTTTCACTACAAAAGTTGGGATTACAAAGCCGAGCATTACTTGAACGCTGCGAGGTGATCCACCGCGCCCTCTGCAACTCATTTTAAGTAAATAAATACCGTGAGCCATTGTCTCCCGCTCAAAGGCGCTATATTTCCCGAGACAGAGACTCAAAGTCTGTGCGTTCTTAATTGAGGCGTATTCCTTGCACTTGAAAGATGCCGGCAGTAAAGTATTACACGAGCTAACTCCCATCGTGAGCAGAGTGTTCGCGCTTCGCTCGTCGCGGACTCCTCCTTACCCACTGCTTCTGTTTTCGCACCAAGTTTCTTTACTCAAAATGCGTGCCTTCTTAATGCAACACAAGTTGTATTCGAGCGCTGAGCTACACGGCAAGAACCTATGTTGTGTTACACAGACGGATAAAACTTATATTAATAAGTTATAATGTTATAGAGTTCAGTAAAGACGTAAAAATCCTATTTTGCTTTATTTTACAGAAATTAATTATTACTAGCGCTGTTGTGGTTGCCGTATTGTATTTTAACGGCTATATTTGTAGGTGAAAACATATTTCTTTTAATAATTTGTTAGACTTGCACTGTCTAAAGTAGGTTCATCACGCAATCCCCCATGCCGCTAGCAGAATATTACTATCATGCCCGGAAAGAAATATTTTGTACTTATATATTAAGAGCCATGATCACGTAGAACATCCAGCTCCGCGGTAACCCAGCTAGGCAGGTTACCGCGCGCTATCAAAATACAGCGATATCGCAGTTACAAGCGAGGCGGGCGAGTTCGCTCGGATATAAATTCATGAGCCATATAAATTCAGTGCGCCTCCCGAGACGCGGCCTGAGATTAGCGGGGCTTAAATAACTCGCTGCAACGGCTAATCTAATGGATTGCTATGGTACTGCGGTGCTACGGTACTACGGCACTACGGTGCTACGGCGCTAAGGCGCTACAGCTATAGGAGCTGCGGCCAGGCTGCATCATAAGAATTATCATTACATGACGTGTCGTGACCGCGTTCTATCATAACAACAGTATCCACTTACATTGGTTCTAATTTTTATCTTTAAACATGTTTTTAGTTCTCAATGTTAAACATTGGTAATAATTTTGATTTTTCTCACATGTACTCGTAGTAGACAACCGGCCCTTATGCCGCCTGTGGCACAGGTTTGTCCTAGTACAGGCATCTCACTTCGTAAGACTTATGTATAGTTTTGAAGATTTATATTGTATTTCCACTTATGTAATTTTGAATAAATATTATTTATTTATTTATATTTATTCTTCTGCTCGTGAAAGCCAGTCCTACCAAAATGTTTAGGCCGGCCACAGTCTTGCATGAACTCAAGCTAAATAATAAATGCATAAGAAAACTCAGAACGTAGAATTATTTCGTTAATCCAATGTTTATACTTGAGCATACAACGAGACTGAAACACAAACAACTAACTAAATAACTAACAGATAATAAAAACACAGTGAAACAATTAAGAAGCATCCAAAATAATATTATATTATTAATGTTATATTATATAATATAATATTATATAATATAACCTTGTACAAGGTAACGTATTCACTTATGTAATCGCTTCGTGTAATAAAAGTGTACGCGCACCGCAGCGGGTGTAGACATCCCGCGCTCATGAACAAATGTAAAAGTAGAACAGTAGCACTGGTAACTAGTGGAGTTAACCGCGGGATATTGCCACTTCCGGTGGGATTACGAGCCGCCGGAAGTCCCCCCCCCGCGCCCCCCGGGTGGTCTCCATTACCATCAGCCAGCAGCTCATCACGGAGCGACACAACGCGGTCACTCAACATTAGAAATAACTCTATTAGATTAAAAGCTTCTACTACGTACGTATTTGGTAATTACATCCCTTATACTAGGTCTTTGTATACAGGGTGTTATTGAACTCATTGGCATCCTTGGTAACTAGGTACCTACTCCTGACACAGGTGTGGACCAAACTTACGAAATCAAATGCATCGATTTGGTATTGATGATAACTCCAAAAATAAGATAACTGATACAACACAAAACTAAATTAAAATAATTAGGTAATGTTTTTAATTGTTACATACAAGGCAACGAAAACTTTAAAAAGTATCATAATCATTCGTGTCAATACTACGTTAGGCACCGGAAATCTTCTTCATTTTCATTTGTGTTCATCATTTCATAGTGAAATTACTGGGCAAATGAGACTTAAGAACTGATCTCACAGTCTAGAATTTTTTTAGACTATGTGATGTCTCAGGATGACGTGCGCAGTGCGCAGTGTCACGCGAAACTTTAATTTAGAGTTCCGAGTGACACTGCAATCTGTAATGGGTGGCCGTGACGCTTAACACCAGGCGAACGACTAGCTCGTCACGTCATTCGTTTACATAAAAAAAAATTGCACTCTTCCCTTTGTAATATTCATCAATAAATGATGACTATCATGTACTCGATTTATGCTAATGAATCCAACTCGGCTGCGCAGCGTTCGGGAAGCTTCGTCCTGTCTTTTCGTCCAAAACACCGCAGAGCCTGAAGACGACCGTTTTCAATCAGTGTGTGTTGCCAGTGATGACTTATGGAACTGAGACGTGGTCTCTTACTGTTGGCCTCATTAGTAAGCTCAAAGTCGCGCAACGAGCTATGGAGAGAGCTATGCTCGGTGTTTCCCTGCGAGATAAGATTCGGAACGAGGAGATCCGCAGGAGAACTAAAGTGACCGATATAACTCTTAGAATCAGCAAGTTGAAATGGCAATGGGCAGGCCACATCGCTCATAGAACTGACAACCGATGGGGAAGAAAGGTTCTCGAGTGGCCAGCAATAAACCGGAAGATACAGCGCAGGCCCCCCACTCGGTGGACCAACGATCTGGTGTAAACCTCGGCGAGCCTATGGATGTAATAGGCGAGCAGCCGCTCAAAGTGGCGCTTTGAGGCCTATGTTCAGCATTGGACGTCTTCAGGCTGTTGATGACGATAATGAATGAATTCAATTGCATCCTCCGACTAAGCAGCCGTGGCGAATATTATCAATAATTATGAATATTATATATTAATTTAAATACTTTCAGTTTTTCCTTAACATAATATACAACGCAACAGTTTAATGCATACCTACATAAATAATGTAAAAAAAAGAAACATCTTGTTTAAAATAGTACAATTACAATATTTAGGCCAAAAGAGTGTACGAGTGTGCGCGGTGCGAGGCTACTAGGTGCTGCGAGAGCGCAGCGCCCCGCCCGCCCGCCCACTGCACCGGCGCGTTGCCGTTATACAACTCGCGCGTTCTCTAACGCCCCGTTAAAATAAGACGAGCACTTCACCCGCGCTCGACAGCTCTAAAGATATATTACATTTCTTGAGAGTTTATACTCTCTGCTTTTATAAGTCTTGTTATATAGCACAGTCAACTAATGGTGTTGTTCTAAAATGACCTTTACTCATTTGCGGTAAGTCGTAGTTTACCAGAAGAACATTACAATTTGCACTTGTTACTTATTAGTAACGTCCACGGCTGACGGTGGCGCAGGCGCAGACCACAACAAAGCGCATTGTTTTCTAGCTACGCACTGATACGCGTTGCGACACACAACATACGATAAAGTTCTTGGTAAATTTTCAAAATAATATTTTGAGGAAGTATTACTTTAACTTTATAGATATTTCAACTATTTCAGTATCTGGAAGCCGAGCTACCAGGCTTAATTTTGTAAATAGAAATAACGCAACTTCCATCGCAGCAGTAATAATTGAATAAACATTTAAAAGCACTAGTATTGAACGTCGCGACACGTGAAACTGTTGACCAATAAAAGTTATTTTTACGCTACAGGGTGCTCCGGGTCAGCGGCGATAGTTTTAAACGATTGGTGCAAGTTCCGAGCACAAGCGCTCCGAGCCAAGTGATCCGTTCCGAGCCATCCGAGTGTTCCGAGCCATTCGTGATGCAACTTTGTATCGCGCCGTAAAATAAAACGCGAGCCGAGTCTCCGGAATGACCGATGCAATACGCGGCGGTGCAGTAACGGAACTACAGACAACGTTATAAAACACACTTGTGTTTATATTAAACCGAAAAGTATCATCGATCGCGCGGCCCGTCGCCGCTGGACCAGCGAGTGATGGACTGCGTGTGCGCCGTCGAGAACCGAATACTAAAATCGATTCTTTTATAATCGTGGAAGCTATGTTGACAAATAATTAAAGTACTTACTGTTATTTTATAGTTCATATAACTACATAGTTCAGCGTAATTTTAAATGTCCCGAACCAAAAATATATGAAAATATCGTAAGTCTATCTGTCTATCTATCGAGATTATGTAATGGGAATCGCTATTCTGATAAATGTTTTCATGATTTTAATTACTTCTGCCTTTAGAACGAGAAGTCGTCTAAAAAGAAATATGTAATGTCGAGAGGGAAGTGTTACCTACGTGTATAACAGAGCACAGTGAGTGTTGTCGAGGGAGGCTACTCTACTGCGCGTACGTGTCGTGCTGCGCGCTCTATGTATGCGTGACCGCTGGCCGCGCGCCAGGCGCGACTCGCGATGTACGGTGGGCATTGCAAATTGAATAAATATCACTTGGATTGCCAACCTTATTTCAATCCTACAAAGCTTAATTTCATATCACTTGCAGAACGCACTTCGGAACGCCTTTATTACTTAAATATAGCTTCTAAGAATAAGCAGCAAGGTGCAAATTGGAATAAGTATAGAGCTATGCAATGATCGCGTCGATATTACCGATGTTAGTGCAGAAATTTGTTTGCCTCAAGTTAGGCGTAAGCACTTGGCATTGTACTTGTGTGTTTTGTTTATAGTTTTCCTAAATTTTTTTAATCTGTAGACTGTAGACATTTCGAAAGTTTGTATTATGGTACTTGTAATAAAGTGCACACGAGAAGAGGAGAAGCCTAGTTCAATACTGATTACGTTTTCATTTACTACATTTAAATATATTTTTAATGTACTAAATTCTCATTATTTTACTAACCAATCATAGCAAATAACATAAAGATAAACTTTCACTCCGTTACTAATAAACATTGTGTAGCGGGTGTATAGTTATTCAGTGTTTTGTCTTTCTCTGTTGAGCTGCTATGGAGTGTTTATTGGTAAGGGGGTAAAAGTATAATTTATAGCAGGCGGTATTATGTCATATTTTTATGTGATATTATGGGAAAAGAGTTGAACGTAACGGATCGGTTCTTGACGCCCCTAACTGGAAGCTCTCGACTAGTTTAAGCTAGCCGAGCGTATATACGCTCGGCTAGCACACCGCGCCCACGCCACCCCACGCCCTGACGCGCGCCATCCGTCGCCCATCACACGGGATCACTCGGTGCGACTGTACCGGCTTTATATTATGCGCTAATTATTTGAGCGGCTCCGAGCGGTAAATTGACACATTTCACCATAGTGTGGCGGTCACTGTGGCTAGATCATCATCATCATCAACAGCCTGAAGACGTCCACTGCTGAACATGGGCCTCCCCCAGAGAGCGCCACTTTGAGCTACTGCTCGCCTCCTGCATCCATCGGCTCCCCACGGCTTTCACCAGATCGTCGGTCCACCTAGGTAGGGATGGCTAGATATTACTTTTTAATACGCGCTGAAATGAAAGAATGGGTTGCGTATTTTTATTTCCGAAATAATGTTTTTCGCTTAGTCAGTTTTAATCAGCTAAGAATACATATATATCATATTTTCGCCAAATCGTTACAAGGCTATGTTTTATATCCTCGAGGGAGAATTTTAATAAGTTCACGTGGCCCAAAGCTACTTTTGCAAATAGATTTATGTGTTTCTTCGCACCTCATTTTTATTTTTGCTCGTTGTTGTAAGAAATCATATAGGTGCCAGCTAGCGCCTTAATACTAACTTGATCATAGGAGCTCGCGCTTCATTTTCACCTTTGCAAAATACAGAATAGTTTAGCCCACGGGCTTAGTGTTGCATAGGCGGCAATGCGGCGAGTGCATTATAGGGCACCTTTGCCCCTTTCTATTTCTATTTCTACGTGCTCAGCTACGAAAAGATTTAGTGGATTTGTTGTTTGGTATATAGAAAATGCATGATCTATTATTAGACTACCTAAACGTAGAAATAACACAATACAAGCGTGCGAAGCCGCGGGCAAAAGCTAGTCGAGAATATAGTGGTCACTGGCCACGACAACAAAAATAATGGTACAGTCTTGCAGCCGTGTAGGTATACCTGTTTTATTGGAATTCCATCATTTAAATGCTAAATTAACATCTTGTCATATAGTAACGTTCAGCTATCGGCATGTTTCTGATTTTGCAAATGGAAATAGAAGAAGACCACCCATCATCAGGGTACAACTATCTCGCTCTATTTAAAGAGAAGGCAATGATTATAATTCCCCGTCTACGCAAAAGGAAACGAATGATAATAGACTACGTGGCACATAAAGCACCCAGCGCCAAACTCTTTGTGCGGCTTTACTCTGTGACCGTGTTCAACTCTAGGCTACACGTTTCTAATCCGCAGTTTTATCTGGAAACCGATGACGCAGAAGAACTAAAGTGATTTCAAAGAGTTTCGGAACGCACGCGGTGGGTCGGTTCGATGGCTCGTATATACGGGGTTTGTTCGCACCGATGCACACCGCGGTGACACTTTTTGTGGTTCTGAAAGTATAATTATGTACCTACTTGGGAGTTTTACATGTTTTTAAGCTGTTACTCCATAGTTACAAGTTATACAAAAATATAGGTACTTAGATTAAATATATAGAGATGGTAACTTTAAATCCTTTGTAAGAAATATGAATATTGAATAACAACCACCCCACAACACACCACAACAATAACCTGAAATAAGTTTTCTTATAACGCTTTTTGTTAATGTAAGTCAAAGCCTTTTATGAGTAAAATTTGAATTTTACATCGCTTCTTTTATTAAATAGAGCCCAACACAAGCATCAACACGACTCACGCATTGATATCCCGCCGCTGTCCGTACGGCCGCGGTCACGTGTCAGAGATCCCTCATTGATAGAGCCGCGTCACGCGTAGCCGAGTGAAGTTTCAGCAACACACACCTGCGCGTCTGCGAATCGACAGCAGCAACAACGCCAAGCTATTCGGTACCCATCACTGACCGCGGCGATCGAGGTGCGGATGTCTACGAATACGAGCAGCGATGGGTACCAAACGGCCGACAATAACGCTTCGCTGACGCAACTTGACGCGCAGGTGGGGCTGCAGCTTGAGGCGCCTCGCCAGTCACCGCGGAGGCACGCCCGCGTCCGCTGTGCATGGAGCCATCGCGAGCTTCCTCTGGATTACCGTATGAATACGTCACGCGGCGCGATCCGCCCAGCCGGCTCCCGCATTACACATTAAACAATGTATTCTAGTACCGCTGCATAACAGATTGCTCACGGAACCATGGCCACTCGTTCGTGATGTTATATGCTTTTAAGAAATATGGTACCTTCGCCCAAATATTACATTTTTAACCAAATGGCTTCTACTTTTAGTTCCATTACATTGTATACCTACTTATAAGCTAACACTTGGGGTTCAACAACCTGCCATAAAACTATTATAGCTAATAGTACCTACTCATTATGTTTATCTTCGTCTTATTTAGTTATTTGTAAATTACATTGTTAACATATCATTATGTACCCAATAAAGTCAGGAAAGTCCAAGAGATAGCAGCATAGAGGTGATATTACGTGGACTAGGCTATCAGCGCAGAGTTTATGTGGACTAAAGACGTCATAGCCTTTGTTCGGTTGATATCCTAACTACATTTTTTTTCTATTCTATAAGGGGATAATTGAGACTTATTTAAGTACTTAGAGATAAAGAGCAAAGCAAAACTGTAGCGTGCAATGAAAGTCGGAGTCCAGTTGACAACTGTTTTAATAGGTCTACCCACAAGTTTTACAAAAGTACACAATATGAATAAAGTAGCAACTACCCACAACAAAAACAAGCAATAACGGCAGAGAGCCAGTCACCGAATGAACGTCACGCAAATAAAATCTGCATTCGCATGTGTCGTACAACATGTACAATACAACACAGATGGCAATAGACTAATGTACTTAACGACTTTACGGGCTTATATTCTGAAAATCTCAGATTATTCCTGATGCTGTTCTGTGTTATTTAATTTTACAGGTTTTATTGGTGCGTTTATTATTGAGGAGCTAGTGAGCTAGTGCATTTGATGTGGAAACGAATCACTGGTTTAGGTCGCACCATGCTGTTAGCAAGATACCAGCATAAAAAGTCAAAATGTAATATCCGAGTTATGCGTTTTCACGGATCCTCTTTTCCCTACCTGCGGGGAAACGGCATTAGTTATGTAGTTAAGTATGTCAGTGTGATAAGGACGGTGCGGTGACGATACAATTAAGTGCGGTGGATATGCGGGTGCGGTAAGATGCGGCAGCGGTGCGTTACGGTGCGGCAGCGGTGCGGCAGCAGTGCGGCAGCGTTGCTAAAAAGAATAACAATCACGTTCTAATTGGCCAGCGACGGCGCACGGATTCGTGTTACCGCGAGTTATATTTATATTCGAGGAAATGATTAGGTGAATTTCCGATTGCTTATTGCTTACATGCATGCTTTTTTATTAGTTGAATTCTGTACGTGTTTAATATCGGCTACCCACTGTAATGTATTCTTGGGATACAACATTCGTATAAATGTTGGATGTTTGTTCCTGCTCCAGCTTACATTCGCGTTGAAAGATTCGTGGCGTCGTTTTGTGCAATTTATCATTTATGTGAGCGGAGCCGTCTCGCTCCACTCCGACACCGACACCGGCGCCGCGTACCTTGCATACTAACCCGAGCTGACACGCGGCTTCAAGGCTGGGCGGCAAGCGCGTTACTCACAATATATTACCACACTCCAGGTCAAAATCAATTCATTACTACAAATAAATTACAAACTCAATAAGAGGCACTGTCGTAAATATGCAATATGAAACCAAAGCCACTTATTCAGCTAAGACGGGATTTAAGGTGCTACACCTGATGCGGTAGTTCCTTAATAATGCAAACTTTCATTTTGAGTATAACATTGTTATATTGTCCTATGAGTTAGTTCTGTCACAAGAAAATAAACCTGTTCCGTTATGATGGAGGTATGTTGTTACCATAAGTGTTGTAATAACCTGCGCATAATAATAAATATTTGCCGGGTTTTTTATTTAGGCTTTCCATTTTTGGCGAAACTGAAAAGTGGTTTTAATAATATTTCTCCTTAAATTACTTAAATCATATTCAAGAAAAATGAATGCATAAAAATAGTATAGAAATCCAATGATACCAACAGTTTTAACAAGTAAATCTCGGCGGCACATCTAGAGCATAAAAATATGACGAAACAGATATTCGATACGAAACTAATTTCGATATAATAATGTAATAAAAACAATACTGATACAGAGATGCGACGTCGATCCGACTCCAGCCCATTACACCGGGCTTTCGAGCTTAACCAGTGCTGAGGCTAGCGGGATGGGACCAGGCAGCGAGAGCTCACAAGCGGCAGGTCGCGTGCGGCGCGGCGGGTCGGCGGTGGCTGGCGGGGTCGCAGTTAGTAGCCAGCCGTCTCGTCGTGTACGGAGATGTCTCTTGCGAGATGGAGAGCCTGGACATAGATGGATCCAAATGTCACCAAGATGGGACATGTAGTTTCAGTTGAAAGTGCCTCAGCCCGGGCCGGACCCTCGGATACTCTCCGCTAGCTCGTGTTTCTGAGGGGAGGATAATATACAACAGATCCAAAAGATATCGACCACTCTAGGTATATACTTGAATAAGAAAAGTGAATCGTCCACGATTTACTTTTCTTATTCATTTTATAGTACCGTATTAATAATTTTATAGGATAGTTTATCCTTATTCCCGAGAATCCTGCATCGCCGCGTGGCCACTGCTGCACAATTTATGAGCGATATGAACCGCCGCCGCCGCCGCCGCGGCTTTGCCGGTTCTTTGGTTGTTAATTAAAGTTTCTTTTATATCAGCTTGCGAGCGTGGTTGCGCCGACCGTGGCGTCCTAGTTATTTCAAACAGTAGTTAACTCACCCCTTAGCTCACATTTTCAGTGGGCCAGTTACCACCTCGATGACAGCTCCTTGTCTATGTGTCGGCAACGCACATGGAACCATTTACAGATAAAGCTACTGGAAAACCAAAGCAACAAACGAAAAAAAAATATGAAAAATAATGTATAAAATATGAATACAAAATAATTATAAAACATGTAGATATTTTAGGATCATCAAGTTAAATGTTTTAGAGGAAATACAGCAGTAGTTCTGTATTTCCTCTAAAACATTTAATTTGCCTGCGTATTAGTATTGCGCGGTACCCACGGCGCGGCGGGTCGTCGGTCGTAGCCGTCGGGTAACCTAAAACTTCTGTCCAGCTGACCAGTTGCCTATACAAATAACATGAAGCTGCAACTTTCCTAAATTAATAAAGCAATGTATTCTCACTGGAGGCTGTCCTCGGATTGAACATGTATTGAAAACAGGTTTATACGCCACAGTGGAGTTATGACAGTTAGTGTTTTGAGGTTCTAGCTCAAAACTAATACATAACATTTTGTTTAATCTATTTAGATGGTGATCTCGGAAGAGAAGCCATCCGTTGATTTATATACAGGACCAATTCTATTGCTTTCGCTCGTTCTAGCTGCGTTCGTCTACAGTCGGGGCACGCTATGTTGGTACAATATGTCCTACTGCACGGTTGCACAGCGCTAGCGCTACAGCCGCCGCCGCCGCCAGGGGGCGCTACACATTGACGTTGCTACTTCGTCGACACTCATTCTCTATTCATATCAGGCTTTCTATATTTTCTACGAGCAACTACACGACCAGCCACGCTAGACCACTGCCAGCAGTCTCGTCTACTAAAACTTTCAAGTACCGAGCGCTCGCTGTGGAAATGTGGAGGCTAAGTAACACTGGACTAGCTCACCTAGGTGAAGCTGTTGCGTTTTTGAAGCAGGTGCGTTTGTATTACACGTTACATTCCGGAAGGGAAGCGGAGCGCAGAGGACGCCAGTCGATAGCTGCGTGTGAACACAAATTGAAATAAAGTGTTATTAAAATTAAAATGAGTATGAATAAAACATGACTTTATTTTTAAATGTATCATAAACTAACTTCAGTAGTTCTCTAAAGGTAGCAAATGAAGTTCTTTAACTCCACATTTGAATTTGAAGTACTTCAGTAATTTCCGAGTGAAAATATAATTTCGTTTGAAACGAATAAGTGTTGATGGTTAAATATAAGTTGTGATCACAACCACCCTCCCCCCTCCCCCTCACCCCTCGCGACAGTAGTCACAGCAACTCTCCTTAATTAAACGATGAGATCTCAGAACATTAAGGAACGTTCTGCGTAAGTTGAATAACAAGCTTCTATTAATCTTTAGATTTATGTGATATAATTATCTTACTTTAAAGTAGGTGTTTTTCTTATGAATTATAATTAAATTAGAATTAACTAACCTCGCGCATTGATTAACCTAATTCAAATATTTTAAGGCAGATTTTAATTGTGTATATTTGTTATTTCAAGTACATAGATACACAAATGTTTTCTCCACATAATACTACGTAGGTATATGAAGCTATCACAAGAAAGGTGTTGCGATAAGGGATATCGTTGCGTTGGATATCGAGTCCTAAGCGGTATAGTTACTGTGAATTTTTATTCAATCTAAAATATAAGCACTATGACAATCTGATAAAGATCTTATCTGTTTCTGAGCAAATGTACCACAACGGGGCATCTCAAGACTACGCGGTGTCAAAATACGATTTTTTTTTTTTTTTTTTTTTAACGGGCAAATTGCTTTTATTACTCAAGCTAACTACTACAATAATTAAAACTAAACTAAACTAAGCTAAACTAAACTAGCTACACTACCTATTACAAAGAACACTAATGGACTGTATAATAGCCGCGATGGCCTATAGACAGTCCAAGTGCTCCAGCCCACTACCGGTAGGTAGCGTACCCAACATGCTGGCCGCATTGCCACGTTGAATTGCAATGCTGATGCGTTGGGCCAAATAAGTGCCAGCATTTTGGTCACGCGTCGCATCGACCAGGCGCTCTGATAGACTTTGGAAACTTTATTTAATCAAAAGAGAACTTTCTGTATACAGGTGGTAGGACTTTTCTGCAAAGTTCGTCTAGGTAGGTACCACCGCTTTGCCAGTTATTCTACCGCCAAGCAGTAGTGTGCACGCACTACTGTGTTCCGGTTTGAAGGGCATTGTAGCTAGTGAAATTACTGAGCAAATGAGACTTTACGAACTGATCTCACTGTCTAGAAAACTTTTTTAGACTGTGTGTCACGCGAAACTTTAATTTAGAGTTCCGAGTGACACTGCAATCTGTTATGGGCGGCCGTGTCGCTTAACACCAGGCGAACGACTAGCTCGTCACGTCATTCGTTTACATAAAAAAAAAAAAAGGTAGGAAATTTTTATAAGAAAAGTTATGGTTATTATCCTTTTCTGTACCCCACTGATTTTTTGCTAGGTCATCTAGGTTTCAATTCCTTGAAGACTAGGAGGTTGTTCGACCAGCTTAAGACCGGTTGTAAGATATTGAGAGATGCCGTAGACTCGCCTACTCTTCACAATCGCATATGTACTGTAACGTGATGGATGGGGACGGGGGAGGTACAGGGATGGATGGGAGGTGATTTGGGAGCAAAAGTTGGGAATTGGTCGTTTTGGGAATTTTGGTCTTTATGGGAATATCTAAGGAATTGGATGGGGATGAACTAGGGGATACGTTATATCTATTTAAAAGTGGTATCGGAAGCTAAACTCCTGAGATATTAATTAAATTCACCAAGATATACTCTAGTCGGCCTAACGGAGAACTTTTGGTTCAAGGACCGATCGTTTGTAACTAGCTGGTGGGGTTTGCATAGTGGAAATAAAGTAAACAGCAAAATAGTTAACAATTATTGTTATATTGTTACACTAATATGCTAACATGCTATGTACAACATCCAATTTGTTTTAAATGCGGCATGTACTAGAGTAGAACTTATGTTTCTAAACCTGTGGTGAGAATAGTCTGTAAAGTCTACACCATTCTAAAAATCATTCCTAATAACATTGATAGTAATGTTCATTAAATTACACATTTCTTAATCTGAAAAGCTTGGAATAGTGTATCGCTAGCTAGACGACCACTTCCAGCATTGAACTATAATACTTTAATTAACTTAATATACTAAATACACTGTTCTGTCATACAAGTTTTCGGAGTGCAGATGTTAACTTGCAATGCCGGGAAAAGTATTTCACCTTACGAGGTATAGTGTAGCAAAGATTGACTTCAAAAGTTACACTTGTCGCTAAGGGAGGGGGGGCAGCATTCATGAATTACTTGTGACAAGAAGTTGTGTGGATTTGTAGCAAGTCCCAGACCACATTGTGTGGAATAAAAGGTAAGAATGGATGCTACAATATCGTGGTTACAGGATTTACCCTCCTGTATGTGGACAGAACGCGAGCCTGCGTCTGCGCCAAACAAAATGGATGCCTCTAAGTAGCCGGGTCGAACGCCGGATGGTCGGTCAAGTTAGTGGATCATCCGCCCTCCGGGAAAAACCCGCTGTGAAAAAATAACAGCGTCTTACAATCATGGATTGGCATTATATATGTCGACTGCGAAAATGATTGAGGGAAAATCGACAGTGTGGTGACATGACAATGTCGGAAAAAACAAAGGTTATCTGCATGATATGATTATGATGCATGGATTCTGGGAGTAAATATGACAAGAAAGCTCACCTTTTTACGGGCTTTGAAGTAGCTCGGAAAATATGGAGCCACGTTCGTCATCCACCGACGAACGCACGCAAGAACAAACTTCATCTCGGCACAGGAAAATGCACAACTCATTTGATGTTTTTTTTTATCAAAAGACAAAGAGTGATTTCGTCATCGAGCAGGCTATCGTCCACTCCATTGCACGCATCGTTACCACATAATCCACCGTTTATCCTATGTATTCAATTATTAGTTTTTATTAAATCTTTACATTAATACTTTTTGTTTATTATTGTAATACCTAAATATTGACATTCCTGAAATGTCATTGCTTTCATGAAAGTTTCACGTAGTAAAGTACTTGGAGGAGTTTTGGCGGGAACACGAAAAAGTTCACGTCGTTTCATTGTATTATTTTTCTAAACTTGTGCTTTTTCCAGTGTTAATGGTAAAAATTGGTGGTGTTTTACGCATTAAGTGCTGAATTACAAGCATGAGTGTGAGCAAGTGATATAATGTAGTGAAACGTGGTTTTTCGTGTTGCTTCCAAAATTCCATAGAAGCTTCTAGTAAAGTCGCCACCACTTTACTAGGGTATGACTTAGACTGGACTATGATTACCTGACTTTGTGCGCCTGTGTATGGAAAGGCGCCTAACGCAGTGCACAGGAAACTACCAGCTGGTATAATAATAAAAAGCGAGGCTTTGTAAAGACACTTTATATATCGACCATGACGGGCGTAGAAACTAAAAAGCAACCAGTAACCATAGCAATACATAACAACCGCATCAAAGACAAACGTTCTACAAGTAGATACTTCACACCCTCTCCTAATTTCATAAATTATATAAACTAAACCACTTAATTAACTCCTAATTATTAGGTGGGCAACTTCCTTCGTTACAAAGAGATTTACAAAATAACATCTCTTTGACATATCTACAAGACATCTTTGACATAATTCGGTTGACATGTCATTTATTAAACAATCATCTTTTTGACATAATGTCAACCACTCACTTTATCAGCAAACCTACTATAGTCATGTACTGCCCTTACAATTTTATTTTTATGAAACTCAAACTTATTTTTGGACAACGGTTTCGTAAACACATCCGCAATTTGCATGGCAGTTGGACAAAACTCAATAATAAAATCCTCGTTAAGATATAACTCGTGAATGTAATGAAATCTAACATCAATATGCTTCGAACGTTTGTTAAAAACTCCCGTTTTAATTAACTGAATAGCACTTTGATTATCTACTTTTAACACAACATTCACTTCAATACTGAGGTCCAACAACAGCGATTTTAAAAATATTGTTTCTTTACAACACTCTGCTGCTGAAATAAATTCTGCTTCAGTTGAAGACAAAGCCACAATAGGTTGTCTTCTTGAGGCCCACGAAATTGGTCCATCACCTAGTGTGACTAAGTACCCTGATGTACTCCTCCGAGTCTTGAGATCCCCTGCGTAATCAGAGTCACTGTATGACTTGAGACAAACATTGTCCTTTAGTTTGTAGAACAAACCCTCGCTCAAAGTTCCAGCTAAATACTTAAAAATCCTTTTAACAGCCGTAATATGCCGCTTCTCTGGCTCTTCCATATTTCTGGCAGCAACGCCTACAGCATATGCTATGTCTGGTCTTGTCCTAGTCAAATATAAAAGACTTCCCACAGCCTCTCTGTAAGGAAACTTTGATTCTTTCCCACATTGTGTTTCTTCTATGCTGTCTGCTAAGCAAGGTGTTTCTACAGGCTTGCAACATTGCATGTTATACTTTTCCAATATAGACTTTGTATACGCAGTTTGAGTCAAATATATCCCTTCAGTCTTTTGTACAATTTCCATACCCAAATATGTTTTTGGTTCTTCACAAATTTTGATCTCAAACCTTCGGTTTAATTCTTCCAATATCCTTTTAATTTCTTCGCTTTTCTCCCCTATCATCAATCCATCATCAACATAAATCGCTAGTATGACCGATGATTCCACATTCTTGAAAACACAAGGTTCATTTCTGGTTTGCACAAACCCAAGCTCTTTCATAGTCATTAGAAATTTTTCATTCCATCTTCTGGGCGATTGTCTTAATCCATATAAGGACTTCTTCAGCTTACAAATCTTATTACTGTCATCTCCCAACCTTAAACCTGATGGTAATTTCATATACATAATTTCATTTTCCTTCAGTTCTCCATGAAGAAATGCAGTTTTAACATCAAAAGTCATTATTTTGTAATTTTTCGCTGCAGATAACGCAAATAACGTTCTAATAGCTGACATACTTGCTACTGGACTAAATATTTCATCATAGTCTACGTCACGCTGTTCATTTCCTCTCGCAACTAAACGAGCTTTATATGTCCCATTGTCTTTTATACGAAAAACCCATCTGTTTGTTAATATTTTATGACCCTTGGCTTCCTCTTTATCAACCAATTCCCATACATGGTTTTCGCGTATTGACATCATTTCTTCATCAATTGCTTGTTTCCATTTATTTCTATCGTGCGATTTCATTGCTTCTTCATAAGTAAGTAACAAGTAATCCTTAAACTTTTCTGGAACCTTTAGTATCCTTTTTCCTCTCCCCAGTTCTTCTTCTTGACTTTCTGTGTCAGTACTTTTTGCGCTTTCATAATCATCTATTTCCTCTTCTACACTATCTTGTACAGCTTCAGGTATAGTATTTTCGCTTTCTGTTTCTGTATTTTTTCCCTCTCCTATTATTTCACAAATAATATCTTCTTTTTCTAGATTCATAGTAACTGTACAATCACCTTTCTGATTCGCTAAATCGTTAATTTTCTCCTTTCCCGTGAATATAACATCTCTTTTGATGACTACGATCTTTTTCTTTTTTAGGTATACTCTGTAACCTTTAGTGCTATCTCCGTATCCCATAAATAATCCTAGCTCTCCTTTGGCATCCCATTTCCTACGTAATTGATCAGGTACATGCACATAGCATTCACTACCAAACACTTTCAATTGAGATAATCCTTCAAATTCCTTACCAGTCCAGAGCCGAAATGGTGACATTCCGTCTACTGTGCTTGTACCAGTACGGTTAAGCACATATACAGCATTCGCAACAGCCTCAGCCCAAAAATCTTTCGATAAAGACGTTGCCTGCAGCATTGTCCTTGCTGCCTCTGTAACTGTTCGCATCTCTCTCTCAATTTTACCATTTTGTTGTGGTGTATAGCTTACCGTAGTTTCATGTTTTATACCTTTCTCCTCAAAATAATGTTTTAACTTCAGAAATTCAGTCCCTCCGTCTGTTCGTATCTTGCTCACGGTCTGTCCAGTCTCTTTTTCCGCTAATGCTATAAAATTACGCACTTTTTGACAAACCTCAACTTTTTCTTTCACGAAGCAAACAGTTCTGTAATGTGAGTAATCATCTTTGATTAACAAATAATAGCGAGCTCCCCCTAAGGATTTTTCCTCCATTGGACCACACAGGTCAATGTGAACTAGTTCCAGTGGTCTACTTGTTTTTGTTGAACTTCTTTCGAAAGGAAACTTATGCTGCTTGCCCTTAATACAGTCTACACAAATATTATCTTTGTCATCAGTATACTTGATGTTTTGAGAGTCCAGTAATTTACGCACGTGACTGAAATGTTGATGCGCGAGTACCTCATGCCAATCTTTCAGTGTTGTGGCTTTGACTCCTACAAAAGCAGAACGTTTACTTACTAACCTGAACCTCATGTTGAACAGTTTACCTGCTCTCAGTGCATATGCTGCAACTGAGCCATCCTGTTTCAAGAAATAACATTTGTTGTTGTTGGACATCAGCATGTAGTTCCTATCTAAAGCACATGAAACTGAAAACAAATTAAATTTAATTTCTGGCACATACAATACGTTATTCAATGATGTTTTATTCCAGTTCTTACCATTATGCGCTTCTAACTCAATATTTCCGTGACCTTTAGCTGAAATAGTCTTACCATCACCTAAAGTAATAAGCCTAGGTACATGAAATCCAACATAATTTAAAAACAAGTCTCTGTTCTTACAAATATGTTCAGTAGCTCCACTATCCATTACCCAGTCGTCACTCTCACACGAACCGATCAATGCATTAGCCAAGAAAGCATTATTACTCTTCGACTGCTCCTTGTTTATTCTGAATTTACATTGCCGTATATAATGTCCAGGTTTTTTGCAAAAATAACACAACCTCTCATTATTACTTTGTTGTTCATTTCGACCAGAATTCTTTCTGTAGTTATTTCTCTCCTTAGCTACAAAAGCCGCCGACCCTGACTGTACTGGTGTATCTTTCCTGTTGCTCAGTCTTTCCTCTTCCATCAGTAATCTAGCTGTCAGGTCATTTATGTTTTGTTTCTCTTCATCGACTGATTCCCAAGCACTCACAAAATGTTTAAACTCTTCTGGAAGTGACATCAGAATTTTCGTCAACAGCATTTTATCATCAATATTCTGTCCGAGCTCTAGTAACTTGCTACATATATCTTGTAGTTTTGAAATATGTTCAGCCATCGTACCTCCTGCATACTCGTAACTAAAGAACTTTTGCTGAAGCATATGAATGCTAGCTGTTGACTTCAACTCGTACACGCTGTGTAATTTGCTCCAAATTTCGCATGCCGAGTTACAATTAACTACATGTACCATCACGCTCTCTGACATACGAGTCACTAAGACTGATTGAGCTTTAGCATCTTTTTCTAACCATTTTGTAAGTGTGGTGTCATTTTCCTTCGGCTTCTTTATCGTCCCGCATGTAACCTCTAACAATCCCAAGCTGTTTAAAATTATCCTTACTTGGAACTTCCAAATATTCCAATTCTGTGACCCTTCTAGACGTAGTACATTCGTGGTACCGACCGAAAAATTCGTTGACTCCATTCTGCGAAAAGAAGGTATGGGAGCAGGCCCATAACCTGTGCGCCTGTGTATGGAAAGGCGCCTAACGCAGTGCACAGGAAACTACCAGCTGGTATAATAATAAAAAGCGAGGCTTTGTAAAGACACTTTATATATCGACCATGACGGGCGTAGAAACTAAAAAGCAACCAGTAACCATAGCAATACATAACAACCGCATCAAAGACAAACGTTCTACAAGTAGATA
Organism: Ennomos quercinarius; assembly: GCA_910589525.2. NCBI lineage: Eukaryota > Metazoa > Arthropoda > Insecta > Lepidoptera > Geometridae > Ennomos > Ennomos quercinarius. Next base: position 17,308,990 of record OU342499.1, on the reverse strand, counting down.
CTTCACAGACTTAGACTGGACTGTGACTAAGACTTGAAGACTTGACTTTACACGTGAAATATTCCATAACTCGATGAATAATTACAATACTTGACACTGGCTAAATACACTATGTGTGGAGCCAAAATATAAAAAAAAAAGAAAAAAAAAAGTACTTGGAATACGTTCCGTTCTCGGTGCGTTCTCGAAATGTATTGAAGTGTCAACACAAAAATCCAAGAGATTACGTTGTCACTGTCAAATGTCAACGTTCAGAAAACTCAAACGTCAATGTCAGTTGTCTAAATCCAATGACATGTAAATAGAAACAAACAGTATAAATGATGAACTTTTTGAGTTTTGGCGGGAACGTGAAAAAGTTCACGTCGTTGCATTGTATTATTTCACAAAACTTATGCTTTTTCTAGTGTTAATATTTAAAAGTAGTGGCATTTTACGCATTAAGTGCTGAATTACGAGTATAAGTGTGGGCAAGTGATATAATGTAGTGAAACGTGATTTTTCGTGTTGCTTCCAAAATTCCATAGAAGCCTCTAGTAAAGTTGCCACTACTTTACTAGGGCATGACTTAGACTGGATTATGACTACCTGACTTAGACTGGACTATGACTACCCTGACTGACTGTGACTAATACTTGACTTTACATGAAATATTTCATAATACGATGAAAAACTACAATACTTGACACTGGCTAAATACACTATGTGTGGAGCCAAACTATAAGAAAAAAAAAAAAATGATGAACTTCGGGGGTCTTTGAAGAAAATCCGACAATGGCGGTTGTAAATTTTGAATTTTTTACCAAAGCCTGTGTATTTTTGAATTTTAATGTGTAATAAGGGTGGATTATTATTCGTTAAGTGTTCGTGAACGTGCACGAGTGTTGGCACATGGTTCCAAGTTTATATAACCATGCATTTTCGTTTTCTCTTCAACGGCTTTTTAGAGCCTTCAGTAAAATATCCACCATCTTACTGTTGGCATTTTGACTGACAAAATAGGACTTTGACGTGACATAACCGTACAAATTTTTACTTACTTGACATTGGCAGAATTATCGTTAAAAAGCGATAGAAAGCCATAAACGAAGAAGAAGAAGAAAAAGAATGATGAACTTCAATGGCGCAGAGGCCATAATCAAGAAGTCAAGTCAACTTCAATGGCAAATGGTTTTTCCGTGTAAATATAATTATTATAAATAAATGCCTATTTTGAGTGATTGTAGTGCAGTGTCTACAAAAAAACAGAAAATGGTATGTAGCTACCGCTACAGTACTTTATATGTCCCCGACAAGTATATCCGCTATAGAGCTGGTCATAGACCCAAGCTCTTCCACACATGCCGTAGTCGGACAGAACACAGGAAATATGCGCCGCTATGTCGCATCATGAGTGATCTCAACGCATTCCTCAGTACTTATTGGGACTGTGACGTTTTTTGTGATAAGTGGCCTGTTGTTTTAAGTTCAATATTAACGTTTTGTGAGTCCCGTGACCCCTAAATCGAATATTTGATGTTGTGGAAATTACCCTAGCTGTTAGCCATTAATTCAATTTATTTAGACGATGTTTATTACTGATGAGTATTTGATAATATGTTTAATTGCAAATGCGTTCATATTATTACAAATAAATAAATAAATAAATAGGTACTTTTTGTAACTAATTTAGAGTTCTGAGTATGGCACCGTAAGTTTAATAGGAGGCCGTCGTATGCCACGTCATTCCTGCACATAAAAGAAAAACCTAGAGCTCTAGAGTTCCGTGTTCGCAATAAAGGTCTAACGTGATTGAGTTACTACTTCTAGAAATGAATTCAAATAACTTTCATTTAATAATGGTTTATTTCTATGGAAGCAGTCTGTAGCAGTGAACAGCGTAAACCAATTTTTGCAAATAGAAAACCTAAGCGCTCCACTCCCACACGAGCCGGAACTTGTGTGCCGGTGTGTTGTGTACAACTAACATTGTATCATTTATCAAAATGAAACATTGCGCTAAATGTTTTCACGCGCACATATATACTACACGACGCTATGTTACTACAGTTTATTTCGTTTAGTGCGACGTGCAGATATTATTACATCAATCTACACCTCTACACCACTATTATAAAGAGGAAAGATTTGTATTTTTGTGTGTATGTTTGTAATGAATAAACTCAAAAACTACTGTGCCGGTTTCAAAAATTCTTTCACCATTGGAAAGCTACATTCACCCTGAGTAACATAAACTACAACACTACACGTGCGAAGCCGGGGCGAGCCGCTAGTGATAAATACATTAGGTACCTACTAGTTATGTAACTTGTATTGTTGTATTGTTGAGGACACGGTGACGTATTGTTAAGAAGGAGGTTACGATAAAAACATTAAAGTTTTCCACGTTGCACGTACACCAGGCACAGGCACCGGCACCGTGAATCAGGCAAGTCACAGGTCACAGGTCACAGGTCACATGGTAACACGGTATGAGACAAAGACATCCGTTACTTTGATTTAAGACTGCGGCTGTTTGTGTTTCTTATGTCAAGTGGTGGGAGAACACGCCATGTAAATATATTTGAAGGTTTTTTTGGTTCGTAAAATAATACTGACCTAGAATTAATTTAATGAAAACCAGAAATTAACAAAGTTACACTAGTTTCAGCTGTAAGTCCATTCACAAATCATAATATGAGATTACAATACTAAAACATAAGTTCATGACTGGTCACGTTACTGTTTGTAGATTCTCCAAAAAGTGTTGAATCCCGCTTGTTATTATACAGCACCGTGTATTTTAAATTTAGTACTCCAGCGACAAGAGAGTCCCGCTACAAATAAACATAAAACGCACTTACATCCTCAGATAGAAACTCAATTGTGAAATCTTATAAAAGAGAAAACAAAAGCCATTTGCTTCGTTACAAAGTTACGCGACCTCAAGATGGATGTCGTCGTTCAGCGACGCGACGAGTGGAGTGCGGTTCCCTCCGGTCGCCGGAGTGACTCCGCGAGCCAGTTCCCGCCGCGCGCCGCGTGAACCAATCTAGTGTTGTTACCTCACGCCCGAACTGATTTTTATGTGATACACGTAGCCCTTGTAAACGAATTTAGAACTTAGGAGTCAACAGTCAGTTTTCAGTATTATTTACGACACGTCACATGAGTTCAGAACAAGTTGTTTCTATTCGGAGTGTCAAGTGGTTCCATTTAACAAAGCAAAACCACCCGCTTTTATTTCAACCTTTTATTATCGAAGCCAACAAACTCAGCATTGTAAAAGTACCAAAGATGCGACATTTCACATTCCTACATACCGGCTAGTGAAGTCCCGATATAAATATAGCCGGATTTTATTTAAACGTTACTTAACGTGAGTTGGCTAAACGCAGACCCACAGAGTAAACTATGAAAATAATATCAACTCTACGGCTACGGCTACACAACTCTACCGTATTTGCTACGAGCGTAGCAGCAGCGTAGTCGCGTAGCTGTGCTACATGTAGTTCTACGAGAATGGTGTACGTGAGACGAAATCAAGATAAGTACGTACAGTTCCCTTTTGTAGAGTATACGATGGTAACATCAGAGTCCAATACAAGTAGATGCTCCAGTTTAATATAAACGTCAGCGCAAATCAATAGTAATTTGGTGAATAAAACTAAGTACAATCCTAAATAACGGCTGTCATACATAGGAGTCATACTTATTTTGATGACAAGTAAATAATGGTAAAACATAAAATTACAATAAAAAACTACAAAAAGAATCATTATATGGTAATAGTGGTGGTGGTGTTTGGTATTTACCATTATTTATTTTTTTAGTATTGAAAAAAAAAGAAAGAAAAACCCCTGTTAACTTCGAATATATTACCTTCCAAGGTGTTCCCGGAAACTACGTCTGTACTTCTAAAGGTGATTTTTTGTTAATTCTTCTAAGAGCGCAACAAGCAGCTACACCTGGCCCACGGCACCTGAAATAAACTGAATGAAACGATTCAAAATACAAGCTAAAGCCCAGGGCAGTAGGTAATAAATTATTCATCCTTACATCGGAATATCAGAATAATGTCACTTTTGTGTATTTTCATTTTATATTCTTCAAATCTGTTAAAGTATGAGCAGTGCAGTTGGCGAGCGTCGAAGCTAACTCTCTGGAATTGAAACTATTGTTCTAGAGCGGCGGCGGCGTTAGTACAAACGTACGCGGCACCGCTGTGTGCGGCTCCTTTGTGATACACCGGCAAGCCGGCGCGCGGGCTCCGTGGGAGCTACCGGCCAGTGCGGGGTTATGTAGGGGGTAGTTTCATACTCTTCTCATTATGGAGCTGTTTGTGGTTGCGTAGGTATCCATTTTACCAGTTATCTTACTTCAAATGTAAACAAGAGTTCGCGGACGTTGCTGGAATAATAAACGCAAAAAGATCGAATAGGAAATGAAACGTCAAAATACAAAATTCAACGTAAATCTTTCAACGAATATATACTACTAGTGGACCCGGCCCGGCTTCGTGCGGGTTAATTAGTTTAACGTGCTAACGCTGTTTATGGGTAAGAAGGAAGCGAAAGGGAAAAAGATAGGGGAAAAGCATGAATGGATGGGTCAGCAATAGAAGGGAGGCAGGCGAAGCCTTCATTCATCCTTTTCCTCTATCTTTTTCCTTTTGCTTTCCATCTTCCCTTCGACAGGATGAGTATATATAAAAAAAATACAAACAAAAAAAATTACATAAATGTTTCTTTGTGCAACCCGCTGTAGTGTATGAACACGCCCGACCTATATAGTTTAGCCGACGTAGCATAAGTTAGTATTAAGTTAGACTAGGCAGTCATCATGTAGTAGCCGTACAATACACTTGTGCACCGCAACACCACCTTTCATTGCCAACATGGCTTACCATCAACCATAAGAGTTCCCACCACACCAAGAACCTGCAACCTTTATGTGGCAAAACCCTGCCACATTACATGGCGATCCTGCCATCGGTTCTTCACACATTACATGGCGACCATGCCAGTGCCACTTTTACTGGTTGGCTTTAAGATGGATGAAAGAAGATTTGTTATAAAAATAATAATATTGTAGAAACAAGATTAATTTTAAGAAGATTCGTTATGAAGAAAGAAGATGAATAATATGAAGAAATAAGAAGAAAAATAAATATGAATAATGAAGCTTATTAATTATGAAGAATAAATATTATAAGAAGAAAGAAGATATCTTACGTCGCTACGTTTTGAAAAAAATATTATGAATAATAATGAAAAATAATTTATCAAGAAAGAAGATGAATTTTGGGAAGCATACTTTATTTTTATTATGAGAATGGAAGAAAAATAAATATGTTTAATGAAGGTGAATTATCAATGAAGAAAAAGAAGATGATTTTTGTGAATAATTATTGTGATGAATGAAGGTATAACTTTATGAAGAATTTTGAAGAGAAATAATATTATGAAGTTAAAGTTCACGAAAATAAGTTACGAAGAATTACGACTGAATATTTGTGAAAAATAATGAATGGTGACAAGAAAATTTACAAGAAGCAGTTTTTTTTTAAATAAAAAAGGTACCTACATATTTAAAATCGGTTCACTAAATACCGACTCGATCATAGTGCCTACAATTCTCAAGAGGCCTATCCAGAACCCCTCGACGTGATCTTCGGCATCAAGGAGCACGAGACCAAGGATCGGTGTCCAGGGTATGCCCGGCCCAAACGTAAGAGGATAATTGAAGAGCAGCAGCAAGTATCATCACTAGAGACCAGCGTTAGGATCTCAGCACAGCAAGATCAGCCAGGACCACCGACCCCGTCTTCAATTAGCCCCAAGTTCCACGAAGTTTGAATTTTTTTGTTGCGTGTTATGTTACTGTAGAACGGAACTGTAAGTACTACTTTGTTCGGATTTTTTTAATTCGAGATAAAGTGAAATTTTTTTTAAAGTATTTTTTACAAGAGCATTTTTAATTATTTTTCTATTTTATAAAATTTTTCTATTTTTTGCATTGATATATTATTTTTACAAGTTTACAAGTTGATATAAAATGGAAGATTTTGATTTTGAGACGGCTATTGCCTTGTTACCAGTAATTACGGGACAAGAACATGTAACAAAATCTTTAATTGATGGTATAGATTTTTATAATAGTATGCTGAATGAAAGTTCCAAGCCTTTGCTAATTAGTTTTGTTTTAAAAACGAGGCTAACGACAAGTGCTAAATTTTACTTAAAATCAAATTATGACGATGTTGAGAGTTTATTGCAAGATATGAAAAACATTTTACTACCGAAAAAATGTCCAGTTGCATTACAAAGTAAACTATTCAATTGTAGACAAGGCAACAGGTCCATTAAGAATTTCGGATTAGAAATAGAAAATATTTTAACCGAATTAACACAAGCGCAGTCTGATAATGATAGAGGAAAGATTGATGTTTTATACCCAATTAATGAAAGAATGGCTATAAACGTTTTTGCAAATGGTCTTAATAACACGAATTTAGGAATCATTATTTCATGTAGACAGATTAAGTCTTTGTCTCAAGCTATTCAAACGGCAATAGACGAGCAGATTATTAAGTCATCCTTTAGTACGAATTTCCAGGAAAATTGTTATACTCATTTTCAAAATCGCAGATATAAAAATTACATCTCACGTAAAAATTACAATAAAACAAACGTGTGGAATTGTAAAGATAATTTGTGCAACACGCCCTTATCAGAAACGTGTCATGATTCCATACCGAGGAGCGATCGTACTTTGCCCGATCAGCGTATTAGGCAAGTACATGAAGCTCAGTGCACTTTAGAGAACAGTTATAAAACTAAAGTAATGAAATCTGATACCGCTTGCATTCCTGAACATAGTCGTCAGGTACATTATATGAATGAAAGCAGCGAAGAAGTTTTGAATTTGGACAGAAACAAGAATTTAGTATCGCAATGCGATGGTAATGAGGAAATTTCGGTTACCAAACAAAATAAAAATGGGGAAAAATCGAAATATTTACCGGATTTGACAACCTCAGTACCTTCTGTCACCAGGCTTGATCAACCTGCGGTAGTTAGGGAAGTAGAGGAAACCATGGATTTAGGATTAGATATTTTATTTTCGGAAAATATAGAGTTCGGTGACTCAATTGAAAGTAAAAAATTTAGTGAGTATGAAGTAAGTTTGAATGAAGAATTGATGAAAAATGATGATGATAAAAAGAGATTATATGAGATAAAATGTAGCAAGAATAATATTGATAAAAATAATGAACGAAGGGAAATTTTAAAGAAAAAGTTGATGAAAAATGATGATGAGGATGATTTATTAAACGAGTTGAATAAAATAAAAATGTTAAAATCATATCGAATGATAGGTAGTGAAAGTATTTTAAAGAAAATAGGTCAAGATTGTAGTAAAAAGCGAAAAATAGGTATGAAATGGTCAGACCGAGAAACTTTAGCTAGATTTAACGAGAAGTACGACGAAAGATGTGTAGGTATAACTTAGAAATTAATATTGTATAAATGCAGCATTTATAGCGGTATGTGTATGTTTAGATTTATAGAAAAGTAGTATGATAAGATAGTATGAAAACTTTGTAATAGTACGAATATCAAAGTTTAAATAAGTTTAAAAAAATAATTATTATTATAAGAAATATTTGAATTTGATTATAATTTTAGGTGTTTAGAAGTAGATCGGCTGAGTAGTGATCGGCGATACCTACTGTATAGCATACAAAAAATATTGATAAAATAAAATACATACTTGCAAATATGATTATACTAGCATATGTAATAAAACTTATTAAAATAGTGAAATGTTTAAGGTGAAAAATTAAAACGTATTATTATAATGTATGAGTGTAAGTCTAGGTAATAATAACTTTTAAGATTTTTGTATAATATTATTACGACCTTTTTGCTTTTACAGTATAATTGCTTTTTGTATGAGTTATAGTTTTTTTTTAGTAAACTGAGATATGTATCTTTTTTGTATAGCATAAAAATGTTTTTTTCTTTTAGTATAAAAAACATTTTTTTCCAATAAATCGGGTGGTGTAGTGTATGAACACGCCCGACCTATATAGTTTAGCCGACGTAGCATAAGTTAGTATTAAGTTAGACTAGGCAGTCATCATGTAGTAGCCGTACAATACACTTGTGCACCGCAACACCACCTTTCATTGCCAACATGGCTTACCATCAACCATAAGAGTTCCCACCACACCAAGAACCTGCAACCTTTATGTGGCAAAACCCTGCCACATTACATGGCGATCCTGCCATCGGTTCTTCACACATTACACCGCACTTGGTCGTTTTTGAAAACAAAAAGTATCCTAAATGTTATTCTGAAAAATTAGCTATACCATACCACAGCGAAATTCGCTCAGTAGTTCCAGCGTGATGCGTGTTCAAAGGGAGAGACAGACAGACAGACAGACAGACAAAAAGTAAAAAAAATGTTCCCACTTCTATATCGAGAAGTATAATGTAATCAAAATACTCAATGTACAGAGGAAGCCTACTTACAATTTTATTATATGTATAGAAGATGTATAGATGTTATGGTTGACATTTCCTTGCTTTCAACGTATTTTATTTCAAATAGGAAAAAAGTCCATATTTCCATCCGCCATCAAAGGAAACGTTTCTCTTTGCACTAGACTAATATTAGGTCTACACATTCGCCTTTTATACATCGAACCCAGCCTCGTCTCGACCTCCTTGAACATATGATGCGCTGCGGGTGTGCATCGGAAAGGCAACGTATAAATAATCTTTTTTTTTTCAAACTCACATATTGTAATAGGCTTGCTACATAATATTTGCCGTTGAGCACTTTACAATGTTACCTATAATTATGCTTAGTAACTACAATAATTTAATTTTAATATTTTAAGTACCTAATACCATCTTGACTTGTAAAAGTGCTAAAAATAGCCTATTTGCAATAAATATTTGACTTTTGACTTATATATTGTATTCTTATTATATACGTGTTTACAACTATTCATCAAAATCGGTAGTCGGGTTATGTAGACTGGTACAAGTATTAGTTTACAAAATAAAAATGTAATTCAAAAATGTCGGAAACATGAAAAGGAAACAATTTTGAATTCCTGAATAAATATGTAAGATTAAAAGTAAACATTAACTTCACTGAGGTTCATTTACACAAGTCAAGTGTAACGAGCTGTCACCGGCACGAAGCCGCCGAACGCCGCAAGCGACCGCCGCCTCCGCGCCGCGCCCTCGGCCGCCATCGGCCGCTCGCTTGAGGACCACGACGGCACAAAGCCGCTAGGTACTTGTGCGATCATACTCAGGATGGAACTGCCTCTGAACAAAAACACATTAAAAGTAGACGTAGAAGTCTAAAGTAAAATACCACGGCGCCACAAAAAATATTAGACGTTATCTTTATTACACGACGTGATGCGACTCCAAAATGGAGTGTAATTTCTATTAGTTGTTTACTAATTTAATTTACCATCGTATACGACTTCATGTGGTGACGTGTTGGTGGAGTAATCGTAGCTATATACCGCTCATTACTGATAACGAATGTGACCGCGGTTTAGTATAATAATACACGTTATATATAGATACTGTAACGATCCAGGCTGTCTCGTGACGTCACAAATATTATAAATGTTATCTAAAGTATAAAAACACTGAAATAATTTCATTGAAGCATTTTACGCACAAAGAATAGTCCAAAAATAAAGGAAATAGTCGTTGGCATCGCATTAACTGATAGAGAAAATGTAGAGATAGGTGTAAAAGTGGTTATCTGTGGTAAAATAAGGTAATAGTAAAAGAAATCAAACCTCAAAATAATTCTCATACTAAAAGGTTCATACTTAGATATGGGGAGCTGCTAGTCGTAGAGCGTTCGATCACTGAATGTGTCAAAAAATTTCCTGGAATTCCAAATTTAATTGTGACAGATTTATGTTTCTTAATTTCATTGTCCAATCCCTGAAGCTCGCGTGGTGAAAGTAGGAGCATGCGTAAGAAATTTTTGTTAAGGCTAGTACGTTTTGATAACCTCAGTGGAGGGGTGGTTGAGTAGGTCGAATCGTAACTCGGAGGCGGCGGGTTCGATTCCCGCGACAGGAGAAATGATTGAGCACGGGAAATAAAGGCGCACATATTAGTAAGATGAGTAAATAATTACAAACTAAATTACATTATGGTAGAATTTATTTAATAAAAATCGTAGAATTTGAGGAATCATTTTGTACTATTCGTTATTTATAATCGTACTAATATTAAAAAAAATGCGAAAGTTCTTGTGTTAATGTTCGTTACTTTATATCTTCGTAACTACTGAACCGATTTTGATGAAATTTGGAATGTAGATAGCTTATACGCTAGATTAACATACAGAATACTTTTGTCCGCGATTAACACCGCGGGGTGCAACTAGTATTATCATATTTTTGGTAGAGAAAAGTTGTAATGATTTATTCGTAGAGACTTACATTTCAAATTGAGGTTAATGAAAAATAAACATCTAGTGTACTTTTATAAGATTTTGACGGTCTTTTGTCAGTTCTGGATATGTTAGCAGAAGGTTGGAGAATTCATCGAAAATGAAGATTAGGCAAGGCTTGTATTGTCGGGGTCAAATAGCTGATACTAAATAAAACGCTTAAATACTTTTTGTTTGTAAATGCGTACGGAGAATGCGATGTAGCATCCAGACTTAGAACAGTTTGCGTTCGTCACATAAATGTTTGTCCTGGATGGGAGTAGAACTCACGATCTAGAGCTCGGAGGGGGAGCTACTATCAACCGGGCTAACAAGGCAGTCTAAATTGATCATAAATATAGAATAGATTGAATGGATACATTGGAATTAGGTATATTTTTAGTGTTTTCATGTTTACCATTTAGGTATACTAAAGAACGGTTTTGGAATAACGTGCCCTTAAATGCGAAGCAGAAGGAATCGTGTGGGACGATATCGAGCTGTCAAAATAATTAAGTCGTCTTTTGTTAGTGAAGTATCACAACCATACGATATGGAGGAGACTAGGATCGGTACTTGGATTTGCTTTTTAATGAGACGGATGAAATAGTATGGGGAAATTATAGCAAATTGAGAACGAAAAATCTTTAATAAATTGAAGTGGGGACAATAATCATACAAACGCTATTATTGGGGTATTTATATTCATGAAATTATTGTTTCTAGACGGAAAATAAAAAGATTTTTATCTTTTAGAGAGTGCAGAAAGTATTTAAAGGGTAGCAGAGTAGTTTGTTTATATATTGAAAGGATCCACGTTAGGAGGGTTGAATAATTTTAGGCGAGACTAGTTCTTTAATAATTCACAATATTTTCTAGAATTATTACGGGAAGGGATATGTTTCATAGATTGAGAGATCTCGGAGGAAGTGTATATAGTACAAAGAGAAGTCTCGAGGACGTTTTAAGTATTAATTAAGACGGATTACATACTCGGTTGTGATTTTTCATACAAGATTTAATTATGCTTTTGTTGGGATTTTGAATATCTTAACGGAAATTTATTTTTAGGCTGTTACAATATGAAAACGCAATTTTCAAACACCTAGTTATTTTATAAGAATAAAGGAATTATATTTTGTATGTACTTTAGTAAGAAAATTGGGACAAGACATTTTTTTTAAACATATAGAAACAAACACATCGACGCGCGCACTACTAAACGTGACCAGGCAAAAGCTATAAAAGATCTGTCAAGCTGTAAAACGCGGTCAGTTATAAAATCATTCACGGGATTCGCAAGTCGAAACCTGGAAAAAAATGCACGTGAAATTCACGGTTAAACTCTTAGTTAGCTTCGCCCTCTCAAGTAATTCTGGATCTGGGGGGAAGTATGCCTCGGGTCCAGGAACTCAGTAAGAGATAAGTTGAAACATTGCAACGAAGCTTGTCTTCCCTTATTTTGCTTAGGGCATGCAGTTCGCGTGTTATGTGGAGACCTGCACCAGATTTTGCCTCCGTTATAGGATCTGGATCCACCTTTTTGGTTTGGTTTGCATTCTGGCTGAAAGGAGGGCTGAAAAGATTAACTGTCCCGTCTTCGTGTATACGATACCCGGATCCTAAATGCAAATTAAGCTGAACTGTCCCAAGTGTTAGGGTTTTGTCTTGTATGCTGCCCATGGACTCCGGTCCCGCATGCAAGATAAAAATTAGGTGGCAACAGGTTTTAGCTTTGGAGAGCTTTTGTCACAGCTCGTTCTCTCATAGGGTTAGATCAGGTATGTTCTCATTGCACACACCGAGAACAGACATGCACGTTTAAAAGTAAATGTGAGATTTGTAGCAATCTCCAGTGTTTGGGGGTACACACTAATGTATAGGGAAAAGCTATAAGTCGAGGAATACACATAGGAGGGGAAAGTTAGGGATATTCGCGGAAAAATAATAGTGTTAGGGAAATAGATAAAATTCAATAAATAAATAAATAAATTTAAAGCGGTATAAAATATAAAAATACATTTAAAGATAAATTCATTATAATAAAATACTAATAAATAAAAGTGCAAATAAATACAATACGTAAGTGATCAAAATTATAAAAATATAATCCAAGTTTTCTCGAAGGTTGAAGCTGTGGGTGTTTATTGTAGGGCTAGTTTGTCGTGGACCTTGCTTTTGACGCAAAGCTAGGTGATCATAGAAGGTTTTAACGTACAGAGAACAATACGTAAATTTATAAATCTATTTTGTGGTAAAAGTACGTTGTACTATATATCTATTCTGTGGTATAGGAAGGTATTTCTTTAGCTGGTTTTGCGATGTTCTACGGAGGATATGAGAAAGGTTCTATCCCTACACGGTTATTACAATATGCATAAATAGATAGGTATTTTCTTAGCGGATTCTAGGCGGAATTTTACTTAGGAGAGTTGGAAGGATCATATTCCTGCAAAGAAACGAACGTTTTGTTTCTAGTTGCAAAATAGGTAATGTTTGAACGAAAGTTAAGGAACTACCGGGAATTAGTAACGACTGGGAATTTATTCCTTTTACTTAGATAGCTATTGGGAATTTGTTCTCTGTATGGAATCATTCGCGAGTAACTGAAATAAAATCGTAATTGAGTTTCACTCTAGTACGAAATATGTAATGCTTGTGCGATAGTTAAGTAACTACCGGGAATTTATTCATAGTTTAGGGTTGTTCGTGTTTGTTTATAGATCAATTTAGTGGAATTCAGAGTTGGGTTTGTTTGATTGATTTTTCAATAAGAGTTTTACTATTTATACTATAAAAAAATTTAAAGTACTAGTGATAAGAAATTGTCCTTCGTGTCTTGGGTCAAGCACAGCAGTACCTGTTAGTGATCTCCTTACCAAACGGATAGGGGTAGCTAATTTAAAGATTCGAATGAGAATATCTTGTTGTTAGGAAATAGCATCAAAAATCTATAATATTATTTGAAGGAAACATGTCCTTATCGTATTTCATAATAATGAAATATAATGCCTAAATTATATAAACGGGTTTTAGATTACTTTTCAATATAAGTTCTGGAAAATAGAGACAACCTGAATATCACTAAACAGATCATTGAATTCGAATAAATATTTATAGTTACATGAATACTACTGTTTAGTCCACTGCATGCTGTTGATATAGAATCTACGATAATATTGATAATCTTTAGACGAAAACTAGGAGATTTGAAAGTTGAGCTATTTTTAGAGTCTGTCATATACCGAATGTAGTACGTATTAGATAGACTCACAATTAACTAAGGTGATGTCTATTTTGTTAGGATTTGGAAAAAAATAATGTCCTCTTGTCCCTTGCACCTTTTGGAGTCCAAACTAGATAAGTAGATAAGAATAGGTAGGTGAGGTACCTGACGTACTGACTTGGGATAAATAGAACAAAATTTAGTAAAATCAAATTTCTCTTAGTGTGGGGGAATTTCACACACGGTACCTCCGTGTGGGAAATTTCAAGCACTAAATAGTGGAGGGTTAACCAGTCAGGTAGTCGAGACCCACAGCATTGGAGCGGAGGTGGGGCTCCTATGCCAGAGTTATGATAAACAAATAGAGTTTACTATGACTTTGCTATATAACAAACTCAAACTCAGTTAGCAATAAACTTACTTACGTTTTACCTATGTTTCACTTTCTTGTCTTGTTAATTTCAACATACGTTCGTCATGAAGCTTTAATTTACCTTCAGTTTTGGCTAGGACTAGGAACTATAATGTTCTATTTTTTGCAGGAAAAAAAATATTCATTCCTACAATTGAAACCTTTCGAAAGTATAGTAGGAAATATATTGATTGGTGCATAATATGATTTTATGCGGAAATTTCAGTTCGATTACTCAGAGCATAGGAATAGTGTTCATCAGGGGGTTAAATTGCAGTTATTTGTAGGATGATGGATATTTTAAATTAATTTAATATTATTGAATAGGTTAGATGTTAGTTAGGTATTGTCTCATTACTTTAAAAGGATTTGGATTACTACATTATCACAACGTACGGTCCTACCATTTATTAGGTGACGATTCACAAGGCCATAAACATTAAAATAGGTAGTCCAAAATAGTCAACAAATTTCGATAACCTTTTAACGTAAAATTAATTTAGAATATGCGGTGATTCGGTGATTTGAGGAATAATTTATTATTATTATTCATGTATTATAATTAGGTTAGGATAGGGGTCTGTTACAATACCTAATAAGTAGAAGTCGACCAATAATTTGGGTATCATTTTGTGTACGGCGACAACGGCAATATTTATTGTATTGCTGTTGTATGACCGCGCCTACACACACCAGATATCTGCCACCGTATCAGATATTACAACACTGAACCCGTTGTTGCTTATTTGGTGACCAACCATAGTTTTATTGTAGACACAAGAAAATTACCTATAAAATAGATTTATATATCGACCTACTTACCTACTCATATCACAGTACAATTCCTTCATCATACCCGTTCATGTTTTTGTGTGACTCGCTTATCCGAAAAGCATATAGAGTATTCCCACCCCATGAATACTTCCCACGCGGAACATGGCATCACAATCCCGCGGAGACATTTGGGAAAAATAAAGAAATAATTTGAATAAAATTTCCCACTCTTTGCTCAGTTCTTTTCTTATAAATTCAAGTTTTTATCCAGTTTGTTATTGGAAGTTTGTGTGAGCCCGCGGCAGTACCCTCGTAACTTCAGCACGATACGGCCAGTCGAGGAGCGCAGCGGAACACAGAGTCGCACGTCAACGAAGAGGCGCACAGCGGCTCACGTACACCCGCAGAGATTGCAGTATCGGAGAAATCCCATCGCTTATTTTTGCTGTTAAAATATAGTTAGTTTATGTCCTTGTTATGGTAACGGTAGAGAACTGGCGTACGATTACAAATAATAAAGTATTGGCCAACGGCCAGTGCGAGTTGTAATACTGGTGTACTGCGCTACGGACTTGGATATGGTAGCTGTGACTATGTGAGAAATACGGTAACGGTTATCTGAGAAGATTGTGCGTGAGAGCTGCAGTATGCCGGCGTGCAGTATACCAGCGTGCAGTATGCCGGCGTGCAGTATACCAGCGTGCAGTATGCCGGCGTGCAGTATGCCGGCGTGCAGTGCCCATGCTCGTGGTTAATGTATTATGAATGTTTTGGGAATAAATGTAATATTAAATTACAGAAGCAATCTGCTGGAGTTCAACTACTTGATATATAATTGCGTTATGGATTACGTCATCATTAGTTACTTCGCTTAGGCACAAGCCATATAGTAGCACAACATTTGAAAAGTAATAAGAATCGTAGATATTAAATAAATAGTAATTCAAACAAATACCAAACAACAACAACAAATAATAATAGTAATAATACTTACTTATATACAAGGAATTGATAGGACTTAGTAACAATATGTATGCCACCGCGTCCGTGCCGCGCTTGTAGTTATTCTAATTATTATCATTTCACAACTGGTCACCATAATGAACGATATGTTGAAGTAACCGAGTACGTACCACTATCGCGGTATGTTAGTTTACAAAATAGCTACTTGTACAGCTCGCGTGAATGGCGCTCACACGATTCTCTGAAAGCTTGCACGTGGCCCGGATACAGCGCGGGTAGAACTATTCATAATTAAACGTTCTTAAACTGAAATGAGCCGTGGTCGTGCCGTCGTGGTATTAATCTACTGGCCGGTAAATTTTTGTTCATATTAAAACTGTAGATAATCTCATGAGATGAATTTGATGCCCTAGCTGAACTACCTGTAGGTAGTAAAATGATTATTTGGGTTTGGACGTGGGTTATATTTCATAATTTGTGTTCGGAACATTCTAGTGAGTCGAAGAGTGAGTCAGGTTGAACAGCGATAATGGGTGACACAATTGACAAACAACCACTACGTAGTGTATGACAAAGTATTGTTATTGAGTGCACCTAAATATATATATCATGATCTTCGGATGTGTGCCCTGCCACGAGGACAGCCCAGACACCAGAGTCGCAGTCCGAGGTCAGACCCAATCCGCACTGCACTCGTAGAGCGTCGCACCAAAGAGCGTCGTGTCGTAGGAGGAGGCAAACAAAACAAAGTATGAACCAATATCCACAGCTGCGTTGAGCCAGAGAGCGGCTCTTGTGAGCGCTTAAGGTTCTCTAATAGTCGAGGACAAACACCCGCCGCACCGTGCCGGCCGCGCGCCGGGCCGTGTCAACATATCCGTTAAATTTCGGCTCCTACGTAAACACTATCTCGGGATAGTGGCGCGGGGTGTCACATCCACGGATTATTATTTGTGGATATGTTTTATATAAACAGCTCCCTACTTTCATATAGGATAGTCGTTTAATCGTAGGATAAAATACAACCCAGCTTTCGTCTGCATGATAAAATCCATCCACAAGTATGGTTTGTATAAATTGCTAAAATATTGTTTTGTCTTGACAATATTCGTATGTCTTGTACAAAGAAACGTGTATGCACTTACGTGGCCTTGCAACCAGCGCATCATTAACTCGGAAAAAATATTTTCATCTTAAAGCCACCATGAATTCACGCGTGTGTAACCAAAAAAATTATTTCATTTCATTAAAAGGATTCCTATCGGTCGTCCGTAAAAGGTTTTTGCAGTCACTTGAGATAGTGTATGCGCGTAGATACACGTGACGACAGCACGCGGTACAAAAACCTGAATTTTATGAAAAATGAATTTAATTGGAAGCATAAACACGCAGCCGTAGCATAAGTTGATTTCACTGCGAATGAAATTGCTCGTAAATAAATTGCAGCTCAGCAGATCGAAGCGGATTGAATTTTATAAATTGAACGATTATTGGATCGGCTGCTCCGCCTTCCACGCAGGACTGCCACTTCGCAGGTGAGCTGTGTTATGTGCGCGAATATAACGTTGAAATACGTGAGCCGATCGTTCGCAAGTGAGCCGTGTGACGGATGAACTGCTTGAGTCACCCTATCAGAAGGCATACGTCAACATTTACTACGATGCAAAATGATTTCTTTGAACACTGATTATTTCAAACCAAAAACTAGCTGCACTCCGCGGCATCGAATACAATGAACTCACAGGTTTATAGCAATAAGAAGTATTGTATACTCTGTCTTACATCCATCTCAAGATCAGTGCACTCGTATAGTGTGATAAGGTAACAAGTATTACAGACAGAGTAACTTTCCAATTTATAATATAAGTATGGAAGCATGGATTTGGAACTATGGATATGGATAAACTGCTAATGTTTTTACAATACGTAGCTTAGCTTGAACTGTAACTTATCTTGGGCTTTCAGTTTAGCATCTGTTCGAGACCATCGAACACATTCAGGTAAACGCTGACATAGCGTTGATATAAATACTACACGCGGCGTCCGCGGTCTGCGACAGTGCTCAATTAGCAGCGACCGAGGGCATTCAAAACATTTAACATTATCATTTTAGCATGTTACCAGTAGTTTAACTAGCCATAGCAAACAATAATAAATTAGTGAACAAGCAATTATCTTTTAAATTCACTGCAACCTCGCCACGCATCTGTAGGATACGTAAATAAAACCTCTACGCTGTATAGTTATCTACTTATATAATTATCGTGTCACGGTTGTAACTCAAGTAATCTCTAATCATCTGCATATTGTACAAGCCCACAGGGATCACAATAACTCGCGATAATGCGGCGGATTCTCCACGGAATCCCTCGAGGATAATCAAATTAATTAGTTAAGCGTGATGTGCAACGCATCTCGACACACGCCGGAAGCGCCAACGGCGCCATCTTAGCGGAAACTAGTCGCGCCGGGACGCCAGCATCGCCTCAATATCCGGTGACGAATTGGCTTACACTGCAGCTTTGCAAAGGGATTCATTGCTACGCTACGACAAACAGACAAATGGTATACTTATACCATTATAACTACATGATCCTAGTCGTTACATACTCAACTCATGGAAAACATCCGATACAAATTAAGTTATGTAAATCTTCAAATGGATCGGCGTCCGTAAGTAGCAAAAAAAAACAAATGAAACAACGAACTCCCACACAGGCTTAAAAAGTTAACAGCGACGCTGGCAGATTCTTGCGGTCCGAGCGCGCAAGGGTTGGACGTAGGGGGTGTGAGACAGAGGGTGTATAAAGTTTTAAATCCTATGTGGCGTTAAAAGGCGCGTTTTTCAGCGCCACCGCCCGCTGCTTGCCGCTGTTAGCTCCGCCAGAGCTAGCCTTCTGCCTAGCATACATTACATAAACTTAAACTAGGTTGTTATTCCATTCAAATTACGATATAAATTACTGTGCTTTTAAACCAATTTTGTTAAAATAATTACTAATAAACATTCTAATTTTAAGGCTTTATTAACATAGTTCATGAATCACTTGAGAAATTATAAAAAATATAAATATTGTATCAAATAGGCTACTTCCTCAATGAAAAGCCTTATATAAAAGCGTAATGTTAAAATAAGGCTGAATTTACTCAGTCAATTCAACAAACTGAAATACGGCGGAGCTCTAGTGAAACATTGCAAATAGATGCGATAGGCCGCCCGCGCCCGCGCTCGCGCCCGCGCCCGCGCCCGCGCCCGCGCCCGCGCCCGCGCCCGCGCCGCTGCTAGGGCTGTCAGATTGAAGGTTTATTTTTATGGTCAAATAATTATATTTATGAATTGAAAACCGTATTTAAAATGGCGTCGATGATTAGTTAGATAACAAACGAAGTTAAAGATTGAGCATATTATTTATAATGATACAAAATTAATAAAATATGATATTTACAAATATAATATAAACTAAGTGTTATTAAAAATACCTTTGGTTGAGGGAAAAGTGCTCAGCCATTGACTATAAATCTTTATAATCTTTGTGCATAGCGAAGGCTGTTTAATTATTTTTATTAATATTAAAATTGTTTAGATTCTTAATTGTCATTAACCAACGATTGTAAAATACACGTAATTTAGTATATCTCAATAGAGATTTTGCCTAACCTTAAAATCTAACCACATCAAAAAGGTTAAAAAAAAAAAGAAAAAAAAAAAAAAAAAAAGGTTCTTACTGGCAGCCCTAGTCTCTCGTGCATTGTGTAAGACTAGGCGAGGCGAGGCGATGCGATCTAAAATATATAACAGCTAGCATCGCGCGTCGCGTCTCGTGCCACGTCACGTCACACGCTCGCTCTAGGCAGTGCTGTGTATCCACGAGCGCACACGGCAAGGTGCGCAGCTTACAAGTAACTTTAAATATGTTGTGATATCAAATGATAGTGCATATTTCGTGAGTACTACTAATGGCAATGTGAGACACCTCAACATTAAACCGCTTGCGTAAGATACGTACGTTGGAGGATGATCGTGCAACGTATCGGAGAACATTGTCGGCATACTTACTCACCTAATTATAAAGTTTTGATCGACGAATAAATCTATGATATAATTAAATGGTGTTTAGGTACATACCACCAATTTTGCTTCGTTCCCAATGACTGCATAGAGCAGCCGTATTATAATGAGACCGCACCACTTGGATAGTGCACGCGATTCGCTCCATTCATCAGGGCGCGGGCGGGGCGGAGTAGAGCGGGGCGGGGTGCAGGGGGAGGGAATATAAAATGCATTTTGTCTCGACACCAAATCGACACGAATTGCGATGGCATCGTCGAATTCAATCGCAAGTCTCCGCGGTCGGTCGCACGCACTGACTAGCGAGAGGCGAGTTTATGGAGACACGTAATGTTACTGATTTCGTTTCGTCCTCGATATACTTTAACCGCATATTGAAAGACTCACTTTACGGTTTTCCTAAGCTTCAGTGGTCGTCAAGTTTTATGTATTATCCTACTTTATTTATCTGTACATTTTTGTATTTTATGGTATTTTGTAAGTTTAATAAACAATGACGAAGTACCTATACCTACATTTTCTGCTTGTCAAGAATATGCCAAACACTGCAGAGTTTATGTTAGGATATAAATGTAGCTGGAAGCTACAGGACGTAGTACCTAATAGTAAGCATTTTTTGGCTATAGCACCGGCCACCGCCGCCGCCGCCGCCGCTACATGAAGCGAGCTCGGTGAAACTTCTGATTGAAAAATTATTATTGTAGAGACCTCTTACCGCCCGGCCCCACCGCACTATTACTGCTACCACCAGCTTTAATTTTCATTATTATTTTTAATTAATAGAAGAAAAATTTGTAAACTTTTTTTATTAGGTGAATACGAATAGTACATCATTTAACTGCGGTCTCACCTGATGGAAATTGACAAGCGAGATCAGTAATTTTAAATGAATGTTTGATTTTTAAGCTGGTTTTACATGTGCCAGTTATATTGTCAATAGAAACTCTAGTGGAAGTATTTGTTGCGATTGTGAAGTATCGCCGTGGCATGGCACACTGCTGGTGCTGTCAAAGCGGTGAGAAGCGGTTTACGGTTCCGAAGTAAAACGAATGACCTGTGGTTTTTGTAACAAGCATATCCTACAATTTGAAATTACAATTTAATTATTTCCCGAATTTTTATTTACTACACTCATGAAAAATGTAATTCAATTATCAATTTTATTATAATTACTTATTCGATTTCTTGTTTGTATATCAACCCATTGAATATTTGAGTATGCAGGTTCATCCACCTACAGCCGGCAGCTATCTCTCGCGTAGAGATGTCAGAAATATGCATTTAGTTCCTCACAGGGAACTAATGAAGTCCTTCGTTATCAACAAATATTAGCAGAAGCTGCTCGAATTACTTCCATAGCTTCAACGTATCTTTTATTCTATAATTATGTATTATATATCAATTAAAGCTGCCGCTTCTCTACCACGTGGTTGTTCACAAAGTGGTTCACCTGGTACTAGGTCACGTGTATTATCTAGTGTAGTGTTTAGGTATGCTACAACACAACTTTTAAGTAGGGCTTTAAACTCCGCGTCGTAAAGTATGAAACCATTTAGTATAGTCTCCCGCTGTAATCCAAACTACGCTAAATTATGAGCTTCGTCTAATGTAGATATAAATAAGAATCCAGATGCATAAGAGAATAATGGTCTGAGTGGTAGTAGAACTTTATCAGCTGCATGGTAGTACAGCACGTGGATGTCGCAGACAGGGTATATAGAAAGGAGATAAAACGACAAAGAAACAGACATGATATACACATCTTGGTAACTGCTGACTCCTGTTTTGGTTTATCCGTTGGTTTAGTATAACACTTGCTAGGTTATTTTACAGTATGCACGTCACAACTTGAGAAAAGATGCAAATAAAAAAAGGTAAATGAAGAGTCGTTGAGCCAGAAATATTTTTCATTAGCTTATAACCTCTACAAAGTGGTTCCTATTGATTTTTACTTCTGCCACTTTAAGTAACAACAATCTCTGTATCATTCCAATGGTAATCGAGTGGAGTGATCGCAGCGAGCGTGCAGCTAGTGCAGCGCAGCAATCATCGCGAGTAGCCACACCTGCGACTTGCTCCTCAAACAACTGTGAGTTGACTTAGTTTACTTTTGGTAACTTTGTTTTCAGAAAACGTGCTGAAATTTTACTTCAAATACCAACTACTGTTATTAGGTATTTAAAACTCTGCTCTTGAGCTCGCTTGCACTTTTAAATTCCGCATAACGGTTTTGCAGAATTTTATTTAAAGGATTCAATTTTGAGAGAGTTACAATTACAAAATTCTGCTCTAACGATATAAATATCTATCAGATTACATTACAGACGGCAGAGGACAGCTTGGACAACAGGCCTGCTCGTGCAACAGACTACAAAGCACCTCTCCGTGTTCGTAGTTTCAAGCTGTCTTTGTGATAAGTAGAGAGACTAAAGGGCAAACCGACTTAGAGCAGCAGATCTTTGTCCGCGCGCCACGTCGGCGGTTATTGATGGTCCGAGGATTGCGGAGCAGACACCTCCGCTGCACCGGAGGGGAGACGTGTTTGAATTGTTCGTGTTGAGGCAACCGCACACATGTGGAGGTTAGGTTTAAACGGGTTTCTTTTATTAACTAAAATTACTACATTTGGATCAACATATTATATTTAACTACTTACATAAATCAACATAGGTTGCTGTATCAGACGTTCTTATTGACCAGCAGTTTGTAGTTTTGTAATTAGATGAGTAACAGTATAGTTTTATCATTTATTTTATTTATTTATTAACTAAATCATAAAGCTATAATGATAGCTTCCCAATGCGATACATAATTGCAAGTTTCTGTGCGCCTTGTAGTCCGATGAAAGAATGGAGATGAAGGAATTAGCGCTTACAACAATAGCGAACCCCGTATCAAATCTTTAATTTAATTAAATGACCAGCTCCACTACCTAACTTAGTTTGCTACTTAGAGTCGTGTGAGTTTGAGTAAAAAGAGCCGGTTCTATTGTTAGTTAGCCGGCGTGCATGTGTGCACACGGCACCGACACGGCGGCGCTAACGAGCGCATTGTGCGATGTTGTCGCAGCCTCCGCCAACTATTTGCATTCGCTTGTCGACGCTAATCGCCCCTGATGTGCCCGGCCCCGGGCCCGGCCGGACGCGCTGCACGCCTTCATTATGCGCCATACACTACTATACACCGACTATTGTGTACTGTTTAAGCTCCAGGTATTTTTGACCGCTTCATGCTAGTACATCGAGATTTGCGTAGATAAGTTGACAATGTGCAGAGAGCGATGGTGTTTGAAGGGCGCCATGCCGCACCACTCGACGCACTCTGTGCTCACGAAGGTGTTTTTTTTTCGTTACTCGCAGCTATCAATGAAGCAGCTCTCATCCGCTGACTGCATTTTAGCGCCAAACAATATCAGTAGATTTCACAAAAGCACACACGCCGTCGCACCACTATCGCTTTTTCTCGCTTTGCTCATTCATGCTTGTTTTGCTTGTGCAAAATTGGATTACCTGTTCTTTGAAATTTTGTCGATGTTAGTTTGCAATCGAAATGTGTATTGACACTCGAGTTGTCTCATTGAACCAAAAACTAACGCAAGACGCTTCTTGCGTTAGTTTACCGTTGAAATGATGTCAGCCATTCGATTGTGCTGTTTGGTTATTTTAGATAACACTGTATGGTGCGTCTCATGTAAGCTTACTATATACAGAGTAGGTACATGGTGCAGGACACCATTGTACTGACCACTTTATGATAACTAAAGTTGAGTAGGTACTAGAAATGTTAAGTTCTTCAATTTAATTCTTTATTGTTTTTTGTAATTTAGAAGAAGTCCCATCTCGGTACATTAAATGTATATAAAATTTAATGAAACAAAGTAATACATACAAAAACACATTTAATAATATTTTATGTTTTATTTTACTACTGTATGTGCATGAAGCCCGACGACCCATTCAATTTTCCTTTATAGCCATTTTCCTTTGGACGCCGCTCGTGACAATAATCCGTACAAAATATGCGCATGTTTCGTTTAATTTCGAGTAATACTTTTGTAAATTATTATTTGTACTCAGCTGTACCTGCGAGTTATCGTGATATACCAAGTATAATATATGATAATAATATATATACTGACATGTAACCAGCTGCAGTCCTATGATCTCATCAAATAAAAGGTATTAATGTTTAACAAAATTTTCCAGAAATAGATTGTCTTTCCGTTCCTATAGCTTCTGTTCGCTTGGCGCCGGCCGGGTGCTCGCGTATCTTGCTAATTAATAACGATGTAAGGGTCGCGGCGTCGATTATCACCTAATTATAGGAATGAGCATTTCGGCAACAGTTGGCATTCAAAAAGGTCGCTCACCTCCCGCGCACGGTCCGGGACGGACCTCGTCTAGAAACACGTCAAAATTTGATGTTATCATGCAGTCATTTCTAAACAAATTAAATGTTTATAGTTTTATACCGTGCAATGTTTTTCGTTGCATGGTTATGGCAAGTAGGAGGCACGGTACGCACAAAATGTAAAAACCGGCCGACGTTTGACCACATTTTGCCTGATGTAAAGTGATGACGTGGTGGATTATGTAGCACGCTCGACAGAAGGAACCTGTTGACTCTCCTCTTGAAAACTTCTAGATAGCTTTTCTGAATCACAGACGCTGACAAACAGTTCCGCGCTCTTTAGCTTATATAAAGGTTTAGTAACCCTGTCTGAGACCTCCTCAAAACCCTTTGAAAATTAAAAGTACATTTAAAACTTCCTCTTGTATAAAAGTTTCCCAAAAGAAAGAACGCTTATCTAACGAGTGAAGTCTCCCAGGGCAGGGGCGGCTGCACCCTCTAATTATCGCGTCGCGCGGCCGGCGCTGGAGAAAAATTAATTAAAAGACAAAACAGCGCTAATTACAGCGACAATTAGACCTTTATCTACGTGATACCCGAATCACAAGCAGTTAGAGAGAACTCGCGCTTCGGTGGGTAGCACCGCATGCGCCGCGCGCCGCCCTCAAGCTGCGGCGGGGACATCTCAACAAACAGTAAATACTAGCTTCTAGAGTCTTCCATCAATTATACATAGTGTGTAGATATCTGTATAAGCCATGACGGCTTATAATAAATAACCAGATAGGTACAGCTCTCGGCCAGACAACGCGTTAGTACAATGTATTAGATCTATACAAATAAGTACCTAACCTATATATATTCCTAGGAATATTTATTTAAATTTTTATTCATAGGATAAGGTATGTTTTGTATATTTTGTTCTGTTGTACTACTAACTATGTACAAGGTACAACCATACAACAAATAACAAAATAATAAAAACAACAAATATAATAAAATCAAGTAACTCTTTAATTAAACTCATTAATATACCAATAAGTACTGCACGGACTGAACCTCACGATGTAAACCACGCGGAAGCCATTTTCTTTAACTTACACAGCTATGAAATATTTTTTAAATAAAATGAAATAACGCTTTCCTTCCTTGTCCTTTATGTTGGTATGTTGCCAAGCCTTTTGTGCGGATAAAAAGTGCGTAGGCACTAATAAAAAGATCAAATTACTTAGCACCCGCAACATGACAAACTGTGAACAATTGATTTAATAAAGCAGATACAAATGCTTCTGTTTTAAATGACAATGAGACCGAGAGCCCGCAGTATCAGTACCCGGAGCCGCCGACACTTTGACCCCACCCGTCGTTACGTCACACTCGTGCTAATGACCCCGCGGATCCCCGCGTCACAACTATTCTTATTGCAAAGATTGAGAGCCACCGCCTTCGGATGATACGGAATTAAACTTTACAACCTTCGACAGTGATTTATAGCGCACCTGACTAGCAGAAAATACTACAATTTCATCCTTATTCTCACGGCAGGAAGATCTAAAATACTAATGTAACTACCAATAAAATTAAAAAGATACGGCGTGCTTGTTTTGATTATTGCAATAAAAAAGAAAGTTCGATCGTCAATAAACCGACTCTCCCAATAAAAATCCTTTGCAGGTTAAATAATTAAATAATAAAAAATTAAGTGAATAGTAAACCAAAGTTCACATTTCAAATATTTAATAATCTTTCTTAATAGCATAGCAACAGAGCTTTATTGAAATAAAATTATCTGAATATAGGTTCTAATATCGCATCCCCGAACCCCCGAACGTGATAAACTTTTTCAAGTTAAAGACTGACAACAAACAATAATCTAATCTGGAACGCTTTAGTTTAATGCAATTTCCGTAGGACTAAAATTGCCTGACGTGTGTACAATTCAACCGAAAACTAAACACAAGTAGTGTTTACCGCGCACAGCACAGCGCGCGCGGGTAATGCGCGCGTCGCGTGCCGCCCCCGCCGCCCCAGCTGGCTGCTCTCACGGGGCGCTAATATGTTTTAAATTACATTTACACGAGAACCTCAATCAAAACATACACTGTTCATTATCTGATTACAATATCTACTGTAATAATGTAATCGTTTCGTAGTAGCAGACACAACCAGGAATACAGATCAGATTTTCAACGTTAAAACAAATAGTGATACAACTTGCAATTGTAGTAGACATATACGTTAAAGCAAGCCTGTGAGCAAATATTATATAAACAGAGCGGGGTCTGAAGTCATTCGAGCCGTTTGCTATCTCTAGAGCTGCCCAGCTGCGTGCTGCGACCTCCGAGCTCCGAGCGGTCCGACACATAATGTACTTTATACATACAATGGATACTTCCTCGGTATATATCTGAACCGCGGGGAGGCATATGTTCTGCAGTGGACGTCTTCAGGTTGCTGATGATGATAATGATGATATATCTGAGAAAATGTGAATAAGTATACGAACTGAACACATACATGGAAACTTTCTAACACAATAAGATAACGTGGTGTTAGCAGCCTTATATAAAGGCGTGTGATATTTGTGGTGACACTTCATTGTTATTCGAATGGCGACGCTACCGGCCTCGGAAGTGCTCGTTATCCTTTATTTTGTTGGTCTTGGAAGCTATTTGAATACAATTAACATATTCGGTGCAGTGAACGTGTACATCGTTTAGCAGCGCCGCCGCACGCCGCCGGGAGTCAGTTAAAAGAGCGCATTGTTGCTAGCACACGGTGGCGCGCGGCCTTCTGCAGGCCAGCGCTTTAGCGACTGTACATATACGGTCTACATAGACAATTCTATGCACTGTTTTTTGTGTATTATCTGATGTCAAAATATTTAAGCCACCTGAAGGCTTATGACATGGCTTAACGATTCTAGCAGTTTTCTAACGATAATTCTAATGTAAGTACCGATGAGTTAGCGGGCTCTCCGAAGCATGGTAACGCTCAGTTATAAATATCACTTTTGGTAACAGTCACCCATCCAAGTAAAGACCGAAACAAAAGTTGCTATTAGCACTGTTTATTTAATCCTTGTAATTAAAAACAAAATGAAATTATAGCGCATGGCTGTAGCCACGTTATTACCTTGTTACAATGAAAAAGCTCGAGAAGCACGAGAATTCGATATTGTCCACCGATTCCTTCCTAAAATACTTTAAAGTTAATCTCATGATCCTATTCTAAATATGATTCGCTTACCGCTAGCTTAACAGCCGACACGCTAAGCTTGCAAGTAAATTTGTGTAAGCGGCGCTCGTCCACTGGCACGCAGCCAGCCGCTATACTGGCGCCCGCGCGGATAAAGAAATATTCACCTTAATGCGAGGAATCTGTTTATAGCAGGCTGCCTGGCGCGCGGCCAGTCTCGCCTCGCCTCGCCTCGCCTCGCCTCGCCTCGCTTCGCAGCGCGCGCTCTCAACACCGCCTGAAACTTACTGAATCATTACGACGTTATGACTCAACAAACAAAGAAAACATTAGATATTTTTTCTATGCCTACTACTAACCTTTGCATGAATAAAAATTGTTTTATTTTATTTTGTTTCCTAGTACGCGATTATAATTATTCATGGTACCACACCACAGTTTGACATGGAACTAAACCGCAGGAGACGTGCGGGAGGTAAATGTCTACAAAGTTCTACGGCATCATTGCTACGAATAGACTACAAGGGTGCTACGAAGCGTAGCGCGTGATGCTACGAAGTATGTTGAAATGGAAGTGCTAGCATTACTATTGTAGCGTTTTGCGGTACTTTGTTAAAATAAAGAGGAGCGCGCTAGTTGTGTTTTTCCATGTACATCCATGTATTTTCTCGAGCACTTGGCCTTTTATGATTTATTTGCAAACAAGTGGTTTGTATTGTTAGTAGTTATCTCCAACCACCGTTTATAAACATGCACGTTACTAGGAACCATAAAGTAAAAAAAAAACATTATTTTGATAAAGCGAAAGGTGCAACTAATTCTTAAAATAAAAATCAAAACGAGCTGACGCAACCAATTTTATTATATTTCTGTTAAAAAGAAACCAATAAAATTGGTAGAGTAGGAGAATGGGAAGCACAAACCCTACGACTTCAACCAGTTGGAGCCAACAATCTCTTTACTTGAATTTATAATTATAATTATAATATTCGAGTATGTACAATTATTAGAGAGGGCCGGCACATCACAGCTAGTTACGGGTCAACAAGTGCGCGGGCGCAGGCTCGTGGAAACCGCAGTTGAATAGATTAGTTAACACAGTGATTATTTCGTTAATCGCTGAATCGTGTAGTATTTTAATTGTAGGCAAATATCAGAGACACGTTTCAAACAATAAGTACCCATTTACCTGAAGATCATCGTTACCTTCATGAACAACTTTCTAACACCGAGGCGTGAAGGTGCGGTTACAGTTGCATCATAATAATGAAATAAGTTAAGTTAAGTAAACCTCCTCGCCTCGTTCCCTCATATTTACCAATAATACACACAATTCTCATACAAACATATTCATAAGTACGAAACTTGAATTACTTTTGAAGTTTAAAGCCGTAAGGCTGCGATACGCATCAGACGGCGAAATTTGAACTCTGTATACAGGTTAATTGAGTTGTAACTCGCGTGTTTACCCAGCTTGATATGGGGAAGTGGAGAAAGTAAACATATTATAACAATCTGGAATACTGAATTTCTATGAATAAGAAACACTTAGCGGCGTTTTTCCGCGCCACCGGTACGAGGGGGGGAGACGGTGGGTAGAAGGGGGGGTGGGGGGGTGGGGGTGTGAGCGAAGGACATGC
The DNA here is from genome assembly GCA_910589525.2 of Ennomos quercinarius. Lineage (NCBI taxonomy): Eukaryota > Metazoa > Arthropoda > Insecta > Lepidoptera > Geometridae > Ennomos > Ennomos quercinarius. Next base: position 17,279,888 of record OU342499.1, on the reverse strand, counting down.
TACTACATATTTACGTATACACTGCGGGAACATGGTTTCAATTTAGTGTCCCACGAGTTGTCTGTGCCGACGTGCTGGGGTGAACGTAATATGATAACTTTAACAAAACAAGTGTCGAAGAAAGCGGCGGCGTAGGAAGCGGTAATCTTATTAGCTATCTCCACAAAAGACGCCAAGAGCAATAACAAGCTTGACTGGCTTAAACTTGAAATTTCGACTACAACATCAAACAAAAAAATGAAAATGTTAAAATGAAGTCAACGTGTCTTAACGGAACGGTTACCCCATCGTCTATTTAACTGACTTAAAAATGCAGACCGTGGTTCTCAATTCAATGCGTATTATACACTTTCATCGTTTATATAACTCCTTTGCTTGATGAGCAAAATGCATTTAACCTACCATTCCAACAATCATTTACAAGTAAAATATACACATTTAAATACTTTCAAGCCCTCCTCACACATGATATTGGAATAACCGTGATGGATGTAGGACACGTCCTGGCCCGGCCCCGGCACGGTCCCGGAGGAACCTGTCGAAATGAGGTAAAGCAGTCGAAGAGGCGCCGCCACCGCCGCGGGACCCGCTGGGAAATTGAACTATCAAGAGACGATTTTTAGCGATCACAATTTTATAAAAACCATGTCTTTCACGTGTTTGTTTGGGCGGCGCAGGGAGTGCCTCCACACTAACACATGAATTTAGAAAACATTTTTATATTTTCTTCGTTTATTATTTTAAACAAGAACAATTTTTATATCTACGGGAAGTGCAACCGAACATATTACATAGACTATTTGTAAAACTAATTCACGTACGTTGAGGGGTGTTTATTATGGAAATGGTATCCTAAAAAGGAAATAACGTTTCGCAACCTTGCCTGTTCAATTAGCATAATAATTGAAGAACTCTTGCTACTAAAAATATATATCAACTCCTAAAAACTCGTACGTAATAAACCAAGCCGCCAGGTACTACGAAAAATGGAATAAATCCGTCGAGGTACACGAGCGTTCAACAATGAACACCTTCCAATCTCACATTTTAATTATGATTTTAACAAACAAGTGATTTTAATTAGAGCGTGGCTGAGCTCGCCGCAGCACCTCCGTTTTTTGGGAAACAGTGTTTTTCTTACCTACCTAGAAATATTCCACGGTTCAAATGTGCTAGTAGGTACACAGGTACTATGTATATCGTTATAACGTAAGGAACATATTCTGACTGAAAGCTTAATTTAACATTTTATGTAACTTTTTTAATTTATTTTTGTCTACACAATGTTCACATATTAGCTTGATAAGGGCTAAATCTGTAAATCTATCTCGTAATATAATAAAACTTAGCTAAATATATCTAATATGCACTTAAGTTTACTTTATTGAAAGTAGAAGCAATTTCGAGTATCAAATTAAATAGGATATATAATTATAACATTGTGACACCGCGTGGCAATGCAGCGAGTGTTCTGGGAACAAACCCCCCCCCCCCCCCCCCCCCGCAACCAAGTGTCTTTTTGATAATTTGTGGTTTACGATAGTGTTTTAATTATTATATAAATTTCTAACATGCACCTACACGGACATGATTGTAATCTGTGCTCGAAGATGAAACTGTAGACACACGCGCGCCGAGAGCGCGTGTTACGAGTAACGCCGATAGAATCCGAAGATCTCGGCCTCCGATCGGTAATATTGTCATTCCGTATTCACGAGCGTTAAATTTTTTTTTATCTGGTCGACATATTCTCGCAATTTTCAAACATCTCGTTACCGGATTACATCGCGAGCGTTGCATGAGAGAGCATGATTACCGTGCGAGAGAATATTCATACATATGTATGAAATTACCGCCGGCACTGGGACGCCACTTCGCTAGCATATTTTTTATTTAAATCGCGAGACTAGCCATGTCTGTTCGAATATCTGCTTCAGGTGAAGCTTTTAGACAACTGAAACATTTCAAAACATTGTTTTAAAGCTTTTTGTTGAAATCCCGAATGTTCGTAGCTGAAAGGTTGAATTCACGTAATCAAAGCTTTTCAACCTTTTACAGTTCAGTTGATTTTTAACACACTTGGGTACTGAACCATCTGATAGCTGTACAAACTAAGAGGGCCAGTTCAATATTAGGAAACTAGCGGCGCCCCGTGGTTTCACCTGCAATATATCCGTGTTCCTCTGAGGACTTCTAATTTTCCGGGAGATGTTAATATTATTGTCAGCAATCAAATCCACATTGGTTCATTGTCTTGGCGTCAAAGCCACACAAACAAACAGGCAACGTTTCACTAGTATACATATATTCGTAGGGTAATAATTGGCTCGGGTGTTCATGATCGTCATGAATCATGATAATGTCACGATCATTGTGCCCATTGAGCCAACAGAACACAGCATATCGTAGTGGTCATTTCCATGTGATCAGTGAATTCTATGAGTAAAACTTCCCCGAGAGTCATCATGTTTGCAGTTATGTACCATGCTGCAAACTAAAGACATTTGTACGGTGCGATGGTGGTAGCACTCAACAGTGAAACGTTGTACAACGTTATATACCTATAGGTACCCTATGCGTAACCAAACATGTTGTAAGCTGTATACGTAGCATACAGAAACTACGTGAACCTTCGTCCAATTAACATTGTAACAGCAGCAGGTGTATACTTTAGTCAAAGAGTAATCAAAGTCCAAGTGTACAGAGCTCCGTCCTTTGTGCGTCCCACGCCCGCGCCGCCCGCGCCGCCCGCCCGCCGGCCGCGTGCCTGCGCCGGAATGTCGACTCGTACCCAGAGTACCCACGGTAGGTATACGAGGCTCTGTTGCTAAAGGTGTTGATAAACATGAAAGAAACGAACAGGTAATGGAGTCATTCCTTGTAATTTGTTTTAAGCATTTATTATTTCGTTGTTGGTTTAATTTGAATATTATGGAATCACTAGGTGGTAGGACGTACCACCGCTTTGCCAGGTATTCTACCGCCAAGCAATAGTGTGCAAGCACTACTGTGTTCCGGTTTGAAGGGCACTGTAGCTAGTACTGTTACTGGGCAAATGAGACTTTATGACCTGATCTCACAGTCTACACACATTATAGTAATCTGATTAGACTGTGTGCTGTCTCATGATGACGTGCGCAGTGCAGCGTCACGTGAAACTATATTATTTTAAAGTTCCGAATGACACTGCAACTGTTATGGATGGCCGTGTCGCTTAACATCAGGTGAACGACTAGCTCGTCGTATCATTTATTATCGTTAAAAAAATGAAAATCAGTAAGATAGGTAAACTGAATTCTCAATTCTTACTGATTATCATTACAGTACAAGTATCTAATAACTGGAACTGTTCATGCAATACAACTTTAAATTATCTTCTCATAAAAAAAAAACATAAAAAAAACTGGTTTAAAAATACTGGAAAGTAAACCTATGTGCAGCTTCACCCTTAAATGATTCTATTAACATTTTAGGAAATCGTAGCGCACACAATGCAGTTCAGCCATGGCTGCCCTTTTCTACCAAGAAATGACGAACACTTTACAGTGTCTTCTTGGCTTGCATTCACACAACTTCCTTGATTGAAACAGTTTGAATTCTCAGCCAATTCACAGTTGGAGAAGTGCATTACTGTATAAGGTGGAAGCGGTACACCCGAGGCGGTGTGCGTCAGCACTGCGGGCAGCGGGCGACCCCACCGCGAGCTCGGTCGACTCTATTTTTTGTAACGGGCTAATGCTGTTGGTCTCTACGGACCTTTACAGCTAACAGCTACACAAACAAATGCAATAAACAAGATGTAATATTTCAGTTTTATTGTGGAGAATGGATATAGGAGGAGTATACTTGACTTAGTTGTAGTTTAATACGAGCTTGAGTTATTATGTAAGCGAGACGAGAAGGAATTACTCACAAAATCAACAGGTCGACGACGTCCACTGCTGCTGGAGCCTGCTCCATGAAATGCCACTTTTGATGATTAGGAGGGTGGGGGAGATTTGCCATAATCACCTCGCTTGGCAGGCGGCTTGGTGATCGCAGAATATTTGAATGTGCCGAGGAGAATGGACACTCCCTGGACTAGATATTCCCTTAGCCGGCTCTTACAGCACCCGCGGGAAGAATGGGGTGGTTCTATCCTCATACCGCCGGGAGGCTCAGTAGTAGTACCTACTCGTACGCATTGTAATATAATATCGGACCACAGGTGGAGGCGCACGTGCGGCAGCTCCCGCGGCGCGCTCGCCGGTATCAAACTAACTGCATGTTCACTGCACAACGTGAAATGCTATTCGCTCTCAATGTTTTCACATTCTATTTGAAGCTTTTGCTTCACCGACTACAATATTCCGAACTATGAGTATTCGAGAAATTTCCGCGACTGCAATTTTATGTACAATGTAATATGGTTTGGTATTCGCAAATCACATATTTCGAGGAAAAGCTTCGTTGCATTTTATCTTTTAATTAAACTAATAATAGCGGAGTAGGTATGCACCATAGTTAAAGCAAAGTTCACGTTATTCTTTAGAAAGCTTTATTAAAACTACGATCTCTAACACGTGGCGTTTAAGCGCTGGAGAAAATTAGTGTTTTATAAAAGCGTAAAATGGTTTTATGTAGAGCTGCCACGCTAACATTCACCTGCACTTCTGTATTATATTATATTTGGCACCTTATTGGAGCAAGTTTCCTTAAAAAGTATAGTTTAATCAGTTTTTAATATCTTCCTTAATCATTTTTTTCGATGGGTTTAATCTTGGAGTTCGTATAATTATGAGGAGCCGGTAAAGTTGTGTGATGTAGGAAGCATTGTGTTCGCAGCAAGAAGCCCCGAGCGGCACTTTGTGTCGAGCACGGTCCGCCCGGGTACGGGTCGGTAGTGCCGATACTGTAGCGTTGGGACATTTAAATAATTTATTTATTAATGTATAGTATTGTAAAGCTTCCAATAATGTACTTAGTACAAACTCTAAACAACGAACTGTATAAAGTTGTGCTACTGTTATTGGTAGCTGCGATGATAATATGCAGCACGAAAAATAATGTAATAAGCTAACCTAATTGGAAATCAAAGATCAAAAAAAAAACTAGGTACTTAATGGGATTCCGTGGATGAATGTAGGTTCAGAATAAGGGATGACATTTAAATCTAAGAAGTCATGCTTAGTAAGTAAGTACCTACCTATTGGAACAATTGTTTCTTTATAATTCCTAACATGTTTGTAAAGGGTAAAGGTCAAGTTGAGCCAGCGGGCCGTGCTCTGTGGGACGTGGGACCGTGGGACCGCTCCCGGCACGGGTCTCTGTGTGGGTGGACCGTGGACACGGTTTTTTATCCATAGTTAAAGTAACCAATGGTTAGAATGCCTACGAATGTTCACCATTGGTTAGAATTTGTTAGATATTTTTAGTTACCATAACTACAGATCAAAAACCCCACACTTAGTAGCAGAAACACTTGGCCACTGTGCACTGTTTTTATATATTTGTTGTTATATCTCACTAATAACTAGACAATCAGCACGTGGAAAACGTACGTTAATTTTCGGAGAAATCGCAAAGCTGTATCAAGCAAGCCGCCCCTCTCGAGTCACGAACTCATTATGTTATTAATTAGTTTAGAGTAACCCGCATCGCATCGCATCGCACGACGTACTCAATTAGTTGCGGGCGGGGGAGGGAGGGAGGGGGTGGCCGCTCGTACTGGGAGGGAGGGATGTGTGCTGAGACAGTCGGAGACAATGGTACTCCTTTCTTGATCCTCATAATATAATTGGTGGAGTACGCGTCAGGCGCGACATCAGTTAAATTTAATATCCGAATTCTTACAATATGGAAGTAGGTCGATCTTAGTGTGATTAGCGGTGCCCGGTCTTTACAGAGGGGTAAGTAGTTAGTTATACAGCGCCGCTGGTCCCTGTAGTTCCCGCAACAAGTCCAATCTCTGTTATCAGATGGTACGTGATCCCGCTCCAGCATCCCTTCGCTTCTTTTATCTGTGTCCGCCGCAGCGCCGCGCGCTTCGAGCGGCAGGCTAGGGTGGCCCGCCGCCTCCGTGTGGACCTCTGTTTAGGAAATTTAGTTTTTATTTCGAGTAAAGCCGATTAAATCTCGCTCGTTTATGTTTCGTTGTGTGTGGAATTTAAGGTTCCATTCTATTGTTATTTCTCACGATACAAGCTTTTTATAGTTCCTTTACTTTTCGCTTTTATGGGACTGTATATAATAACATTTTTTTGGTGTTTTCGTTGACACTTTCAGGATTAATTCAGAGCATATTTTATGGAGTTGTGCCCAGTGCGACTGTTTATCGGATGCATAGGTGTTTCTCAATATTTAAATTTATGATTACCTTAACACAAGTATTTATGTATATCCTTTACAAAATAGAAATCTTTCTTTTTACAGGTCCCAATTAGAAGCAGTCCTTGAGGGCTGGCATTGAGTGCGTGGTCGCGGGCGCGCACACACACGGTGGCACACGGGTTGAATGGTGGCGCCGCATTCATGGTGTGTGCTGATGCAATGTTGATAGCGGCCGAGTTTGCTCAGTGCCTTTGAATCGTGAGCCGCTCGCGCATGAAAGGAGCCATTTAAACGAGCCCTGCGGTGCAAATGGAAGCTGTGAACTCACGCTACCGGGATTCCGATACGCGACAAACGAGGACTTCTTTGATTTCGGATTGAGATCATTCTTGCCTTACGTGAGACTTTTCTAAAATTCTTAGTTTAAAAAATCTATCTACAGGAACATTATGTATAGATTTTTAATTGTAAACCACACTTCAGGTATATCTATAGGTATTTTAAGAACTATAATGTCTTTACAGGAACATTGTTCATTGAATTATTATGTAAACCACAGGTAGGTACGTTTTATTTTGCTGACTGGGTGGAAACATTTTTTATGTAAATAAATGACGTGAGAGCTAGTCGTTCGCCTGATGTTAAGCAAATAACATTAATATCATCTCTACGCAGCTAATAATTTATATCATCATCAGCCACGTCCCACTGTTCATCCCACATAATTATTTTGTTTCCATCAGTTTTTACCCTTATCATAGCTCAGCTAGCAAAACATGTAAGTATCTCCTACATGCTTATTCGTCTTTGGACAGATTCTGCTCTGTAATGAGATTCCCTTCTGTTCGGAGCGCACACTCTGTCACAGTCACCGCGTCACCGCCTCACCGCCCGCCCAGCACGTCCCGTCTGTTAATTCTGCCGTCACAGCTATCCACCGTTAACTTTCTGCGTAGCCATTAAAAACTATTAAACTTGTATAGGTACGAGACAACGCGTATTATGTACAAACACGTATATATATATAAATATCTTCATGTACGAGTACATAAATAATTGAAAATAATATTTATTCAACATTACATCTTTGGGTGTAGGTATTGGATTAAAGCCAGCTAACAGAGTTATTGACCAAAGGGGCTGCAAAAAGATGAAGTCGATCCGCCAAAGTGCCACCAAGCCTACCTGATTATGGCAAACTCCCCCCTCTCTTTAATGGAGGAGGTCTATGTTCAGCATAAGCTACCATAATATAGTTTCACAAAATTTTAGGCTATTTTATTAAAAGCTAATAGGTAAGCAACGTGTGTGTTTGCGGCAACACACCGCGGCGTGCTAGCCAGCCGCTAGCCATGCGGACAGCCGCGTTGGCCCCGCCCGCGCCGCGCGCTAAAAGCATTCTTTATCCATTTTGCAGACTACTTTTTACTGTGCCCGCACCGCTCCATGTACTTTTGTGTACACAGTGCTATTGCTCACCACATGTCCCTATATAAAAATGTCTCCGGCCCGTTAGTAATATGTAGCGACGCCCGGCGCCACGCTGGAGTAGGTATATAATCTACTACGGTGAGTGAGAGGGAAAATTCTAGATACTATTTCATCCCTAGGTGTGTTTTATTTATTAAATGTTCTAATTAGCAGGCATTTGTCTAATGTTTAGTGTTAAAACGCTAGATGGTACCACACTAGTCTAGAATAATTTTGAGCGTCGCAATCTTGGTCACTGTCGAGCAGCCGCTTTTACTTACGTGGACATTTTTTCCCCTGCAGTTCACTGTACGTGTTCATTCTACCCGCACTGAGAGTTAGTGGCGCCGTGTTGCACAAACAGTTCGATGGGAATCCATCGGTCGAACTTTGTAGTTGTTTCGGATGGCTCGGAATCGGACACCGTGTACGTGGTAAGTGGTCGTTCTGTGACTGAGAGTTACTGTTGTCATTGTTTGTAGATCCTATATCTATTCAGAAAATATGCTGCTGTGAGATATCTATGCAATTCATTTTATACATACATTGACCTAAAAATCTTATCCCGCCGATTATAGATTATAGAGCCGATTTCCGCACCATATCCATACGCTACGCCAGATTATACAGAAGAGCGAAGAGTATAATCGGCCATATGGACTATGAAAAAGCCTTCGATTTAATCAAGACTTGGGCGGTGCTGGGATGTCAAATTGACTGTAGGTATATCGAAGTGTTGAAGTGTTTGTACAGCAAGGCCACCATGACAGTTCGACTGCAGGACCAGAGCACGGAAAAATCCCATTGCTGAGAGGCGTGAGACAGGGAGACGCTATTTCTCCGAAACTGTTCACAAATGCATTGGAGGACGTTTTCAAGCTACTACCGACTGGAAGGACTGGAAGGGATCTGGCATCAACATAAATGGCAAGTACATCACTAGCCTTCGTTTTGGGGATGATATAGTCATAATGGCGGAGTCGCTCGAGAACCTTAGCACCATGCTCAACGACCTCAGTAAAGTCTTCCAACAGGTTGGTCTTAAGATGAATATATTCCACCTATACCGGTAATTGTAGGGAACGATACTCTCGAAGTTGTCGACAAATATGTCTACCTAGGACAGACTGTTCAAATAGGTAGGGCCAACTTCGACAAAGAGGTCGCACGAAGAATCCATCTCGACTGGGCAGCGTTCGGGAAGCTTCGATCTATCTTTTCGTCCAAAATACTACAGAGCCTGAAAACGAAGGTTTTCAATCAATGTGTGCTGCCAGTGATGACTTATGGAACTGAGACATGGTCTCTTACTGTTGGTCTCATTGGTAAGCTCAAAGTCGCGCAACGAGCTATGGAGAGAGCTATGCTCGGTGTTTTCCTGCGTGATAAGCTCCGGAATGAGCAGATCCGCAGGAGAACCCGCACTAAGCGTTTTGCAATGCACTTTATAGTGCGAACAGCCAATGAGTGGAACACCTTGCCGGCGTCCTTGTTTCCAGCTAACTATGATCTAGGTGTCTTCAAGACGAGAGTGAACAGGTATCTTCTAGGCAAGCATGTTCCATCGTAGACTGCGTCATCGCTTTCCACCAGGTGAGACAGTGGTCAAATGCTTTGCCTATAAACAATAAAAAAAAAAGAGAACTAAAGTGACCGATACAGCCCTTAGAATTAGCAGTTGAAATGGCAATGGGCAGGCCACATTGCTCGTAGAACTGATAACCGATGGGGAAGAAAGGTTCTCGAGTGGCAACCACGAACCGGAAGATGCAGTGTAGGCCGGCCCTCCACTCGGTGGACCAAAGATCTGGTGAAAGCCGTGGAGATCGATGGATGCAGGAGGCGAGCAGCTGCTTAAAGTGGCGCTCCTTGGGGGAGGCCTATGTTCAGCAGTTCAGGCTGTTGATGATGATGATGAAAAATCTTGGATTTTACAAACTACTTTATTTCTGTGCTTACATGAATTAAACAAGTAACCCAAGAGTAAACCGAAGCGCTACGCTCGCGAGGCGCTGCCCGCCAGCTGACGGAGGGCGCTGCTTGTAAAGCTCTCGCCGCTCGACACTGATGCACCTAATTTGACTCTTGTCTCGCGCTCGGCACAGATTTATGAATCAACTTTAAAATGGCTTACTTAACCTACGCTTTCTCCTTCTACTTCATGAAACTTCATCAATATTCATTTCACGTTGAAAATTTTTGACATAACGTAATAAGAGGAATTTCTTGTGCTAATGTGCACTCGAGCTCGCATTTACAAAGTTCGTAATGACACTAGCAGTTGCGCCCTGCCCTGGTTTCCACTTCATTTCGAGAGCTCGTTTAAAAATCCATTTAAAAACATCTTCTCTGAATTGAAGTAGCTCGAAAGTAATTTTATAAGGATTAGAGTTGGCGCAGCGCGCAGCGGAATTGATACTAGGTTTTCCATACATTTTAAGCTTAGGGGATATTGGAGTTCGGTGACAATAATTTGTAAAATACTATCTAATAAAACCACTCGTCAGACATTGGGTAGATTCAGTTGTGCTATCCACCTGTCGATCCCGGCCTTCCACCCTTTTCCCTTCCAATTGTTGTATTGTTTGATCTTGTGTTTGACCATTATCTCACTCTGATAGTAAGTTACGATGCTGTCTGTCTCATTTCACTGCACTTTCAACATAGTTGAGGGAGTGAGGAAATAACTTGTGTACAAAGCTCAAATCAGAATCGCTTTTGCAAAGAATGTTTCATTTTTAGGGTTCCGTAACAGTTTTGAAATAAAGGAACCCTTTGTGGCGAAGTTGGGCATGACATCACAAGTACGTCTCCACACTATCATGCCTGCCTAAGGTTCCATTATAGGTTAGGTGTAATGTACGCTACAAATTAAATGTTACAGAGCATCATTGAAAAGACTAGAGGAAACAGTTCTTATTTTTACTTATTAGGTGAGAGTCGCCTTTGATACCATGAAAACACCGAGAGCCACAGCTAAGCGGTAGGATCCTCTCCAGTCGCGCGCGGGCGCTGGTTATTGTCGGACGCGCACGTATCGCTTACTTATAACCGCCCTCTAATTACCTAATTTGCGACAGGCGTAAATCTCGCGGTGATTGCTGTCATACATCATTAGTGGTGTAGCGTAGCATACATGCTCGACACCACTAATGATGTATGACAGCAATCACCGCGAGATTTACGCCTGTCGCAAATTAGGTAATTAGGGGGCCGGTCCGGGCAGCTAGCTCCGCGCAACTATTGAGTGCATTGCTTACGATGCGCTTACTTGATAATGGATAGCAACGAACAAGTTAGTAATGAGAATGACGAGACGAATGACTTAACTGTTTTGATGCACCAATATAGCCAGATGACAAGAAGTTGTGAAAGTTTAATGGATGTGGAAGATAAATTGGAAGGAAGTTCTCACTGGAGGGTAGAAAAAGACCACAAAAAAGGAATAGAAGAATAGATCAGGAAGAGTTGTGGAACACAGTGGGAAGAAAGGGGAAGCGGTTTGCTCGAGGTACCGATATAGATGATTCGACAAGAATACCGGAGGACAATATTGAAGTTAGCATAATTTGTACGGAAAAGTTGCCAAAGCAATTTAAATTGGCAAAAATCCTTAAGGAAGAAAAGATTCAGAACGTTGTAAGGGTAAAGTATCTAAACTCCTATAAGATTTTGGTACAGTTTAGCTGTGAAGAAAGTGCTGACAGATTAATTAACTGTAAAATATTTAATGAAAATGGATTTAAATGTTAAAAAACATTAGAAGTCAACCAATCTTATGGAGTGATCAATAATATTGATTTAGACTTTAGTGAAGAAGAGGTTTTAGAAAGCTTAGACTGTGAAACCTTAATTATGGCAGTAAAAAGGCTTAAACGCCGGAATGGTTTCGATGGCCGGTAGGAAGCGGGTGAGAGCATGAGAGTATGTTTTAAAGGATCACATCTACCCTCCAACGTCTATATTTTTGATACGAAAGTTAGTGTCAGCCCATACATATATCCAGTGACACAGTGCTCTCACTGCTGGAGATTTGGCCACACCATCAGGACATGTTCGTCTGATAAGCCTGTCTACCGTAAATGTGGAGATAGCCATTCAAACTGCGAAAAGACGGTGTTTGTGTGCAATAATTGTGGAGGGAAACACATGGCCCTAGCGAAAGTATGTCCAGTCTTTAAAAAAGAAAAGAAGCTTCGCGAGATGATGTCCGAGTTTAGTTGTTCCTACAAGAGAGCCCTTACTATGTATACCCCAGACCCTCCCCTGGTCGAACACAGAGTATCTCCGGTGATATCAATACCAAGAACAGTAGTACAACAAACCCTTTCGGAGCAAAGTGCTACAACTTCTACGTATGCAAATGTAACAAAAGAAACTCAAAATTAATCAATAAAAGTTAGAAAGAAGACTAAGTAAGAAAGATGAGAACATAATAATAACAGAAGATGTAAATTTAGAAATTGTATGTGAAAACAGTGAATGTGGAACCAACACTCAAGAGGACCCTAGACCAGAAAATAAATCAAGAAGCAAAGAGAAAATTTCATGGAAGTTATTATTAGATAAACTCAAAGAAAAGATACTTGAAAGGAACTTGTCCTGGAAGGAAAAAAATTCTAGCTGCGTAAATATTATAATCAACGAGATAATATCTTTTGTTGTTTACCAACTGCCAGACTGGTCTTGTTTTAACTCTTTAAACAAGTATGGATAGTACACCCTTACCTTCCTTCAGCAATATTAATGCGCATTCCACTGTAGTATTAAATATACTACAGTGGAATGCGCAAAGCCTACGACCTAAGAGTACTGAGTTGGAGTTGCTTTTAAACCAAGAAAAGATCCACATTGCCTTAATTAGCGAAACTTGGTTGGATCCAGACAGTAACTTCCGCATAAGTGGGTACAATATATTCAGATCTGATCGCAGTGATGGCTATGAGGGAGTGGCGATATTGACGCACTGGTCGGTGAGAGCACAACAATGTGTTTTCGTTACTTCCAATCCACAAATAGAAATGGTGTACGTTAGAATCGACAACTGTAACTACTTTAGAGAATATAATTTCAATATATTGCCCACCTTCAGCTAGAACTACTACAAGAGATTGGGACGAAGTATTATCCAAGTTGAGTGCCAAAACAATCATCGCGATCTGAACGGCCATCATTCCAACTGGTCTTCCAAACAGGAAGGGAGAGTGTAATGTAGGGTACTTATAAATATAGTCATTTTTATATGGTATGTGGGTAGGAGTTTTTCTAATGTGTTCATCTCGCATTAAACGCTAATCGGAGTAACTGGCCTTTGATTGCTGCTCCCTATATTTAGACATTAAAGTGGCGACGAGATCAAAAATTAGCACTTTTACGCGTGCATTTCAATATTAAAAGCAGTGATAGTCAGTGTTTTAAAAAAATCGAACATGACGATGGGGAAAATTGCCGAATTCGACATTCACAAGGACGATTGGAGACTGTACATTGAGAGGTTAGAACAGTACTTTATAGTTAATGATGTGCAAAATCCGATGCAAGTGGCTACGTTAATAACAGTGATGGGTGCGGAGAGTTATGAATTATTGGTTAACTTATGCACCCCCGCGAAACCCAATGCGAAAATTTTTCAACAAATCGTGGAAATAATGGAGCAACATTTGCAACCTAAACCCAGTGAGTTGGCAGAAAGGTACAAATTCAGACAGATAGTTCAAAAACCTGGAGAAAAAATAGCGGAGTACATAGCCGACCTGAAAAAGATGTCGAAAACATGTGTGTTCGGTTGCGTTTTGGAAGAAAACTTGCGAGATCAGATGGTGTGGGCAAAGTCAAAAGTGACATTTATCAAAGAGGTAAACAAACATTAAAATCGATATATTAGAGCAACTAATGGAAGAATCCACATGAAAATACGATGAAAACCCGTAATAAAATCCGTTTCAACTCATGTGTGAATTTGGTGAAGATCTGTGAGGTAATTTGAAAAAGTTATTTCATCTCAAAACACTCGTAATAGCGTGAAAAGCCTAGAGAAACAACACGTAACGTGTTCCTATGATCTGTATCCATCGATCCACTGCCAAAGTAACCCATAATAAAGGCTATAAACATAATTTTAGAGCTCAACATATTATGTATACAATAACCAAGAAAACATAAAAAGGTATCTATCGTCTCTAATATACTATTACAGGTAATATAAGTGTACTATATCATTCCAGGAGCCTGCAATGTTCATCCCGAACATACGTTAATAGACGAAAACACAGCATGGAAAGCTAAAGGCCATAAAATAACATACTAAGGAACATTGGAACTATTTAGCAAGAAAAGTGTGCTACCAAGCACCAAGAGCGTAAAGGTAACCCTACAAGCTATTGGAGGAGAAAAAGAATACCGTTGTTAGTGGATATGCACAGAAAGTTTATAGATCAACCTATACAATCGTGGCCAAAATTAAAAATCTACTCGCTCGATACTTGGATTAGCAATTTCGATCTATCTCAGAATGTAACATGTAACATTGATGGAATGAAGACATCTAAGAAAGCCCATAACCCATTAGAATTACGCAAACATTGTACCGAATTCCTGAACTGTAAATATGAACACTTTTATAAAATACTAGCATTTGCCCGCGGCTTCGCACGCTTGTATTGTGTTATTTCTACGTTTAGGTAGTCTAATAATAGCTTACTTTGTCCCGGAGGTCCCCCCAAAGCTTTTTCCCGGTAGCTCAGAAAGGGGAGGACACTCACGGGAACACGTAGGTAACTAATGGTAAATCCGGAACTATTGCAAATAATAACTGTAGGTTTCGGGAGAACGGGTTTATTGACGAATGTAACAACAATTTGGTACGTTTAAAAGCCTGGAATCACTGAATATATTATAAAATAGCCAACTCGTTCAACTCGAACGGCAGTAAAATAAAACTGCTCGAATAGAGCTAGTACTGTTATTGTATGAACAGAGAAATATTAAAATTTTGTGTAAAGCACATGCGAGGACCGTACGCCTTGGTGGTTAAACGAAGAATGACGAAAATGTATGGAAAATGAAAAGAATGCGACTAATGTTCTAATTTTGAATTTAAATCTAGAGTATGAGTGGCCAATATTTGATGCGAAAACTAAGAAAGCAGGTGAATAGCTGAAATGATGACGAAGGAGGATGACATCGTCACAACTTCATGCATTTCCTATATACCAAACAACAAAATCCACTAAATCTTTTCGGAGCTCAGCACGTATTAGCAGATTAGGTAGCACACGTGTAAAAATGTTGTTTAGGTATTAGGTAGGTATGGCTCTTCACGTGTCATCAGATCACCTACACATTGATAAAATAGTGGGTTAGAAACTGCAAATCATAGGTACAATATTTAATTAAATATGTACCTACTTACTTAGACCTAACATAGACTTAGACGTTAGTTTTTTTAAATATACGGTAGGTCTAGGCATCTAACTAATAAAAGTTATATATGGTATACCTACATACCAGTGATACGTTCGATCTTTTCCTTGTCATTTTCACTTCAACAGATGTTCTTGTGTTTTCACCATAAAAACCGTTCAAGTCTTTATAAGAGTTTCCAGTAAATTTTGTCTAGGTAGTAGGTATACGTACCCATTATTTAGGCAGCTTAGAAAAATACAAAACAATCACACACAGTCATGCTGTTTTGGTCAGTTTTTCATATCCGCGCGCTTTTCGTTCGCAAAGAGTATCTTTGTTGCATTCACCAAATAATTTTTTTACCATAAGTTTGGCTCCATACGAATTGAGTATTTAGCCAGTGTCAATAATAAGTTTATAAAATACATACTTTACAGCTGGAGTATCGCATTTACCTATACGATGCGTACATAATTAATTTTGTTAATAATAATTAGAAATCACAAGTACTTACGAACGCCGCTATAAAAAGAGTTGACATTTATATTATGTCCGCTATTTTCCACGTTGTCTCATTCCCACTGCACTTTCAACATAGTGGTGGGAGTAAGAAAATAACATATGTACAAAGCTCTAATCAGATTCGCTGTTGCAAAGAATGATTCATTTTTAGGGTTCCGTAACAGTTTTGAAATAAAGGAACCCTTATAGGTAAGATCAATTTGTTGTCCGCCTGATTCTTTCTAAGTATCTGTCGAGACCATTACTTATTTTAGGAATAGCGGAAAGAGTTAAGCTGAAACTGATAATAAATAAATAAGCCTTTATTGCTGTTTGTAGCACAAATTAATTTCAACATTACGATATTTTATTGTTATTTTTGTTTTGTTTATTTTCCTTCAAAATATCGGCACCGGTTCCACCTCTCTTTGTAACAGCTTGTCCTTCGACAAAGGCCTCCTCTAAGAATTTCCATTTTGTCCTGTCCCTTGCTGTCCGAACCCATTCTGATTGGATATCTATGATCAATTAATTCAAATACGGCTATCATCATCATCATCATCATCATAATCAACAACAACATCCTGCAGACGTCCACTTTCAAAGACTTTTTGTGTTCTTTCCAAATTCTAATAAACTTTACGACTTGTCCGCAGAGCCAAGCAAATACCCCTATAAGAAGTTTAAATTCTCATTGCATAAATACACCCAAAGATTTAATTAACCTTCTTGGAGCAACCGAGTAACCAATCATTTTTTGCTCTAACCTGTGGTTTGACCTAAAGAGAATATGACTGCTTAGATTGCTCATTAAAAAGCCTATACAGACCTAAAATATTTTAACTATTAAAAATTAAAACTCCCTCCCTCCCTCTTTAACCTACGTGAAAGAAGAAGAAGAAATCAAAACCGAACGTTACACGGCCATGTTGCTAATTCGAGTATCTTACCATAATGTATAATTATACTTACCTATATCTAAGTACCCTTTTAAAACATTTTTTTATAAAATACTTCGTATCACTGTCTAAATACAAATGTCGTCTAATGCCAAAATAATAAAAAAACTTCTACTTTCACACTATTTAATGTTTGTTGGTATGTGTATCTATTTAACTTCTAAAATGCTAAACCTGTAAAAATATAAATAGGAAACCTATAAATTGTTTTGATACTCTTAGAGTAGCGGTACTAATATTGGTCATATCCATTCACAGAGGTTTTTTTTTAATCTGTGCCTCCAGATAAACATGTGGCACAGAGTGTAGTCGATTGTTCTTTTTTTCTTACCGTTAGGTATTTTTTGACGGGAACGCGGAAAAGTTCACGTCGTTGCATTGTATTATTTTTTAAACTTTTTCTAGTGTTCATGTTTAAAATTGGTGGCGTTTTACGCATTAAGTGCTGAATTACGAGTATGAGTGAAATATTCCATAGCACGATGAAAATTACAATACTTGACACTGGCTAAATATGATATGATATGTGTGGAGCCAAAATACAAGAAAAAAAATCTTACCGTTAGTAGCAAAAAAAAAGCATCGATCGGCCATGTTGTTTAAGACTCCGATTCGTTTCGTAATGAAATCTTAATAATTGTCATCAAATTTTTTTAACGATATTTCAATTTTAGTGCATCCTATTTTAAGCGCCGGTTATTTCTAAGCACATTAGTAAAAACCGCATGAAAATCCATTCAGTATTTTAGGAGTTCAGTCATAACAAACAAACAAACAAACAGACAAAGTGTATAGAAAGTGGCTTAACGTGATCAGCGGCTAATTTTAAGCCAACCTGTGTGATTATTTTTTTGATATCTTGCAATTACAGACTTTCTTATCTCTACAGTTTTATTATATGTATAGATTCAGCGATGGGTCGAAGGACACACTTGTATCTGGAGCCGCAATTTTTGATCCTCAGTTGAATATACGGATGAAGTTTAAAATAGAAGACAACATATCAATAATGCATAGTGAACTAATCGCAATATCCGAATCGTTGTCATATATTTTATCATTACCTGGACAGTACTTTGTAGTTCTGTGGGACTCAAGAAGTGCGCTCCAGCATGTGGCTCGGCTAACCTCGAATATTCGAGGATACCCGATAGCCTACACTATATTACACACTATATGTAAAATCCGTGAGTCAAACAAACTGGTAACTATCCAGTGGATACCATCTCATGTCGGCATCATGGGTAACGAGGAAGTTGAACGCGCGGCAAAGGAAGCTTGCAGCGATGGGATCCCCTACACGTGTTCACCACTGCATTGTGAGGTACTTAATGAAGTAAAGGGAATGTGTCGAAAAAACTGGCAGGAATACTTTGATGAACGTTCGCGATCCATAGGAATCTGGTATAAAACCATACAGTGTGAACTTCCTCGTTTCCCGTGGTTTGATATTGGAGAAATTAATAGAAACAATGTTGTAGCATTACTGAGGCTCCGTTCCGGGCACATCCCGGGTAAAAAATTTAAGCATCTAATGGGGAAATCTGATACGCCAAACTGCACTGCATCTGTGACATTGTAGAGGATGTACACCACGTGTTGGCGGAATGTGTGCGGAACGAAGCCCAACGCCAAGAAGTCCTACACAATGGAAATGACGTGGGTGGTTGCAACAGTATCTTGGCTTCGCCAGCTTCTGAGGAAGCCGGGATACTGATGGAATTATATTTCTCTTTTATGCGGATGTAACGGGGTGCCCTTTCGGTTAGCTCGCCTGGACACCTCGTTATACAGGAGATCTAGCCCTAGGCCTACGGGAAGCGCGATGAGGGTTGGACCTACCTAAAAAGGGGTGAGCCGGTGAGGGGGTTTAGCCCAGAGAAACACGGATGTACATAAATTACAATAAGTGCGTATATATTCACGTTTCTACATTAGCTTCGATTAACACTAGTGGTCCTTAAAACTATACACCAGAAGCGCATGGGAGGGCGATGATACCTGTGACGACACGATCGCGGTACGTCCTCGAGCAGGTAAACGACGGTAGCCTGCGAGGACCACGGTACGCGGTGGGCGCGGCGCGGGGCGCGGCGGGTACGCGGCGGCGACGGTATGGTTAGTGCATGCAGGGGGTCCAAGGGTCAGGCAGCATAAGCTTGGAGCCACGCGACGACCGAGCCCTTGGAAAGGACGGAGTTCATGCAGGTTTTTGGGGAAACGAGGGTCAGGCAGCATAAGCTTGGAGCCACGCGACAACCGAGCCCTCGAGGGAGGAAGGGGGGCGGGTAGCGGAGAGAGATGATCGGGCTGGCATAAGCTTAGAGCCACGCGACATCCGAAGGCCACCTCTCACCGTGTTAGTACGGAGCAACGAGTTAGGAGCGATTTGCTAGAGACTCTGCAGAGCGGAGGACACGTCTATTCACCGCGGGAGCCCCGAGCAAATGCTCGCCTTGCAGCGGCCGGCGAGGCCTTATAAAGCATCGCCGTGGAACGACGTCTGCCTGTGTGCATGCGGTGCGGGCGGGGCGGCGAGTGCGGGCAGGAGAAACGGTGTGCGGGTGCAGGCGGGCCTGTAGGTCCGTAACACGGAGTTTGACTGATTGATCATCTCCTAACGCGTTGACGGACTTACGGGAGTGACATAGTCAACAATGACTAAACTCCTATTTAAAAAAATAGATTTAAAAAAAAGGATCCTCTCACCAACGAGTAAAGTCATTATCAGATGCGAACTTACCTACTTTTCCTCACCTTAAACCTTCAGGACCCGAAGGTCCCGAAGGAGGGTCCACCATTAAGGAGGGGCCTTCCCCATTTGACCCGCCCTTACCACCGTGCAAAACTCATTCTAATTCCTCTTTATTTCCCTTTCAATAAGACTCACATCACAAGTTAACTCTCATCACAAGTTAAGTCTTTGATCACAAGTTATCTTTGAATCACTTACCCAGCCTAGCCAGGATTATTTACAACAATTACCTCTCGTAATTATTTCGTTGAGGTTATTCATTGCTACACCAAATTTTCTTAAATATCTCTATCTTAAATATCGTTTTACTTCATACCCGCTTCGCTATCTTTTTCTTAATAAAACCACGGCACCACTCCCGCCTTTTTTCTCTCATACAATGTTACCAGCACAGATAACCTAAAACTCCATAGAGTATCATACCTACTAACATTACTCTTTGGTCATATACATTCTTCACAGAGACTTTTTTCTTTTTAATCTGTGCCTTCAGATAAACGTGTGGCACCACCACCACAGACTTGTTTGTGTGGCACAGAGTGTAGTCGATGGTTTTTTTCTCTAATCTGTGACATGTCATAACTTACCGTAACAAGCCAAAAAAAACACCAATCGGCCATGCTGTTTAAAACTCCAATTCGTTTCGTAATGAAATCTTAATAATTGTCATCCAAAAAAAAATTAAGGGCTTGTGCAAGGCCAGCGCGAATTCAAGTCAAAGCCACAGAATAGATGTATAGTACTAGGCCAAAGCGGGGATGAGCCAGGGGCCGAGCGGCAGGGGCGGTCTAAGTTAAACTGGTTCCAACGCGCAATAGTTTAGGTAATTTATTATTACACTGAATATAAAGGTTATTTTAATAATCCGCTATACATAAGCCCTCCATTATATTTAGTTCAACTACTACACAAAGTTTCATGATCTTATTTAAAGTATTCATTGAATAATCGCTGTTTATTTGTACGGTTTGGAGGTAACTTTGTAATTTTTTTCTATCGAGAAAATTTTATTAATTCGTGTTTTCACTATACATTTGCAGTAGCATTTGTCCTGAATTTTACCATACATTAATTTCAAAGTCATTGTTGCAATATTGTTGACAGGATACTGCTTCAAGCTAAGCCGTTTTAAGCAATTTGGTGTTGTATTGGCTCTTAACGATATTTCAATTTTAATATATCCTATTTTAAGCGCCGGTTATTTCTAAGCATATTAGTGAAAACCGCATGAAAATCCATTCAGTATTTTAGGAGGTCAGTTGGAACAAACAAACAGACAAAGTGTATAAAAAGTGGCTTAACGTGATCAGCGGCTAATTTTAAGCCAACCTGTGTGATTATTTTTTGATATCTTGCAATTACAGACTTTTTTATCTCTACAGTTTTATTATATGTATAGATAGATGTATAGATATATAGATATAGATATAGATATAGATATAATTTCTATTTATTTTATCAATATCTGGAAACTAGTTTCTAACACAACTTCACGCTAAAAAAGGTGAAAGTTTGCGTGTAAGTGTGTTTGTTTCCTCGTCACGTCCCGACAGCTGGACGGGTTTGAATGAAATTTAGGATGGAGATAGCTTATACGCTGGATTAACAACTTTTTGCAACTTTTTACCAGCGTGTGAAATCGCGAAGCACACAAAAACATTAACATTAACAAACCTATCAAAAGACCTTACACTGTAACAAGCTTTTAAATTATAAGCACTATAGTAGTAAGTATAAAGCATTCAGATGTCTATTCAAACTCCAGCCTAGTTAAGTGTCCCCATGAATGTATAAAGTGTCCCTAAGTATCTGGTACATTACCAAGTTCCAACTGTTTACAAGCAATCTACAGCTCGCTGGTCCAGTGCTTGCGCGTTGACTCTCCGCCCGGTCGCGCTCGTTATAGCAACTTTTATTGTTGTTGAAGACTTCAGAACCCTTACTTGAAGTACATAACAGTTCTCAGCTCTGTCTGCTTTTAAGAGATTTTCTTACACTGTTTATTGTAAGTTTATTACGAATAAAGCCTACAAAAAAACTTATCGACCAATTATTAGAGTAGGCACAAGTTTAAACGTTACAAGTTCTAAGTGGAATAATTTATCAGTTAGAATTGTATATTATTTGAAGGAGCCGTCTCAGGAGCGCCTCCAGGCTGTAACTCTCCAGCCGGCCCTTGTCCGATAGTTTAGGCTCAGTTTACATTGCTCGGCGCAAACTTATTGGTTCCGCTACTTAGGTAAGTTAATGAGAATTCTTGGTTTGTATTTGGAGCGTGAGAATCGTAGATAACTTTTCCACAAGACCTTCACTGCTTGGATAAAACTACTTATGTACCTACTTAAATTCGATGGACACCTTGATACAATACGTTGTTACTACTCAAGTTATGGTGACTATCTGTTAATTGAAAATTATCCACTCAGTAAAATTTCCAAGCAGAATTTATTTGGATGAAATTCTGAACGCATGAGATCACTTACACTACCAAAATCCACATAGTGTTTTTTGTAGCGAGTAGTTTTTAAATAAGTAGTATAGTTTTTATCACTGTAGTAGTTAGTAAGTTTAAAGAATAAAGGCACACTTAGTATTATTTTATTCCAGGAAATTAAAACTTCCAGCAGGAAAACGGCTCTGAAGCCCCGGGGCGCCTCTACTTATAGTAAGTAGTTTATATTAGTTTAAGCAGCATCAGTATTGTGACATGGTCCACCTGTCCGACTCTGTAGCAGAATGTCCGGCGGCGAGTCACAGGAACCGATAGGTAGGTACAGGTAAATGTAATCCTCTGGAGATGGCTGTGGGTAACAATATTTATACTCGGTGTAGTTTGTAACGGGTCAGATTCCGTGAGCCCCGGGGGCTGACTCGGGCTGTCCTTATCAGGTTGCCTGGCTGTGACGGATGCATATTATATGAACTTCAAGGTGCGTTTAGTTGACATGTGTTTATTTTAATTTTAATTATTGACAATCATTATTCTGTGACTTATTGTAATTTGTTTTAATGATTTGTATTTTACTTTTTTTTTAAATGTAAGTAATTGTATGATTAGAGTAATTGGGTGTGTCATCCGTTCTAATTGCAACAAATAAATAAATTAGTCTTGGGATTGTTTTATTTCACTTAATTCGTTTTTTTAATAAATTATTGTATGTACCTACCTATTTACTATAAAACTACCGAGCAAAAGCAATTAATAAAATATCAATAAGTAATTGAATTTGCACGTTTCTGGACGAATAGCTATTTGGGAAAATTCACAAGCACAATGTTTACACGATAAATATCAAAAATACACCCCTTTGCCTTTCTGAAACAGCAGTAAGTAGATAAGTTCTGGAATAGATATTATATTTCACATTTCGCTGGAACCAAAGGATTTATCATGAAATTACCGTCGCGTGCCCGCAAGGTTGCGCTTGAGAGACGCCGACTATTCCATACAAAAATTTCAATACAAACTAGATAATATTAACTTTCCTTCCGTCTCGTATAGGCGCGTGCCGTGTAGACGGTGTCAAATCTTCGGCCAAAGGATTCTGACATGGCTGTGTGACTGTTGTCTAAAGTCATCAACACGGACACGGACAGCTAAGCATGCCACATAGTGGTCACCCATCTAAGAATGAAGAAAAAAGAAAACTTACCGGACTTTGCTTAATTACATGACGAGTCGTCTATCACCCTAAGTCATCATGAAAATAGCACGTATAAAACTCATAGACGCAGCGTAGCAGTGCTACGAAAATAGTTTGTATTGCCTCCACGTGTACGTACACCCGCTCGCAGTGTGACCCCGCCCGGCCGCTGCCGCGTAAGCGCGACGCGCGGCGCTCACACTGCCATCTCGCGCAGTAAGCCTCGCGCTATTTGAATATGTCGGAAATCCGCAGATAAATTCCACCATCCGTTTGCGTTACCACAGATGCCGTTTGCAACTATCTTATGAGCTTTCTCAGAATTCCAGCACTCGATTTTTGGGGCTCCATATAAATGCGCAATGCATTCAAAAATATAGAGAAGAATAGGTTTCCTAGTGCAATTTTCAGCACTTGTTTGATTTTGAATCGAGGTGAGACAGTAGTATACAAGCATGTGATATAGAGACACCTTCAGCTCCGTAACGAAATTGCATATTTGCACACTACAGTCAATTTTCTTCTAGGCAAGCATGTACCATCGTAGACCGCGTCGTCACTTTCCATCAGGTGAGATTGCAGTCAAATGCGGGCCTATATAGTTATAAAAAAATCACGGCAGTTATTGGTGCCTATTAGCCATATAAATAATTTGACATCAACCGAAATATGGCCAAACGTATCTCATACCCGCATCGAAAATTTACAGATTGGGATTCATTTTGGTCGCATTCCACCGCTACCTTAAATATAGAAAAATGTTATTATAGTCTGAAAAAGATATAGTAATATCCTAAGTAGTTAATGATAGACTGATAATCCATTTTGAGTACCATTCATGATATATTACAAAACTTTATTGTTCATTCTTCTGGCAACACAGCTCAATCAAGTATAAAAGGAAAGTCAATAGCTCTACATAATAAATAAACAAAAAATAACCATATAAGTAGGTATAAAGTTTAGCAGCAAGTGAACTCGAGCTAACTAATAATAAAACGAGTGCAAGCTAGAGGAGGGCAACTCGGGAAGTGGTCGCGCCGGCGTTGGGAAGAAGTTAAACTTTAACTCAAACCAGTATTGCAATTAAAATTTTCCAATCGGATGGTTTTATAACAGAGTGGTTTCGTTCAATCGTGGTCGAGTACAAGTAGAGCGCAGCCACTCGCTGCTGGACAGTTCCCGGTACTCCTAGGTCGTACAGCCACAGCAAGCCACCACGTTGTGACGTAAGAACGTTGGTAACATATATAATTAATTTATTTGGTGAACTCTCTGCCAAATCAAAGGTCATTACAAGGAGATCACTCTTAGCAGTATTACTGTTTATATTATTATTATATAATTATATAGGTAGTGGTGAAATAGCCACCACACATCTATATAAACATGTTTTTTTGTAAATGTGGATCAATTGCTCTGGCCGTGATTGGCCACTTCCGGAGTGTTCGCGCTACAAAAGAAATCCATTTCCGGTCAGAGAGCGGTGACGTCGCAAACGTACTGCCAGTAGAACGAGCCTTCTTATTTTTCTTTATTTTATTTTGTTATATACTTATATATCATTTTAGGTGTTGGTGTTGACCAGTTTACTTTCCGCTGAGGAAACGAAACTACATAAGGGTGGACCTTTGAGTTTGACAGTTGATCAGTTCATAAACGTGTACTCATAAGGAGCACAAAAATATCAAAGTTGATTATGTTAACAAAGCAAGTCCTTACAGCGTAATCCAACAAATCATCATTCTAATTAACTTTAGGTATATATACAAATATATACACCGTGGAGTTAAATTCGATATTTTCCTGAAATGTATGTATGTTATATGTCCTCAGTCCATGCTTTAGAATGTATATTTAAAGCTAAACACAAAAGTACCTATAATGTAATACGTTAACCTAGGTACTATAAAATTAGTCCAAATTCAAATTTTTAACATAAGGCCTGCGATGTGTAATAATTTGGTACTCCGGGACAGCGGGAAGGGCGGTTGGTGCAGGTGTTCTAGCTACCTACGAAACATTTTCCCGCAGCATGTATGTGAAATGGACATTTCGGCTATCGGCGAATTATTTTTTGAGGCATTTATTTTATTTTTATTTTTTAATTTAGCGCTGCAATATTGTTGTATATCATGGACTGAGTACATACATTTCAGGGAAATATCGAATTCAATTCCACGGTGTATACGTAAAGTTGCACGACGAAACAAAACGTAAGTTACTCGAAAATACTATCCCATCTCAGCACAACTACGTTCCGCTGAATAAATAGAGAAATAACATGAACAGCAATAAAAATAAGTACATAATGGCAGTTGTAACGGCCAGTGATTCCGCGCAATCTTCGCCGCGAGTAAATTGAGCGAGCGACGCGACGCGACGGTGCCGCGGTGGTGCGGTGGTGCAGTGGTGCGGTGGATTTATGGAGGGGTAGTACTGCTGGAGGCACGCCAGGGGGCCAGCGTCTACACACGACCGAGCCAAATAGAAATACCTTGCATTGCGAAATATTTCTACCATACCTGAGGAAATAAGCTTTCGGAATCCACTACGAGGATTATAGGATATATGAAAAAATAAAAATGTTGATGAAATCTGGCGCAACTGAAGTAAGGCTGGAGGCCTACATCCTGTGCACCTATGATGATGCTTAACTAATAATATTAATATGTCTATGGGTGGTCTATTCTATGGTATATGTTTATTTATCCCATAGCTGGACCAACGACCTGCGGATCACAGAACTTTGATTACAATGCAACAAGAGAAACATTCCGAGTTTGAAAATTTCCATAGTAACTACCCACATAAACTGCGTATTGAAACAGTCAAATCCATACATTTTTGTGTTTCTATCGGTTGCAATCAGGTTACATGATCGCCTAGCAGGTCTAAACCACGGGGAGCAGATGGACGCAAGAGGTCAAGCAGCCGCTCAAAGTGGCGCTCCATGGGCCTATATAGGTCTGAACATACTTATATACTTAGGCATATAATATAGGCCTACCTAAGTATGTTCAGTAGTGAACGTCTTCAGGCTGATGATGATGATGATGATTACGATGATAATATAATCAATTATTTTACATTTAAGTAAACCACAAGTAAGTAGGTACTTTCGATTTAGCTAATCTTAGAATAATTATTATTAAGTACTTTCGTTTATAATATCCTACTTTTTTTTTTTTATTGAAAGTTTACAAAACTGGGAATATGCTACTTATGGTACTTAAAAAAAACTAACCTGAACTAGTAAAATCATGCGGAGGACATATTCCCGTCTAGATGTAAACCTAACTTGCATTTAAAGCTAACAAAATGACGCTATCTCTAGCTGCTAGAGTGCTAAACACGACTAATAAAATTAATTTCTAACATACAAACAATATATATATACTGGGTGGCGCAAAAGTAAAGACCCTATTTGGTTCAGCTATAACATTTTTTCTAAATTAGAAAACTAGATTTAGGTTTTTTTAAATGTATATTTGTGCCATTAAATTTCGTACCATTAGGATTTAAAGATGATGTCTTTTAAATGGTGACCTCCAGAGTTGATACACATTTGAGCCCTATTTATGACATTTTGCAAGATGATTTTCCTTCAAAATTGGTTATGAGTGACGAAGCGCATTTCCATCTCTCAGGGCATGTCAATAAGCAGAATACTCGGTTCTGGGGCACTGATAATCCGCGCATTATTCAAGAAACACCTCTACACCCACTAAAAGTTACTGTATGGTGTGGCATCTGTGTTGACAGAGTGATCGGACCCTATTTTTTCGAAGACGCTGGAGGCAATGCGATAACTGTCACTGGAGAACGCTACAGAACCATGTTACGTGAGTTTTTGATACCCAGTTTGGACGAATTGGGGCTGGAGCACATCTGGTTTCAACAAGACGGCGCTACGGCACACACAGCGCGCGACACTATGGACTTAGTGAGGGACGCTTTTCCAAGCCGAGTTATCTCTCGTTTTGGCGATTTGCCTTGGCCTGCAAGATCACCCGATCTGACCAGTCCAGACTTCTTTCTTTGGGGTTTTTTGAAATCTCGGGTGTATGTGAACAAGCCACAGACTCTCGCAGCTCTAAAAGAAAACATTCGTCAAGAAATAACGAACATATCGCAGGAAGTGTTACGGCAAGTTATGCAAAATGTCATAAATAGGGCTCAAATGTGTATCAACTCTGGAGGTCACCATTTAAAAGACATCATCTTTAAATCCTAATGGTACGAAATTTAATGGCACAAATATACATTTAAAAAAACCTAAATCTAGTTTTCTAATTTAGAAAAAATGTTATAGCTGAACCAAATAGGGTCTTTACTTTTGCGCCACCCAGTATAACTTAAGTAATGACAAGTATAAAGTATAAATTGTGACAAATGCAATTAAATTAATAACCGAGATGGAGAACTTGTGGTAATACCATTGGTATTATTAATGGTATTATTACAAGTTACATGATAGTATCTCAGTAATACGTCGTCTAACTGATCTTAGCGAACTATCATCAACAATGTCAAAATCATACTTTACTCTTTCATAAGAGTCACACATTCGGTAAAGTGAAGAGTGCTTTAACATATTAGTTTTACAAATGGGAAGAGCAAATACGTGCTTATTAGACAAGAGGCGGTTACCTGGACGAGGTACTCGGGGTGATATTTTATGCAACATATCAGGACAATCAACTAACCCAATAATTATTTTATATAACATGACAATGTCAAAAGCACTTAACGAATTTCCAAAGGCATAATTTTATAGTGTCTCAATCGAGACTTATAAGACCGCAATGATTTGCACATATTATCCATATAAGTTATATGGTACAAAAATTTCTTCTGTATCCTCTCCAATCTATCTGAATGTACCCGGTAAACGGGATTCCAAACAACACTACCATACTCTAAAATACTGCGAACTAAGCTAAAAAAGAGCTGAATGGATAAGTTTGAGTTACGGAATACTTTAGACTGTCTGGTAACAAATCCCCCAATTCTCAAAGATTTCTTAACAATACAATCCACATGATCACGGAAATGTAGCTTATTATCGATAACCACTCCTAAATCACGGATCGATGAAACTTCCAACAAAGGTACGCTATCAATAACATAACTACCTGCAAATGGAGCGCGCTTACGGGAAAACTTAATGAAGAAACATTTTGATGCATTTAGTTTCATATGATTATGACTGCACCATTGACTCACAGCGTTAATATCAGCTTGAAGTTCCTCCACATCATTATCACCACAAATGGTCCTATACAATTTCAAGTCATCAGCGAATAGCTTTACTTTCGATTTTACTAAACTAGGTAAGTCGTTAATGTAGGTGAGGAATAATAGAGGACCAAGGTGAGATCCTTGGGGAACACCAGAAGGAACCGCTGCCGCCATAGATCTGAAACCTTTAGCAACTACTAGTTGGTTGGTTGGTTGTATTTTGATCTTCTAATCTTAAAGAAATAATTAAGTTGTATTATAATACAGTACTTGCATGGACGAATGCAAGAAAAATACGGGAGTGACTAAGAGATATCGAACCTGACACACGTCACACACAAAGACGCTGCTTCTTCATAAAATAGTCTATACAGCTATGCAATCGTCAGCGTAACTACAGTACCTACACATTCGTACTTTCAAAATTTATACTTGTGGACCACGTACTTATACTTATATAGAGAAATGTCTATAAAATAATGCTCCCAATTTTGATTCTAAAATCTCTAATTGATTTCGATGAGTCAGCAATTCAGAATCCTTGAAACGTTAGCAAACAGCTAAGTGAGCTCACTAACTGCATGCATTTAAATGCATCTCCTCCGCAACATTCACCAGCCGACGCCCGGCTCCGACCCGCGCCGCCCTCGTGGGCAGGTTTGTTCAGGAAGTGGTCAGCCTGCATCTCCTCCGCACACCAGCCGACGCCCGCCTCCGACCCGCGCCGCCCTCGTGGGCAGGTTTGTTCAGGAAGTGGTCAGCCTAACTATTCAACAATAAAGTATACAATTGGACAAGGCCCTTATACAGCTGCAAAAGCTATAAAAATTTAAGTACCTGACATTTATTTTATGCAAGTGTGTCTTGTGTTCCTATGGAAATAAACAAATGAATAGGAATATGAAAGTGACTGGCTTGGTTTATTTGATTGAATGTCATCGAATCCCTTCTAATCTACTGAAACCCTAATGCTTTTGGAAAAATTAATAAGTTGAATAATCCCTATCCCTATCCCTACATATAATAAATGTGAAGTTCTGGTATGCTACGGAACACACACATAATTATACCCATTGTAATTTATCCCATAGGTTCAATTGTTAAAAAAATATCGCTTGCGCAATGCAGGCCACCCGGCTTTTGCCCTTTTTCCATACATTATCAAGTTTTATTTGTATCAGCGCCATCTAGGGACAATGATGTGTCGTTGTTTGTTTGTTATGACTGAACTCCTAAAATACCGAACAGATTTTCATGCAGATTTCACTAATATGCTTAAAAATAACCGGCGCTTAAAATAGGATATATTAAAATTGATATATCATTTATTTTTTTGGTCAAAATTATTAATTTTTCATTACGAAACGAAACGGAGTTATAAACAACATGGTAAATATATTTTTGGCTACTGACAGAAACTTTATGTCACCTAGCTGCTGGAGGCACAGAGTAAAGAAAAAATGTCTGTGTAAGATATGCGCAAAGAGTAGTATAACCGCTACTCTAGGATGTAGGTAGGTACATTCTTTGGTATCTATCTATTTTATAGTTTTTCTGTTTATGCCTTTACAGGTTGTTTGGCATTTTTTTTAAGAGTAAAATAGATACGTACCGAAAAATATTAAAGCTTACATAATTTAAATTTTTATTAAATCTTTCGAATTAAAAGGTTCTGGCTTTTGGATTTACTTCCTGCATGTGATTTTACAAGCAGCAAAACTAAGTGTGGCTGATAGAAACCCTTTTCTGGCGTTTACCAAACGGAGTCAAGTTCTAAAATGAGGTTTCAAAAAGCAGTTTTTAAAAACAAAACCTTTTTTCATTCCTATGCAATGCAGGTAGGAAATATACTATGAACAAAGACTAGAGTTCGATATAAATCACAATGGAAAAACAACGGTATAGCGCGATCCTTAATGCTGTGATTATTCGACAGTTTTTACATTTTCTGTATAGACTTAGAAGTAAATAGCGCTAATTTTGTGGTACAGGCATCTTTTCAGGATGGGACACAAGTGATATCTGCTGGCTGGCTGGCTCTGCAAAATTTAACAAAATACCTCAGAACTTAGATGTACGTTAAATAGATTTGTACCAAACAACATCAATGAATTAATTAATGAAACTTCATTATGATCGATTCATTAGTGTTCAGTTATAAAAACGAAACAAACAGAAACAAAAAGACGAGCTGTATTTACGCATTTACAATATGTATTACCTACGTATTTTTATTGATGGAAGTATGAGTTTAGTATGGTTTAGTCTCGGCCCAAACAGGCCACCGACCACAGCCACTGGAAGACGGCGACAAACTGTTCACACGCTTTTCCTTACATTTTGTAGGGACTCGCCATAATATGTGTGGTCGGTGGCGGCCACACGCTACAGCTGTGTCCACGAGTCACCACTTGTGGCCGTTACGGGCCACACACGACGCCAATACTCGCCACTGACAGACGTAACCTATTCAGAAGCATGAGACTGCACAGTATAATATGTGGCAGCTTCCAAATACCGGTGGCTGTCGCGCGTAACCGCTACTGCTGCGAAAGTGGCGGTGGTGCGGGGCAGCCATCGGTTGTGGACGGTGGCCGGTCTGCATCGGGGCTAAGTACCTATAACTATTACTATAGGTAATTTAGTCCACGCGTGGCAACGCCGCGGGCAGCAGCTAGTAACAAATAAACTTGTATGTATGGCATAGGTATACCAACATAAGAAACCCACAAGAATACTAAGGTCGTACACTACGGCCTTATCACTAAAGTATATCTTTTCTAAGAAAATCTTTGGATGGATAGTGAGGAAGTAGGAGTAGTCGGCGGTACCGAATAAATATGTAGTATGTATGTATATAGTTAAAAAATTATTGAGAATGGATAATTTTATATATATTTGTTTATAAGAGCGATGGTGGCCGAGCGGTAGCACGTGCGCTTCGCAATCTGACGGCACCGGGTTCGATCCTCGGCCCTGCACCAATGACTTATCTAGTAAGTTATGTGCAGTTTGTGATGCCATCGCTCCGTGCCTCGGAGAGCACGTTAGGCCGTGGGTCTCGGTTGTCATAAGAACATCTATGGCAATCGTTACGGGTAGTCAGACGCCTTATAGAATCTGACGCCTGATCTAACCATCCCTGTTACTAGTTCCTTATGGGTTACGAGGTCAGATGGCAGTCACTCGTGTAATTCTGGTAGATCGCCGCTACAGGTTAGATTGGGAGCCGACCCCAAAAACAAATGGGAGAAAGGCAAAGGGAATGATGTTGATATTTGTTTGTAAGTAAGCTTATAAAGCGTAGCTTAGCTTGTAAGGCGATGTTCCACTTATTTATATTTAGGGTTAATCTTCGTATACAGATAAGTACCTACGTATTAGTACCTACCGTTACTCGATAGCCCCTATCTAGATTTCTCAAAACATTTTCCAATAGGTACACCTAACCGCTATATTGAAGGCTTCCGTTTCAGGAGCAGTTTGATCCATCCAGGCCTTCTATAACTAAAATTTAATCGAATCCACCGACTTACACCAAAACGAGGACAAAAATAGGGTACTTCTCTGTAATATTACGATAATTTCCATCCTAAAGCAAACGATACAAGGAAAACTTGGAAACCCTTTTGTCAGTATTAAAGCGGTCGTTAGTGTTTCAAGTGAACGCCATCAATCTCGTGGAGCGCTCGGCTCGCCGGGAGGCTGCTGGAGTTCCTCACTGCTGGCAGCCGATACCCGCCCACCTCGGACTGGTGCTCTACCGGGAGACGAGTCATCAATCTCTACTAACTAGGGATCACCACTCTACTGCTAACTGATCGCTAAACAAACTTCCTAAACGAAACACGACACTTTTCGCAGTTGCACTATCTTGAGTACAAAAATAGAACCTTTACAGTGATTCATGTTAGTCAAAGAGGTATATGAGAAGTCTTTAATGTTAGTGTAGGAATTACAGGGTCCCCTATTTATATATAAAATGTGACAATAAACTTATTTTTGGTACTGCAAGTCCACCACCCACCCATCATCACGACTCAGTTCTATGCACCACCAGGTACTCAAGCACAATATAAATGTGTGTGTGGACTGAGTGACCATATACATCTCTATGTTATTTTCGTAGTTTGAGTATACGTACCCCCGGTTTCTCGTACGTTTGTCAAACTCATGTTATAACTTAACAATCTATACGCTCATTGGTTGACGATAGCCGATGATCAACAGCCAACCAATGACCATACAGTATTTCTAAGTTTTTTTTTATGTAATCGAATGACGTGACGAGCATGTCATTTGCCTGGTGTTAAGCGTCACGGCCAGCCATAACAGATTGCAATGTCACTCGGAACTCTATATTAAAGTTTCGCATGACACACACTGGGCACGTCATCCTGAGACATCACAGAATCTAACAAAGATCTCTAGACTGTGAGATCAGTTCATAAGTCTCATTTGCCCAGTAATTTAACTAGCTACAATGCCCTTCAAACCGGAACACCGTAGTGCTTGCACAGTACTACTTGGCGGCAGAATAACTGGCAAAGCGGTGGTACCTACCTAGACGAACTTTGCAGAAAAGACCTGCCACCTAGTTGCTACGAGTTTAACTTTAACAAACGTATCAAAAGTTGGGGGTTCGACGCTTTATATTATACTATAGAGTCTATATGAATTTATCTGTAAGCAAATAGCAGTTCCTCGCCAAACGAATAGTGTAAGCACATTTATATTTGTTAACCTCGGGTTATTGACCTACGCACCACTTGAACGTCAAATATTGAACTTCGCAGCTTTCACTAGGTGAGGCTTACAGGCATGTACTACATTCTGTACGAATACCTTTAATTGTAGAAAATCCACATGAAAGTAAAAGCTTTTACAAACAGTAAGTTGAGTATCAAGAAAAATCATCACCTACAGAATAGGGCTACATTAAAAATAGAAACAATGTTGTTTAGATAAAAATATTTAATGGCATTAGAATATCCATAAATAATGGCATATCCCGGGCTCTGTGACGTCACAACGGGCGTTCCTAACCTTGAATTACATGTGGAGGAAATCAAAAACATCAGCAGAATATAAATCCATACTTATAGAAGAAATTGCTTACCTAAAGCCGATCCGCATTCCCCGCACGTTCATTGACAGCGCGTTGACGAACAATATAACGCCGACATTCTGTTCCGCAGAGATTTGGCACGCGTCTGCTGACGCCGACCAATAAAGCCTTTCCTCTTAAAATATGGAAAAATAAAAAGGGTTTACGCGCATCAATCGAGGCCTCTTTGCTTTTTCAACAGCATTTGAGCCCACGAGAAAGGGTAATTTGGCCCCTCAACAGCGGTAATTTTGCATTTAGCATTGCAAATGTGTGCGGAAGAAGGCCTGCCCGTCGCTGACCCGTGACTATCTGATTAGGCGAATGGCCCACAAATAAACCGAGGGAACGCACACTGGCGTACATTTTAAACACAAGAAAAATGAAAAAGCTTTCATTATGCAGGGTTGTACCTACGCTCTTAATTGTGGGTCCAAGTTGTTGGTGGCCGCTATATAGAGTCGTGCTCTGGAAGGGTATATCTCCATACATATACGGCGACGTATTACATTAGGTACACAGCAGTATATCATATTTTAACAAATAAAACATGATACAACTATTATTTATTGTACACCAGACACGAAAACAATAATACAGAAGACTTAAACTACAGTACATGCATAGTACAAGCAAAGCTGCAGTCGTTAAAAGCGATCTCTTCCAGTCAAACTTTAATATGTTTTTTTAAACGACAAAGTTACAAATACTTAATGTTTATTCATTTATCTATTTAATACATAAAGTGTTGCTTACAAAGTATGCCAAAACGAAAAAAGACCTTAAATTGTCTTCATGTACTACCGAACATTTCATGGAAAAATAATAAATCGTACAAATAAAAAATCATAAGGTAGCCGATATTGTCAAGAACCACTCTAAAGAAGTTAAAATAGCAAACACAAGTCTTCAACTTGGTCAGTCATAAAATCATCAACAACTCAATTAAAAGAAATTAGCCCAACGTTCGAAACACGACTCAATGTACTGACAGCTCACAGCTGTCGTCAACATTATCTAGGCGCGAGCCGAGCACGTATCGCACTCGACGTCCGACACGAATATTTCAAATCAACTTTCAAGTTACTTGTTCATTCCTCGAAGTAATTTGACAAATAAGTTCTCAAGTTGTCGAATAATTTAAGGTACATTCAAAGCCAAAACGTATTATTTAAACCGAGCTGGTAGTTAATAGCAAGTTACAAATTATTATTATTATTATATACACTTATTTTTGCAACTTCCCGGAATCCTCGTGATACAGCTCTACTGAAATTAAGAAGATACGGTTCCATAACTCGCTTGTAGGGTGGCAGGCAGACAGGCGAGTCAGATAAAAAAGTGATCCTAAACCATTTTTTGATTATGTATAATATACGGAACTCTAAATATAATTTCCCGTTCGACAGTAGCTAGTACGGAGACGTCATCCGTTAGCAGCGATTCTCTAATTAACGCGCACTCGCAGATATGAAACTTTATATTCTTCGTTAAAAGTTTCCCGTAGTCCCTTTATATCACTGCCTTTGACAAAGTTCTCCGACGGGTCGCTTTTTGGGGCATCCATCTCTCCGGCACACTCGGGACATCACTGCCGAGCCCGACTTGCTCCGTCATGTGCCGGCCGGATAATATAAAACAGTACAGTATTCGCTGAGCCCCGAACGTAGGAACAGTTAGCAAGGATTCTTTGTCGGTACAAGCGAGCCAAGACCTATCAATATGGCTGGAAGATCATCTAATAAGAACAGAGTCATTGTCGGATAAGCAGTTTGCGTACCGCAAGGGTTGTTCTACAACGGACTTAGGACGCGAGCTAGTCTGGCAGGTGCTACAGGCGCGAGAAGCGGGACTGCAGGTCGCGGTCATCAGCTGTGACTTATCGCGCGCATTCGACGTCTGTAATCACCACCTGCTTGAAAGCAAACTGGAGCACTACGGGATCAGGGGGCCCACCCTGTGCTTAATGAAAGACTTTATGCAAGGCAGAATACAAACGGTAGTAGCCGCAGCAGGTGAAGTAAAGTCTGAACCGATTGAGCTAAAAATAGGTGTTGCTCAAGGATCGTGCGTTTCGAACTTAATTTTCAGCCTGCTAATGAACGACCTTCCCGATTCTGTACCTGACGCGCAACTCCTCATGTACGCTGATGACGTGGCCGCTATTGTTACAGCGACGGAAGTGACGGTGCTAGAACAGAAGCTAAATAGTGCGGCACGTCAATTGGCGTACTGGTTGAGAGTAAACGGTCTAGCGCTCAACCCAAAAAAGACAAGTGTTATGCACTTTAATTTGTCGGGAAGACGCTATCCAGATCTTACTGTAAAGATGGAAGCGGAGACGTTGCAGCAGGTTGATGTGTTTACTATGGTTGGTTTCCAAATGGATAGATGCCTTACCTGGACTAAACACTTAGACACTTTGTGTGACAAATTAGGACGGGCTTGTTTCGCCCTTGGTCGAGTTGCACGCGTCCTGTCTAAGCAGGCGGTTCGCGATTGTTACTACGCGACTGTACAGTCTTTGCTGGCTTATGGCGTTGATCTCTGGGGGAACTCGGCAGATTGGCACCGTGCATTTGTCATGCAGAAACGGGCAGTTCGGGTGGTCGCACGCGTCACGCCGCGATCACCGGCGAAACCAATCTTCCAGAATTTAGAGATAATGACTCTGCCAGCACTACAACATGTACCATGCATGCATGTATATTTTTAGGCAGTTAGACGCATTCAAACGACATAGCAACGCGCACAATATCGGTACGAGGCAAGCACACACGCTTGTCCTGCCGAGACATAGACTCACCAAGTCGAGCAAATGTACACGTATTTTTGGTGTGAAAGTGTACAACCTGCTGCCAGAGTCCGTGCGCAGTGCAAAGACATTACCCATATTTAAGAGTAGAGTTAAGACTTTTTTAATCAAGATGGCGCCGTAGAGCGTTCAGGAATTCGTTCCAAATATAAAATGATACCTTATTGAGGTACTTATTTGTATTATGGTAATAAAAATTATATTGCTTACATTGTCACGTAGCAAGTATGATGTACTTATCTAAGTTCATAAAATTATGTAATTATTATTGTTTTTCTCTATGTTGACTTGTAATTTTTTAATTATGAATAAATATTATCATTATCATTATCATTATCATTATGAACTGCTCACTTATTATAGGCACTAAAGTCTGAATGCAGTTTTCAGTTTAAAGAAAATCATGGTAGGTACTTAACCCAAACTCGACAAGGTGGAAAGTTACATTCCTGGAACTGTTAGGCGTAGTAGCTATAAAGTATAACAGCACCTACCTACCTACTACAGTCTTCTCTCTTCACGAAAGGTAGACTCCCTACAGTGAGTCTGTGGCGATCACTCCCACGATGTGCCGCCGAAATTCTCCCCCTTTTGACAACTCGTTATTGTAGTAAGAGATTGTAGCGATTAAATGTTATTAATATTAATATCTCGGCAATTCCATTTAGGGGGAAATAAATGGACATATTGGTTTATAATTTTCGTACTAATTATTTAAAACCCTGCAAAATTAACCAGATTATTATGATTCTGCCACAAGTAAAATTTAACGAGCTAAAAACTAATTAATTTTAATAGGTATCTGCGTAAAATAAAAAAATAATGTTTCATTGAAAACAAAAGTGGTTGCACAAAATATGCTAACACTTAACAAACTTACACTACACTTACACTTATAATGTTAACTAACTCACCACATACTTTTAACAAGATGTTACTTGTAGCTACCGTTTTCGTAAATATGAATTATGTAGGGGGGAGCTTGAGGCCAGCAAGGCGGCGTCACCTCATTCCGATTTCCTGCTGTTGATACGTAGGCGCTTGTTTCAGCGGCTTCAAACAAACAATTACATCACCGCCAAATGGCTTTAAGCATTGAAAACATATCTAACAGTCTTTTTTGCCTCGCTTTTGATCTCAGTGTGAATAAGTAATGCTGTGTTTGAACGCGTGCGAAAACATTACCCACGTCCCTACGACCGACGTGTGTTTACTAGAAAATAATAAAAAACGATATCATAAGCTGATGTGTATTTTCAAATATTACCTTTTAGCTTTCAATCGTAACACGCTCATGAATAATCTTACATGATATAACCAACCTATACCTAAAGCAGGGATAGCATAGATACGGAATAACATTTATCTAAGTAGGTACCTGTAGCTTGCAACTCAACCTTACCTACCTATGTATTATGTATGCAGTACAAAATGAGTTTGATAGCGTGCATTTCAAGTGCCACTATAATATCTATATAGAGTGGACATTATGTGTGTCGCCCCAGACAGGAGTCACCGCACATTGGGACACGACACCGACGTGCTCTACAACTGGAAAGATGCCGATACATAGCTCGTAGCTACGGACCACTAGAAATCAGTTTTTTTATTGCAAATAGGCTATTTTTAGCACTTTAACAAGTCAAAACTAGGTAATGTATTTAGAAATAATAAAAATTAAATTATTGTACATTCTAAGCAAGCATAATTAAACCAACTTACACAGTGCTTAATGACAAAAATGTCATAATATTATAATGATAACAAGCCCATTACAATACGAGTTTGAAAAAAAAAGTTCTCTTCCCCACATCAGGTGCAAGCAATCCGGCACAATGTAGAATAGAAAACTCCGAATCGTAGCTTCGATTACATCTGTAAAGAAAAAGCTACAAGAAACTTTACAGTGTCATTTTTTGTTCCATTTTTTTTTAATTTGTTTACAACACTTATTATTTGTTACAACATAATTAAACATACTACAAAGTAGGTAAGTAGGTACATACATTACACACCAGTGTAAGAGGAATATTAGAAAGATCGTAATACAAAAATACAAGTAGAAAATAAAAATTATAGGTAGGTATAGCCAATGACATGCAATAGACACGGTACCTAAGATTTCATAACATTGGGCTTGGGGCAGTCAGGCCAAGCTGTTTTGTCTGACAAATAATCATTTATAGTGTAATAGGCTTTTTTCTTCAAATTTGACTTGACGAACGATTTAAATTTACGCATTGACAAATGTTCAACACCATCAGGCAACTTGTTAAAAAAGCGAAAGAATAGAATAGAATAAGCAAAATTAGTAAACACATTGGTATAATGGGCTAGCTAACTCATAGCGTAGTTACGCTGATGTATTCGTCGATTCCAAGTGTAAATACCTAAGATTGTCACTGAAACAATGAACATAAAAAAAGCTATTCACAAACTTGAAGATTTGGAATTCGGAACCTTTTATACACAGTCGTGTAAGTATTAGACAAGATTCAACAAGAGTGTAGCTACCTTTTATAGTTGTGGCATATGAGTTATTATTATTAACGCGGAGGGTAGCCCGCGTTAAAGCAGTCATAAGCATTTCCGAAAACAACCATCGCGTACAATTTTCGAATGTAATTTCAGGGCAAACTAGAATTAAAGATGGCATCGCTGTAATTAGTTCCGAAAGACGTATAACTGTATTCGCGAAGCACGACGCTGGGTGGCGGAAACGGAGTTAAACTTTCGTTTAGATACCTATCTCGGAGCGAAACCTTTCTGCGGGGTACTTTACACTGCACGATACGGGTCCAATATATATTATATGCTTGAGGAATTTGAGAGCGCCCAATAAAAATTATAGGATGATGGACGTTATAATTTTTGCATAAAATATACTACTGCTATAAAATTTCATTAATGCTATAGAGAAAAAGAAAGAAAATTCATTAATGGTATTTTTATTGTTAATTTAGTGTAGGTACGTGTCGCATATATTCGGAGCGAGTACTCGCACAACACACAACTACTCGCGACTACTCGCTCCGAATATATGCGATACGTACCTACACTAAATGAACAGTACAAGTAAAATTTACAGTAAATTTACAGTTGTGTTGTTTAATTGTATTTGTCTACACAAAACTCAAAAAAATTATTGCAAATAGGCTATTATTAGCACTTTTACAAGTCAAAATTAGCTAAGGTATTTAAAAATATTAAAATACATTATTGTACATAGGTAAGCAAGCATAATAATCATAGGTAACATTACATAGTGCTTTTACAATACGAGTTTGAGAAAAAAGAAGTTCTACAGCACAGAGCATGAAAAAAAATAACCGTCATATTTATCAATGCTCTGTGTTTGTCCCGTGTGGTCCCGGTTACGAATAGGACCACCCCATCTCTTCCCGTGGGTGCCGTAGAAGGCGGCTAAGGGAATATCCAGGGAATGGGTCGCAGCGTTCCCCTCGGTCTTGGTGGCAATCAATCTTCACCTACTGCGATCACCAAGCCGCCTGCCAAGCGTGGTGATTATGGCAAACCCCCCCCCCCTAATGACAAGCACAAATAAAAACGGCCCCCAGTCCCCGGCAGCTCTGCTATCCCGTGGCTACGGTAGCGGCCACGGTAACGGCAGGGCAAGGGGTGCGAAGAATCCCCGGCAGACGCCCGGCTACCAACCCCAACGACGACCCCTGGCCCTGGCAACACATAACGTGCGCACACTGAAGGCTGACGAAAGGATGGTCGAGCTAGAGGCGGAGATGGGTAAGTTACGCTGGGATGTAATGGGATTGTCAGAAGTCCGAAGACAGGGACAGGACACGATAATCCTAAATTCCGGTAACTTATTCTTCTACCGGGAGGGAGACCAACTCTCCCAAGGGGGTGTCGGGTTTCTCGTCCGCAAGTCTCTCGTCAGCAACGTGGTCAAAGTCGACAGTGTGTCGGCCAGGGTAGCGTACCTGGTACTCCGAATAACCAAACGGTATTCGTTGAAGGTTATACAGGTATACGCGCCGACGTCGGCACACTCAGACGATGAAGCCGTGAGGTGTCCGGCAGAGCAGAATAGCACCTACCTCATTCCTACCGAGGTGTCGTAAAAGGCGACTAAGGTAATTTGAATTGACGTTTATTTCAACTAAACATGTCATCCGGTTGATGGCGGGTAAACCATCTCAATTTACGTGGTGGTAGGATTTCTAATGAGGTCCGCCTGGATAGTTACCACCCTCTTGTTAAAGTGTGTCGCTAAATGTCAATACCTTGCGCATTGGCGTGTTCCGGCACTAGTGCTTGAGAACCAGTCCCCCCCTTCCCCCTGCGGTGTCTCTCGTGTTATTTTTCGGAGACCGTCATTTGTGGTATTGGCTTTTTGTTGGGATTGACGTGACAGGTTGGCATGTGGGCCAGGGAGACCCAGTGAAACGGCTGACCGCTGGCCGCCCGCGGGTCAGTAGGGGACCCGAACCCATGGATTGCCTTTAATCTCCGCCATGGGAGGCTGTCCCGCCAACCCGCGCATAATCCCGTGAAGTGGCTGTCGTGCCGGAGTAGGAGACCGGAGTGGAACCCGGCAGTCACTTTCGGGGGGGTCTGGGGGCCCTTCCGTCCCTCATGCCAGCCATTCATCATTCTGTCCCATCATTATGCCCCAACTATTTTGCTTTTGTCTTTGCAGAATGACTCGTTATACACCGCAAGCCCCATATACCCTTTGAAAATATAACCATGGCATACAACAAAAAGAGCAAGAATTTTTTACCAGCGGCTTCACATTCCACGTTACAGGTGGATTTCTGTAATATTAGAGGCCTGCATTCCAACTTAAACGCTGTTCACCACCACCTTGAAACGGTGAAACCAGCATTGCTTTTTTTGACTGAGACCCAAATATCCTGTCCCGCGGATACGTCTTACCTTTTGTACCCTGGCTATACTCTTGAACATGTGTTCCTGCGTCGTGCCGGGGTATGCTTGTACGTGCGGGATGATATTTGTTGTCGTCGTCTCAATGGCCTGGAAGATAAAGACCTGTCTGTTTTGTGGACACGCGTAGACTATGGCGGTCAAACCCGTGTCTATGCCTGTCTTTACAGGTCGCACAGCGGTGATCTGGAAGCAACTCGTCTGTTTGATCATATCACCTTTGGAGCAGATACAGTGCTAGAGCAGTATGCCTCCGCGGAGTTGATTGTACTCGGTGACTTTAACGCCCATCATTCTGAGTGGTTGGGCTCCAGTGCAACAGACCACGCGGGACGTTCTGTTTACAGCTTCGCCTTGGCTTACGGACTCTCTCAACTGGTTACGGGACCAACAAGAATTCCAGATATTGAGGGTCACACCCCCGCCTTGTTGGATCTTTTTTTGACCACTAACCCAGAAGCATATCGGGTATCAGTTGGAGCTTCGCTGGGGACCTCTGATCACTGTCTTATAAGTTCCGAAGTGCCTACCCTGAATCACTTTTGTCCTCTTCCATCTGGGAAACGCACTGTTTGGCACTTTGGTTCTGCTGACTGGGATGGGCTACGAGAATTTTTTGCGTCTTATCCCTGGGAGCAGCTCTGTTTCTCATTGGGAGATCTGGACGCTTGTGCTGAGTCTGTCACTGACGTATTGCTGCAAGGTATGGAATGTTTTATTCCCAGCTCAGTGGTACGCGTCGGTGGTTGGAGTCGCCCCTGGTTCAACAAATCTTGCGCCATTGCATCTAAGCGCAAGCAACAGGACTACAAAACCTGGGCCGAAGCTCAGGCGTCTAAGGATCCCATGACCTCCACCCTCAAAAAGAAGCTGAACGCTGCTTCTAGATCCAGCAAGAAGGTTGTAGCTCTGGCCAAGAAACAGCATGTGAGCAGGATTGGTGACCAGCTAGCAAGCTTTCCTTCCGGTAGCAGAGCGTTCTGGTCTCTTGCTAAAGCTGCCGAGGGAAACTTCTGTCAATCCTCCTTGCCTGCACTTCGAAAGCCGGATGATAGTCTGGCCCATAGCGCTAAAGACAAAGCTGATCTCCTTAGCGCTCTCTTTGCTGCCAACTCGACTCTCAATGATAGGGATATGCCACCACCGGTATTACCACGGTGCGAAAGTTCCATGCCGGAGGTACGCTTTTACCAGAAAGCAGTACGGAAGGAACTCGTATCCCTCGATGTGAGAAAATCGAGTGGGCCAGATGGGATTCCGGCGATCGTTCTTCAAAAGTGCGCTCCAGAGTTGACTCCAGTATTGCAGCGGTTGTTTCTGCGTTCTTACACCTCGGGATGTGTTCCAGCGTGTTGGAAGGTGGCTCATGTGCACCCAATACCCAAAAAAGGTGATCGCACAGATCCATCTAATTACCGCCCAATAGCAATTACCTCTCTACTCTGCAAAGTCATGGAGCGTGTGGTGAACACCCTGTCCCGGAGGTCCCCCCAAAGCTTCTTCCCGGTAGCTCAGAAAGGGGAGGACACTCACGGGAACACGTAGGTAACGTTTGGGAAATCCGGAACTATTGTAAATAACAACGGTAGGCCTCGGGAGAACGGGTTTATTCACAGATGTAACAATAATTTTGTATGTTTAAAGGCCTGGAAGTCACTGAATATATTATAAAATGGTAGACTCGTTCGACTCGAACGGCCGTAAAATAAAACTGCTCGAATAGAGCACTGATTATTGTATAAACAGAGGAATATTAAAATTTGGTGTAGCACAAGCGAGAACCGTACGCCTCGGTGGTTAAATGAAGAATGCTGAAAATGTATGGAAAATGAAAGGAATGTGACTAATGTTCTAATTTTGAATTTAAATCTAGATTATGAGTGGCCAATATTTGATGCGAAAACTAAGAAAGCAGGTGAATAGCTGAAACGATGACGAAGGAGGATGACATCGTCACAATACCCCGCTTCCCCGGGAAAAAAAAAATCATGTAATGATTTTTTTTGAGTTCAGGTACCATAAAAATATTGTAAAAGTTTTAAGTTGTTAGTTAAGTAACAAAATATTAAAGTTTTTTTTTTTTTTTTTAAATTAAAGTTAAACTTTTTTTTTTTTAAATTAAAGTTAAACTTTTTTTTTTTATTAAAGTTAAGCTTTTTTTTAATTAAAGTTAAGAAATGCATTATGAAGTTTATTTTTGGGGATGGGGATGGTTTTTACAAGAGAATGTACAATAGATATTGTTCCTAATCCATACAAATCAACCATTCATACTTCTCTTTCTAAGTCTTGTTTCCATCGTTGGAAAGAAAACTCCTAGTATAGAGGAACCCTAATAATTAACAGGTTACTCATGGAACAAATCTATAATTAGTGTAGGCTTTTTTAACAGTCACAACCCGCTGGTGAAGTGATGAATAATGTATATTTACAATGTTATTTAGTGTAGGCTTGTTTACGCAGTCACTACCCGCTGTTGAAGTGATTATGTACAATGGTTGTTAGTGGTCAGTGTTGGCTTATTTATGCAGTCACTACCCGCTGACTAAGTGATAAGTGAAAATATTTATATAATACTTTACGTACAGCAAACGTACGACGCACGTGTGGGAAACACGAGTCTAAGTATGTTATGGTACTTAGTAAAAAATATAATAATAAGTAGAAGTAGATCGGCACGCAAATATTAATGCGGGCTACGTATTATAGCAGGTAGGTAGTACCATTCTAGTAGAAGTAGTACAAGTCAATTAAACTTGTAGGTAATTGAGAAACATAAGATAAATTATAATTGTAGAACTATGTCTACGAATTAAGGTAATCTTTGAATATTATCAAAGAAAGATAGTATGGGAAAGTACCCATGTAATATTAAAAAGAAATGAAATTCAATAACCGATTAATCAATCATGACTTCGAAAAA
The DNA here is from genome assembly GCA_910589525.2 of Ennomos quercinarius. Taxonomy (NCBI): domain Eukaryota; kingdom Metazoa; phylum Arthropoda; class Insecta; order Lepidoptera; family Geometridae; genus Ennomos; species Ennomos quercinarius. Next base: position 17,235,831 of record OU342499.1, on the reverse strand, counting down.
GTTAATGAACAATGAGTATAAAATTTTAAGCAAAATGTGGATTAAAATCCCGGGAAAAAAATTATTATGGTTACCCTAGTTCATGTTCGTGTAAGATTATTAAGGTTAGTGTATACCCGTATGAAAAATATTGTTAAGGGTAGTGTAGATTTGTAAAGTACCTAATTAAAATGTCAGTTACGTGGAACAGGTTTAATGTCTTTAACATGCCAACGTCCTAAGGGTTTGCCTGTTAAGTCGACTAAATCATAAATCAGTGGTGAAACTTTCGCTGCAATAATGCATTTTATGAATTTGGGTGCTAACTTAGCAGAAAAATATTTGTCAGCTGAACTGAGCGGATAATTACGTTTCCAAATAATGTCACCTTGTTTGAACTCTATGTTTTGATGACGTTTATTGTAAGATTTGGCGTTAATTTCATGTGCACGGAACAATCGAGCTTGCACTTCTGCGAATAACGAACTAAGCAAACCGATATTATCTGCATACACATCGCGAGGAGCAAAAATAAGTTCGTCTATTAAATCTGCGGAATTATAGACGGAACCACATGATACCAATTCACGTCCAAATACTAGAAAGGCAGGAGTAAACTTTGTAGTTTCATTTACTGCAGAATTAATGGCAAATTGTATTTTGTTTAAGTGTAAATCCCAATTGCGATGATCGTTGTCCACGAATGTGGCAATCGCTGTTATGATTGTTTTGTTATAACGCTCAACGGTGTTGACTTGAGGACAATAACGTGGAGTGTAGTGAATTTTTGGAATGTTGTAAAACGTAAATAGTTCGTGGAGTTCATTACTTATGAATTGCGGACCATTATCTAGAATAATTGTTTCAGGTACGCCATAATTCATGAAGACTAAGTTTTCCAAGATATGTTTGATTACGGAAGATGTTGCTCGTTTGATTGGGAAAAGAAGGCAGTATTTGGAAAAGCAGCATGTGACTACGAAAATGTACCTGTTATGTTTATGTGTGATAGGAAGTGGACCAATCAGATCGATCGATATACATTGAAACGGACGAGAACAGTTTTTGGGTTTCCCCATCAGACCAATAGTGTTTTGATTTTGATGTTTAAAAGCAAGACATTTCTCACATTTCGAAATAAATGTAGCTACGTCTTTGTACATTCCTGGCCAAAAGTATTTTTCTTTTAAGCGATGGTATGTTTTGAACGTACCAAAATGTGCTGCTGTTGGTAGGGAATGATTTTCATGTATAATTGATTCACGATATTCCAATGGAATTACTTCTTTCCAAATGTATTCGGAATGAGTAGGAGTAGTTGCACGGGTGTACTTGAAAAGTTTATTATGTTGTATCATAAAATCAGGGGTAGATTTGGGATTAGTACTACACCTAGAGTATACGGAAGTATACCAAGAGTCAGAAGTGACTGCTGGGTTATAATTAATAATATCAATTGGTTTAGATCGAGATAAGGTGTCTGGAACAAGATGTTCCTTACCGCGTTTATGTTTAATATCAAAATTAAACATAGATAGACGTATGCTCCAACGTGCAAGTCTACCGGTAGGGTTGTCTAAATGTAAGAACCATTGAAGTGCAGAATGATCTGTATAGATAGTAAATTTTTGACCATTGTCTAAGTAACAACGCCAATGTTCGAGCGCGGTGATAACGCTTAGGAGTTCACGTTCAGTGATCGAATAATTTCTTTGTGGACCGGTAAGGGATTTACTCATGTAAGCAATAGGTTTTTCAACTCCGTCAAATTCTTGGGTAAGCATGGCTCCAAGGCCGAATGCGGACGCATCACAATGAACTGCGAAGGGTTTGGTAAAGTCTGGACAAGCTAAAATAGGGGTAGAAACTAATGCTTCTTTGATTTTATGAAAAGCTTCATCGGCTTCTTGACTCCATTTGAAAGGTGGAGCTTTTTTGCTGGTTGAAGTAAGTTTTGTGAGAGGAGCTGCTAATGTGCTAAGATTTGGTATAAAACGTCTGTACCAACTAGCCGTGCCTAGAAATTTCTTGACGTCTCGTGAGGACTTGGGAGGAGGAATGTCTAATATGGCTTTGACTTTATCAGGGTCTGTGTGAAGACCTTTTTCATCGATAACATAGCCCAAATACTTAAGATCTTTTCTAAAGAATGCACATTTTGGAAAGTTCACAGTTATGTTTGCTTGTGAAAGTTTTGAGTGTAGTTTGTTAAGTAAGCGTACGTGTTCTTCGTATGTATTAGTTGCGATTATGACGTCATCTAAATACGAAAACATTGAGTTGTCACACTCGTCAGAAAGCAGATCATCAATAAATCTTTGTTGAGTAGCAGGCGCATTTGTAAGACCGAAAGGCATAACCTTAAATTGATAAGTTCCGCGGCCTGGAACGTGAAAAGCTGTCTTAGGTCTGTCTTCTAATCTCAATGGGACCTCCCAAAACGCTTTGGCAATATCAATTGAGGATAGGTATTTAGCATCTTTAAGTTGATCAATGATATCAGAAATAAATGGCAATTTATAAGCATCTTTTTTAGTAATATCATTTAATTTACGGCTGTCGACACAAAACCGCCAAGTGCCATCTTTTTTAGGAGTGATGATCACAGGATTAAGCCAAGGGCTTTCACTAGGTTCTATGACGTCAAGCTCAAGCATTTTGTCAACTTCGTTACGAAGTGCTTTCTGCTTTTCAGGAGATAAACGATAACATCGTTGACGAATTGGTGCGTGATCACCTGTATCGATATGATGTTCAACGAGGTGTGTTTTACCTAAGGGTCGTACATCAGTAGATATGTCTCTAAACTTCTGTATAATTGCGTTTGCAAGTAAAGACTGAGTCTCGGTAAGACTATCGAATGTATGTAGTTGTACATTTTCAGTGTTAATAATGAATGTTGGTGCATTAGAATGTTTACGCATAGTGATTGTTTCAAGTATATCTGGAGCAAGGTTAAAAGTTTTCCAAAAATCAATACCTAATATGAAAGGTTGCGTAATACTTGGGATTACGTGAGCAGTAATAATAGAAAACTTATTTTTGAACTTTATTGGAAGCTTAATAGTACTAATGGAGTAGATAGGTTCACCATTCGCAACTGAACCTTTAATTGTTTGGTCACATTGCAATTGAAAACCGTGTTTCAATAGTAACTTTTGGGAATTGTTCCCTAAAATTGTAATGGAACTACCACTATCGAGTAGGCCATTTAATATCAAGTCGTTGACATTGATTTGTAGGTATGGACGTTCAAAATCTGAAGAATCATCGAAGAGGAGCGTGGAAACTTTGTATGCCTTAAAATATATGCTAATAGTATTAAGCCAATCATTCCATTCGAATTGATTAAAATTATTAGAAGTTTGAGTTGAATTTTGAAGTTCACGTTCCTCAGTAATTAGTTTTTTTGGTTAGCTTTATTGCAAACAGGACAGTTGGTAAAAGTGAAATCTTTTTTACCACAGCGAAAGCAAACTTTATAGTCGTAAGGACATTTATCCAACGTGTGATTGTTATGTCTACAACGTGGGCAAAAAAATTTGGTAGGAATTTTCATTGAAACTTCTTTAGAAGTATTTATTGATTGAACTGGGTAATAGACAGGATATGGGTAAGGTTGTGTATGTGCATGTGCATAAGATTGGTTGGTATTATGGAACGGATATTGTGGTATAACTGGTTCTTTCTGATAGGTAGGTACTTGTCGTTGTATTTTTGAAGTCGACGGCATTGATAAATCATGGGTAGAAGTAGAGCAATTTGAATTTGAAATTTCAATACAGCTTTCGTACCATTTGCAGGATTCAAATAAGTTAACAACTGAAGTAAGATCATTTGGCGATAAACGTTGACTAAATTCTGGGCGTAAATTGCGTCTAAGGATATCAATTTTCGCTTTCTCGGATAATGGTTCGTGCAACTTCGAAAATAAAGATTCCATTTCGGAAAAGTAAAAAATTGTGCGTTCGTTCTGTTTTTGTTTTCGTGAATCAATAGATTTTTTTAATTTGTAATCATAATCTGTAATTTCAAAATCTTTGAGTAAATTATTTTTGAAAGATTGCCAATCCTTAATGGTATCTTTACGTGCTCGAAACCATTCTAAAGGTGTCCCTGTAAGAATGTCGTATATGTGATGGTAAAGTTTGTTATCTGTAAGATTTCGTGAAATCGCAAATTCCTCAACTTTCATAATAAAATCTTTCGGACAAGTATCACCTTTGTACGTAAAACGTTTTATTTCATTGCATGATTTGTCGGAAATATTCATAAGTTTCTGTGAAAAAAGGTCGAAATAGGGTAAAATATTCGTTTGAACCTCTGGTGCAGAGTTCTGCACAGATTCTGAAGAGTGGTAGACGGAAGTCAGTGTTGGATTTTCTAAACTTTGAAAATGTGTGTTGTATTCTGAATATTGTTCTGAGATAGTTCTGTAGCTCTTTAAAATGTCAGCTGTTAAATCAGTGGTGATATTCATATTATTTAACCTATCCCTAACATGTATGAGATATGTTGACACTTTTTCTTTACGATTTGGATAAGAAATTAATCGTGCAGAAATGAGTGTCAGACATTTTTTAAGTTCCTCTATGTCCTGATCAACGGAATATGGGCTGAGACCCTGTACCTGGTCCGTAGAACTTTCTAGTAAACCTGTGAGCTGTGAACGCAATTCTTCTGCTGTATGGGTAGGTAGAATTGTCGCATTTCTTAACTTTAGTTCATAGATTAGTTCAGGCTTATTTAAATGGATTGGATCCATATTGAACGAATGTCAGAAAACCTATTAGATTAAGTAGGTACCTAAATTTATTTAAATATATCGGTAGGATAGCGGCGGTAAAGGGGTACGTGCGATATAGGTAGAGATGATGCGAAAAAAATAATAATTAAGCGGTAAGTGTAGGTAGGTACTTACCTTACCTAGATAGGTACTTAATTATTTATGATTAAATTAAGTAAATGATTGAAAATGGTAAAAGCAAATGATGGACGAAATAAACGAAATATGAAACTAATATGATTTATTGTATGTATTGTGTAATGTGTGTGGAGTCTTGGACAGCCTCAACGGTCACGTACTTTCCGAGTCGGCCTCGAAGACCTAGGAAGTATACGCAACGCGCTTCGGAAGTCTGCGTGCACGTTTACGTAGGGATACTCTCCCTACGCACGTTGTATAGTCAGTACCAATTTCCACCTGGAATGACCGTGAGGTTTTAAACACTCCAGGTTTCAGTTGGCTGTGGAACTACACATGGGTAGCCTGTGATTATGTTTAATGTGAGTACTGTAAGTATTATTGTATTGAGTTAAGAATGTTTGGTGTGTAAACTATTTACGGATGAATGATGTTAATGAAATAAAATAAAATAAATGACAATGACACTAATTATGTCACTAAGGGATGGATGTGGCTATATGGAAATACAAATGGATAATGAAACACTGATATATTTGGAAACTCACCCTCGCTTGTGCTTACTCTGTAAACTGTTTTAAAAAATGTGTTAAATTAATATTTTTATTATAAATTACAATGTATGCCGCACTTTAAATGTAGTAAAAAAAAATAACAATCCGGAGTCCCTATTGCCGAAAGAAAATTTTAAAATTGTTCACGTTGGCGATTATGCCTTTTTGAATTTTGAAAAATTAATACGACTTAAAATATTTCACACGTTCACTGATCTTGAAGTTGTATCCTGGATGTATCTTGATATCTTGATGTGGAATGTAATTGTAATGGTAGGCCCCACGTTGGGCGCCAGTGTCCCGGAGGTCCCCCCAAAGCTTCTTCCCGGTAGCTCAGAAAGGGGAGGACACTCACGGGAACACGTAGGTAACGTTTGGGAAATCCGGAACTATTGTAAATAACAACGGTAGGCCTCGGGAGAACGGGTTTATTCACAGATGTAACAATAATTTTGTATGTTTAAAGGCCTGGAAGTCACTGAATATATTATAAAATGGTAGACTCGTTCGACTCGAACGGCCGTAAAATAAAACTGCTCGAATAGAGCACTGATTATTGTATAAACAGAGGAATATTAAAATTTGGTGTAGCACAAGCGAGAACCGTACGCCTCGGTGGTTAAATGAAGAATGCTGAAAATGTATGGAAAATGAAAGGAATGTGACTAATGTTCTAATTTTGAATTTAAATCTAGATTATGAGTGGCCAATATTTGATGCGAAAACTAAGAAAGCAGGTGAATAGCTGAAACGATGACGAAGGAGGATGACATCGTCACAACCCAACTCCTCCGATATCTAGAGGATCACCAGCTGATCAGCGATCGTCAATACGGATTCCGCCACGGACGATCAGCTGGTGATCTTCTCGTTTATCTCACTCATAAATGGGCTGAAGCAATAGAGAGTAGAGGGGAAGCGCTTGCGGTGAGTCTGGACATTGCGAAAGCTTTTGACCGGGTTTGGCACAAAGCACTATTGTCCAAATTACCATCCTTTGGATTGCCTTCTGGGCTTTGCACATGGGTTGCCAGCTTTCTGTCTGGGCGGAGCATTAAAGTCGTCGTTGATGGGTTTTGCTCCGACGCTATGCCCATTAATGCTGGCGTCCCTCAGGGTTCCGTGCTGTCGCCCACGCTGTTCATCCTGCATATCAATGATATGTTGCAAATTGCTAACTTTCATTGCTATGCGGATGACAGTACGGGTGACACTCTATACTCCGGACGTGCTAATGCCCCCCATGCTGAGGTGGAGGAAGGCAGACATAGGCTGGTCTCAGAAATTGAGAACTCTTTAGAGAGAGTCTCCGAATGGGGTGGGCTAAATCTAGTCCAATTTAACCCCTCCAAGACCCAAGTCTGCGCATTCACCGCAAAAAAGACTCCCTTTGAGGTTGCACCGCGGTTCCAGGGTGTTTCCCTTAAGGTTTCGGAGAGTCTTGGTATCCTTGGTGTCGAAATTTCTAGTGAGGTCCAGTTTCGGAGTCACCTAGAGGCCAAAGCTAAACTTGCCTCTAAAAAGCTTGGTGTGCTGAACAAGGCAAAGCGATACTTCACGTCGAGTCAGCGGCTTTTGCTTTACAAAGCTCAAGTGCGGCCCCACGTGGAGTATTGCTCCCACCTCTGGAACGGTGCACCTAAATACTTACTTGGGCCTCTTGATTCTTTACAGCGAAGAGCCACTAGAATTATCGATGATCCAAGGCTCTCCGAAACATTAGAACTGCTCGAGCTCCGGAGGGACATTGGTTCACTGTGCATCTTTTACCGCCTGTTCTTTGGGGAATGCTCTGAGGAGCTTTTTGATATCATCCCGGCGTCGGTGTTCTATCACCGTACATCACGCCACCGTCAAAAGGCTCATCCACATATCTTGCAAGAATGGAAATCACGCACGACTCGCTTCATGCGTTCATTTTTACCACGCACGTGCAAGATGTGGAATAATCTTCCCCCGGAAGTATTCCCGCAATGCTACAATATGCAGTCTTTTAAAAAGGGTATCAAAAAAAGCCTTACTGAGCTGGCAATGCGTCGACAACGCCCCTAGTGTTGCAGATGTCCATAGGCTACGGTTACCGCTTTCCATCAGGCGGGCCGTATGCTTGTTTGTCGCTCTTAATATATTTAAAAAAAAAAAAAAAAAAAAAAAAAAAAAAAGCAAGGTGAAAACCGGTAGCGATCACCGTATTGTTAGAGGCACATTGAATATCAATGTTAAGCTCGAAAGGTCACGTCTGGTGAAGTCTACGCTCCGTCCAAATCCTGTCCAAATCCAAAACCCCGAAGGCTTTCAGCTGGAACTCCAAAATCGCTTCCAGTGCCTAGCCGACTGTAACACAGTGGACGAGCTAAACGACGGGTTGGTGGAAACTGTCCAAGCTGTTGGATCGAAATTCTTTAAGACCCAACGCCGAAAGAAGACTCAAAAGCTCTCAGAAAAAACTCTTGAGCTAATGGCCGACCGGAGCGAAATGAAGCTGCAGTCTTCAGTTGATATGTCAGCCTACGGTGAACTCAATAGACGAATCTGGAGTTCCTTGCGACACGACTTGCGTGCTCTTAGTACTTCACGTATTGAGGCCGCAATTGAGCGGAACCAAGGCTCTAAAGTGTTCGCAAAGGATTCGTCTATTGGGCAACACCAAATGACAAAACTGAAGACCGAAAATGGTAGCGTCATTTCATCCAAGCCTGAGATTCTGAGAGAGATCGAGAACTTCTATGGACAGTTATACACCTCGACACGTAAGCCCGCTACTAACACAGCTCAGGACATCAGAGCCAAGTTAGTCCGACACTATACCGAAGATATCCCGGACGTCAGCCTGTACGAGATTAGAATGGCCCTCAAACAGCTTAAAAACAACAAGGCACCAGGTGAAGATGGAATTACGACCGAACTTCTGAGAGCGGGTGGTAGACCGGTACTTTTAGTCCTCCAGAAGTTATTTAATTCTGTCATCCTTGAAGGTATAACGCCAGAGGCATGGCACAAGAGCGTGGTGGTGCTCTTCTTCAAAAAAGGCGATAACACCTTATTGAAGAACTATAGGCCCATCTCGCTCTTGAGTCATGTGTATAAGCTGTTTTCGAGAGTCATTACGAATCGTCTCGCACGCAGGTTTGATGAATTCCAGCCTCCCGAACAAGCCGGTTTCCGAAAAGGCTTTAGCACCATAGACCACATCCATACGCTGCGCCAGATTATACAGAAGACCGAAGAGTATAATCGGCCGTTATGCCTAGCGTTTGTGGACTATGAGAAAGCCTTCGATTCAATCGAGACTTGGGCGGTGCTGCAGTCCTTGCAGCGATGCCAAATTGACTATAGGTATATCGAAGTTTTGAAGTGTTTGTACAGTAAGGCCACTATGTCAGTCCGACTACAGGACCAGAGTACGGAACAAATTCCATTGCAAAGAGGCGTGAGACAGGGAGACGTTATTTCTCCGAAACTGTTCACAAACGCATTGGAGGATGTTTTCAAGCTCTTGGAGTGGAAAAGATCTGGCATCAACATAAATGGCGAGTACATCACTAACCTTCGTTTTGCCGATGATATAGTCATAATGGCGGAATCGCTCGAGGACCTTAGCACCATGCTCAACGACCTCAGTAGAGTCTCCCAGCAGGTTGGTCTTAAGATGAATATGGACAAGACAAAGATCATGTCTAATGCTCATGTTCCACCTATACCGGTAATTGTTGGGAACGATACTCTCGAAGTTGTCGACAAGTATGTCTACCTAGGACAGATTGTCCAATTAGGTAGGTCCAACTTCGACAAAGAGGTGGCGCGAAGAATCCAACTCGGCTGGGCAGCGTTCGGGAAGCTTCGTCCTATCTTTTCGTCCAAAATACCGCAGAGCCTGAAAACGAAAGTTTTCAATCAGTGTGTGTTGCCAGTGATGACTTATGGAACTGAGACATGGTCTCTTACTGTTGGCCTCATTAGTAAGCTCAAAGTCGCGCAGCGAGCTATGGAGCGAGCTATGCTCGGTGTTTCCCTGCGAGATAAGCTCCGGAACGAGGAGATCCGCAGGAGAACTAAAGTGACCGATATAGCTCTTAGAGTTAGTAAGTTGAAGTGGCAATGGGCAGGCCACATCGCTCGTAGAACTGACAACCGATGGGGAAGAAAGGTTCTCGAGTGGCGACCACGAACCGGAAGACGCAGCGTAGGCCGGCCCCCCACTCGGTGGACCGACGACCTGGTGAAAGCCGTGGGGAGCCGATGGATGCAGGAGGCGAGCAGCCGCTCAAGGTGGCGTGCTCTGGGGGAGGCCTATGTTCAGCAGTGGACGTCTTCAGGCTGTTGATGATGATGATGATGTGTTCTACAGTAATAGAACTCCGACACAGTCATACAATACTATGGTAACTACCCATGCAACCTACTGGAAAGGGCTGCAGAACCTATCTCCGACTAAAAATATCAGACTATCAGACACAATTCATAGTCGTCCTGTCAGGTTTTGACACCGGAGAATCAATCGTTTATTCTCATTACAAAACCAAATTTAATATTTGAACTGCATGGTTATCTATCTCTGAGGAAAGATGCTGCTATCAATATACTCACAGCTAGAGATCACTGGGAAGAAATGATATGCACCAATGTTGGAAATCTACTAGCTGCGTCAGGATATCGTATCGGATAATGTGGGATCCGTTGTAAGGCGGGCGGAGCGGCGCGGCGATGTCTCGCTGTGGCACCGGCTGCAGTGTCGCCGCGCTGCTGCAGCCACGCCGTGGCACGACCCACACGGCCCCACCCGCCCGCACCGTGCCGCGCGCTCCAAAACGCTGTCGGTTTAAATATGCTATTTCCGATGGAGTCGAGACGATTGGATTGCTTCTTCTACTTGCAGACGAGCGGGTGCCTCGCCTGCTTGCCTGTCGTTAAAAAGCGGCTATAGGTACTATACATCATTTTGCCGTGACTTTTATATCCAGCTCAATTTGTGATATGGCATAAAGTAGGTAAAATCAGTAAAATACAAAGGTTTACTCAAATAGTAGTTACGCCCGCAGGATAAAATTATCCTGTGTTAATCCAGCGTATAAGCTATCTGCATTCCAAATTTCATCAAAATTGGTTCAGTAGTTACGGAGATTAATGGTAACAAACATTCACACACACACAAACTTTCGCATTTATAATATTAGTAGGATAGTAGGAAGGATAGGATTAAGGAAGTGTAGCTACAATAAAACAAATTGACATCCAATTATAATTGTTTTAACACTTGATGCTATACAACTTGGTTTCGTGTCGGTAACATATGCCATGGTTGGTGGAGTACCCCACCACTTTATTATCGTGACGTATCGTATCGAAAACTCATTTGCGGGATGTAACAGCGAGGTAACAGCATGTTTATTACTATTGCCACTGTTACCACCGCATAAAGTTGCGCCTCGCCGACGAATGTCAAATTGTCAGTACATACATACTCGTACCTACGTTGCAATATCCTTTACAGGGTTACAGTATCTGTAAAAGTTTTTAACAAAAAAGCACAAATGTTAATTGTTTTAAAAACATAAACTTTAGAAACACTTGTTGATATAGGTACTTATTTTTTAAATAATTAAGAAAGATCAGTATTTTAAAATTATTGCAAGCAACTACTTAGAGTGCCACTTGACTGTTCTATGTAGGATGCAACGGCAATAGTGCAGTGCGGTTGGTTTGTATATTTTTGTTTTCGTAACGTTGGTACCTACTTCCATCGGCAAAGTAGTACAACTCTACAAAAGCGCGTGCCGCCCCTGCTAGATTGTGTCGCTACCTACTATCTGTACACGAATATACGTCGGTTCGCGAGCTCCTAATGGATTTCCGATATAAATATTATTCCCCGCGAATCCAATTGTCGTCACGATTGATACTCTATCCTCCGTTTATTGCTGATACTAAATAATTTCTTTTTATGTCGCAGAACAAACTTCGTCGTTTATTTTTGTTGCTTTATAACTTGGGCGAGGAACGTGAAGCAATAAGTTAGCGTAGCTACTAATATACTGTAATACAGTATTATAATACTATCTGTGTGTAACGTCGCGTGTGTACCTACCATACCTACTGTACGATACCGGCGAGTAAGCTGGTGGATGTGCGAGACAGTTATACATTCGAATGTAAACAATATATTCCAGCCTCGTGTCAAGTGTTCATATATTAACACTACCCCCCGATTAGGCACATATAGCTTAAAGTCTTCCCTCCAGCGGTTTATTATATTTATATGAATCACACTCGCATGAGAGTTTTCTGGTTCATATTATATTGAAACTTTATAATGTCGAGGTTAATGGGAAGCAACACGCCGCAAGATCACATCAACAAACATTCTGCGAAACGATCGGAACCGACCCTCCCGCCGCGCTTCACTCAACAATATGGTAAGACTTAACCCATCAACTATCAATAAATCCTCGTACAGGTAGAGCAGTTTGCTTATACGAAGGTAAAGAACTTTATTATTCTGTTTTATGGGCAGAATAAACATTGAATCGCTCACATATAACGTTTACTAGGCTATATCCATTGATCCCCCATTCCATGAGTGACCGACATCAGCGGCCAGCGGCCGGCGGCCGGGTAGCCGAGCCTCTTGTGCGCGCCAGTTAAACCTCTATAATGTATTTAGAACCCATAAATAAATTATGGTGGCGCATTGAACATGGATAACTTATGGAAATGAGGAGGAGTCATAAACCTTTCACCGTATTTTTGGTACTTAGTCCACGGAACGTCGGACGTACTACGCTCGTACCTAGTACATCTTTTACTATAGTTAATCTATTGGTATCCAAAACGTCAAGACATACTATGCTTATCTTATCCATTACAAAAAAATCCTATCCTCGATCCATTTGAGCGTGGCGTGGCGTGGAATTTGTAACATTGCTATTGCCCGCGACTTCGATCAAGTAGTAGCAGACTTGGCCCTTCGCCTCGCCATAAATCCCGCTATTCCAATTTTACTTTCCATAAAACCTTAAAAGTTGGTCCAGTATTTAATTTTTATTTATATAGATAGATAGATTACACGGAAGTTAACAGTAATGAGAGTTGACAAATTAAACGAGAACAGCGCGTTTGCAATGACGTTATTTCCGCCCGTTATAAAGCCGCGACTCCGACGTTATTTATCGTTACGCTGTCGTGGATTATCGCTCTTTATTGAGCAAAACAAACCCGGCTTGACGCGCATTACGCCATCATCGGTGCCTATCTACCTACCACATAATAATATGACGCGATGTCAACATTACTAACTCAGTTCAGGCTGAGAAGCCCTGCATAGGGGCCCTGACCCAGCGCCATGCATGAAAATCGCGCGTTCTATAAACAAGCGCCTTTTTCTCCATTTCGTCTATTTGGGTTTCGAAAACATTATAACTTCTTATCTGTCTAAAATATCTAGTAAATACGGAAGTATTAATTTGATTCTACATTCTAAATATTAAATAATTAGTATGGTTTAATGTTAAAGTATGCATGGTAACAAGAATGAGTCTCAAACTAGAAGGTCGTAAATCCCCATGCACTATCCCCATCAATGTGGATCATGAACTTTATCCCCACCACGAGCTCAGTTTACCACCAAAGGGAAGTTTGGCCAAAAACTCCACAAATCAGCATTGATGGGGAAAGGCAACGAGGATTTATGGAACCAGCCCCTCACTTTTTACTGCTACCATATTTTAAGATCTTTTTCTTCTTCTTCTTCTCGTGTAGGCAAGTGGTCAGTTACAGCTAAGTAAAATGTTACTCTATTGCCTTTTTAACATTCGCACAAATTTAAATAAAACAAAGAACAATTAAGTTTGAAGCAAAAGGGGTGGCTCAGCAAGTAGATGTAGTTCAATTACTATTTTGAGTAAACTTACCTTTCCACAACGTTCACAAAGTAAATTCAACCCTGCTTGTTATATCTTCACAATATACTTACTGCCATAGCTCCGCACCACATACTATACCGTATACAGGTACATTAGTTGATCTCTACCAAACAACAATAATGTTGTGTTTCCGGAAGTTAGATGGCGAACTACAGATGGAGCCAACATGTCGCAAGTTGCAGGCAAGTTCCATCCATGTCGCGCCGTGACGTCACGTGAGGGATCGTCTCAGTTCCCACACTACCTACTCAAGACGTACATAGCTCGGAGCTCGCAGACCAAGGATCTGCGCTAGAGGCGTCGGGGTTATTAAGGTCAGGATACTAAGGAAGGCTTAACTGGAAACTTGATGAGGCAGTAAGGAAGCCAGTGTTCAAAGTTCAACAGGCAGTTTTGATCAAGTAGAGTATTTCCTAGTATTTATAGTACCTAACGTCGCACTGTTCATGTTCCTGGATATATATCTGCGCTCACAGTGAAGAACGCAGTAACTAACGTTATTGGCAAAATTGAGTTAGATACATAACCGCCAAAAAAAACTATGGGATACCGTCTGTACTAATAATTTCATTATTCATAATTTCATTTCACATACCTCATTTTTAATAATGATGAAATTTATAATGGTGGTTATTTATAAATAACTTTGTTCATAATAGTTACTTTTTATATTGATCTTTTCTTATACAATTTATTCAAATAATGTTTAAATTTATTAAAAATTATGTTATAATGTTAATGTTAAGAATTTTTTTATCATACTTTTTTTTATTATAAATTTCATTACTTATAATTTCATAATAATCAGCATTCATAATTGTATTGTTCATAATGACTTTTTCATATTTTTTAGTTAACATAATAATAATTTTGAGGTAGTTAAATCATTATATACATATGCATGTATACCCTAAAGATACTAAGATACTAGTCTAAGGCAAAGTCATAAATAGGTGCGACGACGAGCGAAGCGAGGAGGAGCGTTAGGTTAACTGTGACCACACGACGCACGAGCCGAGCGAGCGAAGCGAAGCGTAGCGAGCGTGCCGCGGCAGCGGCCGGCGAAGTGCCAGAAGTCACTTATCCTTATATTAAAAAATTACAGAAACCATCTATATTAAGTTTCAGGTTACCGTTATTTGATTTAAATATTTTACACGTGTTTTTATTAGACATTTCAAGTTATTTATTAAAATAATGCACAAAGTTCACCAACAACACCAAAATCAACATAACATGAGAAAATATAAGTTATTTTACAATTACCCACAGTCCACACGTTAATTTTGTTTGTTTTGACTGGATGAAGTGCCTGCATAGATTGAAGAGCAAATTGGCTTGCCGTACTACGTTTTTATAACTGATTAGGATATATATAACAATCAACAGTTCCAGTCACATTAATTTACAGTATTATTGATATTTTGTTTTATGCTTAAAGTTAGTTATGGTAAAAGAACATTATAAATTTGTACTGTTATGTTATATACGCCTTATGAGTTTCATTCTTATAAATTTGGATTATTATTAATTTTGATTTATAATAAAGAAAATTAGATGTAGTGAAAGTATAATAAATCACATTATGTGAAATGATGATTATAAGTAACATTTTTATTTGTAACAAAATTATGACAAACGATTTTATGAGTTTCGACAGTGAACCAAAAACTATATTCTGTTCTTTCTCACTCATCAAAATTCCACCTGGAACACAAAAACTCAGGAAGTAAGAATGCAGCAACTCTACTACTCTCGACCACTCGCAAGTTTTGATTTCGCGTTTTTCTCAGAAACATGTTTTACCTACTTACTGCATTTTTCATAAGAACGGCAGATATATCCAGGACAATTAACTATGACCAGTAAACTACAACAGTAAACGGCTAGCACTCTCGTTAGTTTCTATAATATTACATGTATACATAGTATTATTATATGTATGTGGTCGTTGGGCGTTATTATTAATATTATGACCAGTAAAACTTCATTTTGGAATCGTTTCTATACAAATTGTAAGTTATTATTCAGAAATGTAATTTCCCTTATAGTCAATTCTATGCACCATGTAATCGTTAGATCTGCAACCATCGCGCGGTGATCACTCTCACGGTGCAAGTGTGCTGCGCCGAGATTCAATCCGGAGGATACAGCGTGCTGATCCGGAGACACACACGTCAGATGCGAGCGGATACACAAGCAAGGTACAGGTGGATGTGTGGATATATCCACCGTAGCCGAGCCGGATATGTCGGGCCAATTCCATAGAGAGCGATGCATGCTAAACTTTTGGCAACCTTGCATGCAAAAATATTCAGCTACTAAGAAACTTGTTTTTTTATATTTTTTTATTGATTCATAGGCTTGCGCTTGACCACTATGTCACCTGATGGTAAGTGACGATGCGGTCTAGGATGTAACGCGCTCGCCTAGAAGATACCTGTTCACTCTCGATTTGAAGACTCCAAGATTGTAGTCCTCGGGAAATACAGACGCCGTAAAATAACTATAACATTTCAATAGTTTTTATGCAAATTGACTTATGAAATTCAATTGGCCCAAGCGCCCAAACAAAGAAACACCTCTTCTCCGCTCCGTTTTCTCTTTATTTATTATCTGCGCATAGTACAAAATGAAACATTCGCAATTCTGTGAGAAAATAAAACAATGGAAATCGTGTAATAAAAGGCGACCGACTGGCGACCACCGAGCAGCGGCGCGCGAGCCCTGCGAAGTGCCCTCACCAGCGAGACGTACTCCGTAAAACTTTACTTTTAACTGAACCCACAAAAATGTCTTGTAAATGCTACGCTCTTGCCCTAATTTCGCAAATGCTGAAATCTTTTTGTACGAAAATAAACGTATTATATTATGACGATACTTTTGGTACCCTTGTCGTCGTCAAAACATTGAATACAGCGGGATATTAATTTATGAAATAAAAATATTTTCTCTGTGGTTCCGGTTGGCGCTGGCAAAGTTTTTGGTAACGTGTGTGAAAAGCCACGAGGAAAAGTTATTGTATAGCGAATATAGTAAATGTTCGCGAGTCACTGTGCCTTTTATAGCAGTAGCTTGAATATACTTCTGCTGACACCTAACTTCTTATTGAAGACTAGTTGCGCCCTGTGGTTTCACCCGCGGATCAAAATATAAAATCCAGCGTATAAGGTATCTAAATTCCAAATTTTATCAAAATTGGTTCAGTAGTTGATAAAAGGTAACAAATATTTAAACACACATACAAACTTTCCCATTTATAGTATTATCAGCATTAGTATTAGCATTAGGACTAGGATGAGCCGCTGGCTTCACTCAACTGGCGATGAATTGCCACAGAACAAAAAAATAGTACAAAGCTGCGTAGTAGATACCTACACAATATGTAAGTTTAATTAAAATCATCGGTGAACACCCTCACAGTACGGTTTGTGTAACAGTATAGGCAAGGTCAGTTATCTTGTTAGGATGCGCTCGACGCATGGGCGGCCATTGTGAATGTATATCAGATTATATCGGCTCCGAATCCAATTCCAATTGGCTTGGCTCCGCTGGGACCAGAATATCTGATCTCCTCACATTCCATGTATTGTATAGCTGCCTACTCGTGTACATAATACATTGTGTGTGTTGAAAGGATGCATGTCTGAGTAGAACTGAGAACTCAATGCTGTTTTAACTAGATAATATTATGAATAATTATTATACGACTAAGTATTAACTATGACGATCTAATATTCACGAGTTACAAAAAAGTGATTTAGTTAAGTATGAACTCAACTTTCTGTTACCTATACAATATTACACTGCGGGAGTTGTCCACAGAACTAATCGGCTCTCTTCCTAATATTGGGGAGTTTACTCGAGCCAGCTCCTTGAAATTTGTACTACATCATGGCTCCAATCCAGGTACACCTATAAGAAACATTCGCTTTCTTAACATTTCTTTTTAGGAAATACCAATTTTAAAAAGACAAATAAGTAATGGATGATAAAAAATTCCCAAATCTTTAACGCTGGTAGTGGCAGCGCTCGTATATAACTCGGCAATGAGGCTTGGCGTAGCCTGTACTGTACTCTACTGGCTTGTAGCGTAACCACAGATTAAGGAAAAAACAAATGACTAGCGTAACTTACACCGCTCGCTCCCACAGATGATCAGTTACTACGTATGCTCGCAGCTGACTGCGCGCTACGGCGTAGCAACGCCCTACGACGTAGCGCGTAGCGTGTAGTCTTCGTGTTATAATATTTATACAGGTGTCGCTTTGCAAATTCTCCATATTTGTAAGGTTCATTGCAATGCATACAACTAATAATGTAATTCAAATTCCACACTTAAAACAACAACTTTTTTTTACGTATACGCAATGACGTCATAATATTCGATAAAAATATAATTTCAACATCGATAAGAATGTTCAGAGCACTATTTAAATCAGACAAAATATTATATAGGAGTATTATTTTATGCACGGATGACCAATTTCCTCCCATTTTTCCGCAGGATATGCAAATGGCGGAGTCTCTGCGGAGGCGCCCTCAGCCGCCCGCGCCGCGCGCCGTGCTCCACGGAATAAATTCTCCGCGCGGCTTGCGGCCGCCGGACGGTTAGTAACTGATCCCAGTTCACAACTACAGTTTACAAAACGAGGCAAAATTGTAACTTACGCCGTTAACCCGAGTCTGATCCACTCGCTGCCACCACGTAGCGTCCTATCACCGCGGTGGCGGCGCACCCGGGGGATGGAAACTATTGTTCTAAATGAATCTTAACTTTTCAATTTAGCGGCGAGTGCCGTCCATTAAACTCTTAAAGAGTGTACCGACTCGACTTCGATTGCCTGTTAACGTTCTCATAAAAGGAGCTTTTAAACTCGTTCGCTGAGAGTTGTGAACTGGACGTGGCCTTTATATCTTTCTATCGCAGCGGGGCGCGGTTCATCGGGGTGGAGGTGCTGCACCCCCTCTGATTGGAATTTTTATTGAAAATTACGAAAAAATCTTCCCGCAGCGGGAGAGTTTGAAGAAACTTTGTTTTTACGTGGATTTTTTTTTATTCTAACAAATAAATTAATTTGATTTGATTTGAAATACTTTTAACTCGGTTTTACAATGCATTTGCCATCCGACTTTTAAATAAGTGATTTATGAACAAAATTGTAAAAGTCATGGTTTAACGTAGTCTTTAAAGTTCGGTTTAAAGTAAGGATTTACTCAATTAGATCGCAAATACACTCCATAAAACATTATCACATAACACACAACATAACATTACATTATGTAAAAGGTCACTCAACTTATATGCTCCTTTCCCTGTTCCCGGTGCAAAGGTGCCCTATAATGCACTCGCCGCATTGCCGCCTATGCAACACTAAGCCCGTGGACCTGAAAATGAATTTCAGAGCAAAACTTGGTACTTAAGTATCTTTATTTATAACTCACACTTTAGGCTGCCCCCACATTGGGCGGTAGCGATATCGCCGCGACATTTTACCATCGTGCAGCGTGTGTCGCTCGAGGATCGCTACCGCCCAATGTGGGGTCAGCCTTACTCATTCGTAGCAGAATCGAGTAATATTTTATGTTGTGTCGTCCACTGTGCGCCGCGCCGCGGGAACTAATACGTTAAGGGCTTGGAAAATATTTTGTTACAGATACTGTGTTAGTTCGTCATCATTTATATAAGACAGACACAGACTATCAAGTTTCAACACAAAGATAATTCACTCAAAAGTCATCAACGCCTCCTATAATTTTTTTTTTTTTTTAATAGTTATGGCCCATGTTAGGGGCGACGAAGGTCCCAGTTCTCTGCGGTAAAGTTGGAGCCAAGACTATGTTTGAGGGAAATAGACATTCATGCTAGATACGTAGTAAAACAACTTTTATTCAAAAACATGGAAAATGGCCTAAAATGGCGCGCATTTACAATGCAAATGGCGCCACGTGCATGTGGTGAAAATTAGAACTACATCTTTAGTTTAATTTTCTCTTTAGTATTAAAGTGAGATAAACGTATTGAGCAAAAACGTTTCCAAGGAGTTTCGATCATTCAGCTTATTTATTCTCGTAATGTAAAACTTCTTGGTGAAACTCATAGATATGTTTTATTGAAATTTAAAAAAAACTTAAAGGTTTCGCACGGCGCTATACAACGAAGGATGCGGTAAAATAGGTACTTAGGTGAGAGTACCTATTTTACCGCACGCTCCGTTGTATGGTGCGTAATGTTTAACTTTCGAACAATGTATACAGGCTTTGTAAATGCATTTTTTGAGCAAATGTGTTGAAAAGTAAATCAACCTGGTCGAGAAATTGACACACTATTCGTGAATAACAGTCGGATACATATTTATATAAAATGAATTTTGTACAGCAGCAGTATCTTATTTATATTTAGAACGTGTGGAATATAGACTGTGGATTTTATTTACTTACATCGTTACCTTGTTTTATTTAAGGGCCTCCTACATGAATCACACTCATGAGAATTTTAATACTAAAATACATCAATTAAAGTGACTATCTTTGCTGGATGTACGAAGGGAGTGGGAAAAAGATGACGGTAAAGGAAGCCAGAGTGCCCTGACCCCCTTCGCCGTCATCCAGTCATCATTTTCCCCTATCTTTTTCCCTCTCACTTTCCTTTTCCCTTGGACAGGGTTAGAGCTTAAAACTAACTTACCCATGCGAAGCCGGGGCGGGTCAGCTAGTGAATAACAAAAGAGAGCTACCGTACTAACATGCAAACGGTGTCCTGCAATACCTGTGCCTGTTTGTGTGCACCTAGCTATACCTATAGTGCAGAAACAAACCCACCTGTAGCATTAGAAGATACTAATTGTGACTTTTGGGTAGTTACGCTAAGTAGGACGATACAACACCAACCTTTTCCCAATAGTTTCATAGCTTCACAGTTATTTATTCGTAAAAACAGAATTTACATGTCAAAAAAATATCTTCTACATGAGGTTCCAACGGGTCCGAAACCAACTGTAACGTAACAAAATGAATGGCCTTGCCTAAATATCTCAAGGGCAACGCGTCAAACTGGTGTTTTGGTTTCATCGTGTTGGATCAGTGTCAAGTGGAAGTGTAGAGGTAGAGCGCCTCCAAGGACAGTCTACTCCCCACGTAGGTATGTTCCGCAATTGTTTATGGTTTCTGAGCCGTAATGAAAATATTCTAGGTCTGTGCTGGACTACTGCTTTACACTAATTCCTGGAACATCTTATGTAGTTGAGTTGCATATATAGAATGTAGGCACCAATAAAGAAACACCTGATTTGTTTAATAGTCTTTTTTTTTATGTGGGAGAATATTCTTCAGCGCTCATATTTAAAAAAGGTTCTAAACAAAGTGGGTAGTCGCAATCATACCTCCAGCCACCGTTTCCCTTGGGAGGCGTTTGAGGGTTCTGAACAACCATACCATCGAGCCCGAACAACATTACTGCTTGAGCCTTCTTGGGGAACAGTCGATTGCTCTTCGTCATTGAAACGATGTTCTGTAACGCGTCTTTTCCACTTTGGAACCCCCCTGTTGAGACGACTCTCGGCGCCATGCAAGCCACGGCGAGTGCACGTCCTCCGGGAAATCGCCCGAACAAGTGCAGCAACGAGGAGCTCCAGCTGGTGTCGCAGTACTCACAGTAGTACTCACCCAATGCGGCGATCTTACGCCATGTAGTTTTATTGAATGCCAAGCCGTTGGCGTACAGAGGTCTCCACGCGTCCACTGTCAGCTTACTATAATCCAAGTCCAATGCCAGGGATCTTCCAAGCGACAGAACATCAGCATCCGTAACGTAAGATAGTGATAACTTCGAAAGCTGGAGCATGTGTAAGAAATCTGGAAGTACGTAGCTGGCTTCATCGATAAATATGACCATATCCTTGACAAATTTAGCCCAGATGAGTTGATCGAAGACGACGTTTGCTGTCCACCACCAATGGTTCTTGGTTTCCCTCAACCGGACATCGTTCGTACATTCTCCGCTAAAGTGAACTGGAAAAAGCTGTTCCGAATAAGAATAAAATAACTGTAAAACCATGCAGAAATCAATTTGTTGAATAAGATAGTTGATGTGTTCGTCGTAGAAGCTGTGCGAGAATATAAGCAGAACCGTCCGTACACCGCGCACTTGCGCTAGAGAGACCACGAGGTACCGCAGCCGCTCCAGGTCCCGGTGCACCCGGATCGTGATGATGGTGGTCTCGGTGTCCGGAGGTCCAAACTGCAACCAATTCTTTACATTGGGATGTTTGTTTTGTTCCACCACTGCTGCTAATATGGCTTCAGGTGTGCCGTTCGCTGTAACATGCTCTTCTTTAAACTTGAAATATTTTTGCATGTGCTCAGGGATTAAATTCGTAACTTTTCTTTTATAATAATTACAATGAATTACATAAATAATAAGAAAAGATAATAGAAAAGTTAATAAAATAGATTTTTTCCAGCCAAAATATGACAGCATTTTTTTTTCATGTAATCAAAGAGTAGGTTTTCAGTTTATAAAAAGGTACTCTGTGGAGTAGGTTCTGTGGAGTAGGTAGGTTAGCGTTACATACATACATATAATACCTAATCGCTTGGGAAGAAGGTGGAAACATTGTGGAAATGCACGGGGCACGGGGAGATAATGGTCTGAGGGCAGTAATCAGATGATGTGCTATTTATAGCTATAACCACGAAGATTGTGGTAAAAACTATGTGCTTACGATTAGGTTAAGTAGGATGTTTGGACAAGGAAGAAACAATTTGGTATTGTAGATATTCCGTTAAATAACAGAGCCTAAAATGAGATTTTCCTCTGTGAGCTTGCAAAGATGCTTGGGTTCATTTTTTTTTAGCTCATAAGAAATTTAACGATTTGGACCCTGTTATGTCGCATTTTTTTTAAATACGTTTTTTTTTTTTCGAGAATGAATGACGTGACGACGTAGTCGTTCACCCGATGTTAAGCAACACGGGCGTCCAATAACAGTTGCAGTGTCACGCGGAACTTTAAAATAATAAAGTTTCGCATGACACTGCACTGCGCACGTCATCCTGAGACATCACACAGTCTAGTAATCAGATTACCAAACTGTGAAATCAGGTCATAAAGTCTCTTTGCCCAGTAATTTCACTAGCTACAATGCCCTTCAAACCGGAACACAGTAGTGCTTGCACACTACTGCTTGGCGGCAGAATAACTGGCATAGCGGTGGTACCTACCTAGACTTAAAGTTTAAGTGTTTTTAGTAAATTGAATTCAATTGCATAAGTAATGAGTGCGCTACCTATGTGGTGCTGAAATTCGAAAATGCGAATAACACATCGCCGAATGCTTAAAGCATCGAAAAACGTTAAGAGAGTCGAGTAATTCATATTAAGTACCTTAGTCTTGTAGGTTCTTACCTAAATGTAATATCTACATAATTAGCAGCGAAGGTTTTTAGAAGCAAAAGGATGTTTAGTGGTTTGCCGTAAACAAATTGAAGTGCCTACTACACGGTAGATAATCGACGTCCGAGAAGTTTCAGGCCTAATGGAAAAAAGTGTAGGTAGACGGAATACCTACCCGTTGTTACCTAACCAAGAAACCAACGAACGGCTTCGGAAAAACTGCACGATGGCGTGGTGGTGGTGGTGGTGTTGTTGGTGGTGGGACCACGGATATTTCTGTTTTTGTTCTACTCCAATTCAATTTGACTAAGTAGGGGTTTTACAGTACCTATGGGCTTACAATTTCCCGTTATTCTTTACGACACGAAATAAAGTTTTAAGGCGTTTCGATGGGAGCTCGCGCTCGGTCTGCGGATAGATATTTTTCAGCGGCAGTTAATGCGTTTTATATTGGCTGTTATTTTTAAATGTCCCTTTGAGAGCCGCCCTCTATTAACTTAATTGAAAAACATAACATTTGTACGTTGAAGCGTTTCAAAATACCCCCGGATCAGGCCGAGTAAGGGCTGCTGCTCTGAGGGAGTTAATTATTACTAAGTAGGTACCTAATACGTGCAATGGTGGGCCGTAAGTGAGCTTAGTACAATCATGTTGCCTTCATTCAAGACGGTTGCAGAGGCGTAAGAAAGGGTATCTAATATCACGTCACTGCGCCAAGTATTATCAACGTGGCAATGCTGCCAGCATGTTGACCTACCGGTAGTGGGCTGAAGCACTTGGACTGTCTATAGGCCATCGCGGCTATTATTCAGTCCATAAGTGTTTTTTGTAGTAGGTAGTGTAGCTAGTTTAGTTTAGTTTAGTTTAGTTTTTATTATTGTAGTAGTTAGCTGGAGTAATAAAGGCAATTTGCCCGTTGCTAGTAATAAAAAAAAAAGTATTATCTATATTAATTTACAATAACGTACTTATAATTAAACTTTAACCAAGGATAGGTAAGTGTGTAGGCAGGTACATAAAAGTGAGTTTAAAAAATACATTTTTACCATCTACATTGAAGCTACTCCAGGTAGTAAAATTGTAAAATATGATTTTTAAAACTCTGTCTGTCTGAGAATTTATTAAAAAGAAACCACTGTAATTTACATGCCGTTTGCTGAATGCATTCTTTGTAGTTCTGAGCAGGTTTTCATCTATTTTTCATCAACATCAGTTAGGTAATCCGAAAAAATGTTAGAACAAGGATATCCACCCGCACCATGCCCACTAATTAATTAACTAGTGTTCTTCAAACGTATGAACAGACTTTCCTGAATCATATAACGAACGACACTTCCTGGTATTTGAAAATGTTATTGCCGTCGCTCTGCTGTCTGCTTCTAGCGCGTGAATTTACCTACATTTTAGAGTTTCGGGACAAAATGATTTTCACCCTTTAAATATTGTGAACAAAATCTTTTGATTTTTTTATCTACCTATCGTTTGGATAGAACCTACGCCATGATTTTCTGAAAATATGTTTTGTAATCTAATTAAAACTACGTACTTTTGTTCGTCCTAATTTTGAAACCGAAAATTCGTTACTT
Organism: Ennomos quercinarius; assembly: GCA_910589525.2. Taxonomy (NCBI): domain Eukaryota; kingdom Metazoa; phylum Arthropoda; class Insecta; order Lepidoptera; family Geometridae; genus Ennomos; species Ennomos quercinarius. The sequence continues at coordinate 17,211,476 of OU342499.1, read as the reverse complement.
TAGCTTTATACTGGCTATAGCTACCAAGATATTCTTTGACAAGGCACGAAAACGTACGATCATAGTTTTTAAATACTATGTGTATAGACACATATGAAAAAATCATCGAAATCGGATAACATTAGGGGTGGAAAAGCGTTGGCGGTTTTTGTACGGAATAGCAGGGGTAGGTATACTTTCAAAATAAAAATAAAACAAAGTCAATCATTAATCCAGGTTCAACCTACCTATAAAAGAAAACAAAGCCACCAAATATGTTTACCTATAGGTAAATAATATATGTACCTACCTGGTTTATCAGAAAGTTACTGAGATTCCACTGTCTACCCACAACCCACATGCCCAACACCTCATCAGTGATCTCCTCCATTAGTGTAACGGCCACAAAAGATATCTTCACCGCTCCAAATAGTTTGACAATAAATTGACGGCATTAGAGGGGCCGTTGATTGTGAGACCAGGTGTCACAGGTAAGCGCAAATTGTGGACCCTTGTCACTCGGCCGAGATTAGACCCTCGTATTTTCCCGCTGCGGTGGGCCACTATTATATACACACTTGATATTCGGCCGCAGATGTAGATACTGCCTGAGCTTTGTGTAAGCCTTTTGTGGACTCAGAAGTGGGCACCTCCTTACTGAAACACGAGTGGTATGATGATGCACGCGGCTGCAGCGTATCTCTAGATAAGTACTATTGGAAAGAATATAAAGTAGGTACGAGTAGGTATCTACCTATGTGGCGATTCCATTTTTATTACCTATAGGTAGGTACATACGTTCCGGCTTGTGGCCGGCACAAGGGCGAGAATTATACACAATATGCTAGGTATATTAAAAGTGGTAAATAGCTTGCTTGCAGCAAAATGGCATATATGTCATTAAATAATACCCATGCGAAATATTTCGAAATTGCATGTCTTCAACCTAGAAGCATAATATTTTGCCTGAACATTATATAAAGTATTATAAGAAAATTTAAATATTTCCCCGTTTTGGACTTATAACGCATTTCTGAAAGACTGGGTATTAACCATACACTTATGTACCTAAATAGGGTGAATTCTGTGGTATTAACTAAGTGATAGGTTCTTGATTGGTTGAATGACCCCCATATGACTACGGGCACAAGCAAAGCGAGTACCTATATTTTGTAGTTGACTACATAAACAAAGCAAGTGTGCCGCCGCTCGCCGCCGGAGGCGCCCGAACGTGCTGCCCGGTGCGGCCCGGGCACCGGTGCCGGCGCGGGCGCTGTGGCGTACTTTTATCTCAAAAGCAGCCAACAACATTTTATTTTTCAGCTTGATTTTTTCCGCATTTGATATTTTGCTGCCTCGTCACCTCTGGTGCCTAGAGTAACTGCTCCTGCTGCTCTACCCTGGGCCGGCGCTGCTCCGACAGAACACCCAGACCCAGCACAAGTATTTGCGCTTTTTTTTCCTGTGCTCAAATACTTGACCTATCGCGGGAATCGAACCCGCCGCCTCCGTGTTATGAGCCGACCTGCTCAACCACCACACCACAGAGGCTGTCAAATAATAGGATATAAGGAATAAATAATATGTTAATAAAGCCTTTTTTATAGACGTATTTTAAATAGTTATTTGTTATACTAGGCTGCAAAGTTGGTTTTTAACGCGAGTACTTGAATTGAAACCTGAGCAAGCGAAGGATGCTAGGATAACCACGAGCGTAGCGAGTGGTTCAAATGAAGAATCCTGAGCGTAGCGAAGGTTTCTTCATTTTGACGAGAAAATTATTGAATAGAAACGTTCGAATTTTAAAAACACTTTCCACTTTCTTTGAATGACAAAGAGAACCTTTCCGAGCTAGTGAGGTGAAAAATATTATGTTCTCTGTCCACTTTTGATACCTGCCTACAGAGTATAGACTGCTTTAGTCTCACAGATTAGAGAAAAAAACAAATGACTATTTAGTCTATAGCTTTGAATATCTAGAATTCTGTGGTCTATAGGTACTCTAACCCTGCCTATATATGTACGTCAACTTGAATAGAAAACTTTACAGCATAATTATACAGAGTTGTTATACTATTTATCTTTACTTCTCTACGCCAATATTTAGATGTTATATATTGCCGCCACTTTCACACTCTGCTGCGAGGGCCGTAAGCCTAATATAAAATACACGTCCATGCGCAATAATACATGAAAGATTGTAACGGGGTGCCCTTTCGGCTAGCTCGCCTGGACACCTCGTTATACAGGAGATCTAGCCCTAGGCCTACGGGAGGCGCGATGAGGGTTGGACCTACCTAAAAAGGGGTGAGCCGGTGAGGGGGTTTAGCCCAGAGAAACACGGATGTACATAAATTACAATAAGTGCGTATATATTCACGTTTCTACATTAGCTTCGATTAACACTAGTGGTCCTTAAAACTATACACCAGAAGCGCACGGGAGGGCGATGATACCTGTGACGACACGATCGCGGAACGTCCCCGAGCAGGTAAACGACGGTAGCCTGCGAGGACCACGGTACGCGGTGGGCGCGACGGGTACGCGGCGGCGGCGGTATGGTTAGTGCATGCAGGGGGTCCAAGGGTCAGGCAGCATAAGCTTGGAGCCACGCGACGACCGAGCCCTTGGAAAGGACGGAGTTCATGCAGGTTTTTGGGGAAACGAGGGTCAGGCAGCATAAGCTTGGAGCCACGCGACGACCGAGCCCTCGAGGGAGGAAGGGTAGCGGAGAGAGATGATCGGGCTGGCATAAGCTTAGAGCCACGCGACATCCGAAGGCCACCTCTCACCGTGTTAGTACGGAGCAACGGGTTAGGAGCGATTTGCTAGAGACTCTGCAGAGCGGAGGATACGTCTATTCACCGCGGGAGCCCCGAGCAAAAAATGCTCGCCTTGCAGCGGCCGACGAGGCCTTATAAAGCATCGCCGCGGCGCCGTGGCGCGACGTCTGCCTGTGTGCATGCGGTGCGGGCGGGGCAGCGAGTGCGGGCAGGAGAAACGGTGTGCGGGTGCAGGCGGGCCTGTAGGTCCGTTACAAGATGACTAAATGCATCTTCCTAAATCGGTACTATCTCAGTTAGCAAGTACAATTCTTACTTAGGAAGCTAACTGACTGAATGTAATTACACTAAGACTGAATTCAGTTTTTTTTTATCAACGATAGGCTAACATTTGCAATGACCACAGTCTTACCTGATGGTAAGTGACGATGCTGTCTACAATGGAGCACGCTTGCCTAGAAGATACCGGCGGAGTAATTACGTAAAATTTGCAACAGCAATGCGACAGCAGTAGCGAAGCATACATTCTCGACACCACTAATGATGTATGACAGCAATCACCGCGAGATTTACGCCTGTCGCAAACCTGTTGCGAGTTAGGTAATTAGGGGGCGGTTCACTCTAGCCTTAAGCCGCAGTGGCACGATCAGAGTCTCCTCAGACCAAGTGGACGCGAATAGCTACTCGGACGCAACTCGTAGGTATCGTTGACACCGATAATCCGAGAGCGCACTCGGACGATATTGTATCCAAGCAGAATAGCCTCGGACTGCGCTCTACTTGTCCGAGCTAGCTCGTATACGAGTAGTGAAAGTGCAATACAAAATCCAAAAAAAAAAAATTCCGACGTTGACTGTGAACAACAATGAAAAGTAGGTATGAAGAAAACGATCCGAGCCAACTATGATAATGTCAACCGATATCCTAGTACACGAAGCTTACGCGTACGAGTCCTCTCTGTCCGAGGAGATTCTGATCGTGTAACTGCGGCTTTCAAAACTCCCAGTTCATATTTGTCAGGAAACAATAACGGTGGTAAGGTGTTCCATTCCTTTGCTGTCCGAATTATAAACGAAGAATCAAAACGCTTTGTACGCATCTATTCGGAGGAATCTCTACTGTTGTATTTCATGTATTTGTATATAACCCTTCATGTTTACTCTTGTCTTAAATTAACGAATCTTATATACCTACTTTTAAATAATCAGTTCTATGACATACCTAACTCATTATATTTTTACTTCAAAATAAGCTTTACTTGTGGACATAGATTGTATACCTAATCAAATTGTGGATACCTACACGTTGTTTACTCTTTTTAGCTCTTTATAAAGCTTATATTGGGGCCAATTTTAAAGGCTTTACATGACAGATCTAAAACTTCTAAAACTGTTGCTGTCCTTGTCAAATAGACGGCAATGTAAGAGACGGATATATTTTTAGTATTTTAAGGACTGTCAACTAAAGCCTTCAAAATCGGCGGGGTAATTACGTAAAATTTGCAACAGCAATGCAACAGCAGTAGCAATGCAACAGCAGTAGCGAAGCATACATTCTTGACACCACTAATGATGTATGACAGCAATCACCGCGAGATTTACGCCTGTCGCAAACCTGTTGCGAGTTAGGTAATTAGGGGGCGGGCCTATTAACAACAAACATCTACCTAAATATACGGAGTCGTGTTTCTGTGCGTCTGTGTGTAGTTCTTTCTTACTGTATAATATTAGGTGTCTGTGGTCTAGTTGTACGATGGTAAAAGGGGGATGGGGGAATTAAGTTGTGCAATTCCATCGCACACTCTCCGAAGTGCAGCTTTGAAAAAACCGATAGGCTGGCAATAGGAATTGCAATCCGGTGTCATTTTCAATCCAGCCGGATACGGTCGAATTTTTGTTGATCCGGCCGGATTGATCACATCAGATTAATTTTCCCTTTTCGTTCCAAAAAGGACTGTTTATGAGATAATCAAGTGAGTGTACATAATATGCGAGATATACATAGCAAAAAAAATGTATATTTGTGAAACTACTATGCGTGTCAACTTTATTTCCGATTTTATAATTAAACAAACCATTAAAAATCTACCACAGTGTAACTATAGTCAAATTTTAACGTAATGGGTGGTTCAGGCTTCCAGTTTTCACAGTTAGATCAATTTTAGTACACATTATTAAATCTAGCAGTTTTCCATTACTTTTACGGTCATGATTACGACTTTAATTTTATGCTGAGTCAGGGCCTATATCATCGCGCCACGCAACGCGCATCGTATGTCGTTTTTTTAAAAATAAGTATCAAAGTACTTTCATGCTGTAAAAATGTAATGTGTGATGTCTTGAATAAATGTATTTTCTTTCTTTCTTCCTAACATAATCAACTTTACTTAATGTACTGAAATTCACAATAATTAGGCATTTGAGCATGTGACTGAGCATGCTAACAAGTGTCATTTTTATGACAGACATCATCATGAATCTGTCTAATGAATGGCGCAATCATCACAAAAATGCTTTTATAACTTCGTCAACCCAAGCTAAGATCAAGTTTAAACATCTTACGCACCGGTATGCATTTAAAGTAACCTATACTCATGCAGCAGTGCGATTATTTTACCAAAAACTGGCATCCCGGATCCGGTGACCGGATCCGGGGCATTGGTACCGCATCCGGTAGACGTACAACGATTCCGGATCCGCCGGATTACCGGATCCGGTTTTCCGGATTGCAATCCCTAGCTGGCAACCTTACGCCGGTGTTCAAGGCTTTGCAGTTTAGTGACTGAATCATTTAGATGACTGAATATAGGATAGTGTTAAATGGCAGGAAGGACACAACCACACACTACTAAGGTGGGTTTTTGATCTATAGATAAATGCACGTTAAAAATGCTAACAAATTCCAATGGTCATTAGGTTTTTTTACCATTGGTTACCTTAACTACGGATCAAAATACCCACCCTAAGACTAAGAGGTACTATGTATTTACGGGTCATATACATCACAGAACACTACTATGTATAACATGTTCATGTTGAAACTCAGGTACATCTGTGTTGAAACTGGATACCCGTAGCGCCATCTTTTGTAAATGGATGCTAGCACGTTTTCTTAAAGTAATTTTAGCATTGTTTATCTCTCACTAGATGGTACTGGCAACAGTTTTAGTACACAGGAGCAAAGAGTATGTAACTATAATATATTATAGCCATTATAGCACACAGTAGCGCGTTCTTAAACGTCGCTCGACGACCCCGAAACACACTGTTTTTTTCTTTAATCTGTGCCCCGAAAGACGCCCTGACGTTTCATCTGTCAGATGACTTCAGTTGACGTTTGATTTTGAGCAGTGTGGCCATTTGAGGCAGGTTTCTGTCATTTTGGCAGATTTGACCCTCAAATTTACACTGGCAGATATAAAAAACGTGGGAGTTTTTGGCAGATATGGAAGGTTTATTATTAACGATTATACTCTCTCACAGATTAGAGAAAAAAACAAATGACTATACTCTCTTTAATATTTCTTTTTTAATTTCTGAATATTATTTTATAATACAGGTAGGTATTAATCCGAGGATGAGGGCGGAGATACCCGTGCATGGCTACGTGAATCAAAATCAGGTGCCAATTTCGGTTTAGAAATTGCGCAATTAACGAAAAAATTAATACGCGTGATATATTATTATCGTTATATGAAATGCGTTAATGCTTCAACTCGCGATTTTTGCTGTCATCTGTCCATTTGTACACAAATAATAATACGTGTACCTATACGTATACTCGCGTTAAGGTCATATTTTTGACGAATCTTGACGTATTTTGATATAAAAGTTTTAGAAGTTCAGGATTTTATTTTTCATTGGTGATTTGTGATTGGTGGGGTAGTTCTCCCAAAAAATAATGGGGGAAGGTGGCAGTGGCGCTGAGCCTATTTTGATAATATTGGCAGAAACAATGAGTCATCATCAACAGCCTGAAGACGTCCACTACTGAACATAGGCCTCCCCCACAGAGCGCCACTTTAAGCGGCTGCTTCCATTGGCTTCCCGCGGTTTTTTCCAGGTCATCAGTCTACCTAGTGGGAGGCCAGCCTACGCTGCGTCTTCCCTTTGGCAGGAACATGTGGTAGGTTAGGCATTGAGTTCTAAGTACCATAATGCGGTAAAAATCTGTTTTATAATGAATTGACATGACGAATCAAATAATTATTTACATCCTTTCATCAAAACAATTTGGCAATACAGTTATACCTTCATAATTACGTATAGGTAGTGTTCGGTCGGTCTACTGTTCGCAGAACTACTAGTTAGTTAAAGCATTTGTTCCTTGTCTCGCCTGATGTTGTTAAGCAATGTCGTTTCCTACTATGGAGTAGGTATACTTGCCTGGAACTACAAGATAGTGATCACTCGAAAACTCACCTTGACTTGTTGATTCTAATAATTTTATGCTTATTTACTGATTACAATTGCTATTATACCTTATTTTCTTTCTTAAAAACTGGTAAAAAGTAATAGATATGAGTATAGTGGAAAATTTTGCGAAATCGAGAATAGAGCCGTTTTTGTTAGTGGTTTTAGGAGTTGAATCTGGTGAAGAGCGAGTTAAACCGTTGGCAACACTGCCTAAAGGTAGTGCAATATTCGTTTAAAAACCTAGTGAATTGTTGTGCTATTTTTATAACCTCTCAGATTACACAAGATTTTTTTTATTCTAGGCCTAGGCGCAGATCTGTGTTTCTAGGACATACAAATAAAATGATAAACTATAATGTATATAATTTACGATTAGACCCTAAATACAAACCTTTTTTCCTCTTTGTTTTTCTTTCGTTCGAAATCGTTGTATAATAGAATGGAATGGCCGCCTGTCAGCTGGTTGGTACTTCTTTAGTTGAGTGAAAAGCTGTCAAATGGTGAATACTTGCGCTGCCACTATTTGCACGCAGTAATATATCAATGTCAAAGCCGTATATAATCTATGGAAACTTTGAATTTATTACCTGTGGAAACTTGTATAGATAACATAAATATATTCAACTCTAAATGAGGGCGTGAATAGGATGCTTTTCATGGTCATAAACATTTTCCGCCAACGTAAATCACTTAAAACCTCAGAAAAAAATTGCAATCGTAAATTTTAAACATTTATATAATTTTTAAGCTTTTAGTTCATTTTGATTTGCTTATTCTACCTTCTGTTTTCTGTATGGATCTAATATGCTAAAAAGGTCCGCAAATGTGCTAAGAACGGTTAAATTATTAGCTCATCTACTGGCCGCACACCCACACACACTATTTAAAAATCTATGGAAATGCGAGTATAGTTCATTGATAAATTTCACGATTTTGTCTATGTGTGCCACTGCGTGTCCAATGTTTATCTTATTTTCACGCAGTACCAGCATAAAATGAGCTCTGCTACGATTGCTTTCTCTTTACAGTAGGGGTCTAGGCTACTGGTCATTAGTAAGTGTGCTATACGTACAAGGCTCTTGTGTTGTATACACGGTCGCGTAGCGTAATCAACTGATCAATTTTTCATTCATCATTGGCTTTATTTACGCAATTAGTGTACAAGTTTATCTAATGTCGAGTTAACATTTTGTATTAAAATAACTTGCCAAGAGCATGTCTACGCTTTATTATTATTAACAAAAATAGTCAGCCCTATTAGTTATTATCATTTGAAAATCTTGAAAATGCTTATTGTTGACTTTGAAGAAAAGCTATGATTACTACTATACCTACTTGGTACCTAATCATAAAAGAAAAAATATATGTTTACGGAAGAAAAGGTCAATAACTATTCAAGTAGGTACCTACCTGCCTACCTACTAGGAGACGCGTATAACCGTTTAGGTAACAGTTTTCAGTTTTTTCCACTTAGGTACCTATCTCTAAGTTATAATCGGATTTTGTTTGAAATACACCTAATTATATTAAAGTTTAAAAGATAAATAGATTTTACTTAGGTCTACCAACAGGGCAACAGGCTACGTAATGCATAGCATGAGGAGGGACACTTTTTGTGGACACTGGAATTAGTGTCAAGTAAATCATATGTAGAGTACCTACCTAGGTACGTAACTACTAGGGATGCGCCGAATATGGGTTTTTTAACCGAACTGAAACGAACATTATCGGTTCAGCACCCACCGAAACGAATATTCGGCTGAATTATTCGTTTCATTAAACGCGAGCTTTAGGTACCGTATTACATGTATTAATTCATTAAAACCATTTCTTTCTCGAATTGGATATTGAAATACCTACCTAACAGGGAATAAAATATTTTTTGTAATTTATTCCTACTATTAGGTACCATGCCAAAGTAAGTTCTTATGTTTGTTCCTCCTATAAGTATACGCTATTATCCTCATATCTTATACGTTTTACATAAACGTACCTTAAAATTAAAATTTATTTACCTTTATTTATTGACACTATAATAATTGTACAATAACAAAAAGCTCATACACGTATGAGTAGGTACAACTTAAGAACATGATAAAATTTCGTATGAAACAAACCAGGCTATTCTTGTGCTACTGCTACAAGTTTATACTGTGACGTAAAATCTGCACTGCGAAATTCATTTGAAATGCGCATTCACGCGATTCGCCGGAGGTAGCACTAAATACCTACTGCGCACGAATATAGGGGCCTTGATAGAGCCGAACACCACGCTCAGTGACGTGCTGTGGAGAGGCTTATATCCAGCAGTGGACTACTATAGGCTGGTCATGTGATGAAAGGGTATATAAATAAAATAAAGTACGTTTTTGTTATACAATTTTATTAAAGTAAAACCAGTCATAAGTGTCATATAAGTAGTAAAAATAAACTGTTTTTGTAATATCATAAAATATATCAATATTATTAGGGATGCGCCGGACATGGGTTTTTGAACCAAACCGAATAACACACTATTCGGATCTCATCTCACAGGGAAACACCGAGCATATATGCTCGCTGCGCATCTTTGACCTTAGGTATTAATGAGACCAATAGTAAGAGACCATGTCTCAGTTCCATAAGTCATCACTGGCAACACACACTGATTGAAAACCTTCGTTATATAGTTATTCGTATTTTGGACGAAAAGTAAGGTCGAAGTATTCGTCTTCTATTCACGTAGTACGTTCAATATACGTATAATAGAAGAATTCTTAAGTCACTGATTCAGTATTATACTAACAAAGAATTTTTATGCGGCTAAAAATGATACATAAGTACATACACATTTTCTTGAAGTAGGATCTAGGTAGGTACTTCTTAGTAAGCATTCAATTTTATCAAATTTTAGGCAAACAATGTAGTTCCATAGTATATTCTATACTAACGGATCGCAAGAGTAGCTTGAACACAATCCATGCAACTTGTTCTGTGTAAGCGACATGTCTGAACAGGCGTACCGACACGCAAGCGAAGCCGGTCGGTACTACCGCAGACGTCGCGGGCAGGGGGGGGCCCTCCGCTCTCCTTCAAACCGCACCCCATCGTTGCTCCGTCTAGCCGCCGAGTTGACTCACTATTAGTATTTATTACACATATGGCCATACTATGCTTCTTTAAAGACAAAATATATAATGGTGAAATAAAGCAGCTTGGCATTAAATTTTTGGTAATTCTATCCTGTTTTGACTTAGCAGCATTGATTCGATTTGATACTAGTACTTTCTTTCCGATACCAAGTAAGTATCGAAAGAATGATTTGATGCTAAAAAGTACTTGGCATCAAAAGAAAAGTATCGAGTACTTACTCGTATCGGAACATCCCTAATCATCAGCCTGACGTCCACTGCTGAACATAGGCCTCCCTCAAATTACCGAATATTCGGCACGTCACTAATTATTATACTTACCTACAGTATTGATTTAGTAAAATTAAAATATTACTACTTAGTTAAGTTTATTATTATCTTAAATGATAATCTGAACTAGGTAAATAAATAACCTACCTAGGTACTTATAAATATAAATAAGGTATATTCCCAGTTGCCCCCACATGGATTGCCCTCGGGTGGCAACTGGGAATAAAAATTCCCAGTTGCCACCCGGTGAAGACTGGGAAGCTATTACCCCCACTTCATTCGCCGTACATTGCTGCGTAGATCGCCAACCCCTTTCATTATCGTCCAAATGTAATCTGTACATTGTTCTTGGGGAAAAGGGGGTAAGTGCGGGGGGAGGCAGTGCAAGTAGAGGGGGCGGACTAAGTGAGGGGGCAGGTGGCGGCAAGTGCAGAGGGAGGCGGAGCAAGTGCGCGGGGGACAGACTAAGTGAGGGGCGAAGTGGGGGCAAGTGTGGGGGGGCGGACTAAGTGAGGGGGCAAGTGCGGGGGGGACCCCCGCACTTGCCCTCCCCCCCACTTAGTCCGCCCCCCTCCCCCTTCACTTAGTCCACCCCCCTGCACTTGCCTCGCCTCCCCCACACTTGCCCCACCTCCCCCTCACTTAGTCCCCCCCGCACTTAACCCCTTCTCCCACACTTGCCCCCACCTCACTTAGTCCGCCACTCCCCACCTCCCCCACACTTGCCTCTACCTCCCCCCTCACTTAGTCCACCCCCCGCGCACTTGCTCCGCCTCCCTCTGCACTTGCGGCCACCTCCCCCCTCACTTAGTCCGCCCCCTCTACTTGCACTGCCTCCCCACGCACTTGCCTCCCTTCCCCCAAGAACAATGTATAGATTACATTTGAAGGGGTTGGCGATCTACGCAGTAATGTACGGCGAATGAAGTGGGGGCAATAGCTTCCCAGTCTCCACCGGGTGGCAACTGGGAATTTTTATTCCCAGTTGCCACCCGGGGGCGAACCATGTTGGGGCAACTGGGAATATACCAAAAAGAACAACCCAAAGAAAATTAAATCTTGAACTAGGTATAGATTGGAAAAGGTCTAGATAGTTCAATCAAATCAAGCAATCCGTAGAATCTGCCTACATGCCCATAATGCTGGCAGCGTTGCCCCTCTGTATAGCGAGGCTGATCCTTTGACCAAAGTAGATGCCCGCATTCTGGTCACATGCTGATTCCACCAAATGCCCCGCTAAATCCTTATCCTTACCACCATAATAATAGGTACTTTATAATGCTACAGGAGTAAAAAAGCCTACTAGGGTTCTCCTGATGGTAAAAGGTCACCATAGCCATGGATAATATTTATCATACTACCTATTTTACTTGTACTATAGCTGATAGTATTCATTTATCATAATACTTTTATCAATAATAACATGCCATTAATGTGTTGCTTACCCGGTGATAAATAATACTGTTACATATACAATGTTTTCAAATCACAGTATCAATAATTGGAACATTTAAACTTATTGAGATGTAGGAGGAAGCCATGCCGGGCCCGTGACTTCCCTGGGGATGCCACGGGAACTTGGATTCAGACCTGTGGCACCCCTAGGTTAATTAGTGCAATGCTTTTGAATGTATTATTATACTTTGTATTAAAACTATGTAAGGACCCACCTATACCTTCACACAATTAAAGCAATGTATGTGTGGTGAATAAAAGAAGCTTATAGGTACCACTTTTTATATGAAACATTAACATGAGCCGCAATGCCAATTTAACACAGTTTTCAAGGTATCATGACAACTTTATTCCAAAGTTGTGGGTATAAAAATAGCTAGGTATATAGAAGGTAGTAATGTTTGTGCCTTCCTCCTTTACCCGGGCTGAGGACTGGCATCATAATAATTGTATTCAACATATGAGGCGGAGTTACACAAACATTCATCCCTTCCCTTCTATAATATATAATTATTGTAGATGTAAAACATTATTGTTTCTTGCTTTCATGCAAAAATGCAAACAGATTTAGATGTTTTGCACACTTACTATAAATCTTCCCGAGATCAACAAAGTATTGGACTGATTATGTTTATTTGAGAGATTAGATTACCTTGGGAGCAAGTGAAACCCAAACCTGTATATGAATACAGGTTTGGGTATCACCTGCTTTCATGTCACCATTTTTTTTACATGTATAGGTATTAATTGTAACGGTCGTTGTGCGATTATACCATCACGCAATCGATGCCATGCCTAGAAATAGTTTTATATACAGTGAACATTGTGCATTCAGATAAATAGGTACTTACAACATAACACAACGCTAGTTTTGAGCTATTGTAGAATGCTTAGGGTCCTACGTTAGATATGGGATTGGACATGACGTACGCACACAAGCTAGTTCTGAAACAAACAATTTATATTAGCTTTCGCCGACCGAATAAACGGTAACTCTCGGAATGGAAAAGATCCACAAAAGATCAAATCAAATGAAAAGAAAAGAAACGGATCTGAAAAACCACAATCAAATTCAAAGAGTATGTAAATCAAATTGAAGATCCACAGACCATTGTAGAAGATTATAAAGCATCCTATTCACGTTTCTTGGCCAATTTTACGCGTATTAATATGGTATCATCCTAGGTTGGCACTCTGGGGAATGAACAAATCTAGTCAGTCTGTGTAAAATTTTGACAGGATACTGCGTGAAAATAACGCTTGCCGAATACTTGAATAGCAAAGCAGGAGCGGTAGTGAGAATATTTTATAGCAAATATGTCTTTTCATTCGCAATATCGGGGTTATAGATAATCGCCGCGCGTAGTAGTAAGTTTTAGTGTATTTAGGTATAAGAAAACACGGCCGGTATCGCGGCAAAATGGGCTCAAGGGCTGATAAGTCGCTCCAGGACAAGTTGAAAGTATTCTTCAAGAAAGGCGCATCGGGTAAGTATCAGACGTTGGTGGCGCTTTGCGGGTGCTCAAGGAAGTTTGCGTAGAGTGGGCGCTGACGATCACTGTGGTTGCAGCGCTGCCGCCGCGGAACGAGCTGGCGCTGACAGCGGAGCTGGAGCGCGAGCTGGGCGCCGACACGCCGCTGCACCGCCGCTTGCGTGCCATCAAGGACGTCAGCGAGAGGGCCATCAACGTCCGCATACCTGAGGTAACACCTCACGCCATACCATACCCTGCTTATGCCTTGCTAACATGGCACCTTCTCAACACTGTCCATAACACCTAAAATTACCAGCTAAAGACTCAATGTTTTGTATGTTTACTTACTGCTGTCATTGTAAGATAGTGGAAAAGAAATGTTTATTACTCATTTTCAAATTGATTACAAATATCTATATCTTGTATGAGAGAAAAACCCATCTTTTTACTAATATTATTTGATTAGTACTTTTTCTCAAATAATGTGTGGATATTCAAAAAAAGACGCCATTTTGATTGTATCCAAGGAATAAGTCTTATTCCTTCACAAAATTGGTGATAATTATAAGGGCTATATTCGCGTAACTCAGTTGTTCTCAGAAAGTTATACCTGGAATAAAATTTATTCTAGTTTGGTGAAATCGGGCCTAAGTTATATAGGTTGTATTATTTTCGGCTTGCAGGTGTCATAGCCGCGGTTGGTAGATATTTGAAACTTATGAACAATTATTATTATTCACCTCATTTATTTAATTATCTTAAATTTAAGTTTTTTTACAATATTCCTATAAAAATAAATTACAAAAATACTATAAAAAAACCTAAACCTAGAGTGCCGCCGGCAGCGGGGCAAGGCCCAAGCTACCGGTGGTTAGGGCTGCAGAGTGAGGAACCTCCTGACAATATGTGCCGTGTCAAGGTGTACTGCCTTCTGAATCTGACCCTTGATCCAACCGTCTAGCGAGAGCCTCTCGAGGTGTTGGTCGAGGCTCTTCGCTATAAGGCCGATTATTATTATTATTATTATTATCTTTTTCTTAATTGCAATGTCAATGTCATTGCAAAAAGCAAGAAAACAATACAAAAAAATATGTCAATTTTAATGTCATAATTGATGAGTACAAATCTTTTCGCATTCCGAACATATTGTTTGAGAGTAAAGGTTGATTATATTATTGTAATTTTAAATCAGATGGAAACGAGGAATAAGTTTCACTGTCTGAGATAAACAAATGTGATTGTTGTATAATAGCTTTAATAATATGTTTAACAAAGACAGATGTGTCTAACAAGATGGGTTACTGTATTGCAGGGTGGTGTGGAGAAGCTATGGACGTGCACTCGGGATCTGCTGGAGGAGAGCAGCAGCGAGGCACGGCATGCGGTGCTGACCCTGATGCGTGCAGTGGCAGAGGGCCAGGCTGACCATCTGCAGATAATGCGCACCATATACTTCCACTACCTGCGCGACACCCACCCCACACACTCACCTGATGATACACAACTCCGGTTCAAGTTGCTACACACATTAACCAATGCAGGAAAAATTATTAATTGTTTTGAGGAACAGGTATTATTCTAGATTTGTAGAACATTCAATAAGACCTAAATATTATTATGGATGTAAGTTATGGTTGTGATTATGTGATATATAATTTAGTCTTCACAATATATTTCAAAATAATTAGGAGCTGTCTAACTTTAGTACAGATGAGTATAAAGCTCTTCAAGTCAGTGATCAACTTATTTCTCTTTCAATAAAAAAGTGATCAGTAGAGAAGTGATGGAGGTAGTTGAGACCCACCCAGCCTTAGACAATAGTACAGCATGAAGTGTTGTGGTGCACAGATCGGCCAGTTCCTGCTGGAGTGGCTGGCGCAGGCGCCGGTGACGCCGCTGCTGGGGGACCTGCTGCTGCTCATCACCAATGTTGTCAAGTTCAACGCTACCTACCTCGATGAACATATTGTCCATGGGATTGTCAAGTAAGCTTGTTTATAACTATCTTTCCTTAGTGTTGTCCTTATTTCATGCCAACTTGTATTCTAACCAAAAACAACACCTGGTGAATAATGTTGGGTAGTTTACATAAAATTAATAAAACTCCTTAATTAATTTTCGATATAAGATGAGCATGTTATTGTGATGAAAACAATAGAAATAGCCTTGATTCGAATTTAATATACTCCTCAAACAAGTTAAAAATTACATATAGAAGGTGTTGTTGTATACTTGAAGGCATTCAAGTTGGCAACAATAGAAACACATCTTGTTAATTTGATGTTTATTGGGTTTATAACCTCAAGGTCTGTTGGCAACTCCAATCCAACAGAATATTACATTGTGTACTCTGTTATAATCAATGCATTTTCAAGGCCAGTTGCAGCAGTACTTCAACATATTGTTTTATAATGAGTGTTGCCTGTGGCTTCTACATTGATGCGATTGGTTGTTGATTGATGAGAATGATTAAAATTACAAGTATTTTGGATATAGTACAAAAGCTGAGAGAAAATAAAATTGGTTGTTTTGGTGTTGTGGTCCTGTTACAGAGGACAGAGGAGTGAATGTTGTGTTGCAATATGTGTCTTGAATATGGATGTCTTTTTTTTGTATTTTTTTTACATGGTAAATATCCCGTTAAAAAAAACAATATTTGAGTAAATACATGTTTTTTTTTTATTGAAAGTTTACAAAACTGGGAATATGCTACTTATGGTACTTAAAAAACTAACCTTAACTAGTAAAATCATGCGGAGGACATATTCCCGTCTAGATGTAAACCTAACTTGCGGTTATAGCTAACAAAATGACGCTATCTCTAGCTGCTAGAGAGCTAAACATGACTAATATAACTTAAGTAATGACAAGTGCTACATAAAGTATAAATTGTGACAAATGCAATTAAATTAATAACCGAGATGGAGAACTTGTGGTAATACCAATTATTACACTTGAGGATGAAATAATGATGATCACTGTTAAATGTCCCGATATATCATCTATCAACTGGGTGCATTGCTTGAGACCATAGAGGGCTGATTTTGATAAAACTAAAACTGAACCTATACTTAGATTTTTTTAAATCAATTTTCTTTTCCTACCGATTTGGACAGGTCCCAAAATGTTTTTATATCTACCAATAGAATGGGTAAGCAGCAAGCTTGCTCTCTACTTGGCTGATATGGTGAAACCTTGTCTCATAGATCGCTGGACAGAGAGGCAAATCATGATATACTGTGACCTGTTTGATCTGTCATGATTTGCCTCTGTTCCCCTATTACAGAGAGTTGTATACGCTTATGACCATCACCTCGTTTGTGTTGTTGATCGGTAGTGATAGTGTGTGTGAGGGAGGGAGCGTCTGGTAGCGGCAGTGTGTCGGTGTCCACCGCTGCACCGTGCAGTGTAGTGCAGTGTAGTGCAGTGTAGTGTAGCGTGCGCTGTGTGCAGCGGCGCGTGCGAGCTGTGCGTGTACAGCGCGGAGGGCGGCGTGGTGGCGCGCTGCCTGGCGCTGCTGGAGGCCGTGGTCTCGTACTCGCTGCTGCCGCGCGCCGCCCTGCCCGCCTTCGTGGCCGCGCTCTGCCGGACCGTCAACGTGGAGCAGTACTGCCAGAACAGCTGGAAGGTAGGCCCCGGCCGTCGCGTCCCTCGCTGCACGCGGCGGTCTCTAGCGGTGTGTGTCCGCAGCTCATGCGGTACGTGGTGGGCGGAGACATCGGCCACGCGGCGCTGCAGGAGATGGTGGAGATCCTGCGCGCCGGCGCGCCGGACGACGGGGACGCGGGCCTCGTGCGCGGCGCCGTCTTCTACATCAACATGGCGCTGTGGGGCCCGCGCCGGGTGCCCACGCTCAAGGTCTCCTTCCTGGCGGTGCTACCCGCCTTCCTCAAGGTACGGCCGGCCCCGCCGCCGCGCACGCGCACGCGGCCGGCCGTGTCACCCGGTACCTCCTGTGTGCAGGCGCTGGAGGGCAACCAGCCGGTGGTGACGTACGAGGTGGTGGTGGGCGTGGCGCGCTGCGTGTCGCGCGCGCCGCAGGACCTCACCGAGCCCGCGTGGGACGTGCTGCTGCGCGTGCTGCGCCTCGTGGTGCACCAGGACAGTAAGCATCGCCCCGCCCCCGCATGCGAGCGTGCGCCGCCCGAGGTAACGTGTGCCCCGCTCCCCGCCCACAGACGGCTACTCCCCGCCCAACGAGATGATCCACTCGCGGCTGCACGCGCTCATCACCAGCATCGAGGAGCTGGCGGACGGCGGCCACTACTGCGGGGACCCGGACGCTCTGCTCGACCTCGTCGACTGCTGCGGACACGACCGACCGGTATGTCACATCGCACGCTTCACGTGCCTTTATCTCGCTCGTCGTTCCTCGTCTTATACTCTTAAACCTCGACTGTTTTTTATTCACTCGATTATCGTTGATTGATTTGTTACATCGTGGTTGTTCTGTTGGCAGGAGGCGTCGACGATGCGGCTGGTGCGGCTGCGCGCGGGCGCGCTGGCGGGGGGCGCGGCGGGCGCGGCGGGGGCGCTGGCGCTCGGCGAGCGGTACCTGCGGCACGAGCCGCGGCTGGCCGTGCGCCTGCACACGCTGCACCACCTGCTCGCGTACATGAAGCGGCACAGGTAGGTGCCGGCGAGCCGCGCCGCGCCGCCCGCCCGCGCGCTGACGTCACGCCGCCCGCAGGTACACGTACGGCGGGGAGGTGGTGGAGGCGGTGGGCGCGCCGCTGCTGGGCGCGTGCGCGCTGGACGCGGAGGGCGCGGTGCGCGCGGCGGCCGCGCGCGCGCTCACCGAGCTGGCGTGCGCGCTGCCCGCGGACGCGGCCACCGACCTCATCGACCTGCTGGAGAAGGTACGCCCGCGAGCGCGCGCACCGCTGTCCGCAGCCTCCCGTGTCTCACGTGTGCGATGCTGCAGATCCTGAACCGTCCGTTCGAGATGTTCGTGACGGACGTGCCGATCCCGGCGGAGGCGGACGCGGCGGACCTGCGGCTGGCGGCCGGCGGCCTGCTGGAGGTGCTGCACCACAAGCTGCTGGCTGCGCCCGCGCACGCGCCCACGCGCTGCTTCCTCGTGCTGCTCGACCACCTCGACCATCACTACAAGCGGCCCGCGCTCTTCCACCACCACCCGGACATCAGGCTCAAGGTGACGTTACACTGACGCACCGTACCGCTCCAGTACGCCACCAACGGACGGTTGGATCGTGGAGCGTCGGGTCGGTAACCGCAGGCGTCCTGCACTCTGTTTCCGATCGGCAGAAGCTAACACGTATCGTGTGTCGCGCAGATATTCGAGATGTTGTTCGGCCTGCGCGCGAACGAGTACAACTGCGTGGGGTTCTGCTACGACAGCAGTGGCGCAGTGGTTACGGGCGCGGCGTCGCTCCGGCTGAAGCCCGCGTGCTCGCCCTTCCTGGTGGTGGAGCCGCCCGCCGTGCGCGGCCAGCTGCCCGCCCCCCACCGGGACCTGCCGCCGGTAACTGCGCACGTTACTAGTCTACCAGCGCCCCAACCTCCTCCCTCAGTGCCGACTCTGCTTTCATAGCAATATCGGCCGGTAAATAGGCCCGCAGGAAATTTTTCCTTCTCCCAATTTGTGAGGAAAAATATCACCATTCAAAAATTGCCACTGTCAAAAAATCTACGAAGTTGTATCTGCATTGTACATTGTACCAAGTTTCAGCAATATTAGTTGCAGTTGTGTCCTTTCTTTTACGTATCCTTTCTCTTTTTAGTATGTATGAAGGCGACCGGGACCCTTAGCCCCGGCCGGCTCTTTCCGCGATGCGCGGAGTTTACTCATTACAATAAATTAATAAGAAAGTCCATACCTCGGCTCCGAGTTCACCTTTACAGCCGTGCAACTCCGGCGCGTGCGCCAGGTCCAATCCGCAGTGGAGGCCGACCTTAAGTTCCCGTCAAGGGCAGGCCGAGGTAAACACAATTAAATGGTTCAATTTAGCACTACCCTCGCGGCCGAGGCCGGCAAACAAGCGCGAGCAACACTCCGAGTGTGCACACTGCAACACGCCCACCTAACGTGGGACCGAAACGTGCCCAAAATCCGCACTGAACCGACACCAAAACATGGGCGGGGCCGATCCCGCGCATCCAATTCCGTAGTTCTCAACAAAAACAACTCGACGATGACGACCGACGGGCATTCACGACCGTTTGCTCCGCGGTTGACAAAAATGTATCGCCGGCGCGGCCTCTGCTTGCCAACTAACCGGCCGTGGCCGGTCGCCGCGCCTGCGCAGTCGAACCGTACCTCGGTCCCGCACCTGCCCCGCGCCCGTCGTAGGCGGAATCAAAGCAAGCGAGACGGACCGGGATCGAACAATGTATCAACGTTGCGAAAGTCATTGCGTAAAATTTCTGGGCTGTTGGCTGTGCCTTTATCTCTAATTTGTAAACTTTCCTCTCCAATCCCTACTATCGATACAATTACAAACGGCTACGTAATATTTCGACAGTTCCTAAACGATATCCAAGGAACGATTATTGAAACCGACCGCTATTCGTCGTTGCGAAGAAAAACAATCGACAATCTAATTTGCATCGTCATCGGTCGGGTCCACTCCGGCCGAGCCGGTGCGGCCGGTCGCGTGACGCCGCGCGTGTCGCAGGGCTCGTGCGTGCTGCCGGTGGGGCGCGCGGCGCGGCTGGTGACGGCGGCGCTGACGCGCGAGGCGGAGTGGCCCGTGCTGTGCGGCGTGCTGCGCGCGCTGCCCGGCCTGCTGCAGGCGCGCGCGCTGGCCGTGGGGCGGCGCGCGCAGGACGTGGACCTGCTGGCGAGCACGCTGTGCTCCATGGTGTCGGACCGCAGCCTGTACTACCCGGAGTGCCTGCGCGCGCCGCCCGGCACCAAGCTGCTGGTGTCGGACTTCCACGCGGCGGCGCTGCCCGCGCTGGCCGCGCTGGCGCCCTACCACGCGTACCTGGAGCCGCAGACGCAGCAGCGCATCGTGCGCTGTCTGCTCAAGTACGGGATGGGTAGGTGCGCCCGCGAGCGTCGTGCGCGCGGAGACGTGGCCGGCTGTAACGTGCGCCGCGTGTTACAGTGCTGCGGCAGCCGCAGCCGTACATCCTGGCGCTGACCCTGTTTACGCTGGAGACGCGCGACACGATGGTGCGCATGCTGCCCGAGGTGCTGCTCGACCTCTCCAAGATCTCCGACACGCAGGCCATCGCCAGCCCCATGCTGGAGTTCCTCTCCAGTATGTACCGACACGTCCACTGCACAACGCGTTACTCTTATAATATGCTTTCCTTCTTTTAGGAAAGGAAATTGATCAAAAAGTTTTTGTGTAAATTGCTTACTTTTTGCTCACTATACTTACATTTATAAATCTTTAAGCCAAAGTTATAATATCTTCAAAGAAGCAGGTCTTACTCAATACTCAATTATTTTATGCAACATAATGTACAAATTGAAATAAAAGTAGATAAAATACAATATTTTGTCTTCTCCGATCTTCTATATTTTGACTCCGATCATAATATCCATTCTACCTTACTTCTCCATTTTAAAATATTTGATGCAATTTCTCAAAATAACATAGAAAGCATTAATTTTCGTCATTTGTTTAGCTACTTTGGCACCAATTTTCCTGATAGAAAATAAAATTCGTTTACTCCAACTTGTTTTCAACGTCATTTTGTCCTGACTGTTCATTTTACATACGTCGAAAATCCAGTTCTTTTTCTATCATGATTACGCTATAAAAAGGAACCGTTTAAACTACAAAGGCGAAGATCCTATGGTTTGGTTCCACCCACATCCCACATACACTCATGTATACAAAATCTGACTGAAGCCATGTAGGTAGTTGAGAGCCGACATTTAGCGAAGTGTGCAGCGCCCGACACGGAGTGAAGTGTCCCATGCGATACATTCCAGCACTGACGCGGTTGCCGAAGGTGTTCGCATCGTTCGTGGAGGACCAGTACATGTCCGTGTTCGCCATCCTGCTCCCGTACACGAACCCGTCGCGCTACAACCACTACGTCGTCTCGCTCGCACACCACGTCATCGCCGCCTGGTTCCTCAAGTGTCGCCTGCCCTACCGCAGGAACTTCGTGCGGTTCATCATACATGTAACTATATCCAACATCTAGCCTGCCCGCCAGGGCATTCTGGCACTATTTCACTAGTTGATACATCGTTTATAGTGTTATTCAGTTAATAATTGATATAAATAAATATGTGTGGACATTTCACACATCGTCATCTCTCTCTCTCTGTTTTTCCTTAGACTTACTCCTTGGAGTTTTTCAAGGGGAGGATATGAACCCTTATTTGTTTTTAAGTATATAAAATATAGTCAAAATAGTCGCATTGATGACGCTTCTGACGTTGCAGATTCGAAATGATACCCGCTTTATTGAATTAGCCTGGAGATGTCCACTGCTGAACATAGATTCCCCCCATAGAGCGTCACAGTGAGTGGTTGTTTGTCTCCTGCCTCCACCGGCTCCCCGTGGTTCGACCAGATCGTCGGTCCACCAGGAGGTGCATCCCTACGGTAAGCGGTGATCCTCGCTTCCTGTAGGGGTTCGTCTACCTTGTGACTAATGATGTTGTGTTATAGGGCCTGCACAACTACATAATAATGCCGTTCGAGGAGCAGCTGCAGTACAAGTCCAACTTCCCGGGGGGTGGGAGCGGGGGCGTGGCCAACGAGGACTCCTCCAACCGCCAGCGCAGCTCCAGTCTCGTGAGTCTACTCTACCTATCGGAACATTTAGACATTCCCACTAAAACCAGCGGGTGTTTCGGTGGGAGTGGGTTGAACGGCCTGAATGAATACTTGAATAATCGGCGCAGGGCTCCCGCGCGGTGTCGCGGGCGCCGGTGGGGCGCGCGGCGGCGGGCGCGCCCGCGGCCTTCCACGTGGAGCTCACCGAGACCTGCGTGGACCTGCTGGCGCGGTACACCACCACGCCCTGCAACGTCAAGCCGCGCCGGTACGTGCCTGCTGGCGGGGCCGCTCTCGCGCCGGGCCACGTCTGTACACGCGTCGTGTTGCAGGAGCGACCTGGCGCAGTTCCTGTTCACGGGCGGCCAGTCCATGACGTGGCTGGTGGGACACAAGCTGGTCACCATCACCACCTCGGGCTGCACGCAGAACCCTATCAGCCAGGGGTACTGCGACAGGTATGATCGCCGCAGGACTCTAGCATTCTAATTTCAAATTCAGAATGAAATTTCTTCCGTTTCATTGCAATCAAAGTTGCATGATCACCCCTCTGATCTCCTCGCGGAGAGCCAATTCCAAACTTACCTTATTAATTAATTGCAGCACAGTGGGGATCGACCCACTCGCACGAGGTTTATAAAGCTTTAATTAGGAATCTTTCGAGTAATAGGAATGCTTGTAATTTAGTCATGTTGTGTAGTGAATCCATCCATCCGTGGACATTTTCTGCTTTGAAGCTTGTGCCGTATTTTGCCTAGTTCGAAAATTGAAAGTGCTCTGTTTTGTGCACCATCATCATTCTCTTTGTATTGTCCCATTTATTATTGGGGTCGGTTCCCAATCTAACCTGTAGCGGCGAGCTACCACGATTACACGAGCGACTGCTATCTGACCTCGCAACCCATAAGGGACCAGTACCAGGGATGGTTAGACCAGATTCTATCAGGCTTCTGGCTACCTGTAAGATTTATTTATTTAATTCTTTATTGCACTAAAAGAGTACTAAAGTAGGACTTAATGCTAAAGCATTTTCTACCAGTCATACCACACACAGTTTGAGAAAGAGGGATGTAGGCGTGCATCAAAATTTGTAAGAAAAACTTGTAAGCAAGAAAAAAGATAAAAACAATACCAGAGATTGTCATTTGTGAACCAAATAAATTAACAACATGCATGGGCACCACACATCAGGCAGCGTGCGGGTGGTACAACAGTGTGGGGCGTTGGTTGCAGGTGTGCGAGCCTGTGCCGCCAGCACGCGGAGAGCGTGGCGGAACCGTTGCCGCCGCTGCCGCCGGCCCCGCCCGACCTCGGCGCGGCGCTGGCGGTCAGTGTTACACCACCCGCGCGCGGGCGCTACTGCCAGCCGACGGGGAAGGAAGGTTCTCGAGTGGCGACCACGAACCGGAAGACGCAGCGTAGGCCGGCCCCCCATGTTCAGCGGTGGACGTCTTCAGGCTGATGATGATGATGACACTACCATGCTACACTTTCTGCGCATCGCGGTTTTACCCGCGGATGAAAATAAGAATATGAATAAGTTTACTGCTGAACATAGGCCATCCTCAAAAAACGCCACTTGAGGCGCTTATCATCGGGGGACTCGCTATAATCACCACGCTTAGCAGGCGACTTGGTGATCGCAGAAGATTTTAATGTACCGAGGAAAATGCTGCTCCTCCGTTTCAACATAATTGGTGGAAATGGAATATTTTTTAGCTTTCGTCTAAATTGCGCTAGTGAAAATAGCAATAGATATAAAGTGCTCTGCACATGTCATCGACTCGGTTGCAAATAAAGCATTGAAATGTGAGCTTTATTCAGTGCCATGTACATTTGACATTGTAAGTGTTGTTTACAAAGAGCGCGATATTCCAGAGCGAGCCGCCGCCCCCACAAGTGCAGCTGAACGACGGCGACAGCGAGGCGCCCGTCGAGGTCAAACGGTAACTATACCCTGCCCACTCGGCTTGTGCAGCTTGCGCGGTTCCCACTATATCTGGGCACTGTATTACTGAAAACATAATTTAAAAAAATAGTTGCCGTCTTATTTTCTAAGTAAATCTTTTAGTTCATATTTCTACGGACTTTTTGTGCGAAAGAAATGTTTTGAATGTTCGATCGAACGTTTGGAATCCCGCACCGTTATTAATTTGCAGCCCATTTGTCCTGTGATTACTTATATGGCACAAAAATGGACGCATATGTTTACGCAATCGTCGTACCATTTCAAAAATAGTATTTATGTCGTCAGTAGCGCAGTTAAGCTTAAACGTCAACGTAACTTCAAAATAAAGTTTTTCCCACAATGGGACTTGTCTACTACTACTTGTGTATGTGTGTGTGTGCAGTAACTGGCTTTCATATAACAACACACTGTTAGCCTACTGATGTGCTTAACTTGGTTTCTGGTGTTCTCGCTTTGGTACTAATTTTTGGGCTAACCGCGTATCACGTCCCCGGAGTTTGTTATACTAATAACCATTTCACCGTCAAAATATTACATTATTAGGGTCTGGCCACGAGATAGTAATAATATCCGCGTCAAATGACCTGCTTGAATGCGTATAACCTTCGATACATTTGACGCGGATATTATTCGAAAATCCTCAAACTTTATGGAGTATTTAAACGTTAACTTTCTGCTTCCTCTTCCGAGATCCTGGCACGTCTAGCTTACGTTTCCAGTCACTGCAATATCTTACAGGATATGATATCGTCCGACATTAACAAAACATTTTTATAGTGGCATATTAGCTGACGTCCTTGGGATACAGTGATCGCTGTGAGCCACATTCAGTCCCTATAGGATCCTAAACAGCAGCATAAAATGCTCTTCCAGCAACGGTCCTCCTGGGTATAACCTAGGTCTTTTCAAGTCAAGAGTGAATGGGCATCTCAAGGGCAAACGTGCTCCATCTTAGACAACTTCGTCACTTACCATCAGGTGAATTTTTGTCAAACACTTGGCAATTAACGCTGGGGTACCTCAAGGGTCTGTTCTCTCTGCAACGCTCTTCTTGCTGCATCCCGGTATTTTTGGGTATGCGAACGACAGCACCGTTGTAGAGAGTTACACATCTGATGCACGAGCTAGTAGGGAACAAATTGAATCTGTAAGAGAGGCCATGGTTGAGCGCATTGATCTGGCCCTACAGGCAGTCTCCAATTTGGGGCGATGCCAATCTGGTCAAATTTAATGCGTCCAAGACTCAGACGTGTCTATTTACCGCTAAAAAGAGTCCATTCCAGCTGACTCCCACTTTCCGGAATGTGTCAGTAGAAGTATCTGACCACCTTGAGCTATTAGGAGTTACGTTAACGTCTAATTTAAACTTTGGCTCTTATTGAGTATCTCTCATTGAGTCCATGGCTAAGCTGGCTGCAAAAAAGTTAGGGGTTCTTGGAAAGGTCCGCCGATATTTCACTCCTGTACAGTTTTTAAACTTATATCAACCACAAGTCCGATCTTGTGTGGAATACTGCGGCTATTTCTGGGACGGTTCCGCTAAATGCCAGCTTCAGGCCTTGGGCTCAAATAAAAGGCGAGCAAAAAAGCTCATAGGTGACGATACAATGGTGAGGGCTAGGCTCCAGAGCTTAGAGCACCGTCGTAAAGTTGCCAGCCTATCAGTGTTCTACAGGTATTATATCGGTGAGTGAGCTGCGTAGCTACACAATCTAATTCCACCATCTCCATTTCACCATGGGACGACAAGACGTACAGCTACACGCCATACGTTTATGGTTGATATTCCTTCGATTCGCACAAAGCGGTTCGACTCGAGATTTATAATCCGAGCAGCGAAGGAATGGAACACTTTACCAGGGTCTTTGTTTCCCGATAAGTACAATCTGAAGCTTTTCAAGTCGCGAGTGAACAGGTATGTTTTAGGCAAGCATGTACCATCGTAGACCGCGTCGTCACTTTCCATCAGGTGAGATTGCGGTCAAATGCGGGCCTCGTATGCACATTTCAGCATTTAAAAAAAGTGTTAGTACGGGCGTGTGTGTGTGTAACGGTGGGGTGTGTGTGTGTGCAGCTACAGCAAGCACTCGCTGCAACACTCGCGCAGCACCGACACGTCCAGCTCGCTGTCCTGCTCCGACGCGCACCACCTCTCCAGCGGACACACCACCAGGTGCCTTCCTTCTCTCCCACCCACTCCATCAGGTGCCTTCCTTCTCTCCCACCCACTCCATCAGGTGCCTTCCTTCTCTCCCACCCACTCCATCAGGTGCCTTCCTTCTCTCCCACCCACTCCATCAGGTGCCTTCCTTCTCTCCCACCCACTCCATCAGGTGCCTTCCTTCTCCCTCGCCCGCTCCACTAGGTGCCTTCCTTCTCTCCCACCCACTCCATCAGGTCCCCAAGCAACGTCACTTCGTCACCACTCCTTGCATCGCCACCACAGCATTCTTTAGAACTGTCACTTTATATGGACAGTCAGCCCTCTAGCATCGTCATTTCTTTGTATGAACTTTCGCCTTCCATGCACCGTCACTTTGCACGGCTGCCTGCCATCTTGCAAAGCTATTTTATCTCCCAACAACATGAACACTGTCCCTTTCTATAATGAATATCATTTGTATCGTGATCCCGCTTCCTACCGTCGCCGCACGGTAGTTTGCACATTTGCACCGTCACTGCATCATGTCGCACCGATGGTTGTTGTTCTGCTCCTATCGCATCTACTATATCTGGCAGCTTATAGTGTAGAAGTCGCCACTCGCTCGTAAGCGTATATTTGTTTTGAGCATGTTTCCGGTAATTACATCATTATCGACTATGTTTCATGGTAGACCACGATGATGTCATAGAAGTTGATTTTATCTAGCCGTAGAATGCGATTCAAATTCGATGGCGGCTGCCAAGTCGGCGCGAAACGCTACGCAGTAGCAAAAATTAAATGTGAGCGGGCAGAGGTAACCGGTGAGCGCAGCGTACCCCCCGCTTGCAACGCACTTCACAGCTGCCATTGAGTTAGAATCTACCTATAGCAGCAGGTAGCGCTGAGCTCATCAATTTGTCGTTACTCGTGCTCACATCATGCCACTTATGGATTCATAAAAATAAAACAAAAACATTATGAGGTTCCATTGAATTCGCAGACAAAACTCATCGGAGACCAGCAAAGCGTCGGACCCCCTCGTCGAGGTGCTGAATCAGTTCTCGCAGAGGTTCGAGCGGATCTCCAAGGAAGTGGTGAGTGTGGGAGCCCCCGTGCGGGCGGCCTGCGCGCGCGCGTGACGAGCAGCGTGTTGCAGGACGCGGGCGAGGCGGGCTGGCGCGGCGCGCGGCTGGCGGCGGCCGGCGCGTGCCCGTGCTGGTGCGGCGCCTGGGCCGAGGTGCACGTGCGCTCGCCCACCGGCGACCTGTGCTGGCTCATGCGCATGCAGAACCAGGTACCCTACACTACAGGACAGTGATGATCATTTACTTATTTATTTATTATTCAGTTTATAATAGTTAGCTTACAGTATTACCAAAACGCTAACTATTGCAATGGTGACAGGTATAAATCATAAAGTTATTACATATGGTTCGTAAATTATCGTGAAATACATCAACATGCTGGCACTTGTGAGTAAATGCATTTAGTAAGGCTAGTGCCCGCAACGTGGGTGAATTATTGCAGTGGTGCGTCCGCGGCACTGGACAAGCGAACAACTGGTGCCGACGCCGCCCAGTTCGCAAATACTTGTTAGGAACGTATAAATTTATAGAAGCTAGTATATCCGGGTTATTAATTGTAGCATGTAAAATACTTTCTTCTGGAAAACATCTTCATTTCTTAGTGACTATTTAAAGACTAATAAAGATTTTGACGTTTTCTTTGATGGGGTGCGTTCTATAAGGCTAAAACTGGCAGCTGAATTTTTCGGTTCTCAAGCTTAAGCGGTACTGTTATTATTAAATTACTCTATCGGTTGCTACATGTTGACTTCACTAGCTACCTACTACGAGGTTAATTATTTATATAAGTTACTTCCATAGGTGGAAACTTGTAATTGGCCTGGTTTCTTTTATTGTTTACTTTTTTTTTACTGTTTAATTGGCTGTAAGTTTTCCTATGATGAATAAATAATATAAAATAAATGCAATATCGAGAAATAGTGGATCACAAGAAGTAGTTTACGCCTGGATTCCAATGTATCTAGTCCAATCATTCCTGACACAAATAAAGATGGGTAGAGGTAAGGATAAAACCCATACATTCTTTTATAGATGTATCTGGCAAACTTCCGCTGCACTCTCTCTATCATCACACTGTATTTAGCCTCACGCGGATCCCAGACGATAGCACTGAACTCTAATTTGCTACGAACAAAAGCATTGTATAGCATAATAGCCACCCGAACATCCTGGAACTGCGAAGCAGTTCTCATAATGAAGCCTAAAGTTTTGCTAGCGCTCTTACAAACAGACATTATATGATTACGAAAATCAAGTCGAGTGTCCATAACAGCTCCCAGATCACGGAGACTATTAACTCTCTCCAGCGCAGAGCCTGCCAAGGTGTACGATGGTGTTAATGGTGCAACCTCGAGAAAGTTAGCACTTTACACTTAGCGACGTTAAATGCCAGACTATTGGACCGGCTCCACTTTTCCACCGAATCGATATCTCGCTGCAGGTCTACACAGTCTGAAACTTGTTCCACTGACTGATACATTTTTAAATCATCAGCAAACATCAGACACTGAGTCGTGCTGAGTGCGCTAGGGAGATCATTAATCATAACGAGGAACAGAGTAGGTCCAAGCGTGAACCTTGGCTCACTCCCGACCTCGTGTAAAATTCATCCGATTGGTACATATTTACCTTCACATACTGTCGGCGGTCTTTTAAATAGTTAGAGAAGAACAACAATAATTTAGGTGATGCTCCTAGTGAAGAAAGCTTCACTAGCAGGATGTCATTATCCACTACATCAAATGCACGCCTATAATCAAAGAATACAGCATCCACCTGCCGTCCGGCATCCATTTGTGCTGCAACATAATCCACAAAAATAATATGGTTGGTGATTGTTGAGCGGGCAACGCGAAAACCATGCTGCGAGTTGCCAATGGAGGACTCCAGCTGACGAGCTAAATATGAGTTAACAATAGATTCAAATATTTTGCTAAAGACAGATAGCACAGCTATTGGCCTAAAAGTTGTTACATCCGTCGATTTGCTAACCTTAGGTACAGGTGTCACCCTATATACTTTCCACCTGACGGGATAGTGACATGTGTAGAGAGAGGTTGTAAAGATACAAAAGCGGAATTTCCAGCGCAGAAAAACAGTCCTTTACTAAGTAAGGCGGTACCAGCCGACGAAAGAGGTTTGAGACGTCGTGCGGCACAACGCACATCCGCCAACGTAACGCTGTCTACAAAAACAAGGCGGGAATCTACGGCGCTAGTGTAGTGCGCGCTTTCTGCAGCTAACTTTACGTCAAGCGCCGGAACATTTTTAAGAAATACAGACCCGAAATATTCCGCGAATGCTGAAGCAGCCTCCTGTACAACCAAAGGTTTTCCATCTAGCGTATACTCATTAGACTGGCTTCTGCTTCCACGTCTCTGTCTAACATGCTTCCAAAATTGTGCAGGATCTCGGCAAATGTTCGACTCAACCGATGTAATATACTGGTGGTACGCATCGTCTATAAGTTCCTTAATATGAGTTCTATAGTATTTGAACACTTCTCGATTGAATTGGAGACTTAATTCTTTATACTTTCGCAGATGGAAGTACTTGATTTTTAACTTACTAATGATATCCCGAGTGCACCACGGCGGATATTGCCGCCGTGAAGCTCGTTGCTGCCTAATTGGTACATAATTACTTACAACTTCATTTAATTTTATATAGAAGAGATCTGTAGCTGTATTAACATCTTCCTCATTCAAAACATCCGACCAGTCAATAGCAGACACACTTGAATACAACATTGAAAAATCTGCTTTGCGAAAATCCCAGTCAGGGGCGTACGACCGGCGATTAACAAATGGCGTAGAAATAAAAGTAGAACTAGTACCACGTACCAAAGAGTGTTACCTCAAGGGGCGGGTGGTACGCGTCAGCCGGCACCAGCGGCTCCACATCGTCGGACACGGTCACCCTACCAGAGTCAAACTAGTTAACACGAGGTCCAGCATGCCGCCATGAGGATTCATAAAATTGTTATGCTGATCCAGCTTACAAAATTCCAAAAACAAGTCAAACTGTAATTGTACATTAGCACTGCAAGAACTTATATTAAAATCGCCAACTATTATTATATCCAGAACGGAAGAATATTTACAAATAACGTTCTCCGAACAAGTCAAAACATCGAGATATTGTACATCAGTATAACTAGGAGGTAAGTATACTACGCATACTAAAAACTTAACATTTTTCCATACAATTTTTACTATCAATAGTTCTTTGTCATTCGTCAAGCCATCCACATTCGTAATTAATTTAACCGAATAGCAACTTCGCACAGCCAGCAAGACTCCACCCCAACTGACGTCGCCCGCGCGATCCTTCCGTAGCACCACGTATCCCGGGGGAAACAACTCCCCGTCCAAAACAGAACTGCTTAGAAAAGTCTCGGTGAGAGCTACAAGATCACAACGGCTCAATAAGACATTCCTGTAAAACGACGCCGTTTTACTTCTTAGGCCCCTAACGTTCTGGTAATGCATGTGTATATCTTTACTGGAGTTGAGATTGCTGCCCTTCCTTATTTTTTGCACGAAAGGACTGCCGCCAAGGCTGCATCAGCAGATGTCCTCCGTCCAATTTTCAAGCGACATTATGACGTCTGCTAATCTAGAGGGGACGTCCAATTTAAACGTGTTAACTACCTACAAACCAAAATGGCCGTAACACGATTTCTATTTGCAAGTCGATTATAGCGTAATATGTCCTAGAAGCGTAATGTGGTAATCATGAATATTTTGCTTTCTCCAATCGTATCGTTTTTCCAATGCTTTAACATTTATAGATGAACTGGGCCAACCTGTCGGAGTCCCCGCTGGAGGACGTGGCGGCCCTGCTGGCGCCCCCCGCGCCCCCCGCGCACCAGGTCAGTGCCCCGCTGCCTCTTCAACGCAGCCTTTACGATTCCTTGCTTCGAAACCACGCGAATTCCTTGTCTTACATAAGAAATCTGCAAAAATCTATTCTTTATGAAATGAAAACGAAACCTTGCGAAATTAATGTGGAATTAACTGCAATTGGCGCGATTTGAACTGTCAAAAATCATAATGTTCCACTGACGCGCGTGCCGAAACATCAACACGGCAAAAGTTACCACCACGTGTGTTAATATTATTCAAAATAAAATAATTCTAATTTAAAGTGAAGGCATTTAAGGTTTTCTGTCAATATTTAATAATTACCCACGGCTTCGTTATATCACAAAGTAAAATATAAGCCATTCCTTTATTTGAATTTTTTGTCGGTTTTGGGATGAGAAATCCTTTAGCCTAATTCAGAATGCATTCGAAAGATCCAAAACCTGTCAAAGATAATTTGTCTTAGATCATAGAGAATACAAAAATGGTCGATTCAAATTCAAATTCAAATTCAAATTAAAAAATTCAAATTAATTTATTTGTTAGAATATTGTGCGTAAGATATTACAATTTTCCAGTTCCAAATATTCTACCGTTTATAATTATATTATTATAAATATTTATAATTCTATTCCTTGGTGTGACACGATTTGTACAAGACGCGATAACGACGTGGTTTCTGTATCGTGTGGAATCTGTGTTTCATACAGAATTATGGCCCTGAATACGAGCACTACGAACATAGCTCCCATAATAAAGGGGGGGTTGCCATAATCAGACAGGCTTGGTGATCGCAGTACATTATAATGAAGATTGAGAAGAATGGTGCTGCCCATTCCCTGGATATTCCCGCAGCCACTCTTTACTGCGCTCACGGGATTCGATGGTGGTCCTATTCTTGCGCCGGGACCACACGTTAAATACTCAAATACTCGTTTATTAATAAACTAAGTTACGCGTCGGTTTACACAGCACGGTCGGGTGCAGTACGAGTAGGTAATTATTATAAAAATTATGTTATACATTGGTGTATACATATTGGTATACAATACAACAACATTATATATTATTTATTTATTATTTATTTACATTAAAATTACAGTTAAGAGCAGAGCCGTAGCGTTAGAATGGCACCTTTTTAGAGCCTTGTACTATTATGGTACTGATGCGATACAATTAGACAGTTTTTGGACAGCAATTAATCCAGATTTAACCAAAGATAAGTTCTCGTTATTCTTTTCAAAGTAAAATTAAATTAAAAAATGTAGTACTCCTTCCAATATTCAGAAGCCGTTGCAATAAGTGACTCAAGAGATATTTTTCTTCATATAAACAGAGCCGGAACGATGCACGAGGTTTTGATTGCTCGGTGAACAGAAGAACATCGTTATCTCGCTCCCACCAGGGCGTTGACAGCGTAGTGCGAGCGAGAATAGAATATAAGTGTAGTGTAGCGGTACAGTGACCCATACGTGTATTGTTGTGCAGGAGCCGGCCGCGGCGCGGGACTCGGCGCTGCGCGACCTGCGCGCGCCCAGGTACGCCTGCTCGCCGCCGCGCCGCCGGCCTGCGCCTGCGCGCTCGTCCATCATGTTGCTTTATATTCATCGACAAGATAAATAATTATTACAAACAAAATACATTTATGTATGCGCCAACGTTAGTGCGCAAGGACATTGTTCTTGTAGTGGCATCAGTAATTCTTAACTTTCATAACAGGATCACAGCAGGAGTATTCACTAATTCACTGTACTTTTGAAAGTACTTAAATTTTGTCAACGCTTTAAATGTTTTCTTAATTTCACTCTGACGTGAAATACCACGGGCGGAAACGAGATAGAACATTGCATTGATTAAATTTAAGTAAGGCTGTGTTTGCTCAAGTTTTCCGACATGGTCGGTTCGATTCATTGCCATTCTTACTATGATGTTTCAATGTTATTAGATATCGTTTTAAAGTAATTATCTTTATAGCATTTTTATGTTTGCTTTATAATTGGTGATAAAAATATAATTGTATTGTATGTTCCTGCGTAGTTCGGACGCGGCGGTATCGTGCGAGCGGCGCGCGTCCCACGGCGCACAGTGCGCGGCGCCGCACCCGCTCGGGTATGTACCGCGTCCCGCGCGCGCAATGTATGCGCCACCCGCTGCACGCACACGACACTATACATGGCCCCGCGTGTTCCAGCAGGGCGGGCGCCGGCGTGGGCGGGCGGCTCAGCACGCAGCCCATCAACATCCCGGGCTCCCCGCAGCGGCAGGCCGCCGCCGCCGCCGGGGAGGATGACATGCTGCTCATACTGCCAGAGGTATGTCGCTAGGAGGTAGTTATGCAAGCTCTAGTTTTTTTTAATACTAAAATGGGCATACGTTTGATAACAACTCACCTGACGAAGCTGGTAAGTGACGAAGCTGTCTAAGGTGAAGCACGTTTGCCCATAAAAGTTTATTGCGTTGTAGCCAGAGTGGATGCAAGAGTGTTGTATGACGTCGCAGGGCAAGTCCCGCCACCCGGTGCGGCGGTCCAACTCGTCCCCGGAGATGTCGTCCTCGTGGAAGGCGCGCGCCGGGGCGCTGCCGGCCGACCCCGCCGACATGATCCTGCTGCCCAGCTGCGAGCCCGCGTGAGCACACTGCACTGTACACTGCACACTGCACACGCCTCCCAGCGCGGCAATCGAAAGCGTCCCCAGAGATTATGTCCTCTACATTTAACGCATCGGTTCATTCCTCCGATCGTTCTACCTTTACAAATTTAAAATATAAATTTTATTGCTTGTAACGTTACATCGGATGAAATATCGAAACTCCATACCGAAACGTAATTGCCGACTTTTATCAGCGATTACCGCGGTGAGCCGATGGATGCAGGAGCCGAGCGGCCGCTAAAGGTGGCGTTCTCCGGGGGGAAGCCTACGTTCAGCTGTGGACGTCTTCAGGCCGTTGATGATCAGCGATTACGTTTCGTTCACCCTAGTACATTTTATCGTGCGCAACGGCTCCCTCCCGCCCCGTTTTTTGTTAATACGTTCAATTGTAAAATAGGGTTCAAAAATTCGAAAAAAAAAAAAATATTAAGTTGGATGCCTGGAGCGTGTAACATAGCACCTGCAGCCGTACAGTCCGAGTAACAGCCGCCCGCCCGCAGCGCCCCGCCGACAGCCGCGGGCGGACACAGCAAGAAGCCGGCCAAGAAGAGCGACACGCGCGTCTCCTGCGAGGCCATCCCCGAGGAGATCTCCGGCACCTCGCCGGCCACCACGCACGCAGCCGCGAGTGCAACCGCGCATCCGCATCTCATGACCTTCAACTCTGACCCCGGTGAGTGCCGCGTCCCAGCTTGTTGGCTGGGTCTACCTTGTAGCTGCCTCGCCGCTTGAGTCGGACATGAACCATACTTTACACCCTTTTCAGACGACTTCAAAAAAGAGGAAGATCTCGATTCAATGTTTTTTTAACATCCATATCTTATTTAGGCGATTGCAGTCTGTTTTTAAAAGTAACGAGTTTTAGCTTTCGTACTAAACATGATATATGTTTAGTACGAAAGCTAAAACTCGTTACACCTTGTTTAGAATTGAAGAAAATTCGTTTTGTAAGCTTCATGTTAGAACATTCAAGCACCGAGGCAGCGTAATGTTTATATGTTTCTCGGGACGAAATGTTTATATTCAAATTTTCTCCAGACAGTTCTACAGGTCCTACCTTTAAAATTGTTTTTTCTAATGTTCCTTATCAGATGCTGTATAAAGTAAAATATTCAGACCACCAAGCTCATACAGAATGACTTATATGCTGTACAATCAAAGTAATCAAATTTTATAATAGCTACGTCCTTCAATTTTAACAAGGTGGCAACAACTTTCTGAAAAAAATATCCTGTATGACTGTATGTTATTCCACAACCTAAAATATCATGATGATGATGATGATGGAAAAGTATCTACATAGTTACCAAACATCAAAATCCGTTGAATAGTTCCAATGCTTATGTTTCCACTATTATTCAAGTTCCTAGTTTCTGAAGCTGGTCGTTTTCCAAAAACATAAACATTAATAAAGGTGAGCTTGAGTACCTAATAGTAAATCATTTATTAAATTGTATATCTACGGGATATTTACCATATAATTTGTTTGTTTCGAGTTGTTGATATTTCGGTACTGTTGCAAGCACCATGATCACGGACGAACTGAAGATCTTGCGGGTAGATGATAATAAGTTATGGGCAAACGTAGCGATCTACCCTCCTTCGCACACGTTTACTACGCGTCGCACCAGTACCACCTTGCAACAGCATCGAAATATTGGCAACTCAAAACAAATAATTTACATGGTAAATAGGTCCAATTTTAAAGGCTTTAGTTGACAAATATAAAACTCCTAAAACTGTTGCTGGTCTTGTCAGATAGACGGCTATATTTTTAGTAAGTTAAAGATTGTCAACTAAAGCCTTCAAAATTGGGCCTAATATACAGTTAATAAACAATATTTTAGTTGTATTAATTTGTAGTATAAAAATTGCATTATGATTCATTTTAATAATAATAAAACAAACATACCAAAACCAAAAACACCAAAACCAAAAAAGTTGAAATGGATCATAACAGAAAAAAAAATAATAACAGGGTTTTTATCAGCATCGTTGATCTAACATTTCCCTTGTAACATATTAATGTGTTCTACTTCTAGACTACACTATACATAACATCTAATCAGTACCTGCTTTACTTCATTTCGGTGATAAACCACAATAATACACACATCAAAAAAGTCTAAGCAACATGTACTAATTTAAATTTTAGGATGGTTCTTCACATTATAACGTTGTATTACTTTACTTTACTATTACTATAAAATTGGATACCCATGAGTGACTGACTGACTGATGATTGACATAATTGATCTCAGCTCTCAGAAGTGGTCAGTCAAAACTGAGTATGAGGCTGTATAGTGATGGGTCATGTCACCCCAGGAAAAATCTGACATTACCAGAAAATCGTCTCTGAGATGGAACAGGTCAACGGATCTCGAAAACGACAAGAGATATGGGGGTCCAGTTTTAACTAATGTTGGAGTAGACCCTGGGATGTTTCCAGAGAAATGAAAAAAATGGGGGCCCCCGAACAAAAAACGGTGGCCCCCATACAAAATTGAAACGCTCATAATTCGGCAACGGTAAGAGGTATGTGGGTGGTGCTCGACCAAATGTCATAGAGGATGACGGGGGCTGTCAGATGGTTGTCATGAAAATCCAAGATGGCGGATTCAAAATGGCGGCCATTTTGAAAGTTGGTCCGATCGGGGTGATTTTTTGCATTGGGGGGTTTTCGGGGCCGCAGATTCGATATTACAAAAAAAAATTTTGGATTCCGCCATTTTTAAAGATGGCTGCCATACAAATTTTTTTTTTCATTTTTGACGCATTGTTTCTCGACACCTATGGAAAATTTTGAATGTCTTTGTTGTGTTTTGTGTCCAGATGATCGAGGTGTCTTCAAAAAAATTCGCGACCTGGTCTTCCGAACTTCGGTCACTCGGACGGTCAACGGCCTGGCCAAACCATAAAAGATAGATCATGTGCGTTTTAAGGAATGTCATAGCAAACCCTGGGACGATTTTGGAGATGTCAAAAAAAATTCAAAATGGCGGAAAAAAAAATCCGCCATACAAATTTTAACCATAAATGACGGCGAAACTATGACACTTTAGTATAAAGAGCTCGAACTAATATTAGTTGGAGGTCAGAGGGGAAGATTGCGAAAAATTTTTTTTTTCAAAATGGCGGAAATTTTGGCCGCGGCGGAAAAAAAAGTTTCACCGATCCGGATGAAAATCGATATCTGGGGGTCCCCAAGGATGATGATCAACATTCTGTAATCAAATTTTGACATGTGTCAACTTTCAATGGGGCTGCCATACAAAGGTGCTTTTATTGAAATATCAACTTTGCTTTTTTGCGCCTCCGTTGCGAGTGATTTAGAAAAGTCGTTCCTGGGGATCAAGTATAGATGTTATAAGGGTAAGAATGCAATATCAGTGAAATCAATTTTTTTCAAGATGGCGGCTGTAGACGTACCGACTCATAGTAAAAGTTGTCCGATCCGAATGAAAATCGATATCTGAAAATCCCACGGTACACTTGGTAGGAATGTGTAAAAACTTTTTTGATTCCGCCATTTTGAAATATTGCGAACATGCAATTTCACTTTTTTAGGATTTTTAATTCGCAAATAACACCGAAACTGTGAGACTTTTGTAGGGAGGGTTTGTTCTAATATTGTACAGTTTTGAGAGGGGCATACAGTGAAAAAGAATGTTTTTCAAAATGGCGGTCCATTGGTCCGCGTCCGAAAATAAAGAAGCTCCGATCGGGATGTAAATCGATATCTGGGGGCCCCAAAGGATGCTGATCAACATGGTTTGGTCAAATTTTGACATCTGTCATTTTTTAATATAGCCGCCGTATATACTATTATCAAAATTGCTGTTTTCCGTTTTATTGCCTATGGTACTACAGTTTCGGAAGGAGATAGTTGTAATTTTGACAGATGTCAGTGTGACAGATGTCAAACGTCAAAATTTTGACAGATGTCAAATTTTTTGATAGATGTCAAATGTCAATTTTTTTCCAACCTACCAAATGCAACGACGAGCGAAGCAAGCACCAAGTATACTGTAGTTTGGTATAAGTGGACGGTCACGACCAACACTTGCACCTGCACACTTGCACCGTGTGCGGGCCGCGTGCGGCCCGCGCACGGTGCAAGTGTGCCGCTTGCGACCTGCGCACTGTTCTAATACCGCTGTCAAGTGTAGACAGATGTCAGTTTGATTGATTTTAAATGTCAAACTTTTGACAGATGTCAATTGTCAAATTTTTTGACAGATGTCAAATTTATTGACAAATATCAAATGTCAATTTTTTGGACAGATGTCAAATGTCAATTTTTTTTCCAACCTACCAAATGCGGCGATGAGTGAGTTAGTTTATTGTCTCTCATTGGTATAATTGGACAGTCACAACTAACACTTGCACCTGCACACTTGCACCGTGAGCGGGCCGCGTGCGGCCCGCGCACGGTGAAAGTGTGCCGCTTGCAACCTGCGCACTGTTCTAATACCGCTGTCAAGTGTAAACAGTTCAGATGTCAGTTTGATTGATGTCAAATGTCAAACTTTTGACAGATGTCAAATGTCAAATTTGATGACAGATGTCAAATTTATTGACAAATATCAAATGTCAATTTTTTTGACAGATGTCAAATGTCAATTTTTAGGACAGTTGTCAAATGTCAATTTTTGACAGGTGTCAAACGTCAAATTTTTTCCGACATACCCAATGCGACGACGAGCGAAGCGAGTTAGTTTACTGTAGTTTGGTATAAGTGGACGGTCACGATCAGCACTTGCACCGCGCACGGTGCATGTGTGCCGGTTGCATCCTACTCATGGTGCAAATGACGCTGTCAAGTCAAACAAAATGGCCGCCATGCAAAGTCACGCGCATTATCATTTTCTTTGATAAATACGGCAGTTTTGTACAAGTACTTGCAAAATTTAAAGTTTAGCTCCAAGTATAGCGTTTTGAACAAATGGAACGCCACGAAAACACACACGCGGGCCGCTCGCGGCCCGCGCACTGGGCAAAATACTAGTTTTATTTATAAAGTTATTACAAAATGAAATATCTAAAGAAAATGAATTTATTGTGAAAGAATCGGACAATTTAATACAAAGTATGGCCTCCTCTGCTATTCAGAACTTGTCGGCAGCGATTATTCATTTAATTAATGAGACTGTTTATGTCATCTTGCGGTATTCGCTCCCAATGGAATTGTAGTAAATCCTTCAGCTGTTGGGTTGTTGTCACTCCGTCCAAGTCCTTCAAAACACGTCTCTGGAGCATGTCCCATGCGTGCTCGATGGGGTTGAGGTCTGGCGATTGTGCAGGCCAGGGCAATACCCGGATGTTCTCCGTTGCCAAGTATTCACTGGTTCGCCGAGCTGTATGTGAACGCGCATTGTCATGCATTAACCTAAAATCGGAGCCAAAGGTTTGTGCAAATGGATGGACATAAGGTCTGAGAATATCCTCAACGTAATTTTCAGCGTTCATGTTTCCATTTACAAAAACGAGCTCAATTCGCCTGTTCTTCATAATACCCGCCCATACCATAACTGTTGAGCCGCTGTATGGATGAACTTCCTGAACGCACCTGAGCCTTTCAGTATTTCCGGGCGGACGGTACACTCGCACCCTTCTTGTATCAGGCCTAAACCCGAATCGCGACTCATCGGAAAACATAATTTTATCTCATTGTTCCTGGGTCTATGTTATGCGTTCTCTACACCATTCATTTCGACGAGCGCGATTCCCGTGACGTATCGGTGGGCACCTGATTGGGCGTCGAGCTCGTAGGCCGTACTCATGCAGTCGATTTCGCACAGTTTGGGGACTTACATCAACACCACTTGAATTTTGTAGCCTCAAACTTAGCTCTCGAGCGGTTAACATCGGCTGGCGTCTTGCAGTCAGTTGTATGTACCGGTCTTGCCGAGTGGTTGTACTCCTTCTACGGCCTGGGTGCTGTTCAGTGGGTTCCCCTGTATTATTGTAGCGCTGCCAAAGACGACAAATAACAC
Source organism: Ennomos quercinarius (assembly GCA_910589525.2). Classification (NCBI taxonomy): domain Eukaryota; kingdom Metazoa; phylum Arthropoda; class Insecta; order Lepidoptera; family Geometridae; genus Ennomos; species Ennomos quercinarius. Next base: position 17,171,547 of record OU342499.1, on the reverse strand, counting down.
TTCTATGAATGCCAAAATGTCGAGATACCTGAGATTGATTACTTCCCGCTTGCAACATCCCTACAGCTCTTTGCATTTCATCTGCCGTCAAATGACGTCGCTCCATGACGTGAAGAATATCTAACGATTCAATTTTGTCGCTAACTTTATTTAAATGGTTGGTAAAATTATAAAATCAAGAATAAACGTGTCAATTAAAGCGCACTTAAATTCACACAAATTCGCAGTCATTTGAATTTTATGAAAAAACATAACATAATCGAATTTTTTTTTTTACAACCAGCCAGTATGTCATCAATAACAAAAAAGTTTACTTACCTATGCATTTTGAGGGAGTAAATACTTAGAAATTAATTAATATAAATGGTAAATTTGTAATATCATGCATGTTGCTGAGACTTTTTTGATGTGTGTATATTGCTGCACTACTACTGCTAAAGTAGAAGTACCGTGTAGTCTCCCATTGTCTGACCAGCAATGCATGCTAGAATCCTATTGAGAATCACGGCTTTTTGCAATAATTATGTTACGTGAATTAAAATTATGTTAAGTTTAGCAAAAACCTGCCGTAGTTGTATTAATCCTTCATAACTCCATAAAAAAAAAGGCTTGTTTTCTAGTACGATGCTCAGAATCGGTTCTCCTTAAAAACTCGACGTGATTCGTTCCTGTCGAGAAACCGTTCCACCAGTATTTTATTATGTTGTGATGTGACCGTATCGGTCACTTGTAATGTAACGTAAGATGAATATAGACACTCTCCCCTGTCTTGCACAAAAACACTTTCCATAAATTATTTTCCATTTTAAAGCCCGCCGATGGTCGACTGAGCGTCGTTCTATAATCCGTTGTTGTTGAATAGTGACCGTGTATGTTGTGTACCGGACACATGCGTGAGGCAGAGGGAGCCGGCGCGGTGTGTGTGTGTGTTACTAACGAGCGCGTGTGTGTGGCGGGTGTGTATGCGCAGCTATAACTGGGTCGCGCGTGTGTGCAGGCGCGGAGCCGCCGCCGTCGGACCACCATCATCACCAGCTGCAGAAGGTGAGCAGCGTCACTACACGTTGGCCGCGCACTGAGCGAGCGAGCCCCTCGCCGCGGCAGCCGGCATGCTCGGTCACTCAGTGCGCGGGTATACACGATCTACTTGTTCTATCTATAGTTGGTTTTAAAGTAAACTCGTTTCACTCGCAATTTTTTCATTTATTCCAAGTGTTCCGAGACAAAAAAGATAATCGATGTAGATTTCGGTGTTGAAGCCCTCCGTGTGCGAGATCTCTTCCCGATCGATTCCAACCGTGTAAAAGCTATACACACGACAGCAAACAAATCGTTACTATTAAGTAAGGATAAAGATTATGATCGGTTCAACGTTCAGTACCGATAGTTTTGTTGTAAATACTGAGGAAGAGACGTTGTTTGAGACGTTCTTGAGTTTCGCGGTTAAAAGCCAGCCACCACGCATTGTCGACTCCAGTTGTGCATCCTCGTGTGCGTGTGGGTCGCACAAGTGGATCGAGCGTGTGCGGATTGTTAGCGCACTGTAGTGGCCGGTCCATTACGTCCACGAGGGCGCACAACCGGAGCGGTGGCAGTGTAGTGGGCGGAGCGGGCGCTAGTGTCGGTCTGGTTGCAGACGGCGAGCGACGGCGTGGTGGGCGGGGCCCGGCGGCCGCCGCGGGCCCCCAACAAGGACCGGGAGGACCTGCCGCCGCTCGCGCGCTCCAAGCGCTCCAACACCATCTCCGTCATGAGTCCCACGCGCCGGTACAGGTCAGTCACCCCCCACAAGGACCGGGAGGACCGCGTTACGCTTGCGGCAACACCTAGAATATACTACATTTCGTTGTGCCATTAAGTAGAGGAACGTCATTGGGCTGCAGACGCACGTTTTATGAATGGAACACCAAATAGTACTTCCTGAGTGTCGAGTAGTGTCGTCACTGTAGCTCAGTTACCTATCGTGTTCAGGCCGGCCCCGAGCTCGCAGCCGGCGACAGGGAGCGGCGCGGGCAGTACGGCGGGCGGCGCGGCGGGCGGCGCGGCGGGCTGCGCAAGCGGCGGTGGCGGCGTCACGCCCTCCTTCGTGTTCCTACAGCTGTACCATAACATGAGCACATACCCTATCACACCTCCGGTACCCGGTCAGTAACAATGTCGCAGCTGTGCGTAGAGACCTTCCTTTCTTTTGTGTATTAATGACAGTCCTGCTCGGCTAGCATGCGCACTACGATATAATTTTTCTGACACTTTTTTTCGTGAGAGTCAGTGACAAGGCTATGGTAGCGCCTAACGTCTAAGTGTGTTACGTTCTAAAAGCGACGACAATTTTTTTCGCAGTGCGCATGTTAGACCATCCGATCTAAATGTTTAGCTTGCGTCCCAGGTAAAGTGTGATCACACGGTGCGGCGAACCGTTGCGGTGGAGGCGGCCGGTGGAGACGGTGATGACTAATGTTTCCGTTACCTCCCGCCCCCAGGCGAGACGCAGGGCATCCTGAACCCGCTGTCGGAGCGGCCGCTGCGGGTCAGCGGTGAGCAGCACGAGCGGACCATCAAGAACCTGGACCTCGTGCCTCCAGTAGAAATATACAAGGTACGCACGCGGTCTGCATCTACAGCTCTGCACTACCGCTTACGCGATCGGAACGGTTGGACGCAAACGCCAATGGATTCCCCAAAAAATATCCACGTGATCCGATCCGATGGACCGTTCGGAAATCTATTGGCGCTTGTTGTCCGTCTAATGCACCGTTTCCTAAATCATTAACGTTGGATTGGTGCCGCATTCGGCAAACTTCCAGTGTGGAGTGTGCGCTTAATGACGCGACATGTTGTATCGGCGAGCAGGCTAGTGTAGTGTAGTGTCGGGTCGGTCCGCAGGTGGGCGTGCTGTACGTGGCGGCGGGCCAGCAGGACAGCGACGCGGCGGCGCTCCGCAACACGTGCGGCTCCGTGCGCTACGCCGAGTTCCTGGGCGCGCTCGGCTCGCTCGTGCCGCTGCACGGGGCGCCCCCGCCCGGCCTCTTCCTCAACCTGGAGCGCGGCGGCAAGGTACGCGCCCGCCCCCGCTGTACGCGCCCGCCCCGGCGCCCCCGTGCGCGCCCGCCCCCGCTGTACGCGCACGCTCGTGTTGCAGGACGGCGCGTACGCGTACGTGTGGCAGGACGACCACATGCAGGTGGTGTTCCACGTGGCCACCGCCATGCCCACCAGCGCGCACGACCCCGGCTGCAACGAGAAGCGCAAGTACATCGGGAACGACTACGTCTCCATCGTGTACAACGACTCCGGCGCAGACTTCAGCATACACACCATCAAGGTGAGCGCCCCACCGCCCGCCCGCCCGCCCGCCTGCCCGGGCACTACTGACGCGCATCCTCCGGCACCGCAGGGCCAGTTCAACCTGTGCATCGTGGTGGTGGAGCCGGGCGCGCACGGCACCAGCCGCGTCTACATGCGCACCAAGGACGAGCGCATCCGCGCAGAGTTCCTGCCGCACCTCGACGCCGTGCACTGCGTCTCCGACAACAACGTGGCGCTGCTGGCCAGGCAACTCGCGCTGCACTGTGCGGTAAGTGCATACATACGATATGTGCGCGCGCGCCACTCGCGCGGTCCCGTGAAGTAACACCAGCATGCGCCCCGCAGCTAGCGTCGCAGATCTCGCAGTCCCTGAAGCTGGGCGGCGCGCCGTACGCGTCCAACTCGCTGGAGCGGCTGCGCGCCATCAAGCGGCTCCGGCGGCGGCTGGAGGCGGAGCGCACGGCGCTGCAGGCGCGCGCGCCCAAGCCGTACGCGCACCAGCCGCAGCTCATGCAGCGCGTCGCCATCGACGACTTCAACGACTACACCTAACCGCGCCCCCGCCCCCCGCCCCCCCCGCCCCGCCCCCGTGTCCCGGGACCGCAAGCCGGCTCGGGCCCACCGGTCGGTCGCGACGGAAGCCAGGCAGCTACCGGCCGGTCGGCATGCGAGACGTATATGATATGTTCGTAATATTATGTAAGCGAGAGCAGATATCGTACGAAACCACAAACGAGACAAATAAATAGTTCCGAGAGCTGCACGGTGGCGCCCGGTGGCGCCCGGCCCCTGGCCCCCGGCCCCCGGCACCCGGCCCCCGGCGGCCTCCGCGCCGCTACGTTGTATTCTACTCGTTCATTTTTTTACAAACTTGTGAGATGTGATAGTAGCGTACTAAATAAATAGAATAATGTTACGAAGCGCAACGAGACGCGTTTTCTACGATCGCTTCGCTTGAGGCGTCTCCGGTCAGGATCGATAACCGCCTTCGATAAATTTAGATCTGTGATGGATAATGTTTAAAAGCAATGTCTACGATTCCAAATGCAAACGTGAACCTCCGAGAGCCTCTTCGGACGAACCGTTCTGTTATCCGAACGTACGGCTGGAGAGGTGTTCACTAGTAAGTACCGGCAAGTGTCACGTGCGACGATAACTTCGCTCGTACAGAACCCCACAGGACGCAGACTGTGGCGTCGCGTCGGCTCGCCGCCCGCTACCATGTGTGCAATATATACCTACTAATAGTGAGTCAACTCGGCGGCTACACCACAAAATACTACAGAAGACAATCACATGTATGTACTTCACTTTTTATACCTACGCTCGGCGCTCGCGCTAGGGGTGGCTGCCGCCGAGCAGTAGGTACCTACCTACTTATCATAACTATAATGCGGAAGATGACGGTATATTTTTATCATTCATACGTAAATACAAACATACATACATAGACTGCTAAAACCGTAACCCTTCCATTGATATCGAAATAATTTTTTCGTAGTTATTAATATAATTAGATAAAGTTTTTTTGAAGGATAAAAATGCGGTTATGTTACATTAACATCTTCCTCATTAGATTATTGAAAACAAGCAAACCCTACCTACTTACCTCTCTGAAACAACTGGTAGCTTAAAAAAGGACAATTCACCGTTTAATGTTGAATTTAAACAACCGTCCACTGTTTTATAATAACTATTTTTAGTTGCTCCATTTTTTTTACATAAATGTTCACAGACGCTTGTCTCATGCGGGCGGCACTCGCGCTCGCACTACTCCGACAGACTCCGAGACATCGTGTCGGTGAGCGGTGTCTATGTGTGCGTTGCTCGAGCGCACTTACTATGTTGATTGAGTTCTGTAGTATTTTGTGGCTAGACGGAGCAACGATGCGGTGCGGTATGAAGGAGACTGGAGGTCCCCCCCTGCCCGCGACGTCTGCGGCAGTACCGACCGGCTTCGCTTGCGTATCGGTACGCCCGTTCAGGCGTATCGCTTACACAGAACAAGTTGCATGCTACAAAGTGTTCAAGCTACTCTTGCGATCTGTTAGTATAGAATATACTATGGAACTACATTGCTTGCATATAATTTGATAAAATTGAATGTTTACTAAGAAGTACCTACTTCTTACCTACTTCAAGAAAATGTGTATGTACTTATGTATCGATTTTAGCCGCATACAAACTCTTTGTTAGTATATACTGAATCTGTAAATTAAGAATTCTTCTATTATACGTATATTGAACGTACTAAGTGAATAAAAGAAGAATACTTCGAAGAAGAAGAGTACTTCGACCTATCGGATCTTTTCGTCCAAAATACGAATAAATATATAACGAAGGTTTTCAATCAGCGTGTGTTGCCAGTGATGACTTATGGAACTGAGACATGGTCTTTTACTATTGGCCTCATTAATACCTAAGCTCAAAGTCGCGCAGCGAGCTATGGAGAGAGCTATGCTCGGTGTTTCCCTGCGAGATGAGATCTGTAAGGAGGAGATATACAGGAGAACTAAAGTGACCGATATACGTTGAGTTGAAATGGCAGTGGAAATGGCAACCCACATCGCTCGTAGAATCTGGTGAAAACTACGGGGGCCGATAGATACAGGCGAGTTGCCGCTCAAAGTGGCGCTCTGTGGGGGAGTCTTATGTTCAGCAGTGGGCGTCTTCAGGCTGATGATGATGATACTACGTATAACTTGTAGTAAGATATTGAGGATTTAACTGAATCGAGATATCGTCATAAAACAGTAGTGCGGTAATGTAAATTAAAAAAGCACGCGTCCGTAATATCTTGGATTATGAACTTAAAAGCGGTGTGAAAAGCGCCACTGTACGAGCAACTGTGACGAAAAATAAATTATTACGAAACAAAAATTACTATCTAAGAAAATGTTTTTCTGACAACCCTTGCTTATTTTTAGGGACTAGACGTTGAGACGGTCTTGTAGGTATTTGGCGGTATAACAAAGGAGTTGGCCCACTATTAGTATTTATTACACATATGCCGCTACTGCAACTGTACGTACTTGTCAGTCCTCATGTACATCTGGTTTGTTGTCGACGCACGCTCGTGCTGCGTCCGTGGCCGCGCTTATCCGATTGTAAGTTCTAATGCTACACAAAATATGCCACCTTACTGTGCAGAGTACCTGGATGCTACCGGCTAAGCACGACTTCAGAAAATTGGTATTATTTAATTCTTCGGAAGACACGGTTGGCTGTCTGTTCCCGGTAGATGCCAAACCAAACTTAGTTCAACTACTAGTATAGTATTATATTATCTGTGGTTCAACTAACGGACTACTCGTAGAAAGCAACAGGTGAACTCTTGCGCGAACAATAATTCTGAAATCGTTTTGGCCGATAGCTTGATGTTCCGATCTCCACCGAGCACGTTCGATATAATAAGCTTCAAATGCACTTATCGTTTACACGAATGATGTCGACTTATTATTAATTGCTATGATTTATGGTTATCGTCTAAGTAGTACGCGGCTTTGAATAGATTTAATTTTTCTTATCCGATTTGAACTGAGTAAATGTAAAAGTTAATGTTAAGTATGTTAGTAAGTGTTCTCACAGTATGAGTTTGTTCGGCTACTGACCGCGCGGCTGGACGGCAGTTGGCCGTTCTATCGCGTGACATGACGGCAGTTGGCCGTTCTGTCACATGACTTGACGGCAGTTGGCTGTTCTGTCGCGTGACCGGACGGCAGTAGTTGGCCGTTCGACCGGCCGGTCGCGCTGCCGGTAGCGCTACACGGAGTCGTTAAGCAGTTGAGGCATTTCTTGTTGAAATATATTTTATGTAGCAATTTATTTCCCGACGAAAGATTTTGTAATCAAATAAATAATGGCTATTTTTCATATCTTTTATTATCCGTCGTTTCACCTGAAATTATAACAGTACATACTTAGTGGATAAGTAAATAATTTGTAACGTTTGCCTAAAACGGATCACGGTGGGTTTTAGTGGGTTCGAGTCCCACATGCGCCATGGCATCACCCCCGTGGAGGCAGAGAAAGCGAGGGCATTTCCCTCCTTCAAAAAAAACTTAAAAAATTGAACGTACGCTGGGTGTAATTAAGTCCGGGTATTGCCCGTGGACCACGGGGATTTTTTTTCCCCGTGGTCCACCTCAATATATCTGGGTGTACCATGGTTAATTATTTTTTCCCGTGGTCCACCTTAGTTCACCTGGATGAAACATGGGCAATTTTTTCTTTCCGTGGTCCACCTGTATTAGGGTCAATTCACATAGAGCTGCAAAATGCTCGAGCAGTTTTTAAGTGCTATTGTAATATAAACCTTATTCCATTTAGACAAAGCTGAAAACAGTATGCAACATTAAAATCTTACCTACAAGACAGGAGCGCGTGTTCGAACATCGTCGCCGCGGCAGCGCGAGCAGTCGCGCGGCTGCTCGAGCATGCTCGCGTGCCGCGGCGGTAGTGTTGCCAACTTTATTTTCTAGGGAATCGTACTTTTCAGTTCAAAAGATCGTAATTTGATATGAATACCCGAAAAAATAAAGGATGCATAGAAATCTTAATGAAACATTGGGAAATTATTTAAATAAGTACCGTAATTTATAATAACTACGAATAATAATTAATATTTTAGGGCACACAATATCAAACATTAGGCAATTCTTAATTTTTATTTGTATTTATTTTATGACGGGCAAAGGCACTTTTAGTATTTTATATACAAACAATGAGTGATTTTCTGGAACTTTGGTTACCAGAATCACGACAAATTGCATAGGGAAATCCACACGAAGCAAAAAAAACAGTACGTTTTTAAATCATAAAACTCCGAATCAACGACTATTAATAAAATAAAATGAAATTGAAATATGCGTACTACGTAGTGTGTACTTTGAATAGCAATTACGTAAAATAATAAAATAAATAAGGTGGTAAGAACAGCGCGGTGGTCATGGAACTTTGATTGCAATAATAATAATAATATAATAATAATAATAATATTTATTCAAAAATTACATTATGCTAAAATACTATACAATATGAATCTTAGGAACTATACATAAGTCTAACAAAGCACGGTGCCTGTACTAGGATAAACCTGTGTCACAGGCGGCATAAGGGCTAGCATTCAGCAATACGAGTATATACACGTGAAAAATTAAATTATTAACAATATTTTACATTAAAACTAAAACCTCTATTTATAGACAAGCTTACAATAATTATTTAACAAACAAAAGTATTATCTAAAAATATATTTACCATAATTTACGTATCAATTACTTAAGCAGAGTATATTAGAATTTACCAAAAGGAAAAAAAATAAAATAACTAATTTACTTATTTATCAATGTGTAACAGTAATTCGGTCTGATCATAAGTCAGACCTTGTAAATGCTTATACAGTATTAATTTAGTACTAAAATAATTGAGGTCATAAATAGATAATGCCTTATTAAGTTTATTGTACAGAAAAGGACCTAGGAAAAAGAAGAACCGGTTTGTGAAAACAAACTTAGACACAGAGAGTGAAGTACATACAATATCTTTCCGCCTCTTAGTGTTAGTAAGCAGTGCATTATGCGTCTGAGTGGTGTGCTGTTTTAGGACAGTGTACATTATGAAAAGTTGTCGGACCGTTAAAACATTGCAACATTCATAAAGTAGGCGTGTAGGGAAAAGGAACGGTCTGGACGTGGCTACTTTCAGGACCGCTCTTTGGGCACGTTCGATAGGTAAAATAGTGGTTTTTGGAGCGCCGCCCCAAGACGTAATGCAGTATTGAATAACAGATTGACACAAAGCTTGATAGACTTGAATAATTATTTTTTTATCCGCAATATAGCGCAGCTTTTTGAAAACAAATATTAACTTACGTACTCTGTTAGCTAGAGTGGAAATGTGTTTTTTGAAAGAAAGGGTGTCGTCAATTATAATGCCAAGATATTTAATGGAAACAGTTTTATCAATAAATGGACAAGTGCAAACGTCAAGCAGGGTGTTATCACAGGAGTGTGCACATAATTGATTATTGTTAGAAAGGCTCTGGATTTTCCGCATGCAAAAACTCATAAATTTCGTCTTATCAGCATTAAGCGTTAGTAGGTTACGTTTAAGCCAGCTATTTACAACATTAAAGCCTCGTTGCGCGTAAATATGTATATCTGTGCTGGAGTCAGCGGAGAAAATTAAAGCAGTGTCATCAGCATATGAAATTATTTTCCCATGATCTAGATTTAAATTACAGAGATCATTTATATAGACTAAGAAATGTGTAGGTCCAAGGATGCTTCCTTGGGGAATCCCAAAAGGAGGAATTTTCATGTCGGTGCTGATGATATTACCTATTTTGACACATTGCGACCGATCCTGCAGATAGTCACCAAAAAGTTTCAACTGCAAGCCTCGAATTCCTAGTGCTTCTAGTTTGTTAAGAAGGATCGGAACAGAAATTGTGTCAAAAGCTTTGGCCAGATCGAGGAAAATCCCTGTTACTCTTTTACCTTTTCCTAGTTCCTCGGTGACGTAGTTAGTTAAGTGATGTACCGCGTCTGCTGTAGATAACGTAGATCTAAAACCAAATTGCCAGGGGGAGAAGAGGGAATTATTTTCTAAGAACGTTACTAATCTGTTGTTAATTATTTTTTCCAAGACTTTAGAGAGTGATGGTAATAAAGAGATAGGTCTGTAGTTTGTAACGAGCTCTTTTCTACCAGCTTTATAAATCGGAATAACTACAGCTTTCTTAAGAGATTTTGGAAAAATCCCATCATTGAGACATATTTGAAAAATGTGCGTTAAAGGGGGGACAAGAATACGTTTAAACCTTTTTAAAAAATCATTGCTGATATTATCCCACCCGGCTGATTGGTTATTTTTCAAACTAGAAATAACCCTATCCACTTCCGTTTCATCCAGACCTAACATAGCAAACGACTTTCCACTTTGTAGCTTGGTCAGGGTTAGTGGCGTTGCGGAATCGTTGGAATGGCTGTCATTTTTATTTAAAATCTTTTCAGCCAGACTTTTACCGACATTTACAAAAAAGGAATTGACGTTATTAGCGGAGGTAAGCGGGGAAGTGTGTGTATGCAATAGACTCGAATCTGACTTTTGCTGATTTGACGTAAATGTGACATTTTTAATGGTTTTCCATAGTTGTTTGCTATTATTTCCTGCTTGAAGCAGCTGTTGTTTATCATATTCAATTTTTAATTTTCTCAATAAGCTATTGCAGAAATTTCTGTACCTTTTATAAGATAACTGTAAAATAGAATTATCGGGACGTTGCTTTGTTCTCTTATGCAATTTATCCCTGTGCCGTATACACCTGATAAGACCCGGGGTAATCCAAGGTTTTATAGAATAATTTTTCTTATTAACTTCAATAAGCGTTGTGTTATGCAAAATGGCTTCTTGCAGTTTATGAATTACATATGATAAACAAATATTAGCATCAGCAGTATTGTAAACTGGATTAAAGTCAAGGTTGCATAAATCACGTTCGAGACTACGCATGTTTATTTTAGATTTTTGCTGAGGGCGATTTTTGTGCTTACACAGCGACAAATCGAGGGTTAGTAGGACAGCGCAATGGTCTGTTACTGTTGAGTTAGTTACAAGTGTTAAACACGGAAGTCTGGCCTTGAGCATGACGTGATCCAGACAAGAACCGCTTTGATGTGTTGATAAAGTATGAGAGGGGAAAAGTCCATGGTAGGCGCATACATTAAGGTAATCCTGGGTACTTAGGCTTGCATCGCTATTTTCCGAGTTTATATTTATATTAATATCTCCAGTTAATATGATATTTCTAAACGAGGATAGAATAGAGTTTGCAATGTCGTATTAAGACTATTATGAAAAATATCTAATTGTTTAAAAGAAGGAGGTCTATATATAGTATAGCAATAATTGCGACTTCAGCACCAACTTTAATGACTAAACAATTGCATTCATGAACATTAGGCTCCTCGACTGTGAGAAGTAAGGATTTTTTAGTATATACCACCACACCATCGTTCTGGTTGAACGATGCTGTAGTGCAGAAACTATTGTACCCTGGTAAAACAGGAAGAGCCCCCTCACGATTTGAAAGCCAACATTCGGTAAGGACCATTACGTCACACTCAATGTTAAGCCTATGTAAGAAAACGTTAAGGCTATCTATATTCTTATAAATACTACGGATGTTTTGGGTTAGTACAGTTAAAGGGCTTTTATACTTAGAAAGATATTGTTTGCAGTTTTCGGTGTCACACACTTTTGACTCATAAATACAAGTATTATCTAGGTCATTCATTAATTCATCGGCCATGAGTTAAGATAATATACGCTAGTAACGGCAAGAAACAACTAGAAATAAACGGCGCTCTAGGCGCCCTCATAGTTAACAGAGTTTATATACCTTTTTTCGGCCATTAATTTTGCTGGGCACTCGATAGAACCGGTGGTATGATTGCTTGGTTTTTTGAAGTGCAAGCAAGTAGCACATTTTGCTTCCTCTGTCTTTTATAGGGTGACCTTGATCACCACAGTGGCCGCAAGTGGAGGTAGTCTGCCGACATGACTTGGCCGCATGACCATACTGCTGACACTTAAAACATCTAGTGACCAAAGTGAAATCTCTTACGGGGCAAGATGACCAATTCACAAAAACTCTTTCTTTAGTTATGAGAGCTTTACGTACCACTGGAGATACTTCTATAACATAGTTACAGGTCTCAGCGTCTTTCCTGCCTGACTTATGGCTTAGTTTAATTGAGGTCAAAAATGTTTCCCGGGTAGAGTCCTGAAGTTTGTCCGCAAGATTCTGAAGATTCTGGTGGTACAAACAGGTAAAAACTTCCTTATCCTGCATTGATGAGGGTACTCCAATGATCACCACTCTAGGGTTCCGCTTAAGAGGTTCGTCAACTATAAGGCCTGAGTTCATGAGCTGCTCTGATTGTTTTAGCTTCACGATGTCGTCTTTCGAGTCAGTGCTGATGATGACACCACCATTCCTGGTCTTGCGCAGGCCCCTCACGTGGAGCTTCATCTGTTCTGGGCAGATAATCTTTTGGACAAGTGTTTTCGTGTCGTCGCTTGTCTTCAATTTATCGTGGGGATAAATGGCCACTGAATTTAGATGAATGGGCTGAATGAAATTGTTGGCACCTTTTTTAACCATGTCCGCAAAAGAGGCACCCGAAGCAGGCTTAGGATTTTCTTCAATAGCCAGTTTAAGATCCTGTAAGCACTGTGATAAGTCCTGCCGGCCTTTGAGGGTTTGAATAGTAGAGTGGCCTTGGATCGCTTTAAGCTTTAAGGACTGATACTGTACTGCCATCTGCGAAGTACCGTGACCTACTTTCCGGCATAATGAGTTGATGCGGAGTTTCTGCTCAGAGTTCAGTTTACCCTCAGAAGCGATGTTGCATACCTCATTAAGCCATTGTTCGATTGAGGTCATCCAGCCTTGTATTTCCGAAGTAGAGACCACTTCAGGAACACTTTGACTCGACGACTGAGGGCGAGGTGCAGGTGGTGAAGGTGCGTGTGAGGGTGGCGGGGAGCGGGCAGTCCTGTCGCTCCGGCTGAAGGGGCTGCCGTCCATAGTTATTCAAGTAATTTACTTGTCTTGTTCACTGAACATTTCCACAAAAAAAAGTTGACACAAACTATGCATAAAAATATGACATAGTTATACGTTACTACCGGCTGTTGGTAAAAACAAGGTCACGATTTAGCTTAATATTATTTGTTTAATTGTAATAATTCAACACGTCTGTTCGCAACGATGATCTGAATGTTTATGACTGTTTATGCAATGCAACAGGAGAAACATTATTCCTAATTTGAATATTTCCATACTAACTATGCACATAAAGTGCATATTGAAACTGTCAAATCCATACCATTTTGTGTTTCTATCGGTTGCAATTAAGTTACATGTTCGCCTAGCAGGTTAGACGACAAATTCCCATACCAGCGACGAGGTACGCTGCGTGCCTATAAAGTGCAAGTGGGACAAAGTTTAACAAAATTATTGGTTGCGTTCATAAAGTACCTACCCAACAAAAAGAAGTTTATGGTTCCCCAAGTCTGATGTTATTAACTTTTTGACATAATGAACGTAATTTATTAAACAAAAATATTTTTGTTACGAAGATTACAAGATTTGAAAAGATCGTATGTTTTGCATACATACGATTTCGAATACACGATCGTACTTCGTACCAGGGCCATAAAGGTCGTATAAATACGATTTAAATCGTATGGTTGGCATAATCGGCGGCGGCGATATTGCGCGAGGCTTCTTGAGCATGCGCGCGGCTGATGATGCTCGAGCATGCGCGAGTATTTTGCCGCTCTGTCTGAATTGAACCAAGAAGATGCTCGAGCATGCGCGAGCATTTTGCCGCTCTATGTGAATTGACCCTTATAGATATTAATATATATTACTTTATTGGCGATATAGATAATCTTATAGTAAAAAATTATCAAAAAGACCCTTGGTGGAGGGGAATGTTCCCAGAACGCTAGCTGCATTGCCACGCTGTATGACAATGCTGATTTTTTGTGCAAAATAAGAGCCAGCCTTCTGGGGGCGTACCGTGAGCTCTTAGCGCGATTCAAAACAGAGCCTATACCTACTGGATCGCTTGTCAAAATCTCCATACAAAAAAAACAAAGCGATCCAATATAGGCTCAGTTTTGAACCGCGCTAAGAGCTCACGGTACGGCCCCTGGTCACTGCTCACCTCCACCAAAAGTTTTGCCAAGTCCCTGTATATTTCAAAAGTTTGAGGTTTTCAGCTTTAGCAGCAGCGCTACCAGCCTGATTTTTAGTTTCGGGAAGATGGGACGGTGCCATAGTATCGACGCAAGTTGCATCCCATACTAATGGCCGTCCCATAGATATTATATCATCATCATCATCAGCCCGAAGACGTCCACTGCTGAACATAGGCCTCCCCACATTGAACGGTTGCTTGCCTCCTGCTTCCATCGGCTCCCCACGGTTTTTACCAGATTGTCGGTTCGCCTAGTAGAAGGCTGGCCAACGCTGCGTCTTCCGGTTTGTGGTCGCCACTCGAGAACCTTGCTTCCCCATCGGTTGTCAGCTCTACAAGCGATGTAGCCTGCCCACTGGCATCTGTGTCAAACTGGCATCTGTCAAACTGACATCTGTCAAACTTATAGCATCCTTTGAAACTAGGTACTACCTACTCTCTTGACACCAGTCATGTGTGGACTAAATTTTTTTCATATATTCATATTCATTTATTCTGTTTCCACATGTGCATATTGATCTTACATTAGACATAAGTCCTAATTACATTATTAGGTAACAACATGGACCCTGCTGGGCACTACAGATTATATTGTGAGGGTAGGATTACTAAAATTAAGTATAGCTTGAGATTTAGATACATACCTGCCAATTTTACAATTCAACTGATCGAAAGGTTTACGTTTTATTTTTATCATCAAAAAATTCTTGCAAAGAATAGTAGCATTTCTTAACGAGATATAACTTCAATTTGCCAAAAAAGGCACATTCGCTTTGTATTTCTTTTAGACGTAGGGGAACATAATTATAGATTTTAATGCACATAACATGAGTAGGTACTCGTACTGTGCATTTTTAGTTTTGAGTTAGGGAGGACTAACCTGTCTTTATATCTAAGATTAAACCATATACTTAAACTACTCTATGGATTAAACGCACCTGAATAGTTAAGGTTAGGTAAATGAAACCAACACAGGAAACCAACAATATTGCGTGTAACCTTCTCGTAAACAGTTGCTGTGTACGTTATTTCGAAAAAATTGCGATTGTCACTCAGGACAGCGACAGTGTCACATGTTATCGTTGCTCGCCGAAGCACCTGGAAGAACCGAGTGAAAAGGAAGAATGAAGACGTTGGTATTGATAGCGTGTTGCTTGGTCGCGGCGAGGTCGTGTGACCGCGGCTCGGAGGAGGCGCTGGTGGGCGCGCTGGGCGGCGCCCGCGGCCTGAACCGTCTGGCGGTGTGCCCCGGCCGTGCCCCCGCGTGCCCCGGCGGCGCCCCCGCGTGCCCCGGCCGTGCCCCCGCGTGCCCCGGCGGCGCCCCCGCGTGCCCCGGCCGTGCCCCCGCGTGCCCCGGCGGCGCCCCCGCGTGCCCCGGCCGTGCCCCCGCGTGCCCCGGCGGCGTCCCCGTGTGCCCCACCCGGGCCCCCGCGTGCCCCGCCGCACTGTGGCGGCGCCGCTGGGCCGTGGCGCGCGCCTCCTGCCTGGCCGCGCACTCGCTGCCGGCCGTGCGCGTGCTGCGTGACATACCGCTACCAGCACTCTGCGACACTGCGCTCTCAGGCATGATCTACTTTTCAACCCTACTACATTTTGAGCTACTTAATAACATGCTCAAAATGTTAGGCAAAATTGACATAAGTACCTATGCTTACTAATTAAAAGTCATCATCCTCTTTGCTTTTTCCCATTTGTTATTGGGGTCGGCTCCCAATCTAACCTGCAGCGGCGAGCTACCACAATTACACAAGCGATTGCCATCTGACCTCGCAATCCATAAGGGACCAGTACCTAAGGGTCAATTCACATAGAGCAGCAAAATGCTCGAGCAGTTTTTAAGTGCGACTGGAATATAAACGTCGTTCCATTTAGACAAAGCTGAAAACAGTATGCAACATTACGTACAATTTGCAACAGCAGTAGCGAGGCATACATGCTCGACACCACTAATGATGTATGCCAGCAATCATCGCGCAATTTACGCCTGTTGCAAACCTGTTGTGAGTTAGGTAATAAGCCCGCGGGTTATCATGTATTGTGATCGTGCCGCTCCGCGTAGGCACAGGCACAGCGCGGGCGGAGGCGCGGCGCGTGTGGGCGCGGCGCGAGCACCCGCACTGGGCGGCGCGCTGGCCGGGGTTCGACGTGGCGCTGCTGCTGCTGGACCGCCCCTACGACTTGCTAGACCCACCCGCAAACGCCTCCGCTGTCAAGGAACATCTTGCCAAGTAGGTGTACTTTCGCCTGACTAATGCGTGCGGCCCCGGCGCTGTGAGAATAGGACCACCCCTATCTCTTCCCGTGAGTGCCGTAAGGGCCGGCTAAGGGTATAATACTTATCCAGGGACAGCAGCATTCTCCTCGGTCCTACATTTAAGTTTTTTGCGATCACCAAGCCGCCGCCAAATGTGGGCATCATGGTTGCCATATTCTCTAGCACAAACCATCCTACAAAAATAACGAATAGCTAATCTCCACTCAATTACCATAGATGCATAGCATGAACGGTTACTTAGGTTCGAGGTGTGGATGGAGTGGGTGTACGCGGAGGAGCGGCGCTTGCGGCGGGCGGCGGAGGGCCGCAGGCGCGAGGCGCGGCCGCTGCTGCTGAGCTCGCCGGCGCTGGCGCTGGTGTGCACGGTGCTGGCTCCGGCCGCCGCGCTGCTGGCCGCGTTCCTCGTCGTCACCTTCGGCACCGGCGCGCCGGTCAAGGTGCCCTACGCGAACGTCGCCGATGAACATACCATACGAACCCCGTGGCAGACCCCTTACTACCATGTGCCAAATGTTAAATGTTATACTGCTTATGGTGAAGTCTAATTTACTTTGACATTTTCATCATCAACTATTATAATGCCCAATTAGAAGTAAACCAAGTGTCCCTACATTCTATATAAATAATATAGCCTACAGCATATGCAAAATGCCTGAACTTTCCTACTTAAAAAGCATGCTTGATGTTATGCCCATTCTTATAAGCTGTAATTCTTTTAAGAAAATAAACTTTTAATAAAATTGCAACCATTTTTTTTTATAATTTGTTGTAATATTG
Source organism: Ennomos quercinarius (assembly GCA_910589525.2). Taxonomy (NCBI): domain Eukaryota; kingdom Metazoa; phylum Arthropoda; class Insecta; order Lepidoptera; family Geometridae; genus Ennomos; species Ennomos quercinarius. Next base: position 17,154,414 of record OU342499.1, on the reverse strand, counting down.
TAATAATAGTGAACAAAACAGCTAAAAAATTAAACACAGATTTCAGATAGCCAAATATGGATGTTTTCTTGAGAACCCACTGTTCTTTAGACCTGTCTACTGGATATTTGTAGACCTAGATCAGGTTTCTTGTAAGCGAGTGTGCTACATTGTCAATTGCCACTTAACATCAGTGAAATGTGGTTAGGCGTGGATACAGAAATTTCGTAAAGGGGGGGCTCACAAATCATTATGGGGAGTCCGAGAGGGTTTGAGGATATGGTATTAAAACACATAAGCCTTGTATCATACCTATATGATACAAGGCCAATTTGTGCTCATTTCTTTAAATGATGAATTCCATGCACCTGTATCTTGCTGGTAAATTGGCAAATTACCGCGCTTGGTGCTGGACTGCCTGCGCCAAGGGGGGGGGGGGGGGGGGGGGGGGGGGGGGGGGGCGCCCCCCTCCGAGCCTGAATGTGGTCCAACATAAGCTTATTTGATATTTCCCCCACTAGACACACCAAGAACCTGGTCAGAACCGCGGGTAGCCGATGGATGCAGGAGGCAAGCAGCCGCTCCATGTGGTGCTCTGTGGGGGAAGCCTATGTTCAGCAGCGGACGTCTTCAGGCAAGAAACTACTGAGGCCGATTTTAAAGGCTTTTGTTTTCAGATCTAAAACTGTTGCTGTTCTTGTCAAATAGACACCAAAGGCTGGATTTTTTGATCCATAGTTAAGATAACCAAGGTTAAAATCTCAAACAAATTTTGGTCATGAGGCGTTTTATTTAAAAAAAAGCACTAGTTCCGCTTCCTTTCTAGATGGCGCTGTAAGTACATAGTTTAAAGCTTAGAGTATGGACTAAAAGCAAAGAGGGATCATCAAAACAATATTATATTTGTACTGCTCACATGTATCGCTACGTCAGTGGCAAAGGAAAGAAATAAAAGTACAGTAATTAAATTAGCTACGCTTGCGAAAAGTCACCGTACCATTTTTTCAACTCGAGTCAACTGTTTTTTCCATACAAATCTGTCAGACTCATTCACATGAAAGTGTCCACTTCATATAAAAAGTGTCCAAAAAAGTGGTACACTTAACAGATAATGTCGTTCTCTCTATGCTTTTAATCCATACTCTAAGGATTAAAGTTTAAACCTTTCAAACCACAGAGTAGTTTAAACATAAGAAAATGCTTAGACTACCTACACAGTGCGGCGTTTGCCGGGAAGCGGCACTACCACAGATAGGTAGGTCAGGGGTGGGAAATAACTAAATAACTAGGTAGGCCGGGTGAAGTTTTAAGCGAGGCAGAACAGCTTTACAGTTGAAATAGGCGCAGAAAACACAATGAGCAAATTTATTAGATTGGTAACTCACCCTAGAGGGATTCCCAACACTAAAACGTAATTTTTAGGTACAATTTTAGTCAGCAGAGCGGCATGACCGCGCTCTGAAGTAGCAAAATGCGTTCTGCCGATGCGCCAGCTAGACTGGGCTCGTGATCTCTCTCCGAAACAGGTTTATGCGTTTAGGGATCCGCGCTGACCACTCAAGCGCAGGCAGCGTTGCACGAAACCAATTCTCGAGTGCACTTAAAACACGGCGCGGCACGGGTTCCACTTTATTAGAATATAAGTGTTAGATTATATTTATGTAGGATTTAGTTTTTGTAGAAATAGTTAGTAAATATTATTTATTTAGTGTCCTATGCTAGCCACAACGTTACAACAGAAATGTCAAATTCAGTTGCTGTTCCTTGGGCATCACTTGAAAACAGCTGCACTAAAACCTTCACAGCATTTATTTATTTTTATTCATAATGTATTGTATACCTAGATAACTGACTTAAGGGGGAATGTTACACTCGCGTGGCAAATCAATTTTCTTGCGTTCTTTTGCCAATAGTAGCTTAATTACTCAACGTGATTACATGAACACTAATTTTGCACAAATAAATAGAATGTATCAATAAATTACAATTAAAATTATCACCTACTTATCATTGGTTTAACAACAAATGGCAATAGACTGAAAAACTAAGAAGAAAATTGTTTATTGCTATTTGTCGCTAAACCAATGATATCTAGGAGATACTTTTAATCATAATTTGTTGATACATTCTATTTATTTCCGCAAAATTTGTTTTCATGTAATCACGTTGAGTAATTAAGCTATTATTGGCAAAAGATCGCAAGAAAATCTGAATTTGCCGCGCGAGTGTAACATTCCACCTTAACACTAACTTTTAAAACAACAATAAATAGTTTAACTATTAGTATGAGAATTGAATACTTCATTCTTTCTTTTCTTCCAATGTGCGTTTCCACACCTTAACCTTGCCTCGGAGCTCTCGCAGTCTCTTCATTTCCTCCTTAAAATCTTGATGCTCATCACGGAAAAGACCATACTCTCGCAACTTGAGCATGAGCTTTCCGGTTTCGACGTGTCTTGGGTAGTAATGGGTGATCTCTTCATTCGTGTGCAGTGGTCTTTGCGAGAATATCTTCACAACTTTCATAGATTTATCGTTTGTGGGGATAGCCACTTCGCCAAATATCCTATTGGAGAGACGGTTCATGCGGCGCGCGTAGTTTGTAGACGCATTAATCAACTGTGAGTATTTGATGTAGTTTGTTGCCATTGTTTACCTAAAATATAAACAATTTTTAGGTTATGAGAACCTATATTTTTTTTGTATTAAAATAATTACAACTTAAAACAAAAAGATGTATAATTACCTGTTTCGAAAAAACACGAGGAGACACGGCTTAAGAGCGACAGTTAATTGGTACCTAGCACTAGCATGTATTCAAGTCTCAGGATATTATCGAGTAACGACCGAATACAAACAATAGTACAGTGCGACAAGGCAGTCATTTGTTTTTTTCTCTAATCTGTGGACAAGGCTCTATTGGCGCGTGGCAAAAATTGGCTACTACCCACAGAATTCCCACTAGTAGAAATCTATTTCGCGTGGCCGCCTAGTTGTTTCTTGCTCCCACACGAGGTGCTGCCTGAATAAGAACGTCTCCCAAAATTTTGGGTAGATAATGGGCGATTTCGTTAGCTCTATCTATAGAGTAATTTACCTTGATACCTAGAATTTATGTTTTACCAGTGTTCACTGCTTCTTTTTTTTTCTTTCTTATATTTTGGCTCCACACATAGTGTATTTAGCCAGTGTCAAGTATTGTAGTTTTTCATCGTATTATGAAATATTTCATGTAAAGTCAAGTCTTAGTCACAGTCAGTCAGGGTAGTCATAGTCCAGTTCAGGTAGTCATAATCCAGTCTAAGTCATGTCCTAGTAAAGTAGTGGCAACTTTACTAGAGGCTTCTATGGAATTTTGGAAGCAACACGAAAAACCACGTTTCACTACATTATATCACTTGCCAACACTTCTACTCGTAAATAAGCACTTAATGCGTAAAATGCCACTTACTTTAAACATTAACACTAGAAAAAGCATAAGTTTTGTGAAATAATACAATGCAACGAAGTGAACCTTTTCACGTTCCCGCCAAAACCCCCCACTGCTTCTTTATTGTAAAAACTAAAATGTAAGGTCAGGTGGGGTAAGTGAAACGAAGGAGTACCTAAGTGAAACCCTATCGTAATCAATAAATCACGCAGTTTAGCTCTATGCTATGTGGCGAAATGGTTTCAATGCTCTAGCACACGCGTCACACAATCTTTCTGCTAGGTCATAAAAAAAAGAAATCAGCTATCTTTAAGTTTACAAAACACAAGTCGGCTGATGCCATGAAGCAATTTAATAGTGTTTATGTACATTTTTACACGAAAATAATGCATGAAACGGCGCGTAATGTGGGATTAGTATTTGCAGTCAAAGACGACACAGGTAATAAAATCAATCAAATACCTACTATATTACAAATGTCATTGTAAATGTCCCATGGGCGAAAATCACGTATTTCACATCAACAGCTGGAAAACGTCTAGTGCTGAACACAGGCATGCCTATAAAACGCCATTTTAGACGCTGGTTATAGGGAGGTTTGCCATAATTACCTCGCTTAGCAAGTAGCTTGTCATCGCAGAAGATTATAATGTACCAAGGAAAATGCTACTGCCCATTCTCTGGATAGTCCCTTAGTCTGCTCTTATACCCCACCTGACCTTAAATAAAATGATTTATTTTACTGAGTTAAATCAAGCAAGTAATTAGCTAATATACCTACAAAAGGATTTTTTCCGACTTATAAACATTTGCAAATCAACATGTGGTTTTATGCTAAATTAAAAATCATAAACTGGCAGTACCTTGACAATGAAATTTTTTGGTTAGGTATGGTTATTTTATCCATTAATTAAGATAGACAGGGGTAATATAAATACAGCGTTACATGAAATGTAACGCTGTATTGATATTTTTCACAATAAACACTTCTAAAAAGGGAAAATAGACAAAACAATGGCTACTTACTTGTGAAATGTTATTCTTTCATATTTACGCCTCAGTACGACTTCTGTTGCTTAAAATGCTGTAACCACCCACTGCACACACATTATTTCTCAAATATTTATTGCCTAGATCACCATTTAAATAGGATTATTTCACAAAAAACAACAATTTCAAAAAGTTGTTAACCTGTTTGGCTTAGATCAAACGAAGCCAAATAAAAAAAACCCGGTAACGGTGACAAGGACCAAAGATATTACGTTCGTCTTTTTTTTTGCTTAGTACCGAATGTATAGCGCTCTCCTTGTTGTCCGTGAATGACGTCATATACTACGGTTCTACTCGTACATATTCAAAGGTATATATTATATATATTATATAAAGTATATATATATTTTTGTTGTTAGTGGCTATTTTTTGTATTAAAAATTAATAAATTTTGAAACAAAGAAACATTGTTTACATAACTGAAAACTTGTAAAGTAAAATGAAATAAATTAAAATATGATGTATTACCACATTATTTATTTGATTTATTGTGTTTCATCATTAACAGCCTGAAGACGTCCACTGCTGAACATAGGCCTCCCCCAGAGCACGCCACCTTGAGCGGCTGCTCGCCTCCTGCATCCATCGGCTCCCCGCGGCTTTCACCAGGTCGTCGGCCCACCGAGTGGGGGGCCGGCCTATGCTGCGTCTTCCGCTTCGTGGTCGCCAGCGCCACTCGAGAACCTTTCTTCCCCATCGGTTGTCAGTTCTACGAGCGAAGTGGCCTGCCCATTGCCACTTCAACTTACTAACTCTAAGAGCTATATCGGTCACTTTAGTCCCCTGTGGATCTCCTCGTTCCGGAGCTTATCTCGCAGGGAAACACCGAGCATAGCTCGAACTTGCTAGGATTTGGAAACACATGGAGTACTCCCTCTGAAAAAGAAAGAAACTTATTACAATGACGTTTTTGAGTTGTTATATTTATTTTTTTATTGGAAACCAACAGCTAATTTTAACAAAATTATTTGGTAATGTAGCCATAGAAAGCCAATTACAGGTTCTCACGAGTAGAACTAACGTAGTCACACGTGTAAACACGAGCATAATAAGGGCGAACAGCTGTTACACAAACTACCTACATAATTGTGGAAAATTTAAAGGTTACAAAGTAAGTACCTACCTATATGCAGGTACTTAAAAAAAAACATCAACATTACCACTATCGCCAAACATCAAGCGTCCGCTACGAAAAATTCACTGCTCAACCATCGCCTGGCCGAGGAAGCGCTGGTGCAAAAGAGGTCAAGGTCAATTCGCTTGCTCAGTTTATTAAAGTTGTTGCCTGCTCGCCATAAGTAAGTGTTCTGCCTATAATTCGTTGAGGCTAATGGAATGTGCAATGGCGCATTGAATCTCTTCAATCTACGTGGAACATTTAGTTTAATTTTACTTGCGATATTCTTTCGTATTGGTCCTTCAGTCCCCGGAGACTGCGTTGTCTTCCTTCGGCTTACTACATTAAGTGCATACCTACTGGGTTTTATTTATTTATTAGTGTTATAATTTTTATAAGACAAAACATTATTTGCATATTATTGAACGCCCGACTTGGGTAAATTGAAATAATAAAAAGTGGAAGTTTATTGTGCAATAAGACCTATGTAGCACATTATATTGTAGCAATTATTCAATAATTACTCTGATTACGTTTCTGATAAAACAAGAAGTGAAACCAGGGGAAAATAATTTTGTCTACGCCCCTCGTGCTATTTATACACCCCATGTGATTGATATTGTATGTATAATGCTACTTTTATAAATAATAATAACTTCGTAAAGATGCAGAGAACGTAGGTACAAGTATTCAGGGATATGGCGCAATGGAGTTCAGTGTTGATCATGTATGAAATATTATGTAGGTAACTTTTGATAGTGAATTCCTCTTGCCTGCATGCCAGTACATTTCAACTAAAGAAAAAGTAGATTTATCTTACTTGTGGGTGTACATCGTAGGGCACACCGTCTCGGCATTTTAGCGATATTTTAATAATCACAAAGCGTCCTATCGCACTAATCGCACTTCACCACAAAGTTTTGGCTTCACTAACAGGAAAACGGGAGGCAGACGAAAGTCTACTCAAACTCAACCGCACCGCATCGCAAAGCAAAGACTTTTCAAATAATAATAAATAATATTTATTCAAAAATTACATTATGCTAAAATACAATACAATATGAATCTTAGGAACTATACATAAGTCTAACAAAGCACGGTGCCTGTACTAGGATAAACCTGTGTCACAGGCGGCATAAGTGCTAGCATTCAGCAATACGAGTATAGATACGTGAAAAATTAAATTATTAACAATATTTTACATTAAAACTAAACCTCTATTTATAGACAAGCAAACAATAATTATTTAACAAACAAAAGCATTATCTATAAATATATTTACCATAATTTACTTATCAATTACTTAAGCAGAGTATATTAGAATTTGACAAAAGGAAAAAAATAACTAATTTACTTATTTATCAATGTGTAACAGTAATTCGGTCTGATCATAGGTCAGACCTTGTAAATGCTAAATGCCTTGTAAATAATATATTCGAATTCTGCAAGCCGAAATAAAATTTAAATGTAACGGACATAAAATTAAAACAACAATGGTGGCAGTGTGACCATAATAAGTAAATCATAGATTCTGCTTAAATAGGCTAGAAATCTGCCAAAATTTGTGATATAGGCCAGAAGTATAACCAAGTCTTTCATAATATAAGGGAGATGGGATGGGGAAATAGTAAAAAACAGGTATTCAAAATACAAAAATTGTTTTCATAACTTTTCATTCGTTGTCGTTTTAATTGTTCATTTAAAAATCAAGGAATTATTAAACAGGAACCCCTAAATCCATGTAGGTACAGCTTGGCAAAAAAGAGTAGAAACGAAACTACATTTTTGTCTTCTGGCAACACTGTCATTAGAGTTACATACTCTTTGAATTTATACCTCCATGATGTAAACAAAGGTTATTATAAATATTTTCTACAAGATAGCAGAATATAAGTAGGTAATATAAGTAACCTTACTTCCAATTTTGACTTCAAAATATTTAAAACTACGAGGTTGTCTGGAAGAGATAGCTCTGAGCGATAAGACCACCCATTGTTACACTGGTTAAAACTCAAATTAAAGGAGTTTTTAGACCAGTCAACTTTATAATTATACCTACCCAAAATATCTGCTAATAATAAATTATGTAGCAAAGCGGAAATTTACCAGAAATTACTGCCTTATACTCTTGACTTGAAATTACGTAAAACATTTTCCTACTTTGTGATCTACAATAAGATGCAATGGATTTTTTATTAGTGCAAGGTGGGATAGGTTTTTTAACCTGTCCGTATCGGAACTACTGATAAGCAAGAAGCCCAAGCTCAGTGAGCAGTGGTTCCTGGAATTTCGGATATTTCCAAGAATTTAGTTGTGTTATTGGTCGAAATCTGCCGCCAAACCAAAACATTGGTAATGCCATGAAAAATTACAAAAGTCTATGTTAACGGCAATTATTACAGACCGAAAAACATCATGTAAAGAAGTTAAGTGAGTCGGTAAGCAGGTTATATTTATTAAAAACTCATCCAGTTAAAAGTGTGAATTGAATGTATCGAATTGCAGAACTGAATAGTGTTAAAAATTTCTAACTTACCGTTTTATTGGTGACGTTTTACAAGACCTTGAAGTTTTAGCTAGGAACCTATTATTAATTTAAAGTTCTATTAGTTTTTAATTATATGTGATGTGTTTTTTCAATAAAGAGTTTATCTATCTATCTAAAACTCCCAATTCTGCAATATTTTTTACTTCAATACATTTGAAACTCCAAAACCTGGCAAAGTCTGCCACATTTATTAAATTGCTTACTCCACAGCCACAGTGTAAAGAGGGTATCTTTTTTATGGCAATTGTTTACTATATTTTTGCCAGCGTCATGATTTTGAGGATCTGCCAAAATGGAATATTTCTGCCACAAATAGCCACACTGAGTGTGGCGGCCACCGGTTTAACGCTGTCAATGTGAATTTGACAAGTTTGCATGTTACCATTTATGGACAGTGCCATCTATTTAAAATCCAAGTACTAAAGGGCTGAGTTTTATCGGACATTTTAAAAGATAGCGTTACCTTCCATACAAAAATGTGGAGCCAAGGAAACACTTATAGAAGTGACTCCCCCCTTGTTGACAAATCGCTCTAAGCTGCCCATCCTGTCATATTTGCGTAAAATTTATTTAATTTCATGGCGAAATTAATACAAAGTGGTGTTAGAGACGTAGTGCTGAAAGCTCAAGAGTTTTTTAAGAAAGGAAAATGAACATAGCGCCCCGTTAATTCTCTTCGAAAGGATAAATAAGCGAGTTGCCGCTGCTACCGGTAAGTGATACCATCCACGTAAATCTCGACTCCCTTACCCTTACCCCAATCGCATTAAAATTATACATTGGTTTACTTGTATGTGCCTCAGCTTATTTAAGAGCGCTTGCCACTACGCGCACACACAACATTTTCATAATTTAAATTATTGAGGACGAAATTGAAATTTTGATACACTGTCGTTTAATTTTGATTTCAGCAAATCACGTTGGTACCTATTCATTAGTAAGTAATTCGTTTAAGTGGATAATAAAGAAAATATTTATTACGGGAAAACCAGCCAGCGAAATGTCAGAAAATGTCGAAAACGCGTTCAGGGCACATGAACGGCGCAATTTTTGCATGCATCATGCGAATAAGGCTAGCAAGGGCATTATCGGCCATAAGATGGGGATGTAAACAAATCTTTCATCATAGATGTATGCTCAAATGAAGAAAGCTGTGACAGTGATGAAGATTTTGATGATGATAATTGTTATAAAAATTCTGTCGATATACAGTTTCGTACCATACCATTTCCATTTGATATGGTTCCTGCAGAACACAATTATAGTATAAAAAAATCTAAAGTTTTAGTGTTTTCTTGAATAGGACCTCTCAGTAGCACGCTATTTCCCAATATTATTCCTTTTATCAACTTGCTAATTCTCAAAGCTATATCGGTGACTTTAGTTCTCTTGCGGATCTCCTCATTTCGGACTTATCTCGCAAGGAAACTCCGAGCATGCCTGGTGGCAGTGGGCAGGCCACATCGCTCGTAGAACTGACAACCGATGGGGAAGAAAGATGCTCGAGTGGCGACCACGAACCGGAAGACGCAGCGTAAGCCGGCCCCCCACTAGGTGGACCGAAAACCTGGTCAGAACCGTCAGGAGCCGATGGATGCGAGCAGCAAGCAGCCACTCAAAGTGGCGCTCTTTGGCCTATGTTCAGCAGTGGACGTCTTCAGGCTGATGAAGATGATGATTCCTTTAATTTATTATTTTCTGTTAAAGTAGGTATTACAAATTATTCATGTAAATCAAAGACGTCAAAATCAGACAAAACAATCGATTTTGTTAATCGTGATGTTTCCGTAAAAACAAGGACATTTTACTAACTGGTAGCCCTGAAAGCGCACTCACGCCCTCCTGTCAATGTCATCCACGCGCCATGAGAGCCTTGTAGCCACAGCTTTAGCCACAGAATTCCCACTTGTAACACTATAAATACCACAGATTAGAAAAAAAAACAAATGACGGTTCTGAAGATTTATGCCACAGATAAGAGAAAAAAAACATAGTGTGATTTATGCTGTGGATTTATGCATAGACCATAAATAGCTACTATGTACAGTTTGACCATCTGTACATTGCAGAGTTTGCCCTAAATAGGCTAAAAATCGGTCACACATTGAATTCTCCCAGAAATATCCCTCGTCTTCTAATGAGGCATTTTATTTAAAAAAAAAACTAGTTCCACTTCTTTTACTAGATGGCGCAATAAGTACATAGTTTAAACCTTTCAAACCACAGATTAGTTTAAACATAAGAAAATGCTTAGACTACCTACAAAGAAATGTCAAATTCAGATGAGTGGACCACGAGTATATTGTCTGTAATATCTCCTAAGTAGTCTGTGGTGCATTCCTCTTAAGTATATTGAAGTACAGTAGAACTGCGAGATAGACAAACGTTAATATTATGATCCAAAATAAAGCCGAGCTATCTCGCAACGGAAATAAAAAAAAATGAAAGAGTTTAGAGTTGTTAGTTTGTATCATGACACATTTCCTCTAACCTGTGGTCTATGCTCGAAACAGTGACAGTGACAGATTTTGGTAAAACGCCAACTGGCGCCATCTATTGGGTCATACATAAAATACTATTTCTTTTTTTAATAAAACGCCTCACAGTAATACAAGGGATATTATAGAAATATTTTCAAGTAGCCACTGCCCTGTGAAGGGCAAATCTGCCAAATGGCAGAAGTCTGCCACAAATGGTCACACTGTTGAGTGAAGTGAAAGTGACACTGCGCTATGACAGAAGACAAAGCCACCTCACAAAAAATAAGCCAGGTCTTGTCAGCGCCATCTACCCTTGGATGTAGAACTACGTGCCGTCCAGCTCTCAGAAAATCCCCTATTGAGGATTTAACCTTTTTGAGTACGACAACCATGAACCTTGGAGTTTTGGCGGGAACGTGAAAAAGTTCACGTCGTTGCATTGTATTATTTCCCAAAACTTATGCTTTTTCTAGTGTTAATGTTTAAAATTAGTGGCATTTTACGCATTAAGTGCTGAATTATGAGTATAAGTGTGGGCAAGTGATATAATGTAGTGAAACGTGGTTTTTCGTGTTGCTTCCAAAATTCCATAGAAGCCTCTACTAAAGTTGCCACTACTTTACTAGCGCATGACTTAGACTGGATTATGACTACCTGACTTAGACTGGACTATGACTACCCTGACTGACTGTGACTAAGACTTGACTTTACATGAAATATTTCATAATACGACGAAAAACTACAATACTTGACACTGGCTAAATACACTATGTGTGGAGCCAAACTATAAGAAAAAAAAACCATGAACCGTAGTGCGGTCTCAATAGTGTATCTCTTTCACACGTTAACCAATTAATATGCAAGAGTAAAAAAAACAGTCGCGCGCTTCATTGGTTAGGGCACAGTGTGTTCATAAGAAATGCTATGGAGTCGATAGCATTTTAAATACTTTTACATATTTAGGAGCTTTAAAATATTAAATATATATTCTATATATATTCTATATTCTATATATATATATAGTTCGAAGTGCACCAAAGCGAATCTAATACAACTCACCCTTATCTCCACAACGCAGTGCACGTAGGTATTTCTTCTGAGATAAAATAAGTCGTCCATGTCCATCTGATTTAAACTTCGCTGGTGGAACGTTACACTAGCGCAGCAAATTTAAATTCTCTTGCGTTCTTTTGCCAATAATATAGTTTAGGAAGTGCAGAATGGGGTACCTGGTGGTTTTAATGAAAGTCCTTCGATGTGGAGTAATCCATTCAAATCGGCACTGGTCTTGATGCACATATCACACTCTAGCAATAGTTTTAGCGTTAGATGTCCACACACTCGCGGCCGCGGAATATTTCAATGATTTTTTTTGATTTTTCGATAAGCGTATGAGTTGCGTTGCGTTTTTAGCGTCAGACGACGACCACAGGTGATAATGGACTGGGAGTGGAGTAGACAAGGAAATGCGTGATGAACGAGTGAGTGTGTGAGGGTATGTATGAACAATAAATAAATAAAAAATATAACTAGTTAAGCGGCGCGTACAATTACTCAACGTGATTACATGAAAACTAATTTTGCGGAAATAAATAGAATGTATCAACAAATTACAATTTTTATTACAGGTTTTTGTTAAATAAATAAAATAAAATAAAAATAAAATAATAATTACTTAACTAGTGTATATACCTACCCTAATCTACAGTAGAGGTGTACGTGGTGATAAAAACTAGAATGGTTACCACTTACAAATTAAGTAGTTATAATTACTTATTTTAACGAGCTTCTGAAAGCAAAAATCCATGGAATTAGTATAACAAATCAATTAACACAGGACTATTTTGAGGCAGTGAGAGCATCTGGCTAGATACAAAGCTAGAACGCGCTGCTAGTCCCTCATGGAGTCAGTATAGATCGGTAGCGGCGAGTAGTCAAGGCTGCGGCACTCGTGCTGCTCCAGCACGGCGCCGGGCGCACACTGCCACGGGTCGCGCGTGTCGCGCTGCCAGCGTGCCAGCCGCGCTCGCAGCGACCTCTCTGCGGCAGCCAGCGACGGCTTTCCTGGGGGGGGGGACTTGTTATTGGAAACATTCCTGCCTGCTGAACTATAAGCGGTCGGAGGCCTGTTACGCACCGTGCAGGTTTCTCGTCTCCCCGGGGTCGGCACGCACGTCGTAGAGCTCCCACTCGGGCCGCCAGTAGTACTGCTGCAGCGTCTTGTACCATGGTAGTGGCTGCTTGCTTCGTGTTCGGTTCAAGATGTCCTAAAAGAGCGTAAAAGCTGTAGTAGAATAAAAAACACCATAAAACGTCCGCATCATCCCGCGGCAAAGACGTCTAACCTGGAAGGTGGGCGAAACGTAAAGATCCTGGTCGATGGGGAAGGGCATCCCGTAATTGAGGTTATGGATGAGCTTGTATCGGCGCGTACGCATGGCGCGCATAGGGTAGTACATCGTCACCTCGTGGTGAGTCTGTGACGCAAACACCGCATCCTCTTCGGAATACGGAGGCTCTGTGGAAGAACATGGTTTGAAGTAGGTGTTTCATTAGTTTGACGACTTGTGCAAATGTCCAAGATATATTTTACGTTAGGTACCTATGCATAGCTATTGCATTTTAACCTACAGAAAGAAAACAAACCTTTCTCCAAAATCGGCAGCAAGCTTTTCGGTTCATCTGTCTGCCAGGCATCGATATCGTTGCTCATCTCTTTCTCTGGCCTCTTGATACCGTACCAGTCCATAACGGTAGGCATGATGTCCAGCAAGCTAGCCATGACCCCCGAGGCCTCATTCCTTCGGGCGGTGGGCTCCGGGGAGGCGATGATGAGGGGCTCCCGTATGCCTGCGTCGTACAGGTTGGTGCGCCCCGAGGGGAAGGGAATCCCGTTGTCGGATGTGTACACGACCAGGGTATCGTTCGCGTGCCCTGCCGCTTCTATCTCCTTTAGAACTAAAGCCACACCTGTAATGACAGCGCTATTTTCAGGTGCCTATTCACCTTACCTTAAAAGAGTGTCCCTGGGACACTTTATACATTTACCTTGGTCAAGTCGTGACATTGTTGTGTATTGCGCCGCGACATCTCTTCTCGCAGCTTCCGTATCCTGCAAAGAATTTCGGTAGGTAGGTAGTACGTACAACTTTCACGGTCCGTAAGGAAAAATCCGCTTGTAACATAAGCAAGACATCCCACTTGGGTGTGCATGTCATGCACCTGCCAGCTTATTTAGGCATTGGCAACAAAATACGTTATAGTTTCAAGTGATAGTTGATGAATGCAGACCTCTCAAAGTGTAGTTTACCTGCACATGGTACGGCAGCTGCACTTCGTCCCACTGGTAGTACCAGGGCTGCCAGTCAGGGATGGTGCCGGTGCCGGCCTCACCAGACCCAAACCGCTCGCAGAACGGGCCAAGCTCGGGCGACGTGTGTCCACACCGGTGCGGGTCATGGAACCCCACGTACAGGAACCACGGCCTGGGTCAAATATACGCGCGTATCTTTCACGAATCGATTGAACATTATACACACGTTGCATAAAAAAACTAGAAAAAAATTCAACACAATGTACGGGCCATCACATTTAGCCCAGTTACAGTTTTAATAGTAGGTACCTACATAGAGTTAAAAGTAATAATGAAGTAGGTTTATACTCGTTTGTAGGTATATAGGTACAGTTACTTGTGGTTATCCTTGGCCTGGCGCAAGAACTGGCGGGCCAGTAGCTTGATGCGCGTGATGTTGCGGCCCACCTGGTTGATATGGTTGTTCTCCTCCGTCTGCTCATAGTCAAACCGGTACGCGGAGCTCGGCCCCACGTGCTTCTTGCCGATTATACCTACAACATGGCTCTTTCTCACTTTTTAGGGTTCCGCAGTACATACATAAGGTACTACATATTCTAGCTATTTCCATATACCTATAAAGCTTCCATAAAGTTCATAAATTTAAGTAGGTCATCACCATCAGTCATAGTCATATGCTTTACCAGCATCTGTATTTCCCAAACACTACAATCTTGGAGTCATCAAATCGAAAGTGAACAGGTATCTTCTAGGCAATCTTCTAAGCGCATTAAATCCTAGACTGCACGTCACTTACCATCAGGTGAGATAGTGGTCAAGCGCAAGCCTATGAAACAATAATAAAAAACTACAATCAATCAATCTAGTAGGTAATCTATATCTTAGTAAGTACCTAGCTACTAGACTGTGCAAAATCAGGATGACGCGATGCAGAGTGGTCTGGACCTGAGCTAACGTAAGTGATGTGCACTGACCTGTGTAGACCTGGTGCTGGCGTAGCAAAGCTGGCAGGCTGGTCACGTTGTCGAAAGAGTTGAAGTGGTGCACGCCCTGATGCAGGCCATACATTCCATTCTGATGACTCGGCGTGCCTGTCAGCAGCGCAGCACGGCTACGTCGGCCGAACGAAGAATATAAACAAGAAAAAAACTTAAATTGAAACATCTGATACCTATAGCAGGTAGGTAGGTACAAGTTCTTTGCACAAAATGTATAATAATAGTCTTATACCGTAACCAAATTATGGTATAATGCTATCTTATAAAACAGTTAAGGTCAAAATATATTTTTTAGTCATATTATTATTAATATTTATGAGTCGTTAATATTTTTAATAAATTGAATGAAACCTCAATTTTTATCTACATATTTATCACGTGAACCGTAAACGCCTATGCACAGCACGGGATGCCCTAAGTAAGTACACTTTAGTAAATAAATAAATGTGATGGTTTTTCTTAATGTATTTACTAACTAGCGGCTCGCCCCGGCTTTGCGCGTGTAGTGGTGTAGCCTATGTTACTCAGGGTGAATGTAGCTTTAAATTGGTGAAAGAATTTTTGAAATCGGCACAGTAGTTTTTGAGTTTATTCATTACAAACATACACACAAAAATACAAATCTTTCCTCTTTATAATAGTGGTGTAGAGGTGTAGATATAGATAAAGCTATAAGCTTTAAGTTACTAACTCTATGGGTGAACAACCTGAAATAAAAAGATTTATTAGTATTATTATTTTAGCGTCAATTTCATGTGATTTGATTGTAAAGTCAACATACCAGCTGTTCTCTCATCTGAGTCTCATCAACGTTACCTACAGATGGCGTTAAAATAAATTGCGTTACCGGATTCGCGTTTCAAATCAGCAACAAATAAGTAAATGTTGTGGTAGGTATATACGTATATACCTACTTATAATTAATAATTCAATACTTTTAGCAATCGGTGACACTTGGCACTAATCAAATGTAATTAATAATTTAAATTCATTTGCATCCGATCGTGTACCTATAAAATATGATCCATTGGGAAAGAAAATAACATTTATTTCTTCATTTTAACACTAAACCCACAGATTAGAGAAAAAAACCATTTGACTAAATCCGACAAGAATGTAGGTAGCCGGATGGTAGCATACTTGTCGTAGTGTTACATACTCTTTGGGCGTGGATGGAGTGGCGTGGCTGCTCACTGATGGATTATTTATTCCTGTGAGGTGTGAGCCAAAGAGTATAAGCTAGTGTGAGCGGATGAAGAGTTAATACGTACCTAGGCGAGCAGCTGCTGACGGAGGTGAACGCATTGTTGAAGAGGACCCCACGCTGTGCAAGCGCGTCTATGTTGGGCGTCTGACAGATCTTGTTCATGTACGCGCCCAATTCGAAACCGCCGTCGTCGGCTGTTGAGATAGGTTAAAAGCAAAGAGTGAAAGATTTTCGCTACTCCCAAGTGACACTGCGCTATGTATGACAGAAGATAAAGCCACCTTGCGGAAAATAAATTGTCATGTCTCGTCAACGCCATCTATCTTTGACTGTAGAACTACGTTCCGTCAGCTGCCAGAATATCCCCTATGCAGGTCGTACAATACTGACCGTGCATTATTTGGTCGTGCATTCCTGATTGTACAATATAGTGTAGTGACCCTATAGAAATAAAAAAGCAATAAAAAAATTGTCGAAGTTTTGGCGCGAACGCGGACGTTTCCCCACATTTAAAATAAAAAAAGTAAACTATATCGATCGCAAGATCGCCAATACATTCAAATCGTCAAGTCAAGCCCCAAACAATAAAAGACAGACGATATGGAACAGAAGGAAGATTTCTCGAGATCCTTAAAGAAAAAACGAAATGAATCATAAACTTGACACTGGCGGATGCACAAGACGTGCAAAGCCAAACCCTCCTTGGAGTAAGAAAAAGAAAAGTTCACTTCCTCTTGTATTATTTTTTTAAAACTAGTGCTTTCCCCAGTTTGTGCTGAATTACGAGCATGAATGTGTGCAAATGATATAATGTGGTGAAACGTGGTTTTTCGTGTTGCTTTCAAAATTCTATAGTAGCTTAGTAAAGTTGCCCTTGCTACCACTTTACTAGGGCATGACTTAGACTGGACTATGACTACCTGACTTAGACAGGACTATGACTACCCAGACTGTGACTAAGACTTGACTTTACCTTTAACACGATGAACAAATTACAATACTTGACACTGGCTAAATACACTATGAGTGGAGCCAAAAAAGAAGAGTTGACACTTTAATTTTTTTTTTTTTTAATTATATTTTGGCTCCACACATAGTGTATTTAGCCAGTGTCAAGTAATGTAATTATTCATCGAGTTATGGAATATTTCACGTGTAAAGTCAAGTCTTTAAGTCTTAATCACAGTCCAGTCTAAGTCAGGTAATCATAGTCCAGTCTAAGTCATACCCTAGTAAAGTGGTGCCGACTTTACTAGAAGCTTCTATGGAATTTTGGAAGCAACACGAAAAACCACGTTTCACTACATTATATCACTTGCCCACACTCATGCTCGTAATTCAGCACTTAATGCGTAAAACACCACCAATTTTAACCCTTAACACTGGAAAAACCACAAGTTTAGAAAAATGATACAATGAAACGACGTGAACTTTTTCATGTTCCCGCCAAAACTCCCACTTTAATTTTACGATGTTGTCAACTGTGGAAACACAGTGAGCTCCACAGATTAGAGAAAAAAACAAATGACTATACAAATGGAGCATATAATGACTTTTGTGAACACCAATGCGTACCAGGGTCGGTGCAACTTTGCAACATTGCAACCCTACCAAGTGACGAAATTGCAGGAAGTTTTAAGTTGTTTTATTTCTCCGGTGTCATTTTATTTAGTCGTCTTACGGTCATGCGTAGTTCCTTCAATGATAGAAGGAACTACACATGCTCGTTCAGTGACGTTTCAGTTGATGTTACAGAAAACTATGTTTTTTGTGGTTTTTTTATTATATTTTAGTGTTTAGTCAATAAATTTAACAAAATACTTATTTAAAATAAAGACATTAACGTGTAATGTGTTTGGAATGCATATTCCAATACTCAAGATTTACACAGGACAAACTATTCAGTTTCTGGTGCAAATACTTTTCGTGTTTACGATATATTTTTGTGTGTAAGTAGATTTGCGTTCACAAAAAACATAAGTAGAATTTTGTGCAGGATTAGAATTGGGTGATTTGATTGCAGCAAATAAATTAAAATTTGATTTTTGGTACTAATCGTAAATCCACAAGAAGGTTATAAAGTTGTTTACATTTCGAAATTAGAGATGATTTTACAGGTGTCGATGAGTTATCGATAATTTCGATATATGTATTATATGTAGATAAACTATACACTAACCAATAATAGGTAGTACCTACTGGTTCAATCCTTAGAGTATAGACTAAAAGCATAGAGAGAACTTCATTATCTGTGAAGCGTACCACTTTTTTGAACACTTTTTATATGAAGTGGACATTTTGATGTGAATGAGTCTGACAGATTTGTATAGATAAAACAGTTAACTCGAGTAGAAAAAATGGTACGGTGATTTTTTGCAAGCGTAGCTAATTACTATATGTTTGTTTCTTTCCTTCGCCACTGACGTAGCGATACGTGTGAGCAGTACAAATATAATATCGTTTTGATTGATCTCTCTATGCTTTTAGTCTATACTCTAAGGTTCAATCAACTCTTTAGATGGGCATAATATGATTGAAATTTGATATAATGACACAGAACAAATAATAGTAAGTAAAACTACTACTGTTTTAATGACCAATGTTTTAAATGAGAATTTAAATAAGGTTTTGTTTGTTCACAGATTCTGCCAACCGTCATGACCACCTTTGACAAACCTACTTCAATGAACTTTGTATTTAGGGCAAACCTACATATATTAATAATCTGTTGTTTACAATAGCTATTTTGAAATAAAACTTTAGTAAAAATACATTCTCTTTATTTCTCATTAATCTTACTTTACATTCTGGAATAACGTTACGGCAATAAATTAATTAGCTTAGGTTAGGACGGAATATTTTCGTGGTTGACCACTATCTTACCTGGCGATAAGTGACGATGCGGCTTCCGATACACATGCTTACCTATAGAAGATACCTAATCACTCCCGACTTAAAGTCACTCAGGGAAAAAAGATCCCAGTTAAAAGCTTTAGTGCGCATAATAATATTATATAGGAATTGTTTTTCTTTATGTGCATAATATATGGAATAGGTATCAACCATTTAGTGACGTTCAACCGCTAATAGTCAACCATAAAATGATGATGGAAATGATGTACTGACCAAATTATTAGGCTCTATTATTTATTTCTTGAACTAGCTGGGCCACAGGCGCGGATACAGAAATTTCTCAAGGGGGGGCGCAGTGCCGTAAATAGCCTTTTCTGCCCCCTTGTTTTTTAGACATTATAGGTACCGTAGACAAGGCCGTAGCCAGGGATTCTCTTCATACATTTACTGAATGTACATTAAATACGCGAGCGAAGCGGGCGTGAAAATTTTTATATTTGCCAAAGTGTATTTTTTCAAAAAACGCTTATGGCGATTCAAATATGAAATACATGTCAGTCAGTACAAACGCGCTTGCTAACAAAATACAGGAAAGACATTAAATACGCGAGCGAAGCCAGCGCGAAATTTTTTAAATTTTCCGTATTGTTTTCAGAAAACGCGTATGGCAATTCAAACATGAATTCCATGGCAGTCAGTACAAACGCGCATGCTATAAAACAAAATACAGTAAAAACATTAAATACGCGAGCGAAGCAAGCGCGAAATTTTTTATATTTGCTGTATTGTATTTCAGAAAACGCGTATAATAATTCAAACATGAATTACTTGTCAGTTAGTACAAACGCGCTTGCTTTAAAAAAAATATATGAAAAACATTAAATACGCGAGCGAAGCGAGCACGAAAATTTTCATATTTGTCGGATTGTATTTTAAAAAAAACGCGTATGGCAATTCAAACATGTTACATGTTAGTCAGTACAATGAGGACCTCATGCTTAGCCATTTTAAGCATTTTGACGTTATATAGACTCTTAAGATTTCATTTTTGCCACTGCGGTCGTTTGGAGACTAAGCGGTCGCCGGGCGGCCGCTTGACTCCGATAAACACTAAACACAAATACGCTCGTACGCTGGCAAAAAATGAGCGCTATGTTTTGTCTAATTTTTGATGATACTGGCATGTAGGTACGTATGTGTTGGAATCGAACACTAGGGGCGCAGCGGGAACTTATCAGGAGCAAACCGAAAAAATAATTTTCCTGCCTGGTCTGGCCATTCTTGCGCCCCCCCAGAGTCTACGCACCAAACATGGCACCGCCCTATTTACGGCACAGGGGGCACACAAATCATTATAGTACGGGAGTCCAAGAGGGAAATTTGGGGATGTGGTGGTGAAACACATAAGTATACGATTCAGGACCAATTTGTGCTCTCTTTTTTAAATGATGAATTCCATGCACGTATATCTTCCTGGTAAATTGGATAATTACCGCGCTTGGTGCTGGGCTGCCTGCGACATGGGGGGGGCGCGCGCCCCTGCGCCCCTCCCTCTATCCGCGCCTGCTGGGCCATACAGTCATGACGCAAAAGAAGTCGGTTCTAGTTATCAGCTGGGTTAGCATGGACAGTAGAGAAAATTGTCTTTCCCCGTTTTACGTCACTTTCTTCATACTTGCTTGGAGTAAAACAGGGGAAAGACAGTTTTGTCTACCGGCCGTGCTAAGCCTACTGGGGTACCTAGTATTTTTTCCTCTGGACAGCGAAGATAATTGAGCTTTCCATCATCCCCTCACAAATTAGAGAAAATTTGCTCTGTTTATTTTAGGTGTCAGGCTTTTATTAAAAATTAAAACTATGTTCAGTGAAGTATCGATATCGATAAAATAGCGTCTCATGACTATTTTTCAATAATAGGTATGAAAATAATACACTGATGTTCCCTCTGGTTACTCTGTGGTGAGCTCCTTATGGGCTTAGACAGCATTGTAAAAAACACTCTGGTTTCGGTCTTGAATGTTGATATGGATGACAGGACGTGGTCGCAAGCCTCTCTACCTGTGCGCTTAGGAGGTTTAGGGATACGCAAAATTTCGAGTGTTGCAGTACCGGCATTTTTGTCCTCTATACATGGTACACATAAATTAATAGAAAAATTCTTGCTCCATCTTTAGGTAATTTCGAAGTAGCCCATTTGTCTGAGGCCAAGAACGCCTGGGGGTTGGCTTGTCCAAATTCTGATTTCCCGGTGGTTCTTTCCTCACAGAGGCTGTGGGACCGACCGCTCTGCGAACTAGCATGGAAAAATCTTTTAGATACGTGTCCTAGCGTCGCTGATCGTCCTCGGCTTCTCGCAGTCTCTGTGTGGGAGTCAGGACTTTGGTTACAGGCCATGCCTTCTTTCAACACTGGTAACCTTTTAGATCCGACTACTTTTCGTTTAGCTATCAGCTTACGTTTGGGCGCAAGATGCTGTGTGGCCTATCGCTGCCAGTGCGGTACTGCAGTTGACCAGCTCGGTCATCACGGTCTCTCGTGTTCAAAAAGCGCTGGTCGAATTTCGCGCCACGCTAGTCTTAATGACATCATTCGCCGGGCTTTTACCACCGCCAATGTTGCAGCCATTCTCGAACCGAATGGTCTCATGCGTGACGATAGTAAAAGACCCGACGGAATGACTCTGGTTCCCTGGAAGGTGGGGCGGCCTTTAGTGTGGGACGCTACTTGCGTCGATACTATGGCGCCGTCACACCTTCCCGAGACACACGTTGGGGCCGGCGCCGCGGCTAATTCTGCTGAGCAGCTAAAACGGCGCAAATATAGTAATCTCGGTAGCGGTTACATACCTATTTGAGCTGTTTGGTGTTGAGACCCTGGGTCCATGGGGACCGTGAGCTCATCGCATTTTCCAAAGTCTATCAGAGAGCCTG
The DNA here is from genome assembly GCA_910589525.2 of Ennomos quercinarius. Taxonomy (NCBI): domain Eukaryota; kingdom Metazoa; phylum Arthropoda; class Insecta; order Lepidoptera; family Geometridae; genus Ennomos; species Ennomos quercinarius. Next base: position 17,132,509 of record OU342499.1, on the reverse strand, counting down.
GTCGATGCGACGCGTGACCAAAATGCTGGCACTTATTTGGCCCAACGCATCAGCATTGCAATTCAACGTGGCAATGCGGCCAGCATGTTGGGTACGCTACCTACCGGTAGTGGGCTGGAGCACTTGGACTGTCTATAGGCGATCACGGCTATTATACAGTCCATAAGTGTTCTTTGTAGTAGGTAGTGTAGCTAGTTTAGTTTAGTTTAGTATTTATTATTGTAGTAGTTAGCTTGAGTAATAAAGTCAATTTGCCCGTTAAAAAAAAAAGAAGAGTCAAAAGCAAAAGTCAAAACTGTCAGTGCTGGCAAGCCGCAAGTGTCAATCAAACAAACCAGCAGCAAGCAAACTATGAAAATATTGAATGAAGTTATCCACAGAAATTATTATCAGACGTTGTTACTTGATAACTTTGAATATTATAATTAGGTACTTACCGAGAAGTATAAGAACATTTCGTGCCTTGTCTGATAACACAGTTTCAGTAATAAGTAAACACAGTGATAACAAACTCGCCGGCACCGATGCTCTTGCCATTTCGCTATTACTTTGTTCGATCGTTCGAGGTCTGATTCGTGCGTGTCGTTTGACCTGACGTGTCGAAGTGAAGTGTTGGCACTTTGCGGCATCAGCTGCCGGCGTTTTAACCTACTTGTGAAACACTTTCACTTGGTTATAGTAATAAACTGTATCTCTTAATCAATCTCTGGCGATGGCAAACCGGAAAAGCACTCTATACCTGTTTGATGTAGACGGAACACTAACCAAACCACGGCAGGTAATATCGGAACATTTAAAAAGTTTTCTGTTGGAAAAGGTAAGACCACAAGTGTCCATAGGTCTTGTCAGCGGCTCTGATTATGCCAAAATAGTTGAACAGATGAATGGGGATGATGTTGTCGAAAAGTTTGACTATGTTTTCTGTGAGAATGGCTTAGTACAATACAGGGCTGGCAAGCTCATCAGCTCGGAGAGTATCCTTGGTCATCTAGGAGAACAAACTTTACAAAAGGTAATAAACTTTGCACTTGGATACATGTCAAAACTGGAGCTACCAGCAAAGAGAGGAAATTTTATAGAGTTTCGCTCCAGCATGATCAACATTTGCCCAGTGGGACGCTCCTGCAGCCAGGCTGAGAGGGACCAGTTTGTACAGTTTGATCAAAAAAACAATATAAGGCAACAGTTTGTAACCACTCTTCAAGAAACATTTGTAGGTTCTGGTCTTAAATTTGCTTTGGGAGGACAGATTAGTGTTGATGTGTTTCCTGTTGGATGGGATAAAACTTATTGCTTAAACCATGTTGCTGACCAAAAGTTTACAGAAATTCACTTTTTTGGTGATAAAACAGATTATGGGGGCAATGATCATGAGATATACAATGACTTGCGGACCAATGGACACAGAGTCACTTCTCCAGATGATACTAAAGAACAACTAGTAAAGTGCCTAAATATTGCATCATAACTACATTCTGAACAATTGTGATAATTAGGTATAGCACAAAATGTGTTTCTTATTTTTAAGTAAACTGTAATTTTTTTCATTTATTTGATTATGTATTGAAATAAACTAAAATGTTAATATTATCTAAAAGTCCTAAGTTCCGTTTTACGCACATTGCGAAACTTGTTCATCAAGCCGCCGTCAAGCCCGCCCCCTAATTACCTAATTTGCGACAGGCGTAAATCTCGCGGTGATTGCTGTCATACATCATTAGTGGTGTAGCATAGCATACATGCTCGACACCACTAATGATGTATGACAGCAATCACCGCGAGATTTACGCCTGTCGCAAATTAGGTAATTAGGGGGACGTACAATTCTCTTGAATGTATAGATAAAATTTTGCGTGAATAGGAATTTGGATGTCAGTGGCATTAGACGTCAAATCTGCTCAGCTGGAATTCCAAAATGGCGCTAAACATATTTAAATAGCGCTAAACGCCCGTTTTTGGGTATTTAAATTTGACAGATCTTTAATTATGTTTAGTTTCAAATTTTATATTGTGCAAGAGAGTAATTGCGTTTAAACCTCTAAATGCATTTAGGTGGGTCACTAGTTGCGTTTAACAACGCTTACGCAAGCAGCCCTTAAACGCGTTTTGTCTTAAACATATTTTAGCAGTTAAATGCATTTAGCTAAACAAAACGCAAGCGGCCCTTAGTAACTGACCTGACATCATAGATATCTTTTTATGTATGTGTTTCTTATTTTTAAGTAAACTGTAATAAATTTTTTCATTTATTTTATTATGTATTGAAATAAACTAAAATGTTAATATTATCTAAAGAATGCATATGATTTAGTAACTGACCTGACATCATAGATATCTTTTTATGTGGTATATTATTTATTATTCTTGATGGCACTTTTGCCTTCATGTACTAAATATAAAAATCATGCAGTGAATATATTCCTTCTACTCAGAAAATATTCTAGGTCTGTGCTTCCACTAGATGTATCATATGTAAGTAAATCTTATTTCTGTGATAAAGTAGGTTAAATTATGGCCAACCACAGCTTGCAAGGACATCAATAATTAATCACATTGAGATTTATTAAACAAACTTGTAAACAATATTTTAACATTTATAAAAATATTACTTTATGTACATGATTTTATCACTTTCATTATGTAAATAGTATTTTTTATCTTATCTAAATTGTGTATCTTGCAATACAAGTAAATGCCATATAAAATTGTAGTCACACTACTTGCTTGTACCTATGGAATAATATTCAACAGAGATTGCTATTGCTACAGAAGTATTCATTGAGAAAATTTACTGTCCCTCATAAATAGGCTTCCTCTTTTCCATGAAAGATATCATCCCTTCCTGTCTGTCTTTGGTGGGAATATTTACTTCATAGCATTGTTGCTCTACTTCATAGCCATCTGTGATGCTCAGCTGGATGCCTTCATTGATAGCTTTCTTAGCGCAGCGAAGTGCTATAGGTGCATTTGGTATTATTTCTCTGGCTAAATCCAGTGCCTTTACAAATGCTGCGTTTTTGTTGCTATTTTGTGGTACAACATGGTTGACAATACCTGGAATGCACAAATATGTATTTATTTTAAAGCTCAAACGATTGAAAAACGTGTAAGAAAATATTTTTAAATGTACTTAATTTTTATCAAATCTATACTTATAATAAAACTGTAACAGGTCCAATTCTGTACATTAAAGATATTTTGCTTTTTTTTTCGGATTTTTATCAATGCTGAAGAAGCCAAACCTAAAGTTTTTTTCGCTTTTGTCTATCTGTCTGTCTATATCTTGGCTGAGCATCATGCCGAAACTACTAAATGGATTCAAATGAAACTTGGCATGATTTGAGTTCATATTACGAGGTAGGCTATAGGATACTTTTAATCCTGAAATTCAGCATGGTTCCCTTAGGAAAGGGGATGAAAGTAAAAATATGTACTTAGTTGTAATTCATTAACGCGTGGTCTGATTTCATTCATTCTTTTTTTAGAATTTCTTAAATATTGTCCTGTACAGATTTCAAGATTGTTGGTTTTGTTGTTCAGAAATTACAGACATTCAACCTTCAATATTAGGTCCAAAGCCACTCCCCTGTACTATGGGAAAGATAAAGGTGAAAGGAGGCATGTGCTCCAGCACCTGCACACATTCACCGTTTCATCCATTTCCCTTATCTTTTTCCCTCTTCCTTTGGACTGAGATAAGGTGTAAAACTAATTAACCCCTGCCCCATGGGAAGCCCGGGCAGGTCAGCTAGTTTAATATAAACAAACAGTCAAAAGTTCCCCACACTACTTATTACTTTTATATAATTATTGAAAGAGACCAACCTAAATGTTTAGCTTCACTTCCTCCAACTACTCTAGATGTAAATATCAGTTCTTTAGCTACATTAAGATGTACAGTTCTGGGCAGCCTCTGGGTGCCACCAGCTCCAGGTATAAGTCCACGTCCTGTCTCCACAAGCCCTAGCTTAGCTGAGTCAGCTGCTATCCTTATGTCACAGGCAAGAGCCAGCTCCAGCCCACCTCCCACAGCCACTCCATCCACCGCTGCTATTGTAGGCATTGGTAGATCTTCTATCTCAATGAATGTCCCCCTCAGGCCACGGACAAACCTTGCAACTTCTTCATCTGACATCTGGAACCGTTCCTTCAGGTTAGCTCCTGTAAAAAGTGTATGAAATGCAGTAAGAACTAAATTAATTTCAAGCTGAAAATAATGTCTGTGAAGTCATTCTCTACCTCACCTGCACAGAAGATCCCAGGCACTAGACTGTGAAGTATGATGGCAGATAGCTTGGTATCTTTCTTGATGATTTGATTGACTTCCTTCATCGCATCAAGGAGTTCGAAACCGAGTGCATTTCTATCATTGGGGCTATTGAGTCCGTAAACTGCGATGCCGCAGTCCGGGCCAGTGAGTTTTTGGAATACCACGGGGCCGACATTGTCAGTTTGCTGTTGCGCCTGCGTTGCCAAACATCGAGCATTCACGACTTTTCCAGCAAAAACACATAATTTATTTAACCTTGGCTTATAAAACATTATTAAAAATAAAATAACCTTGGCGTAGTAATAAAACCCACTTTTGTAGTTTAATTAAATGTATTATACGTGTACAATAATGTAACAATGATAAGTTATCAAATCTTATCAGCTTTTTTTTTTTTTTCTTATATTTTGGCTCCACACATAGTGTATTTAGCCAGTGTCAAGTATTGTAGTTTTTCATCGTATTATGAAATATTTCATGTAAAGTCAAGTCTTAGTCACAGTCAGTCAGGGTAGTCATAGTCCAGTCTAAGTCAGGTAGTCATAATCCAGTCTAAGTCATACCCTAGTAAAGTAGTGGCAACTTTACTAGAGGCTTCTATGGAATTTTGGAAGCAACACGAAAAACCACGTTTCACTACATTATATCACTTGCCCACACTTATACTCGTAATTCAGCACTTAATGCGTAAAATGCCACTAATTTTAAACATTAACACTAGAAAAAGCATAAGTTTTGTGAAATAATACAATGCAACGACGTGAACTTTTTCACGTTCCCGCCAAAACTCTAATCTTATCAGTTGTTTTTTTTTTTTTTTCTTATATTTTGGCTCCACACATAGTGTATTTAGCCAGTGTCAAGTATTGTAGTTTTTCATCGTATTATGAAATATTTCATGTAAAGTCAAGTCTTAGTCACAGTCAGTCAGGGTAGTCATAGTCCAGTCTAAGTCAGGTAGTCATAATCCAGTCTAAGTCATGTCCTAGTAAAGTAGTGGCAACTTTACTAGAGGCTTCTGTGGAATTTTGGAAGCAACACGAAATACCACGTTTCACTACATTATATCACTTGCCAACACTTATACTCGTAATTCAGCACTTAATGCGTAAAATGCCACTAATTTTAAACATTAACACTAGAAAAAGCATAAGTTTTGTGAAATAATACAATGCAACGACGTGAACTTTTTCACGTTCCCGCCAAAACTCCTATCAGTTGTTTGTTTTGTTGCTTGTATAGGTCACAGATAGATATCTACTATACTGGAATAGGCAGTGTTGCCAACAAAAAAATCTCCATTCCCCGCGTCAGTGCTGTCCATTCCCCGCTTTGTTTTGAATAATTCCTTACAAAATCCCCGAAATGATATTTTTGGAATAAAAGCACTGTTTTATATAAAGTTTAAAAGCGAGGAAAGCGTAAAGCGAGTGCGAAACTTGCAGTAGGTACCTACGTCAGAAGTTAATGCAGAAATTCATCAATAACAAACGGCACAGTTGATTCGAGTGCACGAACGAAGCTGGTGTGGCGAAGTAAGAACTCTTAATGAAATCGACTGACATTAAAACACATGCGAAACCAGCGTAAAAACTGTAGGTATTTAAATATGTGTAGTAGGTAATCGAATTACAACGATTGGCATAGACATTTAATATAAAAGCGCAAGCGAAGCGAGCGAAAAAATTTTGTACGTTTAAATAAGCAAATCTAAATCATATTTCAGCTATTTTCCATATTAGAGCTCCAAATCTCAATGCAATGACTTACCTATATGAAAAATCATGCAAATCCATTACAATAAATTCAGGAATTTGTATTTATATTATGTATGAATTTGACGAATCCGATTATAACGAATGAAGACCAAAGCGCTAGCGCCAAAATTTTGCAATTCTAAACTGAAAGTTTTTACATATAGATATACATTAATCTTAACGCGGAAAAATCCACCCTGGCTATGCCCATGCAAAGCAAAGTAAGGGCCACGCGCTTGTTTGGTAAAAAAAATTTAAATATTGGTCCTTGTTTTATTTGGAGTAGTAGATTGTTTTTGTCTTATTTTCGCACTAATCAAATTTCGCCAAGGATTCAATTTTAAAAGAGTTTTCGCTTAGATAATACTTTGTTTGGTATGCATTAAACCAACTAGCAATGGTGTCATTGTTAAGACTCCCACGGTGTTGTGTTTTGATGTTTTTTAGATTACTGAAAACCCTCTCCTCAGACGCGTTTGAAAAAGATAATTATAATGACTTATAGTGTTTACTAGTTGTGTCGCACTGTATCTGCAAAGCCTGAATGTGATTAAGTTAATATGGCTAAAATTATTTTGTGTCAGGATTACCCAACATAAAATATTTTGAGCCCAAAAGTAAAAAAAATAAATGTTTAAGGAATGTCTGGATTCCCCGAAATTCCCCGATTTTTGTCATTCCCCGCGCTCTCCCCGTACTAACCCTCAGTTCCCCGCAATTGGCATCACTGGGTATAGGTTACAAAAAAAAAAGTCTATTTTGGTCATAAACATAAAATACATTTATGGGAGTTTTGGCGGGAACGCGGAAAAGTTCTTTTTTTTTTTTTTAGAAATAGAAATATTTATTGGCCTTATAACATGGTGTTATACTGGGCAAGTCAGTACAAAATAAAATAAATTCATACAAGTAAATCATATTACAAATCAAATAGATAATAAAACAATCGGTAGATTAAGAAAATTAAAATAGAATAAAATTAAGATCAAAAGCTAGGACAGCTAAAAGTTTGTAAAATACCATTTAAATTAAAATAAAATCAAACAATTGAAATAAAATAAAATACAACAATTAAAACAAAATGAAATCGAACGCTTAAGATAAAATAGAACAGTTTAAATAGAATACAACAAATAAAATATAATAATTGGAATGAAAAATTGGATTAAATTTAAATAATTAATTTATAAGATCAAATAATTTTCTATGTACAACGTTAGACCATGCTATAAATAATGCTTCTAAGTATCTATTTTTTGGTATTACTCTCAACATTATAACATTCCGTGTCATGCAAGAATGAAGATTCCGTCAAGCGCAGTTTCATATACTCATTCAATGAGTAAAATGGATTGAACTCGAAAAATTGCTTTATCTTCCTTTTGAATTCTGTTGCATGAAGGTTTGTTAAGCTACTTGGCAGTTTGTTAAACATGCAGATCTTATTGTAGATCCCTTGTTTTTGTACCTTAGTTAATCTATTCACAGGTCTACGTAATTCGTCATAGTTTCGACATTTACGTGTGTACTTATATTTGTTTTTGGCCAAATTAGATTTCTCGTCGTAAATTTCTAGTAAGCAATTGTAAATGTATAAGGATATCGCAGTCATAATCTTATTATTCCTAAAATGTTGTCGGACTGATGTGCGTTTTCTTAAACCTAAAATTATTCTTATTGCCCTTTTCTGTGCTCTTAACACCTTTATTATATGTATTCCGTTGCCCCATACAGTAATAGCATACCTTATCCTAGATTGTATGTGTGCATAGTATACAGATAAAATAGCTTTCTTATCTAATAATGGTTTAAGTCTTAGCAGTGCGTAATTAGCACTCGCTAGTCGCTTACACAGTTTACTTATATGGGCTGAATGACTAATTGTATTGTCCACTGTGTAGCCGAGGAATACATTTTCTTTGGACCCGACTTCGCTGTTGCTGCCTTTTCGAGATTGGTAATGCATTATAACGCTTTTATCAGTATTAAGAATAATTCCATTAGCGTTGAACCATTGCTTTAAAGTCTTCATAGCGTCATTAATTTTTATTTCTAACCTATCTATATACCTATCCTTAATTCCCACATGAGTGTCATCTGCAAATAAACTAATATAAGTCCAATCTGGCATAATATTTACTAGGTCATTCACATATATTAAAAATAGTAGTGGCCCTAATATTGAGCCTTGAGGAACTCCCACATCTATCGAACTCATCGAAGAGTTTACCTCATTCACCGATACAATTTGAGTTCGACGTTTCAAATATGTGCCCATCATATCAAGCTCATGCCCCACAAACCCGTAGCGTTGCAATTTTAGTAATAATATATCGTGTCTCAGACAGTCGAATGCTTTAGACAAATCACAATAGATGCTAGCGCATTTTTGTGATTTGTCCAAAGATTCAAGGATGTAGTAGACCACTTGCCTAATTGCCATTTCTGTCGATCTACCTGTACGGAAACCAAATTGAGAAGTAGTAAAGAGATTATTTCCTTCAAAGTATTCGAGAATTCTATTTTTAATAATTGTTTCTAATATTTTTGATATTGTAGGTAGTATGCAAACCGGGCGATAGTTACCAAGTTCCTTACTATCTCCTTTTTTAAACAATGGTATTACTCTACCTGGCTTGAGGCAATCAGGAAATACTCCCGTTTCTAGACAGTAATTAATTGTGATGTATAATAGTTCCATGAGATACTCATTTGTCAAAATTAATTCTTTCAATGTCTTGGAATTCATATCATATATATCTGGTGTTGTCTTTTGTTTCATGTTTCTCACAATCGTCACTAATTCTTCAATGTCTACTGGTAAAAATTGTATTGTTTTGGTCACATTTGTTCCTAATTCTAAATAATTTATACATCTGTTAGCGTCAATTTGTGTATTACATGTTAGTTTATTTGCAATATTACTGAAAAATTTATTAAATGAATCTGCAATCTGTTAACATTCTGTTAGCTCTTTCCCGTCTTCAGATTTGATTTTCTGTATTCTTTTTTTATTCATCTGTTTCTTTTTGTACCTCACTTGTTCATTTATTATTTTCCAAGTTTCTTTTAATTTGTTTTTTGAAGCTCTAATTCTATGACTAAATTGGATTTTTTGAGCTGCAACAAATACTTTTCTCAATAACTTTTTATATTTTTTTATTTGCATGACCCTCTCATCATGCGGGTGAAGTTCTTGTATCATCTCCATTCTTGCTAAATTATTTTTAGATATCTCAGTACCCTTCGTTGTCCATTTTTTAGTAACATAGCGCTGTATCATTTTTTTCCTAGGAAAAGCTACGTTATAACAATATTTAATCGCACCTTGTAAAATATCCATTCTTGCATTAGCGTCCTTACATATCATTATTTGATTCTTTAACACAGCATAATCTTTATTAAATAAGTAGTGAAAGTAGTTACGGTTGTTAATTGACATATTTCTGGAAAAATACGTCGATTTGAAGTGCCTGTCATTGTTATTTGCATTAACAACAATGGTCAGCTTAATAACTTTATGGTCAGATAGCTTACGATCTAATACATAGCCTTTACAGTTGTCAAAATTAACAATAAAATTGTCGATACATGTAGCACTTATCCCTTGCACTCGAGTCGGTTCATTTAGTATAAATTTAAAGTTAAAATTATCCAAAATCTTCAACACTCGCTTAATGTTTTTATCTAACTTTAAAACGTTCAAATTGAAATCTCCTGCTATTACAACTTGCTTTCCTTCCCGACACAGTTTTTGTAATAATTTATTAAGCAGTTCAAAGAAAAGGTCTATGTCTTTATCAGGTCTGTATGCTGCTATTACAATTAGTTTACATGATCTTAATTCTACTGCTGCTAGTTCAAAATTCATTTCAAAAGCAATCTTATTAATATCAGTTCTTACTTTAAAATCTAAATTATCTCTAATAAATATAGCAGTACCACCATGCAAAAAGAATTTTCTATTAAAATATGTTGCCAGTTCAAAGTTAGGGATGACCATAGTTTGCACCCGATCATCTTCTCCCCACGTCTCCGATAAACATAGTATATCACATTTATAGTCATTAAGTAGGTCTTCAATAGCTAAATACTTATTATTTATGCATTGCACGTTTGCATGTAATATTATGTGTTCCTGGTTGTTCTGGATTCTATTTGAAAATTTGCCACGTTCTCAGACGGGCTATCGTTACTATTTTCTACTATGCACTTAATAAAACGAAGTGTAGATGATGGTTGGAAATATTTTGAAGTAACTGATTTGATTATTGTATTTTTAATGAGATCCCTACTTCTACGGTAGCTGTAGAGCTTGCCACGCTTGTCTCGTACATTGGGATCTACATATTTGATATTCTCTGCCGTAGCAGCTAGGTGTGCTAATTCTTTGTTGATTTTGTATATATTAATGTCATTTATATTATCATAGCGAATCCCACATATAACTATATTAAAGAGTCTATCCTGTTTATTTATGATCTGTTTTAGAAATCCTATATATCCTTGTTTCCTTGGCGTAGAATTTAGTGATTCTTGGTATTTATTTATAACTATTGCAACTGTATCGTTCTGTATTAAGTCTTGCGTTTTTACATCATAACTTTTTAATATTTTATCACAGCTGGCTCCTGGCTGACAGTAATTAATAACTTTATTAGTAATATCTATGTTGTTTATTATATCAGATGCTAGTCCTCGTCCAGTCACATCAGAGAAAATTATAGTTTTTCTCATTATTGCTTTAGTGTTAGTGCCAATCGATGTCTCATTACAAACTGTTCCCTTGTCACAGCGTTTTTGCTTGTCATTCTTTTCAGTTTCACAATTCAATCCGTTATCCATGTGAAGGTGTTGTTTCGCTTGTAGTTCTGTAATTTTATATTTTAATTGTCCATTTTCTTGGCTGACTATTACAATTTCGTTTTGAAGTTTTTTAATCTTCTTTGACAATACTTTGAACTTTTTTAATATTGACATTCGCGTTTTGAACGTAGTTTTGGGTTTTGTTACTTTTGATGACTTTATACATTGTTTCCTTTCACGTTTAATTTTTTCTTCTTCTAGCCATTGCTGCAGCTGTTTTATTTGTATATTTAATTCATTAATTTCTTCTTGCTGTCTTTCATACACTAATCGATGATGTTCCTCCGTTATTGTTGCAGCTATTTTTCTCGGGGTATCTTCATCCCCTGTGGAGATACGTAGCCGTTTCCTCTTCCTATTGAGAAGTGGAGAGTTTATCTCGATTTTCTTATACACGTCATTGAGTTTCATGTATTTCTCAAGATCTTTCTTTATCTGGCTATTTTCTAATATTAAGTTTTCAATCTCATTATTAGCGGATGCAAGACGGTCTTCTAGTTCAGATATCTTTTTTTTGGAAGTGAGATTTAGTTCACTTTGATCAAGAGCTGTATCTGGTAGGCTAATTCTCGTCGACTCAAACAAGGAAGAGTCCGTCAGGTTTCCTAAAGAGTTAGCTCTCTGACGTGGGCGGAATCTAATTGTAACATTATCGACATCCATAATCTCCATCTTAAACTAAAACCAACAATATAAAATCTTCTCAACGATTGTAGAGTGAAAAAAAGTGCAAAAAGTTATATTTTAATTTTTTACAGCCGGTGAGATTCGAATCCAGCTACGCTCAAACTGGCGTGAATGAGTCGCTACGCCTTACAAATTAGACCACGACGCTGCTTGTAGTTAGTGACCAAATTTGCAGTCTATTGAGTGGTCATTGGATGACCGAGTCGCTAGTGAATCATAACATGTTTTTATTTTCAATTTGACGGTATGCAATTAACGGTTCTGTTTTGGGTGTTTTTCGTGAATATCACTTAATATTGATGTTATTTTGTCACAAGATTTCACTGTTTTCCTTCAATTGTTCAATAGAATATTAAAAACATATCATAATAAAAAACTTCTTCTGGTTTCAACACATAACTTGACCAAATAGTAATGCCTTGATTTTGCCATTTACTCGGAATTGATTCACTGTGAAAACAGTCATGCCACTAATTTGGCGCACTATATGCACGTTTAGACCAATTTTAATTAATTACGCGCACTTAAACAAGTTTTAATGATTTTTATTACGGAGCTATACTGTTGCACCTTGCAGCGCCTCACTGTTCACGTCGGTGCATTGTATTATTTTACAAAACTTATGCTTTTTCCAGTGTTAATGTTTAAAATTGGTGGTGTTTTACGCATTAAGTGCTGAATTACGAGCATGAGTGTGGGCAAGTGATATAATGTAGTGAAACGTGGTTTTTCGTGTTGCTTCCAAAATTCCATAGAAGCCTCTAGTAAAGTTGCCACCACTTTACTAGGGCATGCCTTAAACTGGATTATGACTTAGACTAGACTATGACTACTCTGACTGTGACTATGACTTGACTTTAAGTGAAAATTTCCATAATACGATGAAAAATTACAAAATTTGACACAGGCTAAATACACTATGTGTGGAGCCAAAATATAAGAAAAAATAAAATTTAAGCAGCATAACCTCAAGAACGAAAAAACTCAATTCGGAGACAGGCAGGAAGGAACACAAATTTGTTATTATTATTAGCAATGGCTCACGAGCCTTATATCGTAGAACTTGATACAGATGTGAACACTACACTTAAAGTGTTTTTATTTAAGAACGTTCAGAATGTTGAAGAAATTAGGAGCAACATCATCAAAGGTGTGTGGAAGTGCGCAGTTGTAAAACCTAGTTTAATCGAAGACCCATTCCAGGTGGCGGTGGCCGCAAACAGGGCTGCGCTAGCTGAAAAACACGGCTCGATGGTGACACGGACCGTTTTTGCCGAGATTCTATTCAACTTGTCACTCTCCAAAAATATAACTCAAAGTCTGAGCAAGTTTGGCATAGAAACGGATAGAGAACTCTTGATTTGCTTTCTGGTAACCCCCGATAACGATTACAGTCAAGATATCATTCCTCAAATAGTTGGAGACTTTTGCCAGATAAATGAACTATGCCATTTTACCAATTTGAAAGAGTTGAAACAGGTGTACAAGATTAATAACTTAAAATGCAAAAATGAAATCCTTGACTTAGTTGTAAGTAAAATGGTTACTAAAAGTTTCATTTCACATTAGCTATTTGTTTTATTTAAGATAGGTAGGTATGAACTGTATTGAAATCACAATTTTTTTTATTGCATTTTATTTAACAACAACAATGAATATTATGTAAAATTTACATTTTAATTATACAATAATTTTGTAAAAAGCAAAAATCAATCATATTATTGAAAAAAATGCAATAGTTGAGTTGCAATTTGTTCATCATACATTTTTATTATTACTGAATATAAATTATGATTATCTGCTAAAGGCACCAAAACATTAATATGCCGTAAAAGAAATCCTTGAGATAATTCATTTATTATAAACTAATTAATTCAATGACTTCAAATCATTTATGTATTTAGAAAGTTTACTCAATGTTATAACTTTGAACATTGGCATGATACCAATGTTTACATTTTTAGTGTTTCACATTTTGTTCACATTATATAATTTGCCCTAATTTGACTATTAATAAATGCTGGTTTTACCACTTAAAGCTATAGCTAGCTACCAGGCAATTTTCATCTGAAATCAATAGGATCACTAAATATAAAATGCCTACTTAAATGACATGCATATCATTTATTGTTTCCTTACACTTAAAACAGAACACGGGTAGGTCATGTTGTTGAACTAAACTTTCATATTATAATTAAAATGGCATCTAAGTAATCATAATAATAACTATGTCTTAGGAACTGTCTGTAACTTACTAATCACAAAAATAAATTCATTGAATAACCAACAAAAAAAAAATAGTATCATAGACAACAATAATAACATGAAATGTATGTTAGTGTTCCTCAGCAAAGTAAGCTAAACAATCAATTATCGACTAAGCAACAGTTAATGATAATGAAGCATAGATAATGACAATGTGTAGCACCCCTTTGAACACTTTATTAGATGAACAATGCCATGCCACATTCTCAGTGAAGCCTATCTCACGGAAACATAATGTAGGTAGTAGCAGCAATACATAGAAATGTAGAAATCTCCAGTCCAGTAAAATATATTCATGGCAGTGGCGTTTGTTTAGGAATAACTTACGTTAAGAGGATTTAAGTAAGCTATATAAAGCTATACATATGCAATCTTTGTTTATTAAATTCGTGTGGGGATCATCACAAATAAATTGAACAATTTTAGTTTTGTGTTGGATGGTTTTCACTAGCCCCTATGCTGCACTGCTCCTATAAAACTAAACACAAGTACAAAACAACCTACACTTTAGATACAATTTAATTATAGGTAGTATGTTCGCATTTGTGGCATGTAAGTTATAATTATTTGCATTGCAATTACTATCAATCAAGTGCCTTACATATTTACAAAATAGAAACCTTACTTATAGCATAGATTCGTGAATATTATTTGACTATATTGCTTGCAATAAGACTTGTATTCACTTTATTATATGGGTCATACTCCTAGTGCAGACCAATATGATAATAATAATTAATAAGCAGACTGACTGTAATTTAATAATTACGTATAAAAACCTAGCTTATATTGTTGTTCTGGCTTAAAATCAGTGCATGATTTTATCAATATCTGCCGCCTCGCAGCGACCAGCCAACTTGGCTTTACATAATTAGTTTCATTCTAATTTTTAAATAATACAGCTGTTATTCTAGTAATGTCTCGCTTAAAAAACGACTGTGGAACTTTTATCCTCGAGTTAACGCCATGGATTTAAGCGAAGCATAATATCTGAATAATGTAGCACCAGGTGTCTCGTCGGCTCTCGGACGTTCGCGACTGGTCTCCACTAGCGTATTTTGTACAATAATTTTGTGTGACGCTAATAACTCTCAGTTTCTGAAAATAATGATTACACAAATGGTGGTATCGGGGAAAGTAATGTACAGTGTGGGATGGGTGGAAGCGTGGCTCGCGTTCCGCGGCTAGTGGAAGTGCGCGAGGCTGCAGAGCGAGGGTCACCGGTCACAAGTGTCGAGCGGCTCCCGGCTATATACTAATTTAGTGTGACGCTAATAACTCTCAGTTTCTGAAAATAATGATTACACAAATGGTGGTATCGGGGAAAGTTATGTACAGTGTGGGATGGGTGGAAGCGTGGCTCGCGTTCCGCGGCTAGTGGAAGTGCGCGAGGCTGCAGAGCGAGGGTCACCGGCCACAAGTGTCGGGCGGCTCCCGGCTCGCGGCTAGTGGAAGTGCGCGAGGCTGCAGAGCGAGGGTCACCGGCCACAAGTGTCGAGCGGCTCCCGGCTCGCGGCTAGTGGAAGTGCGCGAGGCTGCAGAGCGAGGGTCACCGGCCACAAGTGTCGGGCGGCTCCCGGCTCGCGGCTAGTGGAAGTGCGCGAGGCTGTAGAGCGAGGGTCACCGGCCACAAGTGTCGGGCGGCTCCCGGCTCGCGGCTAGTGGAAGTGCGCGAGGCTGTAGAGCGAGGGTCACCGGCCACAAGTGTCGGGCGGCTCCCGGCTCGCGGCTAGTGGAAGTGCGCGAGGCTGTAGAGCGAGGGTCACCGGCCACAAGTGTCGGGCGGCTCCCGGCTCGCGGCTAGTGGAAGTGCGCGAGGCTGTAGAGCGAGGGTCACCGTCGCGGTTCCGCCACGTACACCGATACCGACGCGTCCTTCGACCCCACGCCCAGCGCACATCTGTACCGACATACACCGTTGCGTTATGTTGTTACAGTAAATAGATCCTCGCACCGAACAGAACGTGAATTAAACTGCACCGCAGAGTGTGACTTTGGAGTTAACGGCTTGTGCAAGGCCAGCGCGAATTCAAGTCAAAGCCACAGAATAAATGTATAGTACTAGGCCAAAGCGGGGATGAGCCAGGGGCCGAGCGGCAGGGGCGGTCTAAGTTAAACTGGTTCCAACGCGCAATAGTTTAGGTAATTTATTATTACACTGAATTTAAAGGGTATTTTAAAAATCCGCTATACATAAGCCCTCCATTATATTTAGTTCAACTACTACACAAAGTTTCATGATCTTATTTAAAGTATTCATTGAATAATCGCTGTTTATTTGTACGGTTTGGAGGTAACTTTGTAATTTTTTTCTATCGAGAAAATTTTATTAATTCGTGTTTTCACTATACATTTGCAGTAGCATTAATCCTGAACTTTACCATGTATTAATTTCAAAGTCATTGTTGCAATATTGTTGACAGGATACTGCTTCTAGCTAAGCCGTTTTAAGCAATTTGGCGTTGTATTGGCTCTTAAACCTTTAATGTTTTGCTGAAAATGCGAGCACAAAAACTTTCGCAAGGCTCGGTCTACTTGATTCACAACAATTTCACTTATTTTGTTTTATAAAACGGATGAGCTGGTTTTAAACTAATCGGTGTAATTCAAAACGGTGGGAAAAAGTTGTTCAGAACGAGTTGTGTCACGTAGCGTACCTGAGCGGATGGAAGGCGAGGCAGGAGACGGGCCCGATGCGCGCGCCCATGAAGCCCTCGTGGAACTTGATCGTGTTGAGGTGTGCGCCCTTCAGGTCGTAGATACTGATCGACTGGTTCACCGACCCGCTGTGCGTATCAAACGTTACTTGTTAGCTTCACTGTTGATACTATCGCATGTGCAGCATACAATGTGCGGGTACTTGCCAGGCGAGCAGGCTGGCGCACGGATGTACAGCGGCGGCGGCGAGCGGGCCGGGAGCGCGGATGGTGCAGGTCGGCTGCAGCTTGCGGGTGTCGTAGATGCGCACCTCGCCGTCCATGCTGGGTACAACGCCACACGTTATACAAGGGTACAAATGGTACAACAAGCTCATAGCTCTAAGCGCAAAGTAACATGCAGTAACAAGCATTGACTTGTTACTGCATGTTATTTTGCGTTTTTCCTGTAATAGATTGGTATTACAGGAAACAATACAATCATATTTTGAAGACATCAAGATTGGGTGGGGTCTTATTGCCAAGACACTGAACAACCTTTTAATGGGCATTGATGCATTGACCGTAACCTTTGTTAAACGGTTTTCGGTTATAAAAGCTCGTAATAAAGGTTTCGTTCAAATGGTGTCCATATACAGGGATATTTTTAATTTACCGGAAAGCTCTCGTACACTAATTCCTATCAATAAAACTAACAACGTTTGTTCTACGACTTTTTTCAAAACCATATACTTTTCACAATATTGAAGATTAATGGAATCTCGCAGAGACTACAATTTTCATTACTCTTACAAGTCAACGAACGCGCTGCTCTGCGACGGCAGCGGCCGGTCTCTGCGCCGCACGCTACCCACCATACCTACAATAAGTAAGTACAAGTGCCTGGCGGTGGCTGCAGTCGGTAGGAACAATGCATAATGAAATAGTAATAGCTACAACTACTTCCGCTTACGGCAGCTACCTACCTAGATACCTACTACCGATCGCTGCCCGCCGAATTCACCTGCTTTGTTTTGAAAAACCATATTACGACAGACGAAAACATTTTAACATTTTTATGTTACGTATAGCAGTACGTAAGCAATAACAGTGAAAATGTTGAATACCTACTTAATGAGCACAAATGAATAATAAGCTGTAAGCTGTAAACTGCAGCTGGTTACGTATTACATACTTATTTTTTTCAATCAAGGCGTGTTAAAAAAGGAAACAAAATTTGGTCATTGTGATTAAATTACCTTATTTATACGTCACTTCGCAATTGCAAGTCCCGTGGATGACGATGATTATCACGCACAAAGCGTTCAAAATAATCACCATCGCAGCCGACACAAACACCACACCTAAACACAAACTGTTCGTTCACTCGTGAAAGCACTTGTGGGTTTTCACGTATTTGATCAAATGCCCGAGATATTTTGTTCATGAGCAATTCACGTGTAGCAACTGCACCACCATTGTAAACAATTGATTTTACATGCCCCCATAAATAAAAGTCCATCGGGGTAAGATCTAGCAACCGAACAGGCCAAGCTCTAGGCCCGCCTCGGCCAATCCAGCGATTAGGATAGTCCGCATCTAATTGTTCACGCACTACGCGAGCGTAGTGCGCCGGAGCTCCGTCTTGCCGATAGTACATAGCACGCAAACTGATAAGTGGCACATCCTCTAAAAGAACTGGTAGAACTTCTGTTAAAAATTCAGGTAACTGCTTGTGTTCAGCCTTTCCAGAAACACAGGACCTAACAAAGTGGTCCCCACTATGACTCCCCATACATTTACACTAAATCTATGTTGAAAATTATGAGGCCGCACTTCGTGAGGGTTTTCACAACACCATGAATGTTCATTTCAAGTGTTGAAAAGCCCCACTTTGCCAAATGTAGCTTCGTTAGTCCACAAAATAGTTGGTCGTTCCACAAGCGCCCAGTTGTAGAACGCAATTCGCGCAGGCCGGTCCGCAATCTGGAGTTCATGGACACGTTGCAAGTGATAAGGATATTTTCCTTCATTGTGGACGACGCACTAGGCAAAGTATTGTGAAACATTAAAACGTTTCGCAGCGTCATTGGTACTCGCAGCAGGATACGTTTCATAGAACTCTAGTATGTTCTCTTCGACACGCACTCTGTGAGTTGGTGGGCGGCCGCGATCATTGTGGCTAGGCTGGAATTGCCCATGATCTCGCAAACGTTGTGTAGCGGCCAACATTGTCGACCAACTCGGTGTCGGTCGGTTAGGAAATAGTTCTGCGTAGTCACGACAAGCCCTAGCCACATTGTCATTTGCTCTTGCTAGCACTCTAACCATTTCGGTGTATTCAATGCTTGAAAACTGATACGCCATCTTTCACATCAAAACTTGGCACGCGAAGCATTAGCGGGTGGCGAAAACGCATGCGATGCGTCCGCAACTAGTGCGATTGAGTGACTGACCTTGTCCCACATTAAGTTTCGCTTCCAGCCAGTCAAATACTTCCGCCCGCCTCGGTCTTCCCACCCGCCCTTTTTTAGCAGTATGCTATCTTTGTCACTCTGAAAGCGCCCGCGCTGCGTAGCTGTTTTCGCTTTATGGCGGAAAGGAAACATCATAGACATCATAGTGTAGAAAAATGCGTAGTGAGTTTCTCACTCTCGCACGTGGTGGTGCAACCGTCGGCGTCGCGTCGCCGCGTCGGTCCCTATTGCCATCCTGCCTGCACCCTTCAATTCATTCATGTTTTTCCAGCGGTTTGACAACGTCGCATCGCATTGAATCGGTGCGCTGAAGATGCGGTGTTTTTTTGTTTTACAGATTAATGACGCATCAAGCCACAAAAAAATAATAATAAGAATTCTTAGGAAAAATGTAACACGGATTTTTTTAAAGTAGTACACCTAATATTCTTAGTTTTGATGATAGGAATCAGCGTACGAGAGCTTTCCGGTAAATTAAAAATATCCCTGTATAAGTGGCCAATCAAAAACATCATAGAAGAAGAAGTAAACGGGAAGATATGAAAAGGTAAACCTAAAAGAGTATTTCTACCATAGACCTAGAATTTTTTCGTTACTCTCAAAAGAGACGAAGCGTGGGAGCGAGGAGTACAAATCGAGTGCACGCTGCCCGCGAGGAATAGAGATAGTACGACTAGATTATTCAATTTATTATACTAGTACGAGATTATTATAATTTAGTTATTGTACGTCGAGTGCTTCATCATAACATGAATAAAACATATGAGATGGCACGGTACCGCGGCGCGAGGCTGCACGCACCTGATGCAGACGAGCGCGCTGCGGTCGGGGCGCAGGCGCGCGGCGAGCGCGCGCGCGGGCAGCTGCAGCGCGTAGAGCGGGCGCGGCGCGCGGTCGTCCCACGCGCGCACCGAGCCGTCCGCGAAGCCGGCCGCCAGCTGCGCGTGCGCGCGCTGCAGCGCCGTGCACGCCGCGCCCGTCTCCGTGGGCAGCTCGGCGGCCAGGCGCTCGGCGCGCGCGTCCCACAGCCGCACGGTGCGCGCCGCGCCCGCCACGCACAGCGCCTGGCGCCGCGCGCTCCACGCCACCAGCGTGCCGCACGGCGCCGCGCCGCTGCCGCCGCTGCTGCGCGCGCCGCCCACTGCCGCACACAACCGCCCTGTACTACTATACGCTAACTTCTAACATATTATTATCTAACGATGTGCCCGATCACACGTTTCTTATGGCGAAGACACATTGTTCTAGTGTTCTTTATAAGGGGCAAAAAATAAATAAATAATAAATAAGTATTAGGTAGCACCGCGGCGCCGGTCGCGCTGCCGGCGAGCAGTAGTGTAGTTATAGTACTGTCACGTCATTCGTTTACATAATAAACGACGAAAACAAATAGCGATAAAATACACTTTTATCGTTTCATTACTGGCGTTATTCTCGCAAAACAGATGTGTAAAGCCAAAACAGGAAAAAACGACCGCTCGCTCCTCGATCGAGATGAATTTCCCGCTAAACATACACAATCTGTAGTGTAAAGCTACTATGAAGTTACAAAAACGCCATCTGGACAAGCATGATTCATCACCGACTTCATGTTTGCTTTCCATTCAAGTAAAATTTATTCAAACAAAATGTAAAAGAAGTATAAGTTTTACACTAGTACGAGACCTGCTAAACCCCGCGGATTCGCACGCTGAAATATGGATAAAAAACTAGTCTTACTCCTAACTCTAAGCCACATAAGTAAGGCTGGGTTTAAGAAATCTAACCAATGGTCAATATTTGTTAAAGTTTTTAACCAGTGGTTTCCATAACTACGCATCAAAAAACCCACCCTGTCTCTTTTAATACACGGATTAATAGATCTCATATTTTAATTACATAATTGTCAATTTCGGAAATGCTCGAAAATATAACCAAAAGGATATACCAATGAAATTCATTTAATAATATCTGCAGCATAATGTCACCGATGATAATGAGATGAACAATGACGCAGTAAGTTATACACTCTTTGCAAAGACAAACAGTACAAAACAATAGTAACTGCGACTGTTGCAACGGTTCACATTAACAGACTATTGCAACAACCTCTGAAAATACCGCATTTTTATTTATGTCGTAATATTTCTTGCAACCAACAACATTTACAGTTAGCACAACTGTTTAAACACTGCGTTTATTATACAGTTGCTGATGTTGCTATTCAAACATGTAAACAAAAGTGCAGTAAAACATGTACAGGTCAATAAAACGTAAGAACGATGCCATAGCATCGCTAGCTTCTCAAAATCCAAATTAAACGCGTAGTTTATGAGTATGTGGCTCCGCGGCACGCTACTATCTACATAGATAACTTCACATATATCTCTATTAAGATTTATATGCTTTAAGCAAGAGCAATTTTTGACTAAGCTTTGACTTTTATTACATCTACAGCTAGAGGCAGCTCGCGGTTTCACCAGCGTGTCTTGACACAATCTTTAACACCTCATTTGACCCCCAATGGAGGTTGAATTTCCAACAACTCTGTATTAGAAATAGGAATGTGAAGTGAAGAATTACATCGCGTTACTGATGTTAAATGGTATAGCCCGTGCCAATAAACTACCTGATAAAGAAACCCACGAGTTCTATTTGTTCTCTCACCGATACATAAATCAATGTGTGAAAGTGAGAGCAATAGACATGCTAATTTTGGCTTCAAAATAGTTATTTATGATATTAGGGCGGTAAGTTGGTTTTTACAAACGAGTAGACAAATGTAAGCCCGAGACGAAGTCGAGGGCTTACCATAGTCACGAGTTTGTAGAAACCAATTTCCGCGCGTGTATCATACAACGTTTTTCAACACATTTGCGAGAAAACAGTACAATAGGTAATGAAACAAACTTTTGTTTATTAGTGGGAAAGTCGCAACAAACAATCTTTGATGTTTCTAATCTAATATGAAAATACAACGGAGGATGCGGTAAAATACGTACTTAGGTGAGAGTACCTATTTTACCGCACGCTCCGTTGTATGGTGCGTAATGTTTAACTTTCGAACAATGTATACAGGCTTTGTAAATGCATTTTTTGAGCAAATGTGTTGAAAATATGTTTTTACGTTTGTTGCCTCAAAACTTGAAAAAAATCTTGTTTTAACAGTTTAACTTTCGCGATTCGAACTCATATTTTTCTGTGCGCGAAGAGTCCCGTTTTAACTTTATAATATGATTTCTTGTGTTAGTTGAAACCTTATACTTTCAGATTGGTATCAGACTGACCCATAGACTCTTAATCAGTTGAGTAGTTCGGTTTTTATATCAAAATAACTGGAAAAATATGTTATCTAAGCGCTTCTCAGTAGGAAATGAAGGCGTTTGATGCTGGGGGGGACCTTTTCTAGGTCACTATGTGTATGAGATGTGTAGTTTATTGGC
Organism: Ennomos quercinarius; assembly: GCA_910589525.2. Lineage (NCBI taxonomy): Eukaryota > Metazoa > Arthropoda > Insecta > Lepidoptera > Geometridae > Ennomos > Ennomos quercinarius. The sequence goes on along the minus strand of OU342499.1, from coordinate 17,110,129 downwards.
GCGGGTTAGGTGGTGCGACTACTGACACTCACGGTCGCCGTCGGGCTGGCTGCTCGAGGCGGCCGCTTGCTTGCCTTCCGCCGACGAGAACTGGTCCGACACCAGCTGCGCTAGACCTGCGTTAGTTAACCGCCTGTCATCTCACACTTCATTCTATATATTACTGTGCTCCACTCGTATTATTACTGGAAAACGTTAAAAGAAATTGACGTTCTACTTTCAACCGTGAGTGGGGCGCTTTAGTTACAACTTGTCAAAATTCACAATACAATAATTATATGTACAACCGCGCGTGCATAATTTGGGAGTTGGTATTCATAAAAATTTGTAGTTATACACTGTGTTGAAATGTGCAATTTTTTATTTTTTTGACAAGAAATTTTCGTGCAAAATAAAATAAATACCAGTCACATACATTTCAACATATTTGCTTTAACTGTTTTAGTTATGAAGCGTTTAGTATATAATCTAACTAAGGTCAAATTATGTAGCTTTTAATGTTAGAGATTAGCAGATCTACCGCAACTTAAATTTGATGAATTAATGAAGTCATGGTATGGGGGTGAAATGAAAAAGCTTCTATGTAAAGCAGTATTGCAAATCTACAACAACAATACGAATGTACGTGCCATTAAAGGCAATATCAGACATTTACATTGCTGTCTCACTCCCACTACGCTCCCAACGTAATCGCGGAAGAGAAAAACCAATATCCTCTAGCTTCCGAATGTCATATTTTTAATAGCGCGCGTTGAAAGAAATAATTGCGTCATTAGAAACATCACTAGAGAGTCGTTTCGTTGACTCGGAAACCCGTCGCGTCGCTCGATGGGTCGTCGCTGTCAACCCGAACAATAGGGCCGCGTACGGAGAGCGTTCACGCTTGTTATGTAGCTTGGCTCGCGGCACGTAAGGTTCCTCCCCCTAGTGCGCGCGGTGCGCGGCCATATGTGTAATAAATACTACTAGTGAGTCAACTCGGCGGCTAGACGGAGCAACGATGCGGTGCGGTATGAAGGAGACTGGAGGTCCCCCCCTGCCCGCGACGTCTGCGGCAGTACCGACCGGCTTCGCTTGCGTATCGGTACGCCCGTTCAGGCGTATCGCTTACACAGAACAAGTTGCATGCTACAAAGTGTTCAAGCTACTCTTGCGATCCGTTAGTATAGAATATACTATGGAACTACATTGTTTGCATATAATTTGATAAAATTGAATGTTTACTAAGAAGTACCTACTTATTACCTACTTCAAGAAAATGTGTATGTACTTATGTATCGATTTTAGCCGCATACAACTCTTTGTTAGTATAATACTGAATAGCAGCGTTTTACCTGAAATAAAACGCATATTAAAATACTTACCTTACTGGAACCTTATATTGAGAATAGCATTTCCGTTTCCGTCGATTTCCTGCCAGTTTTTCCGTACTTTTATACCTCATTTCCTGTAAAGTGGCGCCACCTGGCGGATGCGCAGCATTTTAGTTTACTTGGAAAAGTGCAGCGCCATATTGGATCATTGGCTCAATTTTCACCAGGCAGAAGTTAAGTGAAAGGTTCCAGTAAGGTAAGTATTTTAATATGCGTTTTATTTCAGGTAAAACGCTGCTATTAAATAACTGTACCGTTACTGGAACCTTATATTGAGACGTGTTTGTTATCGCCTGGTGACGCCACTTTTAAAATAATTAAGTATTTAGATCCTTATTAAAATAACGCCAATGTGATGTGATGTGGCTTTTATGTGAAACACAGTAGATAAGTGTGGTTTTCTATTATGAACATTCAAATATAATTATATATTACATAACAAGAAGTGCAGTGAATAATATTCACACTAAGGCAATTTAGATTGTCAATTCAGCATTATGAATTGTGTTACAGATTGTAAATCATCGTATATGTTATTACCACTTCATGCCGGTAGACCTGATGAAATGTATTTAGCTGCTTGCTAATTGCCCTGCGCCAAAACTTGATTGAGAGAGACTTTGTCTAAACATTTTAATACTACTGCTGATGCTTTGAAGATGTGGTTTGATGCCAGCCTCTTCAAACAGAGTTTTATCTCAGCCAGATACTGCTGTGCGCGAGGTGGTTTTGCAATACCTTCCTCTGATGAAATAAAACCTGACGTTTTATATTTCGTGCTTTCTATCCAGAATCAAGCATTAAGATTTTTACTGTTTACATGGCTATCTAAATTAAAAATATAAATATTATATATTCGACAGACTTCAACCTTACACAATGATTAAAATCTTCTCTCAACAATGCCTTGTCTGATATTTTCAGAACAAAGTAGTAATTGCAGTATGATGCGATGCCTGAAATCAATTGCTTTTGTCTAATAGGTACAACCATATAAATCAGCTGGCATTCCATCATCATAGTACCTGAAGGCTTTTGGATAAGCCTAAAAAAGAGCGTGAGAGCTTACTGACTGGATCTTTCGAGATACAATGCAAGGTGAAAACGAAATGCCTACGACAGAATAAAAAATAGTTCTAGCGTAATTACGGTTAATACTCTTCCAAAGCTGGCCTTCCCTGTCAAGGAGAGGGTGCAGGTCACGATCCACCACGCTGGCGAAGAGTGAGTTGGTATGTAAATTTCCGAGCTATGACATGCGGTTTTACGTCACAAACTTAAGGAAACCATAATTTTTTAGTTTAAGTTAGGAATCTACGGTTCCGTCACCTTGGGTCACCCCGTATTTTCAAATTTCGTGAGCTGAATGCTCCAACTGTTCATGATTCATAAGTCGTTCAAGATCAACCATGCTTCAAGTGCTCGGGCATTGAGATTTCCAAGTTTTCACATCTCTGTGGGCTTAAACATCACAATCACGTCATTTGGCCGATGTTGGTGAGTCAGGTCAGGACTCGAAAAATGGTCATGGAAGTGCCCATGTGAGTAGATAGTTCTGTTTAACACTGATAAAGACACAAACTAGATAGCGATACTAACGTATTATATACTCACAGACCAGGTAGTGGATACTACGTATACTGATATGAGACGCAAAAATAGGGATTACCGGTTCTCAAATTTCATGTCAGAAAGTTTAACACAAGACGGGCTGTTCCGAACTCCCAACCATAGATAATACAATACTAGGACGCACTATACTTACCAGTACCTAGTCTGAATTAAACAAACCCGTTGTTTTTAATTTCATTATTTCTACACTGGCCAGTATTATTAGCAGGTGCCACTCTGGAGGATGGCGATGCAGCGATAGATGATCGGCATGACTTGCATTCAGCATGAAGTATATTCATGGACGTATCATGACATGAGTGTATTTGATGCTGATCTAATACTTGCAAAAGTTTATTTAGCATCTATATAGTTCCATTATTGGGCGACCTGGCAGTTTTGTTGTCGCTTGTCGCATTTATTGGAGACTGAACTGGCTCGAATTTACTGGGCCGGGGCAAGGCAATAATATCTTACCTGTAGGTATGTTGTACGCCCGCCAAAACTAACAAGAAGAGTTCAGGCTATTTTGCCCTGCCGTGCCGTCATCACTACCAGTCTTGCACTCCGAGTGTCCGACAACACATCGCCGCCAATTTGATAAAAATATGCTGATAAACGTCGTAACGAAAATTGCATTCTTGTCTCTTTTTAACAACAGTGGCGTATATACTCTCCATACTCCACAAACTTCATAATAAACATACGTAGGTATGTATAGGTGGCTTCTAGTTAGTTTTTAAAGCAGTGTGATTCGACTGTAACGTCTCTATATTTCCAACCCACTGGGGCAAGGGCGTTGCTCGCTTGCAGTTCATAGACCACTCAAATCGTTAAGAATATCTTTCGGTAGTTAAAGGTTCCTCAACGTTTATTTACGGTTAAACAAAACACGAGGTACCTACCACAACAAGCAATATTTATTTTTCAAAGTACCCCACTATTTATTACTATTTATTACCAATATTTCTTTGCTGACAAGGATCAGCGCAAAATTTTTTACTATTCTGACGATCCGCAGTGTTCATGTATTCATTTCAGAAAAAATATATATAGTCGAGAGAAATAGCAAAACGACTATGTCCCATTTTTCTTGCAATAATTGAGCAACCCAATTGTAAGAATCAAAGTTCTTTTGGTGCTGTGCTCAGACACAATGGCAAGAAGGTCACCTCTTACAGTTCACAAGGTGCAAAAGGCCTGTCTGTATAAAACTGTATATTTTCAAAGGGATGCTCAACATAAACTTACTTTCACACCCAGTCCTGATTTGGTTGCAAGAAGTATGAAATACAATTCATGTATATCAGGTGAAATGGTGCGGCCATTATATTAACGCTTTAAGGTTGTAGGTAATTATAGCGGACGGACTGATCTATCCAACTTTGATATTTGAAAAAGAGAGGAGAGGCAACTAAAGAAGGTTATCTGCTACTTTTAGAATGCCCTTTATTTTTATAGATTTTATGAACAATTACAGACAGTTATTCTGAGAAAATAAATTTATGTATGGATTAAATGCATATGTACGTGTATCAAAGAATTGTATTTGATGCTTTTTAATTTTAACTTCAAAATCATTCCTGGTAGGTGATCACGAAACTTCTATTACAATCTATAGAAACCCCAATTTGTTTGGATTTGACAGTTTCAATAAATGGTTTACGTGTATAATTACTAAGGAAGTTTTCCAAATTAGGAATTAAAATACTCTTGTTGCATTGCAATCAAAGTTCCATGATCACCTCATAGGTGTGCTCATTTCTGCACAATTCTGCTCATTTCATACCTTGGCTGATTTGGAAATGTTTGAGCTATTACTTCTCTCTGAAGGAGTGTCCGAGCATTTGTACGCTCTTTGCTACTTTTACGAGCCGGCTGCGAGCCCCGGTTGTGAGCCTAGCTCAGTGCCAGTTACAATGGCTATTTGAGGATTGACCTCAGGGAGGGCAGTTCCTGTGATACAATCCTGCGAGGATAGATCATTGTAAGTTTGTTATGACAAATTTTAGCTCATTGCATGTGATAACATCCCGTGAGGATGGCTATTCAATTTAAGACAAACTTTACTTTAATTCACAGTATGTGATAGCATCCTGCGAGGATGGCTCACTGTAAGTTTTAAAAGACAAACTTTAAATCATAGTATGTGATAGCATCCTGCGAGGATGACTCATTCTAAGTTTTAAAAGACAACTTTAATTCATAGTATGTGATAGCATCCTGCGAGGATGACTCATTGTAAGTTTTAAAAGACAAACTTTAATTCACAGTATGTGATAGCATCCTGCGAGGATGGCTCATTGTAAGTTTTAAAAGACAAACTTTAATTCATAGTATGTGATAGCATCCTGCGAGGATGGCTCAGTGTAAGTTTGGAAAGATAAACTTTGTTCATAGTATGTGATAGCATCCTGCGAGGATGACTCATTGTAAGTTTTAAAAGACAAACTTTAATTCACAGTATGTGATAGCATCCTGCGAGGATGGCTCATTGTAAGTTTTAAAAGACAAACTTTGTTCATAGCATGTATGTATAACATCCTGCGAGGATGGCCCCTTGTAGGATTTTAAAGGATAAACTTTGTTCATAGCATGTAATAACATTCCGCGAGGATGGATCATTGTAGGATTGAAAACGGCATACTTTGCTCATATCATGTGATTGCATCCCGCGAGGATGGCTCATCGTAATTGGTAAATTTGTAAATGACAAATTTTGTTCATAGCAGGAACAAATATCCAGTTCCATGCGATGGAACGACAGGCTTTTGATTGCAAGTCGCTAAAGGTGGAATTCTGTCTACCGTAGTGTAACACGCAGTCTGCCAAAACATCTATACAATCCATTATTATGGTGATCAGTGTCAGAGAGACTTAATGGTATCTTGGTTATATACCTCCTCGACTGATGTTTGAACAAGAACACTACCCAGTCACTGAGATCGGTTAATATTTTTACGTAGTCAAATGCTGACGTTTTGCATAGGGACAATTCAACATTATAAATAATTCATAATGACTATGACTGTCACTCTTAGGATTACGAAATTATCTTCAAAATCGATATCCTCTAGTATAACTTGAGATGACATGACATGCATTATCTATAAAACCTACCGAGGTACTTGTAGTAAGAAAATAAGAAAATTGTTATAAAGCTCACCCCTGCTTCGTATGGCTGGAACGCTTGTAATTCTGTGGCTGGAACCTTCGCCTCTGTTTGTTGCCTGAGGACGACAAACCTGAAGAGCTGCTGTCGCTGCTGCTGCAGCTAGATCTGCTTCGGTGCCGCTCTTTCGCAGGGCTTGAATGGCAGCCTGCTTTCGTTATCCGTGTGCTCTGTAACTTCAAGTCCATGTTAAAACTACTGTAAGCACTACGAAAGATATATACACTGGCTATTTAAAATTTAAACTGTAAGTGTCGAACGGCAAAAGCCGTTTAAGCATAATGTAATTGGTTTACTTACCAAGTGTGGGTACCACTTACTTTTACAATTTACTCACATATTCACTTTCACTATAATATAATTAAATAATAATGTGAAGTAAAGCATATAGAAAATACACTTAATAACTTTGCAACTCGCGCAGAGCCAGAGCTGCTGCGCACAAGTTGCTACGACGGGAACTCAAACGCCAATGATCCAATATGGCGCTGCACTTTTCCAAGTAAACTAAAATGCTGCGCATCCGCCAGGTGGCGCCACTTTACAGGAAATGAGGTATAAAAGTACGGAAAAACTGGCAGGAAATCGACGGAAACGGAAATGCTATTCTCAATATAAGGTTCCAGTAACGGTACAGTTATTTAATCTGTAAATTAAGAATTCTTCTATTATACGTATATTGAACGTACTAAGTGAATAAAAGAAGAATACTTCGAAGAAGAAGAGTACTTCGACCTATCGGATCTTTTCGTCCAAAATACGAATAAATATATATCGATGGTTTTCAATCAGTGTGTGTTGCCAGTGATGACTTATGGAACTGAGACATGGTCTCTTACTATTGGCCTCATTAATACCTAAGCTCAAAGATGCGCAGCGAGCATATGTTCGGTGTTTCCCTGCGAGATGAGATCGTGACGTAAGGAGGAGATATACAGGAGAACTAAAGTGACCGCTATATCTCTTAAAGTTAGCAAGTTGAAATGGAAATGGCAATCCACATCGCTCGTAGAATCTGGTGAAAACTGCGGGGAGCCGATAGATACAGGCGAGTAGCCGCTCAAAGTGGCGCTCTGTGGGGGAGTCTTATGTTCAGCAGTGGGCGTCTTCAGGCTGATGATGATGATACTACGTATAACTTGTAGTAAGATATTGAGGATTTAACTGAATCGAGATATCGTTATAAAACAGTAGTGCGGTAATGTAAATTAAAAAAGCACGCGTCCGTAATATCTTGGATTATGAACCTAAAAGCGGTGTGATAAGAGCCACTGTACGAACAACTGTAACAAAAATAAATTATTACGAAACATAAAATTATTATCTAAGAAAATGTCTTTCCGACAACCCTTGCTTATTTTTAGGGACTAGACGTCGAGGCGGTCTTGTAGGTATTTTGCGGAATAACAAAGGAGTTGACCCACTATTAGTATTTATTACACATATGACTGGGCGCGTGGCACAGCGCGGGCGGTAGCAGACACGTGACTCACTGTATATGGGCTGCGCGGGCGGCGGGCGGTAGTCGGGCGCGCGGCGCACGTCGAGCGCGCGCCAGGCGGCGCGCAGGCTGGGCTCGCCGTGCGCGCGGTACACGGCCACGTGGCCGCAGTGCGAGGCGCAGGCCAGCATGCCGCCGGCGTGCGCGTGCGCGTCCAGGTACGCGAGCGACGTGATGCGCCCCCACGCGCGCCGCCACCCCCCGCCGCACACCTTGGCGCCGCTACCCCACTCCCACACGCCGAAGTTATCCTGACACAATGCAATGTTAGATGCTCCCACGTGGGGACACGATGGCGCTGGTGGGATCGCTGCTGGAGTACATCGAGGAGGTGCAAGACCGAATTCACAGACTGAACAATATTAGGAGATGACGACACACCGCACTGGTGTCGTCGGATTGTCTGCCAAGCGTGGTGATTATGGCAAACCTCATGATTAGCGTCCATAACGGCGTTTTATAAGGAGGCCTGCGTTCCGCAGTGAACGTCTTCCAGCTGCTGACGTGCGAGTGTATGTGTGCATGAAGGGTGTCGACACGTGACGGTGGCAGTACTACCTTGGAAGCGACGGCTGCGTGCTGCTCGTACGGATGGAACTCGAGCACGGTGGCGGGCAGCGGGCAGCGCGCCTGGAACGCTTGCGTCTCCAGCCGGGGGACACGCGCCGTGCGCAACACTGCCGGGGCGCAAACATTGCCGTTAGATAATACGGTCTTCTTGCTACGATATAAGGTAGGGTAGGAATCGACTCGCAGTGTTGCAAATCTGAAACCTTTCGACTACTATTTTTTACTATAAATCACGTTTAGTTTAACGTAAATCTGGCATCGATGTACACTCGTAGCTCCATACTGGTATCACAAAGTGAACCAGCAAGGGGGCGTTCTCTCTCCACGTGCCACACGCCCCCGTGTACGCGCGGCGCCAGGCCCGCTCGTGGTGCGCGCGACTCCCCACGTGCCGCATGCCCCGGGTACGTACGTGCGCCCTCGGCCCGCAGCGTGCGGTTGCGCGCGCGGCGCAGGCCCGCTCGTGGTGCGCGCGACTCCCCACGTGCCGCATGCCCCGGGTACGTACGTGCGCCCTCTGCCCGCAGCGTGCGGTTGCGCGCGCGGCGCAGGCCCGCTCGTGGTGCGCGCGACTCCCCACGTGCCGCATGCCCCGGGTACGTACGTGCGCCCTCTGCCCGCAGCGTGCGGTTGCGCGCGCGGCGCAGGCCCGCTCGTGGTGCGCGCGACTCCCCACGTGCCGCATGCCCCGGGTACGTACGTGCGCCCTCTGCCCGCAGCGTGCGGTTGCGCGCGCGGCGCAGGCCCGCTCGTGGTGCGCGCGACTCCCCACGTGCCGCATGCCCCGGGTACGTACGTGCGCCCTCTGCCCGCAGCGTGCGGTTGCGCGCGCGGCGCAGGCCCGCTCGTGGTGCGCGCGACTCCCCACGTGCCGCATGCCCCGGGTACGTACGTGCGCCCTCGGCCCGCAGCGTGCGGTTGCGCGCGCGGCGCAGGCCCGCTCGTGGTGCGCGCGACTCCCCACGTGCCGCATGCCCCGGGTACGTACGTGCGCCCTCGGCCCGCAGCGTGCGGTTGCGCGCGCGGCGCAGGCCCGCTCGTGGTGCGCGCGACTCCCCACGTGCCGCATGCCCCGGGTACGTACGTGCGCCCTCGGCCCGCAGCGTGCGGTTGCGCGCGCGGCGCCAGGCCCGCTCGTGGTGCGCGCGACTCTCCACGTCGCCGTCGGCGGCCGCGTCGCGCGCCAGCTGCGCGGAGGCCCACTGCACGAACTCGGTGTGGACGATCGCCTTCTTCACGTGCGGGGGACCTGCAACAGCCGTACACCGCACTGTGCGTCTCGCTCGCGGCTCGGGGCGCTACACCACTCCCGAGGGCCACTCACTGGAGGCGGAGGAGGCGGAGTCCCGGTCGCGGGCGCGCGCCGGCACGCTGTCCTCGGACGTGGTGTGCGGCAAGCCGGCCCGGTCGGACCGCTCGCGGCGGTGACCTGCACAACACACGCGTGTCTACTGTACCCTGCACGACCGGAGTACTGGCGTTGTCACCCAACAAGTAATTGGCCTTGTTTATATTATTTTATTTTACAAGGAAAGGAAACAGCTGCTTACATACTAGTAAATACATTACTTTAGATATTGGAATAGCCAAAACAGTTTTCGCTAATAGTTTTAGTGTCATGCAACATCAAAAAAAATATTATTATCCTAACTTACATTTTTAAACTAACAATACAGATTCTTTAAAGGATCTGTGATTAACAATGGGTACTAAGTAATATCTTATCGCTCTTTATTGTTTACTTTTTTACTGTATATTTGGCGGTAAGTTGAATTAAAAAAAAGTACTAACTTAAGGTTTCTTAATGAAATAGGTTAGGTTTTATTGCCTTCGTTTAAAATAAATTGTATTTTTAAAATCATCAGCACGATCAACGATCTCAGGACCTCCACTGCTGGACGTGGGCCTTCGCCATGCAGCGGGTGGTTGTATCTCGCATGTATGGGCTCCCCACAGCGGGCGTGCAGTTACCGAGCGTGTGGTGCCGCGGCAGGTCGGCGAGCGGCTCGGGCGCCGTGTTGGGCGAGGGCGGCAGGCTGCTGCTGGTGCTGCCGTGCGCCTCCGCCTCCCGCCCCACCGAGTCCACCTGATATATTACACGCATGTTTGTATTACCCTTCTATTCATAAAACAACATAACCATTACATACACGAAGTCGTTAGCCGCGCACTCACGTGCCGAGCAGCTTCATGAAGATGTTCGACCGGTCAGTACGCGGCTAACGACCGTTTTCCCGCTTCGTTTTCGAAGTACAAAGTATAGTGGAGTGCGAACGATCAGCGTACGACAACGAGGATTACCTGGTTGGCGATGTAGTTGATGATGTCGTTGGCCATCTGCGAGACCTGCGGGTGCGGCTCGCGCGCCATCGCGCACAGGATGTTCCACAGTTTTATGTAGATGGAGCCGAACCCTGCGGACACACGGGCAGTCCACTAGCGGACACTACATCTCTGGTGATGTATGCCATGGAATATGCCAAAAAATCGTTTTAAACCTAGCCCGCCGTAGCTACCCGTGTGTAGCCCGCTCATTTTGCAGCGCTAGCCAGGTTTAAAACGGCTTTTTGGCATATTTCTGATCTGCGCTCAACTTATAATGCGCTCATTTTGCAACGCCATCTAGTTTTAGACCTATTTTTGATCTACGTTGTTTCTTTTTTGTGTTCTTGGTGTATTGGCATTCCTCTCCTTGTTCCATGTGTATACTCTAGCCAGCAGGCGCACTCACCGACGGTGGGCAGGGGCAGGGCGGGGGCGTGGCGCGCGGCGGGCGGGGGCGCGGCGCGCGGGGCGGGCGGGGAGGGCTCGAGCGCGTCCTGGCCGGGGTCCACGCGGCCGCCCGGGCTCGCGCCCTCTCTGCAACACACGCGACACTGGTGGCTACCGACGGAAGCGACAATACAGCTGCAGCCGCACCGGGAGCGGCCGCAACGCGAAACTATGCGTATCCATCGCCGCCCGCTGCCCGGGGCACGCTCTCTCTAATGAAACTGTCATCATCATCATCATTAACAGCCTGAAGAAGTCCACTGCTGAACATAGGCCTCCCCCAGAGCACGCCACCTTGAGCGGCTGCTCGCCTCCTGCATCCATCGGCTCCCCGCGGCTTTCACCAGGTCGTCGGTCCACCGAGTGGGGGGCCGGCCCACGCTGCGTCTTCCGGTTCGTGGTCGCCACTCGAGAACCTTTCTTCCCCATCGGTTGTCAGTTCTACGAGCGATGTGGCCTGCCCATTGCCACTTCAACTTACTAACTCTAAGAGCTATATCGGTCACTTTAGTTCTCCTGCGGATCTCCTCGTTCCGGAGCTTATCTCGCAGGGAAACACCGAGCATAGCTCGCTCCATAGCTCGCTGCGCGACTTTGAGCTTACTAATGAGGCCAACAGTAAGAGACCATGTCTCAGTTCCATAAGTCATCACTGGCAACACACACTGATTGAAAACTTTCGTTTTCAGGCTCTGCGGTATTTTGGACGAAAAGATAGGACGAAGCTTCCCGAACGCTGCCCAGCCGAGTTGGATTCTTCGCGCCACCTCTTTGTCGAAGTTGGACCTACCTAATTGGACAATCTGTCCTAGGTAGACATACTTGTCGACAACTTCGAGAGTATCGTTCCCAACAATTACCGGTATAGGTGGAACATGAGCATTAGACATGATCTTTGTCTTGTCCATATTCATCTTAAGACCAACCTGCTGGGAGACTCTACTGAGGTCGTTGAGCATGGTGCTAAGGTCCTCGAGCGATTCCGCCATTATGACTATATCATCGGCAAAACGAAGGTTAGTGATGTACTCGCCATTTATGTTGATGCCAGATCTTTTCCACTCCAAGAGCTTGAAAACATCCTCCAATGCGTTTGTGAACAGTTTCGGAGAAATAACGTCTCCCTGTCTCACGCCTCTTTGCAATGGAATTTGTTCCGTACTCTGGTCCTGTAGTCGGACTGACATAGTGGCCTTACTGTACAAACACTTCAAAACTTCGATATACCTATAGTCAATTTGGCATCGCTGCAAGGACTGCAGCACCGCCCAAGTCTCGATTGAATCGAAGGCTTTCTCATAGTCCACAAACGCTAGGCATAACGGCCGATTATACTCTTCGGTCTTCTGTATAATCTGGCGCAGCGTATGGATGTGGTCTATGGTGCTAAAGCCTTTTCGGAAACCGGCTTGTTCGGGAGGCTGGAATTCATCAAACCTGCGTGCGAGACGATTCGTAATGACTCTCGAAAACAGCTTATACACATGACTCAAGAGCGAGATGGGCCTATAGTTCTTCAATAAGGTGTTATCGCCTTTTTTGAAGAAGAGCACCACCACGCTCTTGTGCCATGCCTCTGGCGTTGTACCTTCAAGGATGACAGAATTAAATAACTTCTGGAGGACTAAAAGTACCGGTCTACCACCCGCTCTCAGAAGTTCAGTCGTAATTCCATCTTCACCTGGTGCCTTGTTGTTTTAAGCTGTTTGAGGGCCATTCTAATCTCGTACAGGCTGACGTCCGGGATATCTTCGGTATAGTGTCGGACTAACTTGGCTCTGATGTCCTGAGCTGTGTTAGTAGCGGGCTTACGTGTCGAGGTGTATAACTGTCCATAGAAGTTCTCGATCTCTCTCAGAATCTCAGGCTTGGATGAAATGATGCTACCATTTTCGGTCTTCAGTTTTGTCATTTGGTGTTGCCCAATAGACGAATCCTTTGCGAACACTTTAGAGCCTTGGTTCCGCTCAATTGCGGCCTCAATACGTGAAGTACTAAGAGCACGCAAGTCGTGTCGCAAGGAACTCCAGATTCGTCTATTGAGTTCACCGTAGGCTGACATATCAACTGAAGACTGCAGCTTCATTTCGCTCCGGTCGGCCATTAGCTCAAGAGTTTTTTCTGAGAGCTTTTGAGTCTTCTTTCGGCGTTGGGTCTTAAAGAATTTCGATCCAACAGCTTGGACAGTTTCCACCAACCCGTCGTTTAGCTCGTCCACTGTGTTACAGTCGGCTAGGCACTGGAAGCGATTTTGGAGTTCCAGCTGAAAGCCTTCGGGGTTTTGGATTTGGACAGGATTTGGACGGAGCGTAGACTTCACCAGACGTGACCTTTCGAGCTTAACATTGATATTCAATGTGCCTCTAACAATACGGTGATCGCTACCGGTTTTCACCTTGCTGATCACAGAGACATCATCGAATATGTGCTTCTTGGTCGTCATGATGAAGTCTATCTCATTTTTAGTGGAACCGTCGGGACTTATCCACGTCCACTTCCTGGATGGCCGCTTCTCGTAGAAGGAGTTCATCATAAAGAGTTCCTCCTTCTCCATGAAGTCAGCCAGCCTCTGTCCTCGAGGGTTCCGCTGCCCGTATCCAAATGGCCCCACTCTCAGCTCATCGCTATTCCTTGTGCCCAACTTCGCATTGAAGTCTCCCATCACAACGGTGAAGTATGTTTCGGAAGTATGCATGGCTTCGGATATGTCCTCATACATAGCTTCTACTTCATCGTCTGAGTGTGCCGACGTCGGCGCGTATACCTGTATAACCTTCAACGAATACCGTTTGGTTATTCGGAGTACCAGGTACGCTACCCTGGCCGACACACTGTCGACTTTGACCACGTTGTTGACGAGAGACTTGCGGACGAGAAACCCGACACCTCCTTGGGAGAGTTGGTCTCCCTCCCGGTAGAAGAATAAGTTACCGGAATTTAGGATTATCGTGTCCTGTCCCTGTCTTCGGACTTCAGACAATCCCATTACATCCCAGCGTAACTTACCCATCTCCGCCTCTAGCTCGACCATCCTTTCGTCAGCCTTCAGTGTGCGCACGTTATGTGTTGCCAGGGCCAGGGGTCGTCGTTGGGGTTGGTAGCCGGGCGTCTGCCGGGGATTCTTCGCACCCCTTGCCCTGCCGTTACCGTGGCCGCTACCGTAGCCACGGGATAGCAGAGCTGCCGGGGACTGGGGGCCGTTTTTATTTGTGCTTGTCATTAGGGGGGGGGGGGGGGGGGGGTTTGCCATAATCACCACGCTTGGCAGGCGGCTTGGTGATCGCAGTAGGTGAAGATTGATTGCCACCAAGACCGAGGGGAACGCTGCGACCCATTCCCTGGATATTCCCTTAGCCGCCTTCTACGGCACCCACGGGAAGAGATGGGGTGGTCCTATTCGTAACCGGGACCACACGGCATATAATGAAACTGTATGGATGTGAAAAGGTCGGCACAGACCGTGATCGGTCGGTAGGCGAGACCATACCTTAGAAAGGCTGGGTTTATATTGCTCACTGCACAAACTACAACCCCATAATAGATCTTAGATGGTTAAAAATATGTTGATGGCTTGTTGAAAATATATAGTAGTCTCGATTGAGAATGTGGCGTATAATGCGAGAAATACATGTATGACGATGAGTCAGTTAGAAGTACAACGATGTAGTCCTTTCAGACCCTCCGGCTTATAACGTACAACACTGAAAAAGTAAAAGACTAAAAAGGCAAAAATGTGCAAAGTACCAAAAAACACAATGAATCGTAATTTCTTGGACAATTGCATTGCAAAAATTTAAGCCTTTGTGCGATCCCAATCCGTATCGTTCGTTTTGACGCCGGACGGGTGGGGAAGTGAGCCACGGCCACGGCCACAGCCACTTGGCAAGGATAGAGCGAGATTGAAAGCACGTGTGTGTAAGCACGGCGCGGACGGCAGCCTAAGCGCCCGCGCTCGGGAACTTTTGTCGGTCTTTGTTGTTCATTCGTTGTGGATTTTGGGCGCGTGTTGCTCCCACGTTAGTCGGGCGTGCCGTGAGTGTCGCTCGCGTTTGTTTGCGTGTAGGCCGCGAGTGTGGTGCAAACTGAGTACTGACATTGAGTGTGAGTCGACTCCGTTCGCCCTTGACGGGAAGTCAAGGACGACTTCCACCTGCAGATTGGACCTGGCGCACGCCAGGGATTTGGAGCAGCTGACAGGTGAAACCGGAGTCAAGGTATGGACTTTCATAATATTACTTTATTGAAATTAAACACCGCGTATCGCGGAAAGTAGCCGGCCGGTAATTTAAGGGACCCGGTCGCCTACAGCCTTGGCTCCTGAAATACAGTGTTCTCACTAGTTCGGGAGTCTTTGGACTCATTAAGATGTATAAACCCTTTTATGTCAATAAATGATTATTTCATTTATTTGAATAAACTGTTTTTCATTAGAGCATGTACAGCTAGGCCATTATTTACCTGCCGTTTTTTGTGATAGGCTTACATTTGGTCACGGTCTCACTGATGGTAAGTGACGACGCGGTCGACGATAGAGCATGCTTGCCACGAAGATACCACTAGCAAACAACCTCACACATTATATTCGTCAGGAAACAATGACGCTAGTAAGGTGTTCCATTCCTTTGCTGTCTGAATCAAAACACTTTGTATGTATTCGAGGACTTTCTAGCATATACAGATGCCGTGTTTCTAGTTGTACAATGGTAGAATGTACTGTCCTTCACAATATAATCATGTGTAATGTGAAAAGTCGAACATTAATAAATAAATAATGATACCGCCAAGCAGTATTGTGCAAGCACTGCTGTGTTCCGGTTTGAAGGGCATTGGCTACATCAGGCGGACGACTAGCTCGTGACGTCATTCGTTTACATAACCAAAGTGAAATATATACCTCCCGCTCCGCCGGGCCCGCTCCTGGATGTAGACGGCGATGAACGTCTGCTCGAATATCAACACCAGCCACTGCAGCGCTGCGGGCAACACGCGGGGTGACAACCAATAGTAATGCACCACTGCACTGCTTTATTTTTTTACTAGGTGGTAGGACTATTTTGCAAAGTTCGTCTAGGTAGGTACCACCGCCTTGCCAGTTATTCTGCCGCCAAGCAGTAGTGTGCAAGCACTACTGTGTTCCGGTTTGAAGGGAATTGTAGCTAGTAAAATTACTGGGCAATGAGACTTTATGATCTGATCACACGGTCTAGTAGTCTGATTACTAGACTGTGGTGTCTCAGGATGACGTGCGCAGTGCTGTCACGCGAAAATTTATTATTTTAAAGTTCCGAGTGACACTGCAACTGTTATGGGCGGCCGTGGCGCTTAGCATCAGGTGAACGACTAGAGCTCGTCACGTCATTCATTCGCATAAAAATAAATAAATATGAAATACCACAATATGCTTATTACGTGGTACAACCTTTTTGTAAAGACTTCATTCGCAAAGTGTTCAAAAAGCGCTCACATGAACAAGCAAAATGCTGCTAACGTTTTAAAAGCGCTAACGCTGAGTTTTAACGCAACGCTTTTTAAGCGCTCGTGCGAATGGAGTCTTAATAGTCTTAGTTTTTAGGTATCTACGTGCTATTGCTAAGCCATTAATTCAACCGCCAGCACTACCATGTAATGCGTTCCGATTCGAAGGGCCCTGTAGCTAGTGAAGTTACTGGGCTAATGAGACTTATTTTAAATCAATAAATTTCCGATCGTTACTCATAAATAGTGTGTCGATTTCTCGACCAGGTTTCGAGCATATCCGATGCTCCTCGTCATATTCAAAAAATTCAAAAAATTAATACAAAATTAGACTTTACGTCCAAGATAAAAAAAATGAAAAAAAAAAAGACTGCGAATCAATTAAGCTAGTGCAGTTTAGTAGACTGCACCGATGTCTCAAGCCGACGCGCGCACGCGCAGTGCAGTGTCACGCGAAGCTTTATATTTCATGAACGTTCTACACGAGTAGTTCGTCACTTGATCCGACAACATGACGCAGCAGCAGCAGCAGTATAGTGGGTGCAGCTAGGTGCAGGCTGCAATACCGGCGAGGATCTCGGCGCGCACGAGGGCTGCGGCGTCCCCGGCGAGGCAGTGCGCGAGCTGCACGCCCACCTGCTGGTCGAGCGCGTTGGCGTGGCCGGTGCGCTCGCGGCCGGCCGCCACGAAGGCCCCCAGCGCGAAGGCGCAGGCCGCGCGCACCTGCGGGAGCACACGCTGTAGTGCGGGGCGCGCCGCGCACCCACCGCCGGCGCCACGCGGCGCGCACCCACCGCCGGCGCCACGCGGCGCGCACCCACCGCCGGCGCCACGCGGCGCGCACCCACCGCCGGCGCCACGCGGCGCGCACCCACCGCCGGCGCCACGCGGCGCGCACCCACCTCTGGCTGCGCGTGCTGCATGAGCGGGTACAGCTTCTCGTGCGCCAGGTCGCGCACGCCGGCCCAGCGCGCGGCGTCGAACCCGCGCCACAGGCGGCCCAGCGCGATGCACGCCCACTGCGCCAGCACCGCGCTGCCCTCGTGCAGCTGCTCCAGGCAGATCGATATCATCGAGCCCTGCGAGCACACGACTACACAACCGGACGTTACCACACACCGCCTCTCTAATATATCATAGCACTTGGCATGCTCGTGTTCGCCAAACCACCTGATGAAACGTAATAAATCAAATCAATCAATCAATCAATCGTCAATGTTATTATTTCTACAGGTCGATATCCTTAAAAACCTGTTTTTCGAGAAACAACCTATAAGTATCCATTTACAAGAATGCACAAAAATGAAAGTTTGATAAATAACCGGCCAAGTGCGAGTCGGACTCGCGCACGAAGGGTTCCATACCACTATCTATTATAAAAACAAGCAAAAAAAAATCAAATTTGTTGCATGGGAGTCCCCTTAAATATTGATTTAACTCTGTGTTTTAATATTTGTTGTTATAGCGGCAACAGAAATACATCATGTGTGAAAATTTTAACTGTCTAACTATCACGGTTCATGAGATCACGGTTCATGAGATACAGCCTGGGCCTCGTTTTATAAAGCTACAAGTCTTGTACTTGTAGCGAAAAACTGGCAACACAGCCAAAAAAAAGTGAAATAATGCGTTTTATAAAGCTACAAGACAACAAGTTACAAGCTAAATCCCCCGATATATTGCTTTACTCTATGAAATACAAGCACTTGTTCTTAGACCATAGACAATCCATAGTGTGTTTTCATTTTTAAAATGTAAAATCAAACAATTGTTTTGGTCATTACAAGTGTACGGAACTACAACTTGTAAAGTTTTTTACCTGACTAAAGAGCTAGGTAAAATGAAGTACAAGTTTAGATAAATTTATTGAAAGTGTATTGTATTGGTCGTGTCACATATTAACTAATGTTCAATTAGTTAAATTAAGTAGATATGAACTGATTATGTTTAAATAATGAGAAATTCAGCTTGAGCGAAGCCCATGAAAAATGAGCGTAGCTGTATATTACAAAACCTATTATGAGAATAGTGACTTAGACCCAACTTTATTTACTTGAATAGCTTTACTTAAAAATAGAGACGCCCCACGATTTCACCCAAAACTTGCATAATTTTCCGTGGGATTTCATGAATTTCCGAAAAAACCGCATCTATCCCGGTAACATAAATAAATAAATAAATAAATAACATAAGTTCATCTAAAATAGGTCATCCAATTTGGCATGAAAGCCACAACAAACAAATAGGTAATGTTTTTAATTTCTATATTATGTAGGGATTTAATGTAAAATTCACACCGGCTAAATTCACTAATGAATGGGAGCCAAACTAAAAAAAAGCTATTGACCGTGACGTTCATTCATAGTGATGTGCAACTTGTAATATCATAATCTACACTTTATCCTCTACTTAGTCTGTGGTCCCCGCCGTGAGGCCTCAGTGACGTTCATAGTGTTATTTACACTTGTAATCGATAATTGTTGTTTATAAAACGCCGTAACTAGTAACTTGTAGTTACTTGTTCTTGTAGCTGCTACAATTGTTAGCTTGTACTTGTAGCTTTATAAAACGAGGCCCTGGTGACAAACAGACAGCGGAGCTTTAGTAATAGGGTCCGTTTTACACTTTGGGTACGGAACCCTAAAAGATTACCCTGATTGTGCATTACGGCTAAATATTTATGCATCTCGCATGAAGAACAATACCCCGGGTACCTGTAAGGCCGCCTCCTGCCCCGGCGGGTAGTTGTCGACGATGCCGGCCAGCACGTACGCGGCCAGCGTCCTGTGCTCGCTCTGCAACAAACGCATGTTACTGCAACAACCATCAACATTCTACTAACAATCTTCTTTTTAAATATTAGATTAATGCCATGTGGTCCCGCACCCGTATTATGTAAAAATTGCAACAGCAATAGCAAAGCAACAGCAGTAACAAAGCGACAGCAAACACTTAACAATCGGTCGCAGTCGCCCGCCTGTCGCTGAATGCACTTTGGCCTTTGAAACTAGTGCCACTAGCAAGAGAACAGCAATAGACGGAAACAATGCACCCTTTAGTTCATCGATTGTCCGACAGTCGGTGATCCAGCGGCTCGATCGCTTCCTGCTCTGCCAATGTGACTTTTGACAGCTTTGACAGCAATGATTGCAAAATTTACGCCTGTTGCAAACTTTACGTAATAAGCTAGCTGCTGGGAGAATAGAACCACACCCTCTCTTCCCGTAGTTGCCGTAAGAACCGGCTAAGGAAATATCCAGGGAATGGGCAGCAGCTCGGTGTGCATTATAATCTTCTGCAATCACCAAGACGCTTTGCCAAGCGTAGGTAGTGATTATGGCAAACCCTCCTATGATAAGCGCCCTAAGTGGCGTATTATAGGAGACTTATGTCCAGCAGTGGACGTATTTTGGCTGATGATGATTAGATAGGCTATCAGGCAGAGTGCATGTTTGATTGGATTATAGAATTGTTCATTATGTCCTTTCTAAATCATGTTGTTGTGTAAAGTATTAAAAAAAAAAGTATTTTCTATGATCTGTTATGTGCACCTATAAAATGAGTAGGTTTGCGTTTGACCACATTTCTTCTGATGTTACGTGACAATATTATAACTTGGAAGTGTACTCACGTCAACGGATGGGTCCTGTAGTACAGAGAGGAAGTACTTGTGGCCTTTTGCATTGACTAGATCAGCTTGACAGCTCTGTGAAAATAATACAAAAGGGAATCATAGTCATTTAATCATTTCAAAATACATGACTGCACTACAAGTACATAGTACTGTGATAGAATATACAAATAAAAAATTTAAATTAAGTGATGAAAATTGTATCAACCAGCACTACAACTTGTTCCAAACTACACAAAAGTTAACCGTAGGAACATGCTACTTAGGATTAAGTTCGCCTACATACTGGTTTTATTTATTCTTTTGCAATAAAGTATTCACACAGAGGAAAAAAATTACGCTCGCGCTCAGGTGGAGGAGGCATCTCGCTCAATACTTTTGTGTCCACGTTATAGAATAAAACCTCTATTACTTACCTGCCCATACGACTGTCTTGATATTAATGTTAAGCGTTGCGCGCCAATATTTCGGTCGATACGACTTTCACACCGATCAGGGCGCGAGTGTAATGTTTTTTCCTGCACGAGGTACAAAAATCGACATGTCTCGAGAATACGTTCAACCAATAATAACGCAACAAAAGGTTCATGGCGCGATCAGTGCAACGCTTCCTCGAGAGATGAGATAATTATGCCGATAGATAGGTGGGTCACTGACCGGGTCGACGGCGACGATCCGCGCCCAGATGTAGACCATGGAGGCGCGCAGGTTGGGCGCGGAGGCCTGCAGCAGCTTCAGCATGTACGGGAAGATGCCGACGGCCAGCACCGCGCGCACCGCGGCGCCGCCCAGCGCCAGGTAGCGGCACAGCAGCTGCAGCGCGCGCACGCGGTGCAGCGTGGACAGCAGCACCTGCAGCACCATGGGCAGCTGCGCCGGCGGCCCGCGCGCCGGCGCGCCGCCGCCCTCGCCCAGCTCGAGCCACACCTGGAAGGCGGTGAGCTGGTCCCGGAAGAAGGGCGAGTGGCGGTAGTCGGCGCGCTCGGCCAGCAGCGCGGGCAGCTGCGCGAGCGCCGCGTCCAGCGTGTGCTCCCACGCCGCCCACAGCGGGTGCGCCGCCAGCGACGGCAGCGCCGGCGCCGACACCGGCGTGCAGTTGTACGACCTGCGCCACCGGTAGGCTTGTACCGCTGTGCGAACTGAACCTTATTGCGTGGTAGCGAGACTCGCCGTTTATTTAAGTTCATATCGTTATCTCGATTTCTTTCCGAAATATTATGTTTAAGAGGAAGAGCAGCGAGAACGCTCGGTTTGGTTGCCCCCTTAGACGAGTTCTCTGTACTCTGAAGATAAGACAATCGAGATAATTTGTTAGTTCAGGGTCAGAGGTCACCGAGGCAATGTAGCCGGCGAGTAGGAATGTGCGTCGGTTCAACTTGCTGTGCCCTGGTTATATTATTATGCAAGTACCACTGCAGGGCTAGCATGCTACACCTTCGATCGCATCGTTACTTTCCATCAGGTCAGAGTGTGCTCAAATGCTAGATAAGTTTGATGTGAGGCTCCCATACACGTTCAATGTTATTGATCAATCTTTGTAATTGATCATTTTTATTGATCATGTAGGGTTAGTATTGATCAATGTTTTTCGGTTAACAGTATGGAGAAAACATTGACGGAAGTGGTATCGGCAATTTTATTGATCAATAAAATTGAACGTGTATCGGGGGCCTAATAAAAAAAAGCATACGACATATCTCTTCTGTCGAGAAAGCGTTTGACCAATGAAAAGGCAAGAAACGCTTTATGATATGACCCGCGTGATCGTTCATTGGGCAAACGCTTTCTCGAGCGAAACGGTATAACGCTTTTCAGGGTTCCGTACCCAAAGGGCAAAACGGACCCTATTAATAAGACTGCGCTGTCTGTCTGCCTGTCACCAGGCTGTATCTCATTAACCATGATGGACAGTTGAAATTTTCACAGATGATGTACTTCTGTTGCCGCTATAACAAATACTAAAAAAAACAGAATAAACTAAATATTTAAGGGGGGCTTCCATACATCAAACGCAATTTTTTTGCTCATTTTTATAGATAATGGTACGGAACCATTCGTGCGCGAGACCGACTCGCACTTGCCCGGTTATTATAATTCATGCTAGGTTGCTGATGTAGGTATTATAATTAACCATTGTTATTCTACGATGTACGTACTAATTTATGAATAAAGAATATTTGATACAGTTATAATACCTGGATAACGAAGGTAACAGACCTCATGATCCGGTCAGCGAGCAGGAAGTTCCTGCAGAGGCTGGCGGTGAGCAGGTCAGCCCGGAACAGCTGCTGGAAGAGGTCGGGCGGCAGCGAGCTCCACGCGATGGTGTCCGTGATGGCCGTGAAGATCCAGTTCAGCTCGCCCAGCATCGTGCGCCGGTCCGTCACCTGCCCGGGGATCCTGGGGACACGTGGGCTCTCTACAGGACACGTTCTACTCTACGGTGTGCTTCATTACTATGCTAACGTTTGCAATAAATAACTGTAATCGTTCGCCTCCACTCGGTGGACCGACGATCTGGTGAAAACCGCGGGGAGCCGATGGATGCAGGAGGCGAGCAGCCGCTCAACAGTGGACGTCTTCAGGCTGTTGATGATGGTTCGCCTCGCACTGCCCGCTTTCCCCGACGAACGAACGGTGGGATGCGTCGGACAGTAAATTAATTTCTAGGAACGTCGGACAAACGAACGCCGGGATAGCTTTTAATCGTTAATCAATTATCATGCAAAACGTCAGCATTCCACCGGTTAACGTGAAGAAATTAAAAGTAGGCAAAAGGGGAACAGCTGTACCGTTCGAAAGGTAAGCTGAAATCCGAGAAAGCCGTCGAAACAGGTGGAGAAGTGCGTATCTCGTGGAGTACAGAAGTAAGACCAACTTGTCGATGAGGTCGTGCACGTTGGGCGGCGCGATCCTGGTCCTGGTCCTGGTCACGAACCACTTCATGGCCATCTTGACGGGCGTGGTGAGGCACGCCGTGAACAGGTCGGCCGGCAGCTCCGGGTTCATGGGCAGCGCCTGGCCGCTGGCGCACGCCGCCAGCTGGATGCAGTTCTTGTACGACACCGGCGCGCCAGGCTCCGACTTGCCGCTCGCTTGGGCCTAACGCATGGGTTGCTATTACAATACCGTTTCGAGGAATACCCTTACCGATCACTATTTATAATAACTTATAAATCAAAAATAGTTACGGATTATTAGCATTTCAGGCTTTAATTGAACAACCTTCATCTGACCTTATGATGATGTCACTCATCGCTAAATGGAAGAAATGCTAGCCTACGAACAAACCGTTCCAGTGATGGTAACGATGGTGGAACGAGAAATAACTTACGAGATTATGGAATCTTTCCCATAGTGGCTCTTGTAATGTCTACGGGTAGCGCATTCAATAATCCGAAATCTTTATGGCATCGGCATCGCGAAACGAAACTACCTGAAGGTTTGGCTAAGCGACCTTCATTTCTAGAACCAACTGTATTCGGTCCATTTTGTCATCACCTTGCCCAGCACATACATCAATTTTACTACTCAGCACCCCTTGTCAAACTTGTTGTGTTTCTCATGTTTTACCCTATACATGTGAAGTACAATAAGAGAAAACAATAGGCTAGTCGCCTGCTATTAAACATTAACAAGTAAATATTATTTTAATAACGTAGGTTAAAATAAATGCAATAATTGAAAAAATAAGTAAAATCGTTAAATAAATCAAGGAGTAATAAGCTTATAAAGTTTGTGGCATCGCCTGCCCCTTTCAAAACAGGAGATTCCCTACAGTTACTATGAAAACGCATATTGTGAAATCACATGCCAAGGAGACTGCATGTAAGGCTACCACAGCTTAGTAATGAGGTACTATGTGGCAAAAGTAACGTCACTGCATGTTTGAGCTGTCTCTTTCTATTCCTGTATTTTAAAATGTAATTTTTTGAGATATTCAATTTTTATTTTCACGAATGTTAAAATAGCAAACACAAGCCTATTGTCTCTATCATCCATGCTCGGAATGCGGAACAGCGGTATAATTTAAGGATGTGCTGGGCAAGGTGATAAAAAAGTTTAAGGACCAAAAACGATGGAATCGGTAGACCTGTATCAAACGGAAAACTATCTTGAAGTGAACGTTGAACCAGCACATACCTCGTACTCCCTCTCGTGCTGGTCCGCGAACTGCTTGAAGTTGTCGACGATGACGCCGGCGTTGGAGCAGTCGTACACGTAGAGCGAGGGCGCACCCATCCACGTCTGTAGGTCGTACATCGACAGCGGGATGTACTGCGTGTACGACTGCCGGCACAAGGGGGGCCGTTACTTAAACACCGGTCCGATCGGGATCAATAATGTACTATTAAAGTGTAGTGTGAGGCTTCAATCACATCGGTTGGCACAACATCGCATTCCTTCACGCTCTATCTCTTTCTATCGCTCAGGATCGCCAAATCCCAGAACGAGAAGCATAGCGCGAGTGTTATCGCATCACTGACGCTTCCGCGAGAGATAGCTTTCACGCTATCCTTACCGCTCCAGCTGGGTTAGCACGGACGGTAGACAAAATTGCCTTACGATACCGAGTGATAAAAAGAATATAGCACGAGTAAATACTATTCCGTCCTGACAGGTGTCGCCCTATTCCTAAATTTTTATACAATATTTATATCTCTCTGGGAGCGAGGGCTTCGCTCGCAGAATGATAAAAATATGGCATAGGTCTTAATTTCTCATAAGTCTAAATCTGTTACATAATTATCGAGGTAATTCCATCTGTTTGTCTCTGTTAGCTTGTTAACTAATCACAACTAAATGGAGAAACAGACCTTAAAATGTACGGATATAGTTTGTATCCTGGGGAATCGCGATGAGCTACAGGTCAGCAAAGCTATCCATATGTTTCCACGCGAGTAAAGCGACGCGCAGCAGCTAGTAGGAGTGAATGGTATGGTGTGGTGTGGTCAGGTTACCCGGTTGAAGACCCAGATCTCGCCCTGCGCGGTGGGCTTGGGTACTCCGTGGCCGTTGTAGTGGAACAGCACGCGCTCGTCCTTCGCGTTGCGCCGCAGCGAACAGCACAGCTTCTTCACCTGCAACAATTACCAACAAACTCAATGTCAAACTACATTTATTGCAAATATACTATTTTTCAAATTAGGTATTAGGCTGTCCAATTAGGTAGGTCCAACATCGACAAAGAGGTCGCACGAAGAATCCAACTCAGCTGGGCAGCGTTCGGGAAGCTGCGACGTATCTTTTCGTCCAAAGTACCGCAGTCTAAAAACAAAAGTTTTCGATAAGTAAGCTCAAAATCACGCAATAGGCTATGGAGAGAGCTATGCTCGGTGTTTTGAAAAGATCCGACACGAGGAGATCCACAGGAGAACTAACGTGACCGATATAGGTCTTAGAATTAGCCAGTTGAAATAGCAATGACAACCGATGTGGAAGAAAGGTTCTCGAGTGGCGACTACAAACTCGAAGACGCAGCGTAGGCCCCTCACTAGGTGGACCGACGATCTGGTGAAAACCGCGAAATTACATAGTGCTATAGGGAGTCGAGTGAAATTACAGAGTGCTTAAGAGAGTATGAAAAAAATAGGTCTCTTTCCACTACAGGTGCAAGCAATCCAGCACAATGCAGAATAGATAACTCCGATCCGTAGCTTCAATTACACCTGTAAAGAAGAGATATAGCAGCTTCTTCACCTGCAACAATAATTAAACTTAATCATATAAAACGCATAGGTTAAAAAAAAA
Organism: Ennomos quercinarius; assembly: GCA_910589525.2. NCBI lineage: Eukaryota > Metazoa > Arthropoda > Insecta > Lepidoptera > Geometridae > Ennomos > Ennomos quercinarius. The sequence goes on along the minus strand of OU342499.1, from coordinate 17,084,273 downwards.
GCTATATTTAAAGTCATGTAGAACTTGTTGAACTTGTCATGTTTGTACTGGTAATTAGTTAATTGCTCATACATTATTGAAAAACTTATAGAGCTTTTACGTCTCAAGAAACATTACCATTATTGCAAAAAGTGGCGTAGTTATTCTATTGCGTATCTACATAAACAGATTGAAAAAATGTGTGGTCGCAAAAAAAAAGGTTACATTAGGTGACAATAGCAACAGCAAACATTATTTTAAGTTGTCTATATTATTTCCCCACAGGGGCATCCCAACACCCACGAGCGCGCGTCGTGATCTCCGGGTGACATTATCGCGAGGTCGGCGGGCGGCGGGCGGCGGTCGGCGGGGTGCGCCGAAGCCTAGGCACACCTCATTCATTAAACACAGTGCCCGCCCCAATCATTGTTAATTACCAGGCGGCCACAGGATGTTTGCGTATACTTAATGTAAACACATAAAAATTTGTCAGGTCTCTAAAATAAGTGGATACAATTAATAATTTTGCTATGAGTAATACTTGCTGTTATTTCCCAGAAACATGGAAGATAAACTAAGAGATGAAAAGGATCATGTATGGCAAACTGAATAGTCAGGTGCACAGCAACATTGTATGCAGCACCAAACAGTTGGTTACCTCGTCACTAGTGGGGTCGAGAGACTGCTTGTACCGGGCGCGCGGCTGCCATCGCTCATACTGCGTCTGCAGGGCGTGCCCGATGGTCTCCAGGGCTTTGCTTTGAGACATGGACTGTGGATCTGAGAACACATCATATTTTTATGAATGGAGTAACGAGATGTGTTATCTGTCTGACTGTTTGGCTTTCAGGCAGAAACTCAGTTCAGTTTCTACCTGAAAGCCAAACAGTTGAAGAACTTTTGGAAAAAATAAGGGCTGCATCCTTAACAATGTTTTCATGTAGGTAAAATGGTTAAGGTCTGCCTTTCTGGACCATACCACAGATAATATAATACCTACAGTAACCATACAAAACTACTATGTTTTTGCCATGAATCCATACTCAATTTTTTTCATCAGTTAGTATATATCTGTAAATATAGATAAGTTGCTGCGCATCAAATAAAAACGTAAACATAACAAAATTAATGTGTCATCTAAACGTTACATTATTTTAATAGTGTCTAGTAACAGGGATGTTTGCCGTGATTGGAATAAGCCCACCAACCTGTACCCCGGCCCTTCAGTTTACCCGGGAACATGGAACATGCCATATATGTGACTAAGCCGAATTATTGCGACCTCAAAAATTATTTTAATCAAATCAAATCATTTATTTGCCGAAAATATGGGTACAATGTAATGATGATGATTAAGTTCAACAGGTATTTAGTTCAGCACATTTTCTTTACTTAACAGCATGCAAATATTTATACTTTTTTTTTATTACTTTTATTAATTTTTTTTTTCTTTTAATCACGGTAATGATTCCGTAAGTACTATAAAAATGTAGTGAACAACTGTGGAAAGTTTAAACAGTATTTAATTTGAATTAAAACCTTATATAAACTCCCCAGTAATCATTTCAGCAGGTTTCATTTGAGATGTGTCGGGTGCCCGGTGCAGTTTCATTCATAAATCCATTGTTACACTTCGCTCCGACGTTCCACTGGTTAGTGAGTTAGCATAGCTTTTTTTAGAAAATACACCACAGTGTGATGTTTTATTTTTGGCACTGTTTGTTTTTCTAAGTTGAATCATGTGTACGATGCAAGCATCGCACACCAAACGCGCGGTCAGCATTTTACCCATTCGTGCCACATTTCATATCGCGCGTCACCAGTTCACGATCGGAACCATTCCGCGTGTTCTCGCTACCATTATTTACCATTAACCATTTTAAACCTAGTTTTTGGGAATAAATAAACAGTTTTTCTCATTAATTCGGTTTTATCATTTTACCAAATTGACTATTACCAAACCATACAGCAAAAAAACGCCAAAGTTATTTCTCAGTTTTTACTGACACCAACCATTCCTATCGGCACCATGAAAGAAGGGGATAAACTGCTTTCAACCCCTGTCCCAAGTACGTCGAAAACATTACCAGTACCGACGTTCACCACAAGAGGCAACACTAGAAACCAACACTACCAATTTAGAAGAGATGCTTCGGAAGCAAAAAAGTAATTTTAAAGCATTCTCTCGCACTATCTCGACTATTGATTTCGATAACGTAACAGAAGTTTGGGAATTCAAAGATATTTTAAAGACGCTCCAATGTAGATGGTCTACCATCGACTCTTTGCATTGGGAGATCGACAGTAATCTTCTTAAAGAGAATGAAGTTTACGATATGGCCTTCAACGAGTATGAACACCAATATATAAACATCAAGAAGGCACTCAATAGCAAGATGTGAGATGCTTCGCATAGAGAAACAACAACAGCAAAAATGGGCGTTCCTACATTTAGTGGCGAATACCATCAATGGCTCTCTTTCAAAGATTTATTTAAAGACATTCAGAGATTTTGGGAAATAGAGGACATCGCAGATAGGTCCACTAACACGTCAAACGAAGATAACCAATGCGTCCTCCAATACCAAGCCCAAACCAGACGCCAACCAGATGGATGTTACGTTGTACGACTGCCGCTAAAACCAGATGTAGACGAGAAGCTTGGAGCTTTTAAACCTAAAGCGGCAGCCCAATTTCGTCACCAAGAACGAAAATTTACCAAGAACCAATGTATTGCGAAGCGCTATAAAGATTTTACTGATGAGTACATCAATTTACGTCACATGCATGTACAGGTAACCAGACACCAACGGAATGCTATTTACCTCACCATTGTGTTTTACGCGACGATTCAACGATAACCTCGATACGAGTTGTTTTTAATAGATCAGCGAAAACTTTAACAGGTAATAGCTTACTCATTCAGCAGGATGACCAGCAATACCAAAAAATAATTAGGAAGAGATGGCGAAGTGAGTACCTCACTCGGGTAACAGCACGTTCCAAATGGCAAAAACCAAAAAGAAATCAGGGGATCGATGCCGTCATCCTGATCCAGGACGCAAACCTACCAGCAGGGAAATGCGCACTGGGACGTGTTGCAGAACTCCACACCCGGGTAAAGATGGTTACGTCAGAGTTGTAACCGTGAAGACCAAAACGGGAAGCAACAAAAGACCTGTCGTGAGACTATCTATTTTACCCACCAATAAAGACCAACCAAATTTACCAGTACAACAACCACAACGACAAAACGCAAGCGCATCAAATAACAACACTGATAATGACGCAACACCTCAGACGAAACGATACACCAGAAGAGGCACATGTTACGTAATAACCATGGCGCTTACGTTATTTATGTTATGTACTTCACCAGCTCAATGCGCTAATACATATAATACGTCGAATTTGAGTAACAACCAGAGTATTTATTTCGATAAAGTGTCAGACATGCGCTTCATTCGTGATCAATGGAAACTCATAGTCTACTATGAAATGGATCCATACTGGCAAGGGTTTAACCTATTTTACAGATATCTCGACCACCTGGAAGACCTTTGCATAAAATCAGAAATCAAAAGTCACTGTAACCTGATCCTATTACAATTGCATCACGGATATACGGAGTTGGAACATAACAACAAAGCCTACAGATCACACCTGCGCGCGTGCGAGTAACCCGAGGACTTATCAATGCAGTAGTCAATATTGCACACAGTTTATTCGGTGTACTCGATGACCAATTCGCCGAACAATATGCTAGGGATATTAACTTAATAAAAAGCAATCAAAATCATCTTGCGCTACTATGGAAGAACCAGACCTCTGTAGTAGTCTGAATACAATTTCTAAAACGGATGGAAAACGGTATGAACAAACAGCATAAAATATTTAACCAGCACCTTAACAATTTAGAAAAAAATTCTAACATCATGAACCAAGAAATTCTGAACATAAGGACAACCGATGAGATTGCATTATCTTCAATCACTGCTAACAGCATTCTGATAAGTTTGAGAACCATTCAAGATACTCTACTGGATATGGTCACAAATATTTACTATGGGAAATTCAACATTCATCTCCTGAAACCTGAGCAGCTATTAGACGAATTAAACATCATTTCGGGTCAATTATTGAAAGATTTATGTTTGCCTATAAATAACTTACATATGGATTTACCAAAAATATACCATTTACTGAAAGTTAAGGCAAGAATGACCCAAGAGTACTTCATTTTTGAAATAAAAATTCCTCTAGTGAGCAGAGACATTTATGAAATGTATAGATTGATTCCTGTACCACAAAAAGCTGGCAACAATATGGTCACCCTTGCGCCTATTGCCAGTCATCTTGCAATGAATCTACCAAAGGATTAATATGTGCCATTATCCAAGATAGACATTCAACAATGCACACAGTTCGATGCAGACACTAGGCTGTGTCCATTACAAAAACCAATCTACCAATTGAAATCTAATAATGATTTATGCCTAAAAGATGAGGGATTACAATAGTGCAAAACAAACTCGGTCCCGTGCAGAAACATGTGGACACAGCTAACCAAGTATAATACGCACATATGCTTTTGTTGTGAGCATTGTCCGATAAGAATAATATGTGGGCATCAAGTTACAACCAATCGACTCAGCAAGGTCGGCATCACATCTCTGGGGGAAGACTGTCTTATCAAAGGTGACAACATTACTATTCTTTCTCATAAACAACATTCTAATGATATAAACGTGTGAGCAGATATTATGAAGATAGAAGTACCACCGATAAATAAGATTATCAATTTATCGATTCCTATAAGTGAGATGGAATCTGAGACCAGCAACCACGAAAAAGAGATAGAAGATCTCGGAAACCAAATCAAGCAAATGAAAACTGAGACCGCTCTGCCAGAGTAGGTATCATTGCACGACGTTCACCATTACGTCGCCATATATCTGTTGGTGGTTGTTGTGGGAGCCGAGCACCAGTAGTAATGAAGTTGCGTATCGTGTCAGTGACCAGTGCATTAATGTTAAATCAGGGTGGTCTAGTGATCAGTGTATTAGTGTCAAAGCAGAGTATGCTAGTGATCGATGTAAAAGTGAATACGGTCGTATAAATAAAGTGTCGAGTGCGCGTGTGAATAAATCTAATTCGGCTATTATTAACCGCGTTAATCATTTCGGTAACCAATCCTAAAGACACTAGAGTTTTATTAAGTTAACCATTGTTTGATCACCTTGTATATCACCCTATTATTGTGCAATCATCACCTTGTACCATTATCATTCACCAGCATCCACATCTCCATGAGCTCTCCATTTCCTCCCTCGGGAGCATGTACGATGCAAGCATCGCACACCAAACGTGCTGTCTGCATTTTACCCATTCGTGCCACATTTCATATCGCGCGTCACCAGTTCACGATCGGACACACAATTCGGTTTTATCATTTTATGTACGGACTACACCGTACATCATACAATATGAATAGCAGTCTGTTGTTGTAGAAGTGCAAGTAGGTAGTTATGTAAAAGCTATATCAAAATAATATTTAATACATTTTTATTCTATACTTTGATGTTGCTAATTTTTTTTCTATACATTTTAGAGTTTAGAATATGAAACATAATACAAAGGAATATAAGAATATGAACACAGTCCTACTTTGCATTCCATTTGATTTGAATCACAATTCACACATCAGAATGAGCATGTGACTCACTGGAATTGGGATGATTTGGAATTTTGATGGGTGACTCATCTGTGAACATTTATCTAAGTATATAGGTACCACAGTTTACAAAATGAAATAAACCAAATCAAGCTAAAAGTTCAGTTTATATTACTGCTTTACTCTTATGCTACTGTTGGGATATGGTTAGGAAAATAAACCTCTATTGTATGACATCATCTTGATGAACTATTTTCAATGTCTGGTTTTTAGGGTCAATTCAGACAGAGCAACAAGATGCTCAAGCACTTTTTAAGTTCTATTAGAATATCAACCTTATTTCATTTATACAAAGCTGAAAATAGTATGCAACATTGAAATCTTACCAATATAAATGTTGCATACTATTTGCAGTTTTGTGTAATTAGAATAAGGTTGATATTCCAATAGCACTTAAAAAGTGCTCCAGCATTTTGCTGCTCTGTCTGAATTGACCCTTATTTATTAACAGCATTATAATACCTGCTTAAAATATTTTATACTAGCTGCATCCCACAGTTACACCTGTGGAATAACAGCATTATGTGGTCATTCAGTGTATGAGCTGTCTCCATTACAAATTTCATTCAACAAACACATCTATACACAAACTTTTGCACATATATTATTTTAATGATATATGTTCTTGCTTTTGTCAGTAATCTTAGGTAAGGGTCTGTCTCAGATGTTCAGTGTTATTTTGTGTGTTGTATTATTCTGTTTTCATGTCAGTACCCTAATCCGCATGCCCATTGGCAAAGGCTTGTTCCAACCCCTTTCATTGCCTTTCATTGCATTGTCTTGTTCAATTTTGGTGCAGGTTTTAGTTCATCCTGCAATCTTATAAATTGTAATCCTATCTTTCCTTCTCTTTGTTGGGGGTGCCATTTATCTTTTATTCACAATTAAAATAACACTAAGGAAATGCTTACCAGTCCAGCACTCCAGGCGTGCACACGGCTGAGTTTTGACCACATCGGGGGGATCCACACCCACATTTAAGCACAGGACTAGCGCCACACAATGTGTTTTGTACTGGAAAAGTATACTATTTGTTACTCTGTGATGAATTTACAACACAGAGATAATTATTGTGGTGTTGAGATATATTATCAACACGAAGCATAATTATCAGAATCATGTGCTAGTATTTCAAAATCCAGGGATAATTAATACATTACAACTTAAAACTTACATTTTTAAGTATAATAACAAAAACATAAATAATAATAATTGATTGAAGAATTTTGACGAAGATTGTACACAGCATATTAATATGAACCAAAAATCGCTAAAAGTATTGCATTTGAATATACGTAGCTTAAACTGTAACTTTAATGGACTAGAGACACTCCTTTCTGCTCTGCAGTTTAACTGCGACGTTGTTGTTCTGTCGGAATGCTGGCTGCGATCAAGCAACAATATTCCATCTATTTACGGATATAACTCATACCGAACTAACAGAACACTTAACCAAAACGATGGCGTGGTTGTCTATATAAGAGACTTTATAGAATGTTCTGTTGAAGAACCAGACTTTGACGAGGGAAATTGCTTAGTGTGTCGTATCGGACACCAGCATACTGCCATTGTTGCAATATATAGACCACCTTCATATCATAATACAGATAAATTTATTACTAGCTTGAACAAGGTTCTGCAGACAGCGGCCTCTTTCCAAAATATATGTGTGACTGGAGACATAAACATTGACATCAAGTCCGGCAATACGGATCGACATTCTAGTGATTATTTGGACTTAATGGCGTCCCATGGCCTATTACCGACACACCTATTACCTACTAGGCTTGAAAATTGTTTGGATCACGTATTTCTTAAAACTAACCAAGAAGCGTCAACAGTCGTCATCCAAACATATATAACGGACCATTGCCCGGTTCTTTTGTGTCTATACAAAACACATGGAGAAAAACCTAAACCAACACGAACATACACAGACTATAAAGATTATATAAGCTGTATAGCTATAAAGAATGAAATCTCTACTACTGATTTCTCAACTGTCAAATCTCTTAGAAACGCCAGTCTAGCTGCCTACATACTTGTCTCCATTATCACATCCATTGTCATCAAGTTTACCAAAACCATCTTTATACCTAATAAAAAGAAGGTGTTAAAACCCTGGATTACCCAAGGGGTGTTACGATGTATTCGCAATCGGGATCGACTACATAGAAAGCTTACAAAAAACCCAGATGATCCTACTATTAAATTAACATATACTCGATATCGAAACTTTCTGACTAATCTCATTAAAAGACTCAAACGAGATTATGAGAAAAGAGAGTTTCTTAAAGCAAAAAACAACTCAAAAAGTACTTGGAAGGTCATTAAAAACATAACACATCTACAAAAGCCCGTGCTTCTACCAAAAGAACTGCTGGCAATAAAGCCTGATCCACAACAGTCATTAAACTACGTCAACTATTACTTCGCAAACGTAGGTCGTACCTTAGCAAACAAAATTTTAAAACCTGGCTATGAGTCTTCTCACCATGACCCTAACCCTAGTTTCACCGGCCCAGCTAACTCTATGGTGATACTTGAGACAGATGAGGCTGAGGTAGAGACCATCATTCTTGGTCTTCGAACTGACTGCGCCGTTGGATGGGATGGGATATCGTCTAATATTCTCAAGCAGTCGCGACATATTCTTGTCCCATTAATAGTACATATTTTTAATGTCTCCCTTCATACAGGAGATTTTCCAAATGTCTTTAAGAAAGCTTTGGTGCATCCTATACATAAGTCTGGTGACAGAAGCAGTGTCAACAACTATAGGCCCATATCAGTGTTACCTTCATTGTCAAAAGTGTTTGAGAGAATATTAAATAATAGACTTGTAAAATTTTTAGAAAATAATAACATAATTGCCGAAAATCAATTTGGTTTTAAAAAAGGCAAATCAACCGAAGATGCAGTGAGTGGACTTATAGATTTGACTGTCAAAGGACTCGATACCAATCAAAATTGCCTAGCCATTTTCCTAGATCTATCTAAGGCGTTTGACACTGTTTCTGTCCCCATACTCTTGTCTAAAATGGAAAGTATAGGCATTAGAGGCATCGCACTAGAAATCTTCGCAGACTATTTAACGGGCCATACACAGGTCGTGAGGATAGGTTCTACGATGAGTGAGGAAGAAGTAGTAGACTACGGAGTTCCGCAGGGCAGTATATTGGGCCCTACCTTATTTCAAATCTACATGAACGACTTGTGTAATCTGTCTCTACAGAACTGTAACATCTTCTGTTATGCCGATGATACGGCACTTCTGGTACACGGAACCAGCTGGACAGACGCTAAATATCATGCTGAAGGAGCTATGAAAGTGGTGATGGCATGGTTGGCTGAAAACCTGCTTACGCTAAATGTAGAGAAAACGAAGTTCTTAACCTTTTCATTAACATCATCCTCTCAACCATCGTCAGATTCATGCAGTGTAAAAGTTCACGTTTGTTCTCAACTTAGCAGGGACTGTTCCTGCACAACGCTGTCCCGTGTCCATAGTATAAAGTACTTAGGAGTTCATATTGACGAACTGTTAAATTGGCAAGCACAAATAGACGAATTAACAGCTCGAACGCGCAAATTAATATTTATATTTAAAACTCTAAGATCGTCCGCTAGTGTGGACACTCTAAAGCTGGTATATTACTCGTTGGGAGAATCTATCTTAAGATATTGCATCTCAATATGGGGTGGTGCCACAAAAACAAAAATGTTAAAGTTGGAAAGAGCACAACGCGCGGTTTTGAAAGTCATGACTAAAAAGCCTTTCCGATACCCAACAACAAAACTCTACTCTGAGTGTAAGGTTCTTTTGGTCCGTAGGCTCTTTGTACTTCAGACCATTCTAAAGAAGCACTCGACCATACCATTTGACCCAAATTTTGCAACCTCTAAAAGAAGATCCGACATTGTTTGCAACATAGAACAGCATCGAACTAAATTCTACAGCCGTTTCTTCCCAATTATCGCATCACAACTTTACAACCGTATTAACAAGGATCTCAATCTATACCCACTTGCTAAACGTGAAGTCAAATTAAAATTTACTAAGTGGTTATTAAACCTAGACTATACAAGTACTGAGCAAATGCTGCAATTTTAAGTCCCCCAAAGTTTAATAAGAGAAACAGTAATATGGTTCATATTAATATCGCACTCACCAAACATAGACACATATATACACACAATAGGTACACACTCATTCACACTACACGCATTCATAAAAAATCATAACAAAACAGTAGGTAATTATCACACATGCAAGAAATACACATACGTACAATTAAAACTGCAATCACACATTTCTTATCTAACTTAAACTATAGTAACATGATACTGATAACTGTAATAATTATATCTTGGTTTTTATTGTTATTTTTTTATATTTTTCATTATTTTCTGGAACACCAGGCATAGGTCTGTTTCCGACAGAAGTACTTCGCTTCGAAATTTTTGTTTCCACCGATGCCTTTACTCAGGTTCTCCAGAACCTTGAAGGGCATTTTATAAGAGTAGATATGTACCTACATAAACCGCATAAAATACTTTACCATATTTTTATAATAACTGTACTGTGTAAACATACTATTCCAACTTGTAAATCTTGGAATCAATGCACAATGTCGCCAAATGCTACTAATGTACCGTATGCAAGTATAAGGCAGTGCCTTAACATCAATATGTTGGACTGCGATGCATGTTCCTCGTTTATGTTGCTACTGGATGGTGGAGTCTGGACCCTGAGACACAAGTCTATTCTTAGTTCAGGGATGGATTCTACTCCTGGTGGTGCAGTCTCAGGCGCACATGCATCGCAGGACCCTTTTAGACATAATGGAGTTTATTTTATCTTTTTTGGTTTAATGTGTAGGGATTTATAAGGGCCCACCTATCTAAGTAATAATTATAAAACGGCGGTTTAATTTCTACTCTTTGTTAGTAACAATATATTTATGAAATAAAATATTTGATTTGATTTGATTTGAATAAAATTATGAATTAAAGAGTGCTACAGTTTATGTTGTCATGACTGGGGTCTGGCTGAATACCAGTCATATTATTAAGATCTGACACTGACAGGCCTTATATATATAGTAATTCAAGCCCTTTATGCATAATGGCTTCATGCAAGATTACAAGTTACAGTGAAGTGGAGAGATAGATAGGCTTCCCTCCCTTTATTATTGGAAAGAGTTAATTAACAGTTTTAATGTTGATATAAATTTAAATTAGACATACAATAACATTGAAACTTGTGTTATCAAAACAATTTTGAAGTATGTTTAATTATTATGGGTCTTAGAAACATAATTGAAGTTATGATTAAAAAAATATTATTTCTCTGTTTTAAAATACCAAGGTACAAATACATTGAAAAGTTAATAATTACTAATTACCCCTAAATACCCATGTGCGTTTGTTTTTATCGACATACGCAGTTACTGCCACTACGTGCAAAGTTTATAAACCCGAGCCTGTCTCACCTTCTCCTTTACTCTCCATGAATGTTCCACACGCTCAGCACCTTTTATAGGCTCTAAATGCCTCGGTTTATCAAAACTCAAAGGTAAATCCCAATCATCTACGTCGCTGGAGGAATCACTGTCACCCTGACCACTGTTTTTCTCCTCATCTTTGACCGCGAGATAAGGAGGCATTTCTGTCATATTTAAACAACACTTTATCTCAATCTTGGCAATTTTACAGCTTTAACGTGCGCGAACACCTATAGAAAATCATTTTCAAAACCTCACTGAACCTCACAGTATCATGTGCGCGTCCATTTTTACCACATGGGAATAAACAATACAAATACCGTTCTGATCTACGTAAGTCCTACGCAAGAAACATATCGCAGAGTTAATATTTTTTTTTTCATCTCCTGCGTTTTTACATACTTTAGTTCACTGGAGTAGATACAATGAATGTAAGCACAAATTCATTTACATTAAATTAGTAAATACAAATCTATTGTGATTTAAAATAGGCATTAAATACGTATTTCATATCCAGCGGAATAGCATTTTGATACTAAATACAGAGATTGTGTTATTTCTGGAAAATGGAACGTACCTTAGGCCATTAAAGACTATCAACCCATAATCAAACCATCAAGCATTGAGTGAGAAAGAAAAACCACAGATTACAGACGTACATAATATAAAATAATCAGTCTGTGTTGGGTGGGAATGGTACCAAAAAATCAAAAAACCACCCAAAACACGTAAAAGTAGGGATGTGACTTAAGGGGCGAAAAATCGAACTTTTTAATAATCGATTTTTTTTATACGAAATAATCAATTATATAAAAATCGATTTATTGAGAAAAAATAATCGATTTTTGCCGTATTTCATAGAATAATAACAAAAAAAAACAGATTAAACCAACTTTATTTATAGTAAGTATTTATTTGAAACGTGAATGAGTGACGAGCAATCTAATCCTTTGCCTGATTTTAAGTATCAAAACTCAAAACTCAAAACATTTATTGCAAATAGCCTATTTTTAGCACTTTTACATGTCACGGCCGCCAATAACAGTTGCAGTTCGCAGTGCCACTCTGAACTCTAAAATATAAAGTTTTCCTGCGATCCAAAGTCCAAACTCTTTCTCGGTAACGAAATTCTACTGGATTATCGTTTTTTTCGTTATTTTCGATCACAACGGGCGTTCTACTTGGAGTAAAAGTGATCACTGCAATCGTTTTTGACAGTATTCTCCCCTGTTCCACTTGAAGTAGAAATGCTAAGAACGATACCGAATTTTGCCACATTTTACCAACCCAAGGCGATGGGTGAAAATTATCGCTTTTTGGCATTTGTTGGTACAGATACTTATTTGTTAGCTTTGTACATTCATGTTCACTTTGGTGATCCGATGAAGATTCTTCCATCATCGTCGTTATAAGAGATGCGCTTTACAATTTGCTTCCATAAATTATTTCAGATTCAGATTTACACAAATAACGCCAATTCATTTCGATTCCAAGTCCACAAACCACTGAGGTACTATCCGAGTCTGTCAGGATTAGTGGTCTATGAATAGTCGTTCCAGTCGCGCTGAGATGTTCCGGGTGAAAATTTCGAAAGTTTCGTTTATGTCCAAGTGAAATGTAAATGAATGAATGTAATCGTTTTTGGCATTCATAGCGCTCGTAGCAGCTACTGGAACGGGCTAATAAATGCATGGAACCACAGAATATGTACAGCTCAGTACACAGATTAGAGAAAAACAATTGTAGTGGCGCGCACAGATTAGAGAAAAAAACAATTGCTGTGGTGGCGCGGTACGAGAACTTGACATTAGAACAAAGTGCATCAAAGAGAATACCAATTACAAACGCTTCAGATCGGTGCATTGACCTAAAATAGTTTTTTTTTCTAATATGCAACTTAAAACCACTCAGGGGGTCTAGCAAAGATACCAGGGATACCAGCGTGAGGCATTAACATCATCATCATCATCATCATCATTAACAGCCTGAAGACGTCCACTGCTGACTTATCATAGGCCTCCCCCAGAGCGCGCCACCTTGAGCGGCTGCTCGCCTCCTGCATCCATCGGCTCCCCGCGGCTTTCATCATATCGTCGGTCCACTGAGTGGGGGGCCGGCCTACGCTGCGTCTTCCGGGTCGTGGTCGCCACTCGAGAACCTTTCTTCCCCATCGGTTGTCAGTTCTACGAGCGATGTGGTCTGCCCATTGCCATTTAAACTTACTAATTCTAAGAGCTATATCGGTCACTTTAGTTCTCCTGCGGATCTCCTCATTCCGGAGCTTATCTCGCAGGGAAACACCGAGCATAGCTCTCTCCATAGTTCGCTGCACGACTTTGAGCTTACTAATGAGGCCAACAGTAAGAGTGTCTCAGTTCCATAAGTCATCACTGGCAACACACTGATTGAAAACTTTCGCCTCCTTTTCGTTTTTTTTTGGGAATGACATTAGCTGTGGAAAAGTTATCCACAGGCAATGTCATTTCCTATACATTTTGGAGTTAGCGTGAGGCGTTAACACGTCACGCTGGTATCCTTGCTATATCTTGTTCCTGAATCTTAGATATTTTATGTAAACAAAGGGGATAACAGTGCAAAAAATATATATATAAATATGTAAACAATATATATTATAAAGGTAGGTCACTATATTTGACCAAAAAAATATTAAATATTATTTGTCTAGTCATAATCTGCTTAATTATAAAATAAAAATCGTTTTTTACTATCTATTTTAACGTTATATCTGATATATAAAATTTTATGATAAAGAAATCGATTTTTGGTAGAAAATATTTTAATAGACTGGTAAGACTGTAGAGGATTTAAACATTTTTTCGTTTTCGTTCTGGGATTTATATGATGGTATTATACCATTATATGCCATATTTTCTTCAAAGACACATGGTGCTACTTTCGTGCACTTTTCGAGATATGATGAAAAGTATGTAAAATATAAAAAAACAGGTCAAACTAAATATCTATTAATCAAATATGAATAAATCTCTCGATTTAAAATTACAGAATGATTGTCAGAATAATTTATAAGGTTTCTGGTTGGTTAAAAAACATAAATAAGTTTTCACTTTTAATATTTAAAAACAGACTGACTTGAGACACACATATGCAATTTGAGAACAGTTATTACTATTACTATAAAATTGGATACCCATGAGTGACTGACTGACTGATGATTGACATAATTGATCTCAGCTCTCAGAAGTGGTCAGTCAAAACTGAGTATGAGGCTGTATAGTGATGGGTCATGTCACCCCAGGAAAAATCTGACATTACCAGAAAATCGTCTCTGAGATGGAACAGGTCAACGGATCTCGAAAACGACAAGAGATATGGGGGTCCAGTTTTAACTAATGTTGGAGTAGACCCTGGGATGTTTCCAGAGAAATGAAAAAAATGGGGGCCCCCGAACAAAAAACGGTGGCCCCCATACAAAATTGAAACGCTCATAATTCGGCAACGGTAAGAGGTATGTGGGTGGTGCTCGACCAAATGTCATAGAGGATGACGGGGGCTGTCAGATGGTTGTCATGAAAATCCAAGATGGCGGATTCAAAATGGCGGCCATTTTGAAAGTTGGTCCGATCGGGGTGATTTTTTGCATTGGGGGGTTTTCGGGGCCGCAGATTCGATATTACAAAAAAAAATTTTGGATTCCGCCATTTTTAAAGATGGCTGCCATACAAATTTTTTTTTTCATTTTTGACGCATTGTTTCTCGACACCTATGGAAAATTTTGAATGTCTTTGTTGTGTTTTGTGTCCAGATGATCGAGGTGTCTTCAAAAAAATTCGCGACCTGGTCTTCCGAACTTCGGTCACTCGGACGGTCAACGGCCTGGCCAAACCATAAAAGATAGATCATGTGCGTTTTAAGGAATGTCATAGCAAACCCTGGGACGATTTTGGAGATGTCAAAAAAAATTCAAAATGGCGGAAAAAAAAATCCGCCATACAAATTTTAACCATAAATGACGGCGAAACTATGACACTTTAGTATAAAGAGCTCGAACTAATATTAGTTGGAGGTCAGAGGGGAAGATTGCGAAAAATTTTTTTTTTCAAAATGGCGGAAATTTTGGCCGCGGCGGAAAAAAAAGTTTCACCGATCCGGATGAAAATCGATATCTGGGGGTCCCCAAGGATGATGATCAACATTCTGTAATCAAATTTTGACATGTGTCAACTTTCAATGGGGCTGCCATACAAAGGTGCTTTTATTGAAATATCAACTTTGCTTTTTTGCGCCTCCGTTGCGAGTGATTTAGAAAAGTCGTTCCTGGGGATCAAGTATAGATGTTATAAGGGTAAGAATGCAATATCAGTGAAATCAATTTTTTTCAAGATGGCGGCTGTAGACGTACCGACTCATAGTAAAAGTTGTCCGATCCGAATGAAAATCGATATCTGAAAATCCCACGGTACACTTGGTAGGAATGTGTAAAAACTTTTTTGATTCCGCCATTTTGAAATATTGCGAACATGCAATTTCACTTTTTTAGGATTTTTAATTCGCAAATAACACCGAAACTGTGAGACTTTTGTAGGGAGGGTTTGTTCTAATATTGTACAGTTTTGAGAGGGGCATACAGTGAAAAAGAATGTTTTTCAAAATGGCGGTCCATTGGTCCGCGTCCGAAAATAAAGAAGCTCCGATCGGGATGTAAATCGATATCTGGGGGCCCCAAAGGATGCTGATCAACATGGTTTGGTCAAATTTTGACATCTGTCATTTTTTAATATGGCCGCCGTATATACTATTATCAAAATTGCTGTTTTCCGTTTTATTGCCTATGGTACTACAGTTTCGGAAGGAGATAGTTGTAATTTTGACAGATGTCAGTGTGACAGATGTCAAACGTCAAAATTTTGACAGATGTCAAATTTTTTGATAGATGTCAAATGTCAATTTTTTTCCAACCTACCAAATGCAACGACGAGCGAAGCAAGCACCAAGTATACTGTAGTTTGGTATAAGTGGACGGTCACGACCAACACTTGCACCTGCACACTTGCACCGTGTGCGGGCCGCGTGCGGCCCGCGCACGGTGCAAGTGTGCCGCTTGCGACCTGCGCACTGTTCTAATACCGCTGTCAAGTGTAGACAGATGTCAGTTTGATTGATTTTAAATGTCAAACTTTTGACAGATGTCAATTGTCAAATTTTTTGACAGATGTCAAATTTATTGACAAATATCAAATGTCAATTTTTTGGACAGATGTCAAATGTCAATTTTTTTTCCAACCTACCAAATGCGGCGATGAGTGAGTTAGTTTATTGTCTCTCATTGGTATAATTGGACAGTCACAACTAACACTTGCACCTGCACACTTGCACCGTGTGCGGGCCGCGTGCGGCCCGCGCACGGTGAAAGTGTGCCGCTTGCAACCTGCGCACTGTTCTAATACCGCTGTCAAGTGTAAACAGATGTCAGTTTGATTGATGTCAAATGTCAAACTTTTGACAGATGTCAAATGTCAAATTTGATGACAGATGTCAAATTTATTGCCAATGTCAAATGTCAATTTTTTGGACAGATGTCAAACGTCAATTTTTTTTTCCAACCTACCAAATGCGGCGATGAGTGAGTTAGTTTATTGTCTCTCATTGGTATAATTGGACAGTCACAACTAACACTTGCACCTGCACACATGCACCGTGTGCGGGCCGCGTGCGGCCCGCGCACGGTGCAAGTGTGCCGCTTGCAACCTGCGCACTGTTCTAATACCGCTGTCAAGTGTAGACAGATGTCAGTTTGATTGATGTCAAATGTCAAACTTTTGACAGATGTCAATTGTCAAATTTTTTGACAGATGTCAAATTTATTGACAAATATCAAATGTCAATTTTTTTGACAGATGTCAAATGTCAATTTTTAGGACAGTTGTCAAATGTCAATTTTTGACAGGTGTCAAACGTCAAATTTTTTCCGACATACCCAATGCGACGACGAGCGAAGCGAGTTAGTTTATTGTAGTTTGGTATAAGTGGACGGTCACGATCAGCACTTGCACCGCGCACGGTGCATGTGTGCCGGTTGCATCCTACTCATGGTGCAAATGACGCTGTCAAGTCAAACAAAATGGCCGCCATGCAAAGTCACGCGCATTATCATTTTCTTTGATAAATACGGCAGTTTTGTACAAGTACTTGCAAAATTTAAAGTTTAGCTCCAAGTATAGCGTTTTGAACAAATGGAACGCCACGAAAACACACACGCGGGCCGCTCGCGGCCCGCGCACGGGGCAAAATACTAGTTACTTTACTACTATTATAAAATTGGATACCCATGAGTCACTGACTGATGATTGACATAATTGATCTCAGCTCTCAGAAGTGGTCTGTCAAAACTGAGTATGAGGCTGTATAGTGATGGGTTATGTCACCCCGGGAAAAATCTGACATTACCAGAAAGTCGTCTCTGAGATGGAACAGGTCAACGGATCTCGAAAATGATCAGAGATAAGGGGGTCCCGTTTTAACTAAAGTTGGAGTAGACCCTGGGATGTTTTCAGAGAAATTAAAAAAAAAAGTGTTGCCATACAAAAAATAAAAATTCCATACAAAATTGAAACGCTCATAATTCGGAAACGGTAAGAGGTATGTGGGTGGTGCTCGACCAAATGTCATAGAGGATGACGGGGGCTGTCAGATGGTTGTCATGAAAATCCAAGATGGCGGATTCAAAATGGCGGCCATTTTGAAAGTTGGTCCGATCGGGGTGATTTTTCGCATGAGGGGGTTTTCGGGGCCACACATTCGATATTTGAAAAAATATTTTGGATTCCGCCATTTTTAAAGATGGCTGCCATACAATTTTTTTTTCCCATTTTTGACGCATTGTTTCTCGACACCTATGGAAAATTTTGAATGTCTTTGTTGTGTTTTGTGTCCAGGTGATCGAGGTGTCTTCAAAAAAATTCACGACCTGGTCTTCCGACCTTCGGTCACTCGGACAGTCAACGGCCTGGCCAAACCATATGAGATAGGTCATGTGCGTTTTAAGGAATGTCATAGCAAACCCTGGGACGATTTTGGAGATGTCAAAAAAAAATCAAAATGGCGGAAAAAAAAATCCGCCATACAAATTTTAACCGTAAATGACGGCGAAACTATGACACTTTAGTATAAAGAGCTCGAACTAATATTGGTTGGAGGTCAGAGGGGAAGATTGCGAAAAATTTTTTTTTTCAAAATGGCGGAAATTTTGGCCGCGGCGGGAAAAAAAGTTTCACCGATCCGGATGAAAATCGATATCTGGGGGTCCCCAAGGATGATGATCAACATTCTGTAATCAAATTTTGACATGTGTCAACTTTCAATGGGGCTGCCATACAAAGGTGCTTTTATTGAAATATCAACTTTGCTTTTTTGCGCCTCCGTTGCGAGTGCTTTAGAAAAGTCGTTCCTGGGGATCAAGTATAGATGTTATAAGGGTAAAAATGCAATATCAGTGAAATCAATTTTTTTCAAGATGGCGGCTGTAGACGTACCGACTCATAGTAAAAGTTGTCCGATCCAAATGAAAATCGATATCTGAAAATCCCACGGTACACTTGGTAGGAATGTGTAAAAAATTTTTTGATTCCGCCAATTTTGAAAAATTGCGAACATGCAATTTCACTTTTTAAGGATTTTTAATTCGCAATAACACCGAAACTGTGAGACTTTTGTAGGGAGGGTTTGTTCTAATATTGTACAGTTTTGAGAGGGGCACACAGTGAAAAAGTACTTTTTTCAAAATGGCGGTCTATTGGTCCGCGTCTGAAAGTAAAGGTGCTTTGATCGGGATATAAATCGATATCTGGGGGTCCCAAAGGATGCTGATCAACATGGTTTGGTCAAATTTTGACATCTGTCATTTTTTAATATGGCCGCCGTATATACTATTATCGAAATTGCTGTTTTCCGTTTTATCGCCTATGGTACTACAGTTTCGGAAGGAGATAGTTGTAATTTTGACAGATGTCAGTGTGACAGATGCCAAATGTCAAACTTTTGACAGATGTCTAATTTTTTGACAGATGTCAAATGTCAATTTTTTTTCCAACCTACCAAATGCGGCGATGAGTGAGTTAGTCTATTGTCTCTCATTGGTATAATTGGACAGTCACGACTAACACTTGCACCTGCACACTTGCACCGTGTGCGGGCCGCGTGCGGCCCGCGCACGGTGCAAGTGTGCCGCTTGCGACCTGTGCACTGTTCTAATACCGCTGTCAAGTGTAGACAGATGTCAGTTTGACAAATGTCAAATGTCAATTTTTTGGACAGATGTCAAATGTCAATTTTTTTTCCAACTTACCAAATTCGAGCGAAGCGAGTAAGTTTACCGTCATTGGTATAATTGGACGGTCACGACCAACACTTGCACCGTGTGCGGGCCGCTGGCGGCCCGCGCTAATACCGCTATCAAGTGTAGAAAGATGTCATATATATAATATATTTTTTTGATGTAAGATTGTATTGTTTGATGTAAGAGACGAGCAGCCGGTCAAAGTGACGTCATCTGGTGGAGGCCTATGTTCTTCAGTGAGCTTCTGTCGCTTAAGATCAGGTGGATGACTAGCTCGTCACGTCATACGTCTACAAAATACGTTTTGTAGTTCGGCGTTAGTAACTTCTACTTCCGCAATAACTTCCTCTGCACAAACCAGTTAAGGTTAAGTCATCCCTAAAACATTAGTGATTAAATATGAGAGCACGATACATTGTCATGATTATCTATATTTGTTAAAAATAGGTTTTTTTGCGGTTCGTATCCACTAAGTAGGTATTAAAAAACTTCGTTAAGGTAGGGCTTTTGAACGAGTTTGCGTAGGTAAGCACTTAACTACCTACATATTATTTACCACCTAACACCTTTACGCAGGTAGGTACCACCACTTTTCGTTTTATTATTATACTAGATAATAATAATAAAATAGACAGTTTTGGCAATTTCGTTTGACTCTGTCTCTTTTTAAGCGCTTTATGAGTGAGGGAGATAAGAGCGAACTTATGAGCTATTGAAGTTTAGCACACACGGACATAAGTGCAGTTTTCTTTGTTTGTGCCATAGCCAAGTCATGGACAGGTTCATCATCATCGGCCTGAAGAATATGAGATTTTTTTAACGGGCTATTTCTGTTGGTCTCTATCGAACTTTACAGCGTCACCGGGCGAGCCAATATGAAAGTACCTATGCTTAATTCGTGTGGGTGGGTGGGATAAGGAATATTTTTTCTCCCTTTGCTTTTTATGGGATTTTGTGTGAAATTAATATAGTGGTGTACATAGTTATGACAATCCCACAGATAACTATAGGTATACTAAGACGAACCGTTGCTATCGCAATAATGTACGTAAAAAACAATTTTTTTATTAGTATAGGGAGGGATTACGTAGTAAATTATATACTCTTTGGGAGATATGTACGTAGGTGCCATAGAAAAAGACAAAATTTTATCGTGCTGAAATAATACTGGCAGGCAAAAAAAAGAATTTTAAATTTTAAACGTAGTGTTCCAAAGCAACGAAACAAAGTTTATTCGTTTGTTAAACGTCACTTCTGTTTTCCTGTGTGAATGGTAAGTGCAAAATATTATTTATTTTTAAAACATTTTAAAATTGATTGAGGTTCAGGAGCCGTAGGGTCCCTGTGAAAAACCCCATCTCTTCGCATGGGTGCCGTCACAGCTGGCTAAGGGAATATTGCCTATTACTAACCTGATCCGAGAACATGACGAAGCGGGTTTTTTCGGTACGTTAAAATCTTCAGCAATCACACAACGCCTGCCCAAGCGTGGTGAACATGGCAGATGTTCATAATGATAAGCAAATAAAGTGGCGTTGTATGGTGGGGGAGGCCGGCTAGTGGACGTCTTCGGCATCTTCGGGTTGTTGTTTTACTTGGTCTATTTATATTATACCTACTATTATACCTACAATGGTTACAGAGTTATTTTAAGTTATCATCAGCCTCATGATCAACAGCCTGAAGTCGTCCACTGTTGAACGTTGTATGGTATCAGGCAGGTTATTTTTATATTTCATTGTTTCATTACGTAACACTATTATAATTTATACTGTGTTTTTATTGACTTGGCATGGCTATAGGTACCTACTATATTTTACTCGCACGCATTTTACAAGAGCCGTCGTAATTTTAAATAATTTAATTTTTAATTTATACTTTTTTATTTATGTTTCGCTACGCGACGCACCCTGCTTGATTTGTGACGCGACGTTAAAAAAACTACATTGCATTCGTACAAGACAACGCGAGGACGAAAATTAAAATGTAAGTAGTACAGTTTACTTGGTTGAATAAAAATAATTTGTTTACATCGTCATCAACAGCCTGAAGACGTCCACTGCTGAACATAGGCCTCTCCCAGAGAGCACCACTTAGAGCGGCTGCTCGCCTCTCGCATCCATCGGATCCCCCGCGGCTTTCACCAGATCATCAGTCCGGCCTACGCTGCGTCTTCCGGTTCGTGGTCGCCACTCGAAAACCTTTCTTCCCTATCGGTTTTCAGTTCTACGAGCGCTGTGGCCTGCCCATTGCCATTTCAACTTGCTAATTCTAAGAGGTATATTGATCACTTTAAGCAATTCAGCATTCTCATCGGTCTTGATGTGTGTCTACTGCGATCACGAAGCCGCATGGCAAGCATGGTGATTATGGCAATCTACATTTTATTGTAGAGACATCAGGAAAAGAATTAAAATAGAAAAATAAAGCACTTTAAGTACGTACCTACGTGGGCCGCTGATCGGAAAAATGAATGCAACGTTACCAATAGTTAGTTAAACCAATGAAATATCATACAACGCGTGCAAACGCGATGTATGATATTTCATTGGTAATGAAATATCATACAACGCGTGCAAACGCGATGTATGATATTTCATTGGTTTAGTTATATAGGTACTTATTGTTTATAACTTGCACGCATTTCACAAGAACAGTCGTAATTTTAAATAATTTAATATTTTAATTTATACTTTTTTTATTTAAATAGTGTTTCGCTACGTGACGCAACCTACTTTGTCTGTGACGCGACGATAAAAGGACTACATCTGATTTTTACAAGAGAACTCGAGAACGAAAATTAAAATGTAAGTAGTTGAATAATTATTTACCTACTTTTGAAAATGTGTTGTTTATTTGTGTTTTAAATGTTACCGTAAACATTTAGTTCTGAAACGGTTAAACAGGTTTTGATGAAATTTGGTGTGTTGATAGTTTATCGTGAATTATCATTAAGGATACTTACTGCTGAAACGGCTGACCGGATTTTAATGAAATCAGGTGTCTAGATAGTTTGATAGTTTACGGCTTTATGTAACCCGTGCTGTTGATTACCTTTTTTTTAAATTTACCTGGTCGAATTATATACAACTTTTTTTAAAATTGTAAATATACCTATACTGTATTTATTCATTACATACAATGGGCATGGTGATGGATTTCTATTAGTGATTTATGTTGTCTTCAGAATTGAAACAGATATGGTGTAACTATCTACCAAAAGTATCACATCCCATAATCACATCAACAGCCGGAAGACGTCTACTGCTGAACTTAGGCCTCCACCATGAGAACACCGTTTTGGAGGCTAATCAGTAGGAGGTTTGCCATAATCAACAGCACGCTTGGCAGACGGCTTGGTGGTTGCAGTAGATTATAATGACCACCGAGGAGAATACTGCTTCCCTTTTCCTGAATATTCACTTAGCTGGCATCAACGGGAAGAGATGGGGTGGTCCTGTTCGCACAGCAGGACAACACGGTGAACCATCACCTATATATTGCGAAAACCTAGCCGCTTGCCAAGCGTGGTGGTGAGTATGGCAAACCCGCACCTATGGTAAGCGGCATATATGAAAAGGTCTAATTCCAGTAACGGATAACACATAAATGACGCCCAACAATCGCATAGTTCTTGGACCTTAACTAGGGTTCCGTCTCTAGGGACCTAGGAACTACGAGGACCATGGTCCCACAACACCCACACACAGAACAAGTATTTGCGCTTTTTTCTGTGCACAAATACTTCTGTCGCGGGAATCGAACCCGCCGTCTCCGGATTATGATCCGACCTGCAGAATCACCACACCGTGGAGGCTGTCAAATTCATTCATGTCAATTACATTTTTTTTAAATGACAAATAATAAATTATTACTTGATTTTAGGTTGAAAGCTGGCAATGTGAAGAAGGCAAGGATGAACATCCGATGTGTCGCCACTGGTAAGTGCAATAAATATTTTCATATAATATAAAGGAATTCACACTATAGATAGAGCAATAAAGGAAATTGTTCACTTATATGGGCATTACGGCCAAGCATGAACAGTGAATGGCAACCTGGTGAAAACCACGGGGAGCCGATGGATGTAGGAGGCAAGCAGCCACGCAAAGTGGCGCGCTTTGGGGAAGGCCTATATTCAGCAGTGAACGTTTTTCTTCGTTGTTGATGATGATGAACAGTGAATTCAGGCATAATCATAGTGAAGGTTTAATATTTTATATCAGTAGGTAATAGAATAATATAAGTGACTAAAGTGACCGATATACCTCTTAGAATAACAAGTTGAAATGGGTAGGCCACATCACTAGCAGAACTGACCATTAACGTTTGTTGTGTTTCGATATTATCGAAAAATAGATAAACGCTACTGTTTCGTTTTGATTTTTTATTTAGTTGTCAAGTGTTGGTGTTGGTTAATAATATAAAGGAGACAACAAAATAACTATTATCTTGAGAGGGTGGTGTTACTGAGCATATTATATTTTGTAGGTATCTATAATTATAGGTATACGATTTTCGCGGTGAGGTCGAGGCAATTCAGGCCGTTTATTTCCAGTAGTTCTTTTTGACATTTCCTTTAAAGGAACTAATGATACTTTTACTAGATAACTGATACTAGATAACTGATAGAATACTTAGATACTTTTTTGTTTGTAAATGCATACATAGAATACAATATAACACCCAGACACAGAACAAACACCTATGTTCATCACACAAATGTTTGTCCTGGGTGGGAATCGAACCCACAACCTATAGTTCAGAAGGCAGAGCTACTACCAACTGAGCTATCAGGCCAGCCTAACGTTGTTTTAACATTTCTGCGATACAAAATACAATTTTAAAATTAAGGAAACAAGAGTGGACTCTTCTAACTCTGCTTTATTTTTAATGTTCTTTTAGGATGGACGCATCAGGGAGATGCCCGGTTTGCAGGCAAAGGGGTACAGTGCGGGAGTAATAGTTTTATTGCAGGCATTTTTTCCTTTACTAAAAATCGTGCAATATTTTCTGCAGAGGATATAAATACCATTTTGCATGTAGGTGATGCGCTGTATATGGAATTGGAACCGCAAATTCCACAATATTTAACGCAAAGATACTTGTGCGCAGATGAATTGCCATCTGAAGTTCGTATTGGGGGGAATGTGATAAAAACAGACAGTATGCCAAACAGCTGGGTATCAAGTGGGTTATATCCCGATGGCGGCGAAATGACCGCAGCCAGAGCACTTAACGAACTAAAAGAAAAATTAATTCAGGACGTGTTTACGCAAACACATAACGACCTTACGGATAGTATTCTTTTTACGGGAAAGAAATACACCATATGTTTCTGGCGGTACAATAACCTGTTTTATTTATTCAACAGCCACGCTGTTGATGAATATCATAGGAACAGTTCAGAAGGCGTGGCGCGTTTATTTGAAATTGGCAGCGTCGAATCATTAGCAAAATTGCTAATAAATTATAACTCTTCATTAGACGGAGGTGAATATTCTATGAGTAGAGTACGGGTGATTAATAGTGTTTCAACTAATACCCTTGCTACATCGTCCGAGGAGGGCGCAATGAGTGAATTCAATTCAATAAATATTTCAGACATTTTACCACACGAGTCGGAATCAGGTGTGAACCATATTTCACCTACTGTTCTTCCTGCATCTATTTTTGATTTTTCCGACTCCGTGCAATCAACTGTTGAAAATAACGAACATGATGATCAAAAAATAAATCCAGTCGTTGTATTAGAAAAAATTGATGATTTTAAATTAACAGTTTTGAAACCGGTCGTTGTCGTCGAACCTTACGAAAACATAAACACAGCTACGTCAACGAAAAGAGGTCGACCCAAAAAACAAAAACGTGGCAAAAAGACAATTAAAGAAAATGCACACCTGGATGCGGTAATACGATACAATGTAAAAAATCCACAAATAAATCGCGCCTCTACAAAAAAATATAACAACGCAAATCCAGAATTGCGTCGGACGTCTGTGAAAAAATATCAAGAAAATAATCCAGAGGTTCATCAAGCGTCTGTGAAGAAATACCAAGAAAATAATCCAGAGGTTAATCAAGCGTCGGTTAAAAAATATAAAGAAAAAAACCCAGGAGTACAACGCACATCAGCAATAAAATATAAAGCAAATCATCCTGAAACTGTTCAACAATCCGTTGTCCAGTATACTCAAACCAGTCGCAATATTGATGTACCATTGCGTAGATCACACAATTTAATATGTGAAAAACGCGGAGAAGAACTTGATGCAGTTAAATCATTTACATTAAAAAAAACACGCCTTGATTCGCCAGATGTTTACGTTTGCCCACATTGCCACACTCGACTATTTGATGAAGAGAAATCAAGAGTTCAATGGTGCTGTAACAGAGGACAAAATAACGTGCAAACGTTCAGTTCTTTAAGCTCGGAGTCATTTTATGACCACCCAGCTTTCGAAAAAAGACCGCGTGCATACAATAATTTGTTTGCCTTTTCGGCTTTAGGTGTTAGCCATGGCTTCCAACAACCTCAAGGATTGGCGTTTTTAAAAATTCAGGGTCGCGTGTATCATCGCGTTTTTGATCTGGGGTACGATCAAACGATGAACAATATCGGGTTATACATTAACGATAGCTCGGAACGAGAATGTTTAGCTGTTGGACAAGGTTTAGACTTGCAAGTTATTAGATCAATCACTCACTTTTTACACAGCGTCAACCCGTACATAGAGTGTTTTAAAAGATTGAGCTTGGCACCTTCATCAGAAGCTTTCATTCAATTTGAAAAAACTTCTCGTGCCACACACGGAAACATTTTAGGCGACCAGCCTATAGGTCAAGAAGTTTCGGCTGTAATATCTACGGAGCGTGAGCAGTACAACCGGCGTTCTATAGCTATTTGGAAAATCGGTGATCGTAAACCGCACACGGTGGACATTATGCATCCCCTATATGAACCATTTCAATTCCCACTTTTATATCCAGAGGGCAATCCAGGGTGGTTCCCTGGCAAACTCGACAACAATGGCAAGAAACTGACGCAGGCTAAGTACGTTAGATGTCTTTTGCTCTCTGAAAAAAGATTCAGTATGATTGGACGTTTATCAGAAGAGTGGTTAGTCGACATGTACTGTAGAATAAGCGAAGAACGTTTGCGATATTTAGCACACAGGCAAACGCAAAACCGAAGCAACGACATGAGAGTCGCACCACTCCAAGAACTTCTTAACGATGAAACAATCGACGACGCGAATAACAATGATAATAGCGTTGGACGTATATTTTTGCCTTGCACTTATACGGGGTCACCGCGTTACATGAAAGTTAAATATTTAGATAGCATTGCATTAGTCAATAGATTAGGACCTCCATCATATTTTATAACAGTTACTTGCAATCCTAATTGGCCGGAAATTAAACAATCACTTGAGCCTGGGCAACGTGCAAATCCTCTGATCTGTGCTCGCATCTTTAACTTACGTTTGACTGCACTATTGCGTGATATACGCTCCGGCCTATGGTTCGGGAAAGTCGAATATATGACATATGTGATCGAGTTTCAAAAACGAGGACTGCCGCACGCCCACATTTGCTTCAGGGTTGAAGGTGGAGGTCCCATGCAAAATGTCGATATTGATAAAGTTTGTCGCGCTGATATACCTGATGCACTAGAAGCTGACGGCAGGTTGCGTAAAGCAGTTCTCGATCACATGATGCACGGTCCGTGCGGAAAAGAGAGAGATAATCTCCCATGTTACGACAAGGAAAAAAAAAAATGCGCCAAGCGCTTTCCCAAGCGAGAAACTGACGTCACTTTCTGTGATGAAAAAGGTTTTATTCATTTGCGCCGCGACAGTAAAAATGAAGCGACGATCAAATACCGCAACAGAGAAATAAAGGTTAGCGATTTGTGGGTCGTCCCGTATAATGCTGCGCTTCTTTTGAAATATGACGCACACATTAATGTCGAAGTTTCATCGAAAAGAAGTATTATTAAATATCTATTTAAATACATGACCAAAGGTCCTGACGAGGCGCGTGTTGCTGTTGTTGCCGAGCCAAACGATGAAATCGAGGACTACGTTACGAAAAGGTATATTGGGTCGAGCGATGCTGCATGGAGAGTTCTGGAATTTGACGTCACTGCACGTGAACCTAATGTGAAACAACTGTCAGTCCACCTTAACAACCAGCAAACGATCTTTTTCAGACCCAACAATATTGATGAGGCTGTCAGTCGCAGTAGTTCCGATTTGATCACATATTTTAACCGACCGTCTGGTGAAAACTTTGACAATCTTAAGTATGTAGACTTTTATGAAAAATATATAGTGCATACAAAACGACCTACCACTAAAACTGCTCAAATTCACGAAACGACAAACGGTAAATTTGTCACAGCGCGTCAGAGGGGCGAACTCGTCGGCCGTCTGTTTTGGGTTGCACCAAACAGAGGTGAACAATTTTACCTACGAATACTACTCATTTCTTTTGCGTGTCGTAGTTATGCAGATCTGTTAAATCTTGGAGGACCAGATTGTACCACTTTCCAAGAAGCTGCAAAAGCTGTAGGGCTTGCAGACGATGAAATGGAATATGAAAGAGCAATGTCAGAAGCATCAACATTTTTCACAGGATCCCGCCTTCGTAAATTCTTCGTGATGTTAGCGGTTAATGGTATCGCGGTCGCATCGTTGTGGCACACATTTAAAAAACAACTTAGCGAAGACATTTTACATAGAATGCCCAACGAAGAAGAGCAGGCGTACAATTTGTGCTTAACACTAATTAATAGGTTATTGAGGAAACACGGCTTAAATTTAGAACAATGCGGTTTACCAATTGTAGAAGATCCCACCTCAGAATTAAGTAGGGAACGTGCAGAAGTTGATGTAGATTCATTGCAATCTTTTGTTGATAATTGGTTATCCAAATTATCTACAACACAGCGTGAAATCTTTAATTATATAGATCGCCTTCATAGTGATATACAATTTAGAAATTCAAACCCGACGAGCATCTTTGTACAAGGATTTGGCGGCAGTGGGAAAAGCCTCCTTCTTAATGTTATCACTGCGTACATACGTGCAAAACGCGGTGTAGTTTTGTGTGTGGCGAGCTCAGCAATCGCAGCGCAAAATCTCGATCGTGGAGCCACCGCGCACTCGACCTTCCGGTTTCCATTGGATTTGTATGATGACGCAGGATTTTGGCAAGTTACAAACGGGTCAGAAAGAGGTGAATTGATTTTCCATGCTGATGTCATAATATATGATGAAGCACCAATGGCTCACAAATTTTTGATTCATATGTTAGATAGATCACTGCGCGATTTGATGAATTCCAGCAAGATGTTCGGAGGAAAAATTATAATTTTTGCTGGTGATTTTCGTCAAATTCCTCCAGTTGTTCCAAACGCCAGATCAAATTCTGATATATTAAACAGTTCAGTTAAAACTTCCCCCCTGTGGCAAACATTGAAAACGTTTTCATTGCAAAGTTCACAACGTTGTAGAGACGATCCCGAATATGCAGATTTTGTATTAAAGCTAGGATCCAACGAATTGCCTTTGGAACCAATGCATGTAGGTAACGGAAAAATACAACGGCTGGTGTCATTAGAGTCGATAGAGCATGTTTCGGAGTTAGATGAACTAATCGATTTCGTTTTTCCGTTTGCTGTGCACGAAGAACCCGATATATGTGCACGCAGAGCTATTCTGTGCACCCGAAATGATGCTGCACGCCAAATAAACTCTGTAATATTAGAACGTTTACCAGGAGACACATTACACTTTTACAGTGTCGATAGAGCAGATAGCGAAAATGCAGATCAGTTATATTTGGGACCCGATGCATTAAATAGAATACAACCACAAGGCGTTCCAGAATTTGACCTCAAATTAAAAATAGGATGTGTTTGCATGATCATTAGGAATATATCATTTAATGATAACCTTGTCAATGGCACGAGAGTTATTGTTACTAATACATCGCCCCGTTTAATTACTGTGCGAAAACCGGGAGAAGACGAAGAGTATTTGATACCTCGAATTCTATTCAAAGCACCAGTACATAAAAACTCTCCCTTTGAAATGATTCGCAGGCAATTTCCCTTGGTATTGAGTTATTGTTTAACAATCCATAAAGCACAAGGACAGACGATTAATCGTGTTGGGGTCGATCTTAGATCAGACGTTTTTAGCCACGGACAGTTATACGTAGCACTAAGTCGCGTGCGAGAACGTAATGACATAAAAATATTAGTACACAAAGATCGCATTATAAACGGCAAGCCGTACGCTAATAACGTAGTCATACCTGAACTGATATCTTAATTTGGCGCCTCTTCATCGGATTGAATGCCTGCTAATATGCTGTTATGACTGTACTTGTATCCCTGTTTTATTTTATCTTGTAGTTTTTTTTAATGACATTTTAGTTAAAAAAAAAATTGTAGTAAGTGTTCAGTTTTTCAGTTTACGAAGATAAAGTTCCATTTTTTTTGTTAAAGTAGTGTATCATTTTAGGTAGTTTGATTTTGTTGTTTGAGTAGTAGTTACGAGTACTCAAGTAGAATGTGAAATTTATGTTTCAAAAAACAGTGTTCCGTTTTATTTGTAATGTAGTAAGTAGGTGGATGCAAGGCCAATGTTCGTTGGACATGCCCGGTTTTTAATTAAAGGATATTAAATTGAGCTTTTTAAATTGTAACTTGGTGTACCAAACTGTACCAAATATGATTTATATAAAAAAACTTGCATCGCGTGTAATTATGTCCACCTAACACTGGGTACCACGTTAAAAAACACGCGCCTTCAGCCGTACCTCAAAAAGACCCGTTTCACATACATATGGTAGTAATTATGTACGTAAAACTGGCCCTAAGGTGGTGTGGAAAACGGTGGTATATATTAAAATTAACTAATTCGTAGATAGTAATCGTTGAAGTAGAATAGATAAATAATGTATCATTTTGTTTGTGCAAGTATTCACTGGTGTTAGTATTGCTGCGAACACTCGTGTATCTACGGGGAAGCGCCGAAGAAGTCACAAAGAGAGCCATTACTTCCAGTAAGAAGAACCACTGCAACTGCAAGACGATGTCATATTTACTTGGTATAATAAAGTTTCTATTAGGCAGACTTATGAATATAAATATTGTGCTACATAAATAATAATTATTGTGCTACATTGTATCTGAAATTCAATGTTCTATTTGTCAAGGGAAATGCATGTAGTTACGGGGCATAACGCTATCGATTTAAAAATATGAACATGATGGGGAACATTTTTATGCATTTAAATAATGTTACAGGTGCCTAAGAGTTAGAACACTTGTGAAGCCTACGGGTGCAAGTACTTCCCCTACAAGTTACTATACAGTAAGAGGAGGTGGAGCTGCGCAGCCTTGAACAGCACGAAGCATGGCTGGCGTGCAACCGCTGTGACGACGATGCGAGCAGCTTACGCACATAATTAAGAGCTGCGGGATGAAGATTATTCCAAATAACAGTAACAGAATCACATGGTGAGACAGACGCTTTTGCATTATATTACGATGGCATGACGCAACTGACTAACATTGAATATTTGTGGTAAGTATAACACAAGAGCATGGCGCGCGCGATTGACAAAACGCTTGCTTAGTTGGTGTCAGCGTCAGATCTGAAAGGCTGCGCAAACAACTGGAGGCAATAGCAGATGTAATAGGTCAAGACAATTGAGACAGTCTTGGCCTCAGATGTATGAGAACAGTGTGACCAATCCATTGCATCTCTTACTCCACTGGGGTGGGTCTTCACGTACAAAGCGGGTATTATAGTCAGGCCAGTATGTATTTGACAGTCTATTACTGTAGCCACATAAGCACAGAAATGGATTGAAAATTAAATACAATAAATAATGACAAGTACATCACCCAAATTGTATAATCATTACATTACTATTTACAGTTTCGACACGGTTGAAGGCCTCTTCAAGTCCAGAGTTGCGATGAAGTACCTACCTACATTGTAGATGGAATTTCGAGCTACAACGGTGGACCTCCAACTACTGCGCCGCTGTAGACGTCTTCTACACAGAAGCTACGGACTCAGTACCACCGATAAGACTTTGGTAAGATATTCAATCAGAGTAAAATCTTTTCATAATTGTTCTTGGGAATCTATTATTGTCATGTTTAGTTGTTTACCCAATATTATACGAGTTAACCAACAAACTATAAACAGCTTATTCTATAATTCCCTTCGTCAATCCCCTGCAAAGGACCTACCAACCGTTGCATAACCAATGTCTAAGATGATATAGATCGTGTTTGATTTTTAATTTATTGCCAAAAGATAGAATAAATCATAACCATTATTTTCGTTTCTTTCTAGGACAACTCGTCTGCGGGATATTGCTGCGAACACGTATAAAGAAGAAAAATAAATGATTAATTACCTAATTAATTATTGTTCATATTGCTTTCATAATTCCAGAAATGTTTAAAACATTAAATATTTTAAGATTCATTATCGGATTTTATTTGTTGCAGTAAACAGTAACAGTAAATACCAAGTAACTAACAATAGTAACTTTATCAAAACCCGTTCAGCCGTTTCAATACTTATTACTGTAACATACCAGACAGTTAAGTTAAATGTTTCTTAAGTTATTCCCACGAACCTAGAATATTTTCGTGCATGTACATCCTAGGCTAGGTCTGCGGTAATTCCAGCACCCAAATCAAACGAAAGTCAACGGTTTATATTTTATTCGACTTCAAGCGAAGGTAGGTGATTAGGTAGGCAATTATAATAACGCCATGTAGGTAGCTTGTTACAAACAAGTTATCTAGGTATGATAGGTAGGCACGACAACGCCGTGTAATAGTACATTACTGCCGCGGTCTGTAATGACTGCGTTGCTAGCTGCGATGAATGATAGCTGAGTGAGAGCGCAGCGTAGCGCAGGTCCAGGTCATCACAGCGTGGTCAGCATTGCAGCCCTTGATGGACAAGCTGGAATAAAGGCCGAGATCGAAAGTTGAGCCCTTTAAATTTTTTTCCTGTGCACAAATACTTGTCCTGTCACGGAAATCGAACCCGCTGCCTCCAGGTTATGAGCCGACCTGCTCTGCCACCCCACCATGGAGGCTGTCAATTATTTATAAACATCAACAGAATCAATATAAATTTTAGTTCCCTAAAAATGAACTAGATGGCGTTGTATACCCTTAAAACACGCAAACGTTTGTCGCAGTGTGAACAAAACCCGACATTAATAAACTTTCGCTGAAACTCTGATAATGGAATTCAAGTGCGGTAGCACAGCAACGTCGACTTTACTTGCTCAGTTTGTGTAGAATTTTATGTGTTAATATAATTATAATGATGACTCAAATGAAGTGATTATAATATACTCTCTTTGATGATGACCACAACACAATACGAGCATTTAAAAATGAGCAAAAATAAGTAAATAGCGCTGTTAGGTCAAAGTACTTGCATTTTATAGTTAACGCTTTTTTAAGATTCGACGGTCTCGAAGTGCAAGTCAGGTGTGTACAGATATTTGTATATGTGGACGGTCACGACAATACTACCATCAGCACACGCATAGATAACACCTACGCCCAAGCACGCAAGCGGTGGCGGTCTATTGGTCCGCGTCCGAAAATAAAGATGCTCCGATCGGGATAAAAATCGATATCTGGGGGTCCCAAAGGATGCTGATCAACATGGTTTGGTCAAATTTTGACATATGTCATTTTTTTATATTGCCGCCTTACGTACTGTTATCGAAATGGATGTTTTCCGTTTTATCGCCTATGGTACTACAGTTTCGGTTCGAGATAATGGTCATTTCGACAGATGTCAATGTAACAGATGTAAAATGTCAAACTTTTGACAGATGTCAAATGTCAAATTTTTTCCAACCTACCAAATGGGCAGACGAGCGAAGCGAGTAAATTTACTGTAATTTGGTACAAGTGGACGGCCACGAACAACACTTGCACCTGCACACTTGCAAGTGTGCCATTTGCGGCTTACGCATGGTGCAAATGACGCTGTCAAGTCTAACAAGATGGCCGCCATGCAAAGTCACGCGCATTATTATTTTCTTTGATAAATACCGCTGTTTTGTACAAGCACTTGCAAAATTACAAGTTTAAACACAAGTATAGCGTTTTGAACAAATGGAACGCCACGAAAACACCCACGCGGGCCGCTCGCGGCCCGCGCACGGGGCAAAATACTAGTTACTATTACTATAAAATTGGATACCCATGAGTGACTGACTGACTGATGATTGACATAATTGATCTCAGCTCTCAGAAGTGGTCAGTCAAAACTGAGTATGAGGCTGTATAGTGATGGGTCATGTCACCCCAGGAAAAATCTGACATTACCAGAAAATCGTCTCTGAGATGGAACAGGTCAACGGATCTCGAAAACGACAAGAGATATGGGGGTCCAGTTTTAACTAATGTTGGAGTAGACCCTGGGATGTTTCCAGAGAAATGAAAAAAATGGGGGCCCCCGAACAAAAAACGGTGGCCCCCATACAAAATTGAAACGCTCATAATTCGGCAACGGTAAGAGGTATGTGGGTGGTGCTCGACCAAATGTCATAGAGGATGACGGGGGCTGTCAGATGGTTGTCATGAAAATCCAAGATGGCGGATTCAAAATGGCGGCCATTTTGAAAGTTGGTCCGATCGGAGTGATTTTTTGCATTGGGGGGTTTTCGGGGCCGCAGATTCGATATTTCAAAAAAAATTTTGGATTCCGCCATTTTTAAAGATGGCTGCCATACAAATATTTTTTTTCATTTTTGACGCATTGTTTCTCGACACCTATGGAAAATTTTGAATGTCTTTGTTGTGTTTTGTGTCCAGATGATCGAGGTGTCTTCAAAAAAATTCGCGACCTGGTCTTCCGAACTTCGGTCACTCGGACGGTCAACGGCCTGGCCAAACCATAAAAGATAGATCATGTGCGTTTTAAGGAATGTCATAGCAAACCCTGGGACGATTTTGGAGATGTCAAAAAAAATTCAAAATGGCGGAAAAAAAAATCCGCCATACAAATTTTAACCATAAATGACGGCGAAACTATGACACTTTAGTATAAAGAGCTCGAACTAATATTAGTTGGAGGTCAGAGGGGAAGATTGCGAAAAATTTTTTTTTTCAAAATGGCGGAAATTTTGGCCGCGGCGGAAAAAAAAGTTTCACCGATCCGGATGAAAATCGATATCTGGGGGTCCCCAAGGATGATGATCAACATTCTGTAATCAAATTTTGACATGTGTCAACTTTCAATGGGGCTGCCATACAAAGGTGCTTTTATTGAAATATCAACTTTGCTTTTTTGCGCCTCCGTTGCGAGTGATTTAGAAAAGTCGTTCCTGGGGATCAAGTAAAGATGTTATAAGGGTAAGAATGCAATATCAGTGAAATCAATTTTTTTCAAGATGGCGGCTGTAGACGTACCGACTCATAGTAAAAGTTGTCCGATCCGAATGAAAATCGATATCTGAAAATCCCACGGTACACTTGGTAGGAATGTGTAAAAACTTTTTTGATTCCGCCATTTTGAAATATTGCGAACATGCAATTTCACTTTTTTAGGATTTTTAATTCGCAAATAACACCGAAACTGTGAGACTTTTGTAGGGAGGGTTTGTTCTAATATTGTACAGTTTTGAGAGGGGCATACAGTGAAAAAGAATGTTTTTCAAAATGGCGGTCCATTGGTCCGCGTCCGAAAATAAAGAAGCTCCGATCGGGATGTAAATCGATATCTGGGGGCCCCAAAGGATGCTGATCAACATGGTTTGGTCAAATTTTGACATCTGTCATTTTTTAATATGGCCGCCGTATATACTATTATCAAAATTGCTGTTTTCCGTTTTATTGCCTATGGTACTACAGTTTCGGAAGGAGATAGTTGTAATTTTTTTTTTTTGTTTTTTTTTTTTTGTTTTTTTTTTTTTTGTTGTTGTTTTTTTTTTTTTATATTTTTACTAAATATTCTAATAACAGTTATGTCAATCATGATGTGTACACATGTTTTGGGATATAATCTAGCTCAAAATGTATGTATTTTTTTTTTCTTTCTGCTTGTTCTTTCATTTGGTTATATTCTGTTTTGTGTGCCAAATAAAATAAATAAATAAATAAATAAATTTTGACAGATGTCAGTGTGACAGATGTCAAACGTCAAAATTTTGACAGATGTCAAATTTTTTGATAGATGTCAAATGTCAATTTTTTTCCAACCTACCAAATGCAACGACGAGCGAAGCAAGCACCAAGTATACTGTAGTTTGGTATAAGTGGACGGTCACGACCAACACTTGCACCTGCACACTTGCACCGTGTGCGGGCCGCGTGCGGCCCGCGCACGGTGCAAGTGTGCCGCTTGCGACCTGCGCACTGTTCTAATACCGCTGTCAAGTGTAGACAGATGTCAGTTTGATTGATTTTAAATGTCAAACTTTTGACAGATGTCAATTGTCAAATTTTTTTGACAGATGTCAAATTTATTGACAAATATCAAATGTCAATTTTTTGGACAGATGTCAAATGTCAATTTTTTTTCCAACCTACCAAATGCGGCGATGAGTGAGTTAGTTTATTGTCTCTCATTGGTATAATTGGACAGTCACAACTAACACTTGCACCTGCACACTTGCACCGTGTGCGGGCCGCGTGCGGCCCGCTCACGGTGAAAGTGTGCCGCTTGCAACCTGCGCACTGTTCTAATACCGCTGTCAAGTGTAAACAGATGTCAGTTTGATTGATGTCAAATGTCAAACTTTTGACAG
The DNA here is from genome assembly GCA_910589525.2 of Ennomos quercinarius. Lineage (NCBI taxonomy): Eukaryota > Metazoa > Arthropoda > Insecta > Lepidoptera > Geometridae > Ennomos > Ennomos quercinarius. The sequence continues at coordinate 17,047,915 of OU342499.1, read as the reverse complement.
ATGTCAAATGTCAAATTTGATGACAGATGTCAAATTTATTGCCAATGTCAAATGTCAATTTTTTGGACAGATGTCAAACGTCAATTTTTTTTTCCAACCTACCAAATGCGGCGATGAGTGAGTTAGTTTATTGTCTCTCATTGGTATAATTGGACAGTCACAACTAACACTTGCACCTGCACACTTGCAACCTGCGCACTGTTCTAATACCGCTGTCAAGTGTAGACAGATGTCAGTTTGATTGATGTCAAATGTCAAACTTTTGACAGATGTCAATTGTCAAATTTTTTGACAGATGTCAAATTTATTGACAAATATCAAATGTCAATTTTTTTGACAGATGTCAAATGTCAATTTTTAGGACAGTTGTCAAATGTCAATTTTTGACAGGTGTCAAACGTCAAATTTTTTCCGACATACCCAATGCGACGACGAGCGAAGCGAGTTAGTTTACTGTAGTTTGGTATAAGTGGACGGTCACGATCAGCACTTGCACCGCGCACGGTGCATGTGTGCCGGTTGCATCCTACTCATGGTGCAAATGACGCTGTCAAGTCAAACAAAATGGCCGCCATGCAAAGTCACGCGCATTATCATTTTCTTTGATAAATACGGCAGTTTTGTACAAGTACTTGCAAAATTTAAAGTTTAGCTCCAAGTATAGCGTTTTGAACAAATGGAACGCCACGAAAACACACACGCGGGCCGCTCGCGGCCCGCGCACGGGGCAAAATACTAGTTACTTTACTATTACTATAAAATTGGATACCCATGAGTGACTGACTGACTGATGATTGACATAATTGATCTCAGCTCTCAGAAGTGGTCAGTCAAAACTGAGTATGAGGCTGTATAGTGATGGGTCATGTCACCCCAGGAAAAATCTGACATTACCAGAAAATCGTCTCTGAGATGGAACAGGTCAACGGATCTCGAAAACGACAAGAGATATGGGGGTCCAGTTTTAACTAATGTTGGAGTAGACCCTGGGATGTTTCCAGAGAAATGAAAAAAATGGGGGCCCCCGAACAAAAAACGGTGGCCCCCATACAAAATTGAAACGCTCATAATTCGGCAACGGTAAGAGGTATGTGGGTGGTGCTCGACCAAATGTCATAGAGGATGACGGGGGCTGTCAGATGGTTGTCATGAAAATCCAAGATGGCGGATTCAAAATGGCGGCCATTTTGAAAGTTGGTCCGATCGGGGTGATTTTTTGCATTGGGGGGTTTTCGGGGCCGCAGATTCGATATTACAAAAAAAAATTTTGGATTCCGCCATTTTTAAAGATGGCTGCCATACAAATTTTTTTTTTCATTTTTGACGCATTGTTTCTCGACACCTATGGAAAATTTTGAATGTCTTTGTTGTGTTTTGTGTCCAGATGATCGAGGTGTCTTCAAAAAAATTCGCGACCTGGTCTTCCGAACTTCGGTCACTCGGACGGTCAACGGCCTGGCCAAACCATAAAAGATAGATCATGTGCGTTTTAAGGAATGTCATAGCAAACCCTGGGACGATTTTGGAGATGTCAAAAAAAATTCAAAATGGCGGAAAAAAAAATCCGCCATACAAATTTTAACCATAAATGACGGCGAAACTATGACACTTTAGTATAAAGAGCTCGAACTAATATTAGTTGGAGGTCAGAGGGGAAGATTGCGAAAAATTTTTTTTTTCAAAATGGCGGAAATTTTGGCCGCGGCGGAAAAAAAAGTTTCACCGATCCGGATGAAAATCGATATCTGGGGGTCCCCAAGGATGATGATCAACATTCTGTAATCAAATTTTGACATGTGTCAACTTTCAATGGGGCTGCCATACAAAGGTGCTTTTATTGAAATATCAACTTTGCTTTTTTGCGCCTCCGTTGCGAGTGATTTAGAAAAGTCGTTCCTGGGGATCAAGTATAGATGTTATAAGGGTAAGAATGCAATATCAGTGAAATCAATTTTTTTCAAGATGGCGGCTGTAGACGTACCGACTCATAGTAAAAGTTGTCCGATCCGAATGAAAATCGATATCTGAAAATCCCACGGTACACTTGGTAGGAATGTGTAAAAACTTTTTTGATTCCGCCATTTTGAAATATTGCGAACATGCAATTTCACTTTTTTAGGATTTTTAATTCGCAAATAACACCGAAACTGTGAGACTTTTGTAGGGAGGGTTTGTTCTAATATTGTACAGTTTTGAGAGGGGCATACAGTGAAAAAGAATGTTTTTCAAAATGGCGGTCCATTGGTCCGCGTCCGAAAATAAAGAAGCTCCGATCGGGATGTAAATCGATATCTGGGGGCCCCAAAGGATGCTGATCAACATGGTTTGGTCAAATTTTGACATCTGTCATTTTTTAATATAGCCGCCGTATATACTATTATCAAAATTGCTGTTTTCCGTTTTATTGCCTATGGTACTACAGTTTCGGAAGGAGATAGTTGTAATTTTGACAGATGTCAGTGTGACAGATGTCAAACGTCAAAATTTTGACAGATGTCAAATTTTTTGATAGATGTCAAATGTCAATTTTTTTCCAACCTACCAAATGCAACGACGAGCGAAGCAAGCACCAAGTATACTGTAGTTTGGTATAAGTGGACGGTCACGACCAACACTTGCACCTGCACACTTGCACCGTGCGCGGGCCGCACGCGGCCCGCACACGGTGCAAGTGTGCCGCTTGCGACCTGCGCACTGTTCTAATACCGCTGTCAAGTGTAGACAGATGTCAGTTTGATTGATTTTAAATGTCAAACTTTTGACAGATGTCAATTGTCAAATTTTTTGACAGATGTCAAATTTATTGACAAATATCAAATGTCAATTTTTTGGACAGATGTCAAATGTCAATTTTTTTTCCAACCTACCAAATGCGGCGATGAGTGAGTTAGTTTATTGTCTCTCATTGGTATAATTGGACAGTCACAACTAACACTTGCACCTGCACACTTGCACCGTGAGCGGGCCGCGTGCGGCCCGCGCACGGTGAAAGTGTGCCGCTTGCAACCTGCGCACTGTTCTAATACCGCTGTCAAGTGTAAACAGTTCAGATGTCAGTTTGATTGATGTCAAATGTCAAACTTTTGACAGATGTCAAATGTCAAATTTGATGACAGATGTCAAATTTATTGACAAATATCAAATGTCAATTTTTTTGACAGATGTCAAATGTCAATTTTTAGGACAGTTGTCAAATGTCAATTTTTGACAGGTGTCAAACGTCAAATTTTTTCCGACATACCCAATGCGACGACGAGCGAAGCGAGTTAGTTTACTGTAGTTTGGTATAAGTGGACGGTCACGATCAGCACTTGCACCGCGCACGGTGCATGTGTGCCGGTTGCATCCTACTCATGGTGCAAATGACGCTGTCAAGTCAAACAAAATGGCCGCCATGCAAAGTCACGCGCATTATCATTTTCTTTGATAAATACGGCAGTTTTGTACAAGTACTTGCAAAATTTAAAGTTTAGCTCCAAGTATAGCGTTTTGAACAAATGGAACGCCACGAAAACACACACGCGGGCCGCTCGCGGCCCGCGCACTGGGCAAAATACTAGTATTATATATAGATATATATTTTAATTTTTTTTTTTTTTTTTAAATAAAATACAATTAAATAGTCAAAATTAAATTACAATTAAAACAATGTCACATTATTACTATTCAAATAACCCGCCCCTCACTGTCCGCGGTGCAAAGGTGCCCATTATACTGGCAGCGTTACCACGCTGGATGGCGATGGCCAACCTTTGCACCAGGAACGAGCCGGAGCGGGAGTCGCCACCTTTGTCCCGAATCCTGCGCCCTATTTCAGAAACCAAAGTCTTGGCTTCTGCACCCCAACTGCCCATAGTCTCTACGGCAATGGGCACGAAGTAATAATGCGGCTCCATTGTCGCGTACTTCAGCCGCTTCTTACTAGCAGCATCCTCCGCAGCTGCTGCTGCTTTGTGGACGGTACGACTCAGGTGCGTGGCGGCGACAGTACTGACGCAGGTGGCGTCCCACACTAAGCACTTGCCATTTTTCCACGGCACCAGAGTCAAACCGTCTGGCCTCTTACCGTCTGACCTACAAAGGCCTGGCGGCTCCAGCACACAGGGAACATTAGCCGATATGAAGGCCCTGCGGATTATATCATTGAGGGCATGGTGACGCGGAAACCTACCTGTGCAACGACGACAACTCAGTGCGTGATGACCATCGGCCTCCACCATAGCACCACAAGTACAGTTATGTGGTTCACAGACCTTGCAGCCCAGACGGAGGGCCACTGTCACACGCAGAGAGTCGTCGTCGAGTAAAGTCCCCAGGTGTGGCGATGGAAGGGCGTGCAACCATGCCCCGGATTCTGACTCCGACACGGCCTTGAGTCTCGCCAAATCGGCCCCCGTGGCACTGTCCAACATTTGCTGGAGATTCCTTTTAGCCCCGACTTCATCCCATGCCCGCTGGACATGTAGGGCTTCTGGGTTTGGCGCACCCTGGTTGACGGCAGACCAGGCGGACACTGCATCAGACAAATAAGGCACACTCGCCCTGTCACCATTGGTATATAAAATGTTAGTGACAAGGTCCGCAACCCCATGAGCCGACGCGAGGAAGGCCGGCAAGCCAACATCCAGTACACGCCGCACTCCAAGCCCTCCGAGCCGTATTGGTAGAGCTGCTTGGTCCCACTGCAACTCATTAAGGGACACGTTAAGTATTGATTCGACAGCAGATTTTAATGTGCTGTCGAAAGAAGAGACTTCTTCGGGGCAAAGCCAGGTAGGAGTGGTCCGCAGCAAGTAAGTAACTTTCGGTAGCGCAAAACACATACGTAACAAAATCAAAGCGACGTGAGCGGAGAGATTATTAAGACGTTCTTGAGCGGCAAGAAGAAGCTGTTTACGAGAAGTGATAGCCTCAGGAACTGCTTCAGGGAAAATGGGAGATCCCAAAAGGTTGAAGGTGTTAGGTGAGAGTTCTCTGAGGCCAGGCAAAATGGCACTAAAATGATCAAAGTGTATACCAGCTTCGGCACTACAGGGGAAAATCTCGCACTTGGATGAATTAATCACCAGACCTAGCTCTCTAAGCCGAGGAACCAGTACCCGTAGATCCTGAGCGACAACCTCCGGTTTTCCACCGATGGTACCATCGTCCAGGTACCACAAGTTGAGATGAGATTTCAATTCCAAAATGATTTTATGAATAGCTAGGCTGAAAACTAGCGGCCCAAGCGGATCCCCCTGCTGTGCTCCTACTTGAGATAAAATAAGGTTATTATCAAAGAAAAGTTTCGATGGAGACTGATAAATTTGATGAAGAAAGGGATAGAGTGATGGTATGTTATCCTTGACTTCATTCAAAAGAACGTCTCTTTCTAACGTATTGAACGCGTTGCAAATGTCAAGTTTCAGTACGACGCAATTCGAGTTGGCTGCGTCCAATACGAATGTACGCGTTGCGTGGATAGCTGCCTCACATCCTCGGCGCGTACCAAAACCCAATTGGTGTGGTTGCAGGTATTCTGCCATTTCTCCCTTCACAGCGCGGCAAGCCAGCTTGGCAGTCAAACGGCGGAAGGTACTACCGACAGCGATGGGTCTCACCCCACCATCTTTTTTTGTCAACGCACAAAGAGCGGCGCCGTATAAGTACGGGCATACTTCAATATTAAGTTGGCCACTTAGTAGAAAGTTACAAAGTCTAGTCAAACACTCCATCAAACGATGTCCGTTTTCACCCGCCGACACGGACGTCAGCTCCTTTAAGTGCCCCGGGCGGATTCCATCCAAACCCGCAGCCGAACCACTATAGAAAGTGCTAAGCGCCTGTGACACATCACTAACTGTAACGGAAGCAGTAGTATATGATGCATCTGGTGCTGGCGGGGAGTTGAGTGGGCGCGATGGGCACGGGTGCTTGAGCTTCAAGGCGGCTAGCGTGTCAGGGCCGCGCTGTGCGAAGGTGTCGTCTGACACCAGAAGCCGGACTGCCCCCCTCAAATCTCCCTCAAAGACCTTCGACTCTATAGTCTTCTGAATCGAGCGCGATCTGGAGTTCCCCACCAAACCATCACACTCCTCAAACAGATACAACCCCGAGGACTCAATGTTAGCCTTCACCTTGGTCGTCATATTACCAGGCAGCTCCTTTGACGGCACCCTAAGCGCACTGAAGACAAATGAGAGAAGTGACCACCACTCCTCCACGCCGTTACAGTCGACGCACTTGTCAATTATTTCGCACAGCTTCCCTGCTGCTTGACTGCGCGCACCCTTGGGAACATGGCGTAGTACCGGTACACTCTCCCTCAGCGAAGCAAGCCCTTCTAGGGGGCACCGCTGCGGCGCCGGCACTGGGTGCGTTTGTTGGATGACTGCAGCGGCGGGGCGTGTAGTCTGTAGAGTGATAGGTGGGTGAAGCACACCTTTGTGCTTGCGACCTATATGGATTTTGAGTCCATGCAACCTAAAAGTACGCGTAGACCCAGGACAGTGGGGACAAGTCAATGGCGCGGATGGGACACTCATTTTGGTGCAAGTTATTAATAAAAAAATAAAATAAAAATATCTAGCTAAACAAAAACAGACAAAGAAAACTAGATGTATTACAATACATCTATTATAAAGTCAGAAACAATTGAAAATAATTATTGATTATCTATATAGTACTTAACATAAAACGCTAAATACGTGGACTGATACAACTTTAGTAAAATAAGTAAATAAAATATTCTACATCGAATAAAAAGTACTACACCATTGTTTTTTTTTTTTATATATATTACATACATAATTAGCATAAGTTCGGTAGGTGCAAAATAAAACAATAATTTTAAAATTTATATCCAGGATACGGTTGAAGTCAAATCAAAGAGAATATAACCGCTAACGCTGAGTTGAAGTTAGGATCGCATCTCTTTTCTTCGGCCGACCTTAGCCCGGCAGACAGATCCCTACAGGGTAGGTCCTGCCATCTATGATGAGCTATTGCAGACTTGTTTATAGTGCATGACTGCACACAACATCATCATAAATATTGTGCTTGAAAAATTGAAGATAGAAGAAAATTTCTGAACAATAAATTATTATTGACCGGCTTGTTGGTTGTGCAGACGTAGTTCCGCACTCTGTCCAGAGATGGTGCTGTTCATGTAAATGCAACAGAGTGATAACTTGAGTAAGTGAAAATTCACACTCCGTAAAGTTTTCACTTTCACAACTGACACTGCATACCCAGCTTTCTGATCACTAGAAGGCACTTTATCACATCACGCGTAAAAATGCTAGAATTGAGTTGCATCGGTTGGAAATCCGCAGCGGTGGACGAAGTCAGTTTTGCACTTTAATCCATTTTATCCTCGTAATAGTGGACTAAAACGTTTGTACTTAATATTTGGAGCACGATCTTCAATAATAACACCGAAAATACCGCAATGCAGTCGATGAAATAAATAAAAACGAAAATAATTACGGAGGTTAAATGTTTATCCGCGAGCCTCCTACCCCCCGATAAACGATATTATATTTTAATTAAACTATATTTGTATTATAAACACATTTCCCTTCATCTAATACGTTGATTTGTTTTAAAAATTATTTTTATATTGTTTGTAATCTTGATAAGTAGCTTTAGCCTCCTAACAGATAACTCAAAATACATATTTATTTATTGTGTCAAATTATCTATCTTACATAATGACACTGTCGGGAAGTGCCTGTAATATTAAGAATATGATCGGTGGAGATGAGGGAGACTCAACCCGAATGCTGCAGACCAAGATGATTTATTCTGAAAAAACATAGAGACAACACAACTAAGACAAACACAATGTTAGTAAAACTACTATATATTATAATATAGTTAATTATACATAAAACTTGTTTTACTTCATGCTTGGGTATATTATTTGAATACTCATACACATATATATATATATATATATATATATATATATATGTCTTATATACTTAATAATATATACTACAACCTAATTTTATTTATACTAATAAATTTACATATTATAAAATTGACTAATGGTGAAAAGGTAAGGGATAATAGACATTTTAAGGAAGTAGGACGAGGGATAGCTGAGGGGAGGATATCATAAAGTGAACAACGTAATTTAGGACAGTCAAAAAATATGTGGTCCACGGTTCCTTCGTCCAGGCCACACTCACACATAGAGTGATCCCTGATTCGGAGTTTGGCTAAATGTACAGGAGTGCATGAATGCCCTAATCTTAGCCGACAGATTGTGGAGGTGGTAGTTTTATTAGCTTTTCGAAACTTAAAAAACCAGGGGTCAGCTGGGATCTCTGGTTGTATGTCGCCATAGAATTTACCTTTCTGATTTTTGGAAGTTTCCCAGAGCTTTGACCAAGATGCTTGTAGATGAACTTTAGGGAGAAGACAAAGGTCATGGGAATATATTTTAAAATGGTCCAAAGAGCCTGTCTGTATAGCATTTTTAGCACAGGAATCAGCGGTTTCATTACCAGGAATTCCTGAGTGTCCTGGAATCCAAGCAAGGACGATATTGATACAATAAAAATATTTTTCAGAAGTAAAAAATGTTTTGAGCAACTGGCATGTCACTTTGACAGTGACTTTTCGTGACATTACTTTGTTTACATAAAATATCTAAGATTCAGGAATGGAATATAGACCTCTAGGAATTTGGTAGCGGTGTTGCATTATTATTTTTAATACTAGTAGGAAAAAAATCGAACACAAAATAAAAAAATCGATTTATAAATAATCGATTTTTTGATAAATAATAATCGATCAATAAAAATCGATTTTTATGAAAAAATAATCGTCTTTTTTTAACATCCCTACGTAAAAGACAAATTAGAAGTATTTGCCTAAACATACCAACATTATATAGGCACTGGAGAACTTACTATCAATGTAAAGTAAAAGTAAAATATTTTATTTGCAAGAATGTGGGTTTACATAAATATGGTGATCAGAGTATTATGAGAGCCGTGTATGGTGCGAGAGCCCACTGCAAAAATACCTGTCATCGGCCCCCTAATGACCTAATTTGCGACAGGCGTAAATCTCGCGGTGATTGCTGTCATATATCATTAGTGGTGTCGGGAATGGCGTCGATTCGGCGGCACACCGACTAACCTTTTTCTCTAATTTTAATTTAGAGCTGTCAAACACCACTTTGCTATTCAGACATGACAGCCCTAACTAAAATTTAGAGATGATACGTCTAAATTACTCAACTTAGTTTACAGGCACGTTAAAGCCATTCGGCGGACACATTTTAGAGAAGTTTGTGCCTAAAATTTAAACGTAAAATGACTAAATAGACGGCACTTAAAACATGGCGATTAAAATTAGATACATAAAAAATCCAGTAATTTCTCTATTAAAAATTGTTGCTTCGTGATAGAATGCACGTCCCAGATATTGCACAGCCCGTATTGTACGACCAGGAATGTACGGCCCGTAATTGGTGTACATTATGGCTTCTAAATATCAGACAGACAGAGAATACTGGTCGCAAAATATTGCCTGTGCAAAACAGCCTGAGACCTTCACTGCTGAACATAGGCCTGGGCTAGTCTTATACGCCTTTACGAGAACTCATCATCATCATCATCATCACCATCATCCAGCCTGAAGACGTCCACTGCTGAACATAGGCCTTACCCACAGAGTGCCACTTTGAGCGGCTGCTCGCCTCGTGCATCCATCGGCTGGCCGTGATTATCACCAGATCGTCGGTCCACCCCGGGGGGGGCCGGGCTAGTTTTATACGCCTTTACTATAACTCATCATCACCATCATCATCATCACCATCATCCAGCTTGAAGACGTCCACTGCTGAACATAGGCCTCCCCCACATAGTGCCACTTTGAGCGGCTGCTCGCCTCGTGCATCCATCGGCTCGCCGTGATTTTCACCAGACCGTCGCGGTCCACCCCGTGGGGGGCCGGGTTAGTTTTTTACGCCTTTGCTATATAACTCAACTCAATACAACAAAACGTCATACGTCATATTTATCACAACACTCGTCGTTTCGTCACTTTTTACGATCATTAGGTAGGTAGGTAGGTACCTACTTTAAATAAATAACGTATTTAAAATAAATAGTTGCTTTATCTGCAGATTTTCTATTACCTAGTACAGCTACTCGACACTAGAGGCGCGAGTGGCGTCACTTCATTTAGTTGCACGGCTAAGCAGTTTTAAATTAAGTTCAACGTAAATACCGAATAGCTTTTGTGACGCTTGGCGACTTAACTAAAATTTTAGAGTGGGCTAAAATAAGAGATCTCTAAAACCACCGAATCGACACCAATGTATGCTTCGTTACTGCTGTCGCATTGCTGTTGCAAATTTTACGTAATTACCCCGCCGATCCTGCCGGCCCTGATCCGCCAGGATCGGCACTGTTAGGTGTCGGATAACGATCTAAAGATAGCCTATTGGGGTACCCGATGACGTAGATATTTGTGCAGTGGGCTCTCGCACCAGTACATTCTACCATTACAAATGATGTGCAAATCTCCATGCAATGCAATCAATGAGCATGGTTCATCTGAATAGGAGCAATTCAATAATAAAAATAATAAGTGTCACTTTCTAAATTATGGTCATATCTATTGGAATTTAATTAAGCAATTACTATTATGATTACAGATTATTTCATATAGTAGTCAATTGTTTCTATTAGGTACCTATAATATAATATCATTATTGTCAATTATTACTAATATTTAATTGCGAGATCATCTCGCCCCCACCCCCCCCCCCCCAGCCACCGATGGTCAACCCCTGTAGAAGATACACCTGTATAGGTACGGACTGCGTGCTTTGATTTTATGTACTAAATAATCAATAGCTGTGTGGTTCGCAATGCATGAAGAATAAAGTAATATTGTTCTGTGAAATGCTTTGTGACTACTGATAGCTCAGTGGGTACCTACTGGGTAGAATAGTAACCACTAACTACAGACAGATCTCAGAACTATTAACCCTGCCTTCTGAACTGTAGGTTTCGGGTTCGAGAGTCGAACTCACCCACGAAGGGTTCCGTACCAATTATCTATCCTTGCCATGTAGTGTTGAGTACCAGTACTATTTATAGCAGCGCCATATATGATTCATCTGGTAAACAAGTAAAAAAATCACGTTTGTTGCATGGGAGCCCGCTTAAAAATTTATTTATATGTTTTTTAGTATTAGTTGTTATAGCGGCAACAGAAATAAATCATCTGTGAAAATTGCAACTGTCTTACTGTCGCAGCGCAGTTCATGAGATACAGCCTGGTGACAGACGTACAGCGGTGCCTTAGTAATAAAGTTCGTTTTACTATTTGGGTACGGAACCCTAAAAATACTACATTGGTCTTTCTTCTGAATCATATTCCATTCCATTAAACAAGATACCAATGCCGTAGCGTGTGATCCTGGCGGTGTGAGAATAGCTGGTCCTATTCTCACACCACTGGGATCACACGGGAACACAAAACCTACTTAGAGCATAATATTCTTATTATTTATCACATTAACACTCCACTAAACTGAGGTCTATGCTAAATAAACTTTTATGTGTGCAGTTAATAAAATATTACCAATATTAAAAAGTGTTATATTATTATAATTCAATATTGTTACATATTACAAGGAAAATAATACAAGCCACTTCATTAAAAAGCACCAAAGTTATAAAAACTTTGTAATTAAAATAGGTACCTACATGATAAAATATGACAATTAAATACAGTTAGTTACAAATTGAATGGTTATATGGTATCGAAAATATTGGTATATATACAGTTTCTATCTACCTACAGCTATTATTGTTATTGAGCTTTAGTAATTGGGTCACATTTTCACAGCACTGCACACTGTACAGTTTTGACACTGAGTCCCATCAGGCAGACACTCTATGTGGAAGGAATGTCTGCAGTTGTAAACTATCAGGTTGGAAGCGTTAGATAAGTCCCTAATTATGATTCGCCCTTGACATATGCAGCACAAGAACTCATCAGTCACAGAAATTCCCCGCTGCTGGCCTATAATCAGCTTTTCATGTAATTCAAAGTAATTGTGCAAAGTGATCACTTTGCAAGCTTCTTGTACCGACAGCTGCAAATGGTAATCACACATCATCTTCGCCAGGGCATCCTTCAAATCTTTTATTTCACATCCTGATTGTATATTCTCTATCAACATTCTAGGGTCTACATAGTTTCCTATTCTTTTAAGAAGCAGTGTCACATACTCCGGCTTGTGAATAGTTTGCTGAATAAGGTCATTCCACAATTCTCTATCGTTGTGTTCCTGACAGAAGTTGATGGCTTGGTTTATATCTTTCAGTTGTTCAATTATAATCTGCAACGCATCTCTTGTATTACCTATTCTACCCAAGAGAAAAACCATTTCAGGGTAAAACGAATTACTCTGGCACACATCTAAAGCATCTTGTATGGGGTAATTGTCACTACTTTTTAGAAAAGAAAGCAATTTATCCGTGTCATATTTTGCATATAATTTAACAAGAATGCCGTGGTCCCACCCATTGGGTTCAACTTTGTTGTATGCATGCAAATACTTGAACAAGAACACTTCGTGGCTGGCCAGCTGCTTCTGAACTACCTCCACTGGCACTTTAGCCTTTTTTGTTTCAAGAAGAACTGAAATAGTTTTATCACAGTTAAGCATCATCAAAGCAAGTATTTTGTCATGAATCACATTGTACATTTCATGTTCTTTGATCAGTTTGAAGACATCTTCATGTTGCAGTTTCAAATAAGCTGTTAGTGCCTTGTCATATTTCTTTTGATAGCAATAAAGTAAGGCCAGCACTTCTAAGTAAATATTGTTATCAACCTCGGTCGTTAACAAATGTTCTAGTACTTTATTTATAATTACACCAGTGTTATACAGAGTAGGGCTCCAACTTTGTACAATTTTAAAAAACCCTTCAGGGTCTACTTTAAGATATTCGTAAAGTATCAACTCGTAAATGTGCGCGCTCAATGCCTGCTCTGGAGACTTTGGTACATAAGGACTGATTGCTCGTAGTTGATTGACTTCATCAAACTTGAGGATCTGATTTTCCCACAGCACTTTATCATGTTTGCATATTCGTGCGCAAAGAATGGCAGCATCATCATAAAGCTTTTCCGATATCAAATAATCTAAGTACTGCTGGCCTACAGTTACCACAGAATTTTTTATAGTTTTACCACCAACTTCTTCTAAAACAGTAATGGCTTTTTCAAATCTGCCGTTCTCTGTTAACCATTTCACTTTATCATCAATATCGGTGGGACTAGCTATTACAATCTCTTTTGGTGATACTATGAAGAACCTGTTTTCTTCAATAAGCATGTCTAAATGATAGTCATTGCATGAATACTCATCAAACCCTCGGATATTCAAATGATCTGTTGATAGTTCACAGAATTCCCCACAATCTTTATAATCGGCAACAATCAGAACTGGTCTATGAGGTTTACTAGTTTCTGGATCACATTCTTTGGGTACTCCTAATAATACTAATTGGTCATTGAACGGTCCTAAGCCGCTGATGTAGTAGTCGGTTGGGAAAGTATGTACGGGGTCTACTAGATACTCAGTGACATCCCGGGTTTGCAGTTCTACTTGGCTTCGTTTTCTTATGACACAGATCCTAATAGTGTCGATCCAGCCGATCATTAGCGTTCTAGGGGCCGACCAGAGAAGGTTGCAGCGGTAGTCTTCAATATTCCTGTTAGGGGTCTTCTCCCATGGAATGAGACCGAGTGAGCAGTGTGCGATAAGGTCGTAGATGCGCACGCCAACCTCACTGGCCCACGCCACAAATCGGTCTTGCAGCGCCATCGCCTGTACATAGCCCTCACACTCGCACAGCACTGTGCTGCGGACTCGGTTTAGGAATGCTTTCTCATATAGTGTCAACTTATTGTCACCTGAAAGAGTTTAAAGGGAATAGATACAACTAATCATACTAATCACAACTATAAAAATTTCTAAAAAAACTCACACAGTTTATAATCTAAAATCATCACATCTAAAAATGTTGGTAAAAAAACCTAAATAGTATACACATAATGAAATGTAGGCTAAAAACAAGTATTTTTATGATCTTATTTGAATCTATGTAATATGTATGATACAATTAAAATTGGAATCCTTTAAAAATGTAGCAACATCATCATCATCAACAGCCTGAAGACGTCCACTGCTGAACATAGGCCTCCCCCAGAGCACGCCACCTTGAGCGGCTGCTCGCCTCCTGCATCCATCGGCTCCCCGCGGCTTTCACCAGGTCGTCGGTCCACCGAGTGGGGGGCCGGCCTACGCTGCGTCTTCCGGTTCGTGGTCGCCACTCGAGAACCTTTCTTCCCCATCGGTTGTCAGTTCTACGAGCGATGTGGCCTGCCCATTGCCACTTCAACTTACTAACTCTAAGAGCTATATCGGTCACTTTAGTTCTCCTGCGGATCTCCTCGTTCCGGAGCTTATCTCGCAGGGAAACACCGAGCATAGCTCGCTCCATAGCTCGCTGCGCGACTTTGAGCTTACTAATGAGGCCAACAGTAAGAGACCATGTCTCAGTTCCATAAGTCATCACTGGCAACACACACTGATTGAAAACTTTCGTTTTCAGGCTCTGCGGTATTTTGGACGAAAAGATAGGACGAAGCTTCCCGAACGCTGCCCAGCCGAGTTGGATTCTTCGCGCCACCTCTTTGTCGAAGTTGGACCTACCTAATTGGACAATCTGTCCTAGGTAGACATACTTGTCGACAACTTCGAGAGTATCGTTCCCAACAATTACCGGTATAGGTGGAACATGAGCATTAGACATGATCTTTGTCTTGTCCATATTCATCTTAAGACCAACCTGCTGGGAGACTCTACTGAGGTCGTTGAGCATGGTGCTAAGGTCCTCGAGCGATTCCGCCATTATGACTATATCATCGGCAAAACGAAGGTTAGTGATGTACTCGCCATTTATGTTGATGCCAGATCTTTTCCACTCCAAGAGCTTGAAAACATCCTCCAATGCGTTTGTGAACAGTTTCGGAGAAATAACGTCTCCCTGTCTCACGCCTCTTTGCAATGGAATTTGTTCCGTACTCTGGTCCTGTAGTCGGACTGACATAGTGGCCTTACTGTACAAACACTTCAAAACTTCGATATACCTATAGTCAATTTGGCATCGCTGCAAGGACTGCAGCACCGCCCAAGTCTCGATTGAATCGAAGGCTTTCTCACAGTCCACAAACGCTAGGCATAACGGCCGATTATACTCTTCGGTCTTCTGTATAATCTGGCGCAGCGTATGGATGTGGTCTATGGTGCTAAAGCCTTTTCGGAAACCGGCTTGTTCGGGAGGCTGGAATTCATCAAACCTGCGTGCGAGACGATTCGTAATGACTCTCGAAAACAGCTTATACACATGACTCAAGAGCGAGATGGGCCTATAGTTCTTCAATAAGGTGTTATCGCCTTTTTTGAAGAAGAGCACCACCACGCTCTTGTGCCATGCCTCTGGCGTTATACCTTCAAGGATGACAGAATTAAATAACTTCTGGAGGACTAAAAGTACCGGTCTACCACCCGCTCTCAGAAGTTCGGTCGTAATTCCATCTTCACCTGGTGCCTTGTTGTTTTTAAGCTGTTTGAGGGCCATTCTAATCTCGTACAGGCTGACGTCCGGGATATCTTCGGTATAGTGTCGGACTAACTTGGCTCTGATGTCCTGAGCTGTGTTAGTAGCGGGCTTACGTGTCGAGGTGTATAACTGTCCATAGAAGTTCTCGATCTCTCTCAGAATCTCAGGCTTGGATGAAATGACGCTACCATTTTCGGTCTTCAGTTTTGTCATTTGGTGTTGCCCAATAGACGAATCCTTTGCGAACACTTTAGAGCCTTGGTTCCGCTCAATTGCGGCCTCAATACGTGAAGTACTAAGAGCACGCAAGTCGTGTCGCAAGGAACTCCAGATTCGTCTATTGAGTTCACCGTAGGCTGACATATCAACTGAAGACTGCAGCTTCATTTCGCTCCGGTCGGCCATTAGCTCAAGAGTTTTTTCTGAGAGCTTTTGAGTCTTCTTTCGGCGTTGGGTCTTAAAGAATTTCGATCCAACAGCTTGGACAGTTTCCACCAACCCGTCGTTTAGCTCGTCCACTGTGTTACAGTCGGCTAGGCACTGGAAGCGATTTTGGAGTTCCAGCTGAAAGCCTTCGGGGTTTTGGATTTGGACAGGATTTGGACGGAGCGTAGACTTCACCAGACGTGACCTTTCGAGCTTAACATTGATATTCAATGTGCCTCTAACAATACGGTGATCGCTACCGGTTTTCACCTTGCTGATCACAGAGACATCATCGAATATGTGCTTCTTGGTCGTCATGATGAAGTCTATCTCATTTTTAGTGGAACCGTCGGGACTTATCCACGTCCACTTCCTGGATGGCCGCTTCTCGTAGAAGGAATTCATCATAAAGAGTCCCTCCTTCTCCATGAAGTCAGCCAGCCTCTGTCCTCGAGGGTTCCGCTGCCCGTATCCAAATGGCCCCACTCTCAGCTCATCGCTATTCCTTGTGCCCAACTTCGCATTGAAGCAACAGTACATTTTTTTTTTTTTTTTTTTTTTTTTTTTTAATGTGATTAAATGACGTGACGAGCAAGTCGTTCACCTGATGTTAAGTGACACGGCCGCCCATAACAGTTGCAGTGTCACCCGGAACTTTAAAACAATAAAGTTTCGCGTGACACTGCACTGCGCACGTCATCCTGAGACATCACCCAGTCCAGTAATCAGATTACTAGACTGAGTGATCAGATCATAAAGTCTCATTTGCCCAGTAATTTCACTAGCTACAATGCCCTTCAAACCGGAACACAGCAGTGCTTGCACACTACAGTACATACTAAATGATAAAGAATATACCTACCTAATAATGAGCTGTGATATATTGTGATATTAAATTCAGTTTGCATTTAAATAGTGGCAGTACCTATCATTTATTTATTTATTTATTTTATTTGGCACACAAAACAGAATATAACCAAATGAAAGAACAAGAAGAAAAAAAAACATACATTTTGAGCTAGATTATATCCCAAAACATGTGTACACATCATGATTGACAAACTGTTAGTAGAATATTTAGTAAAAATAGTTTTAACTAAGTACATTCCTTATGGTATTGATTTGAATCTTGAATGCACAATAATCATTCAAAGTTCCGAAATATAATAGCTGAAACGTCTCTTTTAAATTTTGCTATCAGCAGGGTTAGCATGGAACGGTAGACAAAATTATCTTTCCCCGTTTTATGTCACTTTCTTCATACTTGCTTGGAGTAAAACAGGGGAAAGACAGTTTTGTCCACTGGCCGTGCTAACCCTACAGGTGATAAATAACTTAACATTCATCAGGCCAAAAATAGCAGCTGTGTGTTTTGCTATTGATTGATTAGATAAGGTGTTCAGTTTGACCAGGTTTGACCATATTTCACCTGATGTTAAATACTAATTTTATGGTGGAAGGCAGTGCCACACCATCAATATAAGCTCCAATTGTTTGTGTGGTTCAACAATACAATTTTGTTTTTAATTAGATATATTACCAGTGAGAAATCTCCTGCCCGTACCAGCTCTGAAGTAATAAGGATCCAATACTATTGATTTAACTTTCCTTCCCACATTGAAGTTGTGGGTATTTTCATTGGTATATAGTCCATACACTAACACTTTGCCATCGTCAGAGCAGCTCGCGATGTAATCTCCGTTAAGGTCTACAGAGATCTTATTCACTGCTATGGCGTGAGCCTGGAGCTCTTTACCTTTACCATCTTGGGTTATCGGCACAGTATTTCCCTCATGGTCTAAAAGGTGTATGACTCCCCATTGGGTTCCCAGGCAGATAAACTTTGTATGCACACAAATACAGCTCACTGCGTCTTTCAATAGTATGTTTTGTACATCGTTTCCCATTCGATCATACTTCAGTTTCGGTTCTTCGTCTGGAGGCAAACTTTCGCCATCCAAATTGTGTACAGCCATGACTGTAAGCTTCAACAGGGAAGGAAGAAACTAAGCGCTGATCACATTATTGATATGGAAAAGAAAATCTAAAATATTTTTCCTTCCTCAAATCCTTTAATTCCAATTTTCCATTGTTATTATGGCACATGACAGTTGACACTTTACCTGCGTTCGGATAGCCTACTGATGGCAAAATTAAAAGTTAAAAACGACAAAAATGATCACATGCACCGTTCGTTTTGGGACTGTGTGAGCAAAAGTTGCGTTTTTAACTGTTTTCGTTCACCATTCGGATAGCTCAAAAACAGTTAATGAAGCCATCGTGAACTGCCAATTTTGACCCACCTGCGGAGGTATTTTTTTTTTTTTTTATGTTATCGAATGACGTGACGAGCTAGTCGCTCGCCTGGTGTTAAGCGACACGGCCGCCCATAACAGATTGCAGTGTCACTCGGAACTCTAAATTAAAGTTTCGCGTGACACTGCGCACTGCGCACGTCATCGTGAGACATCTCACAGTCTAAAAGTTTTCTAGACTGTGAGATCAGTTCATAAAGTCTCATTTGCCCAGTAATTTCACTAGCTACAATGCCCTTCAAACCGGAACACAGTAGTGCTTGCACACTACTGCTTGGCGGTAGAATAACTGGCAAAGCGGTGGTACCTACCTAGACGAACTTTGCAGAAAAGTCCTACCACCTAGTATAAAAGGGGGTTAAAAGTGATCGTTTTCTGACATTAGAGACTGACATAGAATTTTTGTCGCAGTTATATAAAAATTACTGATTTTTATTGTGAAAATTGTAGTTATCGTAATGATATAGCACGGAGAAGTGAGAAGGAAGACATAACTTTACGTGTATATGTATAATGCAAAATTCCACCAATTTGTTATTTGACATTTGAGATAACACACCGCATTTGGTTATTTTGCGTTCGTTTTGGGTAGTGAGTAAAAGTGGTAAGTGGCATTATTGGCGAAATTCTCAAACCGAACGCTATTGCAAATGCCAAAAACGATAGATACCAATCCGAACGCCCGTGTTGACACTAATCGCTATGCTATCTGACTGACGGACGGACGGGCGCAAGGCGCAATGAATGACATGTTACGTGACGTTTGACTTGACAGCTTGAGCATGCAAGTAGCCAGCTGAGAGTTTTGGCGGGAACATGAAAAAGTTCACGTCGTTTCATTGTATCATTTTTCTAAACTTGTGGTTTTTCCAGTGTTAATGGTTAAAATTGGTGGTGTTTTACGCATTAAGTGCTGAATTACGAGCATGAGTCTGGACAAGTGATATAATGTAGTGAAACGTGGTTTTTCGTGTTGCTTCCAAAATTCCATAGAAGCTTCTAGTAAAGTCGCCACCACTTTACTAGGGTATGACTTAGACTGGACTATGATTACCTGACTTAGACTGGACTGTGATTAAGACTTAAAGACTTGACTTTAAACGTGAAATATTCCATAACTCGATGAATAATTACAATACTTGACACTGGCTAAATACACTATGTGTGGAGCCAAAATATAAGAAAAAAAAAAAAAAAGTAGCCAGCTGAAAAATATAATAAGGCTGCCACCAGACGGTAAGTTCATCAGTCCCAAGCTTTCTTATTAAAAAAGGAAGAAAGCTATTTATCTATGGTTACCCCTTAGTAGTTTATGGTTTCAATCTAACATTTCCGTTTCCCTTTAAATATTGGCGTTTGGCGCGCAGCATATTTCTTTCGTTTCGAAACTTTCGAAAGAAAAGAAAATACAAATAGAAATAAAAAGTTACTTTGCGACGCATGCAGGCACGCATTTCACTTAATTTTCATTTAAAAACAACGTGTGTCCCTACAAGTCTATCCATCCGGGTAGTTTTGTGAGGAGTGCAAATTTAGAATAATGGACAATAGCACCAATTTCACATTCAATCCGCGACGTTACGAAGATAATTTATCGAAATTTGGAAAAAAAGTTCTGAGTACACTAGTAGACAAGTGGAAATCTGGTAAGTAGGTATGCTTTAGGTACTTGTGAACTTTCTTAATGTAGGATGTAGGCTTTAGGTACTTGTGAACTTTCTTAATGTAGGATGTAGGATGTAGGAATGTAGGACGTATTGTAAAAATATCGATCATTTTTAAAAAGGAAGAATCTTTTTCATTTTAAGGGCCTTAAAGTTTTTTTATACGTTTGGCAGTACGCAGTAGGTATGAATATGAAAATGAACTCAAATCGTTTCGTACGAATACGTGGAATATCCACAATGTACGATAAGTATAGGTAGTTCTGCAGCAGAACTGCATGTCTAGTCTACCATCCCAGCTGCAGCGGATATGGAAGCTGTACCTGTAGGGTTAGCACGGCCGGTAGACAAAACTGTCTTTCCCTTGTTTTACTCCAAGCAAGTATAAAGAAAGTGACGTAAAACGGGGAAAGACAATTTTGTCTACCGTCCATGCTAACCCAGCTGGGCATATATAGGCATACACTTCATAAATGGCCCGTTCCCGGCACTAGAAGGACTACTGAAAAGATTTAATCGTAGGTACCTACTAATAAGTCTAAGGTCCAGACCGTTTGTACCTATGAGGCTATGAGATCGGTATAAAGACATAATTAGTGTAAGTTACCTATTAAGATTATCTAATATTAGCTGCCTTGTTTTAGACAGGACTCGTGCACGGAACACATTTCAGCAACGGTTTTCGTCTTCAATCCAAAATAGAAGAGTTTTGCAGTAAGTCCTATCTGCTTGTTCGCAGCTTACGTACCTACCCCCGTATATACCCCCGTACTAATAATCACTGCATCACAGTGGAATAGCTATTCACGTGTTTTCTCTTATTTTGTCTTTGCCTATTTCAAACTCGATAGAACAAACACACTAAATAAGTATTCCTCTCGTACACAATGTTTTACATTAATACGGCGGTGGAGTCTTTGTAGTTATATACCTTAAATAATCATAAGTACTTAGGTAGGTAATAGATGTAATGGCACATGGGAAACGTAAGTACTTATTATGTACTTCAGCCGGATGACAACCACTGCTGAACAAGTCTCGCCCATAAAGCACCTTCTTCGCAGGTGCCTTGAAAATCGCAGATTTTAGTGTAGGTACCAAGGTAGAGCTGCTTTCTCGGATGTTCCCTTAACCGCCTCTAGTACCCATACGGCACCCACGGAAAGGGGTGGTCCTTTCCTTACGCCGCGCCGGGAGCACACGTCACCGCTGTAATGCTTAATACCACATATCTGTACGAGGTACTGGTCTGTACTTAATCATCAGTAGCCGGAAGACTTCCACTGCAGAACATAGGCTTCCCTCAGAACACCACTTTGGACGCTTATCATAGGAGGGGTTTGCCATAACCACCACGCTTAGCAGGCGGCTTGGTGATCGTAGAAGATTTTAATGTACCTACCAAGGAGAATGCTGCTGCCTATTCCCTGGATATTCCTTTTTTATGTACTAGGTAAATGAGTGACGTGATGAGCCAGTCGTTTGCCTGATGTTAAGCGTCACGGCTCCGAGTGATATTGCAATCTGTTATGGGGAACAGATTGCAGTATCACTCGGAACTCTAAATTAATATAGTTTTGTGTGACACTGCACTGCGCACGTCATCCTAAAGAGATTACTAGACTGTGTGATGAGGTCATAAAGTCTCATTTGCCCAGTAATTTTTCCAGCAACAAGGCCCTTCAAACCGGAACACCCTAGTGCTTGCACAGTACTGCTTGGCGGCAGAATAACTGGCAAACCGGTGGTACCTAACTAGACGAACTTTGCAGAAAAGTCCTACCCTCAGCTGTCGTAAGAGCCGGCTAAGGGGGCTACCCCTTAGCCGGCTCTTACGACACCAACGGGAAGAGATGGGGTGGTCCTATCGCAAACTGGGACCACACGGTGGAGCGGCATGGAGGTCTGCGTGTTTAATACTTACTTATTATCTACCCATTTCATTGACGATTTAAGTAAAAAGTCGTGAATCTAAAAAGAGCCCTTCACATTGTGTGAAAATTCAATAATGTTGTACGGAGATGAGATGAGTGGAACACCCTGCTAGCGTCCTTATTTCCAGCTAACTATACACTAGACGTGTTTCCGTCATATGAGACAGTGGTCGTATGCTTTGTCTATGTAACTACAATTAAAATAAAGGTACTGTATTGACAGATTTTTAATATTCAGTTTCAGAGACGAAGGAAGTTTTATCAGACCACCACCTCTATTAATAGAGAAAGAAATTCATAAAACAGCAAACGATTTTTATTATGAAAACTCACTTGACTTAAATGTAATAGAAAGAAACTTGCCACATGTTCCAACTACTTTAGAACTAGTTCAAGCAGTTGATACCTCACATAATATTACCGGTATTGACAGCATTAATGTTCCGGCCCGTGGTTTAATCAATCCAGTAATAAATGGTCATATAGTTACGAATCTGAATAATACAGTATCTACTGGCACAGCCACAGACCTGCCAACAACTAATAGTAGAGCTGATGACAATACAATTAACGATATTGATTGGAATAATATGTTTGATACTGAATTACTTCCAGAGGAAATTATAAACAACGAAGAAATATTTTTAAAACAAACTGAAACTCCTGCCCAAAACAATTTCAATATAGATCTTCCCAGGAAAACGGTAAAGAAAGCCAATAAAACTAAAACAAACGACCCACAACTAAAGTCAGACAAAGAAACCCTAAAATCAAAACGTAAAAACCAAGCAATTACGGATGCTATCCCACAAAAAGTGAAAAAAGTATCGGAAGTGAATAAAAATAGTTTTCGCAAGCAAAAATATACAAAAGCTGTTAAAAACTGGCTTGACGACGTAAATCCAAACAACTTGGTAGAAAAAGATGAAGTAGATAACAAAAGCACTGAACCGTATAACCCAATAGAACAAAATAAAGTAACATCAGAAGTTAAGAAAAACACCAGGAAAGTCATACAAGCTCAACTAGCCAACAAAGATGGTATAATGAAGTATGGGAAACCTAACATAGAGAAGGCCAAGTTTGAAAACGATAACTGCAAAACTGAAGAATCTGCTGAAATCGCTAACAAAAATGTAGTTGTCAAAAATAAAGCTGAAAATGAACATGTGGATACAGAAAAGAGCAATAGTAAAGATAAAAGGAATAAGCCAAAATTCGTAGCTCCAATAAAATCACAAATCCCTGTCAAAGACGTGGAGTTTAAAGTTGTAACTATCAACGAAAACAATATCAGGGATCATACAGATACACTAAGCTGTATTAGGAACCAGGAAATAGTTACGGTTCTTGTCTACAGGTAATGGATTAGTAATGTTGATACCCATGTAATTCTGTGATTTAGACGTTATAAAGGTTATTATTATTGCGTCTTACAGCAATGGATTCTCTCAGTTGAACAGCCATCACACTGAAGAAACCTGTAATCCTGAAGGCTTCATCGTTAGCATTCAAGACGATTTCTTCTACTTTCAAGGAAAACATAACAAGTGGGTACCTATAAAATAAATAAATAAATAATAACCTACCAAAAAAAAACCACCAAAATTAATTACCTACCATTCTGGTACTAATATTTATTACAGAATAATTCTTCAGGCATTATTGGAGAATAATAGAATCGTATGTTATGAAGGAAAAGTTTTACTTATTTATTTCAAATCCAAGCTTGATCTGGATATTCACAACATCGAAATTATAGATGCAAAGGTAAATAAATAAAAATATATTACAGGGAAATTTAATAGTTATTCAATTTTATTAGTAATATTTATAATGAAGCGCTATATATTTTTGCTATTCTAGATAGGTGGAAGTCTTTTAGATCCAGACAGTCCTCCCGAAAATTTCTCCGATCTCCAAAAGCTATTGTCCTTCACTCCACAATTTACAATAGCCACAGAATGCGTCCTGCAAAAAACAGCATGGTATGCTACACTTTTAAAAGAATGTGCCTCGAAGCTTACGAGTTTACTGATGCAGGAAGGCCAAGTTTGGAACGTTTTCGTTGATATAGAAATGAAATTACTACCAATAATAGCAGGTAACTATTATAAAATCACCGGTCTCGTAACTCGAGCGTGGCAGAATAATATAGGTACTTTAGGATATGAGTTTATAATGTTTTTCACAGAAATGGAAAGACGTGGCGTAAGCATAGACTTGCATAAGCTTAAGTCAATGGAGGAAATTTTGTTGACGAAAATGAAATCAGTTGAGCTGGAGTGCTACAAGGCAGCCGGGAAAACGTTTCAGATCAACTCGCACGTGCAAGTGAGAGGTTTGATCTACGACGAACTTCAGCTCGATGCTAAATGCAATATTAAGATTAGAGAGACTATTTCTAAAGGAGCTAAATCTACTTCAGAATCAATGGCAAGTTCTTTTTGACATTATAATAGGTACCTACATTACCTACTCTTTTTCTCTGAATGACTGAACAATATCTTTTTGTATGTGTTGATAACCATTAGCTTCGGAGTCTCGTATCAGAGCATTCGCTTCCCAAACTGATCTTGGAGTACCGACATTTACACAAAGCGCACGCGACGTTCCTGGCCGGTATCGCTCAACATGTGAAAGATGGTATTGTCAGGCCTACTTGGTAAGTTAATAATTTTCATAAGGCCATAAAGTCATTTGAATTCTTTACTGCTTCACGATCATTTACCTCGAACAGCAATAAAGTTTCTCTGTGAATCTTCAATAATAAATCAGCATCCTTTCATCACCAGGGTACAGACAGCAGCTGCCACTGGACGAATAGCTTCAAACAATCCAAACTTGCAAGCTATACCTAAAGCACCATTCAGCCTCGTTTTGTTCCCAAAACCACAAGATGAAGCACGTAAGTTCTCCAGCCGAACAATGTTCTTTAAATTCTGTGTTCTAAGAGACCATAACTTATATTAAATTGTTTTTGTTGACATTTGACATGTACACTTCATAGCTTCCGGATTACTTAGCTATTATAACACAAAAATAATCTAACACCTAGATACTTATTTACTTTACTATTACACCTTTCTTTCACCCAGGTGACCTGAGCAGGTGGACTACGGGCAGTGCCCGTTCAAAACCCATATTTTTTAGCAGTTAGGTGACGATATGGCCATAGATAGCGTCACAGATAATAATATATAGTGTTAAGAATTGCTTCTCAAGTTAAGCTGCTGGAACTCGCTGTTAATCTAAAGTATAGTGCCATGAGCACGATCAATGATCAGCGGCACCTAACAATTTGGAGTATTGTATGGAGAGTTATGGGTTTTTTGAAGTCATTTTTTAGAGTCATAGAAATCGTAATAATAATGTTTAAAGTAGTGCAGGTACCTACATTATATTTAATATAGGTACCTACACCTTCACTAATAAGGCAGATATTTACTTGAACTTATCATCACCTCTTACCGCAATCGAAATAAAGACCTCAAGGGAATCGCTTCCAGCAGTACAAAGATTCACTTGAGGCTAAGAAGCTCGGGTAACGCCCCAGGGCGCACGTATGTCCATGTGCAGCGGAGAGCGCGCCGGGCGGGGCGCTGCGGTTCCGGGGCGTGTACAGGAGCCGCGCGGGGTACTCGCTGGTGGCGGCCGACTTCCAGCACGTGGAGTGCCGCGTGTTCGCGCTCGCGGCCGGCGACGTGCGCCTGCAGGCCGCACTCCGCGCGCCCGACCTCTTCCGCGTGCTCGCCGCCACATGGTGACCGCACTTCCAGCACGTGGCGTGCGCGTGTTCGCGCTCGCGGCTTGTTCACTCCATCTCTTGTATTCTAACTAGAAGAGTACCTGTAAGAGTACATTAGTGCTGCTCACAGGCTAGATTAGAGAACAGTCACCTTCATATATGGTTACTACATTAGTTTACACTAATCTATAAAAGAAGATACGAGTACGTATGTGATGTTGGTGGTGGAAGTTGATATATAAATAAATAAATATATTATGTAACTTTACGTAACGTAGGTACATTCCATAGGCGGCGGTGACCACTTACCACCAGGTGAGCTGCCTGCATGTTTGCCACTCATCTCATTAAAAAAAAACCATGACAACCAAGAAAAGAAAACGCACCCTCACAAGTTCCTCTCGGATCTAATTGAGCTAGAGCTGTGGAAAAATTTGACGTCACCGTTCTTTAATAATGTAACTTAACGCTCTGTAATAATATAAGTTGAACACCGCTAGAGTATGATATGTGAGACGGTATCAACAGGCTGAACAAGCCGGAGAGCGAGGTGAGCGTGGCGGAGCGCGAGCGCACGAAGCGCATCGTGTACGCCAGCCTGTACGGCGCCGGCGTGCGCAAGCTCATGGACATCCTCGACCTCGGCTACGACCAGGCGCTCGCCATCACCGCCAGCTTTAACAGTACATATACAATCTTTATCTTCACTTTGACAGTTCTGTAGCAAAGTTTTTATGAAACTTTAATTTCATGCCTTTGTACTTTGATGTGGTTGGATTTGTGGTAGTCATTTTTCAAAATTTGTGCTGTGCTGTCCCTACCCATATCTTCCCGTGGGTGCCATAAGAACCAGCTAAGGGCATATCTTCAAGGTATGGGTCGCAGCATTTCCCTTCGATACATTAAAATCTGCGATCACAACGTCGCCTGTCTATAAGTGTGTGATGATTATGGCAGCTCTATGTTCAGCAGTGGACGTCTTCCGGCTGTTCACCATGTGATGTGATTTTTTTAAATCGAATACTTGTATCATTGATGGATTTGAAACGTTTTCATAATGTCAGTTCCACCGAGGGCAGGAAAGGGGTAGATGGGAACCCATTCGACCCAAGGTCTCAAACTGATGGTCCCACGATAAAAGTTTCAGCAAGTAATCGGAAAGCCTTCGTAAAGTTTCAAAGAACGACTCTCATGTCAATATATTACATACCTATATATCTGAATAGAAAACCTAAGCTGTTATAGTCGGGAATCAAAACGTTGAAACATTTATCACAATCGCAAGTGAGCATGTTACGGTGACGTGTACCAGCAGCCGGGCGCGGTCCACAGGCACGTTCCCCGCCCTGAAGAGTTTCGGGCGGGCGGTGGCGCGCGCGTGCGCGGCGGGCGGCGGGCGGCTGGCCACCGCGAGCGGCCGCGCGCGCCGCCTGCCGCACATCGCCAGCGCCGACCCCGCCCGGAGGGCGCAGGCCGAGCGCCAAGCTGTCAACTTCGTCGTGCAAGGTACCCGCCGCGCCTGACCTGACTCTACGCCGATAAACTAACATTGGAACCGTTCTATTGTTTTTCCACTCCCACTTGTAGTATGATCACATAATAAAGTTCACTTATATTCACTTCACCTACTTTTATGTGCTCTAGAAGTAAGGAAGTGAAACGGAATTAATCCATGATTGATTTTGGTGAAGTTCTATTATGGGCAGCCGTAAAGCTTAACATCAGGTGAACGACTAGCTTGTCACGTCATTCAGTAGCATAAAAAAAAGTTACCGTAGAAGCCACTAAATAAGAGTAACCTTCTTAGGGCTAGGCTATTAGGCGCTTTGTATTTACTTCCGGTTCCATCCTTCTGGTAGGCACGTGGCTACCGCGAACCGTTGATGCCAGCACTATTGTAATTCGCAGCATAACGCCAGGGCCCCAACAGCCTACTATATTTAAATTGAGATTGCATTGCTTTACGATTGTCGATTTTGAGTTTTCACAGAGTTTTTATGAGAATCTATCAAAAAGTAACAATTGTATCTACATAAGAATTCAACCGCAATTTCAATCTGCCAAGCGATCATGCAACTTGATTGCAACCAATAGAAACACAAAATGTATAGATTATACAGTTTCAATACACAGTTTATTTGCATAGTAATTACTGTGGAAGTTTTCAAATTAGGAATGAAATTATTCTTGTTGCATTGCATTATGTCCGATACATGTGGTGGCGGCGGCAGGTGCAGCCGCCGACCTGTGCAAGAAGGCGATGGTGCGCACGGAGGCGCGGCTGCGCGCGCGCCGGCCGGCCGTGCGCGCCGCGCTGCTGCTGCAGATACACGACGAGCTGGTGTGGGAGGTCCGCGACCACCACGTGCGCGCGGCGGCCGGTACGCATGCCTACCCGCGCTCTTGGAACTGATCCACTTACGGGAATTTCCTGCTACCATGCAATACATCATTAATGGGATGACACCTATTGTTGAGTGATCTGACCTTCCCTAATTTGGCAAAAAGATACGAAAACAAAAGTCGCGATATTGGCTTGCACGAAAATAGAACATGATGAATGATTATATAATGGTCATCATTGCATTATAAGATGCCACCAAAAAAAAAAACAAATATAACCTATACTTATCATAAAACAGTAACAGGGTCAACTCTGTACATTCTGTGATATATTGAAAAAAGTTGTTGGAGGGCTCTCTATAATCGATACTAAAGCCAAAACTATATTTTTTTTCATTTTTGTCTGTCTGTCTGTCTGTATCTTAGCTGAGCATCACGCTGAAACTGCTGAATGGGCGATTCACAGCTAGTAATCTATAAACCCAGATAGCAATTTAAACTTGAATGCTGGTAATTAAATTAAATTAAATTAAATGGCTTGCAGCAACTTTGATGTATCAAAACTGGAAGATTGTTTCAAACAACAGTGGTCAAATGCTTTGCCTATAAACAATAAAAACTCTTGAGCTAATGGCCGACCGGAGCGAAATGAAGCTGCAGTCTTCAGTTGATATGTCAGCCTACGGTGAACTCAATAGACGAATCTGGAGTTCCTTGCGACACGACTTGCGTGCTCTTAGTACTTCACGTATTGAGGCCGCAATTGAGCGGAACCAAGGCTCTAAAGTGTTCGCAATGGATTCGTCTATTGGGCAACACCAAATGACAAAACTGAAGACCGAAAATGGTAGCATCATTTCATCCAAGCCTGAGATTCTGAGAGAGATCGAGAACTTCTATGGACAGTTATACACCTCGACACGTAAGCCCGCTACTAACACAGCTCAGGACATCAGAGCCAAGTTAGTCCGACACTATACCGAAGATATCCCGGACGTCAGCCTGTACGAGATTAGAATGGCCCTCAAACAGCTTAAAAACAACAAGGCACCAGGTGAAGATGGAATTACAACTGAACTTCTGAGAGCGGGTGGTAGACCGGTACTTTTAGTCCTCCAGAAGTTATTTAATTCTGTCATCCTTGAAGGTACAACGCCAGAGGCATGGCACAAGAGCGTGGTGGTGCTCTTCTTCAAAAAAGGCGATAACACCTTATTGAAGAACTATAGGCCCATCTCGCTCTTGAGTCATGTGTATAAGCTGTTTTCGAGAGTCATTACGAATCGTCTCGCACGCAGGTTTGATGAATTCCAGCCTCCCGAACAAGCCGGTTTCCGAAAAGGCTTTAGCACCATAGACCACATCCATACGCTGCGCCAGATTATACAGAAGACCGAAGAGTATAATCGGCCGTTATGCCTAGCGTTTGTGGACTATGAGAAAGCCTTCGATTCAATCGAGACTTGGGCGGTGCTGCAGTCCTTGCAGCGATGCCAAATTGACTATAGGTATATCGAAGTTTTGAAGTGTTTGTACAGTAAGGCCACTATGTCAGTCCGACTACAGGACCAGAGTACGGAACAAATTCCATTGCAAAGAGGCGTGAGACAGGGAGACGTTATTTCTCCGAAACTGTTCACAAACGCATTGGAGGATGTTTTCAAGCTCTTGGAGTGGAAAAGATCTGGCATCAACATAAATGGCGAGTACATCACTAACCTTCGTTTTGCCGATGATATAGTCATAATGGCGGAATCGCTCGAGGACCTTAGCACCATGCTCAACGACCTCAGTAGAGTCTCCCAGCAGGTTGGTCTTAAGATGAATATGGACAAGACAAAGATCATGTCTAATGCTCATGTTCCACCTATACCGGTAATTGTTGGGAACGATACTCTCGAAGTTGTCGACAAGTATGTCTACCTAGGACAGATTGTCCAATTAGGTAGGTCCAACTTCGACAAAGAGGTGGCGCGAAGAATCCAACTCGGCTGGGCAGCGTTCGGGAAGCTTCGTCCTATCTTTTCGTCCAAAATACCGCAGAGCCTGAAAACGAAAGTTTTCAATCAGTGTGTGTTGCCAGTGATGACTTATGGAACTGAGACATGGTCTCTTACTGTTGGCCTCATTAGTAAGCTCAAAGTCGCGCAGCGAGCTATGGAGCGAGCTATGCTCGGTGTTTCCCTGCGAGATAAGCTCCGGAACGAGGAGATCCGCAGGAGAACTAAAGTGACCGATATAGCTCTTAGAGTTAGTAAGTTGAAGTGGCAATGGGCAGGCCACATCGCTCGTAGAACTGACAACCGATGGGGAAGAAAGGTTCTCGAGTGGCGACCACGAACCGGAAGACGCAGCGTGGGCCGGCCCCCCACTCGGTGGACCGACGACCTGGTGAAAGCCGCGGGGAGCCGATGGATGCAGGAGGCGAGCAGCCGCTCAAGGTGGCGTGCTCTGGGGGAGGCCTATGTTCAGCAGTGGACGTCTTCAGGCTGTTAATGATGATGATGATGATAAACAATAAAAAAATAAAAAAAAAACTTGTCATGGCAAGTCTTGTTGACTTGAGGCAAGTTTGAATCAAACTTTCTAGTTTCCCAGCATCAAACTTGCATGAAGTTTGTTTCTTCAAAGTTTAAACAAAATTACAATAGCAAACTTGTATAATGTTTGCTTTTACAAGTTTCAGAGTCAGTTTTGATATTTTCTCAAAATTAAAATCATGTCCTTCGACCTTTATAATATAGTCCGTACCGTTACTGGGTACATTTAAGGTAAGGACTAAGGTCCACACCACGCAATGACTTATGACATGTGATATTAATTATTAATTAATCATGGTTATTGGTTCACAATGATATTTAAGCACCTAATAAAGCTAGTGTAACAAAACGCTTGTGCGATTCAGGATTTTGGAGCCACGTGAGTAACGCCATCTAGTTTCATTCGTAGTAACTAAATATACAACTTAATTTTATGTACTACGGATGAATTTTGACATACATTTAACAATAGAACAACGAAAACTAAGCAAACGTGGTTGCTAGCCTGATGGTAAGCGCTACTCTGCACGACACAAAAACTGACCCTACACTACAGTTTTTAAATTTTTTTGAAAATACATGTAATAGTTGTTCGCGTCTCATCTTACGTCGGTAAAGTAAGTATAGGTAAGTAGATGTACATAATTATTTGTTATCTTCCAGTGCTAATAAAAGAAGTGATGGAGGGCTGTGGGTACGAGAGCGGCATGCCGGCTACTCTACCTGTCTCCATCTCAACTGGCAAGAACTGGGGGGAGATGACAGAATACCAGACCAATGTACCTGATCAATAAGGAATGCGATGGTTAGGTATTGATTAAACATTTTGCACAACCATATGTGCCCTTATGGTTTACTAACTGATTAATATTTATCTATTCGAGTCTATAAATAGGTGGTTGAACGACGACGTCCGACGACGGCGTTTAAATTTATGATTATTGCTGTTTATTTTGTGAAAATAAAAAACTATTTTGTTTAGTTTTGTAACTTATTTAAGTAAATGGAAACATAAGGAACTATATCGGTTACTAACGGTGGTTTTTTTTGATCCGTAGTTAAGGTAACCAATGGTTAAAAACTCCTAACAAATTTTGACCATTAGTTAGATTTAGAAATTTTTTGTAATCTCTAAGAAAATCTAACTAATGGTCAAAATTCGTTAGGAGTTTTTAACCATTGGTTACCTTGACTACGGATCAAAAAACCCAGCCTTAGTAGGTAATACCCATACTTAGATTAAATAAATTGTTATTGAAATTGCACATTGCAATTCACGATAAGAATTTATTTAATCTTATCTTAAATTGCAATGAATATATACCTACCCACACTGCAATCTAAGATAAGACCTTTTTTAATCAACTCTAGGTAAATATAAATCGGTATAAAAGAAAATACCTACACATTGAAAACTCCGTGTACAACTATATCTATCTAGGTTAACCGGAAGAAAATGCTACTTAGCATTAAGTTCGCACATGTACTTGGTTAACTCTTGTGCAGTAAAGCATTTTCTATCTCTATCCTCTGATATACACCGTAGAATTTAATTCGATATTTTACTGAAATGTATGTATGTAGGAAGGTACTCAGTCCATGCTTTAGAATGTTTATTAAGGCTATGGTCTCCTATAAACGCCGTCGGCCGCGTACAGCGTCACGCCGTACGCCGCGTCACAATGCTTATTATAGAAATGTAGGTACTGTTGTGGTCTCTTTCACACGCTGACGTTGGCGCGTGGACGCCGTAGGCGGCATTCTAACGCTTTGCGCCGCGTCTCTATTTATTTCGTAGCTATGCAGCATGAATGTCGCATTTGGCATCAGTACAAAATGTCGAAATTTAATTAAGAAAAAGTTGAATTATTGATTGAATCAGTCAAATGTTGTTGTGCATTATACAAAGTAACACAAGCGCCGCCAAAAGTGTCGAATTTATATCCATTTTATATCACACAACTACACGCAAGCACTGTTTGTCGACTACTTTTGTGAACGAGATGTCATCGTTCCCTATGAGATGTATTGACGTCGATCGGAACGAAAGCGCTGAAGTCGGACGCCGCATACACCATTTAATAGGAGACCGGTGCCTTAAACCTAAGCACAAAAGTAGGTACTTATAATATATAAGGTATACGTTGCCCATGAGATGCCCATTCACTCTTGACTTGAAAAGATCCCTGGAGGAGTCACTGTTGCTGGAAGAGCATTCCATTCCTTGGCCGTGACTATGAATGAGTCAGCAAAACGATTAGTGCGGACGTGAAATAGAATAGTGAGAAAAAAAATCTCTCCCTCAAACGCAAGACAAACAGTTTCTTATAAGTAGTTTCATTTACTCTAAGCAGTAGCTTACTATAGTAGCTTAGGATATCAGTAGATATCCTTCCCTTGCATGCTTTGCATGCTTCGACCTTTTCTTGTTGTCTGGAAGAGATTGCTCTAAGAGATAACCCCGCCTATTTACTATAGTATAATTAAATTAAGTTTTTTCTTTCTGTAAGTTTTGTTATTTTGCGGTGTACAATAAAGAGTTGATCTATCTTTTTATCGATCTTGGGAGCTCTAATTGTGAAAATAGCTTAAATATTACATGTTTTATCAAGATATTTGTTTATAAATAAGTAAAAACTTTAGCGCTCGCTTCGTTCGCGCATTTTTGTCATTTGTGCTTTTCGTTCTGATCTCATAAGAATAAAATCACGTAATACCACATTCTTAAAAAAGGTAACAAATTTTGTCGAACCACTTCATCACATCTTTTTCTGTATATTTAAAAATTTCCTTTTGGGGGCATAATTTAATCTAAAAAAAAACAAGAAACAAAGTCAAATCTCTAATCTGGTCATCCATAGTCTGGTCATCTTTTTACTACTGTGTAGCAATAGCAAACCAGTGGTCAATTACTAGGGCATACTACGTAAAACGATTTGAACGGTACGAGTAGACTCAAAGCTCTAAATTGTCAAACAAAAGCATCGCTATTTAAAAAAAAGAAAAAAAGAGATAGGAACCCACTACCTACAATGTGTGTTCCAGTAGATAACCACCATTAAAAATACTTGATATCGTCATTATTTATTAAAATTAATAGCTCTTAGTCTCGAACATGCGAGTGGTCAACCACTGGTAGGTACCTGGTTTGGGACTGGTACACCCACCCTACGTATAACTTGCAGCGAGATACAAGCTTAACTGAATCAGGATATCATCTTAAACCACTAGTGCGGTAATTTAAAGTAAAAAAACACGCGTCGGAAATTTCTTGGATAATGATCCTAAAAGCGGTGAGATTAGACCCACTTTACAAGCAACTGTTATGACCGAACAGTCCTAGATCCTGCGCCGACCGATGACTTGAATCACATTGGAATAAATAGAACTCACCTGGCGCGTCATCTAAAATACAACTAAATATAAAGAACACATAATGAGTTGATTGTGATGCAAATAATTAAGCTGGTCGATCAGATGTAGTATCAAATTGCAATTTATTTTTGTGTAAAAAGCACTTTAACAACTTCAATAAAATTACAATTTACCCATTACTACGTCTACCTAATAAGTCTATATTAAGGTGAAGGCACTTCGATCACGTGATCTTTTTGAGTAAACCTCACCAAGGGTGGGTTTTTTGATTCGTAGTAAAGGTTAAAAATGCTAACAAAATTGGACCATTGCTTAGAATTTGTTAGAGTTTTTAACCATCGTTTTCAACCATCGGTTACCTTAACTAAGGATAAGGATCGGTTACCTTCAGTCATGAATTTCGGCGAATCTTTTAGTCACGTTAATGACGAGGTTCACCTGTAGGTCCCGAATTCCCAATGTACCTAGGTCCTCATTTCTAAAGTACCACGGTGCATTTACAGCGCAACAAAGTACCTACTTTGTTTTGGAAACGTTGGATGACCTGGATATTGTTTTGTGTGGTACAGCCTCTTAACTGAATGCCTTAAGTCCATATTGGCATGAAGACCTGTTTATATTTAAAGAGCGTTTTATTGTGCACTGACAATAACGAAGAATGCTTCCCAAGCAACCAGTTAATAAAAAAAAATACGCACTTCAGGGTTAATGTATGGATTAGCTAACTGGATTTACTGATATGTTTTCCTAGTAGAATAGGTCATCATCATCATCATTAACAGCCTGAAGACGTCCACTGCTGAACATAGGCCTCCCCCAGAGCACGCCACCTTGAGCGGCTGCTCGCCTCCTGCATCCATCGGCTCCCCGCGGCTTTCACCAGGTCGTCGGTCCACCGAGTGGGGGGCTGGCCCACGCTGCGTCTTCCGGTTCGTGGTCGCCACTCGAGAACCTTTCTTCCCCATCGGTTGTCAGTTCTACGAGCGATGTGGCCTGCCCATTGCCACTTCAACTTACTAACTCTAAGAGCTATATCGGTCACTTTAGTTCTCCTGCGGATCTCCTCGTTCCGGAGCTTATCTCGCAGAATATAGCTTAGCGGAGCTTATCTCGTAGAATAGGTATGCCTACCGTATTACATTCCTGTATCGGTGTTACAAATCCCAAGCATTTAGTATAAATATTATTGACGCATTCATACATGTATCAGTCGCCGCTGCCTCGTTCACTTTTGAACATCTTTCAAGTGATAATTTTCGTGAGACGCAGACTATTTTTTTCTACAAAATATCTACCTTATATTCATGTACTTAGTGTGTGTATAAGATTAAATAAAGTATTAGTTTCGTGATTGGAGACTAACAGGACAGAGGAAGCAAAATGAGTTCTAAACATCAACAAGAAATAACCTGCAAGCCTCTTGATACGTTGGAAGAAATCTTAATGTTCCTAGAGGATCCACCGCAGTGGAGAATTATGTGTGAAGAATTAACGCCTCATAGTGAGTATAAAATAAAGAATACGGATATAAATCCCAACAGTGAAATAAATGTTTATGAACCGCAAAGCTTCTGTCATTTTAGTCCGGATGCGGATGGTCCGACACGACGTAGTGACGGAAAAATATTACCAAAAACATTAGTTTGCCACGATATGGCAAATGGATATCATGATGATTGGTAAGTAATTAATACTAGGGTGGGTAGTTTAGATAACTAACGGATAAAAACTCTAACAAATTTTGACCATTGGATTTGTTACGAGTTTTTAACCATTGGTTACCTTAACTACGGATCAAACAACTTACCCTTAGGTTCCAGAGTGAGTAAACGAAAAATAAAACATTTTGTTTTAAATATACCTACTTACCTCATAGAATAAGTACTGGATTTACTTGAGCGTCGTTGGGTTGGGATTTTGAAGATTAGAAGAAAAAAATGTTATATATGTGCTTCCTCCTACATCGGTGGAGCTGGATGATGACCTACGGGCTTTCAAAATTGTAAATAAACAGCCACATGGACATACTCGAGCGTGTCACATATTAAAAGTGTAATGCTGGGGCATGTCTCTGATAACAGGGGCACGTTAATCTGCCGGTTTGCTTGGTGGGGGTAGCCGTGCGGAGGGGTCAAAAATTAAACATTAAAAAAGTTACTTGAGTGCGTCAGAAGGGGGTGCTAAGTAAACCCGGGAAAAGCTCCCATTTAAAAGACTGCCGATTTGGACGTAATAAGGTACTCGACACTAGACGCGCGAGTGGCGTTACCTCATTTAGCTGCACGGCTAAGCAGTTCTAAATTAAATTCAACGTAAATACCGAATAGCTTTTGGGACGCCTTACGCCTAAACTCAAATTTTAGAGTGGGCTAAAATTAGAGTTCCTTAAAATCACCGAATCGACACCTATATTTGTGAAAAATGATCTCAATTATAATTATTGAGCACACAGTTCAGTACTTCATAACATAACATAATAATTATAGTCTCTATTTTTCAGTTACATCGATGGAACTACAAACTATGAAGCCTACACTTTCTACAACTGGGCTGGCATAGACATATTTTGTTACTTCAGTCATCACTTCATTACCATTCCACCGTTGGGTTGGATCAACGTCGGTCATGCTCACGGCGTTAAAGTCATCGGTAATGGTCCCTCTTAGTTATCTATGCTGTGAAAATGTATTTTCAGGGTTCTGTAAATCGGTAGTAGGTAGGTACACGTGAAATAAAACCACCCAAGAGTGAGTTGGTTGAGCTTGCTCATCGAGGGTTGCATTATCAAGACCTTGGAACAGTATAAGCAACGTTTCTTAATTTTTTTTGGTTTTCTAATGTTTGGTCGTTTTATAGCATGTTCAGTCGAAACGAGGATGTTTAATAGGTAGTTGCAGTCAAGTCCGCTCAACATTCTCCAATCCATATTTTTCATATTCCATTCGATATTTTTCCTATAGGTACCTACTTACAAACATTTTTCATTTGACATTTTCAAACGGCCGTATCTTTCAGGGCACAAGTTTCACTTGCTGCTTGGCTTCTTATTTAGAATTGAATTACTTATTTTCACTATTACAAAATAATTTTTAGGAACTGTTATTACGGAATGGGAAAATGGTACAAAAATCTGGGACGAAGTACTAGAGTCTGAGATTAAATACCGAAACTTCGCAAGCAGACTGGTAGCAATCGCCAAGACTTTGAAGTTTGATGGCTGGCTGTTAAATATTGAGAACAAGGTGAATCTTTATCTATCTATGGACACTTAAAATAAAACTGTAACAGGTCCAATTCTATGCATTGAAGGTATTAAAAAGAAGTAGGTTTGGTCACTAATGCATAATCTATCCTGAAGCCGAAACTGTAGCTTTTGATTTTTCAATAGGTATTTTCACAACTACAGTTATACCAGGTAGGTACCATTGGGGATTATTCGCCCAAAGGTACCTAAATAATGGTACAATTATGATATAAAAGTTGATCATTGCACACGCATGATCAACTTTGCTTTTCTATTCTGCTTTGTGCCAGATTGCTTGCACGTGCTGTTGTGGGAAGGAGAACTGCCTTTTTTCTCAAACTCGTATTGTAATAGGCTTGATAAATAACATTTTGACATTAAGCACTATGTAATGTTGCCTATAATTATTATGCTTGCTTAGTAGGTACAATAATTTATTTTAATATGTTTAATACCTTACCTAATTTTGACTTGTAAAAGTGCTAATAATACCCTATTTGCAATAATGAGTTTGATTGTACGAGTATTATATAATTATTAATACGTAACCTAAGTACTTATACTTAATACCTAAGTACTAATCTCATATTCATTTTACATATTATTTAAATGTTAGGTGTCGAAGCCGGGCGTTCTGCTTGCATTTGTACAATACCTGAATACATTATTGCACGAGAAGATCCCACACGCTGAACTAATATGGTATGACAGCGTTACGGTGGCTGGTTCTCTTAGTTGGCAAAACGCACTCAACGATAACAATAGGTAAGGATATACTTAGGTATAGAAAAACCTTCGCAGCCCGATTCACAGTCCACCGGAAAGGTTATTCCAAATCTATATCAATATACACCTGATCTCCGTCTCCTTCATCTTCTATGTAAATTAAGAAGGCGCATAGCGCACTATAACCCCACAAATCAAAAAAATCAATCAATCATGTACCTACTCTATGTTGTTCCTTTTTTTGGCTGTAAAGTTAAGTAATATTTTGTTTTTTTTTGTGTTTACTAAGAGCTTTGGAATAAATAAATAAAGAAAATAAATAAATAAAATAAAATAATAGATTTCGAGTCGGTCCTTTCCGATGGAGTGTGAATCGGGCTGCATGTCTGTAATCCATTTTATTTTGAATAACCGTTGCTAGACCACAGAATGTTTTTTGTAAAGGGCATTTTTCGACGCGTGTGATGGTATCTTCCTCAACTATTCGTGGACTGAGCATGACATAACATCCAGCTCAATAGAAGCAGCCGATCGCATCACGGACCTTTACGTCGGCATCGACGTTTGGGGAAGAGGTTCTTACGGTGGTGGACAATTCAATACACAACAAGTCAGTATATTTTTCATGTTGTATCGTTTATCGCGACAAGACGTGTCACGGTGTACCGGTGCACGGTTTGGTGTAAGTAATAAGTTTCTTTTACTGTCAGCAAACTCATCAATATTCCATATTCGTGAAGCACCAACAAAATTACGTATTTTTAAAAATGTTACTACTTTTTAGGCTGTGAAACTGATCAACGAGAAAGGGTGTTCGCTGGCGATCTTCGCGCCGGGGTGGACGTACGAGGCCATGAGTAATTCCGTGGCTGCGGAGGACCAGCTTTCCAAGCTCGAGCTGTTCCAGCTGCGGGACAGCGCATTCTGGGG
Source organism: Ennomos quercinarius (assembly GCA_910589525.2). Taxonomy (NCBI): domain Eukaryota; kingdom Metazoa; phylum Arthropoda; class Insecta; order Lepidoptera; family Geometridae; genus Ennomos; species Ennomos quercinarius. The sequence goes on along the minus strand of OU342499.1, from coordinate 17,009,020 downwards.
CAGCCTGTGGCCCTTACTTAACACGCGCCTGCCCTGTATGCTGCCCTTTTCCACCTCCTTCTGCAGGGGACAGGGGGAGATGCGAAGGATGTTTGGAGAGGTAGTACCTACCTACATATACAAGAATTGAACATTGAAGGATTCTTGAGGAATCCGTTAATGTCCCGTTATCCGTTAATGTGTCGTTATCTAGCATCCTAAATACGCATTTGATTGGCTGTGGCAAAAATTATGATCAAAAATTCTATTATACAAAGCTGCCCTTTACCTATTTAAAGCATAGACAATGCAGATTTGTTACACTTGTTTAAATGATTGATTGAAGACATTGTTTTACTATCAGGTGAGCAGCCCCAGCAGCTGGTACAACCTGCGCGACCAGCAGTACCAGCCGAACTCGGCGCTCGGGGCGCACTGCTACGTGCTGTCCGCTGCCACCCGGGCTCACCTCGGCGCGGCGCGGGCGGGGCCTACCGCCGGCCCGCGGTCGCCGTCCGGCAGGTACGGTGAGGATGTTGTAGGTAGGCCGTTAGCGATGTGTGACAGTGAAAATACCGATAAAATCATCAACAGTCTGAACGTAGCCTCCCTCCCCCAGAGAATGCCACTTTGAGCGGCTGCTTGTTTTCGCATCCATCGTGTACTCGTGGTTTTGACCAGGTCGTTGTTCCACCTAGTGGGGGGTCAGAGAGGAGGGTAACCGATAATGTAACACACCCTAAATCGTAAAAATGATATAATGAAGATTCGACGATTGGTTTGGTCCAACGTCGTAGATTTTACGGCCGAAGGGACGCTAAACCAATTTAAACTACTGAACTGATTTTGATGAAATTTTGATGGGACTCATCTAAACGTAAGTACTTATATGTGTTTTCAAATAAATAAACAAGTTCCAGGGTTCCACTAGGTACATCTGTCAGCACGGAATCGATCGCTCAGGATTGTCATTTCCTATAGAACGAGTAATAATATAGCGTGAGTGCAAAGAGGTATAATTATATCACGCACGGCAGCGTCACCATCAGCGATGCGCTTTGCAGGAATATAGGACAGCCATAATGCAATCGCTGGCAGGGATGCAATGGAATGCTGACGCGGCTACCGCGCACGATAGCTTCCTATCCTATCATAATAAAACTTTCGGCGCCGAATTCATACGCGGAAGCACACTATCGTATGCGATAGCACATGGTGCATATATGCGATGGGGCATTGCAAATGCGATTCCATGTTGACTGATATGGTTCAGAACAACTCTAATAACACTGAAAATTCAAACTTCCCGCAGGAACACTTGTATGTTTCGGGTAAAGCCAAGGGGGCCTCTATAGCTAATAGCTATCGATCTATGTTTTTCCAATACCGAGGACCCGCTCCGGCAGGTGGGTGACCCTGCGCGCAGGTCAGAGCCCCGCGCGCGCCGCGTCGGCCTGCAGCCCGCGGCGCGCGCGTGCTTCCACCTGCACCTGCGGGACAGTGTGTGCGCGTGCACCCCTCGGACGCCACCTGCCGCGACCACCGCCACTCGCGCCTCTTCCACTGCGACTTCTTCTGTGAGGACACGCTCGTTGCCTGCGTCGTGACCAAGCCGGTGCCGGGACACGACGCGCAGTATCTCAACGTGAAGCTCATCATGAAGGGGGACAGTAGCGATGACGTGAGCGTGGTGCTAGCGGGGGGGTCCATGCCGCAGGCACCGGCGGCGGGCATCCGCACCGTCGCACCGCTGCAGGTCGGACACCAGCGGTTCAAGGACCTGCAGCGGTACCTGCTGCTGAACGTGCCCGACTTCTACGTGCCCATTGAGAATTCCTTTGGGTGGAGTGTCCGGTAAGTAGGTGGTTGGCTTGCAACCGGGAGGCGGCGTTCGCTGATTTTAAGCAACCGCCGCTACCGATGAAATAGTATGCCGTTAAAAATTATCATTGGAGGGAAACTACTGTAAAATATTATTGGTGGATATATTGAATACTCTTACTTGTACAGCTACTACGAGGTGCGCATGCCCGGCAGCCGCGTGATGCAGGTCGACATCCGCACGGGGCTGGAGCGAGGGCCGCACCTGTTGGGGCACTTCGGCCTCTGCCACAAGCCTGCCGATAACTAACTGCATCTCTGCGCATCAACTGGGTTCGTTGTCTCATTGACATGGAAAATACGTACGTAATAATAAATATTATCATCATTTTTAACCGATATCTGTTTCCTAGATAGTAGATACAAAAATAGTCTAGAAGACTTATTAAGTTAATTGAACCCATAATAAGTCCCATACCTACCAGCCCCTAAAAATACCCTCATAGCTACCCCTAAACTCATCGTTTTGCTTAGGTACCTAGTCTTTCTGCAATCCATGCTTTGTGCAACCTCAACGTTTTGACTACATTCTGCAACTAAGACGTTTTGTTTACACAGACTTTAAAACCCAGACGATATGACCCTATAAACCCTGACCCATTAAAACCAGGTAGATACAGTTAAAGCCAACTTCATTATGAACCTTAGCAACCTTGGTCGATATTTTGACTTGCATAAAAAAGTGGCAAAAATAGCCTAGGCAAGTATTTTGTACAATAATAAAGTAATTAACTTTGATATTTGGACCAAAATGTCAGAATTTTAATCGGAGCGGAAAGTTGAAAAATTAGATCGACGAAGCCGACGACGCACGCTTAGCGCTCCGTTTTCGCTGGGCAGACAAGTTAGAAACACTTTTGCATAAAAATGCAAAAGTGTTTCTAACTATTCCGTTTTTGCTTACCTACCTAATTAGTATCTATTAAGCTGAAAAAATCTATTTTGCTGCGGTGTAGGCCGGCCCCACTCGGTGGACCGACGACATGGTGAAAGCCGCGGGGAGCCGATGGATGCAGGAGGCGAGCAGCCGCTCAAGTTGGCGCGCTCTGGGGGAGGCCTATGTTCAGCAGTGGACGTCTTCAGGCTGATGATGATGATGAAGCTGAATATATACTTACATTCTGTAAAAAAATGTTTTCAGAGTCGGGAGCGTCACCCTAACAGCCAGAGTTGAACTACCTACATCTGCTTCAGTGGCGTCGCGAATATTATCTTATAGTTTAGTTACATTACGTAAGTACCTACTTATTGTAATGTAATTTTATGTGTGAAAATTTGTATTTATAAAAGTTAAGTAGGTCCAATTATACTTAAATTAATAAATATTACAAAATAAGTACCTACCTTTGTTTTCTTTTTTCGCCCCTAACTAGAATATCTATATGTAGGATATAATTAGGAATGGATCAAACAATCAATCTGTTAATCAAAGTTAATTATGCTTATTCACATATTGGAATCAATTTGGGTACCTATATTCACTCAATTTTTGCCGTTCAACTCTAAATAGGGCACCTACCTATGTATTGTACCAGCTACCTACATATTTCTCGTTAGTCTTGTTACTCTACTAATTAAGTGAGTGTAGGTAAGTATACCTACGGTAGGTAAGGCATAACTTAAAATTCCAGAAAAAAAAATTTCTTGTTAAACAAAAGACATGATAATTATACCTTTGATGCATGTGTCCCAAAAAATCGGGTCAAAACGAAATTGGAAAGATCCAAGAGCCCACCTAAACTAAACCTAGACCAATATTTTTTACCTAATCGCATTGCTTACAAACATTGCCGTGACAGCGAGAAGTAGAGATGCAGTAGGTACATTTTGCCTGACTATAGTTAGAAGTACAACTGTAGGCTACGGGTCTTTTTGTACCTAATGTTCGTTCTAATCCCTGATTTCGCTATGATATACTTACCTATATCAGCTACTGTTGCTAAACTAATGGAAACACAGGTATGGTTTATATTGTAAGCAGTAACCACCTCAATACTTAGTTCTTACAGGACCTACTTGTAAATTTTTATCTCATGATCCGCTATTACATTATGATAGACCAACTGTCTGGTACCTACTTAATGACTTTTTTAGACAAGGCAAATAAAGCAGCGTCAGGCTATTATCTCCCGCTTTCTTGGAGGCACACTACAGTGACATTCGGGGCAGACCAAGGTTTTGTTGGTAGCTTGGATTTGGCACTTTTCCTTGTACCTACACAACAAGTGATAAGTAAGTGCCTGCCTTTCAGATAAGTATGTACAAGTAGTTATCCTTGTCCTCAACTAAAGTCTAAATAAAGTATGCCGAAGAATTCATGATTCATAAAGATCAAGAAAACGGCAGCTAGGCTAGGAGTATAATACTTGTATTACCAGGTCTAGGTACCTACTCATGCAACAACGGCGTTTTAGCAAAAACAATTTTAGATTTTATTATTATTTACCCACCTAATTAGACTAATGATGTCAGGTTAAATATTTCATGAGGAAATAACAGGACCAAAATTCAGTAAACATCCAGCAGGTCTTGAAGTCTACAATTACCTACCTAACTAATTACTGATTATAATGATGTCGTATTTATACACAGACCTAGGATATTTTAGGTATGAGTTTGATGTTTATAGGTAGTTAGTTAGTTAGGTATATACCTACATGAGCGTTTTCCAAAAAAAGTGTACCATGTCTAAATTCATGGCTATATTTTAAATATCATAGTTTTGGTATTTTTTTGTTTTAGATATTATAAAGATAGCAGATAGTTTACGAAAAAACATTTATTTGCTTGGCAGATTAATCTGTTTAACGAGAATCATCAAATTAAAATGGCACTGTAGAAAAAATGATGTCAGTTTTGCGACTATCATAGAAGCTTATTTTGTACTAAATATGAAGAAAAAACAAATTATTTTAACTTTGTTATGAAGATTATCATAGATATTATTTAATTAAAATGCCAATATAGTCGTCATATTAATAAAATATGAATTATGCTAGTTTTAAGTTCCGTTTTGTTACAGCTGATATCAAAGTAACCGTTACTTTTACGATACAATATCGAAATGTGGCTTAACGGGAAAAGTAATAATTATATTCCAGAACATTATAACAATTTCAAATAATGCATTCAAATTACTAGGATACCTACATATTCAAATTGGTCAAAACTAAAAATTCGCAACGTCGCAATACGAGGGACAGTCGCAAAATCGACAGACGAATTATTATAAGGCTGGGTACACACATAAGCGAAAACTGAAACCAGAAATAATACCTTTTATAGTCACATTTATTTAAATTTCTATGAGACATTATTAGTAACATATTTTATATTAACATTGTACTTCAGTCATCATAATATTAAATATATTACAAATACACAATAAACTTGAGATCAAGGCTAAATCTGAGATTACATAGGTAACTTTAGTCACAATTATATTTTTATACTTAGGGGTATAGGTAGGTACTTACTCGTATCCAAAACAATAACAAAAATAAGTCTTGGAGTACATAGTCGTCATGACGGTTACTTCGAGACCAATTTTTGGATTGGAATCCTTAATTAAATTATAATTTAAAATAACTTTTTGAAAGTATTACAAATTCAAACGAGATATCATTATGTACTGTACGCTCACTTTCTCTTTGTTTCTGTCTGCTAGCTTGTTTTTCTTTACGCCAAGTTTTCCTCCTTTTTTCAGCTTCTTCTTCTGTCATTTAAGATTTTTTTCTTCTTAGATTTTATTCTTTGCAAATTTTAAAGCCTTTGGGCTTCTAACAATTCAGGATTTTTTCGTTTCAATTTTTCTCTATACCTTTGAGATATTTCTGCACTAGCTTACTAGTGGCATTATGAAACCTAAAAATACAATTAAGCCCTAATGTACCTAGTCCCTGCCTTATAGTGTCGATTTTGCGACTTTGTTAGTCAGCTTGTAGGTCACAGAGAAAAATGTCGCAAAACCGACGTGACGCTTTGTTTCCATTTTATAATCAAAATTATATTCTGACGAAAATATATACCTACGTTTGATAGCAAATGTAAATAACGTTACACTAGAATATTGTTAAACCTACGAAAATAGTTAAATGATGTAAACTAACCTGAATCAGTAGATAATGTGTCTCAAATACGACAGAAGAAATCTTGACGTCCGCGGCACTCACACAAAACGTGTCTGTTTCTAAAAACCTATCATAACAATCTAGCTTTTTTATAATGGCGGTCGGTGACGTAATGATTATATACCATTTAAGATACTTAAATAGTGTGTGGTAAATATTCAAACGGCAGTTTTATCCGTGACAAAACTGACATGTCTGGTCGGTACCACTTTTTATGATATTTTTTGAAATCAATCTGCATTTAAATGAGCGTAAGACTTAAATTATAAACTACGGGCAACGATATGCGATAACAAGTACTGTCAAAAAATGGAAAAATATCATGCTACCCCAGTATAAAAAGTTTTCAGAATAGCTTCTAGCATCGCGGATTTTGAGCAGGGGACAAGTCGAAAAGTGACACTTTGGTGTTTAAAAATAGCTATTATTTAAATATACCGCAGTTTTAATACATCTATTCTTTGAATCTAACTAGTATATAAAGTATTTGATGCTTTTGAATAATTAAAATAATTAGCCACATACGAATTTTACTTGTTATTAGGCTTCAAACTCGAGGGACAGGCCAAATATGAGTGGTACACTTTTTTTGGAAAACGCTCACATATCGGAATGACTGAACCAAAATTCAGTGGAACATCCTGAAGGTTTTGTAATCTAGCTGCGTGTGGCTTATTTGAATAAAATTTTGTTTAGACAAGCTTATCTGGGTATTAGTTACGACGAATAGGTATGGAACTTAGGGTCTCTCATGTACCTACAGGTAATTAATTTGTAAGTAGGTAGGCGCACTAAATATACCTACATCGTTTTAAGTGGAAACATAGGTTACATCTTTTAAGAAATTCAATATTAGGATAGCAATATTTTGAAAATTATGAAATGTAGGTATTCATACATATTAGTGCAGGCGAGTGTACCTACATGTCCTCTCAAATGGCGTAACTACCACAATATCTATGTGCTTAAATCTTTATTTTAGATTTAAGCACATAGATATTGTGGTAGTGTATGTAGGTACACTCGCCTGCACTAATATGAATGAATACCTACATTTCATAATTTTCAAAATATTGCCATCCTAATATTGAATTGTGTTTGAACGACGGCCATGCGCGACGACATCTTGTTTACTTGGAGAAATAAAACACATATTTTGCATAAATTAGTGATTTTATTGAATTCAAACAAGGAACTAAAATATCACAAAGCAAAAATCCACAAAAACAAAACAAACACGTGAAATCATAACAAAAGTAATTTTGACTTTATTTTACGAAAAAATAGCCAAGATTCATAATTTATAAAATACTCCATAATCAAGTTAAAACAACATGTGGATATGCACACGATGCATCTGTTTATTTACTGAACATCCACTTATTTTTAACAACCTTAGTAATAATATGCTCTAAAATGAACTTGTTCAATCATTATACAACCCACAGACCCAGAATATTTTCGTAGGTCTATGATACAACCATTAATAAACCCTCTTACTCAAAAACACTATTTTATTAAGTAATGTGGTATAAAATGTTCTGTCAACTTCTCGCTGACGAGAACTGTAACAAGTGAAAGCGAGACAGCAATGTTTACAGAACAGTTTAGATTATAAATCGATTATGAATAAGGAGAAACTGTTTCCACTTACAAGATCCGGAGCATGCATGATACAGTTCATTCTTAGTTCATCTTTAAAACTTTGATCACAAGCGCAGGTGTATATTTACTTGTTCATTTGTTACATAAATAGGTACTTACTGGTTGAGTTCTTGCTATTATTAAATTAACTTGCTAATTCTAAGATCTATATCGCATACATAAACCTTAGTTAAAACAATGCTTAAAACTTAAAAAAAAAAACAGTGTTTAGCCAACTTCAATCGCATATGATATAATCTCATGTGGCATAGCGAATAAGGCCCCAGGCAAGAGTTGAGAAAAATATTTTGTTCTTAAAAAATCTTTAACTTTTATGCCCGTCCGCACTTAAATCACTTCAGTTTGATATCTCTAAGTTCGCACTTATATCTCTAGGACGTAGATAGATAGATAAAATAAGTGCAAACTTAAGACCTGTTAAACTTTAGTGCAGACGTGTTAAGGTGGAACGTTACACTACCGCGGGAAATTCAAATTTTCTTGCGTTCTTTTCTTTTTGAATTTCCCGCGCTAGTATAACGTTCCACCATAATGCAAAGCAAAGCACACAGCTCTAAGAAATCTAAAACTGCAATTTCATACATATACAAAAACCTGTCCAGCGCATGCGCACGGAATATATATAAACATATAATACTAATAAATAATACTAGGCATTCGGAGTTTTGGCGGGAACGCGGAAAAATTCACGTCGGTGCATTGTATTATTTTACAAAACTTATGCTTTTTCCAGTGTTAATGTTTAAAATTGGTGGTGTTTTACGCATTAAGTGCTGAATTACGAGCATGAGTGTGGGCAAGTGATATAATGTAGTGAAACGTGGTTTTTCGTATTGCTTCCAAAATTCCATAGAAGCCTCTAGTAAAGTTGCCACCACTTTACTAGGACATGCCTTAGACTGGATTATGACTTAGACTAGACTATGACTACTCTGACTGTGATGACTTGACTTTAAGTGAAAATTTCCATAATACGATGAAAAATTACAAAACTTGACACTGGCTAAATACACTATGTGTGGAGCCATAATATAAAAAAAAAAAATACTAGGCACATTCGCTGTGTTTCAGACACAGCTAGCTGTCAAACAGCGTTTGGACAAGATTAGTGAGGGATTTTTGATCCATGGTTAAGGTAACCAATAGTCAAAAACTCTAACAAATTTTGACCATTGGTTACCTTCACTACGGATCAAAAAACCCACCCCGGGATAAACACCCTGTTAGTGTTACCGGCGGGTATCTATCAGACTGCAAGGTTAAAAAGTGGCTTATTAACTTATTACAGTTTCTTTGAGCATAAACTATTTTAAATGCGTTACACAGACATCTAACACTATACAGTAAGCAGACTTAACATAAAAAAAAACTCCCGCCCGGTGACGCTGTAAAGATCGGTAGAGACCAACAGCATTAGCCCGTTCAAAAAAAAAAACTTAACATAAAACAAGTATTGCGTGCCACTTTTTACAACATGCAAATCTCACGCACACAGTGACATGCACATCAAGGCACTGGTGAAAAGATAACTCGGGCGTGTTCCTACATGAAACGTCGCCGCACAACGATATGTTTCATCACTGCGTTTTGGGCACGCGTTCCTTTTTGTCTATGGGTGCGTGTTGCAACAGCAAAAAGGAAAGAGATAAAGTTATATCAAGATTTAATAAGAGCGAAAGTAATGGATATATCATTTATTATCGTCTATGTAGTAGTGAAGATAATGTTAGGTCTGCTTACTGTATAGTATTACAACATGTCTGTGATGCGGTCTTATTATAGGCACAAGCGTGTTTATAGTTGATAAATTAATTATAACAAACAAGAATCTCTTAGTAACAGTTAATCACATTATGGAATTGTTGAAACTAAATTAAGTCAAAAATTAATTATATTTTAAATCATAAGACTTAAGTACGTCTATTCCATTCATTACCTATTCATTTCATAATTGTTCAACTGGAGATAACTAGATTAAAACAATACAACAAATACAACTCAACAAAGGCTCATACAAGCCCGAAGGCTGCGGGTTCGATTCCCGCGACAGGACAAATATTCGACGACCGAAAAAAGCGCCAATACTTGTTCTGTCCGAGTGTTCTAGGATCATGGTCCTTGTTGAGTCCACAAATACTGGGAATCCCAGTTAGGGTCAATTCAGACAGCAGCAAAATGCTCGAGCACTTTTTAAGTGCTATTGGAATACCAACCTTAGTCCATTTAGACAAGGCTGAAAATAGTTGCTCGAGCATTTTGCTGCTCTGTCTGAAGTGACCCTTAGGGCCCAGGATCTATGCTAACGAACACTTAGGTAAGTGTTCGTTGGGCAGAAAAAACTAACAATCGAAAGATAAACAACCGAAGAAATACAACCAAATTGATAACCTCCTCCTATTTGAAGTCGGTTGAAAAATTGCACAGATTTCGATGGCATGTGTTAAATGTAACACAAATGGATAACATTAAAGGCTGGCTTACACTTTACACGTTTATTCTAGTAACTTTTCAACAAATGGACAGTTCACAACTTATTACAGACGCGAATTAAATCGTTGAAGTCGCAACTTAACTCGCTACTTATCTGAATAAAGTGTAAACAAGCCTGCTCGTATATCCCTGGATCCTCTATCGCGCTCTACCATTGCGATATTTTTGAAGAATTTATATAAGTTTTTTAAATAAGAGTTTACTTACGAAAAATCTGGCTAAGCTATTTCATAAAAATATCATAAGTTTTCATACATAAAAACAGGACAGAAAAAATACTTTGATTTTGTTGTATTTATGAAATGTCGCAATGCGCGAGTGAGATAAATAATTACGGTATGCAGGAGCCTTAAGAGGACATATATACGAGCTACGATTCTCCATACAAATATATCCAAACGTATTCCCCTACTGCCTTGTTGGATTATGCTCTAGACAATGCCTCTTCGTAAAATCTAGGTCTATTGTAGACTTGTCCCTGTCACATGATTGTTTCAGAAACTAATTACAAAGGAAATTGATCCTGCGGAATTTCCAAAAATGTCCCGTTATTACCGCCGTGACTCGTTGCGCGACTTTGAGCTTACTAATGAGGCCAACAGTAAGATACCATGTCTCAGTTCCATAAGTCATCACTGGCAACACACCCTGGTTGAAAACTTTCGTTTTCAGGCTCTGCGGTATTTTAGACGAAAAGATAGGTCGAAGCTTCCCGAACGCTGCCCAGCCGAGTTCGATTCTTCGTGCGACCTCTTTGTCGAAGTTGTTCTTCAATGATTTAGGAAGGTCCAATTGGTTCACCTGTCAAAATGTCCAAATGATTGATTGACCTGGGTCAAAATATGTACAATGCACAGAATTCCCACTAGTAGAATTCTACAGCGCGTGCCCGCCTAGTTGTTTCTTGCTCCCACACGAAGTGCTGCCTGAATAAGAACGTCTCCCAAAATTTTGGGTAAATAATTGGCGGTTTCGTTAGCTCTATCTATAGAGTAATTTACCTTGATACCTAGAAATTATGTTTTACCAGTGTTCATTGTTTCAAATTTATTGTAAAAACTAAAATATAAGGTCAGGTGGGGTAAGTGAAACGAAGGAGTACCTAAGTGAAACCCTATCGTAATCAATAAATCACGCAGTTTAGCTCTATGCTATGTGGCGAAATGGTTTCAATGCTCTAGCACACGCGTCACACAATCTTTCTGCTAGGTCATAAAATAAAAAAGAAATCTTTAAGTTTACAAAACACAAGTCGGCTGATGCCATGAAGCAATTTAATAGTGTTTATGTACATTTTTACACGAAAGTAATGCATGAAACGGCTCGTAATGTGGGGTTAGTATTTGCAGTCACAGACGACACAGGTAATAAAATCAATCAAATACCTAATACATTACAAATGTCATCGTAAATGTCCGGTGGGCGAAAATCCCGTATTTCACATCAACAGCTGGAAGACGTCTAGTGCTGAACACAGGCGTGCCCATAGAACGCCATTTTAGACGCTGATTATAAAGAGGCACAATCACCTCGCTTGGCAAGTGGCTTGTCATCGCAGAAGATTATAATGTTCCAAGGAGAATGCTACTGCCCATTCTCTGGATAGCCCCTTAGTCTGTTCTTAACGGCACCCGCAGAAAGAGATTCTGCGCTTATAAAGATACTAGGCAGCTATTATTATATAAGTAGGTACCTATAATGATTGTGGATAACAGATAATAAAAACAAAACTGCCAATATAGTCAACTACAAAATAATCAAACGCCAATGTCAACCTACCGTCAGAATATTGAATCGGAACGTTTCTGTAATAATCGTGAACCATTTTTGAAGTGATGTTTCATTCATACAAATTGAATTTACAAAAATTATTTTCTTGAACAGTATTTATTGCCGTCATTTGCCATTTCAGATTTAGGCTTTCTATGTGTAAAAAAAATTAGCGTCCTAGCAGAATTCACAAAGTGGACAGATGTGCAAGTATGTTTAATTTACCCCCTCTGACCCTATATATAAAATGATATATTTTACTAAGTGAAATCAAGCAAATAATTAGTTAATATACCTACAACAGGTTTTTTCCGACTTATAAACTATTTGCAAATCAACATGGTACCTAGCTGGTTTTATGGGAAATTAAAAATCATAAACCTTAACAATGAAATTTTTTGGTTAGGTATGGTTATTTTATCCATTAATTAATCATTTTGCTGTTTTTCTGTTTAGCTGAGGACTTGTTATTACATGAAATGTAACGCTGTATTTATATTTTTCACAATAAACACTTCTAAAAAGGGAAAATAGACAAAATAATGGCTAATAAATGTTATTCCTTCATATTGACGCCTCAGTGCGACTTCTGTTGCTTAAAATGCTGCAACCACCCACTGCACACACATTATTTCTCAAATATTTATTGCCTAGATCACCATTTAAATAGGATTATTTCACAAAAAACACAATTTCAAAAATTGTTAACCTGTTTGGCTTAGATCAAACGAAGCCAAATAAAAAAACCCGGTAACGGTGACAAGGACCAAATATATTACGTTCGCCTTTTTTTTGCTTAGTACCGAATGTATAGCGCTCTCCTTGTTGTCCATGAATGACGTCATAGACTACGGTTCTAATCGTAGATATTCAAAGGTACAGTGCGACAAGGCTCTATTGGCGCGTGGCAAAAATTGGAACTACCACTGTCATCTTGTCAAAGTGTCATTGTTGACAAATCGCTCTAAGCTGCCCGTCCTGTCATTTTTGCGTAAAATTTATTTAATTTCATGGCGAAATTAATACAAAGTGGTGTTAGAGACGTAGTGCTGAAAGCTCAAGAGTTTTTTAAGAAAGGAAAAAGAACATAGCGCCCGTTAATTCTCTTCGAAAGGATAAATAAGCGAGTTGCCGCTGCTACCGGTAAGTGATACCATCCACGTAAATCTCGACTCCCTTACCCTTACCCCAATCGCATTAAAATTATACATTAGTTTACTTGTATGTGCCTCAGCTTATTTAAGAGCGCTTGCCACTACGCGCACACACAACATTTTCATAATTTAAATTATTGAGGACGAAATTGAAATTTTGATACACTGTCGTTTAATTTTGATTTTTGCAAATCACGTGGGTATCTATTAATTAGTATGTAATTCGTTTAAGTGGATAATAAAGAAAATATTTATTACAGGAAAACCAGCCAGCGAAATGCCACAAAATGTCGAAAACGCGTTCAGGGCACATGAACGGCGCAATTTCTGCATGCATCATGTGAATAAGGCTAGCAAGGGCATTATCGGGCATAAGACGGGGATATAAACAAATCCTTCATCATAGATGTATGCTCAAATGAAGACAGCAGAGACAGTGATGAAGATTTTGATGATGATAATTGTTATGAAAATTCTGTCGATATACAGTTTCAACCATTTGATATGGTTCCTGCAGAACACAATTATAATATATAAAAATCTTAAGTTTTAGTGTTTTCTTGAATAGGACCTCTCAGTAGCACTCTATTTCCCAATATTATTCCTTTTATCAACTTGCTAATTCTCAAAGCTATATCGGTGACTTTAGTTCTCTTGCGGATCTCCTCATTTTGGATCTTATCTCGCAAGGAAACTCCGAGCATGCCTGGTGGCAGTGGGCAGGCCACATCGCTCGTAGAACTGACGACCGATGGGGAAGGTGCTCGAGTGGCGACCACGAACCGGAAGACGTAGCGTAGGCCGGCCCGCCACTAGGTGGACCGACGACCTGGTCAGAACCGCGGGGAGCCGATGGATGCAGGAAGCAAGCAGCCACTCAAAGTGGCGCTCTTTGAGGGAGGCCTATGTTCAGCAGTGGACGTTTTCAGGCTGATGAAGATGTTGATTCCTTTAATTTATTATTTTCTGTTAAAGTATGTATTACAAATTATTCATGTAAATCAAAGACGTCAAAATCAGACAAAACAATCGATTTTGTTAATCGTGATGTTTCCGTAAAAACAAGGACATTTTACTAACTGGTAGCCCTGAAAGCGCACCCACGCCCTCCTGTCAATGTCATGCACGCGCCAAGAGAGCCTTGTAGCACTATAAGCGTTAAAACGTTCAAAACATCTTGGTCACAACGTTTTAGTGACAAAATATGTAAATGTCAAATTACATGCGAGATTAAATGTATGGTTGAAAAAATTACCAAAACTACAAGTTTGTGGGACTGCCACCATGACCAAATTGTGTTTTGGATGCAAAACTTAACCATTGTTATGGTGGTGCGATGCTGGTTGGACCACAAGCCAACAAACAGTCACCAGAGTTTGTTGACACCTAAACATTTTAACGGTTACATTTTTTGACTATTGCATGTTATTATTATTTCACATATCGACGCATGGATATATATTCTGATATCTGTACATTAAAATATATTCTGACAAATTGTTAGCTATCATATAATCATTTCGACATTTGGTCATGTGAAGCAATCGGATCCTAAATCTGTTCAATTACCTATCGAGTGTCCGTCCCATCCCGGCGGGTCACAAGGAGACGGCTATGCTGGTGTAGAGGCGGTGGTGCGAGACGCGGCGGGCGCGGTAGAGGAGCACGGCGTAGCCGTCCCGGGCGGCGCGGCGGCCGTCCTCCCCGGCGGCGTAGCGGCGCGCGTTGTCCGCCAGCAGCCGGGCCACACCCGGGTTGTGCGGCTCGGGCCGGTGCGCCAGCATGGTGTACCGGGACATGTGGCGCGGGTATCTGACGGAACGGACACATCTATAACACTGTTTCACTACTACTAAAATAAACAAATAAAAAATAAATAAAATAAATGATGAATGATTGAAAAAAATAAGTCAAATCGGTTAATACATCACGGAGTAATACGCTAGTTTCTGGAGCTTTCGCTTGCCCCTTTCTCGCAAAACGGATGTATGGTCTGTCTGTATAGTGCCGCTCTTTGCATGTGACATCCCATGCAAGGAGATTGTATGTAGGGCTACCAAAGAGGTACCACCGCTTGGTAATGAGATACTAAGTGTGGGTTCCAGTAGCTGCTAAAAACGCCAAGAACGCTACGAAATTATGCCACTTTTTACCCAGACAAGGCCATATCACATATGATCGTTCCAGTCAATGTGAACGAAAAAAACGAAAATAACGATAATTTTGTTCAACTGGAATCCGCTATATGAAGTAATCATTTCTGAAGTCACTGCGTGTTTGAGCTGTCTCTAACTTTTATTTTAAAATGCTTGTAACTTTGTCATATTCACTTGCGACTTGAAGAGCTTCAGATTGTACTTATCGGGAAACAAAGACGCTGGTAAAGTATTCCATGTATGTGAAAGTGTGTATATTAAACAGCGAGATATATGTACATCAAATACAGATTAGGTCTAAGACTAAGATATTAAAATGGTTTTTGCTGAAACTGGCATAATGATACAATTTCCATCATTGTTGATGCATGTTCATTACTTACCTCCAAACACTATATCCATGTGCATCAATCTTGGCAAAAAAATCATCATCCTCTCCTCCCCACCCTTGGTATCTGTTGGAGAACCCGTTCACGGCCAGATAATGGTCCGACCGGATGGCCAGGGCCCCGCCCACGAGGTACGAGTACGGCAGCACAAATCTGAACTTATCAATGCTGGCACTCATGTGCCTCGGTTGCTTGGTGCACACGTACAGGTTGCTGGCGTCCAGCGGCAGCAGGTCCACGTCGTGGAGGATCAGGCATGGGAACTTGTCATCGATGGCCTTCTTGGCTCCAATGTTGTACAGCATGCCCTTATTCCAAGGGGTTTCATCTTGCTGCTCTACTATATATATCCTGGAATTTGAAACGGGTTCATATTAAAGTACTGACTAATGGTTTTTATCCTAGAAGCAGCCCTAACATACACCTCAATAGGCTATTTGATTACTACTAAAAATGAACGAGTAATAGGGTATGTGGTTAAATATAATTTGTTAAAACAGGTTAATAAATAATATAGTAATAAAAAAAAAAGAAATTTAAATCGGTTGATAACTCACGATGTAATACGATTTTAAAGTTTCTGGAGGTGACATCGTTTGTCCTTTTTTCGCAAAGCGGAAGTCGTATTGCCTGTATGGCGCTCCTCCTTGCATGTGACGTCACATGGAAGGAGATTGTAATGTACATGTACATTGTACAGCTTCCATTGAGATAGCACAGCTTAGGTATGAGATACTATGAAGTAATAATTTCTAACGTCACTGCGTGTTTGAGCTGTTTCTTTCTATTATTGTATTTTAAAATGCTTGTTACTTCCCATCCAGAAACTTTAAGAGCTTATTACTCCGTGATTTATTAACCGATTTTACTATTTTTTTCAATAATTGCATTCATTTTTAACCTATTTTATGAAAATAATATGAAACTCAAATTTTAATAGCAGGACACTAGCCATTACTTCGGCAGGCCTGGCCTGGCGGGCCCATCCTCGTCAATCGGAACACGTAGAAAAAGATAACAGAATGTAATATCGTCGATGAAGTACCAATACCTCCTAACTGACATTTTGGTCCAAAATTACTTTCTTAATTCAATAGACATAAAACTCATATTCGCATGGATTTAATTAACTTCTAACCAACATTTCTTTGATTTGATTGGTTAGAAGTTAATTCAATCCATGCGAATATGAGTTTTATGTCTATTGAATTAAGAAAGTAATTTTGGACCAAAATGTCAGTTAGGAGGTATTGGTACTTCATCGACGATATGTTAGAAAGAGAGGTGATAAGTAGTACAATATACTTTTAGGCATGAAGTGCTGTGCGAGCTGAATCGAACTTTTTAAGGTACACAAATAAGCTTTTTTGTCCAAGTTAGTTCTTAATAAGTATTATTTAAATGTAACTTACTTGTAGTGTATATTTTGTCTTCTCAGAAAGTTATGCATGTATGGTAAAAATACATCCAATTGTTTTTGTCTATTTCTATATGTGACTACAATAGCAACACTGAATGCAGGATTACAGTGTTCTGGAACATAAGTACCGTTGGCAATACCGCTCGGTGAAAACTCATCGTATCTCTTAGGAACCTCCACACTGTTCATTGTTTTTGTGTTAGTTAATATTTCATCATATTTACATTCGACATTCGATTTCTTTACTAGATTAGGATTTGTTTCCCAGTATAGTTCATTTTTGAGGTTTTCTTCAGGTAAATGGGGGTAGTTGAACTGGGGGTAATTAAAGGACACCAATGTTATGATCACGTAAAGGATCACCACCCAGAACATGCATGTTATTACCCGGAGCTGCAGTATCCTGGAAAAGTGCCAATATTAGATTAGATATCATAGATAATGCATTATTTTTTTACGAGTGATTACTGATTATACACAGTAATAATAAAATAATAAAAAAAAACATTAAACAAAAATAAATTTTATAAAAAATACATTAATAAAAATGGCGAAGCTTTTTTTCAGATTGTTTGTAGAATGTATACCTCAGCAACAATACAATACAAAAATTCTTTGTTGTACCTACTCTAGACATGAAAAATTATAGAGATCTTAGCTATAGTACAATGGGCGGACTTATCGCTAACAGCGATTTCTTCCAGTCAACCTTTGGATGGAAAAAATATTGGAATGATAGAGGTTGGTGGTGTAAACAAACTAGGTATTTTATAAAAATAAAGTAATGATTATAATATGCATAATGATAATATATATAATCATGCATATTATATACCTAAATAGATATACAATTTAATAGCCTAACCTAAATAGATATTGAATTTAAAAGCATATAACTTAGAATATTACATCCGTAAATAACATTATTTACATGGTCAAAACTACTAATAACAACTGCAAAAGGTAAAAACTTATTACTTTGGTTTTAAATATAGCCAACGACTGAGCCTGTCTGGCTAGAATCGGGAGCGCCTTCCAAAGGCGTACGGCCAGGGGGCGTACCGTGAGCTCTTAGCGCGATTCAAAGCTGAGCCTATATTGGATCGTTTTGTTTTTTTTGTATGGGGATTTTGACAAGCGAGCCAGTATAGGCTCTGTTTTGAATCGCGCTAAGAGCTCACGGTACGCCGGCCCCCTGTACAGAGAAACATTTGTGATATAAAGTAGAATTTGTCAAGAAGTATCATTTTTATTTAGTGCTCTGTTGACCAACATACATTTATTGTCTCAAACAAACAATGCACTGTCTGTGAATGCCAATTAATATCTATGGTGCAACAAAAACAAAAAATAATGATACAGCTCATACAGCGATTCAGTGATGTCAAGATAACTTTGGTCGGCGAGGTGAACTGTGCAGTGTGCAGTAACATTTATTAAATTTTTTTTTAATTTGCTGTGACTTGTTGGATGGTTTCATTGACATCACTTTAATAATGATAATAAAAAATGTTCACTTACTTTCTCCATAAACATTTGAATGAGGAACATTTCATCATTGGTAGATCTTCCTGTAGGTACCTATTCTTATATTATACATACACCTTGTTGGTTTCATTCAGTTCATGCTTATTATTGTATTACTTTCTTTATACTTTTTTGCACACAAGTATCTCCAATGCTGAAACAAAACTAGTTTTACCATTACACTAACAGACCCACCCCAGCTTCACGGGCTAATAGATTTTACTCTTTCCTCTGCCTACCCTCTTTTTCTATCCTTTTCGCTCGTACATTCCCTTCTCTTCACCTCTACATCCTGAATTTTTTTAGATTTCCAATTCTTCAATATATGTAGCCCCAAAGATTGCTTTTACTTTTTACTAAATGATCTTGATTTACAAAATTAAACTTGGCTATTTTATTATATAGTATAGCATAATCTGTAAGCATCTATTGGCTATGTTAGTTGAGGAACTTCACAAATTCTTTTATAGACTCTCTTTATTGAAATACCAAATACTTAACAAAATATTAAAGCTATTAGAACAAAACTATACAAATGTACCAATCTTACCACTCAGAGCAATCTCTTCCAGACAACTTTGCATGAAAAGGAATAAAAATCATATTTGAAATAAATATGCATTTAATGAATCAATTAATTATGTGGTGTCAATAGGTATTTTATTTGTTCCAAATGAATCATGTATTTTATCATATTAACCCAGTTTACATAGGAAATGTTAAATAAAATAACTCATTCATTACAGTATCTATTATGGCCTAATAACATGAATATTTTTATCAAATCTAGGACAAACTATTACCTACCACAAAAACAATAAATTATTCCGCTTCATATGCTATACAGTCTATTACTAGATAATATATGTATTTCACAATGAGTCTATAGGTACCATAATACATTCCCTACAAATACAAAAATGTGATAACTACACAGAATTCATCCATAAATCCATTGTTGCCTAATATGTTTTATAAAATATGTAAATGTAGTAAAATTGTTTTGTTTGATTAGCTTTCACACCAGAACAGCTTTTCTTATGTACCAATAGGCCAACATTTGCATTTTTCACACTTGACATGCTTGTTATTTTATCGACAGTCGCTTAGCAACACCGTCACTACAGGCCATAGATATTTCGTGCAGAGATTACACTCAAAAACAACAACGAGTTTTAACACTCCGCCTCACGAAATATTTACTAAGTTTATCTTTGTCCTTAGTTTTATAAACTTTGGAGCAGGTAAAGCTTTTGTTAGAAAGTCTGCCTCCATGTGTTCAGTGGGGCGGTATTTCACATCTATGTGTCCATGTTTAATAGCATCTCTAATGAAATGTTCCCTGATGCTAATATGTTTTGATTTGGTGCTTATAATTGGGTTCTTAACCAATTTATGAGCTGCTTGATTATCGTTATAGATATCAATTACATCTGTTTTTATGTTTAGCTCATTCAGCAGGTTCTTTTGGTATATGGCTTCTTTTGATGCTTCTGTTAATGCCATATACTCCGCCTCAGCTGTGCTTAGTGCAACTGTGCGTTGCTTTTTGGATTCCCAATTTACTGGTGTTCCACCATATGTAAAAATATATCCCGTCACTGATCGACGATCTATTGTACAGGAAGCCCAGTCAGCATCAGCTGCTCCTTCAAGCTTCATGTTGTCATTTCTTTTTACATAAGTCAGGCCTAAGTCCTTTGTTCTTTGTAAATATCGTAGAACCCTTTTCGCTGCTCTAAAATGTTCAGCTGTATAACAATGATTGAATTGGCTAAGATGACTAACCGCGAACATAATATCGGGTCGTGTAGCAACCGCTAAGAACATCAGTGTGCCAATTAGGTTCTGATGAGGTATATTCTTTTCTTTGGTTGGACTTGTGCCTTTTTCCAATTTAAGGCCTGTCTCCATTGGCGTAGACACTGGTTTGCAATCTTTGCATCCAAACTTTTCTAAAGTTGTCTGAATATATTTTGTTTGTTTTAAAATCATTTGATTTTCATCTCGCTCGAAAGTTATTCCAAGACAATAACTTATGTCTCCCAAGTCACGCATTTAAAATTTTTTCATGATCTGTCATTTGATGTTATTAATTTTTTCTTGTGATTTACATGCGATAATTATGTCATCTACATATATGCTAACAATAACTGAATCTCCGCCTTTCGCATATGTGTACATGCATGGGTCAACTTTCGTAGGCGTAAAACCTATTGATTTTAATTCGGCATCTAGTTTCATGTACCATTGCCATCCTGATTGTTTCAGTCCATAGACTGCTTTATTCAGTTTGCATACTGCATTTTCTTTATTTAAGTTTAATTCATGTAACATTTTTTTAGCTTTTTGTTTTAAATCTGTATCTTTTGTAGATATTATTATTTTGTTAAGATATTCTTCCAAATGTTGTGGCTTTTTCATAAAGATTTCCTCCTCAATGTCTCCATTTAAAAATGCTGTGCAAATATCTATTTGATTTAAATGCATGTTTTCTTGAACAGCTAAAGCCACTAACAACCTTATCGAGCTGAGTCGAGTCACAGGTGCAAATACTTCTTGGTAATCTACACCTGGTATTTGTGAAAAACCTCGGGCTACCAGTCGAGCTTTTTTGCGTTCAATTTCGCCGTCTGGTCCCAATTTATCTTTTAATATAATTTTGCTATCAATAACATTACGACAAGGTCTTTACTATGGACCACGTATCATTTTTTAAGTGAGCCGTAATTTCAGCTATAATAGCATCAGTCCATTCAGGTTTTTCTTCTTCGCTCATGCATGCACAATCTTTTGTCCAAGCTGGAGGTTGTCTATTTCGTTGAGGTCTTTCATTTGTTATAACGTCATTTTGTATTGCCTCAGTTTCTATTGGTACTTCATTCTCATCAATAACAGGGTCTATATTTTGTTGCGTATCATTTTGCATTTCTTATTCTTCATGTTCATTTACATCGAAAAACATTTCTTCGTCATCTGTTTGTTGATGTACAAATGTTTCATTATCATTTGTCCGTTGAAGCACTACTTCATTAAATAAATAAATAAAATGTATTTATTTTAGGTAATAACCCATATTACAATAAATTACAAAAGATAAAAGTTATAATAAAATGCTACAATTATACTAAAACACATCACGATTAAAATTAAAATGATATTGATATAAAATAAAATATCAGTCTAATTGTCACTTCCAGTTCGCACTCTGGTGCATCGTCAGCCAGTACCTAAAGATCGGGCTGTGGTGGTATTCCCCTAGGCTTCTAATTATACCATTCCTCGAGTTTCTCAGCCCCTCCCAAAAGGATGCAACTTTGGATCTAGTGACGGCAAAGAAGTCTGGAACCCTTGCATCGGCGAACATGCCCGACGCGCTGCAGCAACGTGTTTTACGCATAAGGGTGCGAAACGCGTCATTGTATTGCACCCTTATGGTATGGTAAGATTTCCGCGTATATTTAACCCATAGCTGACACGTATATAAGCATAGGCAGTAGGCTTTAAATAATGTCACTTTAACTTCGGTGCTGCAGCCAGCAAATCGGCGTGCGAGCATGTTACACCTGATGGACAGATTCCTTCTCTCTCGTCCATGTCTTTGCCGTCACTAAGATCCTCCGTTATTATACGACCCAAATATTTAAATTGCTTGACGACCCTCACTGGTGATCCCCTCAAGAAAACACTCGGTATTCTCTCTGGACCTCTTCCTGCTCTGAGAACTAACATTTCTGTCTTAGCTACGTTATATAATAAGCCGTGTTCAGCAGCGTATCTTTCACATATCGCTAACAGTTTTCTAAGACCATTGATAGAGGGGCTGAGAAGCGCCATATCATCCGCATAACTCAGATTGTTGACACAAACGTCACCAAAGTGACAGCCAATTCTGGTGCTTCTCAGCTCCACTAGCAAATCATTTATATAAATGTTGAAGAGGTCCGGAGAGGTCAGCCGCCCTTGACGCACACCGCAGTCCAGCCTATATTCGCTGGAGGTCGAGTCGCCCCATCTTACCACGTTCGTTTGGTTACCGTACCAGTACCTCAACAGCTTCAAAACATCTCTAGGTATTTCGGAGTGGGTCAATTTGTTCTAGAGAATGTCATAATTCACTAAATCAAATGCCCGACTCAGGTTGAGAAAACATGCGTAAAAGAGGTATCTCTATTTAAGTAGTATTGAGCCGTCTGTTTTAAGCTAAAAATGGCCGAATCCGTTGAGAGACCGGTACGAAAACCAAACTGCGCATCGTCAATATTAAAGTGGTTCACCAGTGAAGGCCGCAGCAGTCTTTCAAACGATTTTCCTATAACAGTTCTCAATGAGATCATTATCTTTATCTTTTTTATCATTCAGAAACATTTCGATCATCTTCTTTTTATCATTATTTTCTAATTGTTCTACTATTTGTTTATCTTCGTAGTACAATTCATTCATTACTCTAACATCTCTGCTTACAATCACGCCATTTGTTCCTGGCACTAATATTCTGTAAGCCTTGTTGTTTTCTGAATATCTGAGAAATATTCCTTCAGTTACTTTTGATATGAATTTTCTCTTTCTTTTATTATGTTTATTGAGTATGAATTCTTTTGATCCAAAAATTTGTAGGTGCTGTACTGATGGTTTTAGTCCCACCCACATTTCGAATGGAGTTTTATTGTTTATAACTCTTGACGGAGTTCGGTTCAATATATAATTGGCTGTTGTAACAGCTTCTGCCCAATATTTTTCAGGCATTTTTCCATCTAGCAGTAGGCATCTCGACTTTTCTTGTAGACTTCTATTTTTTCTTTCAGCTGTACCGTTTTGCTGTGGTGTATACGGACAGCTTAGCCTTCTACTGATACCACATTTTTTTAAATATTTATTGAACTCTTTATTTACGTACTCCGTTCTATTATCAGTCTGTAAGAATTTTATTTTATTTTCTGTGAATCTTATGCAGTTGAAGATATTTTTTTTTCTCATAGCATGTTAGGCTATGGGAAAAGAAGCTGAACCAAAAAGGATGAAATTTTGCATATGGGTTGCTTTATATATTACCAGGGGTCAATATAATGTACTGTTAATCCCGGAAACATGAGGATTCCATAGGAAAAGCTCCAGGTGTAACCTGAGGTGCCTCAAGTATTACAGTATAATAAATGGTATATTTTCCTGGTCATGGTTAAGAGTTTAGACAAGGCTGGAACAATTATTGATGAGTTAAATATTATTTTATCTATTGCACAGTGTGGGTATGTATTACCAGCAATCAGTAAGTAAATATAAATCAGTAGTGGCCTTGATGCGCGTTCTAGATACTGCACCAGTTATTTAGTTGGCTGGCGCATTAAATAAATTTTAGTTGCACTGTAAACTTTGCTGTTTCGTATCGCCCGCCACTGCGACACTCACTTTTTAACAGCTGTCAAAAGTGACAGTTTTCGTGAGACGTAAACAAATTATTTTTTACAAAATACCTTATTTCGGTGTTTTCTAGCTAAATATTAAATAAAAATTGTTATTAATTTCGTGATTGGAGTCTGACAGTGAAAGCAAAATGAGTTCTACACATCAAAAGTTATATGAGGAACTAACCTGCAAGCCTCTTCATACCCTCAGAGAAATCTTGATGTTTCTGGAGGATCCACCACCCTGGAGAACTTTGTGTACAGAATTAACACCTCACAGTCAATCTAAAATAAAGAATACAGATATAAATACCGGCAGTGAGATACATCTTGATGAACCGGAAAACTTCTGTCATTTTAATCCAGATGTGGATGATCCGATACGTAACGACGGAAAACAATTACCAAAAACATTAGTTTGCCATGATATGGCAAATGGATATCATGATGATTGGTAAGTAATTATTTAATTAGAGATATATTAATAGAAATAAAATACTTTAGTAGTATAGGTACTCGAAAAATCAAATATTTACAAAATAAATGCCATTGCTGGCTGACAGTCAGTGACAGTTACAATAACAAGCACAGGTAACAATCACAGAGTACCTTTTTATAAACTGAAATAGAGGCATGTTTCGCTGTGCTACAGGGAAAAAAAAAGGCGAAGAAACTAATGCCATCTGTTCGGGGGATTTGACGTTTAGACTCTCTACGCTAGTGTGCGTCTTTTCGTTAGTGTGGGTATACATATACGTATACACCTACATACATAAAATATTAAATACCTATGGCATAGGTTCTAGATAAAAGGGTAATTTTGAATATGAATTATTGTATCATACTTATTAAAATTCTCATTATTGAATGACTAACACTGAATGACTTATGAACATCAATAAGAATCACAATAAGTTAACGATACATATTTCATATTCTGCAAATTAAACATTCATTATGAAACTTCATATTCAATTATTTATTTCTTTAAATAAACTAGGTAGGACGATAATACCAACTTCACATCGCGGTGTAAGATCCAGATAAACGTATCTACATTTTTTCAATTTTACAGGAGAGTTAAAAACTGCATGTTTCACTTCTTTGAACTTTGAAGTGTTTTATAACGGATAATACATATTTGACGAATGAAAAAAGTATACAGAACTTTACTCATACTATTAGAGAATAATATTAAACATAAAAAAAATATTTTGCGCTATTATTATAGAAACTATTTTTTTTTACGAATTAGTTGACATACGTCGTTTTGGTCTTCCAATACCCACTCTATTTTATTTACATTTTTAATGAAAAATACATTTATTTGGACAAGGCATATAGGTAACATTTATAATTAGATAGAAATCCTGGATCCCACACTAGGCTCAGGGCCCGTATTATGAGGTCCAGGCCTCCTTCGCCGGAAACAATATCGACAATGCCTAAGCTAGGTTACAAAAATTATTCAAGTTAAATTAAATTAAATATAATCTTGTCTAATTAATACTCACATGCTAGAATATTAATCTACCTAAAGTCTTTTTAGGCACTTAAATTATGAAATTTAAGTGCCTAAAAAGACGTTAACGGCATACTTTAATGTGGTTCGTTCATAAAGTTAACATTCACATGGAATATTGCAGGGCCAGAATAACGTATAAGATTAATACGTTTTTATGGCTCGCTTAAAATCGTCAACCAAGCAATAGTTTAAGATTCAAATAACGACTTATTGCTTATACGTTCTTTTTCCTTTATCTAATATCAACTAATTTAAAAGTTTTTTTACCGGTATTCAACTTACGTTCTTCTAGTTCAATGAAAAATATTTTATTAGCATTACGTTATTATTGAATTAGTTAAATATTGACAGTATAGTTACGTCGTTTTGGCACATTATAAAAGACCACATTTAAGAGCCATTTATGGAAAAAAACGATTTTTGAGTTTTTGGTAGTTCATCTGGTTCTTACACCGCGACATGACCCTCGGTAATCCTGTCTATGGCTAATCCAGCACCTTCTATAATCCGACATGTCTATTATTGGTGGGTGGTACTTCATATAGCTTTTTTGTATACCTACGCGTTTTTTTATATTCGGCTAAGTATATTTTATATTAGTTTAGAAGTCCGAATAACACGAACACATCGTGAACAGCGAATACGTACTTAGGCCAAACATTCAAGAAGTTTAAGATTCAAGTCCGTCGCTATCGCGCCACTGTACTCTTTGCTAAGCAAGCCAAGCAACTACAAAATCTACTAAACGAACTTATTCTGTATATTCGCAATCCTTTGGTATGTCACCAAAAACCGATAACCAGGCGGATATACGAGTGTTCATGTATTTGCGTATTCGTCTTATTCGTCAAAAATAGGCAATATAGGCGCATAAGTACCTACTTATAGTTAGAAAACTTATGTGAGAAAAGCTGTTGGTCGTCCTAACCAACGAGTACCTATATAATCACTGCGTTCTAGTCCTAACAACAAATGAATAAATATATAACTTCACATGGTCGTTTTTGGACAAATAAGACGAATACGTGAACACGAACAGTGATGTGAAGTGCCACAATAACAGTAGGTACATACAAAGCACATTTTTGTAGGTATATGGTCTGTCATCATTAAAATTACAATTTTTTTGCAAGTGATATAGTGAATGAGACAACACAATGGGGTTTACTATGAAGTTAATGTTATTACTTTTTAATAAATCCCACTGTGTTGTTTATTTCACATATCTCATAATATTTAGGTACTTAGTATTAGTACCTACATATAAGCAGGATTGATATTATCACTTTTATAAGTAGGTAGGTATGTAATTTGTCGGATTACAAGATACTCCTTTCTAAAAAGTTGCGGACTACAATGGTCGTGACTATTCGCGCTGCGCTGTGGATTACTTATCGTTTAATAGATAGATATTTTGAGTATTATTATTGTGATGCAGTGATTATTGTGTGTAAATAATTGTTTATCAGGAAATCTTTGTACTTATTAGTATTAGCTCAGCTTATTGAATTAAAATCTCGAGGTAAATCCCATTATGTTACACCGGTAATACGTTTTATTGTAGGTAAAGTTTATCGTTTTATAACAATATTCTTTATTATTCCAGCAAGTTTCCCGTTATTGATATCTAACAAGTTAATTGACAATGTCACCGCACCGACACAAAGTATTATATGGAATTATTTACACCCGGAAGGATTTTTCACATTTGAGGGCACGAGTAAAGCAAAACATCTCTTCTTCTTAATTCATATGCTATATTTATACAAGATCTTAAACATCCGCATCCGCATTCGCATTCGCGGATGTGAGCCTTCCAAAATCCACATCTGCATTCACATCCGCGGATGTGAAAAAATCGGCATCCGCAACATCCCTGCTTCGTATGATGTAAGTGTGTGCGTGTCCGCTCGTACTTATTAGCGTTCCGACTTCCTAAGGGTACCTCGGTTCGAGATCAATTGGGACTCCGTCCTTCTTTTTTTATTAGGTCCATGTTGCCGTATTATATTTCAGAAACTACGTAAGTACTATCTACTGTATTACAGTACATGAGCAAAAATGTCCCAAGTTAGACTTGTCTATCTACATAAAAACCACTTGTTACTGTGGAGCCTATAATAGCGTCCACCAAAACATGAAGTTAATATTACATTCATTCATGTTTATAAATTCTATACGGAATACCACGGGCCCATAACGGCAATCATTGCATTCCTAGCTGTTCTACGGCAAACATAATCCTATAGACCCGTAGTAATGGGCAAAATAGAGTCTGACTAATAAGTTAATGTAAGTACTTGGGTATTTTCTGGGAACTTTAAAACGAAGAAAGGAATGAAGAAATTAGGATTTCATAAGTCTTCCGTAATGCACACGTCCCTGCCAATTTCTTCAGCAAGTAAGTGCCAGTATGCGCTTTTAAAAAACTAACTAATTTACAATAACTTATTCGACCAGGAAGGGAAAGTAACCATGAGGGGTCAAAAGTAACGAAAAACGTTACCAAAGTAAGGATTTGGCAATGCACCCGGGGTCGGCCATGACGACGTTGACAATTTGGATTGATGCGTGTCAAATTTGTAAATTGGTGAACAGAGCCATCTAAGCCGGAGTTTAGCAGAGTTGTAGAGTTACTCATCAGACATTTGTAGATTGTAGAAGATTGTAGACCCGTGACAACTAACTACTGACTGACAGGTATCTGATCTGTCTGTCACTGTGAGTGTCATGTCACTTTTTTTACTTAGCTCCACGAATCCATGCGATTAGTGTATTTAGCCGGTGAATATTCTTAGCGAATGTTGACTAGCTGTTAGGCGGTTACCGATTGGTGCGGGTCACTACTTGGATGGTAACTGCTGCAAAAAGTGATTAAGCACCCACGTTTGAATTGTTTGTCTATAGTATCTATGGTATTAACCGGAAGTCGCAGCGTAGGCGCGCGTAGTTCCGCGTAAGGATAGTAGTGTTCTGTGGTTCCGCGCGCGCACTCTCTGCGAGCGGACGTGTTCAGTTACGTTGCTAATAGGTAGTAGATAATTAACGGTTGTGCACCATAATACTACAGTGCAAGAAATGTAGGCAATTTTTGCCTAAAAATAAAAGTGACGTTGTACAGTGTAAAGGCCAGTGTCAGGCACAGTATCACAAAACGTGTATTCAAGATATTAAATCCTTTTTAAAGAAAGGTATATGTGCGTCAGATTAAGATATTATGGTTCATCTTTATGTTCTAAACGTACTGTCTCATAATCTGACGATTATCTAGAGGGATTCGCCTGATCTGGCAAAAAAAATATTAGAAAAACGGTTCACCTTAAAGGCAATCCCTGCAACTTCCCGCTAATTCTATTCCTGGGCGTTTAAAATTGTACTTATAACATTTTTGAGCTCAAAATATAATTTATGTGATATTTTGAGCTCGCTGAGTTCAAAGAAATAATATTTCTATGCATTTGAGCTCTCCCAGCTCGAAAGTCTGATAGAAGTTTCATAGAACACTATTTTTGGAATTTTCAAACCGCAATAACTTTTGAATGGATCAAGCAATTTTCACGCGGTTGGCGGCATTCGACGCAGTTTTATCATCCTCATAAGTAATTTTGCAATTTTAATTGATCGAACCAAACATTTCGGAGTAATCCCGAAAAAACACTTTTTCGGGTTTCTTTCGTTCAAAGACTCCCGGTCTTTATGATCAGCTGTGATGGCGTCATGGCAGCAGAAACCAGAGTGGGGACGGAGTGAGAGAGTAATAGATAGAGAAAGAGTGAGAGAGGAATAGAAACGCGGAGAAGGAAATGTAGGCATGACGAGATGACTTTTTTTTTTTACAACTTTGTTGCTCTCCCCTTTCTTTACGTCACTCAAATTGTCAGATAAGTGGAAAATACACTTTTTAGGATGTAATTAACTCACCCTACCTTAATCTGACGCGCTCGAGAATTTCTGATGGTCAATTTTTTTTTACTAATCTGATCCTGTATCCTTCACGGGCGGCCTTATATATGGGCCTCATGTTTTGTTCATTTTGGGCCTGAGGTACTTAACCGGGTACAAGGTATCCCACTGTATATTAATCTGCCGCGCTTTAGTAAATCCCGAAATCCTCGCTTGGGCTCCCCTACTATTACGGGGTAAAAGAAAAGTTGCATGAATTGAATGAGACTGTTGACTGTTATGCCGAAAAATATAAAGAAATGGACAGATTTAAGACAGAATACATAGAAAAATCTAAAAAATTAGAAAACAAGATTGTTGATTTAACACAGAAAAATATATATTTAGAAAAATATAGCAAGGCATTGGAGGAGAGGGTCAGTGTACTGGAGCAGAAGGAGCGTAAGCAGAACATAGAACTAATTAATGTGTATGAAGAAGAAAATGAAAAGATTATGGAAGGGTTAACTAAAATAGCGAAAGAGTTGAAACATAACCCAGCTAACATCGAAAAAGCTTGGAGGGTAGGTGTAAAAAAAGAAACCAAACAAAGGCCGATAGTCATGGTACTGCGGAGCCGAGAGGCCCGCGACGCCTGGCGGGGGTGCCGTAAACAAGGCCTCACCAATGAAAAGGTATTCAACAGCGATGATAATAATACCCCGATATATTTATATGAGAATGTCACTCGGCAAGTACGTCAATTGTTCTGGGAAACTAAAACTAAGCTTAAGGAACACTATAAATATATATGGATCCAAAATGGAAACATTTTATTGAAAAAGAATGGTACATGTAAAAAAATTCAACAAGTAAGATCAGAAACTGACATTGTCACTTTTTCCGAAAAATACACTGAAGAGTAGTGATTCTCAAAGTACCTACAGTTTTATGTTTATAAAATCTACAGAGTAGTGGTCAAAATTAAACACTTAAGTATTTACCTACTCAGATTACAAAACAAGACCGCCATTTATTTATTGAGCAGTTGGACGGAATTCTTAAAAAAATTACAAGAAAAGATAACGTGATAATTTAGATTAAAAAGATAATAATATAAGTGATCATCGATGTATATACCTCTAATTATAGTACCTACCTATCTAATTATTTAAGGAAAATTAAGTAGTTCATATTATTGTAGTAGTTGATTTGTAGAAGAAAGGCACTTTGCCCGTTATTTAAAAATATACGTATATTTATATATAAAAAACAACAAAAAAACCATTTATAATACTATAATAGTGGCTTGGAAATATAAACGTAATTATATGACATTCATCACATATTACATAATAGAACCTATTAGTATTTTTATACATTTTCGCAAAATATTAAAATGAAGTAAGTAAATAAGACGAGGGTAAATTAAAATGTTTTTAGTGTGAATAAGTCATGTGTAAACAAATAACTATATATAATTATGTATGTCTAGTTATCCAGTAGTATATTACACGTTTAGTAATAGTACCTACCGAGTAGTGGATGAGGTTTGTAATTGACACAAAACCCCATGCTTTCAAACCTAAACTGAGTATCTCTTGTTCTGCAGTATGGAATTAAAATTGGCTTTTATTTGATGGATTAAAGTGTCAATTGAACGATTTGGTGAAAGCCGCGGGGAGCCGATGGATGCAGGAGACGAGCAGCCGCTCTGAGTGGGAGGAGGCCCTGGGGGAGGCCTATGTTTAGCAGAGGACGTCTTCAGGCTGTTGATGATGATGATGAGTATCTATTCTCTATAGTATGGTAAATTATGGCCTCGAGGTCACAGAACACTATTATTATTCCTAGCTTGAGGTTTGAGGCTCTCTATTCCGTATATGGGCGACAGGTGGTGCGCATCATGGTCGCCACAATATGATCTAGCGCCTGGTAGGGATGTCAATGCCTGGTCTGTATAGTAGTGTAGGTGTGTTTGTGGGCCGTGGTCTGCGCTGTCAAACATTCGAGGGCAGGTTTCTCGTGATCACGTCATGGCGTATCTACGTAGTTGCCTGCTCGAGTGCACATAAATATTATATACATAGGTGTTCTGGGGGTCTAGCAAATATACCTTTCCATTATGGTGCGAGGGCCCACTGCAGAAATACCTACGTGATCGAGTACTCCAATAGGCTATCTTTAGATCGTTAACCGACACTTAAACATGTAAAACAAAACAGGTCTGCCGGTTCCAATCCTGCCGGGTCATGGAAATAATCCACCTACACCAACTTCAAATGCCTTGAATACTAAGTTTCGCCAAGTTTAGACCTGGCAGACCTTTTAATCTATTATCGGGGTCACCTTGGCTATTATTAGGCGTAGGCTTCATCGGGGTATTCGCTGAGGTAAGTAAAGGGTGTGAAGGGCACATTGTTAGGGGTCTGCCAGGTACTTCCGGCTAGGTGCGCAATGGCAAACCAATTTTTTTTACATAGTTAATCAATGGTTAACTGTTGCCAGAACTTTCATTCGGGTAAATTTTGACAAAAAAAAAATACGTCAATAAATTTCAATTATTTCCATGACCCGGCAGGTTTAGAACTGGCAGACCTGATTTTTTTTACATATTTAGATGTCGGAACGATCTAAAGATAGCCTATTGGGGTACTCGATGACGTAGGTATTTGTGCAGTGGGCTCTCGCACCATTAGCGTTAACGC
The DNA here is from genome assembly GCA_910589525.2 of Ennomos quercinarius. NCBI lineage: Eukaryota > Metazoa > Arthropoda > Insecta > Lepidoptera > Geometridae > Ennomos > Ennomos quercinarius. Next base: position 16,976,942 of record OU342499.1, on the reverse strand, counting down.
CAAACGATAACACTAGATGTATGGGAATGACACCCCCCCTTCCCCCCCCTTGGCGCAGGCAGTCCAGCACCAAGCGCGATAATTAGCTAATTTACAGGAAGATATAGGTGCATGGAATTCATCATTTAAACGTGTTACCACCATATCCCTAAATTCCCACCTTGGACTCCCCTACTATAATGATTTGTGCGTTCCCCCCTTAAAACATTTCTGTATCCGACTATCCGCGCCTGGCGTAGTGTAGTCTTTTCCACACACATAGCCATTCTATTCACCACTTGTTTAGTCATCGCGGCTAAGTACTCGTTTTCGTTGGCGAAAAGGGCAGTTTAACTTTGGGGTCTCATGTGGACGCGATATTCCTGGTTTAGGTAAGCGACAGGCATGTTAGTTTAAACGGCGTACCTATATAGAGCCGGGGTTAGGTAGCTACCTTGTGTTACTACTAATAATTGTCCTAAGTTTGTCTGCTCGTGGACACTTAAAAGTTTATTCAGCAGGCCATCGCGGTCTTTCCTATCTTTGGCAGGACTATAATTCTACCCCTGCTATTATTTTCAGAGTGAGCAACGCTTAGTGACACCTTCAGACCCCCTAAGCATGCGTACCGCGAAAAAACTTATCGTCGTGTTATTGGAACGTGCGATTGTGAAGTGCTATTGGAATATCAACCTTAATCAATTTAGACAAAGCTGAAAATAGTATGCAACATTAAAATTGGTAAGATTTTAATGTTGCATACTATTTTCAGCTTTGTCTAAATGAAATATGATTGATATTCCAATAGCACTTAAAAACTGCTCGAGCATTTTGCTGCTCTGTCTGAAATGACCCTTACGCGTAACATGCGCATTGCGACATAATTTTCTTGTAGTTCATGTCTATAGGCTACGGTGACGTTCTCCTAAGCATATAAAATTATACAACGACATAATATGGTATCTATTTTTCAGTTACATCGATGGAACTACAAACTATGAAGCCTACACTTTCTACAACTGGGCTGGCATAGACATATTTTGTTACTTCAGTCATCACTTCATTACCATTCCACCGTTGGGTTGGATCAACGTCGGTCATGCTCACGGCGTTAAAGTCATCGGTAATGGTCTCTCTTAGTTATCTATGCTGTGAAAATGTATTTTCAGGGTTATGTAAATCCGCAAACGTGAAATACTTAGAACCGCCCAAGAGTTTATGCAATAGTTTCTTATTTTTAATGCATTTTATGAGGTACCTACCTACCGGAACTCTTTGGGCGCGATTTTCACTTGCTACTTGGCTTCTTATTTCATGAATATAATTTAGTTACCTATATTAAAATCATAAGGTACCTACAGATTAATTATTAAAACCAAAATTAATCAAAAATAAAAAAAACATTATAATTTTTAGGTACCGTTATTACGGAATGGGCAGAAGGTATACAAATATGGGACGAAGTACTAGCATCTGAGACTGAATACCAAAACTTTGCAAGCGGACTGGTAGCAATCGCCAAGACTTTGAAGTTTGATGGTTGGCTGTTAAATATTGAGAACAAGGTCTATTATTTCTATTAATTTTTTAAATTTATTTAAATAATCGTGACTGCTGATGATATTTATGTATTATTATGGCAGGTACCTACCTAACCTTCCTCAGTATGTCTAATTCAATTTTCTTTTCTTATTTTATTTTAGGTTGCGAAGCCGGGCCTACTGATTGCATTTGTACAATACCTGAATAGATTATTACACGAGGAGATCCCACACGCTGAATTAATCTGGTATGACAGCGTAACGGTGGCTGGCACGCTTAATTGGCAAAACGCACTTAATGATAAAAATAGGTAAGTTAAATAGAAAAAAAAAATGTTCAGCAGCCCGAGTCACAATTCATCGGATAGGTTCCGATTCAAAATGTATACCCTCCGTTCAACTTCATCCACAATGTAAGATGACTCGGACTTTTACGATGGAATGTGAGTTGGTCTGCAGATATTTCATCCGTTTTCCTTTGATAAATTATTTTAGACCTCAGGATGTTTTTTTGTAAAGGGCATTTTTCAACGCGTGTGATGGTATCTTCCTCAACTATTCGTGGACTGAGTTTGACATAACATCCAGCTCAATAGACGCAGCTGAACGCGTCAATGACCTTTACGTCGGCATCGACGTTTGGGGAAGAAATTTTTACGGTGGTGGACAATTCAATACACAAGAAGTCAGTATATTTTTTTTATGATTTACGTTTATAACATACTTGAAAAGTGACATTGTAAGTAAGTACCTATTTAGCCAGGGTCATCTGTGCTTAACGTCGGGGTCTATATTATGTATATTGCGTATAATAAATACTACTTACACTCAGCATTACATTATTGATTGAAGATCATAAGCGTTGAACATTTGCGACTATTTTGCGCCTGTATGTCATAATACCATAACGAAGCCATGCTCATAACTGTTCCCAACGGGTTACAGGATTTAAAAAGTCTACTTGCAGGCTGTCAAACTGATCCACGAGATAGGATGTTCGCTCGCGATTTTCGCGCCGGCGTGGACGCATGAAGCCATGAGTGCTGCGAAGGGCGACGTGAATGCCGTGGCTATGGGAGATCACCTTTCCAAGCTCGAGCTATTCCAGCTACGTGACCGCGCTCTTTGGGGCAGCCTGTGGCCCTTCCTCAACACGCGCCTGCCCTGCACGCTGCCCTTCACCACCTCCTTCTGCAGAGGGCAAGGGAAGAGGCGAAGGATGTTCGGGGAGGTAGGTAGTACCCAAACAAGAATCTTTTGATGTCTCTACTACGTTATCTTACAACTAAATATGAATCAGTGAATTGGATGGCCTTGGCTGTGCAAAAATAGTTTTAATAGTTTTTTTTTATGTCTATTTCGCAAATAATTTTATTGTACTTATTAGAATCATTATTATACGTTGTAGGTACATAATACATATAGCAAGCGCTTACAAATTCTGGGCACGCAATGCAGTAACAACAACAGCAGATTTGTTATATTCGTTTGATGATTGATTGAAGACATTGTATTACTATCAGGTGATCAGCCCCAGCCCCTGGTACAACCTGCGTCACCAGCAGTACCAGCCGAACTCAGCGCATGGGCCGCATGGCTACGTGCTGTCCACGGAGGACAACATCCTGGCCGTCTCCCACCACGGTATCGTCAAGGACTCCAAGGGCATTATTCGCTACCGCGAATCTTTCCAGGCGATCCGCACCACCTTACTCTCCACCAAGCCCAAGGAGCCAGAGGTGGTCAGATCCGAGAGCCACCTCACGCTCGGAGAAGATAATATCGCGAAGGATCACGACTTAAAAGCTAGGGTGGAGAGAATACCGGAAGGGACAGTACCAGAAGGGACAGTACCGGAAGAGAAGATGGTGGAAACCATACACGGGCCGAGGACGATCACGAGCAAAGTGAAGGACGTGTTTAGACATGTTTTTCACATGAAAATATCTGATCACTCACAGGAGACCGCGGAACGCGACTCCCCTGGGCGAGATGACGTACTCGCCTCGGGAGAGACGGAGCCTACGGCAGGCCCGTCCTCCAACTACAATATGACATCATCTGGCAGGTATGTATGTGTGCTTATAATAAATTCGTAACTCTCATTGTAAGAGTGGTGGACCGGGGACCCAGTCAAAACTACGGGAGCTGATGAATGCAAGAGACAAGAAGCTGCTAAAAGTGACGCTCTATGGGGGGAGGCCTATGTTCAGTGGACGTCTTCGGGCTGTTGATTTTTATATTTTTTCACAGTGGTCTAATCTAAACTGTCAATTATTTTCTTCTTTCTTTCTTTTGAAGTGCTTGGCCAGGCTCCCTGGACATTTTCCAATTGGCATAATATCACAACGCATTATCCGTGGTACAATTCTTATACCTAGACAATTTCCATTTCACATGACATTATATCTTATATGCTACATTTTTCATTTCATATTTTCCATTAGATGTTTTCTATTTGACATTTTCTATTTATCATTTCCAATCAGATCGACATTTTTACATTTTGCATTTCCCATTACAACATCTTTTCCATTTGAAGTTTGTTAATTGACTTTTTTCATTTTGGTTTCATTTGTTTTTTGTTTTCCTATTTAGCATTTTTCATTAGACATTTTCTATTTGAAATTTTCCATATGGCATTTTCCAATTGATCAATATTTATTCATTCAATATTTTCCATGCGACATTTTCCGGTCGCCAAATTCCAATCGACATCTAAATGGTAAAAATTGCAGTAAAAACTATTAAAAAATATTGTCTTGTAATGTGAAGCCGTTGGGGGCTTCTCCTTGCTATCAATTTTTTATCAATATCAAACATCCCTTCCGGCAGGTCGATGGTGAAGATGTCGGTGAACCTGCGACTAGGGCAGGGGCATGCGCGGCAGCGCATCGCGCTGGCGTGCGTGGCGGACGAGCGCGAGTGCCTGGAGCTGTATCAGGAAGACAGCTTCACGGGCGGTGCGTGCCTGCGAGTGCACCCCTCTGATGCGATCTGCCACGAGCACCGCCTTTCGCGCCTCTTCCACTGCGACTTCTTCTGTGAGGACACGCTCGTTGCGTGCGTCGTGACCAAGCCGGTGCCAAAATACGACGCGCAGTACCTCAACGTGAAGCTCACCATGAAGGCGGATGTTGGAGGTGACGCGAGCGTGGTGCTAGTGGGGCGGTACTTGCCACAGTCGCCGGCGGCGGGCGCGCGACTCGCCGCGACCGGCGTGCACACGATCGCACCGCTGCAGGTCGGACACCAGCGGTTCAAGGACCTGCAGCGGTACCTGCTGCTGAACGTGCCCGACTTCTACGTGCCAGTTGAGAACTCCTTCGGGTGGACTGTTAAGTAGGTAGTTTGTAGCCTGGCGTTGGTCTTTTTTTGGACAGAGGTCTAATTTTTGACAGATGCGGCTTGTTTGAAAAGTTTTCTTTATTGACGTGACGACATTAATGCGTTACCTCCGTTATGTCACTGTTCACTTTATAACTGTACAGATACTACGAGGTGCACCTGCCCGGCAGCCGCGTGACGACGGTCAGCATCCGCACGGGGCTGGAGCGAGGGCCGCACCTGTTGGGACACTTCGGCCTCTGCCACAAGCCTGCCGACGCTAACTAACTAACACGTGCATCAACTAGGTACGTCACTCGTAGTCTCGTCAACACGGAAATTGGTGATATAATTCTAATTTTAATATGACGTGGGCGGCAAAATGCCTGCACTGATGTCTCGCTTGGAGTGTATTGTGCATTCCCCCGCCAGCATTTACCCGAGCCAGACGGAGTGAGGCTGTGGGGTGCTGGCACAACTGCCCCAGTGTCGGTGCCGCAGGTGTTGACGATGATGGTGGGTGCTAAATTTTTGCGCTTGTTCACACTATCCGATTTGGAGTCATATTTCTTCCGTGGCTTCGCAATGAAACATCATATGCTCCACGGTCTCGTTTTCCTGCAGACAGTCCCGCCCGACAGAGCGGACTGTCTGTCGCTCCTTTTTTATACAAATGATAATTTAAGTTTGTAATGAAAAATTACGTCATATTTAACCGACTGCACTCATTCGTGAGCATTTATTTTATATTTTGGAAAATTAAAATAATAGATAGACGACATGCATGGCGAAGGTAACAACCACTACGTAGTATATACTATTATCTATTTTGTGGTAAGACGTTTTTCCAACCCGGCTAGCGTGCGCACCGCGACAAAATTTTCTCGACACTTTTTCTCGTGAGAGACCGTGACAAGACTATGGTAGCGCCTAAGTGTGTCTCACTCTAACAGCGAGGACAAGTTTTCTCGCGGTGCGCATGTTAGGCCATCACCATTTTGGCTGGCATTTTATGCTAAACTAGTTGCGCCCCACGGTTTCACCCGCGGATTGAAAGTATCCTAACACATAGGATCCAGCCAACATCCAAATCCGTCCAGCCGTTGTGGTGTTTAGAGGTGACAAACATTCACACTAAAACTTTTGCATTTATAATATTAAGTAGGAGTAGCATTATATTCAACTTATCAAATTTTTTTAAATTACAAATTGGTCGGTACATTATAGAACTACAGATAGCTACTTACACACTGGTGTCGATTCGGTGGTTTTAGAGATCTCTTATTTTAGCCCACTTTAAAATTTTAGTTAAGTCGCCAAGCGGCACAAAAGCTATTCGGTATTTACGTTGAACTTAATTTAGAACTGCTTAGCCGTGCAACTAAATGAAGTGACGCCACTCGCGCCTCTAGTGTCGAGTAGCTGTACTAGGTGATAGAAAATCTGCAGATAAAGCAACTATTTATTTTAAATAAGTTGTTTATTTAAAGTAGGTACCTACCTACCTATATAATGATCGTAAAAAGTGATCAATAAATATGACGTATGACGTTTTGTTGTATTGAGTTGAGTTATAGTAAAGGCGTAAAAAACTAGCCCGGCCCCCCCACGGGGTGGACCGACGGTCTGGTGAAAATCACGAGGAGCCGATGGATGCACGAGGCGAGCAGCCGCTCAAAGTGGCACTCTATGGGGGAGGCCTATGTTCAGCAGTGGGCGTCTTCAGGCTGGATGATGGTGATGATGATGATGATGATGAGTTATAGTAAAGGCGTATAAAACTAGCTCAGCCCCCCACGGGGTGGGCCGACGATCTGGTGAAAATCACGGAGAGCCGATGGATGCACCATGCGAGCAGCCGCTCAAAGTGGCACTCTGTGGGGGAGGCCTATGTTCAGCAGTGGACGTCTTCAGGCGGGATGATGGTGATGATGATGATGATGAGTTATAGTAAAGGCGTATAAAACTAGCCCGGCCCCCCACGGGGTGGACCGACGATCTGGTGAAAATCCCGGGGAGCCGATGGATGCAGTAGGCGAGCAGCCGCTCAAAGTGGCGCTTTCTGGGGGAGGCCTATGTTCAGCAGTGTAGGTCTCAGGCTGTTTTGCACAGGCAATATTTTGCGACCCGTATTGCACAGTCTGATATTTAGAAGCAATAATGAACACCAATTACGGGCCGTATATTCCTGGTCGTACAATACGGGCTGTGCAATATCTGGGACGTGCATTCTTATCACGAAGCAACAATTTTTAACAGAAATTACTGGATTTTTTATGTATCTAATTTTAATCGCCATGTTTTAGGTGCCGTCTATTTTGTCATTTTACGTTTAAATTTTAGGCACATACTTCTCTAAAATGTGTCCGCCGAATGGCTGTAAACTAAGTTGAGTAGGTAATTTAGACGTATCGTCTCTAAATTTTAGTTAGAGGTGTCATGTTTGAATAGCAAAGTGGTGTTTGACAGCTCTAAATTAAAATTAGAGAAAATTAGGTTAGTCGGTGTGCCGCCGAATCGACACCACTGTCTTATAAATAAAAATTTGTTTCAGAATCGGGGGCTGTCGAAGTAAGTGGTAACTGAAATAATGAGTACCAGAGTATTCTACTAATAGAGTCACGTACTCGTATCCTACCGCCTACAGCCTGGTTTGAACTACCTACTTCTGCTTCAGTGTCCCCAAGAATATATTCGTTAGATTTTTATAGGTACTTATTGTAATTAGGTATGTGTAGCTTTGTACTTCTAAGTCATAAATAAAGATATTTTACTAATCACCTTTGTTTTCTTGTCCTCACTGAAATATGAGGATGAACAGTCAATCAAATGAATCCGTCGATCAATCAATAATGTATACATGCAATGGTCACTTGAAATCAATTTATATTCACTCAGCGTCGGTTGTCCCACTACACTAATAAGTTAAAATTGAATAATACTTATTACCCTCGTTAATATCCTCGTTAGTCTCTTTACCACTAAGTATAACTGAGGCCTATAAAATCAAAGGCAGCTAAACGCCATAATATCGTAAAATGAGTTAACTATACTTTGTACTCAAATATACAGGAAGCTTTATTAATTAAAAGTCAGATTATTTCTAATATTCACATTCTTTACAAATCTGTCTTAAAATATAGAATATTGTAGCTACCTGAACAAAGTTATCGATTTTTGTAGCTTACTGATTATTATTTGACAGACTTGGATTTAGCTGCCTTTGATTTAATAGGCCTCAACTATACTAATTAGTTAAGTGTACGAAATCTCAAAATATGAAATCGGTAGAATGGGTCATTAATTTAAAAATAGTTGTTAAAATACAGCATACCCATCGACAAATAAACGGACGGGTGACCACAAGAGCCTGTTGTATTCTATATTTATTTAAATTTACGTAGTTAGCAGCTTCACTGTTTTTTTTTAAACTAAATAGGTCCACATTTGACCGCAGTTTCACCTCTCCCTCTCAGTTGTATATACGTTATTGTTGTCTCGTTTTCGCGCGTGGTCGTGACAGTCGATTGTTTTTTCCTAATCTGTCGTGACATGTATTATAACGTCTCTAGGTACATTATCTACTCTATAGGTATAGGTACTTAGTACTATAAACTGTAACAGGTCTTAAAAATATTTTGTATGCCGCTCTATATTCAATTCAAAATTCAAATTCAATAATCCATCCTGAAGCCAAAACAGTTTTTTTTAAATTTCTGTCAGTCTGTCTGTATCTCTTTCTTTCTGTTTCTTGGCTGAGCATCACAGCGAGGAAAGTATATTATAATTGGTAGGAGCAAACTAGAGATAACGTCGATAAATAGTATAGGAAAAATAAAAAAAAGTAACTCGAGGTATGAGGAAAGGAACTATATCATTTAATTAAGTAGGTAGGTCATCAACAGCCTGATGATGTCCACTGCTGAACATAAGTCTCCCCCAGAGAGCGCCACATTGAGCAGCTGCTCGCCTCCTACATCCATCGGCTTCCCGCTGCTTTCACCAGATCGTCGCGTCGGTCCACTGAGTGAGGGCCCGGCCTATGCTGCGTCTTCCGGTTCGTGAAAAAAATTATAGTTCCTAAGAAAATCTACCGATGCAGATGTCCCCACACTGACTGCAGAAAAAAAACACTATATAAGTATTATACTTACCTAACTGTATATTTATTATTTATTCTACTTGTAGGTAGTCTGCAGTCAGATGGTGAGATAAAGTCGCACCCTATATACCTACAACGCCATTGACTCACGCACAGTACTTGTACATATTTCAAACCAGTCAAGTGTGTGATATAACTATATATATATATATATATATACATTTACCTTTGTTTCATGACATGCTTGTGTTGTTATGTCGATAGTATCAAATTATCATTGAAGATAACAATAATTCCCTAATTTTAAAGGTAAGTTCGGCGAACCGGTGTGAGGAGGATGCTGCTGCCCATTCCGTGGATTTTCCCTTAGCCGGCTCTTACGACACCCACGGGAAGAGATGGGGTGGTCCTATTCGCAAACCGGGACCAGACGGGATAAGTAGGTACATTAGGTACCATCTGGCTGACACGACACATTTTCTAGTTTTCGTCCGCAGCTTATTTTCTCGTGGAAATTCCTAATTTTCCAGGATAAAAGTACCCTGAATGAGACTTTGTGGGCCTTACTTATAAACGCTGCTTAAAGTTAGTCATTGCTAAAAACCTTCTGTCACCTTTTGGCTGATTTGAAATGTCACGCCCGAAAACGAGATGGAACATTTTAAACACTGATTCAATTTAAGCAACGTTTATAAGTAAGCCCCTGACTGTTTATTTGTGATTGTGTGGCTTTCAGGTTTAAACGACGTAAAAGTAAAAATAGTGATAAAATTTGCTTATCTGCAATATTTTTAAACCTACTTTGAGATCCAATTATCCACACAGATTGCTTCCACGAAGTTCATCTTTTACTATGTACGTCATTTAATCTGAAAGCCATACAAACAATAATAAGACAAGGTCTTAACTCACAATTTTGTACACATCACAATGTATTAGCAGTTTTAGTTTGACTACGTGTAGGTACCTACACTACATTATCTCGATAGCTATTAGATGAAGCAATACCTACTCCTAATATATTACAACAGCAAACTAATTATTGTGGAAACAATATCAATCTCTGACGACGAGTAGCTCTGTATCTACAATGAAGTATACATTATTGTTAGGGATATTCTTAGAGTAGTTACTCTATTTTGTGTATATAAGTACATACACAAAATAGAGTATACACTGCTTATGTATACTCTAAGGGTATATTACAAAAGTATGTATTAAGTACCTAAGTATATCTACTTTATAATAAACAAATGTAACAGGTGCAATACTGTACATTGAAGATATATTGCAAATTTTTTTTTGGAGGGCTTCCTTTTATCGATGCAAAAGCCAAAACTATAATTTTTTACCTGCTTGTGAAATGATCCATGCCTACGTCCGACCCATCTTTCATACAGACCGTTCACCGCAACTTGTCCCCTGATGTAGGTACGTATATTATTTAAAGATATGCAAGTAAAACATATTAATCTGTGGTGGGTACATACAAGTTTAGATAATGCTTACATATTACTTTACATTTACGATGATACTTGCAAATTTTTAAATAATATGAATACATCAAGGGACATGTTATGGTGAACGGTCTGTAGGTACTACGCAGTCAGTGTCATTTTTATTTTATTTTTATTCTTTTCACGAATAACAGACACACACATAAAAAACAAAAAACAAAAACACACACAACATACACAAAACAAAGACATTATAAAAGTAGATAATAACTTATAAGTGCCTAAATAAAATAACTAGGCTAATAAGGTAGCCCACGACGACGTTATCCAAATATTAAACAAATATAAAGAATCCATTATAGAGGGCTATGTTTAGCTGAGGGCTGCTGATGAATGTACATAGTTATAATGATTAGGAAATGATCGAAGCAAAAGAAAAAGACAAAGCAGCTAAAGTGGGAGAATGCTAAGAAGGTGTTATATCTAACGTTATATCATTCATTTTATTTCTTTTTCTCAAACATGCTTGGAAATTTGAGCATTATTTTGAAAACTTTCTTCGAGGTAAATTGAAATGACTATACTAGCGAGCAGCGACCGGCTAAAGCTGAATGAAAATCCATATCTGTCGCGGTTTAGTGGCCAAATAAATTACATACAAAACTCATATCTGTCGTGTAATTTAAAAATGGAACGATCTTTTACTCCGAAACATAGCAACTAAGGAGGTAACTTATCAAAGGTTGTATTTAAATTTCGAACTGGCTTGCAAAAAGCTGTTTATTAGAAAAAAGTAACACCTTATGGTGGGAAAAATTATTTTCAACAAAAAATTCTTGGTGTTAGTTTCCACGCATTATTTGAGAAAAGTACTATTCAAGCCTTGGTCACAACTAGGCATCGATGGACTTACGTATGTGTGCCTCGGCTACGCCTCGGCCCACATTTATACGTTCGTCCATCAATGCCCCTGTTGCTGGCCGCTGCAGTAATGTACTATTAATTCTTTAATTCTGTTTCGTTTTTACTGGTTATAATAGTACATTACTACAGCGGCCAGCAACAGATGCATTGATGGACGAACGTGTAAATGTGGGTACACATACACAAATACGTAAGTCCATCAATGGCTAGTTGTGGTCAAGGCTTGTATGGTACTTTTCTCAAATAATGCGCGGAAATTAAAACTAAGTAGAACTAAACTCAAACCGGCCGTGTAAAGTGACCGATATAGCTCTTAGAGTTAGTAAGTTGAAGTGGCAATGGGCAGGCCACATCGCTCGTAGAACTGACAACCGATGGGGAAGAAAGGTTCTCGAGTGGCGACCACGAACCGGAAGACGCAGCGTAGGCCGGCCCCCCACTCGGTGGACCGACGACCTGGTGAAAGCCGCGGGGAGCCGATGGATGCAGGAGGCGAGCAGCCGCTCAAGGTGGCGTGCTCTGGGGGAGGCCTATGTTCAGCAGTGGACGTCTTCAGGCTGTTGATGATGATGATGATGAGAACTAAACTAGGCAGAACTTTTTATTTGAAATAATTTTTCCCACGATAATGTGTTATTTTTTTTTCAATAAATAGCTTTATATTTGCAAGCCAGTTCGAAATTTAAATAAAACGTTTGTCAAGTTACCTCCTTGGTTGCCATGTTTCGGAGTAAAAGATCGTTCCATTTTTAAACTAAGTAATTTATTTGGCCGCTAAACCACGACAGATTATGGATTTTCATACAACCATAGACTAGTGGTATAATTTAGCACATACAACTTTAGCCGGCCACTGCTCGCCAGTACAGCATTATTTTGACAACCTTCTTCGAGATAAATCGATTATCTCGAAGAAGGTTGTCAAAATAATGCTCAAATTTCCAAGCATGTTTGAGAAAAATGAATAATTTAAATACATATTTTTCTTAAAAGTTTCAGTTTTCCAAACATATCCGCTTATCATTCAAGGTTGAACACGATTTAAGTTCATTGATCCATTCTGATAATCGCAAAACATTGGGGAAGTACAATGACTTTGATGTGTTTGTTGTACCTACCTACGTGTCGGTATACATGTACGTAGGTATGTATACCTACTTAAAAATGACCTAGATACATCCTAGATAGGTATCTTTAATCTTTGTAATCTATAGGACGAGTGAATGACTGACTTATCAGAATAAAAAACTATAAATTTAAAGAGTAGGTACGTATTTTGTAAAACTGCAAACACTGAACTGTGTCTCACAGAAGCAGGTACGTGGATATCACCAGAACAACGAATATTATTGTTTGTGTTGGCTTAGTTTAGAATGAGACCGCATTACTTACAGGCATGTTGTCCTTCTCGAGGCTGGCTACATGCTCCAGCAGCGGAAGCGCAGTGGGCGCTACCGTTGGTGCTGCGCTCCACTTCTTTGCTGCTGCACAATGTCTGCTGGAGGAACCCTGGCCTCGCCAAGAGGACGTCCCAAGTAAGTTCCAATAAATGCTCAAGTAGGTAATGTCTGGTAATAACTAATTATTTGCACTTGTTTTTTTATATTAGCCTATAGCCACAGCATAGATAAAACCGTTCGTGAATTTTCCTTTATCTACGTACGTCTAAGTATAGATATCACTCAGCACTTCGGTATGGCATGAATCAAAAATAATGCCTCTCGTACTAACGAGTAACTATACGAACGAAAAGATTTTCAGTAATATTTTTTGACTCTTTCATCTCTTGATGTAGGTAGGTACTTACAAGAACGGAATACACGAATAGAAAAAAAATACATAGATCTTTACTTTTATCATGGTTGAGTGACATACTAGGTACTGTCCGTCAACCACATTGGCATTAATTCATCGATGCATCTCCCTTTCACGTCACATTAAGTCTATAGTTTGTCTCTATCTTGAACATGTAATGTGAAATGTTAATTTTAGTGGTAGGTTAGGACCGCTACGCATAAATTGTATACTGAACGCCTGATTCTGTTTAGATGGATCGACGTTCGACTTCATCGTGGTAGGCGGAGGCACGGCAGGCGCTGCGCTCGCCGCGAGGCTGGCCCACGTCGCCAACTTCACCGTTCTGCTGGTGGAAGCTGGGCCTGACCCGCCACAAGAAAGCATTGTAAGCTTACACTAGACTAGAACAAAACTGACTCTAATAAAATTCACAGAAACATATTAATTCACTGGACTTGACTTTTTATGATTTTAGATACCGGGCTTCAGAGGAGCTATCTTGGGTAGCCCATACGACTGGAACTTCACAACAGTAGACGATGGCAGTTCCGGTGAGGGTCTTATGGATGGTAGCCAACGACAACCTCGAGGAAAGATGCTCGGAGGAAGTGGATCCCTCAACGACATGGTATACGCGCGAGGCTTCCCTGCTGACTACAACGAGTGGGCTACTCTCGTCGGAGATACGTGGAGCTGGAAAAACGTAATATCATACTTTAAAAAAACTGAACATATGACTGACCAGAAAATTGTTGACAATCCAGAGGTGATGAGATTCCACGGCCGTGACGGTGACATAGAAGTTTCAGGTTTCAATGAAACTGCTTTAGCTACTGAGAAGTTTCTAGAAGCGTTCGGAGAAATCGGATTCAATATTGTTGATGACATGACGTATCCCTGTAAAATTGGAGCTGGACGTTTTTCCCACACCATTAGAAACAGTAAAAGAGATAGTTCCGTGACTGCGCTGTTGAATAAAACTAAAGGAAATAATTTATTTGTTTTAAAAAATGCGTTGGTTTCCAAAATTTTGATAGAGAATTCAACAGCAGTTGGAGTCGAAGTATTGACTGATGACGAAGAATTCAACTTTTTTGTAGAAAAAGAAGTGATTGTATCCGCTGGCACATTCAACACCGCGAAGCTTCTAATGCTCTCTGGTATTGGTCCGAAAAGCCACCTACTTGATCTAGGCATTGACATTGTCGAAGATTTACCGGTTGGACATAACCTTCATGACCACGTCATGTTCTTAAACTTCATTGTAGCTGAAAATGGCACATGCTCGACTAATGATGCTTCTCAATACATGGATATTATACAATACTTATACGACGGTGGTGGAACATTCTCTAGGTCTGACAGCATGGGTGCGTTACTGGTTTTAAATGGTTCGGAACCGAATGTTCCAGATTTCGCTTTCTATCCAAGTTGCGCTCCAGTCAAAAGTGGATTATACGAAGGCTGTGTTAGAGTTATCGGTTTAAAGCATGAGATTTGTGCACAACTTGATGCCGAGAACCAGAACTACGAGCTGCTCACCATAGCAGTTGTGCTACTAAAGCCTAAATCTAGAGGAAAGGTGCGGCTGAGCTCCACCGATCCTTTTGACGACCCATTAATTTACTCTGGCACCTTTGATAACGCAGAAGATCTGGAAGGGTATCCCGAGGCCGTAGGCGTGGTACAAGCTCTAACGGAGACACGTTATTTCAAGGAGAAGTCTGCTAGAGTGGTTGATATTAAATTAGACGTTTGTAAAGGCTTTATCGGAGCCGATGAGGTAAAGTGTAAAGCGAGGGCGATGGCGACATCCGCGTGGCATTCTGTGGGCACCGCGGCTATGGGGAGTGTTGTGGACGGGGAACTGCAGGTATTAAGGGTCGAAGGGCTGAGGGTGGTAGATGCAAGTGTGATGCCCAAGGTAGTGCGGGGAAACACTAACGCGCCGGTGGTGATGATTGCTGAGAAAGCTGCCGACTTCATTAAGAAGCGTTATGGAGCGGAATAATGGGCGCTTATGTCAATTTGACGTAGTTTGGTTGCGGTCGCAAGGTTCGTGAGGAAAGTTACATGGCGATTTACATATTTTGTAAGCTTTAGTTAAATTAGGTTAATATTTTGTTTTATGATGTTGACTAATCAGATATTAAATGAATTGAAGTTATTCTAAGAATTAGAATTGAATATTATGATTGGCAAATACTTTAGTACATGTTCATTCAACAATAAATAATTTCAATCATTTTTAAATTCGCTTTGAAATTGTTTTATTTTATATTCTTGACATCAAGAAAAATGGTCAACAAGCTGTCGTCGGATCGTCTGTCTGTATAAATACAGTACTCAGGTGACTCTACAGAAGTTGTGGGGTGAGCTTTTTTTATGTGTGGACATCTAGCCCCAAAACTAAGCATAACTTGTGCCATGGGAACCAGATAACGGATAGAATACATATGTAGATACTTTATTGTTTGTAAATACATACATAGAATACAATAAAACACCCAGACACAGAACAAACATCGATGTTAGTTAATTTATTAGGCAGGTGCTAATTATACAATGAATAAAATACTACAAGAATCAGCACATCACATCAGGTTTCAATCAGCAAATTAAGTCCTATCACTTGACTTTTTAAGACTGATTCTATACCATAAATGGGTACTTATTTAAATCTATTGTCATCCAGTCGTACATACGCACACGTACCATGCTAATTAGTCCCCATTTCACCCCTTGAAAGGGTACACCGTCCACGCTAACGTAACAATAACGTAACAATAACGTAACTTGTCCACTGAGGGTTTACGTAATGTTATGTAGGTACGTGACAGGCTAGATAGGGACCGCATGCATATGGCTAGAACGACACCTAGTAATATTTTGATAACGATTGGAATGTGCCTTATAAGTACTCTATAGGTAATTAAACTTTAACAAGGAATTATTAATAGCTATAATCTAGGTGGAGAGGACTATGCTTGGGGTTTTCTTGCGTGGTCAAATTTAGTTGAAGAGATCCACAGGAGAACCACAGGTAATATTATTATACCCTAGGGTATAAAACTCAGTCGTCGATTGCTGCTCAAGTAGAGATGTCATTCACTATTTAATAATTTTATGAACGAAAACTCCTCCATTCACGACTGAGCGTAGTATTATATTATCTGTGGCGTATTTATGTAATACGAGCCTAAGTCACGGACGACGTAGCTCTTCCAATTAGCAATTAGCAAGTTAAAAATGGCAATGAGCAGGCTACATCACTTGCAGAACCGACCGATGGGGAAGAAACATTCTCGAGTGGCCACCATGAATCGAAAGACATATCAGCGCAGGTCGGCCCACCACCTGTGGCACGACAGCCCACAGACCTAGAAGTTTTTCGTTATTAAGTCTATGGCACGGCCTGCAGCCTTACAACGGGTGGTGGAGAAATAATCCTTCCACGCGGAGACATGCTAAAACCGCGGTTTCTGTTTTATCCGTTACAACCTCGTATACAATGTCTTTACCCGCCAATAAAGAAAGAGTATGAGTAATTAGAGTATGCATTCAGACAGGCGATGACCGTATAGGGTCGGGATCATAGATCTCTATCTGTCGGTATTCTATCACCCATATATTATAAGAGCAGCACCTATTCAAAGTCTAAGCTAAGGTGAGTGTTTATTCAAATAAATTACTCTTTGTTGTCCCCGGAAAAATACGTATTTTAGAAGTGACTTGTTTTTTCTATAATCTGTGTGTTGTTTTTATGTACAATTATTTTATGTAAATGTTGATTATCTTCGCAAGGCGTTTTGCTCAGATCAATCACCACTGCGTATCGACGTTGTAAATGCTACGATGATCTATCGTAATCGTACCTATAATCAAAAGCCACAGAGCCACGTTTTAACAGGTGTCAAAAGGAACACGTGCTCTCCTTGTTTTAAATTACAAGCTCCGGTTGATTATCGCATCCGGAAGTACCGTCATAATAGGGTCTTGTATTCACTCAAGTATGAGATATTAAAACTAGTCATACAATGGCGCTCAGCACTCAGAGAACAGACCGATGGAGAAGAAAGGTTTTCGAGTGGCGACCATGGACCAGAAGACGCAGCGTAAGTGTGAGTGCTACTGGGTGGACCGCCGCGCCACGCCGATCTGGTCAAAATCGCGGGGAGCCGATGGATACAGAAGATGGATACAGAGCAGCTGCTCAAACCTGGCGCTCTGTGGGGGAGGCCTATGTTTAGCAATGGACGTCTTCAGGCTGTTGATGATAATGTGTATGTAGGGTATAATTATATCCCACGCAGAAAATAGGATTTGTATAAAAAAATTGTTAGCACACATTGTTAAATCGGTTTAGCCATTTTGGCATGAAAGTATCGGAACACCATTGTTTTTTATATATTTAGTAATAGTAAGGATAATGTAATAATATTAAGTAGATAATAACAATAATATTAAATAAGTCACCAGATAAATCACATGTTAATAGCAGGTACTTACTAAGTTTAGGAAGGTAGGAAATGCATTTACCTAGTTTGACCGATGCATGGTGCGGTATGTGATGAGTTCCGCAACTCGCCAGAGATGCGCTTTCACCGGCGCGTACCCGGTAGAGCCCACATTAGGTAACACAATATCATACAGCTAACACAACGACAGGTTATTACAGATTGCACAGGGTCTTAACTGCATAAAATTAGCTTTTTTTATTTCCTATGAAATTAATGTCCATTATCAGTAAAGATCATGTGTAGCACCCATCCGCACTTTCCCCATCGCGGGCCAGCGACGGCGGCGCGTGCGCAGCCGCCGCTGCAGTATGAGTGTAACCGCGGCGCGACGCACGCGCAGTGATGCCCTAGCAGCCATGTCGGACGCCGAGCGCGTCTCGCCGCACGCGTACACCGCGGTCGCGCCCACAGCAACCGTCTCCAGCCTCAAATCCGAGGACTCCACGGAGCAGCTGATATGCAATACTGAGAAAAAACCTAAGAAGATAAAGGAAGTGAAAGAACAGAGTGTGACATCGAAGAGTGTGGAAGCGGGAAGTGATGCGCCGCAAGCGCCCGGCCACCGACGTTTAGTGGTGTTCTTAGGGCTAGCGCAGGTGGTGCTAGGTGCACTGCTGGTTGGAGCGGGAGCTGTTGCCGTGGTGAAGGGCGCCGCCCTGTCGCGCGTGGGTGCCGGCCTGTGGGCGGGCTGCATCGCGGTCGTCGCGGGCGTCGTCGGGGTGCTTGCCGGCATCAACGACTGCTACGGCCTCTACGGCGCTAGCGCCGGGTGAGTGCCTGCGTACACGCCTCTATTGCTTTGATTTGGATATTTTTGCCAGAAGTCTTGCCCAAAAGAGCTTAGTGTTCCATATCAAATTGAAGTTTGTGCTACGTGGGGTTTAGACGGAGTATTATGTTCAGAATTCTGCTAACTGCTTTGTGAATTAATGAATAAACTATAATATACGTGCAACTTAATCATCATTGATAAACTCATTGAAGCATTATTTTCGTAATAACATAAACTTCTTCGTTCGATATTAAAGCTTTGTATTTAATCTCAATAAAAGTTATCACTTGTCATTCCGTTATCAATCACAGACGCGGATTACAACGACAAAGGGGTTTCATGATATCTGTTATAAAAGGAGAATACGAAATTATAATGCTTGGGAGTTGGTGGTAAGGTGTCAAGGTGCGGTACTACGCAGGTCATGACCTCATGACCCCCTTATAAAAATCTGACCTGAACTAAACCTCCACCAACTAAACACAATTGAGTGACTTGACTATACAAGTATACATTCTTAAAGCTATCAGTAATTATTTTCATTATCCCAAAGACCAAGATAAACACATGTTGATCTCCTAATCAGTAATAATGATCACTAGATTAGATCGCCATAGCGAATGGATCGCGGCAAAGGTAATGCCAACAGATATTAATTTAGCATGAGAGAAAGTCGGATGACGCAACGATGTCAAATGCAAAGTATCTGGTATTTGCCGCTTTTACCGCCACACGAGAATTAGGAAAATAGAATATTCATAACGCACGAGAAACGCGCACTAAGGCCAGATTGAACAGTAAACAAATAATTTATTTTATAAAACACCTATACATACTTAAATTTGTCGTGTGGTCCTGGTTTACGAATAGGACCACCCCATCTCTTCCTGAGAGTGCTGTAACCGCTGGCTATTGGAATATCCAGGGAACGGGCAGCAACATTCTCCTATTGGTACATTAAAATCTGCGATCACCAAGCCGCATGCCAAGCGTAGTGATTATGGCAAATTCGCCCCCTATGATAAACGTCCAAAGTGGCGTTTACTAGAGGAGGCCTATGTAGCAGTGGATGTTTTCTGGCTGATAATGTATGTACTTATATATGTATGTACCCATATATATATTTCTGCAACAGATTTTATAAGAAAGTAGAGGAAAAGATGCACAAATAGACAGAGGGACAGTTCAAGATCACTCGGATAGTGATTCCCATAAAATTACATTAGCTTATATAATTCAGTGGTAATTCCTCTATGAAATTATAGGTACCTATAATCGTTAAATTCAGTAATTACGAAGACTATTATACCCAGTCTGTAATATCTTACATATGGAAAAAACTTGGTTCCCTGTCGAGACTTATGAAATCGATTATCATCATTTTGATACAAATAAAAATATTACATATCGTCGCACGTATGACTAAAGGTCCTATCTCATTTTTGTCCATTGTTCAGAAAACGCGTTTTAAGGTTTTGACATTTCTAACTTTCAGATAGTTTCGTTCCTCGCAAGTCCAGCATATTTATTTTTATATGCTTTTGTAGATAATTTCAAGTACTTTAATTACACGTTGAAACTTTTAACCTGTTTGCATTCTAAATACCTGTTTTGATTAATCAAAACAGATAGGTCACTTAGTGAAAACTTTGTTTTATTTAAAATAAGCTGTCTGTTTTTAGTTACGACTTTTTTTAGACTAAGTATGGAAATAAATATACAAAATGTATGTTGTTAATGCTTTATTAGTGTGTTTGTTTTTTTAATAAGGTTTAGTAAGTTTAATGCTACTATACTGTATTTAATTCAACACAACACCATAACTTTACCAAGTACCTAACAATAAAAAACTACTTAATCAGCCTCATTTTGAGGTTGCAATGGGTAATTGAATATTATGAAGTTTAATTGTAATAATAATTAATTATCTTGTGATCCAAAATGTTAAGAGGTACAACGATTAGTCAGATGGATAGAGAATTTTGCGTTGACTAACATAGCGGTCCTAACTCAAAACAGCCAAAGAGTGAGATCATACTTGGACCTTTAGTCACACGAGCGACGATATAAACATCATTTCACATAATGTGCCTTTGACATACTTTAACTATATCTAATTTTCTTTATTATAAATCAAAAGTGATAATCATCGTTTATAAGAATGAAACTCATAAACCTTATAATACATAATGGTAAAAATGTGTAATGTCTAACAACAAATTTCTATTACTTCATTATAGTTCCATAGTCTGTTTATTTTATTTCTCTCTTATTAATGGTAAAGGTAGGTAATCACCATTGAGCCAATTAAGTACCAGGTTACATAACGGAGCCGGAGCCGGCCTCCGTAGCACAAATAAACAACTCTGTTCAGTTTCGTGACACCGCGAGGATCTCACCACTTTCTGTTCGCGACGGACGACGGACGTGACGGAGACTTTACTAATGAACTCCAATTTGTGCTCGAAATTCAACTACGGAGGCTACTGCACTGTAAACAGTTAAAGTTTTATTCGTTCGAGTTGATTAACTTTACAAGACTGCGCTTTTTCTAGCAGTAATTGCTATATGTTTATGAAACAATTTATTTCGAATCTGCAAGTAAATGACACAAGTAAGGAAAACTCTATATATAAAAACGAATATCGTCATCATCATCATCAACAGCCTGAAGACGTCCACTGCTGACTTTGAGCGGCTGCTCGCCTCCTGCATCCATCGGCTCCCCGCGGCTTTCACCAGATCGTCGGTCTATCGAGTGAGGGGCCGGCCTACGCTGCGTCTTCCGGTTCGTGGTCGTGACTCGAGAACCCTTCTTCTCCATCGGTTGTCAGTTCTACGATCGATGTGGCCTGCCCATTGCCATTTCAACTTGCTAACTTTAAGAGCTATATTTCATCACTTTAGTTCTCCTGTGGATCTTCTCATTTAGGCTCTTATCTCGCAGTGAAACACCGAGCATATAGCTCACGTAGTGTTCGGGAAACTTCGACCTATCTTTTCGTCCAAAATACCGCAGATCCTGAAAACAAGGGTTTTCAATCAATGTGTGTTGCCATGATGACTTATGGAACTGAGACGTGATCTCTTACTGTTGGCCTCATTAGTAAGCTGAAAGTCGCGCAGCAAGCTATGGAGAAAACGAATTTAAGTACTATAAAAAGCATATTAAAATTAAAAAATCATAAGAAAAAGTTCTATGGTTGCTGTTGACCACACTGCCAATGCACCTCACCTGACAGTTAATGTTATGTTTGAAATAGGCCGATTGCCTATATCCCGGCTGTTCCATGCTCTCAAAATATTTTAGGTCTATGCTCCAAACGACACAATAGATGAAAAATTAAGAGTTTACGACTGTTGTACGACATTCAAGAGCTTATATTTTGATCACAGTGCCCACGTCCCAGTGTTATTATATTTATATGTGATTGAATCAGCAACTTCTTCCAAGTAGCGATGCGCCGATCCGATTTCTTATAGTTTGCACCAATAGTACAATCATTACGCTAATACTTTTACGTATCGTTTCCTGCGTGACTCTATTAGTTTCTCTCTCCCGCAATTGTGCCCGCGTGTCTATATAACTATGGTTGTATCCTGCCAAAAGTTTGTTTGTAAGTTTGTAAGGTTGGTTGAAAATAATATAATTTGGTTTAACTCAACTATTCTTTCAGTAGTACAGGTAAAAATGTCAGGTGCATTGCATAATTGTATAGTAGTGGGTGCAGTCTGCATAGCAGCACGCTTTGATTTAATTGAACAGCCAATCAGAGGGAATGCCGGAGATAACTCGTAAATCAAAATGGTTAAGTGTTGCAAGTCTACAGGAAGTACGTTACTTTACCTTAGGCTGGCCGGATAGCTCAGTTGGTAGGTACTAGCCCTGCCGTCTGAACTGTAGGTTGTGGGTTCGATTCCCACCCAGGGCAAACATTTGTTTGATGAACATTAGGTGTTTGTTCTGTGTCCGGATGTTATATTATATTCTATGTATGTATTTACAAACAAAAAGTATTTAAGTATGGTATCAGTTATCTGGTTTTCCGTAGCACAAGCTTTGCTTAGTTTGGGACTAGATGGATATGTGTGAAATGTCGACAAATATTTATATTTATTTAATACGTCATAAAGAATGTTCATTCATAAATCGGCAGCATATGTATAAGAATCATATGATTCAAATGTCCCTCATCATCCCCCAGCCCGTAGGTACTTGACCAGCGTCACTATTAATGATTATGCTCGCGCTCTCTCTCTTTGTCTCTCGCTCTCTCTTTCTCTCTCTCTCTCTTTCTATATGCGAGGTCTCGTATCCAAGCAGTGGAAACGTATACCTACTGAGATGGCTAGATATCAAAAAATAAATATAATACAAAATTGGAACGTAAGTAGGTGTTTTTACCCAATATTTACCCGTAATTACCTTCAAATTAAGTACGTATAATTATTATACTAATATAGGCCTACATGTGATAAATGTTGATGAAAGTCTATCAGCTTTCTCTGCGGTCAGCATTGCATACCTAACCTGTAGCTGCACTCTCGCAGTCACCATTCTAGTTTTCGGTCAAAAATGTTCTGTGACATGCGCGCGCGCAAACCTGATATCGAATTTACGTAAAATTGAGCGATTACGAGTGCAATATTATGTGAAGGTCAAGTATTATGAACAACGGTTTGGGTCTGGCACGTGCTTGTGAGGTGTATTACTGCATTGATATGAAGTGCAGTGTGATTTAACACATTGCAGTGTGCAATAAAACACCCATGAAACTCTGTTTAAGCATGATTTGTAAACAAGAATAAAAAGAGGTAGAGGTATGTAGATGAAAGGTAGCTAACGCTTAAACCTCATATCACACTAATCAATGCCCCCCTGCAACAAAACAACTAGATGATGTACGTCTACGTATCTATGTTACCGATCCTGAAGTACATCTTCATCATTTGGAACTTCTTGAAAAGAACTCCACAGAATAACAAACGATGCGGAAGCTATGTACCTATACACAGTTGGGATGTTTTGTTGATCTTTAATCTATAGCATGTACTCTAACAAAAGATGCAAAAAACGGTAATATCCCCTCGGTGTTGGGTCTCTAAAATGACGTGAAATGCTTTCGCCACGCTCCGTGGCGCAATATGGCGCGTCCGCTCCGTTCCGGTGTGCGCACGCGCAAGATGCGCCGCAAGTGCACCCGCACGCATGCGCACATGCACCTGTTATAGGTACCTACCTATATACTATACACATCAGCAGAACATCGTGACAGTTACTGATGATAATTACCTATGCATAATTTTGAATGCATCCCTAATCTCTTCTTACCACATAAAATGTGAAAATCAGATCTTTCGTCAGATGGTGCCTAGTCTTATTGATCTAAACTTGCTTCCGTTTTATAAAATAAGTCCTGTCCACTGTGTAATAATGTCTAATCTTCATCCGACTATCATCATCATCAGCATCACAATACGCTACTATTTCAATGCTCTCCAAAGTCATGGTCGGATGCTCGTGCGATCAGGAAGTGTATGCAAAGAAATGTATTAAAACGGTACCACACCGGCGCATGCGCATTGTCGCACGCATACAACAAATGCGCGATAATTACAAGTGTATGTGTGCGTGCGTCACTTACTTGATATCAATTGGTTTTTAATCTTTGGTAGACCATTGATGGCAGAAGCTGGGGGAGGTAGATGTTTAGCACCTCTCAGATGGGGACTTCTTTAAGCTGATGATGATGGCAGAAATTATTATCTATACTTAAAATAAAACTGTAACAGGTCCAATTCTGTACGTTGAAGATATTTAGAAAAAAAATCTGGAGTGCTCCCTATTATCGATGCTGAAGCCAAAACATTTTTTTTTTTACTTTTGTCTGTCTGTCTGTATCTTGGCTGAGTTTCATTCATTGATCCTTTTATCTTTTCCTTCTGTCTTCCTTTAGACTGAGATAAGGCCTAAAACCGGGTCAGCTAGTACCCAAAAAGGTAGGCCTCTGTGAGAAATATTGATCATTCAGACAAGCACATGACATGACCACACAGCTCTTAAAAAAAGAATGATCATATTAGTTTCCTCTGCTCGCATCATCATATCATCCGGAATCACGGAGGCATCCATGGCCGGAATATACCCACTGCTGAAAAGGGACAACACAATGGTTCTAGGTGGGATAAACCGGAAAATAATAAGTAGCTACACTAGAGTGGAATACCTTACCAGCGTCATTGTTTCCTGACAAATATAATCTAGGAGTTTTTAAGGCTAGAGTGAACCTGTATCTAGGCAACAAGCATGCTCCATCGTCGACCGCATCGTCACTTACCATCAGGTGAGAACTTGGTCAACAGTTAGCCTATCGTTGATAAAAAAAAGAGTATAATATATAAGCAAGGTATATTCTAAGTAGCTACATTTATGCAGTGTTATGTAGGTCTGCCTCATTTACGGGCTGTTTAATAGCAGTTAAACGGTAAATACACATTAAGGTATCTTACTTATACTTAGTACCTAGCTATAGCTAAGTTGTCTGGATATACGCCTGGGAACTAGCGAGTTTATATAAATGAGCGTAACAAAATGTTATTTCTAAAGCATTGCAAATTACAATATTTACAAACAGATTTGAAACAATAGTGTAACTGACCCCAGATCTAGGCCAAGAACCTGTCTTCTATACCACACTTGACATTTCAATAAAAAAAGTTAACAGCGAAGTGGTCCGTGCTTTCACCGCCATTTCTAGTGGACACTGTGATATACTGTGGCAGTGACGTGGGTTGCATCATCTGCACTGTAATGTGTGTCATACTGTGATGGTATTGAGGTCGATTATAGAACAGTGCAGCGCAAGCACTTGCACATTACAGATTAAGGTATCTTCTCTAGTTACACTTACTTGACTTATTTATTACACGGAGTATACGAAAATTGATATGATCACAGAATATGTAACAGTAAGTACTTATGGTACCTATCGATACAAAAAACTTTCATTGTAAAATATCTAAGTGCAGTCGTTACTTCAAAAGTAAAGCTTAATACATATTACGTACAATGGAGTACGTAATATGTATAAGCTTTACTTTTTAATAGATCCTTAATACTTTTAGGAATCGTAGTAGGTACCTATAATATCGTTAGATTCATTTACACCTCTAAGGCTGGGTTTTTTCACCAATAGTTAAGGTAACGGTTAAAAACTCTAACAAATTTTGATCATTGGATAGAATTTGTTAGAGATTTTATTAGTTTTTAACCATTGGTTACCTTAACTACGGATCAAAAAACCCACCCTAAGTACTACGCAGATAAGTTGTTTATAATTAACAACGCCCATCACCGAGAGAAAGTGGCGTCGATCGGTGATGTGTGTGGTCAGTATCTTTTAATTGCAAATGTTGGGCGATCGCCGGCGCGGTGGTGACAGCTATCAATTGCTGCTTTTGTGATTTGCGGATATGCTAATGAGTGATAATTCATTGAGAGTTTTGGAGTGGCATGCGAAGAACGAAATATCTTGACGCCATGCATTTGCATCCGCATTACGATATTATTCTCTCTATCCAAGATCTTTTGCACCGAGTTTGGTTACTTTTTTTACCTACACATTTATATTTTTGGCACCTAGAAATAAAAACTATGCCCAAACCGGTGCCAGTGAGTAAACTTTATTTGAGTACCTACTTACATAAATTTTGTGTGGAGAGTATCAAAAACTCTTATACCGAAGCTATTACGTGAATAAAAATGCAGAGCTTGCATATTTGTTTCTATAATAAACCTTCCCCAACAAACAGAGAAATAAACACAGACCAACCTAGACTACAATATTATCGAGTGCGCCGCATAATGTTCAATGAATGGCAGTATATTTGCTCAACACTCTTCAGCACCAGCATTTAGTCTATGTAGTCATCTACATCATCATCATTATCAGCCAGAAGACGTTCACTACTCAATGCTTCCCCTATTGATAGGCACATGACGAATGCTTTCAACCTTAGATAAATGTAGTCTCTAAGTTGGAAGCCGATAAAAAAACGTTTTATCGACTTCCTTACGCTTAATTCCTAACAAATGCTTGCGGGATACGCCCAACAACCTACGTCCCTTCGAATATAAAATGATTCTTATTTTTCTTCTTCTTCTTCTTCTCGTGTAGCCTTGGTGTCAGAATTTTTAAGCCACCCAATAGCTTCTGACTTGGGTTAACGTGTATGATTTATGTTTCATGATGAACAGGTGTGTGTATTGTGTGTGTGCAGGAGTCCGCTACTGACGGCGTTCCTGGCCCTCTCGCTGCTATGCCTTGCTTGCGGGAACAGTGCCGCCGTGCTCGCCGCCACCGGCCTCCAGCGGGACTCTCTGCGCGCGCAACCCACGGAACACACCAGCTTTGAGGTAATATATTCATTCAATATACAACGTCGCATTTAAGAATAAAAATTCACCCCGTTGTCGCCGCCCAAGACACGTCTTGAGCGACCCGGATGATCCTTTAGCAGCCGTTGTTTTGGCTGCGCTAGGATCACCGGACCAGTCTAGTCCCTTTGGCTCAGGTACCGCTTTCGGCACTGGTATAGGATACCAGCGTAACACAATCAGATACTGACCCCACCAGAGAGGTTGACGTATCCCCCGTAGGTTAGCTAGAACGATCTCGACTTTCCATCTGATCTCGACTTTCTATATGGTCCACTCTTCCAGTGGACGTAGCCTTCTCGATCCTCTTATCCCGGCAACAGCCCAAGCCGAGGCGCGCACCCCAGGGGTGCCCTTGAGCTAGTTGCCTCTCACTTTTGACGGCTGGGCCACCTTATGCGCTTGCCCTCCCGCCCGGTGATGCTGTAAAGGTCGGTAGAGACCAACAGCACTAGCTCATTATAAAAAAAAATTTAATGATGACTGGCCTAATATCCCTTTTTTTCACTAAATTAACATATCAAAGATTATATTATTTGTATTTAAAATGGGCAAATTGCCTTTGTTACTCAAGCTAACTACTACAATAATAAAAACTAAACTAAACTAAACTAAACTAAGCTAAACTAAACTAAACTAGCTACACTACCTACTACAAAGAACACTTAACGTGGCAATGCGGCCAGCATCTTGGGTACGCTACCTACCGGTAGTGGGCTGGAGCACTTGGACTGTCTATAGGCCATCGCGGCTATTATACAGTTTATTTAAAATGTAATCTTGATATACTATCTATTTAATTTAAATGCAGCTGAAGACAACATGCATGGAGGATAGTATAGATCAAGCCTCGCTAAACGGTCTTGTCATCAATAACATCAATGGACACTGTTAATTAAGAGGAAGGTGAAAACACTAGCCGTAGCCTCGGGGTGCCGCAGTTAATTACTATAAATAACACCCTGACTTGTCAAGAAATGTTACGCTTATCGGTTTAAATAACTTATATATTGACTGGTACTACATTAATTATACCTACGATGTACGTAGAAACATCGATGTAAATAAAATTGTTTTAGCGCAATTCGACCTTTATATTTCAGTGTACATACATAGAATTAATATAAGTGCCTATGTTTTAATTGATATCTAGATGGAAAAATTATCAAGACGACTTGTTTCAAAAATCGCAAAAAAATGAGGCTCGTATAAACAGCTTTATTTACAAAAGACTCTGCGTGTCTTATTAAAGTACGGACATATAGTAACTCATATTTTCCGTTTCTTTTGGGGCACGGGAACGGATTTGGGGCATTCTGCTTCTGACGCTTGGCTAGTCTCGACTGCGCAGAACTATGCGCGAAGCATTTTTCATGACTGCTAAACTTCAATCAACTGCTAAAGCATCAATGATTGTGAGAATCAATCATTGCCACACAACACCACGTAGCGTCTACAGTACAGAAACAAAAGTATCCGCAAGGATCGAGGTTCGTTTCAGGTAGTTTACAAAAGCATCATGGTTTTTGGTACTATTTATTATTTATTACACATAAGGTTGTACTTAAACTTGTCTATAATCTGTGTTACCTATCGGTAGAGTTCTTTAATGTCATGTATCTTGCGTAATGTGTTTGGTTCATTGAAATGACGGCAATCGAAGGCTGTTATTTATTTATGTTCGGCCACCCGATCAAAATTGTTGATCTAAATAGACAGTTTATTTCATCGGCTCAACCACATAACCCTGAACTAATTTCGATACAGTTTTAATATGTTAACAAGAACTTGTATTGTCTATCAACTGTGAGCGGCGTATCAGACCAAAGGCAGGCATATCATCAATTTTGTGGATGACCTTAGGTAATAATTGGATGTTGCAGCAATTTTCAATTTAATTTCAATTGCATATAGATTGAATATGGCATGTGAGATGCTTGTGGTATTTAGTAAAACGTGCATTGCAAACTATTATTATCAATATTACGTTCCTTATTCCAAGAAAATAGGTAATTACTTATACAATTGAATATATTTTCTTTAAAAAAATGTGAAGCATAACGCCTACGTAGTTGGCACAAAATTAAATAATTTTGGTACTATGATTACGTTTTGTTAACTTGTATGCAATAATTAAAAATAGTACTTCATTATCTTAATCAAGTTATGTACTGAACAGGTTGATTAGTAAGTTATCTCATTTTATGGAGTTATTATTAATACCAAATCGATGCGTTTGATTAGATAAATTTTGGTCTACATGTGACCGGTGTCCGGAGTTTTAGTAGACATAGTAATTCGGCGAACGGCAGGCCTCGCGTGCACAAAGGTTTTTGCGACCACACGGCATCAGGGTGTACTTAGTACTACGTCCCGAACTCACACCTCACGGCCGTATATCTCGACAACCTCTTGATCAATTTTTTTCATATTTGAGACACTTGTTTAGAATCGAGTATTAGAGAATATTTCTGCCAAATATTATATAAATAGGCTGGTAAAAGCGCGAGTTGAAGCAGAGACTTTCGCTCACTTCGTTCGCTCGGTCAATTACCTGAGTAAAATTCTCAAAATGTCTTTTATTTTGTTTATGTAATTAATATGAGAATACCTAATTATTATAAAATAATTGTTTTTACTATCATTTTCATTTTCTAGCTGCAACTTGACTAAAGCTCAGGATTAGGTATACCTTGATAATAATATTTACAATATCAAATCGTAGCTCTGCAACAACCATAATACATCAATTATTTCCACATCATTGAGTACAACTTTTTCACACGAGTCCCGTTACTAAACAAAGCGCGTGTATTAGGCAATAATAGTGAGCGCACCTAGTGTTCGTGACTTAAGAATATTCGAGCATCATTATAGTAATCTTCTCCAGTTGTTACTGACACTGGCAGGGCCTTGACCGGCGGATGATCTGAGAATCAACTGTGCATCATATGGGAGTCATCTTCGGTAGGTATATACATTGTTGACTGGCCTGATAGCTCAGTTGGTAGTAGCTCTGCCTTCTGAACTATAGGTTGTGGGTTCGATTCCCACCCAGGACAAACATTTGTGTGATGAACATCGATGTTTGTTTTGTGTCTAGGAGTTATAGTGTATTCTATATGTATGTATTTACAAACAAAAAGTATCTTAGTATTTATCAGTTATCTGGTTCCCATAGTACAAGTTATGCTTAGTTTGGAGCTAAGTGACGCTGTGTGAAATGTCCACACATATTTATTTATTAATTATGTTAATTATTAATTAATGAAGTTACTACTTATGTATAATTATGATATAAAATATGTGTCATCATTACCTTTTATAGAAGTTCCGAATATCCTATAAAAAAGTCACCGTATCTTAATTTATATCTCAGCATGTGAATAACTCATTATTATTATTTACTAGCAGCTGCCCGCGGCGTTGCCACGCGTGGACTACATTACTTATAGTAATAGTTATAGGTACTTAGCCCCGATGCAGACCGGCCACCGTTCACAACCACCGATGGCTGCCACGCACCACCGCAACTTACATTCGGTAAAAATATGCCTTAAACCTGGGTTAGGTTTGTCCAGACATATGGTAACTTTATGGTACTTTCGCAGCAGTAACGTTTACGCGCGACAGCCACCGGTATTTGGAAGCTGCCACATATTATGCTGTGCAGTCTCATGCTTCTGAATAGGTTACGTGTGTCAGTGTAGCCTTTGTTCTGCATAGTATATTTCCTACCTGCATTGCATAGGAATGAAAAAATGGCTTTATTTTTAAATCCACAAGCCAGAACCTTTTAATTCGAAAGATTTAATAAAAATTTTAAATTATGTAAGCTTTAATATATTATCTTTTGGTACGTATCTATTTACTCCTAAAACGCCATACAAGTCATACAACCTGTAAAGGCATAAATAGAAAAACTATAAAATAGATAGGTAGCAAAGAAGGTTAAGTTCTCATTTACTTATTGTACCTACCTACCTCTTAGAGTAGCGGTTATAATTATTACTCTTTGGTCATATCCTACACAGAGATTTTTTCTTTAATCTGTGCCTCCAGATCACAGCAGAGGGAGCATCAGTGTATTATTTTCGTACCTATTTTTGAAAAATAGTCATGAGACGCTATTTTATCGATATCGATACTTCACTGAACAGAGTTTTAATTTTTAATAAAAGCCTGACACCTAAAATAAACAGAGCTAATTTTCTCTAATTTGTGGGGGGATGATGGAAAGCTCAATTATCTTCGCTGTCCGGAAGAAAAAATACTAGGTATCCCAGTAGGGTTAGCACGGCCGGTAGCCAAAACTGTCCTTCCCCTGTTTTACTCCAAGCAAGTATGAAGAAAGTGACGTAAAACGGGGAAAGACAATTTTGTCTACTGTCCATGGTAACCCAGCTGATAACTAGAACCGACTTCTTTTGCGTCATGACTGTATGGCCCAGCTAGTTCAAGAAATAAATAATAGAGCCTAATAATTTGGTTAGTACATCATTTCCATCATCATTTTATGATTGACTAGCGATTGAACGTCACTAAATGGTTGATATTCCATATATTATGCACATAAAGAAAAATAATACCTATATAATATTATTATGCGCACTAAAGCTTTTAACTGGGATCTTTTTTCCCTGAGTGACTTTAAGTCGGGAGTGATTAGGTATCTTCTATAGGTAAGCATGTCACTTATCGCCAGGTAAGATAGTGGTCAACCACGAAATTATTCCGTTCTAACCTAAGCTAATTAATTTATTGCCTTACGGCCACGGCCTTACGTTATTCCAGAATGTAAAGTAAGATTAATGAGAAATAAAGAGAATGTATTTTTACTAAAGTTTTATTTCAAAATAGCTATTGTAAACAACAAATTATTAATATAAGTAGGTTTGCCCTAAATAAAAAGTTCATTGAAGTAGGTTTGTCAAAGGTGGTCATGACGGTTGGCAGAATCTGTGAACAAACAAAACCTTATTTAAATTCTCATTTAAAACATTGTTCATGAAAACAGTAGTAGTTTTACTTACTATTATTTGTTCTGTGTCATTATTATCAAATTTCAATCATATGCCCATCTAAAGAGTTGAATGAACCTTAGAGTATAGACTAAAAGCATAGAGAGATCAATCATAACGATATTATATTTGTACTGCTCACACGTATCGCTACGTTGGTGGCGAAGGAAAGAAACAAACATTTAGTAATTAGCTACGCTTGCAAAAAATCACCGTACCATTTTTTCTACTCGAGTCAACTGTTTTTTCTATACAAATCTGTCAGACTCATTCACATCAAAGTGTCCACTTCATATAAAAAGTGTTCAAAAAAGTGGTACGCTTGACAGATAATGAAGTTCTCTCTATGCTTTTAGTCTATACTCTAAGGATTGAACCAGTAGGTACTACCTGTTATTGGTTAGGTTTATCTACATATTATACATATATCAAAATTATCGATAACCCATCGACACCTGTAAAATCATCTCTAATTTCGAAATGTAAACAACTGGATAACCTTCTTGTGGATTTACGATATGTACCAAAATTCAAAATCTAATTTAATAGCAGCAATCAAATCACCCAATTCTAATCCTGCACAAAATTCTACGTATGTTTTATGTGAACGCAAATCTACTTACTCACAAAAATATATCGTAAACACGAAAAGTATTTGCACCATAGAAACTGAATAATTTGTCCTGTGTAAATCTTCTTGAGTATTGGAATATGCATTCCAAACACATTACACGTCAATTTCTTTATTTTAAATAAGTATTTTGTTAAATTTATTGACTAAACACTAAAATATAATAAAAAAACCACAAAAAACATAGTTTTCTGTAACATCAACTGAAACGTCATTGAACGAGCATGCGTAGTTGCTTCTATCATTGAAGGAACTACGCATGCCCGTAAGACGACTAAATAAAATGACACCGGAGAAACAAAACAACTTAAAACTTCGTGCAATTTCTTCACTTGGTAGGGTTGCAATGTTGCAAAGTTGCACCGACCCTGGTACGCATTGGTGTTCGCAAAAGTCAAAGTTCGCTCCATCTGTTTAGTCATTTGTTTTTTTTCTCTAATCTGTGCTCCAGATAAACAGCTAGGCACCAGATAGGTGACATAAAGTTACCGTCAGTGGCCGAAAATAACCTCACCATCTCACCATGAAGCGGCCATGTTGTTTATAATTCAGTTTCGTTTCGTAATGAAAACTTAATAATTATGACCAAAAAAATTAATGAAATTTCAATTTTAATATATCCTATTTTAAGCGCCGGTTATTTCTAAGCATATTAGTGAAACCTGCATGAAAATCAGTTCAGTATTTACGGAGTTCAGTCATAACAAACAAACAACGACACATCACTGTCCCTAGATGGCGCTGATAGAAATAAAATTTCATAATGTATGGAAAAAGGGCAAAAAGCCGGGGGCCTGCATCGCGCAAGCGATATTTTTTGAACAATAGAACCTATGGGATAAATTACATTAGTTATAATTATGTGTGTGTTCCAAAGCATACCTGAATTTCACATTTATTGTATGTAGGGATAGGGAAGGGATAGGGATAGGGAAGGGATATAGGGATAGGGATAATATGGATAGGGATAGGGATAGGGAAGGGAAGGGATAGGGATATTATATCATTATAACAGGTTGTTTGTTACAAGATAGGTACTCATTCTTTACATACGATCAGATATGAAAACATAAGAGAAAGAAGTACTAGATAAAAATAAAATCTAATACTCCGGGACGGGGGGGCCTCAGGCATCGGGTACTCCGGGAGTAACCCCTGAATTTAAAGCACAATTCACAGGATGGCGATTATTTTAAAGCATTTTCTTTAATTCTTCTGTCTCCCGAATTTGCTTTGATATCCAAAGAGTTCTACCGACCAGACCATTTCCGTTATGCGTATTCAAAATCGAGCCGATGCTTTATCAATCTCAGCGTATTTCCGACCACTTGATAGTTTACACTGTACGGACAGCGTTCTCGACAACTCTCAATAAGATAACAAATATACTCGCTGAACGTTCCGATGCCCCCTAAACAACTCCTATGTAATACCCATGCCCGATTTATATCGATAGAGTGAAGCAATTAACAGACAAACTTATCTTTGCTGTTTTTCCCATACAAGTTGTTTGATCTCATTATTGCATAGGGCTACAAGCTTGAATTTTTCACGAAATAATTAGGCTATAGACCTTAGTATTTGATATCAATTTCAACTTTCAGCCATAATATTTTTTCTGGGAAACAGAACTTGACATACAGAACAGACAGATAGAGAGAGATGGACAACAAAGCGTTACTTACTATATCAGTTGTTTTTTTTTTTTAAACGGGTACGGAACCCTATAAATATCTGACGTTAATTTAAAATCGAAGAGTCATGCATGTCATATTGTACATTGCATTACGGTTTGAGAAAACAATTTATCACTTAATGGCGATGCAAAAAAATTGTCACGTCAGCGTGACGGACTAGACAATCTTTGCTCACAATGTTGCTAAATCATACAATACACAATACAATACAAAATTCTTTATTGTACACCAGACATGAAAACAGATACATATAAATAGAGAAAGTAAAATCAAAAATCAAAGTAAAGTAAGTAAGTAAGTAAATCATCTTCCTTTGCAGATGAGATTAGAGAAGGAAGTAACTAAATTAGTTAGATATCGAACTAACTAATTTAGTTACTTCCTTGTTGTATTATTTATTAGTGTATAAATAACAGCAGTACATGTTTTAAGTAAATTTAGAACGTAGACATAGACCGATGTAGGTAAAAAACACAAGTTCTTGTCTTAGAACCTTATTAAATTGTTTATAAACGTAAATTATTGACAATAATTAAAAGCCGCAGGGTAATTACGTAAAATTTGCAACAGCAATGCGACAGCAGTAGCAATGCGACAGCAGTAGCGAAGCATCAACAAACTGCAGTAGGTACTAAAATATAAATTAAAACTACTTAATTAGCTTCTTTCAGCTACATTTATGTTAGAGTGTTGATCTAGTCATGTCAGTTTCATCATAAATAGGTACAAACCAGAAAACTTAAAACAACAATTAAAGATAAATTAATAAATAATAAATAATGAACTCAACGGATGTCCAATCCAACGCAACAAGCCTATATTAGTCTTTCAACATTTCACATGCTGAAATTGTTGAATTACCCTTTACATTATTCATGCTGTAGGTAACGCTTCAATGACCAAAACGTAATAAGTACCTACTTCAGACATGGAGTCAGCATAACCTTTGCCTCATCAAGTACTTTAACATCATGAAATAAATCTTTAGCAGCAGATGTCGTTATGTAGAGCTTAAAAGGTTTGGTTTTAAGCTCTATTAAGTGAACTCTATTGCTTTCTTCCATTCTGTTACTCAATGAGGTGTATACAGTCGTCTCCCTGACTATTAGCCTGAATCTGAAACTTTAAATAGGTACCTTACCTCGCACGCTGTTAGTGTCTTCTGTTTCAATCAATACATATAATTATGTCGCATTACGTTTACATTATTTCGCTCAACCTCCGCACGAGTGCATCTCAAGAACCGACATACATAAGTTCAGTAGATGCCTACCTACTATCGTATCATTACAATTAAAAATTGGGAGTAAAATTTTATTATAATCTAACTAACATTTTCATTATTTTCTTTGTACGTATATTGATTTTTTTGGGATGTCGTCCTCCTCTCTCCAAATTTGCTGCGACCGACGGGGTTCATAATGAGCCTACTTAATCAATGTTATAGTTATTCCACCTATATGTACACTATGGAAGCAATAAATCTCTGAATCTGAATCTATCAAACTCAGCTCAACAAGTCAACTAAACACTAAAAAACAACAACCAATAATCTTCGTTGAATCACCTCTACTATCGCAAGTGTAGTAACATTACGTAATATCTAAATGTAGCGTGCTAATTTGAGCAAATCTCATTATCTTAAATTGCTTTCGTTAGGTATAGGCGGCTGCGGGTCATTGCCCCCGGCTCGGTTAATGCAATGCAACTTAGTGCCAAGTAATGAGTAAACATTACAAATGTGGGTCAGGTTTCGTGAATACAGCTAGATGAAAGACACTTTTGTTTGCACACATACAACTAATGATAATGA
This sequence comes from Ennomos quercinarius, assembly GCA_910589525.2. Classification (NCBI taxonomy): domain Eukaryota; kingdom Metazoa; phylum Arthropoda; class Insecta; order Lepidoptera; family Geometridae; genus Ennomos; species Ennomos quercinarius. The sequence goes on along the minus strand of OU342499.1, from coordinate 16,940,924 downwards.
CGTTTTGTGTCATATATTGTTAGTATGGAGTCGGGACATAGTCAGTTTTACAAAGAAGAAAGGCAGATCCTGGCGGAAACTGCAGAATGAAGCCGTTCAGCTGAATGATACTTGTATGTATTGTAACAGCCGAATCTTTGCCTATTTAATAATAATACATTAATAAATTCATCGGATAAATTCACGGAATATTCTAACCTATCATAGTGACTAAAAAGTTATAAAAGTTTGTTGATTATTTTGGACTACCTATTTTAATGTTTATGGCCTTGTGAATCGTCTCCTACAAATAGTAGAACCGTACGTTGTGATAATGTAGTAATCCAAATCCTTTTAAAGTAATGAGACAATACCTAACTAACATCTAACCTATTCAATAATATTAAATTAATTTAAAATATTCATCGTCCTACAAATAATTGCAATTTAATCCCCTGATGAACACTATTCCTATACTCTGAGTAACCGAACTGAAATTTCCACATAAAATCATATTATGCACCAATCAATATATTTCCTACTATATTTTCGAAATGTTTCAATTGTGGGAATGAATAATCTTTTCCTGCAAAAAATTGAACATTATAGTTCCTAGTCATAAACAAAACTGAAAGTAAATTAAAGCTTCATGACGAACGTATGTTGAAATTAACAAGACAAGAAAGTGAAACATAGGTAAAACGTAAGTAAGTATATTGCTAACTGAGTTTGAGTTTGTTATATAGCAAAGTCATAGTAAACTCTATTTGTTTATCATAACTCTGGCATAGGAGCCCCGCCACCGCTCCAATGCTGTGGGTCTCGACTACCTGGCTGGTTAACCCTCCACTATTTAGTGCTTGAAATTTCCCACACGGAGGTACCGTGTGTGAAATTCCCCCACACTAAGAGAAATTTGATTTTACTAAATTTTGTTCTATTTATCCCAAGTCAGTACGTCAGGTACCCCATCTACCTATTCTTATCTACTTATCTAGTTTGGACTCCAAAAAGTGCAAGGGACAAGAGGACATTATTTTTTTCCAAATCCTAACAAAATAGACATCACCTTAGTTAATTGTGAGTCTATCTAATACGTACTACATTCGGTATATGACAGACTCTAAAAATAGCTCAACTTTTAAATCTCCTAGCTTTTGTCTAAAGATTATCAATATTATCGTAGATTCTATATCAACAGCATGCAGTGGACTAAACAGTAGTATTAATTTTAACTGTAAATATTTATTTGAATTCAATGATCTGTTAGTGATATTCAGGTTGTCTCTATTTTCCAGAACTTGTATTGAAAAGTAATCTAAAACCCGTTTATATAATTTAGGTATTATATTTCATAAATATGAAATATTATAATAATATGTTTTTTTGCCAGTAATATAATAGATTATTAATGCTGTTTCCTAACAACAAGATATTTTCATTCGAATCTTTAAATTAGCTACCCCTATCCGTTTGGTAAGGAGATCACTAACAGGTACTGCTGTGCTTGACCCAAGACACGAAGGACAATTTCTTATCAATAGTACTTTAAATGTTTTTATAGAATAAAAGGTAAAACTCTTATTGAAAAATCAATCAAACAAACCCAACTCTGAATTCCACTAAATTTATCTATAAACAAACACGAACAACCCTAAACTATGAATAAATTCCCGGTAGTTATTTAACTATTGCACAAGCATTACCTATTTCGTACTAGAGTGAAACTCAATTACGATTATATTTAAGTTACTCGCGAATGATTCCAAACAGAGAATAAATTCTCAATAGTTATCTAAGTAAAAGGAATAAATTCCCAGTCGTTACTAATTCCCAGTAGTTCCTTAACTATCGTTCAAGTATTACCTATTTCGCAACTAGAAAACAAAACGTTCGTTTCCTTGTAGGAATATGACCCTTCCAACTCTCCTAAGTAAAATTCCGCCTAGAATCCGCTAAGAAAATACCTATCTATTTATGCTGAATTTGTACATCAGAATTAGGCACAGAATAATATTTTCTCAGTAGTATCATAACTTGTTCATGCGAACTTTGTATCTGCGTTTACTATCACCGTGTAGGAATAGATCCTTTCCATATCCTCCGTAGAACATCGCAAACCCCAACTAAAGAAATATCTTCCTATACCACAGGATAGATAAATAGTACAACGTACTTTTACCACAAAATAGATTTATAGAATTACGTATTTATACTAATATGATCCGCAACGTTAACGACAATAATTTTTCAGTTGAGACTAAGTCACGAAAACTAATGTGATGAATCGTATTCAAACACATTCCCCTTTCTATCTCTACTGTAGTTTCGCAAAAGCTTGTGCCAGCTATAGAAAATACCTACTTATACCTTTGCAGCGTTGCTCTCTGCACACTAAAACCTTCTGTGATCACCCAGCTTTCCGCCAAAAGCAAGGTCCACGACAATCTAGCCCTATAATAAACACCCACAGCTTCAACCTTCGAGAAAACTTGGATTATATTTTTATAGTTTTGATAATTTACGTATTGTATTTATTAGCACTTTTATTTATTAGTATTTTATTATGATGAATTTGTCTTTAAATGTATTTTATGCCGTTTTAAATTTATTTATTTATTTATTGAATTTTATCTATTTCCCTAACACTATTATTTTTTCGCGAATTTTAATATTTTAACCCTAACTTTCCCCTCCTGCATGTGTATTCCTCGACTTATAGCTTTTCCCTATACATTAGTGTGTACCCCCAAACACTAGAGATTGCTACAAATCTCACATTTACTTTTAAACGTGCATGTCTGTTCTCGGTGTGTGCAATGAGAACATACCTGATCTAACCCTATGAGGGAACGAGCTGTGACAAAAGCTCTCCAAAGCTAAAACCTATTGACACCTAATTTTTATCTTGCATGCGGGACCGGAGTCCATGGACAGCATACAAGACAAAACCCTAACACTTGGGACAGTTCAGCTTAATTTACATTTAGGATCCGGGTATCGTATACACGAAGACGGGACAGTTAATCTTTTCAGCCCTCCTTTCAGCCAGAATGCAAACCAAACCAAAAAGGTGGATCCAGATCCTATAACGGGGGCAAAATCTGGTGCAGGTCTCCACAAAACACGCGAACTGCATACCCTAAGCAAAATAAGGGAAGACAAGCTTCGTTGCACAGTTTCAACTTATCTCTTACTGAGTTCCTGGACCCGAGGCATACTTCCCCCCAGATCCAGAATTAATTGAGAGGGCGAATTTATCTAAGAATTTAACCGAAAATTTTATGTGCATTTTTATTACCAGGTTTCGACTTGCGAACTCCGTGAATGATTTCATAACTGACCGCCTGACAGCTTGACAGCTCTCAAAATCCTATTATATATCAAAAACACTTTAAAGGTAGAAAGGTAAAAAGGTAAAACTAAATATAAAGAAGGTTTGATTTCTTTTACTGTTACCTTATTTTACCACAGGTAACCACTTTTACACCTATCTCTACATTTTCTCTATCAGTTAATGCGATGCCAACGACTATTTCCTTTATTTTTGGACTATTCTTTGTGCGTAAAATGCTTCAATGAAATTATTTCAGTATTTTTATACTTTAGGTAAAATTTATAATATTTGTGACGTCACGAGACAGCCTGTATCGTTACAATCGCCCCTAAAATATTTGCGCAGGCGTTTTAAATTTAAAGCCGAAGTAAAATTTTATTCTTTAAAATACATTCACAAATATTAGCAAAACTATAATAAAAATAATTTATGTAAATTTATAACCCCACCACCTCACTTAAGCAATTATAATTTGTTAACGTTTGGCTCCAAACTTAAAATGTATTCATAGTTCTGTAGTGTTCCTAACCGTTAAATTTAATTTAAGAGAGCACCTAAAAATAATCAACCCGATAGCAAGCATTTTGCAAAACAAAAATACACTTGTATTTTCAATTGTTTAATATGCAGCATACTGCGTATTAATTGTTATTCATTTGAAAAATATTAAATATTACTAATATTGAGTAATTTATTTTCGAAAGTTTAATGTTGTCAATGATAATATTTTTATTTTTAATATACTATTGAATCCATCCTTGAAAACAAACCGTAATTACTATTCTATTTTAAGCGCCCTCTTAAGCCGTAACAACAGTGAATTACTTTATGAGTCAATATCCAAAATTTCATCGCATCAATCATACCCAAAAATCACTTATCCCAAGGCTAACCTAGCCACCAAAAGAAACCAGGTTGTGAGGCTGGTCAGTCCTAATAACTTTAAGTAGAAGGTACCCCTAAGAACCATGTTTTCGTTCCGAGCTGCCCCCCACAAAACCCTTCGATAACCAGGTCAACTTTAATAGTTCAAAGTATAGAATTGTCTATGACTTCAGCAATATTTCGCATATATTTCCCACTCCGTAATTCGCTATTATTTCGGATGTAGAGTGTAGCAGATCGGATGTTCCTACCTTGTAGAGTACGGGGTTGTTATAACAGTTTTGTTTAAACTTAGGCTTTCTCTTTTAACCTAGCACCTAGCCTTAGATTATATCAACCCATTTGTTGAGTCGTGTAAATCCAAAGCCACCCGTCAACAAATCCCTTAAACCGTAGATCTTGCTAAGCCACTAAGATCCTCCTGCACTGTTAATACCTCTGACCATGTCCATACAATGATACTTGCTTACATAAACGTGACTTTTTTTTTTTAAATTATCCAAAATCAAATCCCTTTCTTAAGCAAAAATTACAACATAACAATTCATTAATCCACATTTGACCCCTGTCAACTAACTTATTCGCTATCTTAACGGCTAGCAATTCCCAATAGATTTAAGGCTTATTTGAAGTTATTGCTTAATACATATCATGATATTAAAATAAAATCTTTAATTTTATTTCAATATTTATACAATAAAAATAATTATATAATATAATAGATTTCGTTTAAAGCTTTATTTAATGCCAATGCTGAAAGCATTTATTCATTATAGGTAAGTAATAACCACAATAATTAATAAATATTAATTTTCGCGAACTGAACTAAACTCTACTAAAAATAATTAATTTATTTTGTTACGTTTTAAATATAATATCGTTATTAAAGTATGAATTTTAAAACGTAATATTTTATTTGAAAATTTAATCAATAAGTATAATATTCACTCTCAAAAACCCCGAACTTGAGCTCGAATTACGCTGAAAACTATGAAACAAGCTAATCAAAATGTTTTAAATACCACTATTTTGAAATTTTAATAATTTATTTTAAATATTTTTATGTTGTTTAGATTATTATGCATCGTACAATAAACATTGAATCGGAACTTAGTCTATCCACCGTACCAACTACCACTAATAAAATTATATTTAATAATTAGTATTTAACTTTGACCTGTAAAACGCCCCCTATAGTTTTATAATCTTAGCCAACTTCGAACCTTTCCTATTTCCAAACCCAGAAAATAAATGTAAATTATTTACTCTAATATTTCTGAATTATTTATGAAAATTGACTCCGTCGTTTTTCCTGAATTGGATGATGATAAATTTCCCACGTACTTCCTAAATGAAAGCTCAACCTTATTATGTGCATCAATAAATTATAAAATTAATCGGACAGATAAATATGTATCTATCTCATCAATAAACTACTACTCTTTTCCACCCTACTACAACAAATTTCCATGATCGTAATGAAACATTCTAATGTTGAATTGCAACGCGGCCTATTTTAAATTTTTATCTATCTAATGTCAATCCTAATATTCGTAAATGAAATAACCCAATGTTTGCATAAATAGTTCGAATCCCGTTTATCTATTCATCATCTTATTAATCCATCTTCTACGATAATCTAACGATGAAATCCTGAACGTTATAGCCCCGAAAAATCATTAAATAACTAATAAAGTAACGATTAAAACTCTCAAAAGATTGAGTCTTTGTTTAAACTAATTTTCATTTAATTTATTGAAATCTAAAACCACCCTACATATTGTCTCAAAACCTTTCCTTTTCCACGGACAGCAAATTGTGCGATAGTAAATAAATACCATCGCTACTTAAAAATAACATCAAATCCAAAACAATCAACAACCTCATTCTAATCCAAAAACTATCACCAATGTAAATCTCTAAAATAAATCATCCTGATAACGAAAGTAACGCACGAAAAACCTAGTCTACTAAGATCCTGGTCATTTGAGGTCCTGGTCAATTGAAATTCTGGGCAATTAAGATCCTGGTCATTTGAGATCCTAGTCAAATGACAATCCTGGTCAATTGAGATCCTGGTCATTTGAGATCCTAGTCAAATGTCAATCCTGGTTACGTAAAATTCTGGTCATTTGAGATCCTGGTCAATTGAGATCCTGGTCAATTGAGATCCTGGTCACGGCACCAAATTGTAACAGCCGAATCTTTGCCTATTTAATAATAATACATTAATAAATTCATCGGATAAATTCACGGAATATTCTAACCTATCATAGTGACTAAAAAGTTATAAAAGTTTGTTGATTATTTTGGACTACCTATTTTAATGTTTATGGCCTTGTGAATCGTCTCCTACAAATAGTAGAACCGTACGTTGTGATAATGTAGCAATCCAAATCCTTTTAAAGTAATGAGACAATACCTAACTAACATCTAACCTATTCAATAATATTAAATTAATTTAAAATATTCATCGTCCTACAAATAATTGCAATTTAATCCCCTGATGAACACTATTCCTATACTCTGAGTAACCGAACTGAAATTTCCACATAAAATCATATTATGCACCAATCAATATATTTCCTACTATATTTTCGAAATGTTTCAATTGTAGGAATGAATAATCTTTTCCTGCAAAAAATTGAACATTATAGTTCCTAGTCATGAACAAAACTGAAAGTAAATTAAAGCTTCATGACGAACGTATGTTGAAATTAACAAGACAAGAAAGTGAAACATAGGTAAAACGTAAGTAAGTATATTGCTAACTGAGTTTGAGTTTGTTATATAGCAAAGTCATAGTAAACTCTATTTGTTTATCATAACTCTGGCATAGGAGCCCCGCCACCGCTCCAATGCTGTGGGTCTCGACTACCTGGCTGGTTAACCCTCCACTATTTAGTGCTTGAAATTTCCCACACGGAGGTACCGTGTGTGAAATTCCCCCACACTAAGAGAAATTTGATTTTACTAAATTTTGTTCTATTTATCCCAAGTCAGTACGTCAGGTACCCCATCTACCTATTCTTATCTACTTATCTAGTTTGGACTCCAAAAGGTGCAAGGGACAAGAGGACATTATTTTTTTCCAAATCCTAACAAAATAGACATCACCTTAGTTAATTGTGAGTCTATCTAATACGAACTACATTCGGTATATGACAGACTCTAAAAATAGCTCAACTTTTAAATCTCCTAGCTTTTGTCTAAAGATTATCAATATTATCGTAGATTCTATATCAACAGCATGCAGTGGACTAAACAGTAGTATTAATTTTAACTGTAAATATTTATTTGAATTCAATGATCTGTTAGTGATATTCAGGTTGTCTCTATTTTCCAGAACTTGTATTGAAAAGTAATCTAAAAACCGTTTATATAATTTAGGTATTATATTTCATAAATATGAAATATTATAATAATATGTTTTTTTGCCAGTAATATAATAGATTATTAATGCTGTTTCCTAACAACAAGATATTTTCATTCGAATCTTTAAATTAGCTACCCCTATCCGTTTGGTAAGGAGATCACTAACAGGTACTGCTGTGCTTGACCCAAGACACGAAGGACAATTTCTTATCAATAGTACTTTAAATGTTTTTATAGAATAAAAGGTAAAACTCTTATTGAAAAATCAATCAAACAAACCCAACTCTGAATTCCACTAAATTTATCTATAAACAAACACGAACAACCCTAAACTATGAATAAATTCCCGGTAGTTATTTAACTATTGCACAAGCATTACCTATTTCGTACTAGAGTGAAACTCAATTACGATTATATTTAAGTTACTCGCGAATGATTCCAAACAGAGAATAAATTCTCAATAGTTATCTAAGTAAAAGGAATAAATTCCCAGTCGTTACTAATTCCCAGTAGTTCCTTAACTATCGTTCAAGTATTACCTATTTCGCAACTAGAAAACAAAACGTTCGTTTCCTTGTAGGAATATGACCCTTCCAACTCTCCTAAGTAAAATTCCGCCTAGAATCCGCTAAGAAAATACCTATCTATTTATGCTGAATTTGTACATCAGAATTAGGCACAGAATAATATTTTCTCAGTAGTATCATAACTTGTTCATGCGAACTTTGTATCTGCGTTTACTATCACCGTGTAGGAATAGATCCTTTCCATATCCTCCGTAGAACATAGCAAACCCCAACTAAAGAAATATCTTCCTATACCACAGGATAGATAAATAGTACAACGTACTTTTACCACAAAATAGATTTATAGAATTACGTATTTATACTAATATGATCCGCAACGTTAACGACAATAATTTTTCAGTTGAGACTAAGTCACGAAAACTAATGTGATGAATCGTATTCAAACACATTCCCCTTTCTATCTCTACTGTAGTTTCGCAAAAGCTTGTGCCAGCTATAGAAAATACCTACTTATACCTTTGCAGCGTTGCTCTCTGCACACTAAAACCTTCTGTGATCACCCAGCTTTCCGCCAAAAGCAAGGTCCACGACAATCTAGCCCTATAATAAACACCCACAGCTTCAACCTTCGAGAAAACTTGGATTATATTTTTATAGTTTTGATAATTTACGTATTGTATTTATTAGCACTTTTATTTATTAGTATTTTATTATGATGAATTTGTCTTTAAATGTATTTTATGCCGTTTTAAATTTATTTATTTATTTATTGAATTTTATCTATTTCCCTAACACTATTATTTTTTCGCGAATTTTAATATTTTAACCCTAACTTTCCCCTCCTGCATGTGTATTCCTCGACTTATAGCTTTTCCCTATACATTAGTGTGTACCCCCAAACACTAGAGATTGCTACAAATCTCACATTTACTTTTAAACGTGCATGTCTGTTCTCGGTGTGTGCAATGAGAACATACCTGATCTAACCCTATGAGGGAACGAGCTGTGACAAAAGCTCTCCAAAGCTAAAACCTATTGCCACCTAATTTTTATCTTGCATGCGGGACCGGAGTCCATGGACAGCATACAAGACAAAACCCTAACACTTGGGACAGTTCAGCTTAATTTACATTTAGGATCCGGGTATCCTATACACGAAGACGGGACAGTTAATCTTTTCAGCCCTCCTTTCAGCCAGAATGCAAACCAAACCAAAAAGGTGGATCCAGATCCTATAACGGAGGCAAAATCTGGTGCAGTTCTCCACAAAACACGCGAACTGCATACCCTAAGCAAAATAAGGGAAGACAAGCTTCGTTGCACAGTTTCAACTTATCTCTTACTGAGTTCCTGGACCCGAGGCATACTTCCCCCCAGATCCAGAATTAATTGAGAGGGCGAATTTATCTAAGAATTTAACCGAAAATTTTATGTGCATTTTTATTACCAGGTTTCGACTTGCGAACCCCGTGAATGATTTCATAACTGACCGCCTGACAGCTTGACAGCTCTCAAAATCCTATTATATATCAAAAACACTTTAAAGGTAGAAAGGTAAAAAGGTAAAACTAAATATAAAGAAGGTTTGATTTCTTTTACTGTTACCTTATTTTACCACAGGTAACCACTTTTACACCTATCTCTACATTTTCTCTATCAGTTAATGCGATGCCAACGACTATTTCCTTTATTTTTGGACTATTCTTTGTGCGTAAAATGCTTCAATGAAATTAATTCAGTATTTTTATACTTTAGGTAAAATTTATAATATTTGTGACGTCACGAGACAGCCTGTATCGTTACAGTATCGAAAGTATAAATTAAATATATTTAAATAGTAAATTGGATAATTTTTCTAGCGTGAGAGATAAAAGTTATTATTTAATAAACATGTAATTTAAGCATACAATTTAAGAAACTAGATAAGCTATCTAGAAAATGAACGAAACTTATTTTTAATTCCCGATTTTATAAATGCTTTTTATTTCTTAAAACCACGATAATAATATATGAACATCTTCATTTATAGAAAACAGCATACGGTGTCGTTTCTTTGTTTGGAAGTAGGCTTGTATCACCTGGATTCTTTGTAATAAATATGGTAAATTAAATTAAGTACTATATATAATTTAGTAAGATCTGCCTGAAAAGCTAAACGTTCTACAATACATCTGAATTTTCAGACCCACTGGATTTTACACAGAAAATTCCATTCTCCATGGTTTAGTTTCGTTAATTAGTCTGATTCAGAACTCTACAGTGTTTTGAGTTTTTGTGATATAGTAAAGCTTCTAATTTGCCCCGCAGGATGAGATGCAGGCGTGGACGCCAGTGTTGACCAACATCGCGCTGCTGATTATTGCGACGCTACACTGCTTGGTCTGTGTAATTTCCATCTACCACCTCTCCAAGCGGGTGTGCCCTTGCTTCCGTAAGAAGCCACCATTCGACCACAACCAGGTTTGATACACAATTTATTATCCTGGTCATCTTTACACAGTAATTTTTTTTTCAATCTGGCGTCCTTTCTCTTGTTAGTAGTTGCCAAACGGCTTGCCAAAACTGTAACCGTACATTTTATGTCATAAACAGTTCGACCCGGCCTTCAAGGCCGTACAGCCGTTCGTGGTCCACCTGGACGAGAAGAAGAACCAGGATGCGGAGCGCACAAGGAACCACGAGCTTTGCAAGGACCTGGAGGTCAAGCTTCAGGGCGACACGGGGAAGAAGAAAAAGGTACTTATCCAATTACGTGTTGTTACGCTTTGATGTTCATTTAGTGAAATAGCGTTGTGTGCATAGTTTTTAATGATATAATCATATTAGACTACTATAATTTACGTCTGAACCAAATTAAGTTACAAATACTTTTCATTCACCAAGTGATTTTGTGTTTGTAGACAACCTTAATCCAAACAAATCAAATAATCTTGCTGTGATCAGCATTTGTTAACAAAACGTCAAATTATAATAATTATGCATACTTACTCATGTCATGGAACTTGTTGCTTATTTCCACTGGGTTTTTCGTATAGGATGAGACTGGCGAGTTTGGCAGCGCCAACAGCAAGGAGAAACTAGTGACGCGATGGCTGGGGCGGCATCACAGCACGTCCGAGGCAGCAGCAGCGGCAGCGAGGGCAGTAGGCGTGCGCATGGAGCGTGCCGAGCGTGCCGAGCGTGCCGAGCGTGCCGACCGGCGTGGCGTGCGGAAGCAACGCCCGCGGCCTGCGCCGCTCATGCTGCTGCCTGCACATCCTGCCAGCACAGTAAGTCACTTACTGCATACAAAAACATCAGCTAGTGCTAATTATAAGTATACTTAGCAGCAATCAGTTTTGTTATCAACTTATCACTCCATATAACATACATTCATGAGTAGGTACTCTACTCCCAATCCCTAAATAACTCCAAATAGGTGCGTACTTCTACTGCTGTTTTAGTTGTAATATCAGTCATGGAATTGCTTACCACCAATTCATAAGTGTCATACAAAAGACATCAACGCGCTACCTACATTTTTGGTACACCGCAGCCGCAGTAAATAGGCCTGCTTAATTATAGACAGATCAATTTTAACGTAAAGGAAAAATTTAATCACGCCTAGAATTAATCTTTGGCCATAATTTTTAATTAAAATTAATCTGTTGATTACGCTAATTAAGCAGGCTATACTGCTATAATTCATAAAATGTTTATTAGACTTTAGTAGATATTATTTTTTTTATCTTTCCTTATCGTATTTAAAAATATTAATTTTTATATCGTAGTAGTCGTACAATGTACCCAGCACCCAGTATAGTACTGCCCTGAACGTTATTGCATAGTGCGTGGGTCACGGCACGCACGGACCGCGACCCCGGGGTCACTGTTGACCCACGGTCACGACAGCCACAAAGTTGGCTAACATAACTAATTTACGTTTTTTTCCCACAGTTAGTATTATTGATACTTTATGGTATACAACAACTGAAAATTGTGTTCCGTATTTATCGATTTCTAAATTTTTGTGCATTAACAATGCTGAAGAAATAAAACAATCAAAGCAACACTAAATATACATACATATAAACAAACTTAATCGTTGTATCTACAGCTGTAGACACCGGGGTAGCTGGAACTAAGGGTAGGTTTTTCGACCCGTAGTTATATATCCGTATAACTCTAACCAATGTTTAAAATTTGTTAGTGTTTATCCATTGGATACATACGAATCGAAATACCCAGCCCAAGTCTTAATGACCTACTTTGTTACACGATTGTGTTACAGCAGTTTATTAGGACTTATTGACCGTCACCATTCAACAGTTCTTATTCCTCTTCTTCTCGTGTAGACAAGTGGTCAGCCCTGGTGTCAGAATTTTTAGGCCGTCCAAAGGCTTCTGGCTTGGCTTAATCACTATTGTCTTAAGTCAACAGCTGGGACCGACGGCTCAACGTGCCCTCCGAAGCACGGTAGAGCTCAGTTGTAAATACCACTTTTTGCTGTAGCGGTCACCCATCAGAGTAGTGACCGCAGCGAACGTTGCTTAACTTTACCGATCGGTTAGAAGCGGCTAGTCGTGCTTCGCTATGAGCTCTACAGTTCTTATTAACTTACTGATCAAACAATGGTTCTTCAATTTTCCTGATACCACACCCAATCCCAAAACATCTAAATTCTTTGCCAATAAGTAAAATCACCACAAATAGTTGTATTTTAGCCATAACTAACCGGTACGTTACATAAGCACGTGGGTTCCGCTCATCGACGACACGCCTTCCTGTAATGATATACGGAGTCGGTACCTTTTTGTGTTGAACTGGGCTTTCTCTTCTGGTACATTTAACTACTAAAATTTGATAGGTATACTTACAAACAAAAAATATAAATAATTACATGCTTTTTAAACACTGGGTGGATTTGGAAAACTCAACGACGACGACGATAGTTTTCGACGTCTTCCTAAATAGTTTGCTTAAACTTTAAAAATCTATTGCCTTTATTAACTACAAAAGAGCTGTTATGATGTTTCAAACAGACTTTCTGACCTTCTCGATCAAATCACCTTTCAAACATCAAAAATCAAAATTTGGAATCACTACCTACCTCGTTCATCTGTTTGGCATCGCCACAGACAGACATACCTTACTGATAACACTCCTCTGTTTGTTCGGAGGTTAAGGATCAAATAAAAAGATCACAAAATCTATAAACGCGCTTAACTAGATCAAGTAATAAGAACCTAAATGAAAAAATCAACTCTTGTTTGTCGAGAGTTAGTGTCGTCACTTCACTAATCGGACACTTGCAAAAAGTTTAGGTAACTAGAGCAGTAAAGATGACTCACCTTTTTGCTCGAATTATTTCGCCAATTCTCTCATTTTGTATTCTAAAGGCAGAATAAAGCCGCATCCACGCTTCTTACTTTCCAAGTTATATTTCCTGAGTGCATCTGACTCTAATGTGGTCTGAATAAACGCTGCTCTTTCTAACCGGAGCTATAGGGTTTGTGACACAAAAACAGACACAAGAAGGAAAATTTAATGTATTATGTTTAGCCTTAGTCAGTAGGTAAACTTTATAGTAAGTATCAACACCACGTACAATAATAAAACACTTTCATCAAAGCCGGTCGTCCATCTATCATTCGAACTGCGCGACCAACGAACCGTGTCATATAAATACTAAATATTTTTACAACACGACACCCAAGAAATGTGAAAGAACTTTTTCTGGCAATGTTTAGTAAAAAAGATTGGAAACCGATTTACAAACGATGTTGATGAAAAATATTGTTATTATACGGCTCTTTTTCCCTCGGAAGTAGTTGGTAGTTGAAGCAAATAAACACACTGACAAATAAAAAGAACATGGCTACAGATATTTCACGAAAGAACCCACAACGTTATAAAACAAGCTCAGAGCAGAGATAAGTGAACACCAACATTTTTAAACCTAAAGAGACATTACTACCAGCATTCCCACTTCCCGCTATCACAGCACTTCTTATTGAAAACCTTATAATCTCGTTACCCAATAAGACAGTCAGCGCGGCGCGTGCAGTCACGGGGAATTCGCCCCGCACCGCACTCTGCTATGAGAGCGGAACGGGCAGTAAAAACGCAGCGTGCGTCCGCTATCTATACTGCCACAGCTAACAAAATAGGCGCCATTGCAGTGCGGATACTATCATGTAATTAAGCGCCGCCCGGTGACGCTGTAAAGGTCGGTAGAGACCAACAGCATTAGCCCGTTCAAAAAAAATGTGAATTAAGTTAAACCTTAGAAAATTAAGTCACTGTTTTGAGTGTATAACAGACAACAGCAACCAAAGGTTGAACTTTGGCTTGTCTCCCTAACTCTCTTGTGCTTGTAAACTCTATGACAATCGCCACTTGAGTTTCAAAACAAAAAGATTAGCAAAAAAATTGGGTATGAATTTTTTGTTCTTGAAATTGAATGAATCTTCCAGTTCTAATTGAGGTTAGATTTCCTTTTAATACATGATGATTCTAGACTGAAAGTCTCGGCTTGGTCAGCAGCACGTGATGAGCTCGCGTGGAAGCGTTGCCTGTCACCGTCGTAGTGGTCTTAGTCTGCAGCCTTGATTGCTGATTGATTTACTGACAGATTTATGATTGAAATCAACATACATTCTGTAACGAGGATAAAATTTAAATATAAATTACCAAGACTGACCGATCCTTTTAAATAAATACTAAGCAATATGCCGGTGACACGTGAGTTTTATTAGTCTTGCTGCTTGAGTATTTTTTGTTTATTGCCATTGATAGTCACTTATTGCTTAATAAAACTCAAACAAGTTAATTTCCAATACTACATACAAGCGGAGCCCATTAATGGGCATACCTGCCGCGCATGGTGACAGGCCGACTGCGAGCACAGCTCACAAACAACAATCAAGGCAGTTCGTCGACCCATCCTTGGCCTACATACGCCGCGTGTATGCCCAGCCTTATTAATTTATTTACGCGCGGCGAAATTTTGTGAAAGACAACTTTGTTTCAACTTTCAAAATTACTTATATACTGACATATTTAAATTGAGAAAATGCATTGCAAAAATTAACTTGTGCTTGATTTTGTTTGTGATCATTAGTCTCCTTACTTTGTGGATAGGGATTGCAATCCGGAAAACCGGATCTGGTAATCCGGCGGATCCGGCATCATTTTACGTCTACCGGATCCGGTACCAATGCACCGGATCCGGTCACCGGATCCGGGATGCCAATTTTTGGTAAAATAATCGCACTGCTGCATGAGTATAGGTTACTTTAAATGCATACCGGTGCGTAAGATGATTAAACTTGATCTTAGCTTGGGTTGACGAAGTTATAAAAGCATTTTTGTGATGATTGTGCCATTCATTAGACAGGTCCATCATGATGTCTGTCATAAGAATGATACTTGTTAACATGCTCAGTCACATGCTCAAATACCTAATTATTGTGAAAATCAGTAGATTAAGTAAAGTTGATTATGTTAAGAAGAAAGAAAGAAATTACATTTTTTATTCAAGACATCACACATTACATTTTTACAACATGAAAGTTTGATACTTATTTTATAAAAAAAACGACAAATAAATGCGCATTGCATGGCACTATGATATACACAGCATAAAATTAAAGTCTTAGTCATGACCGTAAAACTAATGGAAAACTGCTAGATTTAATAATGTGTACTAAAGTTGATCTAACTGTAAAAACTGGAAGCCTGAACCACCCATTACGTTAAAATTTGACTATAGTTACACTGTGGAAGATTTTTAATTGTTTGTTTAATTAGAACATCGGAAATAAAGTTGATACACATAGTAGTTGCACATATAGTTATACATTTTTTTGCTATGCATATCTCGCATATTATGTACACTCACTTGATTATCTCATAAACAGTCCTTTTTGAAACGAAAAGGGAAAAATAACCTGATTTGATCAATCCGGCCGGATCAACAGAAATTCGACCGGATCCGGCCGGATTGAAAATGACACCGGATTGCAATCCCTATTTGTGGAACTTTGTTTTTACTACTTTTCTGTTGAAGTCAGGGGAAAGGCTAACCCAGTTTGTCATTAATACCAGAAAGTGGTACCACCTATGTTATCGTAGCATTTTTAGTTTGTCAGTTTGCAAATGCTACCAATGTATCTAATTTACTAGGTTGGTGCTGTAGCTTTTCAAAACGCTTCCGGGTCACCTACCTATGCTTTCCTTATGAGAAAGTCATGCAAAATGAGTGATAGCTTGTTAATGGATTTCTTTGCTCTTTCATTCAGCCCCAAATACTGAAGAATTATCAATTTTTTTTAATTATTAATTTTAGCTATTATTAATAATTATATGTCCGCAGTTTATGAACTTGAAATAGCAAACCAGATTGTTTCACGCACATGACCTACCATAATTATACCGAAAGAATAACAGTATTTTTGCTCCACATTTTAGTAATAAAGTTGGTTTTCGAATAAAAACACGAGGAAATTATTTTTATTGTTGTTTATTTACAAATCCGCGGTGGTTGTAATTAGGACGATAATTTTATTTATGTGGGGCTTGATCTTAGAGTATACAAGCAGCTTGCTTATGTATACTCTAAGGGCTTAATAAACGTGCATTATTGTCGGTCCTTGTACTACCTACAATATCTTTGGCGTAAATAAATCTGACCTATAGTCTTTAAAGTCAACGTATAAAACATCTAGGTAACTAAACCATAAACTAATGCTGGCAATAAACTGCAGGTTGAAATCACTCGCGTAAACTAACCCTTAATAAATGCATATTTATCTCCATGTAAATCGAGCTTTACAGCCACGCTGTTTATCGCCGTATAGAATGAAATAAATCGTCCTCAGACGTCCGCGTAATGATCCGGGTTTGATTGGCACGAGCATAGCGTCTACCGGCTCCCACAAGTAATGGGGTAATGATAGGGTTTCCGGCAGGAAAGCGTGCAATTAACCGCGGATCAAACGATACCGACCGCGGATGAAACGAGATGAAAGCGTTTATAGAAAGAGACAAATGAACGTTTAATAACCGTGGTTTACACTGCATATTTTCAGCAATAAAATCTGATTATTCAATTTATAATTGTTTTTTGCTGGGTGGTAAATGTAAATAATCTTATACCTAGTCAGTAATTATACCAAACGCTTTGAAATTCGTTAGGGTTGTTATCATGTCGCTCGGTAATTACTATTTGAACTGGATGCGCTTCCTTAATACTGAGTTTATAATTTCATGCCGGAAAGAGAATTTACCTTTCATGGACGATGGAAGTAGGAAAATGTTTATTATGAGCTACCATTGTATTTTTTATCCAAAAATTAAAATTAACATATTATACTTTCTTTATTTTCTATTGAATAGCGCAAGATGACAATATAAACACCGTTTCTGACTACCTATTCTTCTCGGTGGTAGCATTCCAAACATTGCGGCTGAGATATAAATCATAACGGTACTGTAGTGCGTATATTGACGAGTCACATGCGCCTCACAATTAGTATGGTCTCACATAACACGATCAAGAAGCTTTGTACAATGCACTAGATACTCCTAAACTTATTCTGCAGGTACCTATCTAAGGTTGTCATCGGTTGGAGTCGCGCGATTAAATTTCCGATTTTGATTTCCGAAGTGTCAAGTGTCACAACACCATAGAATTAACCTAATTTTATAGATATTAACACGCTCATCGGAATCGTCCGCCAGCGAGCCGGGGGCTCTGCGTAGAGTTGCGCAAGCGCCGCTTTTATATTCGGTTATAGTTATTGAACACCGTTGGCCATTCGTTATGTAAGTGATGGTACAGAATTTAACTGCAGTTGAATTCTGTAGATGAGTGTGTACGAGAAAAGATTTCAATTATCCATCTTGAGTTAAGTTGCTGAAATGTCGATATATCGATAAAAAGTTCCAATACTCATCCCTTTATTTAGGTACCTATATACGAAAGAACCTATAGATTAAGATTTTCCACGATTGAAAACGGTGCATTTGAAACTACATTATTTACTATCGGGGTACTGTATCCTAGCTCTTCGATGTAGACCCGATGGACGTGGCCACCGTTAGCCGCATAAATGCATGCTGAGCACTTATTATATGTAAAGAGCCTCTCTCGCAGACTGAAGGGCAGCTTTCTCCATCTGTCATGTTAATGCTGTGTCTCTGTGTCTTGTTATGAGACATGAGACTAGCATACGTCCGTGGCTCCGCTTGCAGACTCCTTGGTAAATTCATCAACAGCCTGAAGACGTCCACTGCTGAACGCCATTTTGAGCGGCTGCTTGGCTCTTGCATCCATCAGCTTCCCGCGGTCTTGACCAGGTCGTCGCTCTACTTAGTGAAGGACTTTATATATTACCAGTTTAGAAAGCCTATAACAGACTCCAGTCTAGGCTTTACATCCAGCACTTTTACATGAATGAAAATTCGCAGACAGAAAGACATTGCATTTATTGGAGTGAGCTAGAATGGAATAAGCAACACATCGACAGAGAATGTACGTACAATACAAACAGAAATTACCATTGAAATAGATTGACAGAAAGCGAGCATTGCGCATGTAATACCTACACTGCAGAGGGTCTTGTTGTGCTTTGTTTTTGTTTTAGCAAAGAGGAGCTTTGAAGATCGTGGAATGATTTGAACTGTCCTCTGAAACTTAAGTAGATATTTATTGAAATAAGTGAACAGACAGATATAGATACTTCGGATAATGGAGTACCTTAGATACTTGTTACTCCAGGTAAACTCATGCGCATGACTAGTTACAATAACAAATCAGCAATAGCATTGTATGATAGAAACCTGTAATTTTCGCATATTAGAAGCTCAGAGCTTTCGAATTAAACGAAGCACGTATAAATTCCTTACGTAATCAATTTTAAAGTAACAACAGGTTCCGACGCTCGGTTACTTGTGAATCGTAAATCATAGAGGCTGGCACCGTGGAACTGGATAGCGTAGAAAAATTAGTAACGTCAAGTGAACGAGACGCTGTAATAGAATAGAAGTACATCCAGCTCCCACCCCAGCACTCTCAGAGCTCAGAGCCAATGGATGATAGCGCAACGCGCGCATCACTGCTTATTGATTGTGGAATATACCGATTATTTTCGTGATATTTATTGGTTTTGTACATTTGACATTTGGACTCTTGTATTGTATGTGGCAAGTTCCATCGCCATCGTTATGATTATGATAACCCTCAATGTACTACAGTTTCTAAGTTTTATCTTACTTAATAAAAGATTTTCCTTCCACGAGCGCATAAAAAACCGTTTATACTCTCCACATGACTGCCATATATTGCGCGCTACCATTTCCTGAAGTCGCCAGTGGAGACTAGCGCAAAAACCCGGCTTGGCCCGCGGCACTCGCGCCCGCCGGCGGCAATTAGACGGTACTTTCACCGGCTTTATGGTGCCCAGAGAAATCGTCAGCGATGTGTTTATTGGACGCTTATGTGTTAGTTGTTACTGTAGTCTGTGATGTGTTTCGTGCCTTATATTAGAGATTGCCCGCGGCTTTACCTGTATTTCTTCATACAATAGAGACGTTCAAGAAATGTACGAAGCCTGGGCCACCTATATGTACGCTATATTACAAAATCGGTTATGATATGCCAGAAACGTTTGTACTTTTAAATTTATATAAAATATTTAGTTTTTTGGCTTAAACCAAAAGTATAGGTATGTTCATGCCCTCAACAATAAACCGCTAAAGCATCATGGCGGGCAAGAGCGGTGTTAAGACACCGCGGTGTCTTAACACCGCGCGTCCAAATATTCGGCTGTTGATGATGATGATGACGATGATGTGTCCAAATATCTCTCTAAATGTCTCTACGTCCAGTGGTTTGGGCTATACGTAGAAAAAGCCTTTTTGGATTAATATACCTAGATAGATATATCTGGATATAGACAATCTTACATGCTTTGTATATAATACGCTGTGGTTTAAACATTATGTCGGTAACATGTGGTTGGAAAGATAGAGTATGTGATTCTTGTGGTTTCTAGATGATTGTTATACGTACAGAAACCTTCTGCTTTGGTGTTTTGAAATACTAATGCTATGTTTATATCATTCATATACCATACACATAGGTACCTACACAGATGTCAACGAAACCACCGCTTACGTGCATTTTTGTTTGGGTTAGTATGTTTGTAACGTCATATTCACTCACAGAATAAGACGTAAAAGCTGCAAAATAGTATTTTGCACTTTGGATTATGGTACATGATTACAAATGATCTTCGTTAGGAAACAGATTGTGGTGATATGTGTTCATGTCATATCCACAGTTATTTCAAATTCAAATACAAATCAAAGCATGTGAGCTGTCTTTTTGAAACGTAGACATAGATATAAGCACCTTGTCTACATTTTTAGACACATACTTTTAAAGGCTGTTAAGACTAATTCGGGTTTATGCTTGCTCACAATCTCGTTAACCTGTATATTAATTTATATGATTGGATAGTGCAACATAACTTTGATGCGTGCTGTGAACAAATCGAACAAATCATTGGAAACTAACATAAACAATGGCGGGGCGACGACCGCGCGCCGCGCCTTGCGCCGCCCGCCCTCCTCGCCGCCCGCCCGCCTTGCTTCTCTGGGAACGCCGCGCCTGGTGACCATTGAATTAATTGAATTACCATTATTAATCACTACCAAGAAGAGGTCTGACTAATATTTTATTTATTTATTAACGTAAAAATAATTATGGTACAAGTTTCAAACCAGAAAATGTCCCTAAACATGTATACACAACATGACAAAATTACAAGCATTCCTTTTAATTGAGGGAACCTTTTAAACTAAAAAAGCGGGTAGATCAATCACCACTGCAATAATTACTAAACTAATATTGAAGCGGTTATCCATCCACCTACCAAACACACACAAAATCAAATAATTTAAAGTAATTTAAAGTTCTGAGAAAATGACAAGTCACACTTATGTGTGACTCGGCATCCACATTTGCTGAAAATGTTTCATGAAAAAGCGTTAAGTTTGTGAACCGTATTCTCAAATTAACCTATACATGGATAAGCCATTATCTCTTCCACTTTATAAACCTATAGGTAATGGTGACTTTCCTACGTATATATGTTTCAGTATCGGTACATTTATAAGTCACGCAATGATTTAGTTTTGTTAGCTCCTATATGGAAATATCAAACTGAGGGCAACCCTTGTCGGATGCTGAAATTTTCTCCCGCCCATAGACGCGTGTCGCGTCGCGACCTGCGACTCGTCACAAAAACGCGTCTTACATACAACAAAGGGAACGTTGTGCGGCTGCGGGCCTCCACCTCAATCCTACATACTATTGACTATTGTTACTGTTGATAATGGTGATCGTTTACGCAGAAGTAATAATTCTAATAATTAACGTGTTTTATAATAATGAATGAAATTAGAAAAAGTAAGGGTAAAGGCAACATTGCGGGGAGATGAAATATTTGTTGAAAAACTTACGTTCACGCATTGTTCGTATTTTCGTGAACTTATGAAGACGTGCTTTCTAGATTTTGATAAAAAACCTTTCTCTTGCCGTGGTCAGATATAATAATAATAGGACGATATGAAATTGCGATAGCAGGAATTATAATACTCATTATCGTTGGACGTTTTTTACTAAAACCCGATAATTATTATTTTTTAACTTTTAAATCGCATCTCGTTGCTTTATCTTTACTTTATTAAGTACTTAACCGCCAACAACTTCTACAAACAGAGATGTTAAGCGAATTTACCAAATAAGAATAGTAATACATTATACTTTTGTTCCGCGTACTTAACTTACATATTATGTCGTTCATGTAATTTGCGTAACAGTTTATTTTTTGACTGTCCTCTTAATTTTATGTAACACCGATGCAATTATTATACTCGAATGCGGAAAACGCAAGTTTTATTGTTAACTTTTTGGTTATAATTATAATACCTTAAAGAGAATGGAGGACCCGAGACGAATGTGAAGTTGAATGTGATGAAGTATGAAGTTACAATGTGAAATAAACAATGTAAATGTAAAGACAGTCTCTGTGGTGTGGTGGTTGAGCAGGTCGGCTCATAACCCGGAGGTGGCGGGTTCGATTCCCGCTACAGGACAAGTATTTGTGCACATGAAAAAAAGGGCAAATACTTGTTCTGTGTCTGGGTGTTGTGAGACCATGGTCCTCGTAGTTTCTGGGTCCCTAGATACAGGGAATCCTAGTTAGGGTCCAGAATCTATGTCTCATGAATCATCTACAATCTACATCATTCGCCTGATTCTCTTTAAATATAATTAGTACGCAAATCATGATCTAAATAAAGAAATGAAAATAGGGATTACAGAATCAGATACATTATTCGTTTTTGCATAACTATATCTCGGGTAATTGACTAATTAAAGATTACATCTGCAATAATTTCATATTACTGCAGACACTGAAACGTCTATTACCTACCATTATTAAAGTACACGCTACATTAACATCCTCGAATTACTCGCATTTTTTTAAATTGATATAAATTAAACATTACGGACAAGTGTCGTAACGTATTGTTCAGGAGTTTATAGTTGGACGGAGTTGCACCTCGATTGTGCATGCGCTCCAGTTTTCGGTGGCAATTTCGTTAAGATATCATGGATTGATGATAAAAAGTTTCAGCATGAAAGTTAGATACGTTAGTTTGGAAATGTTAGTTGTATTGCTTGGGTTTTGTTGCAGCAAATTACAGATGTTTTTGAATTAATGGTAGCCTGGGCTGATAAGCTAAATTACCTACAAACGGACCTATAATTGTTAAAAGGTGTTTAATAATTTAATTAGTATTATACAAAGAGCTGTCTATTAACTATAAGGGTGGGTTTTTTGATCCGTTACCATTGGTTACAATTTGTTAGAAGTTTTGACCATTGGTTACCCTCTTCAAAAAACCCACCCTTAGCGAACCGTTTCCTAAAGTTCTGTGGATTTCGGTAAATTCATTTTTTTATGTTATTTGCTCCAATTTGACCGTGCGCCGCCCAACTAGTTAAAATATTAAAGCTGGACAAACCAGAAAGAGTTTTCTAATTTCCCCACGCACTATCACGAAGCAAACATAAAAACACATACAGCACAGTTTCCGGGAAAGGATGCAGTGTGCTTTCAAGATAGAAAAGCATCCATGTATGGATCGTACCGGCCGGGGCCACCCGGTATGCCGTCCAGTCGCTTTCCGTTTCGTCAGCGAGAGTGCGCCAACCTGTCCCGGACATCACGCGACGTAGAAATCTGACGGGAGCTGCTGACATGTCTACCATGTCAACACAGAATACACGAGTGTTGTCGGCTTTGTGTAGGGAGTCAGGATTACTGCGGAAGTGTGCTTTCTATCCTAGCCTTCTTCATGTTTTATTACATGTGAATACTAACGATAATGATGATGTCACATTTGCAATGTTCAACAAAAGTATACTCACCCCGAGTTCAGCGTAATTTGAAACGCCTTTGTTCAAAACGAATTTGCGATTAGCGTTAGATAAACTACAATTCGAGATAGTAAATTATTTATTCATTCAAATTTGCAATGTTTTAGAACACTAATACTCACGAGTTCAGTTTCATTTGAAATGTCATTGTTTAAGACGTAGATAGCGTTAGATGAACTGCAATTCGAGGTAGCAAAGTCTTTGGTAATTCTAACCACATTGCACCATCCGTAGCATTGTTGCTGTCGGATGCAGTGTGCAACCTGCCAACCAATTTGCTGTAAAAACTGATGTGAACTGCATATTGCAGTTAACTTGGAGAAAAAAGTTGGCATCAGTTACCTAAACCGCACGGGAAATGCGTGTCACAGTCGCAGTTCATGTTGCACAACTGCGGTGCAGATAAGTGGTGCCGTTTGCCAATAGCTTTTGTAGCTGAGTGTCAATTTTATGGGTTAACCTTTTCACGGAGCTTATAAAAGACGTGATTTTAAATCAAAAAAGGAAACACTTTTATTGTTCACATTTTTCTAAACACGAATTCTTCTATCATCTTAGAGATACCCTAATTCGCACAGAAATAAAGTGACCTATATTATAGTGAGCAACCCGGGCAGTTAGCGGACAACGGATACTCTAACAACTATTAGCATGCGGATGAATTGAACATTACTCGGTGGTTGTGAAACGGACCACAGTTAGAAACACAGTACATATAAAACTAATGCATATAAAAAGAGGCACACCTGTGTCCACTAGCGGTCAAAATAACGAGAGGCGGTCGAAATGCTTTGTGCAATGTTCTGTGTAGGGCTTTAAGATGATTGATTATGCGAGGAGCTTAACATGTGACTGCTACCCGACAGGGTACTGTTACGGTGACA
Source organism: Ennomos quercinarius (assembly GCA_910589525.2). Classification (NCBI taxonomy): domain Eukaryota; kingdom Metazoa; phylum Arthropoda; class Insecta; order Lepidoptera; family Geometridae; genus Ennomos; species Ennomos quercinarius. Next base: position 16,916,441 of record OU342499.1, on the reverse strand, counting down.
ATAGACAGTTGCCCAACGAGTCGGGCAAACAAGCAACCGTTACTACAGCATTATTTCTTTTTCTTACAAAAGAAAAAATAAAAGATGTTCTTAATGATAAACCTCTAAGTATTAGGAAATTTCGTATTTTAATAGCAGTAAAAATATATTGTTTATTTTTTCGATTTATAGAGTCATATTTGTCGATAGCCCTCAGTCAATATTGTCCACCGGTTTTTGCCTTGGGTACCTCTTTTCCTGATCTGCTGAACTGTTAATATTTACGTTGGGGTAAGGATTCACACAAAACCCATGCATAGTTTTTATTACTCGTCGATTTTACATTGTATATCATATGCAGAACGGGTTATTGGCAGGGTTCTTGCGCTATTGTTGCAGTAAACGTCGCATACATTGTGTGACCATTTACCACCGTTCAACGTGCTCTGGCAGCAGGTTGTTTGTGAAACCACGGCGAGTGGCGGAAAACGCCGAGATGCTTGCAGTCACGACCTTAGTACTACTCTACACTAAATTGTATTGTACTGTTTAAATATTTATTTATTGATTTAAGTACACTTTTAAGATAATAATAGTCATGAGGTTGCATAATCTGTGTTCGCTCTAATAGCTGTTTATTCTTACTGCTTACACGTTTGTGAATTACTTACCTAGTACGAAAAAAAAAATCGTCAAGACCATTTTATATTAGAAATAAAGTATTGTATTTAACATATTTCGTATAGAAAAGCAGATTGATATTTGAATGATGGACGAACAAGACCGTAAATAGATATGTAATACTAACAGAAAAAACTAGTACATGTTTAAAAAATATCAAAGATCTCTAAAACCGCAAATTGAATCCATGTTTTCCTCCGACCAGTACCGTACGTGTCCAATCTAGGCGCACCGAAGGGCCGTCCCTTTCACCTGCGCCTGCGCACCGCTCCACTACATTCTAGACCATTCAGTATACACCACGGAGCCTTAGCTATGTACCTGTTGCAATTAAAATTATCATTATAGCATATTGAACAGAAAATACTAAGACAAAAGAATGTTCACTTATCCGACTCTAATACAATCGCTACTTTATCGCAAACTTAATTCGGTTATTTGACCTATTTTAAAATTGTTAGCATAATGTCTAATTTCAACCTTTATATAAAAGAGATCATGCATATGATGTCCTTATGTATCCATACTGACAATATTTTACTCGATGCTATCAGTTTACTTTAGAGTAATCTTCTATTATTTTTATTTTTATTTTTGTAAATCTTTTTCCGACCAAATATTGCATTTGCTATCTTTTCTTTTACGTTATGTAATGCCAACGTTACTTCCAGATTTCCTTATTTAAAGTTATAGGTAAGACTTGTGCAACAGCTATATTTATCTGCATCTTAGCGCATAGCTCTCACCATACTCGGTTCTGACCACATACTAGTGTTATAAACGGTAATTACATGTTGCAACAACATCTAGTTAATATACTAGTCTGCTGGGTTGCGACTATGAGCGACTCAGATTTTAGACTTGGTTTTTTTTCACTATTATAGTATAGGCCCGCATTTGACCGCAATCTCACCTGATGGGAAGTGACGACGCGGTCTACGATGGTACATGCTTGCCTAGAAGATACCTAATCACTCGCGACTTGAAGAGCTCCAGATTGTACTTATCGGGAAACAAAGACGCTAGTAAAGCGTTCCATTTCTTGGCTGCTCAGACAGGTTTGACAGTATTTATAGAGTATTTTCATAAATACAAGACGTGTCATTTTGAATTGCAGCTAAACTTCTCACGGAGTCAACAGTTGTATTGTTAGTGGAGCGTGTCCCGTCCCGTATATACAGCTTCAAAACATTCAAAAACTGGTAATTTCCTTGTGGCCCTCTAGCAAGTACGGACGATCTCATTCGAACATAAATAATTTTATCATCAAAATGACAATAAATGCCTTTAGTTATTTGTTAATAATGATAGGAGATCCTGTATCTAGTTGCACAAAAAAAATAAAAAGTTCATGATGAACCGAAAAATATAATTATGTAGGTACCTACTTAATGTGTGAAAACCTCTAAGGTTTAAGGTTTAAGGGTTTTTTATTTATTTATTTTTTTGTACCTACCTCAGCTAGCTGGAATGGAGAACATCTCTATTGTAACTTGAATTACCTAATCATTCTATTGGTACTATTTACTTTACTATAGAATAGAAACAACTGCAAGCACCAATTATACACAAACCAATACTTCTTCCATGATAGTACCTATACGTAGCTACAGTGCCGCGGCTAAACTAAATTGATTTGCGCAACAAATGTTCTGACAGCGCGATATTTAGATTGGAGTGATTAGCTAGGAAGTGGACCAGCGGCAAACATGTCGATAGTTATCTGTGTAAATGAAATTTTTTATTTTTAATGAACTTACTAAAAAATGTCTGTTACTTATCAGTATGACGGTACAATTAGGGTGGGTTTATTAATCCGTAGTTAAGGTAACCAATGGTTAAAAACTCTAACAAATTCTAACCAATGGTCAATCTGTGTGCAAAATGACATCCGAATCGGCTCACTTGTATTTCATAGCCAATACAAATAAACAGACAACCGTTTCACTTTTATTTATGTTATAGTAACAATAGGAGTAGGGTACTTATGGTTTCTAGAGACACTTGTGTGTGTACTTTTACCGATAACTTCAGTGCGATGCTACCCTAAAATAAACTTTTCAAGCAAAAAAACTTGTGCACATGTGTATGTACCCATGATAAAAGAAGGGAATATTTTTCTACCGTAGCACAGAATAAATAATAGTGAAAGGATCGTAGTACCGAAGATCATGTTCCATCCATTTCCGATTGAGTTGTAAAACCAAGAGTAAAACTATGACATTTTCAAATTAACCATCGCGTGCATCGATATAAAGTAACCAGTCCCAAATACCAAGTGTCTGCCACTATTAAACTTATTTCGTTCTCTATTTGTACAGCGTTTTGTTTGGAAACCAACTAGTCGCTTGCAAAGGTCGCCCGGCATGGTGCCAATATAATAGGAACAAATTGCACCCTGCTCTAGTATTTACTTTCGATAACGTAACGATGCTATACAATTACTTTGTCTACGTGTCAAAGTTCAAATTTAAGTAAAGTATCGGTAAAAACGCATTATCATTTAGTCCCAATTATAGCTTGTGTGATGTGAACTAAGTCAATAAATAGCCAATTGAGGCCACGTTTGATTTATTTTTTCTCAAACTGTACGGCACCCCACTAACAAAATTACACAAATAAAGAAGCAGAACTTTCACCGCAGCGGAACAGATCGAAATACTCGATGTAATATACCTATCGATGAGAAAGCTGGCACAACTCTATCGATGACCGAATCTATATAAAGATAATAAAATATCAACACAAATTGGCAACAAGGCCCGACCCAGATTGTCAGAATCGGAAGGCAACCTTTGTGACCCGTGGGCGCCTACTATGCTAATTTATCGTTCTGATTACTGATAATTATCATTAAATCTAACGGATGAAAGTCTTGCATGTTGATGCGAAATGTTTATATTAGATAGATAGATAAAACTCTATATTGGAACACCACATTACATAGGAACAATCGATAATGGCACAAACAATATAATCTGCAAATCTATATAATCTGCTTATAATAATAAATAAATAAATAAAACTTTTATTTCAGGTTGTTCACCCATAGAGTTAGTAACATAATATAATAGTTAAAAAATAAGTACTTAAATATTGTACAGTTCATTTCCCAAGTAAATCAGATTATTATCATCATCATAATCATCGTCACCAGCCTGAAGAAGTCCACTGCTGAACATATAGGCCACTTTGAGCGGCTGCTGACCTCTTGCATACATCGGCTCCCCGCACATTATTATAACGAATAATAAACAACTAATTGCTTATTCAGTAACATGAGTAAACTTCCTGCAAACGCAACATTAGTTCAAATAAAGATCGAAAAGTATACAATCAACATTGCACATTCGCCGGTCAAACTGCCAAAACAGGCGTAAAGTTAATTCAATTTACATAATGTGTGATGTAACGAAACGTAAATTGCGTCTAATAACAACATGTCCGCATGTCTGGATCCGGATTGCGGGACAAAACAACCTATCTAATAGATAGAGTTGTATAAGTCGAGATCGTTCCGGTCGCCGCTTTTTTACTCGGTGATGTGGTAACCCCAAGGTTTGAAGAAAGTTGCTATAGTGTAATATTGATTTTATGTAAAATTCGAAATGCGGCAAGCAAAACTAAACCTATAAGCAGGAAAACATAAATCAGTTTATGAACTAGCACTATCACGCAAACGCCAAATTCTCCATACAAAAGACTTCAACGCGCTCTCGGCATGTTGTCGGTTTAATTTTTTTATGTTTGATCAAATGGAACTAATTATTAACACGAAAACCACCTCAGACTTGTTAACAGCAACTTAATTTAGTAGCCACTTGTCAGTGAAAGTAGTTCTAATATAAACTGAATGTAACATGTTAACATTTTCATCTGATATTCAAATGTATGCAGAGCGTCGATACTCGACACAAGTCGACTAAACTTTACGAATTTTGTGCATCCGGCATTTTATTACTAGAGGCGACTGTAAAGTTTACAGCTATAAATAAATGATCGTAAATCAGTCAATGTTTCTAGTAAATTCGATATTTAATCAATTGCAATAGTTCATAATTTTTATATACATTACATAACATGAAAGTCATGGTAGGTATATAACACGATGTAGGTACATACCTAGAACAGATAGATAGATAGATAAATAAACTCTTTATTGACAGCAAAGATAACAAAAATAACATAAGACAGGATAAATCATACAAGTAGGGTACAATGGGCGGTCTTATCGCTAAAAAGAACACTACTAGCTACTCCAGCTGCTCTGAAATTTTCCCATTGCTGGGACTCGTAGATTTTTTCAGAAACAGATGCAGAACTACCCTAGCCCAGTGCGGATACATATTCATGCATTGTCTTGAACCCATGTCTGCGGTCTGCGTAAATATTCGATGATACCATGATTCTTAGAGACACCGGTTTCCTCACGAAGGTTATCTTCATAATTTATTATGAATGTGATCGCAATCAATTATTTACTAATGTTTCTAATTAAGCGCTAATTACGTAAACAACACGTTTAAGAATTCAAAGTAAAGCTAATTAACCGTATTAACTCCGTGCTTGAGAATTAAAGGGCTCTTCTAATACGTGACATCATCGTAAACAAATCGACATGCTCAAATATTTTCAGCACACATCACGAAATCACCGTAAATTGATGTCAAGATTCAAGATGCGCAAACACGGAGATGGGTGCAGCCCGTGAGGTACACTTGCGCTTGCGCAAGAGCCTGTCGATGCCCGCAGCACTAGCTGATTGAACTGCGGCGGCGCGGCGGCGCCGGCGGCCTCACTGTCGCACGGCCGGCACTGTGCGTGGCGCATGGCATGCGCACCCAAATATTTTAATTGCATCGATCAATTGAGTAACGAATACGTATTAAATTATTTTAAGGATTAAATTGACGACATGTCGAAGGACATCAAATTTTATCAGTAGATAATGTATAACACCAGCCGAGACTAATTTTATTTACTGTTGAGGAAAAAATAGAATGTAAGTAGTATGTACTAAAATAGGCAAAATATACTGATATGCCATGCCGATATGATTAATTATTTAGTTACTGTACGAAATAATTCAATTCTAAGTCTAGCATTTAAAAAATAAATCAGTAAGTAAGTACAGAATTTATTCCTGTTTTCCAACAACAATAATTAATAATAATACCGAAAACAACAGAAAGCAGTAAAATCAGCGGGTTCCATTTTCAGAAAAAGAGGTACCCGACTTATTTAGTAAAAAGGGAACCTACTTATACAGTTTTAGTTTTCATCAAATTGACCCCGTGACTCCTTTAAGCATATTTTTCACTATTCGCCATACGTTCGAATTTGTGGATCCCCGCTCACTTGCAAAAATTCACCCTGTACAGCTAGCTATAGGTGAAACTATCGTAAATATTTGTACCGTACCGCAGCGGCGCGGTATCTAGCCGCTTCACGCACTGTTCCTCAGACACCTCGGTAAGTGATCATTGTAACCATAAACATAAGCTGAATACGGTACTTTGTAAAACATTACCCATTACTGTAAAATATCTATTAAAAGTTCCGCTACAAGAAAATAACTTCCACACATATACCAATTTTCAATATGCATAAAGTTTTTGCTTGACAGGCTATCACAATATTCCCGTGACATTATATTCATATTAGTTTCCCATTGCACCAGGAAGTTAGTTCTTAGAAATCCACCAAATTGAACCTTATTTTGTCCACACCGGTGAGAACATACCTATCAAATAAACACCCCATCATTGCTTGTAAAGTAAAAGTCTAGGATATTTTCAGCTTTATTACTTTGAGATAAGATTCAAAAACAGGAAGGTGGTTTACCTCGGGGTGATGCATAAATCAAGGCAAATCCACGCCCCTGGGTTATTGCAAGCCACGCGGCTCCCCGTGAGATCCGTGGGAGGACCGTTAATGGATGACGGAGTGTTGAAGGGATGGTTCGATTGATTCGTGGAATATTTTAATTATAATCGAAGTCTTTAGAGTGCATATATTTAACGGGGCTCAGTCTTATACATAATGAGAACTGAATTAGTTTTATTTTTTATTTTAGGAGCATATAACTGTTTAGTAGTAGATAGAGCAGTAGTAGAGTTTGAGTGTAGAGTTCATCCATATGCAAAGCAGAAATAAGATACTAAAAGAAAGTTTGTTGACCTCACATTGCTGCTGACTGTACTTCTAAATTATAAACAAATATTTACATTGTTAATTGTTAGCTGAAACAATTGACGATTTAAAACATTTCTGAACTCCGCGGCATTGATAGCATCTTATTTAGAAACTTGGTCACCACGAAACATATAGTTACTGCACTGTTTCTAAACCAGGTAATTCACACAAACTTTTCTTTGTAATTTCACTTTTACACTTCCGAAACTAGGTATTCCAATTTGAACTTTGTTCGATTGGGTTAAAGTTTTGAATAGTTTTCTAAGTTTGTGTGGGAAAATGTTGTAAATAGTGAATGTGTTGGACAAGGTCATAGATTATCTTGGAGATAAATTAATTTGTTCAGAACTAGGTTATTTATCTAATGTAATAAACACATTACTAGAATTACTAAGAAAATACTTACGTTTTATGTTTTGTAATATTAGGTGCCTAGATAGGTCTACCTAATGGTAAGTCTTTGTGAAGAGATTTTTAAACCATGACGTAATCTAATCAGACTTTAATAATAAATCGTTTTATTTTTTATAATTTTTGGATTCTCGAATCGAGAGTGAACATAATCTTCTTTGTAGGCAAGCGTGTTCCCTACATCTTAGACCGGAAAGCCTATCAAACAATTAAAAACACACTACTGACCGGCAAGTTAATTCACAGATCACATACCTATAATTATATTTTATTATCTTTATTCCCACTAAGTAGTCCAGTACCTATACTCAAAGCGAGCTAATTCTACTCCCAGAACACCTGTCTAACGTGTAACTAACCGGCACTTTAACTTGTTAAATAGGCCTAGAATTCTTTGTTGAGCTTACCTAATTACTCAAGACCCCAGTTAAAAGCTATTTCTGAGCACTTATCCTAGCTGAACAGGGTATTTTAGTAGTTTAAATACCTAATTACTTTTGAGAGCCAATATTTAAAGGCCAATTTGCACACACGTAATGGCACGCAATATGTGGTTATTTTAATTCTAATACCCAATCCCTAATGCATTTTTATTGAATAGGTAATATGATCAATTATACCTACATGGGTAAGTACTTACTTGTTTTTTTTACGTAAACGAATGACGTGACGAGCTAGTCCGCCTGACGTCGTGGCAGCCTATAGGTACCACTCCACTCCGAACACTGAATTAAATTTTCGCGTGACACTGCACTGTGCAATGCGCATGTCATCCTGAGACTAAAGTCTCATTTGGCCAGTAAAAAAATAACACTTTATTTGGTCATAGTGTATGCCTGCCTCTTCTTGCCACAACCTTTCCTTCTACCGACTACAAAACAACATTCGCTTAGACCGCCTAGAACGTAAGAATAGAAAACAAACCTAACGTAACCAATGTCGGGTGCCTTATATAGTGAGTACTATTATAGATGTCTGTAGTAGATGTCTAATAAAATAAATGAACGAGCCAGGCCGATAGATCACAACGTAGATCGATGAGCTAACGACCTGCCCGCCCCGCCCGTTCACAATGCGCCCGGTCCGCATTGTCGCACCTGTCCAAGGCTGCGGCCGCGGTCGGCGGGTAGGCGAGCAGATCCAAATGTTTATACTTGCGTACTCTGTGGCTCTGTAGCATCTATCATCTAAGCTATGTAGAAAGACTGTGGTGAGGTGACAGTTGAAACTGTACATGCAGGGGGCGTACTGTGAGCTCTTAGGTTAGCGCGATTCAAAACAGAGCCTATACTGGATCGCTTGTCAAAATCCTCATAAAAAAAAACAATGCGATCCAATATAGGCTCTGTTTTGAATCACGCTAAGAGCTCACAGTACGCCCCCAGTTCAACAAATCAATAGTGCACCTATTTGTACTACTTGTAAAGTGAAATTGCGCATTGTCGTTTTGTATTTCGCAGACCTTAGCCGCTAGCATTAGCTGTTAATCTAGGCAGGTTTACTATAATATAGTAGATATTAAATTATCTGTGGTACAGTTAATAAGTTAGGCAGTAACGTCAGGTTAAAGGTGACTCGAAACACGACCTATAGGTCAATGATATTTTAACTCACTGCTATAAGTATATTAAATCAACCACACTATACCACCACCACCTATTGTTTGTTAATTGCCATTATAGTCCACTAAAGCTTAAAGAAAAGCATTTCAGTATATCTCTCTGTATTGATACAAGTGCGACACTAGGTACCTAAACCACTTGTCGTCGGCCAGTGTAATGAACACCAGCCGCAGCAGCGCGTAAGTGTATCAAGGAGGTTCGGTTCTAGAGAGAAGGCAGCGCAAGTGCTTGGTATTCTAGGACCGCCCAGCGCAATGTGTGTTAGGGGGTATTGAGACAATAGAAATCACTTACCACGATAAACAAGAAAAATATCTAAGGAGTTACGTTGGTACCTACACAAAACCTGTGATGTTTATTTAATAATGGCTATTTAACCACCAATGAATAATTACTAAAATGTCCCTAACAATGCACAGTTCAAAAATTTAGAAATCTAAACGAACAAAACTCTATAACCAGTGTGATCTTACTTTCTTAGCAGTTCAAAGCCATAAAATTCTCAGATAACTTGTTTAACATGTATGTCAAATAACAGATTTATTTAAGGACGTTGCTTAATACATAGATTTTCAACGTTATCAAACATTTAAGTAGGTACTATTTAAATATTATTTTACTCATTATTTGAGTACCCTCAATAGATCGAAGGCCATCAGTCGTGATAGAGCGGGCATGGTAGGTACGCCGGATAAAAGTATCAACTAAAACCACAAAGTTTTTGCAATAAATAAAGTTTGAGGCCAACTGCACGCCGCTCCTGCGAGTGGAATGCTAAAGAAAAACATGATATGATATCGATCAGTTATGATGTAATAAAAACTCAAATACATAGGTAGTAAATAAACAGTGTACCTAGTATGCTAATGTGCATACATTCCATTGAACAATACAAAAACTATTGTATTGTGTTACCGACTTAGAACTAAGGCGGTACAAAATGCACAAAAGAAATATATCTAAATATTTAAATGCGCAGACGCTGGAACGTGTCGCTATAAGAGCTCGTGTTCAACATCAAATCATATGATCCTGATTCCTGCGTTCGCAGATTTGTTATTTTCTTATTCTGATTCTTATAACTGAGAGCATTATATTACTATCCCATAATCAAAGCATTCGTGACATAGAAATCTTATAAGCTGGTAGAGGCGCCATTCCAAATTAGAATAGGCGTCTACGAGATCTTAGTTCGCTCTAGGAGTCAGGGCATGGCATACACAGGCTTGGCATAACAATGGATTTAGGAATGTAAAGCAGCTACATCTGGAATATCCTATTGTTACTGGTAATTTAACACAGTTCACTAACTCCTGAGAAAATCTTTTCAAGCAGATTTCATGGAATTTCTTATTTTTTGTAATGTCTAAATCGAAAACGATGAGGATAAAGACGGATAGATAAGCAACTTTGTTTTGAAGTCATTTAGTTGGCAGATCAATCTGGCTGTTTACCAAAAAGTGAGATCCTCTCCGCACACGAGTCTTTGTTATTAAAATCAGCACATTTTAATATGAACGAGTAAAGTAGGCACTGCCGCAGCGAGCTGCGTGTTATAAATAATTCAATCTCTATGTCACTGTGTTTAGGAAGTGGGACTTTGGCAGCTCCACATTCCAGTCTCAGCATGTTTAGAGGCACTAGCTGCGTATTGTTGGACTATAATTAGGTAAACAGGTTGTTTAAGGTCATACTAATGAAAAAATGTGTTACGTGTCAGTGTTAGCGATAGCGTTGACTGCAGTCACTTGGGATGCTCTACTATTTTATACGTGTTATGTTGTATTAAATAAATTATATAGCCCTCTTTTGTTTTCGACGTATAACTAAACTGCGAATAAGCAATATCACGACGAGCACTCATTCCCTTTATGTAAGGTACCGGAGATAAATAAAACCTGTGGATTAACTACTATATTGGGGCCAATTTCAAAGGCTTTAGTTGGCATATCTAAAACTCCTAAAACTGTTGCTGTTCTTTTCAGATAGACGGCAATGTAAAAGACGGCTATATTTTTAGTAACTTAAAGACTGTCAACTAAAAGCAAATCTCCCTTAATTAGGCCTTATTACCCTCTGGTACCTTAGGTACTTGGTTCTAGCTGTAGTTTAGATTGTTATTAAAATAAAAATCAATCAGCTCTCTATTGTTGGCTTCAACACAAGAATAAGAGACAATACGCTTCAATTTCACTTGTTCCTTGCCTTTTGAACCGGAACTCGGCGAAATCACTGACGAGGCACATGAGATCGTATAAAAGACTTATAACATGCATATAATAACTGTTAAAAGCTATTGTTAACTTTAACCATGACACCAGCAGCTTGAGGCGGCTTCGCCTTTGTCACAACGACATGAGAAATGTTTGTTTTTGCTCTATGCCGTTGACAAACGGCGCTGGCAGGTGAATGCACAACGCAACTGCAATTTCGTTTTGCTGTTAACGTGTCAGGCGAAATCTCGCAGGATTCGTTAACACACTGACTTCATTCGTTGCTCAATGCGAATAGCACTGCATATTTTAACATGAACATCTTTTGCATTGGTACCAAAGAAGTCTCGCTCAGAATATAAACCACGTAAAATAACATTTGTACATAGTCCTGTCAGTAGGTATTGTCCAGTGTTGATACTTGTGACCAAGCTATGGCTTCATGGCATGGCATCTTGTCTCGTAGATAATGTCTACCAGTAGGTAATTTAAGACTTTTTAATGGAAACGAAATGACATGATGAGATTGTAGTTATTCTAATTGAAAGCGTCTGATACTTGTGTTTATACAGGATGTTTGCTTGTCCCACAGCTGGGCCGCATGCCAGCCGGCTGCGTGATGGTACCGCCGCGGTACGCTACCCTGCCGCTGCCACCGCCAGCTCCTATATACTACCCCGTCCATGACACGGTAACGTTTACATACTGGTTTTACGTGACTTATCTTAGTTTTCTTTTCGATCTATCCAGATCTAGATTCTAGATAATAATTTAGCACTCGATGAGGTGTTTTATGCAAGGCAAGCAAGGCTTGATCACAGCCTTAAACGGAAGCAAAATCACTGCCGGAATGCCGAAACACGTCAAAGGCGGCGAAAAGTTGAAAGAGAATCAATAAATAGAGTGTCGATAGTGTCATAAAAACTCTTTATTATCTCACCAATGAAATATACAAGTATAAAATAAATCTTATGAACTACAGCGTTACAATAGGTGGTCTTACCTATCACTCAATGACTGCGATTTCTTCCAGACAACCTTTGGTTGGGCAGTATCAGACGCAAAAGAGTAGACGGTGGTGTATCTATTTATAAGAGAAAATAATAAGAACTTATAGCGAAGAGTCTCGCCTAACATCTCGAGAGGCTCTCGCTAGACGGTTGCATCAAGAGTCAGATTCAGAAGGCAGTACCTAATCACATATTGTCAAGAGGTTTCTGAAGCTCTAACCACCAGTAGCTTGGGCTCTGCCCCGCTACTTGTGGCACTTCAGGTTTAAGATGTTTATTGTATTTTTGCAATATAAAATATTTACAGAAATATTGTAAAAATTTAGATTACGATATTTACGATATCATCGTCATCAACAACAGCCTGAAGACGTCGACTGCTGAACATAGCCTCCCCCAGAGAGCGCATCTTTGAGCAGCTTCTTGCCTCTTGCATCCCATCGGCTTTGACCACGTCGGCGGTCCACCTATAGTGGGGGGCTGACCTACATTGTGTCTTCTGGTTTGTGGTCACCACTCGAGAACCTTTCTTCCCCATCGGTTGTTGATTAAAGATATATATAAATAAATAAATGAGCATCGATGTATATTTCCAGCGTGTCCGACGGCGGCGGTCGCCACGCGCGGGCGGCGAGCGGCGCCGGCGCGAGCATGGCCGCGAGAGGGACTCGCACCTCGCGCGCTCGCTCGAGCGGATACACCGCAAGCGGCGAGCGGACAGACAACACCCCACCGACGCTGATCTTAAGCAGACCTACACGGGACTCGACAGGTGAACACAACAATAAAATTACACTATCACATCATACTATCCAGGGTGATTCGTTCGTAGACCGTATCCTTTCAGGATGTGTTTGAACAGGCCTTGGGCATCTTTTAAGCGTAACATTAGTTCAGCGATTTTTTTTTATTTTCGAGTTATTTAAAATTTTGTAAAAAATTTGAAAAATTCCCCGTTTTTGACCTTAAATCACTGATTTCTGAAAGCACCGCTTTTAATTAATAAGTTTCTGATTTTAATTACATAAAAGAAACCTTAATGACTCTACTGACGCTTAAACTAACCATAGTTTTTAAAAACAGTGCTTAAAAGTGATATCATTTTTTTCTTGAAAATGGTGACCCTGGCATAAAAGTTGATTTATCTCAAAAAGTTGACTGAAGTTTTTTTCTGTAAATTATTTTAAAAACATGTCCTTTTCAACGGCTTTCTAATGAGGATACCATTTATCAAAAAATATTGATAGATTCCAAAGATACTCCCAACCAAAGATGTCTACCCCCTCATCGACACACGAAATCATCAATGTAAATACTTGGTATCACGATTAACGTTAAGCCATAAAGCGAGAGTTAGGGCAACCAAGCAGTGATAAACTTATTTTTATGTATCAATGGCCTCTCATTGATACACAGAGCCTACCGTACGAGTTGAAATTAGACAAAATCCCGGGTAAATAACACCTAATACTGTTGATGACAATAAAAATGAAAGTTTGCTTATTCTATTGTTTAATAACTCAAAAGGGCTGTAATGTTATTCTAAAATCCAGTAAATTGTAGATTTTCATGCACATTTTTAAGATTCCTTGCTTGAACTTTAAACTAAAATACGCGTTTTACGGTTTTTGGAGATTTTATCATCTTTCTCTAAGATATGGTGCCACTAACCTTAAATAACTTTATTTTGAGTGGGTTTTTCTTTGCTATTGCACCATATTTTAGGGAAGTATGATAAAAACTCCCAAAACCGTACAACGTGTATTTCAGGTTAAAGTTCAAGCACGGAACCTTAAAAATGTGTATGAAAATCTACAATTTACTGGATTTTAGAACAGCCGTTTTGAGTTATTAAACAAGAAAATAAGCAAATTTTCAATTTTATTGTCATCAACAATATTAGGTGTAATTTACCCGGGATTTTGTCCAATTTCAACTCGTACGGTAGGCTCTGTGTATCAATGAGAGGCCATTGATACATTAACAATAAGTTTATCATTGCTTGGTTGCCCTAACTCTCGCTTTATAGCTAACGTTAATCGTGATACCAAGTATTTACATGGATGATTTCGTGTGTCGATGAGGGGTAAACATCTTTGGTTGTGAGTATCTTTGGAACCCATCAATATTTTTTGATAAATGGTATCTCATTAGAAAGCCGTTGAAAAGTACATGTTTTTAAAATAGTTTACAGAAAAAAAACATCAGTCAACTTTTTGGGATAAATTAACTTTTTTGCCAGGATCATCATTTTCAAGAAAAAAATGTTTCACTTTTAAGCACTGTTTTTAAAAACTATGGTTAATTATTATTAAATTTAAGTGTCAGTAGAGTCATTAAGGTTTCTTTTATGTAATTAAAATCAGAAACTTGTTAATTAAAAGCTGTCCTTTCAGAAATCTGTGATTTAAAGTCAAAAACGGGGAATTTTTCAAATTTTCACAAAACTTTAAGTAACTAGAAAATAAAAAAAAAATTGCTGAACTAATGTTACGCTTAAAAGATAGCCCAGGCCTGTTTAAACACACCCTGAAAGAATACGGTCTACGAACGAATCACCCTGTATATAACTGACTGACCGAGCGAGCGCAAAGCCCGAGCGAAGCGTCTTGGGCAAAAACGATTTCGTATGTCTGTCAGGCGGATGTTTTTATCTACTGTTTACATTTCTCAACTGATTCTCGTGAAATTACGCGAGCAAATGAATCCCCCGGGCCGGGAGATGTAGACACACTCCAAATAAATCCTCCAGAGGGTCTGTGTGGATAAAAATCCAATGGGGATCCAAGTCAGGGGAGGCAAGTGGACGGAGAGTAAAATCTCGTTTCACAGTTTTAAGCTATGCAAAGACAGACTAGCGCGTGGCGAAGTATATACAGCTCACAGAGCTACTAGTTAGCTACTAGGAAAGTTTGTATGCATCCCTCCCAAAATGCCTGAAGTCAAAAATTTGCTTTCCACGCATTAACACCCCTTTCTGAGCACTCGTTGAACGGATTATTACGAACTGAAATACATTTTTATCCTGTAACTTATGCCATCTGATCGCTCCGTCTCATAAATAAATTTCTCAATCATGTATGTCTCCACTCCAGAGCGTATGCCGAGCAGTTCATAGCAGTGATCGACGAGAGCCGTCACGCGGCCGAGCTGCACGACTCGCTGCCCAGCACCGTCACCAGCGACTCTGCCAACTCCACCACGAAGGACCTCTGAACTCTTGAGAGCTTCCTTGTGGAAGATGACTAGATGAGTCCAGAGCCCAGTAATTATTACGTCCTTGGTGATTTACTACCGTTCCAGCTCTTGCTTCCGTCACATTTCAGATCTATTAGTATTTTTAAAAGGTTCACAAATCTAAGTAGCTATTTTAGAGTATGGTTAACTTACAACATTGGTCCCGTGACCAGGATTTTTTGTCACATAAAAATCAGTCGCAATGATTAAAAATGAGGTCATTTAAGTACTTTGATTATACGATTAGCCAGTAAACATCTAAAATATTTGAGATTCTATTAGCTTTATCATTTACTTAATTTTATATACGTTTAGTAAAATAACACAGGTAAGTATACTGACTTATTATAAGCTATTGTAAATTGTAGAAGTCCATGTCCATCCTAATTTTAAAATGTATGAGTAGTTAGATGCTAATAATAATTATGTTTTATTTTTAAATACTCATACTTGTAGAGGTAAAATCAATACCAAAATTAACCTAGGTCTGTAAGTTTAGTTATTTAATGTTGTGTAGTACCTATGGTTTCATTGTTTTACATTGCTAGCGCTAGCGCTCAACAACTTCTATCAGAGAGTATTCAAAGTTCTATCGTGTAAAAAACGGCGACCGAAAATCGCTATAACTAGGTACCTACATAAAACATATAGGTAAACCTTCTATTACCTATCTCTTAAAAAATATTTATGTTTAAAACTTTAAAATTGGCAAATGTATCTGTCACTATGTAAATTCATTGACGTCGATTCTGTATACAAAATAGTCATGGACGGAATTAGTATGATGTCATGATAGGTAGTTTGTATCTTTAAGTAACACTTTACTAACAATTAACGTTGTACACTTCGTAATATCGTCAAATATCTGTGTTATCTAAACCTTGTCTAGTTTTAGTAACTTTTCCAAGATATTTTGTAACATTTTTACTTAGTTATTAAAGTAACTGAATTCTCCGAAATCGCTTAGAATAAGGCTTGTAAATATGTAAACGTAATGTACCTAACCGGTGCCAAATAATCAAGGAATTCGAGAAGTGGAATTGGATTTTGTAAATATTGTTTTAATTCGTTCGCTCAATCTTACAGAGTTAGTTTTTCTGTTAATACTTTACCATCTATTATTTTTATATTGAGTTATTTCGCTATTATAGGTAGTTCTTTTAGAATATCATCAATTAATTGTTACTCTTCGACAATACTTACTATAATAATTATTATAATGAATTGATCTGTACAGTGACGGAAGTTATTATAAGTTTGAAAATGGTGAAGTTTAGTAAACAATAAAATGTCATCACTGTATTGATTATTATTTTAAATCTTAGCTATTGTCTTGTTACCATTATTACAGAGTATTAACTTTTGCGTAAAATTGTACTTTCCCTAAGTAAGTAACGCTATGTTAGGTAGTCCATAATCACTTAATCAGTTTTTTGTACATATAGGTACGTCGTTATATTATTACTTTTATTTCATAAATTATAGGGAGGAGGGGGGGGGGAGGTTATACATTCAATAGAGCGGTAGTTAGTCCACATTACGGGGCACTGCGTTTTCTTGACTATATGATAGACTTTCCAATAGAAATGGTTTACAGAAAGAAGAATTAAAATATGTTTTGTTATTTATCATCCTGTGTTCCTCTGTAATACTGTAGGTTGAAAATGTAACAAGAAATATTATCAAATCAAATATATTTTATCATCTGAGATGTAGTCGAATAGTCAAGGAACCAGTAATGTTCAAAAGGCTGGTAAGCTATTGCTTTCCGTTCACTATAGGCTTGAGTCGCGTGAGTGAGAAGAGTGGAGAAAACAATTTTGTTCAGCTATGAGCAATTGATGAAGTGTCATTCTGTTCGTACCACTTTCACCCTCTAGGGCTGCTAGGTAAAGGGTAGTAGTAGAAAACATTATGTCTACCGCTAAGTGTATGTTAGAATATAATTACTTATTTATTGAAATCGGCAAGTGCTTGTAAATTCCATATTATGAATAAAAATATTTTCTATTTAATTTATTGGACTTTTGTTTTGCCAGTTATCATCGATTTTTGCGTATATACTAATGTGGCGTAATAGGTACTGCTATAGAAAAAACGATTTACTTTTGTAAAAGTAGCGGTGATCCGCTAATACGTTTAATGTTATTAATTCCTGGCCGTGTGTTCCCGGTTTGCGAATAGGAGCACCCCATCTCTTCCCGTGGGTGCCGTAAGAGCCAGCCAAGGGAATAACCAGGGAATGGGCAGCAGCATTCTCCTCAGTGCATTAAAATCTTCTGCGATCACCAAGCCGCCTGCTAACCGTGGTGATTATGGCAAATCCTCTCCTATGATAAGCGTCCAAAGTGACGTTTTATGAGGGGAGCCCTGTGTTCAGCAGTGGACGTCTTCCGGTTGTTGAAGTGAAGTGAATATCTTGCGTGAAATTTATAGCTGATAAAAGTATCAACCGAAATTCAGAATGAAATTTAATTGAAACACAACATGCCTAAAAGAAACCTTTATTGAACATTTTAGAACACACTACAACATAATTACGACCACTTCGAAAACCGATTACCGAATAGTTAGAGAACCGATAATAGTACTACCTAACATAGATCCCACCACAGAGTATACAAGGTACAGAGCTAGAACTCGTTGTCACTAAGCCCGGAGGCCCGGCCCGGCGCGGCGCTGGTGACGCGGAGCTCGCTCTCCGAGGAGCTGCCGAGCGAGTCGCCTCCTCCACCCTCCACTCCTGAGGGTACACCAGTATAGCCATAAATCACGTACTACATAAATTGGGGTATAAATCAAAAAAAATATCGGGCCCATTAAAGTTAAGACCTCTTCCGATCAAAAGGGCCACATTATAGCGTAGCGTAGCATTATAGCGTAGCGTAGCGTAGCATTATAGCGTAGCGTAGCGTAGCATTATAGCGTAGCGTAGCGTTATAGCGTAGCGTATTGTAGCACAATGTACCGTAACATAGTGTAGCGAGCATTATAGCGTAGCGTAGCATTATAGCGTAGCGTAGCGTAGCATTGTAGCGTAACGTATTGTAGCATAATGCACCGTAGCATAGTGTAGTGTAGCGTAGTGTATGTAGCATAGAGTAGCGAGCATTATAGCGTAGCGTAGCATTTTAGCGTAGCTTCGCTTTACAGCATAGCATACTGTAGCACAGTGTACCGTAGCATAGTGTAATGAATGTAGCGTAGCACATACCCTCGATGAGATCAGCGAAGTCGTCGTCATCAGCGGCGGGCAACGTGCGCGTCCCGGGCCGCGGCCGCGCGCGCCACCGCGCCGCCTCGCCGCCCGGCACGCCTGCGCGGTAATATACACCTTATTACTATAGAAATAGAATAGAAAAACATTTAGTGTATCTGTCACCAACGGTCACCATTTTCCTTACCGGCAAATGAAATGTGGTCAAACGATACTTTGGACCGACTGATGGAGTCAGTCCAAATATTGTAAGGTAGCATGGTTACCGTATATCTGGTGGTCGGAGAGGTCGGAGTCGGTCCTGGAGTCGTCCTCGTCCCGGATCCCGTCCAGTGAGTCCCGGCCGAGCGCCGCCATGCTGCCGAACGCCAGCCGCGCCTCCGCGCCGCCACCGCCTGTGCAATAGTACGTATAGGATATTACACTGATTTAATTTTACTTCTACCTCCCGGCTCGGAATGCATACGATTTCATAACTACCAATACATACTACAAAATGTTGCCAATTTACCATAATCTATAAAATTTTATTCTATATCTGTGTTTTCTTTGATTTCAACATCAATTTTTCATATTCAATTGATTTATTAGGTACGATACTGCGTGAAAAAACAACTCGGAAAAAGTAGGCTGTTTCTAAAAAAATCTCTATTATAAAATACGTCACAAATTATTATTTCATAGCACCTCATTACTAAGCTGTGGTACCTAGCTCTCTACAAACAATTTCTTTGGCATGTGACGTCACAAATAATAAACTTCATAGTTCATACTAGCTGCAAGGTAAATTTTCAAGTGGCGACCAAGTTCGAACCAGTAGCACGCAGCGTAGGTTGCACCTTCGAGGCAAGTGGCGCTCTATGGGGGAAAGCCGATGTTCAGCAGTTGACGCCTGCAGGCTGCTGATGATGATGGCCAAAATAATCTGTCACCAGGCTGTTAAAGGTTGAAAAACTGTATTAAATAAAGTACAAACCAGCAGTTTTGATCCTGAGCCGAGTCTTGGGCCTGGTGGCGGGCCGCGGCTGCTTCACTTCACTCAGGTCCTTGCCGTCGTCGCTGGACTCCTCATCTTCTGCTAACATTACAAAATATCCCTAATGATTACACTGCTTACAAAGCAAAAAGACTACAAGGGCAGAAAGTATACAATGTGGAACGACTAAAATGCAGCAAGACCAAAACTCAGAATATCATTATAAAATTGTTATTTCATTTGCACTAAAGTTGGACAGCTCATTAGGGTCCACTTATCTCTGTATGATGTACCTACCTACTGCAACCCATTTGGGTATGTCCTAGAGAGATAAGTGCGAACTTAGGGGTCAAACTTTAGTGCAGACGGGCAACACTCAAATTATGTTTTGTATAGTACGATTCTAACTCAATGGCGGCTGCGAAGTCGCCGCGAAACGCTGGTAAAAAAGAGATGTGCGCGGGCAGAGGGCGCGGTGAGCGCAGCGTGCGGGCTTGCAGCGCACTCCACAGCCGCCGTGAGTTTGAATAACACTCTCAGTAAATGAATATAAAATCAATGACACAAACCGGACTCGCTGAGTTTCCCCAGAACATCCTCGGCTTCGTACTTGTGTATGAGCTGCATGATCGCGGCTTGCTGCTCCTCTGCCTCCTACCAAACAATTCAATGATTTACATATACATAACCTGTAAATTGTATCAGTTCTACGAGCGATGTGGCCTGCCCATTGCCATCTTGCTAATTCTAAGAGTTATATCGGTATATGCAATAAAGTTATTCTATTTCTATCTCTCTCGCTCTAGTTCCATTCTGCCGCCAAAGCACTTAATTGAAGTTTCGTAAATTAATTTATTAACCTTCTATGCACCTATTAATTTAAGGATTTCATTTTCTGTATACCAAAATGTTACCAAGATCTTTTACCATACGAAATGAACGCCTACCTAGGTCTGCGCTTTCTTCCGGTTAAGTTACCTTAGCTAGCGCTCTCTCACTCTAGCTACAGCCCCATTCTGTTGTCTCGCTGAAGTTACCTAAGTTAAGAAGACAAATAAAGACAGAGCTGTCTTCTCTCTCTCTCTCTCTCTCTCTCTCTCGCTCTCTAACTCTTTCTGTCTTTTTCTAGTTATCACAGCCTAAGCTCTGTCTTGCTTCATTTAGCTCCGCCAGCGATTTCTCACGTGTCACAACCTCCACTCTATTGTCTCGCTCTCTTTACCACGGACTCACTTTCTCTCTATCTACCGCAGCCTGTCTCTCTCTATTTACCTCAGCCTGTGCACTCTCGAGCACGCTGAGCTGATGCTTGAGAGCCTCGACACAGCGGTACCGCAGCACGTACTGCTCCCACAGATGTTCTATCTCGCTCTCGAGCGCACTCAGCTCGCCTTGGTATGCCGGCCTGAGGATCACATCGTGAGATACTTGTGCTAGATATTATTGGTGAAACAGTAGGCTGACCCCACATTGGGCGGTAGACGATAACGCCGCGTGATCGCCGCGACAACGCGGTGCTTTTACCAGCGTGCGGCGTGTGTTACTGCGATATCGCGATATGGCGCGATATGGCGCGAAGTCGCTCGAGGATCGCTATCGCTATACCTTTAAGTACAATATCAAACGTTTACAAGGAAAACAAATACCTAATTACCAAGCAAGCTATGCCAAAGCATTGTTGACATTGCTGTTAACCGATAGTGCGGAAAAATGAAGTGAAGGAATGGAACATCTTACCAGCGTCATTGTTTCCTGACAAATATAATCTGGAAGTTTTTACGGCTAGAGTGAACCGGTATCTAGCTAGGCAAGCATGCTCCATCGTCGACCGCGTCGTCACTTGCCATCAGGTGAGACCGTGGTCTCATGTTAGTCTATCTGGTTTATCTGGTTCCCATAGTACAAGTTATAATGCTTAGTTTGGGGCTAGATGGCGCTGTGTGAAATGTCCACACATATTTATTATTTTTATTTATTTATTTATCGTTGATAAAAAAGCAGTACGGCAAACAAATTTTTTCCACCTCTGACCTTCAATGCGGCTTTAGGACGGTACACACTGAACATTGGCCTCCCCCACAGAGCGCCACGTTGAGCGGCTGCTTGCCTCCTGCATCCATCATTATACATGTATGATGGTACCATACTTGATGTTCTGCACAGTGAGCAGCCGTTTCTCCGCCCGCTGCAGCTCGGCCCGGCGCCGCTCGAGCTTGTTGTCGAGCGCGGCCTCGCTGGCCGCCACGCTGGCGATGTGTTCCCGCGCGGTGCGCACGCGCACGGCGGCCGCCTCCCGCGCGCGGCGGAGGGCGGCCTGCATGTGCGCCATGTCCAGCGGCCGCGAGAGGGCTGCCTCGCGGGTGCCCTGCTGTACAGGGTTACTGGTTAAGTCGTACACATCACTGACCGATTTGCCTAAGATACCCCCTCCCCATACTTGATCAAGTTTAAGTTATTGAACTATTAAGGTATTTTTTAAAATGCTGATTTTATGTTCTTAGATATAATTTTCTCCAAATTTTGCTTTTTATATTTTTTGTTGTGGATTTTGTATATTAGTTGAGTTATTTTATAACTTCCATCCTGAAAAACCTATGTAACTGAACAAAATGAGTCGTAATAGAGGGTTGATTGTTGAAAAAGTGAATCGATTTAATCCGAACTTTTTTTTCTTTTAGGATTATCTGAAAAATTATGTATGGCGCTTGTTTAGCAGAGGTGCTTAAAAATATCTACGTTTTTTCAGCTATCCAACAACGTATAACACTCTAGGGTGTTATTAGAATTCATACTAAAATACTTAAATTTAAAATCGATAATGGAAGTTAGAAATAAATTGTTACCCTTCGGTCGAGTTTATTATTTGGCCTAGAACGCAAAATAAAACAACGCAAATAGGTACACGACAACGATCAGTCATTGTGTAGTGTGCACCTATGTTGGCCGTGTGGTCCCGGTTCGCGAATAGGACCACCCCATCTCTTCCCGTGGGTGCCGTAAGAGGGACAATCCAGGGAAGCTTGTAGTAAAAAATAACACTTTCCATGGATTTACTTGTCCGATAAAATAGAATTGTTTTATTGCATGTTACTGACCTTATTATCGGCCTCCTTCGCGAGGAGATCGTACAGGAAGGCGCCCTGAGCCGTGATGTCCATCGACAATGCGCGCGCTTGCTTTATCTCACCGACCTGGAAACAATATTAACAGTATACGTAATTATCTTAGGAAATGGGCAGCAGCTCCAGAGAATGTGCTGCACCATTCCCCTGGTACCTACATCGAAATCGACGCTTGCCAAGCGTTGTGATGGCAAATAGAAAAAAATATTTTTCATTGGTTGAATCTCTCGTAATGTCTCGGTATAATTGATTTATTTATAATTATTTAGAAATTATCATAAAATTAGTTTTGATATAAATACACAACCGGCAAGTATTGTGTTGTCATCATCACGGATGTATTCTGTACCTACGTACGCTGCTTCCGCCCGGTGACGCTGTAAAGGTCGGTAGAGACCAATAGCGTTTTTTTTTTCTTGTATATTGGCTCCACACATAGTGTATTTAGCCAGTGTCAAGTATTGTAATTTTCATCGTGTTATAGAATATTTCACGTAATGTCAAGTCTTAGTCACAGTCACAGTCGAGTCTAAGGCCCGATTTCACCAACGTTTATTCCAAGTATACGGCTATTCCTTACTCCTGGATACAGCTAATTAACAAATGAAATTACACAAAAAAGACGTCATTTTGATTGTATCCAGGGAATAAGTCTTATTCCTTCACAAAATTGGTGATATAAGGGCTATATTCGCGTAACTCGGTTGTTCTCGGAAAGTTATACTTGGAATAAAATTTATTCTAGTTTGGTGAAATCGGGCCTAAGTCAGGTAGTCATAGTCCAGTCTAAGTCATGCCCCAGTAAAGTGGTGGCAACTTTACTAGAAGCTTCTATGGAATTTTGGAACCAACACGAAAAACCACGTTTCACCACATTATATCACTTGCCCACACCCGTGCTCGTAATTCAGCACTTAATGCGTAAAACGCCACCAATTTTAAACATTAACACGAGAAAAAGCACAAGTTTTGAAAAATAAATATAATGCAACGACGTGAACTTTCCGCGTCCCCGCCAAAAGCCCAAAACCAACGTTAGCCCGTTCAAAAAAAAAAACCTACGTACCCTGGTGGTGACGTCATAGCTGAGGGCAGCATCCTCCCCCCTCTCCGGCGGCGGCGCACGGAGCGCCTCGCGCAGGAAGGTGGCCGCCTTCAGCAGCTCGCGCACCGCCCACCCATCCGCGCCGTACAACTTCTTGCCGTTCAGCTTGAGGCCCGCACGGGAGTGCTGGAACATAACACCATCAGAGTACGCAGCGGCAATGCCCTCGCCTCGCTCTTGGAGATGCCCATAGGCCTAATTGTCTCCTAATCATTCCATAAAAAAAAACACCATCGGACTGTAGACGTCCACTGCTGAAGATAAATCTCCCCATAGAGTGTAGATTTCTTTCCTCTTATATTTAACGACTCCCCGCGGTTTTTGATAATTAATGTACGTTCGAATATAAAGTTGATCAGGGCGCACATAGAACAACGTTTCACACAGCACCATCTAGCCCCAAACTAAGCATAGCTCGGGGCTAGATGGGAACCAGATCTGATACGATACTTAGTTTTTTTTTTATAACATACATAGCAATATAAACACCCAGCCACGAAACAAACATCGATGTTCTCACACAAATACAAATAATCCCTACTAGTTGAAACTGTGTTTCACGAGTCAGACACTTCTCCCATTATTTATTTTACTTAAGATATGTCGTACTGATTAATTTAGAAAACAACAAAAAAATGTTTGTCCCGGGTGGGAATCGAACCCACAACCTATAGTTCAGAAGGCAGAGCTACTACCAACTGAGCATCAGGCCATTCAAAAGTATAAAATTCATTATACAATTATCAGCGGTCAATTATACATACCGAGCTAGAGGCTAGAGTCGGCTTCGTAGACCTCGATGCGCATTATTTGCATCATAGTTATTTTAAAGTCATAAACCAATGTTCTCACAAAGAGCGCGATGGCTTGCGTGACGAGCGCGACCCGATGGTCCGGGCCGCCCGCGCCGGCCGCCAGCTCGGCGTCCCACTCGACCCGCCGCGCGAGCCACCGGAGACACTCCTCCATCAGCTCCCAGTTCGGCACACGGAAGCTCTCCAGCGATATCGGCCGAGGGAACCCTAGCACCCGCATTGCCTCGCTGAAATCTACATGTAACCACAGAATAAGTACAACAGTACATACAGGACATAAACTATCCTCTTGTTATGAAAATTTGAGCTATTACTTACTTCTCAAATCTCTGTACGACATTATATCACGCCTTTGATTATCACCTCTAGATTGTAGTTAATCACAGTATCTCCGAAATAGCTCGTAAAACAGAAATTATTAATAAATCCGCCAGGATTTGTTTACTTGTTGTGATGTTGTCGGATGTGTTGCCATGGTGATGGCACCTTGGTGACGTAACAAAACCATAGATACAGTAATCACCTTGGTCACCAATCATACTCAGAGCATGAAGCAAAGTAGTTCAACATATACGTTCAACTTCCTTGGGATTAAGTTACTACCTTAGAAGTACATTATCTAGGGTTATTAGTTACTACCTAAAAACCATAGGATTCCTACTCCTACAAACCAAAAACTCTGGCACTAATGACATAAATAAATTCTCCATAAATAAATAATAATAATAATAATAAATATGTGTGGGACATGTCACGCAGCGCCATCTAGCCCCAAACTAAGCATAGCTTGTACTATGGGAACCAGATAACTGATACAATACTTAGATACTTTTTTGTTTGTAAATACATACATAGAATACAATATAACACCCAGACACAGAACAAACATCGATGTTCATCACACAAATTGTTTGTCCTGGGTAGGAATCGAACCTACAACCTATAGTTCAGAAGGCAGAGCTACTACCAACTGAGCTAACTAAATAGTCTAAAGCTTTACCATAAAACCTCAGAATGAAAACAAAATAGACCAGTCCAAAAACAGTCTCAAACTAAAAAATAAAAAAAAAACTAGAAAGAAGACTCATCAGTGTTCATTAAATGGATTTTATTACTAACTTACATTTATAGTATAGTTAACTTACATTAATTTTTGAATTCACTAAATTGGGCAATTAAATATTTGCAATTCTACAACCCCTACACTTGGCTTGACAGAATCGCAATATTCAAGTTTACTTGTATTGACAATTTTTAAAACATTTCTCATATAATTATAATTATCTTATTAATTAAAAGGCCTTAATACTTAAAAGCCCATTGTGCACTAAACACACACACACACACACACACAATCACAAAATAGCAACGCGCGAGCTTTTCACAAGAAAATTGCTAATTTATTGTAGCAGGCGCTAATTTAAATTTTAATAATATTTTCAACAAAGCTAATTTGAAAACTCTATAACTGCGACTATGTTGGGATTATTTCCCACAAGCTGGCTTTGAACCTGCCTAGTTCATTTTCATCCTAAACATCAGCTTTATATCATACTTAGGATCGATCTTTGTTAACGATTAGTTAAATTAGTTAAATTATATAAAAGATCGGTCCTTATTATTCTTGAAACTTATGACACCTTATAACATTAGAAATAACACATCAACACTATTACAACTAACAATACATTTATTAACACTTAGATATCAAAACAAGTAAACTTCACTGACCTCAGCAACAGACTTGTATTCATTCTCTCACCAGACTAACTAAAGAATAACAATCTATATCTTTTATTCTGTGTATATTAAAAGAAAAGATGTGTACCTTCACAGTTGCACAGATAATATAATATATACTATACTAGACAGTTATAAGTGCGGTTAGATTATGTAAGACTAAGATATGTGCGGAATATTATCCTGCACATAACTTAGTCATCGGTGCGGGGTCGAGCGGCGTTCGAACCAGCGTGCGTCGAATTAGGTGTCCCGAGCAACCGCTGAGCTACACTCGCTCTAACAGACACAATACCCTATTTAACTCATCACACACAATAGAAGTTTACAGCCGGGAACAATAAACCTCAATAGAAAACATAACATGTTTCAAACAAGCCATAAGTCATTTCAGCTAACATGGCATACTGTATCTACCAAAAACATTGAATCATAAATAAACCGCAAGTTCATCATTGTCTGGCGCACCCATGGATATGTCTGGAGCGAGGTCTAGTGAACAGATGTGAGCCCAATTTAGCGATGGAAGAATCATAAGTCTATGACGCCGGGCGGCTGTTTCTGGGCGCGCTTCAAGGAGTCCTCGCGTTTGATGGCCACGCGGAGTCGGGACGCATTCAGGTGCCTGCAAGTTATAACAGTTTATTATAAATCACTGCAACAGAAAGCAGACTAATAATCACTACAATATGATAGTAATATTTTAAAAGTGTTGGTTGTCTGCCCTAGTATGGTAATGGTAAAGCACATGACCACCCAGGGTTGGTCCTGGTAACGCTAGCGAGGTTAGGTAAGCAGGTCGCACAGTGCCTCGCCAGGACCTAAGCTAGGCTAACGGTGGTTTTTAGATCCCGTAGTTAAGGTAACCAATGGTTAAAAACTCTACAAATTCTAAACGATAGTCAAAATTTGTTAAGAGTTAACCATTGGTTACCTTGACTAGGGATCAAAAAACCCACCCTTAGTGTAAGTATAATGTGTATAATAAGTTTTAATAAACATTTGTTTATATAATGAAGACTTGCTTTGGGGTTTTGGTGGGAATGCGGAAAAGTTCACGTCAACGCATTGTATTATTTTTCAAAATATGTGCTTTTTCCAATGTTAATGTTTAAAATTGGTGGCGTTTTACGCATTAAGTGCTGCATTACGAGCATGAGTGTGGGCAAGGGTTATATCCTTTGCCCACACTCATGCAGATGTGGTGAAACATGGTTTTTCGTGTTGGTTCCAAAATTCCATAGAAGCTTCTAGTAAAGTTGCCACTACTTTACTAGGCCATGACTTAGACTGGACTACGACTAACCTGACTTAGACTGGACTATGACTACCCAGACTGTGACTAAGACTTGACTTTATGTGAAATATTCATTCATAGATTTATTCACCTTATAACATAGCGTTACACTGGCACGTCAATTCACAACAAAATATAAAATCAACAACAATTCAAATTCAACTTACAATAACATACCTAAATATAAAATGAGTAAAATAATGAAACTTGACATAAAAGTAAAATTACACAATCAAAGTTCTTCATCACAAATTACAAATGAAGACTCTGCTAGAGGCAAGATCATATATTCATTCTATAACACAATGAAAAATTACAATACTTGACGCTGGCTAAATACACTAAGTGTGGAGCCAAAATATAAGAAAAAAAAGACTTGCTTGGCCCACCTAAGACTTTTTTGATGAATGAGACAGGAAGCAAATGGTAACTGGCCATAGTTTTATATTCATACATTGTTAAAAAGCAGATTGTTTTAGTATGTTGAAAGTCCTCAGGCAGCCAGTGTTATCAACTTGCTTACATGATTAGAAGAAAATGTTATTACCTCTGCCTGATCTTCTCAACAGTCTCGGGTGAAGCCTGCCGTCGTGTGGCGGCAGCGTTGCGCAGCATGTCTCTCAGCTTCCTCATGCAGTCGGCCAGGTTGAGCTGCTGTGACCGGGTTGCGTCTGACCGGACAATTATGTACCCTTCCTTGGTCAGTTTGTTGCCATGCTGGAATAAATTATTGATATTAACTATGTTATTAACTCAATAAGCAGAAATTTCTCAGAATTCTGCAGGTTTCCAGCTTTCTGCGTTATTCGCGTAACTGGGCCATGAACCGTCCAGCCAATTAAACATTAAGTCATATTTATCTGTATGAGAATTCTCTGAGTTTGGATGGGAGCTTTACTAAAGAAGCCCTGGTCAATATGAGACTTCGTCATTATAACACTGAAAAACTGAAGTTTATGCATTTACTTATATTTGAAGTTAGATAAAATGAGATTTGGACAAAATCGCTACTATGAATGACTGTGATTGTCAAAATGTTAATAATATATAAAATCTAAATCATACCGTTATGGTCCAATCATTTGCATAGTATTGCATAATTTACTTATTTATAATGTATATAGTTATAAACATAGTAGATCATAGTTTTACATGAAACTTTATTTTGCACCAAAAAGATAAAATGTGTTTTGTATTTAGTTTATTACGTACCAGCTCAAGTATCTTATCCTTGACTTCAGGATGCAACCAGTCAGCTTCCCTGGGCTTAAATCTCACATCCACTTTAGTATGCACCTGTAAGTGAATTGTGAAGGTTTAGAAACATCATTATTTTCATAAATGAATTCAAAATGCTCAGTCTATCAAACAACTATTATTTTATAAATTTAAGAGGCACCTACTGTTGTGTCTAAGACCAGTCAAATATATGAAAACACTTTAATTACAATTACCTCTAACTTATCTCTATTATATCTGTATGAAGAATAATTTATTGATACTAACAGTACCTACTCAACTGTTAAAAATATTTTCATAGAGGTAGTTACTGGATGTGTACTTTCAAACTTACATAAATATGCTGTGGACTAATTTATTGTTATTTGTTACTAACTAACATAATTTAGTGCCACATCAATGAAATGATCCAGCTCAAAATGTGTTTGTTATTGTTATAAAGCTACTTTCTATTTTCCAATATGTTTAGTTGTTGCTCTCAAGCCAATATAATTGTGAATTTGTTAACACGGTCGTGAGTAACCCATGAGACAGGCTTGACCTAGTGTGGGGGCCGTAGTAGGACTGTAAAATGTAAAATAATAAGTCCTGGCAGGGTTATGAATGGTGTGAATCTTGTCACCATTAAATTGGACATTGATTATTGCTAGCTCTAAACTAAAAAGCAGTGGTAAGCTGTATAGCTTTGACGGAAAGCTTTCCATTTAAAATAACCCTATTACTTATTCTGTACCAAGACAAAGTTTACTCACCTTGTTAACATTTTGTCCTCCGGGTCCAGAGCTAGCACTGTATGTTATATCCAGCTTTTCTATAGGTATAAATCCATTAAATTTTTCGTTTGGGTCTGCAGTCTGTAACAAAGGAGGCTATTAGCTATGATTTATTGTAGACTTTTTAATTGTTATTTTGGCACTTAATGTTGAATTGAACTGCTGACAAATCCTATGTAATTACTGAATAATCAATAATCAATAATCATTTATTTAATAATATACATTACACGTCAGTCAGGACCTAGTTTTAACTAGATATAAAATAATATGAAATAAAAATGAATAAGTAAAATAGACGTCAATTAATAAATTAATAATACATAATAAATTTTAAAAAAATACAGACCATTCACCGTAAGATGTACTTATATTATTTTAAAATATGCAAGTAAAGCATATTAATCTGTTGTGGGTACATACAAGTTTAGATAATACTTATAGGTATTAGTTTACATAATGCTTACATATTACTTTACATTTACGATAATACTTGCATATTTTTAAATAATATAAATACATCAGGGGACATCTTATGGTGAATGGTTTGTACTTAATGAGGAATTTAGAAAAAATCCTGATAACTTTGTAAGGCCTGCCCATATTCCTTACTATAAATCAAATATAACGGCTATTTTATAGGTTGTACTACTTAATTATTATATTGTATTACTTTTTAGGGGTAAATCACAGAATTCGCCCTATTTACATAGGTCTAAGTCTATGGGGTAAATACATTTTCATTAATTTAAATGTCATGTTCAATGTAAACTTATTATCTTTATATTTAAGAGATTACTTACAACTGCAGGTGTTGTGAGCTTCAGAGAGCTATTTGGATACAGGGTTTCCAGGGATATTGAACTTTTGTAAGCCATCGGCCTCTTTATCAGAGTGGTATAGGATGCACTCTGCACTATTCTCTGGAAGTAACGCAGCCTCAGGGCTGCAAAAGCCATTTTATTTTTGTAAAGTGATGTAAGATTTTATTCAAAATCTATTTACTTCTCTTTTTTAATGTAAACAAAAATAGCTGTTCTATTCTTTGATCTTTCAAGTTTCCAAATAACCTAACCTCAAATCAAATTAGAGTGACACTGACAGTGACTGACTATAATTATAATCAACTTCAACTTCAACTCTTGGTTAATGGCCTCTATGGTGTTGCCATTCCACCACAATTCTGCCAATGTCAAGTAGACCGACAAATCCATGAAAGAATAGTTCGCAGAGAGGAGGGTGATCGGTTTTATATTTTAGTAAAAATAAAACGGGTCCAAGTCTAATTTGCTAAATCATACAGACAAAAACAAAAAACAAAAAAAGAAAATTACATCTAAATACAGTGACTAATAACTCGCTGGCGTATGACATTGACAATATGAAGTAAATGTCATTTATTTAGTTTTTTTTATTTATTTACTAGGCCATCGTTTTATCGTCAAGTAGCCATAAAATCAAATAAAGGTCCAATGATTCATGATTTGTAATTTGTACGATTTGTAGCAGAGCAGTATAGCTTTTGAGATGCACCGGGCACACTTGCGTTGTTTGTGTAGTCTCTTTGACTATTAGTATATTAGATATCACAATCCAAAATACCTACCCGATTGCTCAAATGGCCAATACGTATTTTCTGGAATAATATCTATAAAATGTGGATAATGTGGCTGTTTTTCGCGCCGGCTTCGCTCGTGTTTTTCATGTTTGAACCTACTTTACCTAATGTTTTTGCGAGTGTAGGTACTTACTGACTAGCCACTGTAAGAATATTTATCTTCCTTTTCCTGAGCGAGTCGCGGAATTTCTTGTTATAACGGAATACTGTTATAATGAGACGAATGGCTCTGTAAGACAAAAATGAATTGTATTGTATGTCCGCGGCTTTACTCTACAGTAAAATGCTGTATAACATAATACTATGGATATGGAAGTAATTAAAGCATTATTATATATACCTACTAGTCTTGCAGTGGCTTCATCGGTAAACTGTCTGATTTTACGTACCTACCGCATATGCTGCAGAACTCTATCTGTCTGCAATGGTGGATATTGAGGACCCCACTGTAATTTAGAGTCTATAGTAAGTACAATATATGCCAAAGAACGTGGCAGATTGTACCAAATCCAATGGCTCACCATTCAGTACTATATTTGTAGGAGACCCTCTAACATTGGGTAGCGTGAATTTTATGCATTTCGTTTTTAGCATTTAAAAGTAAATTGTTTTTAGTGAGTAAACCAGTTCAAAACCAGTGAAATTGCCTCGCTACACCACTCCTAATCCTAGTTTCTACAGTCATTTTACTACACTTGTTGTGTCTGTCTCTATTATAATTAATTGTGTATATAACACTTAACTATACCTAGGTGTAGAAACTTAGAAAGTAGTTAGGTCTACATAAAACCCGCATCTGTACAATCTCTTAGCAGTCATAATTATAAGTACCTAATATTTTTATTTCTGTACCATCAAATTTGCTACTTTGAATTCATGTCCAGAAAAACACGACCATAAAATGCGCGCGCGTGTTTACGCTCTAGATAATTTAATTAGGATCGCGTTCTGCTCGGAGGCTCCCTCTCACGTTTCCACGAGATAGCTATTTGGACAACGATCTATTCATCTATTTAGACGCTTTATTATATCTAGCATCTTGGAAAATAAGTTAATTCAGATTCAGAGTTTATTTCTTTACCAGCCACCGTCATGACTGAAATTGGCAGCAGCCAGCAGCCATGAAGCAGCTGCATTCTCATCCTACCGTGTTCCTTAGCGTCTCGAAGGTTGTTTCACTAGCGTCTCTGGTTAAATAACTAAATAAGCATAAACTGGAAAACATCCACCGATTTTTATAGGTACCTACATAGGTAGTTGTAGAAGTCAGTAGATGTTTTCCAGTTTATGCTTATTTAATCCCCTTGCAATACCATGGCAGACCCATCCGCGGTTTTTTGTTATAGGCCCTACTAACTTCTCCCCTTACTCCCTACACGTTACATCCAACCCTTCCCCTTCCTTCTCGTTTAGGTAGAAATAGAAATAGAAAATCATTTATTGCTGGGTGTAGGACATAAATAGTTGGTATTACAATTAAATTAGCTCGAACACTCTACGCGACAGTGCAGTTGTGTGGTTACGCCACACCAGTGCACTGTCGCTGCGGTGGGTAGGTAATCAAAGTTAGTGAGCACCTTGAAAGTCAGACAAAGATGCCTGTTCTGAAAACCATCAGCATCCTGCATCAAAGTGAGTAATCCCGTCAGGTGCTGCTTTCATCAATTATGATAAATGTTCGTCTCCACGCGGGCGCACGCGCACCGTACGCCGGCTTTCCGAATTCCGCACTTGCGCCCGCTGATGCCTGACACCGTAAATTCACCGCTCATTCAGGCCTGTCTAGTTACCAAGCTTCAACTCCAACCAAAATTCCAACCTTCTTTTCCCAACCAAAAGCCATTCTATTTTTTTGTCTTCTCTCTCCCTAACTTTTGACTTTTGGCTTTTACCACCCAAAAACTAAGAAGAGAGAGAATACAAATCAAATTTAAAACTGCCACAAATGACCTAATAGGTATGGTTCACGACTGACTCATGCAGCCTCTGGTTCCGCTCATCAGTGCGATGAGAGATTAATGAGAGCTAGGAGGTGAAACATGCCAGATCCGGGACGCTCTGTGGCTGGCTTCGAACACCATTCTCTCAACAATAAGTCTAATATTATGTAGGTACTTCATACAAAGTAAAGCATACCTGCATCTCGATATCTCTCACGTAGAGTTATAATAATACGTTTGGTGAGTGTGAACTGCTAACCTACCAGGTACCTACCCCTACCACAGAGTACCAGATAGTTATTTTGTTGGAAAGTTCCCAAGAAGCAGGCCCATATGTTGATGAATCCACATCACGTTGTCGCGTGATTCGGCGCCACCGGTCATGATACTTTATTGCCGACCGTGCTGACTATTCGTGACTAATGAGCATTATGCGACAAGTTCGTGTTTCACTTCATTAGACTTTTGGTTCGAAAATGTGGCCAGCAGTCAGCACCAATGTGCCGAAAACATACCACCAATTGCAGGAATTAGTTCAGCTGTCACTATCAAAATAGCTGATAACGGTTACCAAAATATGTAATGTAATCTTGAGAAAGCTTCTGATATTAATTCTCGCGATTAAAACACCTACCTATAGTTTTTGTTTACACAGGGTTTAATCGCACTGAAAGCTTATATAGCTTAGATATTGTCCCATGCATTGTTTTATATTTATTAAACCTGAAAAATTAAAAAAAAAATAAAGATGATAGGTACTTAGGTTACCTTGAGTCTGGTTTGTTTAGGCATAGGTACATAAGTAGGTCATAATCTAAAGTTGAACTTTCTAGATTGTTTTTATCTCATCATAACGCATGTGCACAACTATCTAAACACAAGATGTATTTTATGAAGTCGTTACTCCCACAGTGAAAGCGCATAATTAAATTAAATCTGCCTAATTAAATCTCTTACATACCGAAATTGTCTGCACCGCGCTCTCTTCACGCTCTTGTTCTTTCGCTTACAACCAAATCGTCTAGACCCCTGATCACATAGGCAAGAAAACCTCTGGCCTCAAGATTGACTATGATGAAGGGGATGAGGGGGTTCTGGTGGAGCTGGTGATATAATTACTGTGAAACTGCGAACGTTTCACAGGTTTAACGGGAAGGGAGATCCGCTAATAATTGGCCCCAGAGCGTCTACTATACATGGTTTATTTGAAAAGAACATTGCACTCCCTAGGTAGTCATTTGAATCATTTGGTAGGTCTAATAGGCACCTACCCAAATAGAGCAAATCTAATACCTACGTATAGAGTTTTGAACTCTTCGTACATGTGCTCTATGTATTGGTATGGTTACTATACCTAATACCTATAGCACAGAATAGATATATAGTACTGCGTACCTATAAGTAGGTGCTGTACGCAATTAGGGTGGCTAATACATACTAACATAACTATAAGAGCCCACAGAAGTAGGTACCTAAACAATTTTGTTTTGGTGATCATGAAATGTAACAATGGTGGCGGCGTTTTTAAACTCCCATTAAACCGAGAGAGTTTCCTTTTAACCATTGACTATAATCCAGCTTTATAATCTTTGCTTTCAACAGTCACAGCTTTTGTAACCTAATTATGACAGGCCTAATTATTCGTTATCGCAAAGCACCTATGCCACCTACCTAGGTACTTTATTTCGTGAGTTATGAACGCAAGATCACATTTCACGTTCGGGTGGACTAAGTTTTCGGTGGTCGGTCACTGTAGGTTTAAGGAGAAATCGAGGGCATAGGGGGTCACGCAAGATTGGCATTGTTAAATTAGTACTCCAATAACATAGTTGCCAAAGAGTATAGTTAGCAGCAAAGATTATAATGCCCGCAAAGGCTAGTATAATGGAAATAAATTATGCTAATTTTCCTATGAGGAGAAGTTGTATCATTGGTCACCTGGATTTATAGTCAATGGTTAGCAGTGTTCAAATATGCGATAATCAGGTCTTCTGCCAAGGCAGGTTACTATAGCCCGCTAGAGCAGAACGTTGATGATATAACTAATAAATAATTAGAGGTATTGAAGTGGAATCACATCAAGACAGTATTGACAAAAACTACGTTTCATTCGTAATTCGTCATATCGCGATGATCAAGTAATGTTCAACAATACAAATTGCTTAATTGTCGTTGTCGCCTTTCCCCAATCATTGTCGGCTCTGCTCGGTTACTGTGTGTTGCGTCTTGCAGTTCCTATCTAATTGTTGATATTAGCATACCATGTTAAAACTATCGCCACTTAGGCGGAAACTCAGTGCACAGGCGGTAGCGAGGAGCGATTTAGCTTAGCTAGTTTATTGGCTGTGTCACTCCGTGTTTTCTAGAGAGCCATGACTATGACTGGAAATACTTTATGCGAATAATGACCGGCCAGGTAGTTAAAATCTAAAATTTTTTTTTTTTTATTATTTTTTATATATGTGTGGACATTTCACACAGCGCCGTCTAGCCCCAAACTAAGCATAGCTTGTACTATGGGAACCAGACAACTGATAGAATACTTAGATACTCTTTGTTTGTAAATACATACATAGAATACAATATAACACCCAGACACAGAACAAACATCGATGTTCATCACACAAAAGTTTATCCTGAGTGGGAATCGAACCCACAGCCTATAGTTCAGAAGGCAGAGCTACTACCAACTGAGCTAACAGGCCAGTCAATTGGTCAATTGGTATTCATCATTATATAACATTTTAGTGTTTATACTTATACAGTACCTGCTGCCAGTAAAAAATCAGTACTTATAAGTATGTTAGGTACCTAATGTGGGATCTCCTCTTCCTCGCCCGCAGTTTACCGTCACCTTGTCCACAGCCTAATAGATGGTAGGTGGCTGGTAGAACTGCGTGCTATCGGCGATCTTTCCGGAGGCGCGCGCATCTCGACGTCTCCGTTTATCGCGATCTCAGCACAGTCGGTGCCATCACACATTCCCAACACTAGAAATCGGGCAATTAGCTAAAATACTCAAATGTCGGCTAGTAAATTGCTGATACGTTGGCTGACGCGACGGAAAGAGAACGTAACTGAATGAAAGAGAATAGATAATGGCAGTTAGGAATGATCGCTCACTCGGTAACTGTCTGGTGAATACTGCGCGGTGCGCAGTGCGGGTCCTAAGCAGGAATGGATAAATAATTTAATGTAATACCTACTATACCTACCTTTGCGGCAAAAATAACTTGGTAATAGAAAATGATGTATGACTGTATCTATAGGGACCTAGGAACTACGAGGACCATGGCCCCACATACACTCAGACCCAGAACAAGTATTTGCGCTTTTTTTTCATGTGCACAAATATTTGTCCTGTCGCGGGAATCGAACCCGCCGCCTCCGGGTTATGAGCCGACCTGCTCAACCACCACACCACGGAGGCTGTCGCTACTATTCTAGTTAGTACGAGAACCCTGTGACTACTTGTGTATATACGTATTGCACTAGGTGGTAGGACTTTTCTGCAAAGTTCGTCTAGGTAGGTACCACCGCTTTGCCAGTTATTCTGCCGCCAAGCAGTAGTGTGCAAGCACTACTGTGTTCCGGTTTGAAAGGCACTGTAGCTAGTGAAATTACTGGGCAAATGAGACTTTATGACCTGATCACTCAGTCTAGTAATCTGATTACTAGACTGTGTGATGTCTCAGGATGACGTGCGCAGTGCAGTGTCACGCGAAACTTTATTGTTTTAAAGATCCGAGTGATACTGCAGCTGTTATGGGCGGCCGTGTTGCTTAACATCAGGTGAACGACTAGCTCGTCACGTCATTCAATCGAATAAAATAAAAAAATACGTTGTAATATAATTGTGACTATACACTAAACTAGCATCGTATTTCTAGCTATTAGAAAGTAGCAGTAGCTACTCCGAAGAATGGACCAAACGAACGTAAAATATCTTCACGCTCTGCTAGCCATCGACAGACAATTCTTGCCAATGAAATTCCAAGAAGATGATTAAAACTTTTGAACAGTAAAGAGTAAACTGCATTCTTCAATGTACCTATACTGTAGTTTTCCAACAACACTACTGTAGTGTTGTTGGAAATTTTAGCTAATTTGGCTATTTTTTTGTTTTATAATTTATTTATGAGAAATATACGGTATACATGGCGAGCCCACAACGCGAACACAGTCGCTGGCAATAACTAGTATATAATGCAACCTATAATATCTTCTCTGGCGTGTGTTAAATTTAAACTATATCGTAAAACTTATGTTAAGTAGGTACCTACCTAGTAATCCTAGTATAATTGTATGCCTAGAAAAATATAAATGATAAAATTAATAAATAATTATACCCAGAGGTATCATTCACTGTATTTATTAACGCCAGCGTCAGCGCCACCCACCACCGGTCGCGTCGCAAAGCAAAAACAATTCAAACTTTCACGCGCAAATTAAATGCATTATCGTTAGCCTTGCTATTGGTCGGATGAAACCGCAATTTGTTTTCATTGGTTGAATACCGAGTCTTTTATACTATGTTCACTCACGTCATCCCGGGGAAGAGCGCCATCTTCATTCCGCTCAGTCCGCCGCGAAACTCCGTGCGGGTAACGTCGTTGTTACAGCGATTTACGTAAATAAATTACCGGTATTATTAAGCGGCATACACAATTTCACGAATTACGTACTCAATATTACTTTTGATTTACTGAAATAAATCAGTGTTCAGTTAATTGGTGGCTCTCGATTCAGAACCAAAGTGTAGCAGTGGTTTGATCTCGCGACCTACGTGACTGCATTTCTTCGGTGTGAGCTCGCTGTAGTGTAAAAAGGTAAGTTTTTGTGACTGTTTTATAGCAACTAGTTGTACTATAACTTTGTAAGTTATGCGTGTCGTAAGGGTGGTCGTCAGGGCCGGGCGGCGCGGCCTGTAGGGATCCCGGGGCGGCGCGGCGCTCGCGAATCGATTGTCCCGGGCAGCGACATGGGATGGGTAGATTGGGTAGACACTACCTACCTACGTACAACTTATCCACAGCTCTAGGGTTCCACACCCTCGCTCCCGCCCGGCTCCCTTTATTAGATAGGAGCTACCTAAGATTTTACCGGTGCGTGATGACGCTACGCAGTTACGGTGATCTCAAAGAGTATACATGTAACGCTAGGTGATCTTGAACCACGGAACACTAATACCTATTACCTACTCCTGTCTGGAACTAATGAGCATGCAGAAATTCAGCTCAGAAAGCAGACCTGTTTTTTTTGAAAGGACTAAAATAAACTAAAGGCACCCTATGTAGGTATAACATAGACGGACTGGACGAGTTATACCTACCTAATACCTATAATAGCTCTATTTCGAAATAAATACCTAATAGGTACCTACTCTTATGCAGGTATGGAAGCTCTTATCCATCCATGATAGGTAGGGGTGTAGGTATTAGGTATTAGCGTACATAAAATATTATCTGTAAATTGTTAGCTGAGATGAGAAATCGAGTGATAAATTGGTGTAAAGTGCCATGTCACCTCACTACTTGCACAATTTGCCAACTCTCTGCTAACCTTAATTAATTACCTACCTATTACGTGTTTTTACACAAATCCCATGCAAATCCCATTCAAAATCCTAAAACCTTCCAAACCTTCTAGTACCTACCTACCTGCATTATTCCTTTTTGTTCAAAATACACTAGAACCAATGAGCCATAGCAATACACTTTTACCTGCGTCGGTACTCGGTAGGTAGCAGTAGGCCTACAAGACAAGGCAGTGTTTCTTAAAAATATCGTCCCATTTGCCAAGTTCAATGTTAACCGCAGTTATAGTTCGTTGAACCCCGAACAGCAGTGATGAATCATTGCAGCACTCCAGAGGCTGGTTAAAATCGATACCATTACCGTGACAGGACAAGTATTTGTGCACATGAAAAAAAAGCACAAATACTTGTTCTGTGTCTGGGTGTTGTGGGAGCATGGTCCTCATAGTTCCCGGGTCCCTAGATACAGGGAATCCTAGTTAGGGTCTGGGACCTATGTATGTCCTGTACTATATGGTATGTACCTATGTACTATAGTTATTCTGTGACCATACCAACCATACTAACTTTGTACTGAAGTCTAGCTAGACTGCTTATTTGGTTTATCTCCGCGTGCCCGACACTTTCGGTCTGACAGTACCTACCGCCATTGTTTATCTGCAAATTATAAATTTTTCTCACATTGGCTAAATAAACCTTTCTAGCACTACGGCAATGTAAAATTTAATATGCAGCTCGATGTTTTTAATTCAAAGTAGAGACTATCCCCGGTTTCAGGTGCAACCCACTTTCCCGCGGAAATTTTAATTTGAAAAGTTATCTTTGGTAATAGAAGCAACCCGTGTGTAAAAAATCATCCAAATCCGTCTAGCCGTTTTGGCGTCAAAGCACTGAATAAGTAATAGCGCTAAAAGCCACACGAACACTAGGGAACCAGATAACGTTTTTTTAGATCAACCACTCTTTCATGTAAGCAGGCGCAGGCAGCCCAGCACCAAGCGCCGTAATTAGCCAATTTACCAGCAAGATATCATCATCATCATCATCATCAACAGCCTGAAGACGTCCACTGCTGAACATAGGCCTCCCCCAGAGCACGCCACCTTGAGCGGCTGCTCGCCTCCTGCATCCATCGGCTCCCCGCGGCTTTCACCAGGTCGTCGGTCCACCGAGTGGGGGGCCGGCCTACGCTGCGTCTTCCGGTTCGTGGTCGCCACTCGAGAACCTTTCTTCCCCATCGGTTGTCAGTTCTACGAGCGATGTGGCCTGCCCATTGCCACTTCAACTTACTAACTCTAAGAGCTATATCGGTCACTTTAGTTCTCCTGCGGATCTCCTCGTTCCGGAGCTTATCTCGCAGGGAAACACCGAGCATAGCTCGCTCCATAGCTCGCTGCGCGACTTTGAGCTTACTAATGAGGCCAACAGTAAGAGACCATGTCTCAGTTCCATAAGTCATCACTGGCAACACACACTGATTGAAAACTTTCGTTTTCAGGCTCTGCGGTATTTTGGACGAAAAGATAGGACGAAGCTTCCCGAACGCTGCCCAGCCGAGTTGGATTCTTCGCGCCACCTCTTTGTCGAAGTTGGACCTACCTAATTGGACAATCTGTCCTAGGTAGACATACTTGTCGACAACTTCGAGAGTATCGTTCCCAACAATTACCGGTATAGGTGGAACATGAGCATTAGACATAATCTTTGTCTTGTCCATATTCATCTTAAGACCAACCTGCTGGGAGACTCTACTGAGGTCGTTGAGCATGGTGCTAAGGTCCTCGAGCGATTCCGCCATTATGACTATATCATCGGCAAAACGAAGGTTAGTGATGTACTCGCCATTTATGTTGATGCCAGATCTTTTCCACTCCAAGAGCTTGAAAACATCCTCCAATGCGTTTGTGAACAGTTTCGGAGAAATAACGTCTCCCTGTCTCACGCCTCTTTGCAATGGAATTTGTTCCGTACTCTGGTCCTGTAGTCGGACTGACATAGTGGCCTTACTGTACAAACACTTCAAAACTTCGATATACCTATAGTCAATTTGGCATCGCTGCAAGGACTGCAGCACCGCCCAAGTCTCGATTGAATCGAAGGCTTTCTCATAGTCCACAAACGCTAGGCATAACGGCCGATTATACTCTTCGGTCTTCTGTATAATCTGGCGCAGCGTATGGATGTGGTCTATGGTGCTAAAGCCTTTTCGGAAACCGGCTTGTTCGGGAGGCTGGAATTCATCAAACCTGCGTGCGAGACGATTCGTAATGACTCTCGAAAACAGCTTATACACATGACTCAAGAGCGAGATGGGCCTATAGTTCTTCAATAAGGTGTTATCGCCTTTTTTGAAGAAGAGCACCACCACGCTCTTGTGCCATGCCTCTGGCGTTATACCTTCAAGGATGACAGAATTAAATAACTTCTGGAGGACTAAAAGTACCGGTCTACCACCCGCTCTCAGAAGTTCGGTCGTAATTCCATCTTCACCTGGTGCCTTGTTGTTTTTAAGCTGTTTGAGGGCCATTCTAATCTCGTACAGGCTGACGTCCGGGATATCTTCGGTATAGTGTCGGACTAACAGCAAGATATAGGTGCATGGAATTCATCATTTAAAGAAAAGAGCACAAATTGTTCTTGTATCGTATACTTATGTGTTTTACCACCATATCCCCAAATTTCCCTCTTGGACTCCCCTACAATAATGATTTGTGCGGCCCCCCCTTACGAAATTTCTGTATCCGCGCCTGCATGTATAACAAGTTCCTACTAAGTAGGTAGTTAGGCACTACCTATGTGGCTGCAAATAATTTGCTATCCCTTGCCCTTACCAGCTACACGAAGGTGTAGGTAGCCTATGAGGAAAGTGCATCGTCGCGTAACATCAGTTCCAGTCAAACATTGACCTATTGCCTAGTAGTCGTAAATTATAAAAAAAAAACAAGACAAATTATGAACAACAAAAACGAGTAAGAAATCGTAAGTCAAAAATTTTATTGCAAATAGGTACCTATGTTATTTTTAGCACTTTTACAAGTCAAAATAGAAGTAGGAAAAATAGGCAACTTCAATGAAATAAAGTTCCTATTAAATAAAATAGGTAAGTTTTTATCGGTAGGACCAAGTAAGACAATATAATCATGATCACGGACGAAAGAAAGGGTAGTTCCTGCCCGTCCCCGCGTGCTGTCCCTGCGAGGGGACAGACAAGAATAAAAACTCCTGTCTGTCCCCGAATTCAAATTCAGGGACAAACAAGTAGCCTTAATTCGTAATAGATACACATATTATAGTTAAAGGTAGTACTTACTTACCTACTATAAAAAAAAATCTATCGATCGCTTTTAGATAGCATAGAGAGAGCTCTCTGTGCTCATTATTTGTGATTACTATTGAGCATTGAACAATCATTATCGCGCATCGTTCCAAGAAATATCGGTGAAAGGCACGTAAGGTTTCTTACGGGTTCTTTCAAATGCTTTTAGTAATGTCCCGATTGAGCTGAGATCAAACCCTCTTGATTAGTAATTTAGCATCCAGAAACTTTTTCCGTGCATCAAGCAACCGTGACCATGGTACTCACCCCGTATATTACTTTAAATCTATTCCAACCACCCTTTTTTCGGTGGAACATGAATATTGAAACCTTTCTCGGTGACATGGCTTCCATCCCTCCACATGATATGATCATAGGGGCCACTTTCGCCTAAATTACTTCTCAACTTTTCGGTAGAGTGACCATGGTATTATATAGAATTTATACAATTCTATGGTATTATAATATGGTTGTATGATTTATGATCTGTTACAGATATTGTAAATGTCCCGTAATAAACTACTCTCCACAAGTGTTATTGAATATTATAACAGAATGCAACATTGTGATTTTAGAAAACATTCTAAAACTTTCAACTTTCCATCGTGAATCGAGATCGCGGTAGGTAATTATGTTTGAATATCGTGGCTAGCTACGCGGCGCGGTGTGCTGGAATGCTGCACATAATGCATTTTAGTAATTATATATTATGTTTAAGAATGACACGTCTTACTCGGAAATGGCTTTGTCGGTAAGTTGATGTTGTTAAAAATTCATAATGACTTACCTATAGCAGTATTACCTGCTTAGCGTAAT
Organism: Ennomos quercinarius; assembly: GCA_910589525.2. NCBI lineage: Eukaryota > Metazoa > Arthropoda > Insecta > Lepidoptera > Geometridae > Ennomos > Ennomos quercinarius. The sequence goes on along the minus strand of OU342499.1, from coordinate 16,873,583 downwards.
CAACAGATTAATAAGAAATGAAAAATTTGAATCGCGAACGGAATTTCAAGTTTCTACCCGCATCCATACGTCCCTATGCAGTTAATTGAAATTTATTTTTGGTACTCAATAAAGAGTGGCTATAAGGAGAACTGCTGAGACTGGCGATGATGATGATGATAAAGAGAACCCTAAGACCAATAATTAGAGTACCATCCTTAATGGAAGATCCTCAGATAAAATAAGATGGGGAGTGTACCTACGCGGATGGATAAATCTTCCAGTCACGATTGCATACTGTTCCAGGAAGTCCAAGTGTAAACTGAGACGTTTTTGGCACATTCTGGTACTCGATAAATCATAATAGATATTTGCAGACCACTTGTGGCTGTGGAGTCTCCCAGTTGATTGACATATCGATGTTATGTAGTATCGTGTCAGATAGCTTATCGCCATATTTGTCGTCGTTACGTCCTCGCTGCTTATTAGCATTTTCGAGAGGTTTCATGAGTCTCGGGTTATTAACGTTAGTTGGTCACAGTTTGTTGACATTCTATATAATCAAAGAGGTAATGTACTACGTATAGAGGTGTTTGATTATAATCGTATTGTTCGCTTGTTTGAGGTAAAGAAGCACATAAATTAAATAACGTACTTTTCATGTTTATTCTTCTAAATGCAAGAACCAGTACGATCATACGAGAAGGGCGTATTGTTATAATTATTACTATTATGTTAGGTGCTGTTTGACTGAATCCCAGCCATTAGTACCTATTAAGCTTTCTTATGTACAGATAGGCCAACGTTTGAAGCGACGATGCAGTCGGATGCTATGAGGGAAAGCTTAGAATAACTTCCTTATTCTAAGTTTAAATGAGTTCATATTACTAGCAATTGAGTTTTCCAAGATAAAAATAAATCGGGGTCCTCCGGAGAGGGTGTGCTCGGGGAGTATGGACAGTTTTCTGAGCTAAGTAGTATTCACTGTTGCTGTCGTAGATATATGGATGGATGGATGGACATGGACACAACACTATGTAGGAGAGGCGTGATTCTGATTGCAGACAGACATCCGTCCATTGTTGCGTTAGCCAGCGTGTTTCGTGCGGATACATTATGCATGTGCTCCAGTCTGAGTCATATTGAAAACTGTATTGAGAAGATAACGATAAGTCTTAGTAAGATACCTGAGGCACACATTACTAAATAATGTTTCTAGTACTACGTAACCTAAGGTGAGAGGATATTCAGAAAGTAAATAACAACGAAATCTATAAAGTTGACATACCTATCAACTCCTGCATGAATAGGATTTCCAGACTCAAAAATAAATTCTTGAATAGTCGTAACGTAAGGTTAGTCGAAGTAGGTACTTGTGCCAACTGTCGTTTATTCTGTGCTATTACTCAGGTTTCCTGATCATTCAGTATATTGTACCAGTTTACCAAGTAACGGTGACGTGACTTTCGATATGTAGGTAGGTAGGTATTCCACTAGTTTACATTGCAACAAAGCGTTGGTAGAGTGATCGCTGAGCACTTGTGCAAACAAACTTTTACGCACGGCACGGAGATGGCTCTGCAGGCTGTAACAAACAAACTAAGAATGGGTTTTATGATCCGTAGTTAAGGTAACCAATGGTTAAAAATGCTAGCAAATTCTAACCAATGGTCAAAATTTGTTAGTTTTTAACCATTGGTTATCTTAACTACGGATCAAAAACCCCACCCTAATACCCTCAGATTTTGTTGTTACCTTGCTACTAGGGCGTAAGGATTATTTTAGGTTTGTTTGTTTGTTTATTACGTATCCACGCACGATTATCCAAATGGTAGACTTTCACATCAAAATACCAAACCCAATCGCCTATTCGGACATGTAGGTTGTTAGTTCGAAAAAAGAAAACAAAGCACCATTGCAGTCAGAAACAGTATTGGCGCGACATGGTTTAATTTTAGAACCGACAAAGAGTACGTTCTGCTTTTTTGGGATGCCATCTTGCTGGGTGTATGTAATGGCGTAATTTTACAGCTTTTATTGCTGCTTCAAGCAGTGAAACCAGATTATCTGTGGCTCAATGTTCAATATTCATTTGTCACTTGTGAGTAAAGTTTGGTGACAGACAAGTACCTAGTACTTACCTGCTATTAATATTAGACGGTCAAACTACAATATAAATTAGTGTACTTTTTAGGACATTTTTGAATATTTATATGGCAATCTAAACAAATTCTTTCGGTAGGCACACAAAAAGGTTTGTGTTCCATTTTGATATTAAAGAGTAAGCAACTCTTTACGACAGCTAACGTCGTCGGGGACGGGACTCGGGAGCCGGCCGTGTGGGTGCATACATTACAGGGCATGGGGCTGAATGCCTCATTGTAACCCGGAGTGCGTCGACTTATGTTATGAGGGACCATGCACGGGACCCTGTCTTTACAAATACCAAGGCTATACTATGCGTTATAATTATTAAAAACCGAATGTTGCACGCGGTCTGTGGAATAATAGCTTGGGACTTGGGATATTACAAAACTAGGAGCAAGAAGTGTTGAAGTTTACAAAACAATTTGCCTGACCTAACCTAGGTACGTAACTTTCTGTATTTAATATGTATCTGTTTTCATGTCTGGTGTACAATAAAGAATTTTGTATTGTATTGTGTAATGTATTGTACATTAGATGGAGAAGCCAATAGGTAATTCACTAAAAGACATGACACGATCGTTCTGTTCATTTCTACAAACATACTTAAACAAACACAAAATCATACTTGGACAAGTAATATAGCTACCTAATATGTACTTGTAATTACTTACTTTTTAAAATACAAAATAATATTAATGAATCCAATGCTTTAGCTATAAATGATTCGCTGATAACATTGAGCTAAATGAGGAAGGAGAACATATTATTCCCGACCCGTTTACTATGCTATGAGCTACAATACAATAGCAGATACCTACAAGTTACAATACAAATTAATGTATAGTATACATTGAAGTCTTTGTGTACAACACGTATAGAAACGAAAGCGAGGCAGCAGCGTGGGCTGGACGAAGACTAGAAAGCTAAAGGTTATAAATTATAATGGTCCTAATCAGGGACGAAGTATTCGTATTATAAATATAATACAGCATTAGAAAACATCATCAATTAAATAAAAGTAAAACTCAACATGTTACAGGATAGGATTTAGTGGATTGGCGAAAGTTTCTCGTATAATCGTAAATTTTCCAATTTTGGCGTTACTAGTGTGGAAACACGCTCCAGCGGGTAATGGGCTTAGCAGGTTATAGGTAGGTACGAATATTTTATGAGATTTACATTTTAACTAGGTAGACAAGTAGTTTGAAATTAAAACGTGAATAGTGAAAGCAAAGTGAAGCTGTGCAGTAGGTAAAGTAGGTAAATAAAGTCACATTGTTGCTTGCTAATGGGTGAAGCTATTTGAAAGGTATGATGTGGTGACTGAGCAGAAGTCTTAATATTCCTTAGGTACCCATTACTTATTATTTATTCTGTGACCATAATTATGTTCAATGTACATAAAGTGCTTCATTAAATTATTATTAGCTTTCTAGCAAAGTTGTGAACTTGTGAATGTGGATGATACGCGGCTCGCGTCCGACGGCAATGTCAAGGCCAAGGACGCAGTGCATTCAACGCTCGCCCTCCCTGGCTGCTGGCATGGCGCTGCGCTGGCTTCAACTGCAACCATTCAATAGTCGTTCTTTAGTAAAAATATTCATTTACTCACTTTGGCTAAAAGTTAAACCTAATGCAACTGCTAATATTACCTACATATATTACGTAGGTAGGTACGTATAATACCTACTACTAGGTATTATATTATCTGTGGTACCTACTAACTACCTATAACACACATTTTTTCCTATTAGGTATTAATTTGTATAGTATAGATTTACGTGACGGGTTGTAATGCTTGCTCGTTAGGTTTAGTTAGGGTTAGGTATCCTGCTCGATATGAGTAAAGCGTATGATAAAGTTTCCTACCCTATATTATTAAAAAAACTATATGGCATAGGTGTAAGGGGCCTTGCTCACGAATGGTTTGCGTCCTATCTAAAGGACCGTGAACAAACTGTAGAAATAGAAAACTATAATTTACAAACAGGTAATATACAAAAATTTAAATCGGATCCCAACACAATGAATAGTTCAATTCCGCAAGGTAGCGTATTAGGATGTTTATTATTTTTAATATATATTAACGACTTACCAAAAATATTCGATGAGTTATGCGTGTTATTTGCCGATGATATTTCCATCTTATTGCCATACCCTACTAAAAATACTAATCTTAACAGTGAATTAAACTCCATCTTATCCAAAGTCATTAACTGGCTAGAAGACCACAATTTACAAATAAACTACACAAAAACCAAAATAATGCAGTTTGACCACGTCAAAAATCACAATTAGAAATTGACTTTACTTATAATAACACAAAATTAGAGTGTGTAGACAGTTAGACACCTTTACACTTCTTGGACTGAACATCGATACAAACGTTAATTGGAAGTCACACATACAACAAAACAAAATCTAAACTTAGTAGTTTCACTTACGCCTTATCAGAATTAAAGAAAACAACAAATATCGCGACAGCGCTTTCGGCATACTAATATGGTGTCATACTGTGGGGGAATAGCACCGAAGCCGATGATCTGTTTATATTACAAAAAAAGTGTATCCGTATACATGTAGTACACGTTGATAGCACCACAAGTTGTAGACCATATTTTGTTAAACATCAAATCCTAACTTTAACCTCCATTTATATATTAGAAATTTGCAATTTTGTTAAAAAATACCTCCAATTTTTTAAAACTTTGAAAAATAACTATTCAGGTGCGTTTAATCTTAGATATAAAGACAGGTTAGCCCTTCCTAACTCAAAACTAAAAATGCACAGTACGAGTACTCATGTTATGTGCATTAAAATCTATAATCATATTCCCATACGTCTAAAAGAAATACAAAGCGAATGTGCCTTTTTTGGCCAATTGAAGTTATATCTCGTTAAGAAATACTACTATTCTTTGCAAGAATTTATTGACGACAAGAATAAAGCGTAAACCTTTCGATCAGCTGAATTGTAAAATTGGTAGGTATGTATCTAAATCTTAAGCTATACTTAATTTTAGTAATCCTACCCTCACAATATAATCTGTCGTGCCCAGCAGGGTCCATGTTGTTACCTAATAATATAATTGGGACTTATGTCTAATGTAAGATTAATATGCACATGGCACATGAATATGTTTATTATTTTGTTTTATAGATATTTTTTGTTTTATTTTAGAAATAGTAGACTAGCAGTGTTTGAAATCATTTAGAATAGAGTAACGTTTATTCAGTTTCCATCATGTTTAATGGGATGGAATTTTTTTTGGCTTTAATAATCTTTTTCATAATTTAACCTTCCGAACTAGCCACGCCAATCGTTCGCTTTGATTTTATTAGAAGTCACCAGTTCATTATCCATTTCATCAAAGCTACCAATGAATCGTTCATTGTGCCTATTCCCGGAGTCCAAACAACTCCATTAACCCGAGTGGACACATCAATCTTCATCGCCGACCTACCCCAACCCAACGCGAGTTTACGAGGAATCGTTAGTTTATGTCCTATCTGATTGGATTGGATCTTACGAAATACTAATGGCCATAACTGACATTTGCTTTTTATTAAATTCAATATTTGTGCTTACAATTTTATTGCTGTGTATCAAATCCCATATTATAATATCTAATTCAAAAAGTGGTTTAACTACGAAGTTAATTTAAACGCATTTCCTGGCATATTTACAGAAATAGAAGAGTGCACTCAGTGGAATGCTAATATATTAAAATTATGAAATTGTGTTAAGAATTCGATATAATTATTTAGATGAACAATTTGGCAACTGGAAAACGGGTCAACTGCACGTACTAAACTAAACCGCAGACTATGAAAGCTTCAGCCCCACCTGTGCGTCAACGAAACGTCAGCGGTCGCATCGTCGTCGAGCGTCGTCCGCGCGCGGCCGTTTGGTACCCACCGCTGCATGCCCGTGTTCGTGGGCGGCCGCGGCCTCGCTGCTAGGTACCGTCACCGCATATCGAGTTGTTGATGGTGCCCGCTTCGCAGACGCGCAGGTGTGGTTGAAGCTTAGGTAGTATACCTAGCTACGAGGGTCGTCCAATGTATTCTCGGTATCGGGGTAATATACTAATGATGAGGGTAATTAAATTATCTCATTAGTTTATGACACTCATTGAGGGTATAAATACAAAATTTTATTTGATTGTCGCCATTAGTATTCAAAATATCATTACGGAAAGGCAACTACGATGACTGATACGACAATGTTGAAAAAAATCGAGCATCGCGCTGTGATAAAGTTCCTCACAAAACAAGGAAAGACACAAAAAGTAATACACGAAGAAATGATGGCTGTTTACCAAAATTCTGCCCCTTCATTATCTACAATTCAGAAGTGGTCAAGTGAATTTAAACGGGGTAGAGAGAGTATTGAAGACGACCCTCGTGCCGGTGGGCCGGTTAGTGCCGCTACTGAAGATAACGTAAAAATTGTTGAGAAACTTGTACTCGAAGATGCCCGTGTGAGAGTGAAAATATTAGCAGAAAGAAGCAAGCTATCCGTGGGTACCATCCACACTATCCTTCATGACCATCTGAATTTGTCAAAGGTCAGTGCAAGATGGGTGCCGCGAATGCTCACAGCGCTTTAGAAACAAGTGCGAGTTGATTGTTGCAAGGAGTTTTTGGAGCTCTGTGGTGAAAATCCGCAAAGTATTTATGATCGAATTGTTACTGGTGATGAAACGTGGATTCATCAATATGATCCTGAGAGCAAGCAGGAGTCTATGCAGTGGCATAAAAAAGGAACAGCCCCACCGAAGAAATTCAAAGTCAGCCCATCCGCCGGAAAGCTCATGGCCACAGTGTTTTGGGATTCCAGGGGAATCTTATTAATTGAGTACACAAAAAAAGGTGAGAGTATTACTGGCGCAACTTACGCTAACACCCTGCGCAATTTAAAGGGAGGCAATAAAAGAAAAAAGACGGGGAAAATTGACCGCAGGTGTATTGCTTCTGCACTACAACGCGCCTGTTCACAAGGCGCGCATTGGCAATGCAGCTGTGCAGGATTGCGGATTTGAAGAAATCAATCATCCACCCTACAGCCCGGACCTAGCGCCTAGTGATTACTTTCTGATCCCAAATCTCAAAAAAGAACTTCGAGGCAAGCATTTTTCCGACGATGAAGAGTTAAAGGCAGCAATTAACGATCATTTTTCAGACCAGTAGGGCTAGCACGGCCGGTAGACAAAACTGTCTTTCCCCTGTTTTACTCCAAGCAAGTATGAAGAAAGTGACGTAACACGGGGAAAGACAATTTTGTCTACCGTCCATGCTAACCCAGCAGGAAGGAATATATTTTTTGGAGGGATTTGAAAAGTTATTTTCCAGGACAAATAAGTGTGTTCAGGTCCTAGGAGACTACATTGAAAAATAAATTTTAATAAGAATTTTCTGCTTATTCTTTCATGCCTATACCGAGAATACATTGAACTCCCTACGTACAGTTCGATGCCCGTATTACAAAACTATAATGCTCAGTCGTCGCTTGATGCTCAACTCAAGTAGAGATTACATTTACTGTTTCATCATTTTTAGGGTACCGTACCCAAAGGGTAAAACGGACCCTATTACTAAGGCTCCGCTGTCCGTCCGTCCGTCTGTCTGTCTGTCTGACTGACATGATTTTTTGCTCGTTTTTATAGATAATGGTACGGAACTCTTCGTGCGCTAGTCTACCTCGCACTTTTTTGGTCGGTTTTTTGAATGAAACCTCGTCTTGTGTATTCTCGTATGAGCGTAGTTATGTATATACGGGCCTTAATTCATAAGTGTAAAGTATTAGTAAAGTTATTTATTATATTATGTTCATAAAAAAGAAAAGGAACGGGTTTTTAAAATTCAACTCCTGTCAATTTGCTTTTAGCATAACTAGGTAATATAGCACAGTCACATTTATGTAGGTACTTACCTAATACCTATAGTTCTCTAACACGAATATAATTTACTTACAAACGATAGTGATGGTAATTAATGTGACGACATGCATGTCATATAATCATAATAAAACGTATGTTAACTTAATTACAACATTCAACTACAAAGTACAAGTAAGCTGGCATGCTGCGAGCTGCGAGCATGCCACCAGCAGCTGGTTCCACTTGTTAGCGGCTGCTGTCTATTTATGGAACAGGAGATGTTTGGTTTAGGGATAAGTGGAGCTAAATTGGGGATGCGATGATTTATTTTTACTGATGGTTCATTTAAGTTGTACTTATGAAGTTATGAACCTCTATAGTAATAGTAATGCCCGTCTGCACTAAAGTTTTACGGCTTTTAGGTTGGTACTTACCTCTATAGGACGTACCCAAACGTGTTGCAGAAGGTACCTAGGTTATAAAGCGACCTTATAGGAGCTGTTAAACTTTAGTAAAGACGCCCTAAGCCCTAAGTCTGCACTAAGCCTTCAACTCTTGATAAGTCTTCAACTCTTGCAAGAGATCTTTTTGCGTATAAAGCTTTTCTTAAAAAAACCTCGCAGACTTTATATTCCGAAAATCAGTAGAGTTAGCAACGAATTAACCAGTTTGAGAGCTACCAGTGCGTGACAGACAGATGGGCCGTCGCGCTCCGTACACACGGTACAGTAGGTACACACCACCGGAACAGAGCTGGTGGTGGTGGTGGTGGTGTGCAAAAACGAACAGCTATAAATATCTACCATACATTTAATGTTGTGAGGGAAGGCTTATAATTATAGCAATATAACAGAAGTCAAACAAAACGACTTAAACACGGAAGGTATACCGTGGAAGGGATACCGTCTGTACTAATAATGTCATTATTCATAATTTCATTTCACATACCTCATTTTTAATAATGGTGGTTATTTATAAATAACTTTGTTCATAATGGTTATATTTTAAATTGATCTTTTCTTATACAATTTATTTAAATAATGTTTTAATTTATAAAAATTTATGTTATAATGTTGATGTTAAGAATTTTTTTATCATATTTTTTATAATTTCATAATAATCAGCATTCATAATTGTATTGTTTATAATGTCTGTTTTTTTCATATATTTTAGTTAACATAATAATAATTTTGAGGTAGTTAAATCATTACATACATTGCATGTATACTCTAAAAATACTAAGATACTAGTCTAAGGCAAAGTCATAAATAGGTGCGACGACGAGCGAAGCGAGAAGTAGCGTCAGGTTAACTGTGACCACACGACGCACGAGACGAGCGAGCGAAGCAAAGCGTAGCGAGCGTGCCGCGGTAGCGGCCGGCGAAGTGCTGAAGTCACTTATGCTTATATAAAAAAATTACATAAAAAATTACAGAAACCTTTAAAATAATGCACAAAGTTCACCAACAATACCAAAATCAACATAACATGAGAAAATATAAGTTATTTTACAATTTCCCACAGTCCACACGTTAATTTTGTTTGTTTTGACTGGATGAAGTGCCTGCATAGATTGAAGAGCTAATTGGCTTGCCGTACTACGTTTTTATAACTGATTAGGATATTAGATATTAGATATTTTGTTTTATGATTTAAGTTTTTTTTTTTTTAGTTTATAAGTTAGTTATGGTAAAAGGGCATTATAAATTTGTACTGTTATGTTACATAAATTTTATGAGTTATATTCTTATAAATTTGTTTTTTTTTTTATTTATAATAAAGAAAATTAGCTGTAGTGAAAGTATGTTAAATCACATTATGTGAAATGATGATTATAAGTAACATTTTTATTTGTAACAAAATTATGAAAAACGATTTTATGAGTTTCTACAGTGAACCAAGTATAGTACCAGGGGTTTTCTACTATACCCAGCATCTAGAAAAGGTCTGATAACGCGTTCTGAGTACCTAATAACCAGCGTCATCATCATCAACAGCATGAAGACGTCCACTGCTGAACATAGGCCTCCTGCATCCATCGGCTCGCGCGGCTTTCACCAGATCGTCGGTCCACCGAGTGGGGGCCGGCGTACGCTGCGTCTTCCGGTTCGTGGCCGCCACTCGAGAACCTTTCTTCCCCATCGGTTGTCAGTTCTACGAGTGATGTAGCCTGCCCATTGCCATTTCAACTTGCTAATTCTAAGAGCTATATCAGTCACTTTAGTTCTCCTGTGGATCTCCTCCTACCTAAATACATATCTTGTAATTCGCGGTATTCGTTCTTATTGAGCGGGAGTTAAGTAGACGGCATAGACATAATTTTTCTTCAAAGACCCGTATTACAAATCTACGCTTAGTTGTGAGCCGGTACACAAGATAAGGTTTCATTCGCCAAAATGATCAATTTGTGACTGAAATCTGGACTGGAGCAGCGTTTGACACGACTGAGCATTGATCTGTACGGGGCTTTAGCGAAAATATTCCAGGTCTGTGGTAGACACAATAGAATGTATTATAGGTGATTTGTAATAATTGTTTTTGTAGTCAAGCATAATAATAAAGCAATATCATGCTTCTATGTTCTTTGACGTCGCGTCGGCGACTCGGCGCCGCATCAATCAATTCTGACCACAACGTCGGCTATACTGTAACTAATGTGTGACTCAGAACATGAAGTTATTATAATTACACAGTTAGCTGACCTAAGTATACCTACATGCAAGCCTTCTATACAGTTGACAAAAAATCAAGTAACCTACCTAAGTCGAACGCGTTCGGCAAATCGCCAATACAGCCTTAACGGGAATTTCATAGAATACAGTTTCACTAACACTAAAGTTGTGTAGTCTGTCGCGCATTATCCTAAATTAAATTAAATTTGGCAGATCTGAAAATGTTGCTGCCCCTTTCATAAAGGTCAAAATGACGGGAGTGTTTTACACAATTGACACTAATCGGAGCACAAAAAACTTTGAAGTTTTCCGTTCGTCAGTGATAAAAAAACTTTGTACATTGGGTTAAAGTTACAGACCTATAGGTCTGTGGTTAAAGTTAAACCCAATAAACCCGTGCGAAGTCAGGGCTAGTCAACTAGTTACTTATGTAGATATGTATAGGTAGTATTACCAGCTGCAGTTATATTGATGATTTTTTTATCACGATTGTAGGTACTTCTGTATGGAAAATTCATGGAAAGTTACGAACTTGTAAAATTAAGAATGTATATAAAATTAATTATGCGCAAAATGCAGAATATAAAGAAAACAGATGTAGGTAAAATAATATGGGCAATACTAGAGCATGGAAGATTAATAATTTGGAAAGAAACGCTGACATCGTAGGATCACTGAATCCTACCTTATATTATTACTAGTTTTTGAAAAAAACTCGAAAAGACCTACCTACTACAAAAAGTAGACCATTATACCTGAGATCACTCAGAACTCTCGGAAGGCACCTAACTGTTAACTTTACTAACAAAGAACTCAATGATTCTTTCACTTTTTCGCATCAAGTGAACAAGACTTGTACCAACTGTGTTAAAACCTGGGTGAGTAACCGTAAAAATGAATAACTTACCAATTTGTACAATCTAGGTCGAACGACTTATTATAACAATATTTTCAAGTAGAAAGCGGTGTTTTAGTAAGAACCAATTATAAATTTGTAAATTACTTACCATGAATTGGAATTTAAAATTCAAAACTACACTTTTGTGTATGAATATGTATGACAATGTTATTTAACTTACTCATAAAAATATGACGTAAATGTAAAATAGTTAATTTATTTACTTATTTACCTAGATATAATGTACACCTTTTCTATACATACTGAACTCGGCTAAATCTGTACATTGAATATTTTTTGAAAATTTTTGTTTGCGTAGAAATATGTATTTTTTTTAATTTTTAGTCGAAGGGAAGAGAGAAGGGAAAGGGAAAAGGATAGAGGAAAACGATGAATGGATGGGACGGCAATAGAAGGGAGGTAGGCTTCGCCGTCCTCTCCGTCCGTTCGCTGTCCTTCGCCGGCTTATACCGCTTACACTACAGCTGCAGCGGCTTTTACTGCTTTACAGACCTCTGATTGTTCATTATAACGGCCCGAGAGAGTCTTCGCGAGAGTGGTGTCTGATCATGAAACGTGAGCTGCTGCACGTTCAAATGTGACCACTCCCCATATAATTCAGTAGTTCTTACTTATCCGAAAGGAAAGATGGATATCCTGTTAGTCTCACTCCTCTTGTACAACCTACAAACGTCAAGAACCAAAGTGACTGACCACTTAGGGGATACTCAGTCTAGGCCTCATAGACAAAGTAGGAGAATTTCTAGACTTATTGATCGGCCCCATTTCTCTAAAATATAGATAAATAAGCAGCGATCGACGAGCTCCAATTCCGGATTGAAGACAATATAAGGGCGCAAAGACTTACAGTCTAAACTTAATTCTTGCTGAGATCTTGTATCAATTCAATCCGGCAGTCTCCTAACCACAGACAATCCTTGCATCTCACAATTACCGTTGTCCATACCGGTCCGACGGGTCCGGTCCGACTCGATCCCAGTTTGCCAACAAACCAACACAATACACGTACTATACAAGTATACAGAACACATGCTCTCGTATTGATCCTGACCGGTTACCGAATATAGCGAATGCCGAAAATGGACGACCTTCCCGGAAAGGTAATGGAATTTGGTTGGAATGATGATCTGCTAATAAATCGCAACTATCTGCTCTATATGGCCGAAAACTCGTCAACTCTATTCTCATCTCGTTCTCTTTTCTCGTTTTTATCATGCATGCGTGACTAAAATTAATTTAATAATAAGTGTAATTGGCGTATTGCCGTTCTTATTATAATATAATAAATACAAATACAAATACCTCTTAAATACAAATAAATACCTCAATTAAAGTTTAGAAAGTCTATAATACTTACAAATTATATAGATTCAATAACATTGTAGAAAATGTCAGCCGAACGATGCAGTGATATTGCAAGAAAGCTTTTGTCCGAGAACTGGATTAACCACTCGCCTACGCGCTGTGTAATCTGTGTATTCTTCTATAGCATTATGCAAAACACCTGACGATTTTTAATGCATCATGTGCAAAATATCGTCCTGGCTTGTAACACTTCAATCTAAAATATACACATGCTTTATAACTTCTATCCCCCAAGTTACCACTCCGTCCCTCAGCTCTCCCTAACATTCTACTTACGTCTCATTGAGATGAGAATAGGATGTCTCATTTGCATAGTCTGTCAAAACTTTCGCCACTCTTTTTATAACGTCCATAAAATAATTGCACTGGGCTGTAGAGCTGGCAACTGGCATATGCTAGTCTGGTATATATGCAACTACGCAAATTATTCCCCATGTTCGTGCCTCAAAAGCTGGAACTAACACATGTACACCAGTACCTACTACAGTCTACACCTGTTTATAAACAAAGCTATAAAAGCTGTAAGATACGAGCGGGCAAAGACCCCCGGTCGGCGAGCTTCCAGCTTGATTGATAAGATATTAATAGTACCGTACCGATGGCGCATGAATCACTGATATATCTCGAGGTCAACCACTTATGGGAGATCTTAACATGTAAACAGAAAAGTTGAAAGTTTTTATCGCCATATTTCGCATCGCACCCAACTGCGTCGAGAATATTGAACTTTTACAGTTATATCTCCTGCAAAGATCATCACAAAAACAAGTGTTCCCGTTCACTTCATTTAAAATTAAACTTTTTTCAGACCGTATTATGTCGAGTAAAATAAAAAGTGATCATGATGCATGACGTAGTCTGCGATGGATGCAGCTACGCTACAATGAACTCCAAAATACGATTATCAAGATCGTCTGCTTGAGATATGTATTATTATGTAAAAAATCTATAGACATATTAACAACATTTACTTCCTCATTCTATAGTGATAATTAGCCGCATTATGTGCATGTGTTAATGGTTAAGCTATCAAAACCGGCTTTCTGTTTGTGTCTCGTTTGATTTCATCGCCCCAAGGCATTTAAACACCTGCCTCTATAATAACTAGTCAATTAGATATTATATTAGTCGGTAGCTTTTCAATTATTGTCAAAGATCGCAATTTCGTCAACATTTCTATTGATAACTTTCTCTCTTTATTACAGATACCACGGTCAGGGATCGATGTTACTACAAAGTTATCTATGTGATCCAACTTCTCATTAGGAAATATTTAACAAATCGAGACATACCTAGGCCCTGACTCACCGAGTTACCCACCACCCCATAAGGCAACGCTCCGTATTCAGAAAATGCCTTTTATATTACTACCATTCTCGTATCGGATTAACATTAAACACCATCGTTAGCCATTCCCGGTCATGATCGTTTCCTTATTATTCACCATCAGTTTGTTTAGGAGCCGTACCTTGCTCGCAGTATGTGTGACCTTCATGGTGGCTGCTACGGTTGGATGCCAGGCCATACCATACCTATCCTGTGCCATAGACACGCCTTGACCTAACCTCGATGTTATCTAGTTAATTATAATTACGAATAGCCTATTTGAATTTCATTCGGGTTAACTTTTGTATGATACGTTCACAGAGCTGGAAAGATAGCCATGTTAATACAAAAAAACTTTAATTTTCAAACATTTCTTATGTTCGAAAATTAAAATAGTGTAATTCTAATTACACCAAGCTGGCTTATGTGCCACATTTATTTGTTTATTTATTTATTTATTTATTTATTTATTTATTTATTTATTTATTTATTTATTTATTTATTTATTTATTTATTTATTTATTTATTTATTTATTTATTTATTTATTTATTTATTTATTTATTTATTTATTTATTTATTTATTTATTTATTTATTTATTTATTTATTTATTTATTTATTTATGGACCTTCAACAGTACTACATGATATACAAATGTAATTTACCATAAAAATTTACCATACCATACATGACGCGTAATGATCAGACGCTCAGCTTATAGACGAGACCTTTTCAAGATCGCCTTTTCGGCAAACTGTTAGATAGATAATTAGATACCTGTAGGATGTTCTATGGTTGCTCTATTGAACCCAGCTTAGTACGTAGCATTGACATGACTGTAATGACATCATCTATTGAATGAGACATGTAAGTCATGTAACTGGATACACAATGGCAGGAGTGCCTTTGACCCGCTGCGACCTTGCTTCCTCCGTGACGGATGGTTACGAGGCTGGCTGTATATACCGCATCAGCGAATTTAAATTCATAGTTTGAATGCAAACAGTAACTAGGTAGTCCAAATCGATGACCTACAGAATCACATCTGAATTTGACATAATCTGGGCAAACCATCCTGCTGCAAGCGGTCTG
Organism: Ennomos quercinarius; assembly: GCA_910589525.2. NCBI lineage: Eukaryota > Metazoa > Arthropoda > Insecta > Lepidoptera > Geometridae > Ennomos > Ennomos quercinarius. Next base: position 16,858,201 of record OU342499.1, on the reverse strand, counting down.
CTGAATAACAGCACTTTAAAGTTGTTGGCTCAAGTTGAAATTCAGTCCGCAATAATAGAAGACTAATAGAATCACCATCTACGTAGCGTAAATTTTGCTAAATATTCTAAGTTTGAAGTAGGAGACAGTGTAACGACCCTGGGTCATATGAGATCCCCGCGTGTTTAGCTATTAAAGTTGTCTGCGAGATTAGCATATGAATATGAATTGACTCTCACATTGTACCGCCATATGACCGCCCCGTAGATAATACAATACCGCCGTGGATAATGAAAGACTAACACTGTTTCAAATAATCTATTCAATATTACAAATTGTCAAGTTTAACAGTTTAAGAACTTTGTCAAATGTCTTGAAGCTAAAATAAAGAGTCAGTTTTAAATCCTACCTATTTCGAATGCATTCCGTACTTTTCACTGTCAACTAAGGATTACAGGAAGCCACAGTCCCCAGCAGCAATTACTAAACCCACAGAGAATCCTAATGAGGCGCAGCAATCTATTGTTCTACCACCATTATCCTTTTGACAAATGAACCATGGATGCCTCCCGCCCGAGACGTGATTTATTCTATAGTAACTGGGTTTTTCTCTCCGATGTTGAGACAAGGCCGAGGCAAACGAACTGTTCTCTCAACTTCTCTCATAATTTCACGGTTTCGATCATTTAAATCGATTCTCTCGGTGCCGCCAAGAATGGTGAGCTTTTTCTGTAGACTCGAGAAATTGGACGCGTTTTTGGAAAGCTCTAAACTTAACAGTGCATCATTTTCAACTACTTTATTTATTTTATCAATGATTTATATTACTGGACATTCTAGTTACAGAAAAAAGTTGTTCGATAAAGAAGCAAAACATCGATTTTCGAATTCACAAAATTAGTTTATGAAATTGAAAAAAAAAACAGAAAAAATATGTTTTATTCCTATTAAAACGTAATGTGACTTCAGTTTATTTCTCATTCTCACTTCAACTAAGCAAAACTACTTCTATCTATACTTATAATAAAACTCTAACAGGTCCATTTCTGTACATTGAAGTTATTTTGAAATTATCGATGCTGAAGCCAAACTATAATTTTTTCATTTTTGTCTGTCTGTCTGACTGTATCTTGGCTGAGCATCACGCCAAAACTACTGAATAGATTCAATTGAAACTTGGCATTGACTGTCTTGGTTTGAGTTCATATTACGAGGTAGGCTATAGGATACTTCTAACCCCGAAATTGAACACCGTTCCCTCGGGAGAGGGGATGAAAGTAAAAATATGTATTTAGTTGTAATCCATCCGATTTCATTAATTCTTTTTTTGTTAGAAAGGGTGTACTTTAAATATTATCCCGCAATTACAAGGTCGTCTGTTTTGTGGTTAGAAACTACATACATCCAATCTTCAGTATTCGGCCCAAAACCACTCCTATCCTGTACTATGAGAAAGAGAGAAGGAAGGGGAAACAGCGAATGGATAGCAGCTTTCACCTCCATCCATTCATCATTATACCTTATCTTTTCCCTTCTTCTTTCTTTCATTTAGACTGAGATAAGGCGTAAAACTAATAAACCCGTGTGAAGCCGGGGCGGGTCAGCTAGTTTATGATTTGGTCCCATGACTTATTTAAAAACTATCTTTTCAGATCACAATGAACGGTCTTAACGGGCACAGCAACGGTGACTCCAATGGAGCTGGAGACATCATCACACAGAACCAACAGCGGGGCTGGTGGACCATCGGGCTGATCAACTCGCGGTATCGCTACCTCACAGCGGAGACCTTCGGGTTCAAGATCAACGCTAATGGCACCAGCCTCAAGAAAAAACAAATCTGGACACTGGAACCGGCTTCGGGCAATACCAATGACAGTGAGTTTCTTATTCTCAAATTCGTTGTGGCAGGAATCGAAATTCACTTGATCAATAACGTGACATTCGAGTCTTGCCACTACTGCCGCATCATCATCAACAGCCTGAAGACGTCCACTGCTGAACATAGGTCTCCCAAATAGAACGCCATTTTAAACGGCTGCTCGCCTCCTGCATCCATCGGCTCCCCGCGGTTTCCACCAGTTCGTCGGTCCACCTAGAGGGTAGTGGGTACTGTCACATCACACACACTTACGAGTAAAATACGGTTGGACCTAAAATTAGAAAATCGGATGGTTATTAGCAATCTTTGTTACATTTGAGTAGTGCTAGTGGCCGTGGTGTTATCTTACATTCCAGATTGCAAATTACTGTGTGCAATGGATATGTATTGATTTTCTTTTCTCTTTGTGACTAAATAGGCCCGCATTTGACCGCAATCTTACCTGATGGAAAGTGACGACGCGGTCTACGATGGTACATGCTTGCCTAGAAGATACCTATTCACTCGCGACTTGAAGAGCTCCAGATTGTACTTATCGGGAAACAAAGGCGCTGGTAAAGAGTTCCATTCCTTCGCTGCTCGGATTATAAATGTCGAGTCAAACCGCTTTGTGCGAATCGAAGGAATATCGACCATAAACGGATGGCGTGTAGATGTACGTCTTGTCGTCTGATGGTGAAATGGAGATGATGGAATTAAAGATTGACAGTATAGCATAGTCATATGTCCCGTGTGGTCCCGGTTACGAATAGGACCACCCCATCTCTTCCCGTGGGTGCCGTAGAAGGCGGCTAAGGGAATATCCAGGGAATGGGTCGCAGCGTTCCCCTCGGTCTTGGTGGCAATCAATCTTCACCTACTGCGATCACCAAGCCGCCTGCCAAGCGTGGTGATTATGGCAAACCCCCCCCCCCTAATGACAAGCACAAATAAAAACGGCCCCCAGTCCCCGGCAGCTCTGCTATCCCGTGGCTACGGTAGCGGCCACGGTAACGGCAGGGCAAGGGGTGCGAAGAATCCCCGGCAGACGCCCGGCTACCAACCCCAACGACGACCCCTGGCCCTGGCAACACATAACGTGCGCACACTGAAGGCTGACGAAAGGATGGTCGAGCTAGAGGCGGAGATGGGTAAGTTACGCTGGGATGTAATGGGATTGTCAGAAGTCCGAAGACAGGGACAGGACACGATAATCCTAAATTCCGGTAACTTATTCTTCTACCGGGAGGGAGACCAACTCTCCCAAGGGGGTGTCGGGTTTCTCGTCCGCAAGTCTCTCGTCAACAACGTGGTCAAAGTCGACAGTGTGTCGGCCAGGGTAGCGTACCTGGTACTCCGAATAACCAAACGGTATTCGTTGAAGGTTATACAGGTATACGCGCCGACATCGGCACACTCAGACGATGAAGTAGAAGCTATGTATGAGGACATATCCGAAGCCATGCATACTTCCGAAACATACTTCACCGTTGTGATGGGAGACTTCAATGCGAAGTTGGGCACAAGGAATAGCGATTGCAAATAAATAAATGGTTTGATTTGATTTGATTTGATTTGATGAGCTGAGAGTGGGGCCATTTGGATACGGGCAGCGGAACCCTCGAGGACAGAGGCTGGCTGACTTCATGGAGAAGGAGGGACTCTTTATGATGAACTCCTTCTACGAGAAGCGGCCATCCAGGAAGTGGACGTGGATAAGTCCCGACGGTTCCACTAAAAATGAGATAGACTTCATCATGACGACCAAGAAGCACATATTCGATGATGTCTCTGTGATCAGCAAGGTGAAAACCGGTAGCGATCACCGTATTGTTAGAGGCACATTGAATATCAATGTTAAGCTCGAAAGGTCACGTCTGGTGAAGTCTACGCTCCGTCCAAATCCTGTCCAAATCCAAAACCCCGAAGGCTTTCAGCTGGAACTCCAAAATCGCTTCCAGTGCCTAGCCGACTGTAACACAGTGGACGAGCTAAACGAGGGGTTGGTGGAAACTGTCCAAGCTGTTGGATCGAAATTCTTTAAGACCCAACGCCGAAAGAAGACTCAAAAGCTCTCAGAAAAAACTCTTGAGCTAATGGCCGACCGGACCGAAATGAAGCTGCAGTCTTCAGTTGATATGTCAGCCTACGGTGAACTCAATAGACGAATCTGGAGTTCCTTGCGACACGACTTGCGTGCTCTTAGTACTTCACGTATTGAGGCCGCAATTGAGCGGAACCAAGGCTCTAAAGTGTTCGCAAAGGATTCGTCTATTGGGCAACACCAAATGACAAAACTGAAGACCGAAAATGGTAGCGTCATTTCATCCAAGCCTGAGATTCTGAGAGAGATCGAGAACTTCTATGGACAGTTATACACCTCGACACGTAAGCCCGCTACTAACACAGCTCAGGACATCAGAGCCAAGTTAGTCCGACACTATACCGAAGATATCCCGGACGTCAGCCTGTACGAGATTAGAATGGCCCTCAAACAGCTTAAAAACAACAAGGCACCAGGTGAAGATGGAATTACGACCGAACTTCTGAGAGCGGGTGGTAGACCGGTACTTTTAGTCCTCCAGAAGTTATTTAATTCTGTCATCCTTGAAGGTATAACGCCAGAGGCATGGCACAAGAGCGTGGTGGTGCTCTTCTTCAAAAAAGGCGATAACACCTTATTGAAGAACTATAGGCCCATCTCGCTCTTGAGTCATGTGTATAAGCTGTTTTCGAGAGTCATTACGAATCGTCTCGCACGCAGGTTTGATGAATTCCAGCCTCCCGAACAAGCCGGTTTCCGAAAAGGCTTTAGCACAATAGACCACATCCATACGCTGCGCCAGATTATACAGAAGACCGAAGAGTATAATCGGCCGTTATGCCTAGCGTTTGTGGACTATGAGAAAGCCTTCGATTCAATCGAGACTTGGGCGGTGCTGCAGTCCTTGCAGCGATGCCAAATTGACTATAGGTATATCGAAGTTTTGAAGTGTTTGTACAGTAAGGCCACTATGTCAGTCCGACTACAGGACCAGAGTACGGAACAAATTCCATTGCAAAGAGGCGTGAGACAGGGAGACGTTATTTCTCCGAAACTGTTCACAAACGCATTGGAGGATGTTTTCAAGCTCTTGGAGTGGAAAAGATCTGGCATCAACATAAATGGCGAGTACATCACTAACCTTCGTTTTGCCGATGATATAGTCATAATGGCGGAATCGCTCGAGGACCTTAGCACCATGCTCAACGACCTCAGTAGAGTCTCCCAGCAGGTTGGTCTTAAGATGAATATGGACAAGACAAAGATCATGTCTAATGCTCATGTTCCACCTATACCGGTAATTGTTGGGAACGATACTCTCGAAGTTGTCGACAAGTATGTCTACCTAGGACAGATTGTCCAATTAGGTAGGTCCAACTTCGACAAAGAGGTGGCGCGAAGAATCCAACTCGGCTGGGCAGCGTTCGGGAAGCTTCGTCCTATCTTTTCGTCCAAAATACCGCAGAGCCTGAAAACGAAAGTTTTCAATCAGTGTGTGTTGCCAGTGATGACTTATGGAACTGAGACATGGTCTCTTACTGTTGGCCTCATTAGTAAGCTCAAAGTCGCGCAGCGAGCTATGGAGCGAGCTATGCTCGGTGTTTCCCTGCGAGATAAGCTCCGGAACGAGGAGATCCGCAGGAGAACTAAAGTGACCGATATAGCTCTTAGAGTTAGTAAGTTGAAGTGGCAATGGGCAGGCCACATCGCTCGTAGAACTGACAACCGATGGGGAAGAAAGGTTCTCGAGTGGCGACCACGAACCGGAAGACGCAGCGTAGGCCGGCCCCCCACTCGGTGGACCGACGACCTGGTGAAAGCCGCGGGGAGCCGATGGATGCAGGAGGCGAGCAGCCGCTCAAGGTGGCGTGCTCTGGGGGAGGCCTATGTTCAGCAGTGGACGTCTTCAGGCTGTTGATGATGATGATGATGAGTATAGCATAGAATAGACAGGTAAAGAAACTTCAAATTTGCAGTTCACATTTGCCAATACCTCAGCTGATATATCCGCACAGGAACAACACATGCCACACTTGTAACAACGCATTTGGCCACGCACCCCTGCCCTCACTAATTGAGGCGAAACCTCCCCTCGCCGCGCCCGATGTGATTCGAGAGCCCCTCATTTAAACGACACCCCTGTCGAGCAAGCGTTTATTCAGGGGATGCGTAGGTAGTTAGTATTAGCAAAGGTACTTATTTAGAATCAGCGTGGCGTAGGTATGTGTGAAATAATAAACCCATCATCAATAATATAATTTGATTAACTAGTAATATCTCTACCTATCTATCTACTTTTTAATCTTTGTAGGGTTTGAGCCTTGCTTTTTCGATCGATGGTCGGAATCTTCATGCGTCTTTTACAACCCAAATCGCTTTATATTTTGTTTATAGTTTTATTGTATCATCTATCGTAAACGTTTTACCGTGTTCCTTGAATAGACTATCAAGTTCCCATCAGACGATTTAAAAGGAGTTGTTTACAACAGTCATTACATTTCGAAGTCTTTTGTTTAGGGGAAATCAATCTCTGAGGCACAATGGAACATTAACTTGGCTAAGAAGGCGTTACGGGGTTTACATAATAGGTAACTCAGCATTCATCTATAAAACATGAATTCACAATATACTAACAACTGGAACATCATAGAAATACATTACACGTACATAGTAGACAAGAAATACCTTTAGAAAGTACACTCTACAGCACAGATACAGACACTACTTCCTATTTCACTCCATAGAACTCATGACATGTTCAATGTCGGGCTCTGAATGTGTCAGACCATTGTAAACAGAGTTCCCTTTCATCGTCGTTATCTCCGGGCCTCAGGGGATGTCTGGTAGCGCTGACAGCGGTCGCCGGCCGAAGTTGGGGACCAGAGAGAGTCGGGCGGAGTGTTATTGGGTTTACAACTTTACATTTATAGGATTACGGATGTTCCATTTGGATATAAATTGCATACCTACATTCTATATTACATAGCAATGTGCAGATGCAAACACCGGAGTTTGATTATATTGGTATTTGGTAGCAACTGTAATTTTCAAATTGGTCTGGGCATTTTATGTTCGTGTAAACTTTTGGCTAAATCTTGGAATGGGTACAGTAGTTTTATGTCAAGCTTTGTATTAACTTGTTCCAAAAAAAGTATGCTTGCCATTCAAATGCAACTAGTTCCTACAACAGTGCTGCGTGCTACATTATTATTACTAGTGAGGGTGCCTGGCCTCCCCATTGCCAAGGTCCTCGCGCCAGGTGTTGGGTCGGTCCGCCTGATCAATACTCTCGGTTTAGGCGAATATATTACGTTTATTTTGAAGGCGAGACAAGTCTATCACACACACGGCTGTTTTTTAACATTTGCGGACAGGTTGCGGATTGTTTTTTTTATGAAATATGTATGTGTCACACGCTTCGGTCTGAAAAGAAATGCGTGTTTCGAGCCAGTCTATCACTCACGTCGTAATATTTATCCACAACGTATGTGATTTATCTACTGGTAGTTTTACTTTATCAGTACTGAGTAGTGTTGCTTTTTTGTTGTACCTACTGTTTCGAAATTCCTATTATATCGTTTATGGCCTCTAATCTGATTTGCCTTTTCCGATCACACGTCTACATTGCAGCAGTTTCTCATGAACATCATAATTACCGCGGCATCATCATCCATAATGTTAATGATGCTCCCCGTTTCACCATTAATTATTGATAGGCTCAGCTTAATTACCCCGCTCCGGTTCGCCGTAACTTCATTTTTGCTATCTACTTTAGTTTCTTGGTGTTCATATGATTTATCTACTGGTTGTTTTGCTTATTTATTTCATTCTATGAAGTGTTTCTAAGATTAATGTTGATAGCCAGAAGCAATTAGATTAAATATGGTAAAACAAAAATTCTCTAGCTTTCGTAATAAAATTAAGGAGCATAATTATAGCAGTCTTTTTGATGTTTTTTTGCTACATGAGATATCGTTTAAAATTAATCTAGGAAACTAGAAGCATCTTTTTGCATTTCCAGTCCACGAGCTCCGCGTATAGGTAGTTTTATAAATATATCTAATTTTCCCCGCTCAAGTTATCATAGGATCTTACTGGTCTAATGCCCTCGAAATGAAATCATACGCCGTCGCTCGCACTGAACAGAATAATCTGTTTAAAATTCGTGTTCGCAAACTACCCTAACTTCCCAGCTACCCTAGTTTTGAATAAATGTCTCTTCCACCAGGTCTGATCTACCTCCGGTCTCACCTGGACAAGTACCTGGCGGTGGACTCGTTCGGAAACGTCACCTGCGAGGGGGAGGAGAAGGAACCTGGCAGCAAGTTCCAAATCAGGTTAGTAATGTTTTATTTTAAAATGTTCAATTTGTCCACATACCTAGAATAGTTATCTTTCCTACTCTCAAATTATGTCTTACATCATATTTCTCTTCTATGCTATAGTACGGCTAGAAACAGACTTTTAAAAGGGGTCCAGAAAGGTCTAGAACCAGATACACACAAAAACATGACGACGAGCCCGTCGCCGATACGAGTTTTTGTTTTGTATTTGGTTATTTCAACTGGAAGCACTCCCAGTTTTCGTGTAACTTCGCAGAGAGCATAGGATGGCATATACTCTTGAGGAATTTTTTCAAATCGGTTTCCATAATTTATATTATCAGAAAATTCTCAGAACAATCCCATTTAGCCCACTGCGATGGCGTTGTTTAAAGTTGATTTGGATAGTCTCTTTTATACTTATTTTCCAATCTTGATAGTAAACAATAACAACTGCACCAAAGATAAGCCAGACAGAATACAGACATAATCTCTTATCAATACATCACCAAAATATTGCAACGCATTCAGCAAATGCTGTGTCAGGTTCCGGAAATCAAACATATCTGCTGCATACTAATCCCGTATGAGTCACCGGAAGCGAGGTTTTTGAACCATCTTAATGGATTCTTTATTTACGGAGCGTATTATTTTTCTCCGCATGTATTTTTGACGTTTATTGCATTGTATGAGTTATTGTTGACGACGGTAATTGTACTGTTTGAATTCAGTGGACGCGAGTGGAGAAAAATTACTGGGTTTTCTTCGCTGATTCACTTAAGAAAGAATCAAAGTAATAATGATTTTACAAACAAATTTTTATTATTGTTTTTAGTACATTATTGATGCATGTTGATGTTAATGCTATAAATCTACCGTTGTCATTCGAAGTAATGAATTCTTTCATGTACCAACAGTAAGAACAGTTTCATCAAGCTGTATGAACGACGCGGTCGCACCAAAAATATCCTAACTAAAACAAATTAAAAATACTCGTTACTCCAGTATACACAGAACCAAAGGTTCAGTAAGTTCAAGTTATTTTTGAAAGCGACTGAATTTCACTTGGAGTGAATCATCCCTCGTGAATCATCCTCATCCCTCTACGCTGAGGACACTGAAACGTGACTCGCAAGACGTATCGATTGCTTACGATCAGATTGTTTTAATAACAATGCATAGTTAAACAAATAACTCGACATAACCAGAATGTCATACGCAGCTTTTTTAAACTATCAAAATAGGCCATGGTCAGATATTTGATTAAACACTACAGCATATTATTGTCTAAGGTGAAGTAAACACTGTTTTGATAGAGGTTGTTATAAAAATCGTAATATTTGCGATAATGGACATGGCTCTAATAGATTTTGTAGATTTGACGATATCATTAATTACTATAGTATAGACTATGATAATAATGAGCTGTAAGGGAGCTATGAGGGATAAGGGATGTCTGATGAAGATCCTCCTTAACCTTTCCAAACATTCTAACTCTAAACTATTGATTTTCATTCAAAACACACCGGAGAAGGGACCAAAAACGAGGGTTGAAAATACCGTCATTATTGCTCTACCCAAGTAAATTTGAACTTTCTGACCCAGAGTTTATGACATATTTTGAAAAAGGAGTACAATTTTACGGTCACAAACTTTCAACGAGCTCGTGCCGAAATTTTGTTTGAATAGTTTGAAGAGTCACCCTTACGTCGTTAGAGAAGTTAATTACTTTGAAATGTCTTGTTGCTCGATGAGATTTTGGTTGACTTTTCTCGCTGTAGCAATTACATTTCTGGGATATTCTGTATAGTAGGTGCATCAGTGTTCAACACCGATGGTCTTACATTAGAATCGTTTGTTTTGTCTTCGTCTAAGGTAAACTGTTGAACATCTATACACTATTACATATCTACATCTATTGTCACACTATGGAATGGGATAAACTTTTGAATTTTAATATCTGCCTCTGAAAACGTCTTCTGCGTTTAATCAACTGTGGTACTAGTTTATGATACTTAATCTCTAGAACAAGTACCTAATTCATTTCGTATACCCTACAATATCTCTCCAAACAATTCACTATCCTTCACGAGCAGTCACGACCTGCACGATCTCAGGCCAATTCTCCCACATTTACATACAGTCTAGCCACAGTGTACCCAGCACGGCGCAAAGGCCCCATAAATCCCATAACTCACAGTATCACCGGGGCATTAAGACTTCCAGTTGACTGCTGAACTTAATCCTCTTTGGCATTTCCACTTTCGAACTTGTAATTTTTGCAGTTGGCGATAGTCTTTTGTTTTCCTTGAGAAAACAAAAGACTATCGTACGTACTAAGGTGAGGTTTGAGCCTTGTTTACTTTTCTGTCATTTTGGATTCATTTTCGCTATGGGACAAAACTTTTAAAACATTTGGTTTTTATTTGTCAACGTAAATTAGTTCGTATCTCCAAAGGTTCCTAAGATTTAGAATGACATCGAATAACCATCGCTCGTACAGTAAGTGCCGCCAAGTATTTGAATAATTCTTGAGCTACACCCGCCATTATAACAACATTACGAGGCCCTTTTCTCTTAATGTTGATATATCCATTGGCTAATGTCTCGTAATGCAAGTCCCAAAGCCATCCCCATCGGTTATTTGAATGGCGGACTGGTAAAATGTCCCATTGGCATTTAAATTGTCAGCCCCAGCCTAGCGATTGATGTTATTTACGAGAGTCTATACAACTTCAAATATAGGGTGTGCAAATAGCAGGAAGGCTCGGCTATATACGGTTCTTAATAGCTATACGCTAAAGACTGTCCCTTTTTGCAGATGATAATTTATAATCTTTTTAAAGGTCTCAGTTTATCTATCCAAATAGTTATTAAAATTTGGAGACTACGATATGTTAAGCGATATAATATTTATACTGCTGAATGCTCTGTTGTGAATATGTGGCCTCTTTTGAGACGTAAAAAGGGGAGGAAGTCTCAGTAAGTCCTGCAGTGAATTGTAACGAGCCACTCGACAGCGGCAGCCAGAGGGCGCATACAATTAGCTTGCGGGAAATGCACTCGAAGGGTGTTGTCTTAGCAATCTGCAATGACTGCTCCTATGACTTCCGCGTTGTAAACGTGAAGCATTCTAAGGCAGAGAGGTCTATGCATGAAAATTAAGTGCACACAATTCGAAACATAGCATCAGCACAGAATAATAATATTATTAGTCCTGCTATCCTAACATTTTTGTGTGTCGTCTGCGTTAAAAATAATAACTATTATACTAATTTTATCGTTATTCATATTCTGCAGTTCTGCTGATTGGTACTCACGCGGTGAAATAGCCAGCTTTTATCATCACAACATGTATCAATTTTGTCTTCTTAAATATCGTTTCGTTTGTATTTGTTCGCCCTTTCGAACTGTTTAATTTGGTGATAGAACTTTGTCAACACATTTTTAATTATACCAGATAACGAGACGCACAATATTGTTTGCTCCTGGAGTAGCTAAACTTATAGGTATCTAGTCCCAGACAAAAATGTTATGTACAAGTTTGGCAGTCTAGACTAGATAAAGATCGATACTGCTTACCTTGCGTTTAAGTCGGAGAGCTTGCTCTGCCAAGTTACAAGTTGGAGAACCGATACTTAAGCTTCAATTAGTAGAAGGGATAAGCTTGCTTTGAACCAACACAGAATTGAATACCAGGTCTAAAGGATTAAACGGTAAACTAACAGCTTAAGCTCTATACAGCATGACAACTGAATAGGCAGTAAAGCTATTTATTGAAAGAGGGAAGGAAAACGCAAAATACCTAACAAAAGACCACGCTCAAATGACATGCAATAAGATCAAATCAACGGCTTATTTTGTTTATGTCTAGCAAGTAACAGCTGGTTGACGTAAAAATCTGTCCGATCATCAATCCGATGTTGAACATGGGTCGGTGTTTAATGGAATAATTGCAGTTCTTCCGTAATTGGCTTGAACGGCTGAACGCCAGTTTTTGTCGGCCGAGCGAGCCTTGCGAATTGCGATGCGCGCTATATAATTCGCCGTATCGGTGAGACTGATCAATATTAAAGGTTTTCATCTGGTTAATTGATATATGAATTTCAATAATAAGGATATCAAAATGTCGTATGCCTCGGTCGGGCACGGGAAAATGAAGCCATTAAAATTTTACGATGTTCCCAGCTTTGCACGTGGTATTGATTTTTTGGCACTCATACCGATTGCATATTTCACTATTAGGTACATTTTTTTTCTTTGAAATTGGAATTTATGTACATTGTACATAAGCATTTTGTATAAGGGGGCTAATAGCCTTATCGTAATGTTATTTTTATTAGACAAGGGCTAGAACATTGTAATGGTTATGACTAGTCAGATTAAAATTGCAACACTTTCTAAATCAAATCAAATCGTTTATTTGCCAGAATACAAAATGTACTAGTCACGTTTCGTTTTTGAGCACTGTATTCAGTTGGCAAGCAGACGTGCAAATGTTATTCCAGTTCAACAGAAAAACGTGAAAGTTCCCAGCTTGACAATTTCCATCTTTTTGATAAGTTATTAAACAAATTACGTTCGTTGCAGTGTGTCAGAAGACAACAGCGGGCGCTGGGCGCTGAAGAACGTGGAGCGAGGCTACTACCTCGGGTCCAGCTCTGACAAGCTGACCTGCACCGCCAAAGTGCCCGGTGACGCTGAGCTGTGGCACGTACACCTAGCAGCCAGGCCACAGGTAACCTAGCCACTGTCTTCAAGAACTAATCGGATGTAAATGAAGAACTTTCTGTTCTATTTCCTTCAACTCTTTAGTTTTACTGTTTTAGGAATCTAGTTATGGTTATGGTTTTCTACAGATGATCTCTAGCATCTAACACATAGTCGCGCGCTGTCGGGTGTTTATACAAAATTATGCGTAGTTGCAAGATTTTTGTCGTCATTATATGAAAAACACCCTTCAATTCATCTTCTTCGATAATGACAGGGCCAATTTTAGGTAGTTTACTTATTTATTTAGTAATCATCATTCTCCTGGTGTTCGTTGTGGCAAAACACAGATACCCGATTTGAGAGCTCTAATTTGCAAATTCTGTGTAATGTAAGTTTCCAGACTAAATGATACCCCACTAAAAACATCTCTTACTTCCATAATGTCAGAACAGCTTTCAAAAAGGCTTCAACAAAAGTTTTAATATCTCCGGAGTTTTATATTACATCGACAAAACTATCGGTAACTGAAAGTGTACCTACCTTAACAATATGGTATACGATACGGTTGATCTTAGATTGAGCTTATCCCCATATTGTTTGGTATTATCATCATCATCATCATCATCATCAGCCTGAAGACGTCCACTGCTGAACATAGGCCTCCCCCAAAGAGCGCCACATTGAGCGGCTGCTTGCCTCCTGCATCCATCGGCTCCCCGAGGTTCTGACCAGGTCGTCGGTCCACCTAGTGGGGGGCCGGCCTACGCTGCGTCTTCCGGTTCGTGGTCGCCACTCGAGAACCTTTCTTCCCCATCGGTTGTCAGTTCTACGAGCGATGTGGCCCGCCCACTGCCACTTCAACTTGCTGATTCTCAAAGCTATATCGGTGACTTTAGTTCTCTTGCGGATCTTCTCATTCCGGATCTTATCTCGCAGGGAAACCCCGAGCATAGCTCTCTCCATAGCTCGCTGCGCGACTTTGTTTTTTAAATTGATTGTTAGGTATGCTAACAATCAATTTAAGTATGAATGACTACATTACAATATTTTTGTGTTCGCAATCAATGTATGGGGTTTTGATTATCCTATTTATTTCTGGCCTTTCCCACACCTTTTACCTACAGCAATGCTTTGTAATACACACTCTGTATCTGTTTTTTTCAACATCTCTGCCATTCCACAATGCTCTACAACGCCATGTTTGTAAATAGAAATGCGTTAGTGCTGTCATAACAAGCTCGAAACGAGCGATAAGCCATCTTCGGTATTCTCGAGCATTTCTCCTGCCACAGTGATAAAGCTATCCGTCGCATGATGCATCGATCGAAATGTCTCGAATATGGTCGAAGGTCCGTTGTAATATTATAGTTAGCTTTCCTCTCTTAGATATAAACATAGGTAGCTGAATAGATGATGTTGAGAAGTGACTGTGTCTTCGAACGTCTTTGGAGACGATCTTATCTGGCCGGAAAACTGTATTGAGTTATTGGATCTCATAAAAACAAATTTCGCTGTGGAGCCTATTGTAGGTACTTGTCAGCACAGATCAGTAATATGTAGCTAGCTTGTCAGTGCAACACTACTAAGGGTAGGTACTTATTATATGCTATAAATAATTATTGCAATCAAAGAACTAGTAAACAAGTTACAAGTCATAGTATCGCATACCTAACTAGAAATGCGTTCCCGGCGAGTTATTGCTCCCGCTTTACGATTGTCCAACCCTGATAGCGAGCCGAGTCCAGCAGCACAGAATAAGTAATAGTAGGTACTACGTACCAGTAGTCCGGATGAATGCCATCGTTAACCCTGGACGCAGTGACTGTCGATTATTCTGTTACACTAGTACATAGAAACTAACTACTGTAACAGAATGAAATAATATTTCAACTATTGCTTCTTATGGCAGTTTCTGCGGTCTAATTGCTCTACTGCTTTTGTTGTTCGATGCTTATTGCTTATACCCATTTGCGTACCAACCATGAATAGGCAGTTGGTTGTTTTAAATCGATTAAGGGACTAATGGCTGATGCCTGCAGTTTCTAAATGGGCTATTGTTCGTCTTCGAAGGCTACCTTTGATAAGCCTCGGGTTTATATTTCATTCATTCCTAGACCAAACATGCATTCTTTGTATATTAGTTGCGGTTTACTAGACCAAGATGTAGAGGTACTCCTCCAGTTAACTCAATCAGGCAAATTAGGTTAGATTAACGTGAGATTCATCTTGATTAGTGTCCTTAGGCAAGGCAGGGCAGGAAGCAAAGATTGGCCGTTTCTTTAGTTAAGCTCCTTTGTAACATCTTCCATTTTTGACATGTTTAAGCAAATACATTTAATTTCTTATCGGGTATTTTTTGTTAAATAGATCGTCGGTATAACATTACGTTTCAAGGCAAGTATTTACAATATTGTATTATAACTGATTCCAGTCGTAAGTCCGACATCGTCTCACATCTAATTGTATTGAACACACCAGTATCAAATTTGATCCTCAGATGAACCTCCGGTCGATCGGTCGCAAGCGCTTCGCCCACCTCTCGGAGTCCCTGGACGAGATCCACGTGGACGCGAACGTGCCGTGGGGCGAGGACACGCTCTTCACGCTGGAGTTCCGAGCTGATGAAGGCGGGAAGTATGCGCTGCACACCTGCAACAACAAGTACCTCAGCGCCTGCGGGAAGGTGAGCTGGCTAGCCTTAGCATTTATTCGGGGGTCCTAGAAGTCCCACCAAATCTGTGATCCGGTGGGAGTTACTCGATGCAAGGTTTTGTTGGCGGAGGATTCCCAATGTTTGCGTACCACCAAGCGCAACAGTGTGACCGGTTGGGAAAGAAAAACCCGAACAAGGTACACAAAACAAAAAATGCAAATAACAAAATTCTAATAAATCATATACAAATCATACTAGACTGGTTAATGTGATGGGGCGATGATGAAGAGACCCCGTGCGGCAAGGCAAGCTGATACCAAGCACTAGGCCTGGTTTATGAAGTTCTGTACATTTTTTGGTAACAGTAATAAGTACTTATATCCGAGCCACGGTAAGACCAAAAGATGCGTCGTAATTTGGGCTTTATAGTAATGTCAAAAATACGTTTTTGCAAAAAGTGCTAGTTATCTAATTTCGCTTCTACGTCCTCGATATATGGACGTAGTTTCCGTCCTGTTTACGATCGATTATTAAATAATATTTACCTAAGGGGTAGATCCGATATTACTGAACTTGTCAATGACAGCCTTCTTCCTTGTATACTAGGTATTTGCTGCTTGATAAGTCGACGTTTCAGAACAAAAAGTAACTATTATAGCTGAATACTGAAAACAAATTACCACAAACGTTTTCTGACACGCAACACAGTAATCTATGTTTTTTCCATACCATCCGACACAATTGTATGATAACATACTTATTTCATACACACAATGTATGCAAACCGTTTCTTCAATTTGTCATCCGCAAGAAACGATTCACTTCACGCAAATGCATATTGTAAGAGAGTACACCTACACTATTTTAATAGACAGTATCCCATCTTCAAACGTGCTTATTGTTATGTTTAATTGTTGTGTTCTACAAAAGATTTTAGCAGCAAAAATATTCTGAATCCACGCGGGACAATAACAGTTTAAATGTGGTATTTTTGTTCAAACCTGATAAACTGGTAGTACCTACTATAAAGTATATGCAGTTCTAGGTATGCATTAGTGCAGTAGTGCCTCTCCGGGTGCCATTTCGCATCGACGAACCACATGTTTATATGAATAAAGAATCTCTATCTGTATGCTCCGGCACTGTTTATGTTAATGTGTCAACACATCGGCACAATGTGCTATTAATTTGCTATTGGAAACAACGCATTGCGAAAATTTGCAAACAATGGCGGAGATGGGATGCGTCTTTGTGAAGTGGTGCTGGTTTTGCACTTTACGATTTAATATAGGAAAGTAGAACAGTGGTGAGAATATATTTTAATTGAAATGTTAAAGACTTCCAACTTTTTAATCATTACTTATGATTGATTGCATCTTCGAACAGAGGTTCGTTTTTTAGGGTTCCGTGCCCAAAGGGTAAAACGGACCCTATTACTAAGACTCCGCTGTCCGTCTGTCTGTTTGTCCGTCTGCCACCAAGCTGTGTCTCATGAACCGTAATAGTTACAGTTGAAATTTTTTTAGATGATGTATTTCTGTTGCTCTATACCAACAAATACTAAAAAAAGAATAAAATAAATATTTATGGGGGCTCCCATACAACGAATGTGATTATTTTGCTCATTTTTATAATAATTGTACCTAAAACCACTATAGGATCTGTGTCTAAAACATGCTCAGTGTAGTGTGTGCAGTAGTTTGCAGTACATATAATGGGTTTCTACAAGGTAATCATAATTCATTAACCACCTATCATGTTTAGGTCTACGAATCGACCGCACCACTAAAACCAAATGTCAGCTAAGCAGCTATAGTTTAAGTTTGCCAACCTCGCAGCCGCAAAGCAATAAGTTGACAAGTGAACAGGGGGCGTACCGTGAGCTCTTAGCGCGATTCAAAACAGAGCCTATACTGGATCGCTTGTCAAAATCCCCATACAAAAAAAAATAAAACGATCCAATATAGGCTCTGTTTTGAATCGCGCTAAGAGCTCACAGTACGCCCCCAGTACCAATATAGAACTATGGCACTATAGTCTGCAAACGCGGCTGAATCGTGCCCGGTTCGCGTCGCGTCGCACGTCGCAGCCAAGTCGCAGCGAATTGTCACACACCGTGGGAACATCGTACTAAACAACTTACGGGGATGTTGACTCGCGCGGTGAACACGGAAGTCATACTGCGTATATCTGTGACATGCAATTTAAAAAAGTTTCATACAATTTTTAATACAAATTATGAAGGTCATAACGTGTGTTAAAAATGTGGTTGAATGATTCGTAATCATTTCTACACCCTGTTCAACATACGTCATAAAAATGACACCTTTAAAATTCAACGTTCTTAGCATAGGGAAAATAACCGCTTACGCTGTTCCTAAGTCCAGCGGTTTAGGCTCTGCGTATTCCCTTGTACGAGAATTAGGTACTTTTTTATATTGTACAGCATAATGTAGCCGAAGACCAAAGATTATAAAGTCCGTTGATAGCTCGTGAACGTAATTTCTCGTACAAACACGACTCACCTGCGCGGGCAGGGGGCGAGGTCACAAAACGAGACAAAGTCATACGAAATGACAAAGAAGGATTTATTAGAAATTCATAGTATTTATTAGAAATTAGTGGTTGAAATACGAAAATTACACCACTAATCTTCGTAGGAGGGGAAGTTGTATCATTGATCAACTGGATTTATAGTCAATGCCGAAGACTATTGATGCTTTAGGTTTACGTAACGTTATGTGCAGTACGAATAGGAACCTAGTCGTAGCCTCAGCTGCAGATGTTCTTACAATAGCCACAATCAAACCAATTACACGCAATTAAGTAATATGTTGTTGTCGAACTTCCGATAGTAGATAGTATTATATGTCTGTACCTAATTCTCATAGTTACTTTGGTGCAGCAACTGATATTCTGACTAATTGATGCCATCACAGAATAATAAATGAGAACTGAGATATTCTGAAACTTGTATAAAATTTATAAAAAATATGTCGGTAATATACATTAAACACACACATTTATCCTCATCGTAGTTTTCTGCAGCTGACAGTTGGCTGCAGTAATAATAGAGGAGGCTTGTGGTCGAGCTGTAATACGAGACGCCATCTTAACTTAATCATACGCCTCATACGGCATTAGGTAGTACAGGCTACTTATCCACGTTGTAGTTACTATGATTGTCGTGATCATGGTGAAATTAGCGGTTGGGACAATCATCCCGTCTTGTCAGGAAGATGGCCGCAGGCAGCTTGTGGCGTGGAAGATGTGCCTGGGAAGCTAATCAACACACAAGCTGTTCTTAAAGGAATGTGATGAGAAGATCGGCAAAACTATCATTGAAGGCGGTATTCAATTCCTTTGGAAATTGCACGCACTATAATGTAAATACCTAAATACCTACCTACCTACTGCGAAATTGGGTTTAACGTCCAAGCAAATTCATCATTTTTAACTCCATGAACTTCTATCATGTGTATTTATGCACTAACTGAAAGTTTCCCCCCACAGCTGCAAGACACATGTACAGCCACATGCCTGTTCAGCGCGGAGTACCACGCCGGAGCCCTGGCGCTGCGAGACTCGACCGGCGCATACCTCGCTCCCATCGGCTCCAAGGCGGTGCTGAAGACGCGGTCTACTGCTGTCACCAGGGATGAGCTGTTCTCGCTCGAGGATAGCCTTCCGCAGGCAGCCTTCGTAGCTGCCTTGAATGAGAAATACGTGTCGGTTAAGCAAGGTGAGCTCCTTTACCAATCATATGATATAGGTACCATAGCAGTACCTACTATGATGTTTTGTTTCCAAATAGTTACTGTTTTTTCGACTTCGATCACATTTTTGCTGTATGATCAATTCAGTGTTCGAACGTAAAAAAACAAGTGTACCCGCACTCAAATTTTTTGTGGTTGGAAATGGTTTATTTTACCGTTTTACCAGATCAAACTCCAGGACAAATTTACCAACTCATGACCAATCAGTTCACAAAATGTTGATCCATTCAAATGTTTTCCATTTCTATTTTACTCTGATGGAAATGAGAAAATATCAACGACAAACACGGAAGAAATAGCAATTACAAGGAACTATTTAAATTGACAACCGTTACAAAAAGCCGATCAAATCGTACAAACATAATCACAATACTCGGTTACAAATTACAACGGTTCCCACCGTCAAAGGCTGTCCAACCAACAATGGTAATTGCTTGTGTAAGTGCTAGCAACAGACAGACAGACGTACAGAGAAAGCGAAGTGAGGCTGGAGGTGCCAGAAACACAGATGTAGAGTGTGTATAACTTCCTATTTTCTTTGTCCGGAACTGGTGTTATCTTATCTAGGCTTCTCTAGCTACAAATATTCTGTTCCCGTAGAATAGCGTAGCTTAGAGTTGAATTACTACAAACTACAATGCAAAAAACTAAAGTGACCGATATAGCTCTTAGAATTAGTAAGTTGAAATGGCAATGGGCAGGCCACATCGCTCGTAGAACTGACAACCGATGGGGAAGAAAGGTTCTCGAGTGGCGACCACGAACCGGAAGACGCAGCGTAGGCCGGCTCCCCACTCGGTGGACCGACGACCTGGTGAAAGCCGCGGGGAGCCGATGGATGCAGGAGGCGAGCAGGCGCTCAAGGTGGCGCGCTCTGGGGGAGGCCTATGTTCAGCAGTGGACATCTTCAGGCTGCTAATGGTGATGATGATGATGACAATGCAAAGCTCTATATAAAACTTTTTACATACATGCAGACATCAACTTACAAAATACCCATTCTATCATTCAAATGAAAAACTGCGAGCGCAATGTCCAACACAAACAACAAGCGAGTTTGCATTTCTCGCTACGTATGCAGATGCATTGTTCCGTTCCTAGAACACCGTCCTCCCTATTGTTCTTACTGACGATTGCTACGTGCGGTATGATGACATCCATACAGATGGATGTAGGAGTGTGCTAAATGTTGATGTTGTGATAATATATTGCTGTTCTTGCAAATGCAAATCAAAACGCATTAATTAAAAATTAGAATAAATTTCCGATCACTTGTTTTTCTTTCGCAACCAACGTCTAGACTTCATTCCAATTGGCTATTATGAATTATTTGTAGCAAATATCTTCCTTGTAAACCTCGGAAGCCACTTGTGTGAGTACTAGGCAAGCAGGAACCGTGAAGAGGCTTCGTAGTGGCGACCGATGACTGCGTTGACCTCACGTTCGACAGGCTTCTCGCTTATCCACAATCTCGCCTCTCTGCTAACGCAACGGTGTCACTCGGGATTTGCGGGGATAACGCTTTGATTTTATGTTTTCCTGGTACTCTGCTTTCAAGTAAATAACCAGACAAAGATATAACTTAACTACTTACAACTTACTTACTTATAACTTCTTGGGTGTAACTTGTTGATATCCTAATAAATTCTGGAACGGACTTTTTCACACCTTTGTTTTTCTATGAATTTTGGCAGAGCTTGTATTTTAAATATAACTATTATAAATTAAATGATCTACAGTTACTTGTAAAATATCACATAGCTGCAGAGTAAATAAAGGTTCAGGATCGCTGGGACCTATTTTGCTAGGTAGAGGGTTCTGTGAGAATGGCAGGTGGCAAGGCACATGCCCTCGTTAAGTGTTGCAAAGTCACGACTGGATGTGCTCAACCAGCTCAGTCAGAGAAATATAACGCTCAGTAATAAAAAGTGTAGGATTTGTGAGAAGTAGCAAAGTTCAAACAGACAAGATCAAAAAGTTATATAATATAGTAGATACAGACGGACTTCACAATAATACGAGTTCTCGGACAAAACATTACCAACACAAAAAAAAGAACCATTTTTTATCAGAGTTGATATTTATCTGGCAATCTGACTAGTTGGGCGTTCGGTCACGTTTGGTAGCGTGTGAGTTTCAAAACATGCAATTCATAAGAAAAGAGTTAAATGTAACTTAGGTACCTACTTATTGCATACGTATTTAGAAACTAAATATTTCATGTTTTTCGGTCAGACGATTTCAAGAAACCTTCTGGAAAAATTAACATTTTCAAGATATTCATAAAAGTTCAGCAACCGCATAAAGCTTCCAAAAAAATTAATTAATTTTAATATCGCTTTATGATTATAAAGCTTATGTCATTATTTTCTATAATGGCTACATTTTATTTAGCGTGTTATATTAGCCGGAAAGGTGGTTGAACTCATTTTTCATTTTTTTACTTTCATTTGTTATGTATTTTCATATGGACATTATGGAAACCATATTGGAGCTGTCGCGTGGTTCTTCCTTTACAACGGTTTCATATTTTTCTAATGGTGAATCCATACAAACTTAAGAGGTAATCCATACAAGATTAAGAAACATAAATATCTTTATTCATAGTAATTTCCGTTAAAAATCTTTCAGTTACTCTACTTGCAGAATTGTAAGTAGTATTAGGCTCCCTTGTAATTTGCCCGTGGCTTTTATCCGTTCGTTTCATGGGTCGATTTCGTTGCAGATTGATTTTATGGGCTTTTCTACTCCAAATGATACACTTATTTGTAAATCAAACTTACATGTATGGAGCCATGACTGCTGAATGCTGACTCATGAATTTCTACTCCGCTTGCAGTTGCGGCACACATTTTCTGAAATTATAAATCCTAATTACCAGCTATACGGATTTATTCGCGATTTCTCGTTCCGTCATTAACCTTAATTTAAACTTTATCTTCTGTGAAAGAAGCGCTGAAGAGCATCCGTCATGTTTTATCATTGTAACGGGGGATTTATTAAAAAGTAGCCAATTAGTGGTAACACCGTGTGGCGCGGACGATGGATGGAACTGTCGTCGGATATAATCGTTGTTCCGGAACCAGGGTTGGCAACTACTGTTCGTGTTTTTCTTGGTTGTTTTACGTATATTGTCGTAATTAATGAAAGGTTTTATGTAATTTATAGAAAAACTGAAAGGGTCAGCGTTTTTTTATAACACGGACAGACAAACAAGCTGACGGCCCGCCTGATGGTAAGCAGTTACCGTTGCCTATAGACACCTGCAACACCCGGGGCGTTGCCGATGCGTTGTCTACCTGATGGCAAGTGTAGATGAAACCTAAGGGGGGACACGCTTACCCAGAAGATACCTATTCACTCTGCTCTTGAATACGCCTAGATTGTATTAATGTGGAAGGAAATACCGTTGCGGGAAGCATGTTCCATTCCTTAGATACGCATTATGAACGAACTACCGAAACGATTTGTGCGAGCATGCGGCACGTTAACGACATAAGGATGGAAGGCTTCACCACGTCTAGTTCCTATTGAAACTGGAATTAACTAGGTATCGAACGGATTCGAACAAAATATCTTTGCCTTGAGAATCACTTTGAAGATTAGTAAAATTAGCTTTGTAGACCTAAATGATGAGATATCTCTTATAATTTATGATATTAGAGACAACCAGCCTTTAAACTATTTATTTACGCGTGACTACTTTTGAAGCTGTATCTTTAAAATCAAAAGCTTTATAAATATTGTATGATAGGTACCGTTACACAACCTCTAACAATTCCATCATGACCGTTAGCTATCAGTGAATACGTGAACACCAGACAATGTAATAACCATATCATCCACGTAGTAACCCTACGCGGGGGGCCTGCGCTCGCGCAGATATTCGCGTAAAAACTCGGGAGAGGCGGCGGCATGGCCGCTTGCTTTCTACAGTTTCTACTGCACGGATGCCTGCCCGCGGGCGCCCGGCGACTAACGCTTATAGTATAATTAAATTGGCGATCTTTATTGATAGTTATATTAAAACATTGAGCCAGATTTGTGGGATGTATGCTCTTAATGTACGTTATGTGCGGTAAAACGGTATTTCCCGTATTAGCAACCGCTGCGGATGCTTGACGGAGTGAAAGGTCTGAATCTGAAACAAAAACATACTGGTTGTAGGTACCTAATAAATAACTTTAATTGTGAACATTAAAATCTAACAGTTTTAAATGTTTGAACCAAAACCTTTGATTTGATATTTTTTTTCATGCCATTTATTCATCTCTGAATATTGCCCCTGAATTGCAGGTCCTTAAAGAGACATGAATATTTAAGTCTATGTTGCCATAACCTGCACCCCAAGTATATGTCCCACTGAAAATACGCCAGCGAGCGTCTAGTTTACATTTTTATGCACTCATGCGAAGCTAGGAGATCGCAAGTGAAGCCAGCAAAGCAACCATAAAACACCATGTCTTAAGTGGCGGCAGCGGGCGGTGCTCTGACAATAATTGCAATAATGCAAATCGAATCACAACTCTGGCTGTGGCATGTCGTGCGGAAACACTGTAATTGAACATCCTACACGCCATACACTCGTGTGGTACGTGCTAATAGTTAGGGCTATACGTGTGTTTACCCATGACCATGTACCTGTTCTTGATTTGCTGATTATCCCAATGACAGACAATGTACATACAGCCTAAACCGTTGAACCTAGAGACTTGGTATTTGGAGGGGGTCTCCCTTTTATCATGCCAGGGGGGTAAGAAAGGGTTTTTGAAAATTCAACCCTCAAGGGGGGGTCAAATGGGGTGTTAAGAAAGACCGAAGAAACGGGATTCACCGTATGCTCTTTAATACGTTATCAATACTTAACTTACCTACTTGTAATGTAAAATTTTAATTCAAAAGCAACAAGTTATTTGTTAACTAAGTATGCCACGGTGAGCGATGAATCTGACCCACTTGCAGTTCTGCATATCATGCGACTGATTGAGAATAAACGCCATGTCAATTCTAACAGCGTGAGTCGACAGAATCTCGCTGAATACTAATATGGTATTCTCATCAACTTTAACCAATCACACAACACTTTCCATTGCATGAATTCTTTTGTTGCTGTGTGTTTATACTTGCGGTACCCGAGGTATCAGCAGTCATACACTTTATTGTATTAGATTGTAAAATACCATCGACAAACACTAAATTCTCTAAGCCATCAACACAATACAGTATTATAGTTTTAGACTTGGCTTGAATTTCCGACTTTTACATCAATAACTAAACTCCCCACTCGGCCTGCAGTCATTGCACATAACGGGAACATAAGGGTTTTTTAGCGAAAGAAATTTCCGCACAAACTAGTATGTGCAGAAATCGCTCTCGCTAAAAAACCCCCGCCACGGCGAAGAAATATAATAAATAAATGAATAAATTCTTTATTTCACAAGATACAGACATTCAAGACATATTATAGCTAAGGCAAATAGATATACACTTGCAATTTGTGTAGGGTAGCTGCTGCCGATCTTGACTTATCGTCTGTGTTTCAGCGTACAGTGCTCTCCCCCGCGAAGTAGTTTAAAAAACTAGCCTTATTATTATAGATATTGGTACAGTTCGTGTAATTATCGTGAGGAAACCGTGTTCAAGTATCATACAATTCTATCCAAGCCGCACTTGTCCAGCGTGGTGGATTATGGCCACCACTCTCCACTTGAGAGAAGCCCAGTGACCAGCTGTGGGAACGCATTGGGCTGTTGACGATATCAATAAAAGGAAAACAACTGTTAGGATCGAAGCTCAATAAATCATACCAAATACGACTCCCCGTGAATGTAAGCGAGCGGTAAGATTGCAATCTACCTGCCTCAGGATAGGAAGAGGAGTTTTACCGTACAACAATAACGGTACAAGGAATAAAAATACCCAACGCTTAAAAACTTTAAGATGATATTAAGTTAAGATTTGAAGCCCGTTACATAATAATCAGCAAATATTGAACACCAGCGGTTGCACCTCGGAGCTAAGAGGCGTGCCATAGCGGTACCACTCGCGGTCGATGGCCGATCAACCGGCTAGGGGGCTGGCACGCGAACACCTCGTAAATAGACGAGCCACTGCTCTTGTCGGTTCTCTAGTCATTTGACTTGTTTATGAAGCTTACAATTATGGAGGAAACATGATAACCATCACTGAATTGGATCAGAATTATGTATACCTTGTCAGTTCAGTCTTCCTAACTTTGGTCACCCCAACTGAGTGGCGCGCGGTTGAAATCGGCCATAACACAATTATGAATTATTGTAAATCTACATCGGCAGATTAATTGCGTCCTTGGTTTCTTTTAATTCGGCCATGATAATTGATTACATCGGATTCCCAGACTTACCAATTCATCAAACCGTAATTTAAACTAATTAATCAGCGATGTTAGACAGACTGATGTTGACAAAGTTGTTATACATATTGCTTTTTATTGTATTTAAGACATACAAAACATAACAATTTACGTAGGTATGTACCTACTTAGCAAATTATGCGAGTAACTTTAAATACATAACAATGGTCTGCATATTTTTGAAGTTCAACTGTACGTTAGTTTTTTTTATCTATTCACAACAAATATCAAGCTTTTATCTTAGAAAATTTAGCCATTTGTAGTACCTACGTCTTAGCTTTTAATAAATAAGTAAGTAATAGCAGTAGCAGCCCTACGCACGGTTGCGCACGAGTGAGCGCCGCCCGCGCAGCAAATCTGCACAGAAATGTTTCCTCCGCGAGATTTGTATTGCTGCGATAGATCTAAGACACGCCGCGTTGCATCAGATTTACTTTGTGCTCATATTAGCATAGAACGAACGTTTGAATTTGAATTAAGTATATCTTTTCCTTAGGAGCGATCATTCACGTTTTTTAGGCTTAAAAGAGTATACATATATAAAGTTTCTCATAAACATATTCAGTTATTTCAGTCGTCATAATGATATTTTCTATCGCAAACTTATGCTCTTATTCAATTCTTGAAATTATTGGATGATCACGATCAGCGATCATAGTCGGTCGTGATTCCTACAAAAAGAATAATGCTGTTCGCCAGCATTCATCTCGATTACATCGTGAATGGAACTAAAGCCTCGCGCCATTACACGGCATATTTGTCCAAAGCAAGCCAGCCTCGAGTGCTCGACTAATAGAAAACTTGCAGTTAATGGTGTTTCAAGTACTGTCTGGTGTCTTAGCGGGGAACAGAGAAAGCATCCACTCGTGCGTTATTGCCTCGAATTTTAATAAGTTTGCTACATTATTGAGATAAGACTTATAGCTGAGAGTAAGCCACTAGTTTATCGATCCTACTCACTGTTCACAGTAACCTTTGCTCTGTGTCAAAGAAGACAGGCCTATCCAGTATCCACTGATTAGATAAACGATGTGTAACGCTAACGGCACATATTCCTGTTGTTTCCAGGTGTGGACGTGACCGCGAACCAGGACGAGATCTCGTCCCACGAGACGTTCCAGTTGGAGTTCGACTGGGGCACGCGGCGCTGGTACATCCGCACCATGCAGGACCGGTACTGGACGCTCGAGACCGGCGGCGGCATCCAGGCCAGCGGGGATAACAAGTCAGTACGGAACTCTAGAACACTCCAACACTCTCTCTTACGCTCTTTGCTCAGCCATTGGGTCCATTTAATTTCATCGGTGATATATTTTTAATTTGCACCTTATTTTAGCGGTGAAGGAAAATGTCGTGCTGAAACCGGCATGTTCAAGATCACAAAATTTGAGGACATGGTCGTCTAGCCGCCCACATTTGCTGGCCAGCCCACAGACTTAGAATATTTTCGTTACTCCCTAAAAGTTTAGACAAAGTAAATAAATATCTATTCAGATACTCAGTGCAGTGTCATGAATCAGATCAGAACTTAGTAAAAACTAAACAATAGTCGCTTTAAAATATCTGTGCTTGTATTGCACATGTAGCCTTTCGTAACTTGTTCTTTACTCAGGGATATAATTTATGGTTTTAAAACTCGATAATAAAGGTAAAATCATACAGTTAGTTTTCTCCCTGATATGGAAACCGTAGCTATTTAAGTATTTTCCTTGTTCACATACTAAGTAGGACCCTACATTAATTATCCTGTTATGATAGCAGAAATGCATTAGCTCAAGATTGGCGCACCAGGGGGTCTATCAAAGATACCATTCCATTAGCATTAACGCCTAACGATTACTCAAAATGTTTGGGAATGACATTGCCTGCGGAAAACGTTTCCTCAGCTAATGCCATTCCCTTAAAAATTGGGGTTAACGTGCGGTGAGAGTAACGAAAAAATTCTAGGTCTGTGGCCTAATAGAAAGGCATCTTTGATAGACCCCCTGCCTCCTTTCTTCACCTTCATCCAAGTTGCCTTTAAATGTATTTGTTGTTTGTACAAGCTACGCACATCACAACATCAACAACCTTTTTGCGTTCACTGCTGAACATAAGCCTCCCCCATTATAGGGGTTCTATGGTTATAATGCGGACAGAGGAGAATCCTACACAACGCAGTGTCAATATCATATCATATCATATCATTCCTTGGATATTCCCTTAGCCGGCTCTTACTTACGGAACCCACGGGAAGAGGTGGGGTAGTACTATTCTTATGTTCGGGACCGCACGGGTAATTTTTAGCTATCGTTTAGCTAAGCCTATTATAATCTGTAGGTCGTCAAACGCGCTGTTCGAGCTGGACTGGCAAGGTGACGGCTCGGTGGCGTTCCGCGCCAACAACGGCAAGTACCTGATGACCAAACGATCCGGACATCTCTACGCCAACGCGGACACCATCGACGATAACTGCAAATACTACTTCTATCTTATCAACAGGTGAACATTCTTTGTTATTTTTTTCTATAGCTTTGACTATAAATCCACGTTAGGCATAGAATTTAGGCGCCTTAGAGGCGATATGGTTGATGGTGGCGCCACTTTGTCTAGGTCGGGGACCGGCTCTCACGTGAGACTGCTGGATAGCTTCTTTTTTTATCTAGTACGTTCATTCGCCAATGTTTCTGTCAACGTGTACAATTTAGTTTCTAATTTTACGGCGGTGTGTAATCAGGTATGAGCCGGTAGTTTCTATTTATTATTTTCAGCTAAGTATAAGGATATTTAAGGCAGTACCTGTGTTTGACTTAGTGGACTTAGTAATTTGAACTGCAGCCACCAGTCCTTGTCGAATAAAGCCTTTTTCATTTGACAAAACTACACTAATTGATATTATACCACTATTAGTGTAATATTAAATATTATATTATTGTGTTTATGCTTCAGTAATACTGATCAAACTAAGTTTTTCTTTGTAGATGCATACAATAGCATTATTACGTCTAAAAAGGCATCTTTTGAGCATGTTGTCGTTGTAATTCCAGGCCGATCCTAGTGTTGAAATGCGAGCAAGGGTTCGTGGGTCCGAAGGGCGTGCGGCTCGAGTGTAACAAGGCCAACTACGAGACCATACAAGTCGTGCGCGGACCTAAGGGTGCTGTTTACTTCAAAGGTAATTAACATACAGTATACTTTTTATTGTATGAGTGAGTTAAATGAGTGAGATGGGTGATGAGGTAGTGAGAGATGAATCTGTTGGAGTGAGGGATGAAGTATTGAAAGATGCAATGAGCGAGGATGTTTGTGCGAGTGATGAGTACTGGTAAATGACCGAGTGAGTGACGAGGTAATGAGGAGTGAATGGTGAAGTACTAAGAGATGAATGAACGATGAGAGATTACTGGAAGAGTGTGTAGGTCATGAGGTAGTGGTTAATGAGTGAGTGAGTGACGATGTAGTGAGGGAGTGAGTGATGAGATATTTATTACTGGACGAGTAAGTGGGCGATGACTTAGTGGCTAATGATCGATTGAGTGTGAGGTAGTGAGATCGTTGGAGAGAGTGCAGAAGACATGAACGGGAGAGCTTGTTGGAGTGAGTGATGAATGAACGAATAACTAATGAGCAATCGATGGGAGATGAGACGTGTGTATGATAAATGACGAGCGTATTATTGTGTAACGCGACTATATTTACGTAAAACTGAAGTGCGCCGTACTTCCCCAGGCCAGAACGGCAAGTACTGGCACGCGGACAGCGCGGCGGTGACGTGCGACTCGGACACTCCGCAAGGGTTCCTGCTGGAGCTCCGCGAGCCGACGCGCCTCGCCATCCGCGCCGCCTCCTCCCGCGACTACCTCGCCGCGCACAAGAACGGCAACTTCCGCCTCGCCGGCGCCGACCTCGCGCACGCCACGCACTGG
Source organism: Ennomos quercinarius (assembly GCA_910589525.2). NCBI lineage: Eukaryota > Metazoa > Arthropoda > Insecta > Lepidoptera > Geometridae > Ennomos > Ennomos quercinarius. The sequence goes on along the minus strand of OU342499.1, from coordinate 16,828,557 downwards.
GAGTACTAGTGCGCCGATGCTGCCGCGGGCTTACGTACGAGACTTGTTTGTTTTCACTCTGACTAGTATAAGTATTACATATTCTTTCGACTCTGACAGCGATATATTAGACGAAAGTGGAGCTTTCTTTTGTTTTTTGTTTCTAATCTGACAGCGATAATACACTACTATAGGGCTGTTAAAAAAATAAAATATTTGTGGGAGTCGAGCGTATGCAACGTACATCTTCATTGATTTACACTCGACATGCATAATATTCTAAAAATTGTATTGGTGTGAGAGTGAACTACTCCCGTTCATTCCGTATAACATACCTATCTAATACTCTTACGAGCCAGTGTAAGATTAGTTCGCAACGCTACGTCTCTCTCACTAAGTTGCAAATTAGCGTTAAAGATCCACTCAAATGAATCTCCGCTGGCGAAAAACCTGTTCACAATACTCTTCCATTATGTATCCGAAATATTCAGAACATGTGTATTATTGTAAAATTGGCGAGAGACTTAATTTCATATCGATTGAGGGCGGCCAAACCGCTTGCTCGTTCCACAACACCAGCCACCATCTTGTGAGTAGCATCCACAAAATGGCGGCGACGAACGACCCAATCAGCTGATTCTGAAGGGAATCCGCTGCCAATGGCATGTAATCCGATGATTGAACGAGAATGTTAGTCAATGTGCAGCATTGATGTCACACATTTTATTTTAAAAATTAACTCTTCGTGGAACGGTGCATGCGCAAGCGCCGCCGGTGTTGCATTTAGTACGTTAAGGTTTATATTGCCGCGCGTGCGAGCGCGGATGTGATCATACGAAAATATCGCTTCACTATTAATTACTATAATCATAGATTTATTTTTCGTATTGGTGTTTAAGATCTGCCGAAATATTGCTTTTTTTTCAAATTAATATTTTTATACGTTTTAGACCGTCGCGTCACTCATAATGCTTGAATTTATTTATTTTAGATGTACGGTATCGATTAGAATGAAAGACGTCGTTTGGAATTAATGTGGAAAAAACTATTTATTGGTAAATGTAGCGTCTAGTCGACGGGTTCCGTACTTGTATCTGCCCCAATACTGTCCTCACATCGCGAGACTGAACCCTACAAATCGGCCCAAATTAAATTTCATTTGTACCGTAATTAATTTAAGTTTAAACAGGGATGACGCAATACCAGACGCGTGCGAGGTCTCTCGGGTTCCAAGCAATGGTTTACCTCTTCATTGCTCAACTACTAACGTGCACGGAGTCTGGCTTCACTAATTATGAAAGTTAAAGCTAGTTTTAAGTTAATGTAAGTAACGTATAGGATAAGCTTCGAGAATGCCGCTTCCGACTATGTTATCGTCCATTCCATGCTTTTTAGACTTACGACGTGGATTTATAAACCATTTTTTACGATTTTATAAACGTTTTGTAAGTGGTGCGTTAGTGTATTGTATATAAGCAATATTTCCGATGTATTTGATATCTTTGTACTTACACGGCATGGGAAGCAGTAATCTCCTAAGGTTTTATAATGAACAAAACTATGTTTATCGAGGGAATATTTGTATGCAGAGTGCTGATACTGGAAATAATATTTGTACGATAACGTCTTTGTAAACTATTAATTAATAAATTATAATCATATTGTACCCATGGTCTTTAATTTACTTCGTACCGACCTCCTGCCCTATGTAGGTTTTAAGTTTTTTATTATTGTAACATTTGCGTTCTTAGAACAATGAGCAATTGTTATTTAAACTTTAAAGGCTGTTAGACAATTCCTAATTTAGGTACAAAGCTAATAAGTATATAAACCGACACCGGCGTCCTAACATAAGGGCACCTTTCTTACAGCAAGCTTGTAGAGCTGGGCGAGTTAAACTGAGCTTTATTGCGTTGTAGCAAGAGTCAGTGTAGCTTCTGTACTATTAAGGGTCAATTTCACCGTTCGTATCACAAAACGAGTTTAATAGAACTAAGTTCTGGATAAACGGGTTTAAATGTTGGTTTCGATCTAGATTTACATCATACAAATTTCACCAGAAACATTTTGATCGCGTTTGTGGAAACCAAGTTTAAGGCCGCAAAACAAGAATATCACAGAGTACCATTTTATAAACCAGAGAATATTGTCTATAATTAAAGGCAAATGTCATGTTTGTGATGTTTGACAGGGGCAATCAGTCAAAACCTGTCAAAACCATCTAAACTCGTTCAACGAGCTAAACGCCGAAAATTGGGCGTTCAGAGTTTGAACTCGCTTAGGCTCTAACTGAGTTCTGTTTATGTTGGTGAAATCAAAATTGTTGATCTAAACTCAGTCACAAGCTTGAACTGAGTTTAGTTTGAATTGATCGCGTTTATTTGTAACGGTGAAATCCGACCTTAGGCTTCTGTCACATTGCTTAGATCTTACTCCGTTGTCTACCATCTCTCTTTGATTATAAAGTCATCATCAGCCCGAAATACGTCCACTGCTGAACATAGCCCCCCCCCCCCCCCCCCATAAAACGCCACTTAGGACGCTTATCATAGGGAGGATTTGCCATAATCACCACGCTTGGCAGGCGTCTTGGTGATCGCAGAATATTATAATATGCCGAGGAGAATGCTGCTGCCCGTTCACTGGATATACATAAATTATATTTTATTAGATATTATCCATATCTCCGACTATAAATTAAATTTTACGCATTAGCATAAAAACTAAAGCCATGATTAATGCGCATTTACTGTAAGTAGGTAGCGGAGCATTGTCATTGCACTGCCTTTTTTAAAGTACTATTCTTAGAAACTAATGGAAGTGGAAGTTCTGGTAAAATATAAACGCTGTGGTATATTGAAAAACTTATATATTTTAATTAAATAGTTACATTAAATCTTTACAGTTCTCCCTAGCTAGTGACATATTGGATTAGCATCGATGCATTTTATTGGTCAAAATTAATAATACAATAATATTAAATAATAATTTATCTACATACCATAAAGTCAATAACCATTCTGAATCAGAGTTAATTATTAGCGAAAAAAAATCAAAGCGGCTCACGTGTTGCCAGCATGAAATAGTACTTAAATATAGTAAAAAAGTGTAAATATTGCTTTGTAAAAATTACCGCTACTTAATACAATTGGTGTTTAGTTTGTAAAATTATTTAAATGCTATTCGAAATTGGCAAGCCCTCCCCGCGTATGTTTCGCACTGGCAACACCCGAGCTCCAATAACTAGTCAATAGTTATACATAATTTACTTAACGATCAATAGTGAGGACAGAAGTAAATAATACAAGTATATAGAAAATTAAATGGAATATGTATTTTGTACGCGATATACATAACGCCAATAGGCGCGGGGGTAAAATAAAGGCTTGTTCTGTTACCTGCATTACAATTATACATTTTTTTCTCAACATAAATCCGTATGATGGAACTAATCGTTAACCGACCTGTAACACGGGCCTCTGTAGAATAGGTTTTACGTAAATTTTCAGGACTACGAGCAGATTAGAACTATTTTGTTAGCGAAAGCCAGTGTTAATTTATATCATGTAACAAGCAGGAGAGGAATGCCAATACACCAAGAAAACAGCGTAGATCAAAAATATGCCTAAAACCGAATGGCGTTTCAACATGAGCGGGTTATAAGTTGAGCGCAGATAATATGCAAAAAAACGTTTTAAGCCTGGCTGGCGCTGCAAAATGAGCAGGCTATACGGGTAGCTACGGCGGGCTAGGTTTAAAACGGTTTTTTTGCATATTTCTGATCTGCGCTCAACTTATAACCCACTTATTTTGCAACACCATCTAGTTTTAGGCACATTTTAAATCTACGCTGTTTTCTTCGTGTATTGGCATTCCTCTCCTGCTTGTTCCATGTTTATATATTCCCTTGTAGTCAAACATGATAGGTAGAGTGCATGAGTATTTTTTCCCATTGCGTTCATCAATCGATCTTAGACAGTTGCCTTGGTTTGACTATTGGAATATGTATAAAAGGTTTAGAACATGCAGTGCGTAACATATTGATAATATTATTTAAATTATATGCAAAGAGCGCCCTCGCTAATTCTATACCTTTAACACGTTACTCAAAGAATACAAAAATACGTTTTCTTACCGAATGTAACACTAACATACCAGATTGCTCTCGAGTATTCATTTTTAACATGTTTTATGATAACTCTTGTTCCTTCAGAATATAAACTTTAATACCACTCGTATCCTACACTTATAATTTGACTTTGTTCCACAAAACTGGAACAGCAACACCCTAGGATTAAACGAAACCGTTTGTTATGTAGTTGCCGACAGAGACCAGCTCATTCAGAACCGGTTAACCAGCTAGTCAGAATCGACATACCAGTTCCTACAAAACTGGCTTACTACCGTATGTAGAACTAGCTTACCAACTCATTCAGGACTGGCACACCAGCTCATTTAAAACTGGCTTACCAGCTTATGTAGAACTACTGGCTTACTAGCTCCTTCCGTACCGGCTTCGTGTCGTCCTAGGCTAAACGTGCGATATATATTTAGAAATAACCCTAAAAGTCGTGGGACTTAGCGATTTAGCAAAGGAAATGGAGGGCGACACAACACGTATTACATAGAACGTTAGTAAGCTAAGGCACGATCAACAACTTCACCTTACAGTAACCTTAGTCGCAGACTAGTGGACTTTCACATTGAAATTACTGAAATATTAAAAAATGAGATTTGCGACTATTCACGTTATTAAAAACTATAATGGGCCTTCGCACCGGTTATACGATATGGTCTTTTGTTACCGACTACGCTGATGATTTGATTTGAACCCATACCTTTTTTTGAACGGGCTAATGCTGTTGGTCTCTACCGACCTTTACAGCGTCACCGGACGGGAGGGGAAGCGCTTAAAACACCCAATCGACAATAGAAAATACGTGTGTGAACACAGCTATGACATTGGATAATCCTAATAAAAAAATTGTATACAGAAGTTTAGTCTACAAGGTTGTCAGTTTTATTTTCATATAGGAAAGCCCACTAGCATCTTTATATAGAATGTCTTACATCCAATGTAGTTTTAATTTGGACCGAAATGCTAAAACTTAGTCATGTTTTCAAATTGTAGTCAATAGTTTATGAAAAATGTAAGAGTCATTTGTCTTTAGTAAATAAATATCGTCAAATTTCACAGAGCGTTTCGGTCCTTATTCTAGGATTCTATAGATGCTATGTTACCTTGACTACGCTACTCTATCCATTGTAGTATGTTCAGATAACCTTCATGAAGAAAATAATGACAATTAATATGACTTTACAATGTTTCAGTGTTAGATCTATTTCTTTATTTCAATTTGGCTTGTAGTTTATTTTAGACAATTTAATGTAGTTTTAGTCATTATATTTTGTTATTTTTTTTATGTCATATTTGGTGTGTACGCTTAGCTTTACAAGTCCATTTAATAATATCCAATATAGGTAGTTCTAGCAGACTTTATGAAAGCCCGATAGAATATTAAAAACAAACAAAATTAGCTTCTACTGCATTACAAATAAGGTACCTGAACATACACAAACCGGTCCTATACTTTACACGTCACAGCGATATTCCAGTCTATAAAAACTTTAATTTACATTATTTTTACCGTTTTATGTTAATTCTAAATATACCGAGGGATTATCTTCTAATCGACCGAAGAAACTTGTTTTAAGCCGATTTAAGTAAATTTATCAGTAGATAAAAATTTAATCGCGATAATACTAATGAATCAATTTAGTCAATTCTTTCGATATCAACTCTAACTTAAAATTAACGGCAAGTATTTAAAAAAATACGTTTATTCTTCACTTGTCAATTATTGTTAAGTTAGAGATGAACAAAGATTATTTTATCGATGATTTTATTAATCCGCAGTCGTTTAGAAAAAGGTCGTTATACCTTTGGTGCTACTATTCGCCTGTCTTATTTATATTATACCTTTAAATTTGTTAACCTACCACCATTTACAGTTAATTTTATTCACTTCTATTGTAAACATAGCGGAAAAGAAAATAAATTAATACCTAAAATTTTATTGGTAATCAACAAAAAAAATTGATAGAATATTAGCTAATTTTGATAGAAGCGGCCACGGAAGAATTTCTTGACGTAGTCTTGCGGTCGAGGGATGCCTAGCCATTTCACGTTTCAAACTTATATAGGTGGCACACTTTACAACACACGCTATTATAAACACTATTGCTTTCTCACTCTTTACACTATCAACAGAGGGAGCAAACACTATACTTTTACATCTTTCGTCAACAGCTCGAGTAATACCCAAGTATTTAGGGTGAGTGTTTTGTGTATGTATGTGACTCCAAAGCAAATTAGCTGTGTATTTGTGTATGTGGCCGCAAGACTATGTGTGCCTCCAGAAGTCACTCGGGATGCCTCGAGCTTTTAGCGATTAGCCTGAGAGAAAACAATTATTATTTTGTTAGACTATGGAACAGTAAACAATTCACGCTGGACTAGTAGACTGGAGTATTTATGCTGTGTAACTTACCCCGGTTACTTGTACGTTTGTCAAACGCATGTTAACTATTATACGCTCATTGGTTGACGATAGCCGATGATCAACAGCCAACCAATGAGCGTTCAGGCTTTTTAAGGTGACATGAGTTTAACTTTAACAATCGTACGCGAAACCGGGAGCAAGCGTGGCAAACATACAGTCCAAAAGATTTTGTTGTAGTAATAGTTATTATTTTCATAAAGTAGGTTAAAATGAATTCAAATACTTGAAAAAAATAAGTAATATCGGTAAATAAATCATGGAGAAATAAGCTTTTTAGTTTCTGGTTTCTGGGGCATGGTGTGGAGCTTCCACAGGATTGCATGTAAAGCTACCACAGCTTAGTAATGAAGTACTATGAAGGGCCAAGAACTGACGTCACTACACATTTGAACTGTCTGTTTCTATTCCTGTATTCCTGTAAATGCTTGTCACTTTGTCATTTTTTGAGATATTTAATTTATGTTTTCACGACGTTTATTTTTTGAGGAACATTATTAATTAAAGCAATAAAAAAACTGCAGGCAACTACCCTATTCTATTTATAAGAAAATAGTTCATTTTAGTTTTTAAATTACTTAATAGGGGACCGTTCGACCGCACGACTTCTCTTCCAGGCGAGCACGTGCCGCGGTAGCGCGCGTCGTCACTTTCCATTAGACTATTTATTTGTGACCCGAGGGCCTCCAGAGTACAATAATCTAAACTCAATAATATATGATAAAACGATCATATTGAATATTATTTTTAAACATCAGTTCATTAATGAAAGAACAAACCTGCTAGTAGCGATGCTAGGAGAGGAACGGATTGGGCGTGTGTCGCTGATTCTGTGGGGACCATGGGGACCCACCGCGCGGGGCCGGCGCCGGCGCCCACGGGTCCCCGCCCATCGGTGGGCCCGGGGGACCCACTAGTGGGCCTGCAGGACCCACCAGTGGACCCGCGGGACCCACTAGTGGACCTGCGGGACCCGCGGGTAAGGGAGCCGGCGCGCCGAACGCGGGCGATGTGCTGGGGAACGTGAGCCCTGTGAGACCCATCTGCTGCTGTTTCAACTCGTTGATCGATAACTTTGCCTGGAATTAATAAAAGAAAGTCAAAAATATTTTATTGACCACCATGTAATCACCAATATAACAAATAAGTAAATAAATAGTTATAGAAGAAATTGTTTTAGGATGAGGAAGGTAGCTGAGTGTGAGCATTAAAAGGAAATTAGTGGTACGCACTTTTAACGAATTTTGCTAGTTGGTATACACAGGTTCTGCTGTTGATGGATTTTTTGTCGTTGGCGATTTTTGATTGGCGTATTTCTGTTATTCAAATGCTTTTCGTTTCTTTCATATTGATCGTACATAAGTACCCCCGAGTGGTGTTGGCCCCGCGCGGGGCTAGGGGTGTCAACCGTTAATTGTTTTCAGAAAAATAATATCTCAGTGTGAGTAGTATTTATACTAGAAGTATCGGTGTAACCATGGAACAAGGAGGAGAGGAATGCCAATACGGGTTTTGGCATATTTCTGAGCTGCGCTCAAATTATAACCCGCTCATTTTGCATTGCCATCTAGTTTTAGACATATATCCGATGTACGTTGTGTTCGTGGTGTACTGGCACCCCCTCCTCCTTGCGGCGGCGCTCGGAGCGAGTGTCGGGCTGCGTACCGGCGCGGGCGGCAGCAGGCGGTCGGCGAAGGGGTTGTGCGCGGGCGCGGCGGGCGCGGCGGGCGCGGCGAGCAGCAGGCGCTCCAGGTTCACGAGGGACGAGTTCTCCCCCAGGAACTGCGACGGCGACTTCTTGATCGCGCCCGCGCCGCCCACCGGTGCGTCTGGGGCGAGGACGAGGAAGGTTAATGACGATTGCATGACACGACACGTGCTCTCTTGCTGTTGGCCTCATTAGTAAACCCAAAGTCGCGCAAGGAGCTATGGAGGGAGCTATGCTCGGTGTTTCCCTGCGAGATAAGCTCCGGAACGAGGAGATCCGCAGGAGAACAAAGTGATCGATATAGCTCTTAGAATCAGCAAGTTGAAATGGCAATGGACAGGCCGCATCGCTAGTAGAACTGACAACCGATGGGGAAGAAAGGTTCTCGAGTGGCGACCATGAACCGGAAGATGCAGCCTAAGCCAGCCCCCTACTCGGTGGACCGACGACCTGGTTAAAACCGCGGAGAGCCGATGGATGCAGGAGGCAAGCAGCCGCTCAAAATGGCGCTCTCTGAGGGCGACCATGTTCAGCTCAGGCTGTCGATGGTGATGGTGGATTACATGACACGAGATCACTTGTCACGGTAGCTTTAGTATATCCCGGCTAAAGGGATGGATGTATGCGGGTTCAAATTTTTCCGTTACAAATGAATCTGTAGATTACGCTAAGCAGGCGATACTGCTATAGAAATCATAAATAAAGATGAACGCCGCCCAATGATCCCGATTTAGTTACATGACTGTGACTGCATCGCCGCTTAACATTAGGGGGTGATCACGGAACTCTGATTTCAATACACAGGAACAATTTCATTCCGAATTTGAAGTTTTCCATAGTAACTTTTACTAGGTGGTAGGACTTTTCTAACGTTCGTCTAGGAGGTACCACCGCTTTGCCAGTTATTCTGCCGCCAAGCAGTAGTGTGCAAGCACTACTGTGTTCCGGTTTGAAGGGCATTATAGCTAGTGAAATTACTATGCAAATGAGACTTTACGAACTGATCTCACAGTCTAGAAAACTTTTTTAGACTGTGTGATGTGTCAGGATGACGTGCGCAGTGCGCGGTGTCACGCGAAACTTTAGTTTGGAGTTCCGAGTGACACTGCAATCTGTTTACGGGCGGCCGTGTCACTTAACACCAGGCGAACGACTAGCTCATCACGTCATTCATTTACATTAAAAAAACCATGTACATAAGCTACGTATTGAAACCGTCAACAAATCCATACAAATTTCTGTTTCTATTAGTTATATATCCATTCTGTGCTATTGGTTGCAATCAAGTTCCGTGGAAACCCTATGTTCAGCAGTGGTTTTCAGGATGGTGATGATGATGATGATGATGACGATGATTATTATGTAACATTAGATGTACCTAGCGCGCTGAGATCGAAGGGGTCCGGCTCAGGGTTGTTGTTGACGCGTCGCTGCGAGAGCGCATCGAACTGTTCCAACTCGCTCGATGATGGAGACGATAGTACCGACGTGGGGGATTTGTTCTGGAATAGACAACCGATTGTTATTTCTAGCATCTTGTCGGTGTTTCCTTCCTTCTCAGTTGTTAAGCCCCAAAACGCAAAAAAAAACTGGAAAAAAATGCCATGTATTGTTCAACAAAATCAAAGTCAAAGTGTTTTATTGCAAATAGGCTATTTATAGCACTTTTACAAGTCAAATGAGATAGGTAGTTAAAATACTTAAATTCAATTATCGTTAATACTGAGCAGATAAAATAACAAAGTGCGTAATGTCAAAAATTGTATATAGCAAACCCATTACAACGTGAGTTTGAAAAAGTTCTCTTTAGCTAACTATAACCTGGGAGTCTTCAAGTCGAGGGTAAACAGGAATCTTCTAAGCAAGCATGCAACATCGTAGACCGCGTCATCACTTACCATCAGATGGCATAGCATGCGCACCGTCGCTGTAAGAATGAGACACACTTAGGCGCTACCAGTCTTGTCACGGTCTCTCACGAGAAAAAGTGTCGAGAAAATTTTCGGAGACAGTGCTCAAATATTGTATGATCAATAAAAACCCATGTTAATTTAGAACGGTAGTCAAATATAGTGTAGAGTATACCTGCAGCAGCTGGCCCGGGGCGGACGGGGCGGCGGGCGGCCAGCGCTGGGCGGGCGCCCAGGGGTCGGGCGCGGGGCTGCCCGCCCCCGACCAGTCCGCGCCCGTCTCCTGCAACCGTGCGGGTGCATCACATATGGGGCGCCCGTCTACATCACTGTAGACGATCTTGTTACTCGTATAACAGATACTGTTGTGCGTACCGGGTATCTTAATAAAAAAAACCCACACAAGCGGACATTTTGGGAAATTCTTTATGTACTTAAATACATTTTAAATTGTAGTCATTCTGGGAAGTAGTCATTGTAAGAAGAAGTCTTTATAAAAAAGTTGTCATAATGAGAAATCAACCAATTGAGATAAAAATTAGGAGCGGACATTTTGAAGAGTGGTTTTTATGTACCTAAAGGTACTTTTTATGCTACACCAACAGAACACTCCGCAAGCACAATGAAGTGAATTATTGTCTGCGCGTGAAGTCACTGCAAATAAAACCCTTTCAAAATTCATGAAACGGAAAATATTGCCAAATCGTTTTTTCTCGCAAAACCGAGATTGTTCTCTCGAAGCTTTTACAAATTTGTGCGTGTGACGTCACTGCGTGTTTGAGCTGTTAATCCTCATCAAGATAACAAGGTAGTTCCAGATCCAGAACATGGCCTGGCTCCTGCATTAAACGTAATGCGGCGAAGGATAGAAAAAGAGGCGAGTTGAATTTTATTTTAGCCTTGCAGCACTGTGCAAACTAAATTCAGCTTTATTGCGTTGTAGTAAGAGTTACAAATAAAAAGAATTTCAACGCTGCTAGCCTAACATAATATTCAACACCTCTCGCCTTTTTTTCTTATCTTTTCCACCGATTTTTTATGATCGTGTCGTTTTTTTCTTTTTATGTAAACTAATGACGTGAAGAGCTAGTCATTCACCTGATGTTTAGCGTCACGGCTGCCCACAACAGAGTGCAGTGTCACTCGGTGACACAGTGACTTCACACATAACTTCGTAAAAGACGAGCACTTTATTATGCGAGTAAAAAGTCGTGGTAAGATTGTTCCCTCCAACAATATTAAAATTGATTTTAATAATTCTGTGCTATTGCTATTTAACATTTAATGAGATGATGAGAGGAAGACAAGCTAGCTTTACAGAAAATGAAAAACATATTGAAGTAGTTTGGTAGTAAGACTTCTTTTAATACTACTTTGGCAACCAAATACAACAAAAGCACCTTTTCGTAGCTCATATCTGTTACTATCTAGCGCATTATTAGGTACTCACTTAAATTTATTGAAGAATAATTAATTTAATTTCGTATCAATTTTAACTTTATCTACAAAAATAGGACTAGCATTAGCGTTACATTAAAATCACACGACCTTACCATCGGATCATATAAAATGTCGTAGTCCATTTGATACGACTGACAAAATAAATAAACCATTTCAGGTATATTGTAAATTGTTAAAAAACCAAAGAGAGAAAAACGAAAAAGATACAAAAATAATTAAAAGGAATAGTTTTTGGTTTCCCGCGGCCAGTAAAATGGTGGGAAATTTTCTGCGGCGCCATTAACCCGCCTATTCTAATAATATTTGGCAAAAACATTGGGGACCAAATGTGCGATCACATGCGCTGCAGTAGAGTTGGTCAGCACTGTTGTAAGTATAAGTGCAGGAAGGTTTGACGCGAACATTACGAACGAGGCGCTTCGCGTCTGAGTCGTCAAGTCGCAAAACATCCAATGTTTTGAGACCTTTGTTAACATAAGAGCTTTACAAGGCTTTCCCAGCAGTTGTGATCAATGACGCACGCATTAGGGTGTCTTTAAGAACGTCTCCGTAACGAGTTCGATGTACTAAATACAAGAACGTTTTTGGTCGCGAGGTGTACCGTTCGCAGAAGTACTAGTATAGCTGTATGTACCTGCGCGGGCGGCTGCATGGGCAACACCCAGGGGTCGGCGGGCGCGGGCGGCCCGAGCGTCACGTCCAGCAGGTCCAGCAGGTGCGCCCCGCCCTCCGCGCGCGCCGCCGGCTCCGGCTGTCTGCGGGCCGGGATGTTTGCTTATTGCTTACACTGACGCCTATATATCACATCATTTATAAGGAGGAAGCTATACTTGACGACATATTATTTTTATAGATCATTTTGATATTATAAATATTTTAAATTCTTCGTTATCAAATTGGTTATCTCTAAGGTAGGCACGTAAGGAACGTAGGGCCGCCGCCCTAGGATCCACTCGCCCACTTCATTCTACTGGTTCTTTCACCACACTTAGATCCTAACAACAACCAGAAAGCAACAACTAACTGTACATTCTGTTGAAGACAGTGGAAGCATCCGTAAAGCCAGCAGGTCTTCTGGCACACGACTCCTGGCTCCGGCCAGCTGACAGGAGACCAGCCGTATTCAGGTATGGTTGGGAGACGGAACTGTTGATTGAGGTACTCTTGTACTCTGGAGGGAGGGAGGAAGTGGAGGTAAGGGATGTGCGGTTAAGGGGCGATGTGATTTGGTTTGGTTCTTAACAGCATGTATTTAATAAAAGTGCAGTCCTACACAAAAGTATTGTCCCGTATAACTAGACCCCCACCACCTAAGAACGTGTACTCACTGAAAGTCCTGCTGCGACTGGCTGAGCGCCAGCTGCAGGCGCACGTCGTCCGACCTGCGCCGGCGCTCCTCCCGCTCCGCCTCCTCCCGACTCATTGCGAGCGCGAGCTGCAGCTGGAGCTCCTCCTCTCCGGCCGTAAGGGGCCGCGCTAGTTCGGCTTCTGCTCGTCCACCCGTCCATTCTGCTGTCTCACCGCTCAGCTGGAAATTATTATTTTCATCAGACTCACTCAGATTTACTTTTTTGTATGGTCTCATACATCACCTGATGTGAAGTGACAATATGGCCGATGGCTATGAATTAATTGAAAACTAGCTCGAAAATGAGGCTGCCGGAACGCAAGTTCAAGTGCTTGGCGAGCTAAGGTAAGGTAATAATTATATAGACATATTTTATTTTATCCCGCAACAGTACAAGTATATTGTGGACAGGAAAAAAACGCAAATACTTGTACTATGTGTGGGTGTTGTGGGAGCATGGTCCTCGTAGTTCCTGAGTCCCTAGATACAGGGAATCCCAGTTAGCGTCCAGGATCTATGTAAATGATTGTTTTGTGGTGTTTCTATTCTACATTGTGCTGGATTGCTTGCACCTGTTGTGGAAAAGAGAACATTTTTTTTCAAACTCGTATTGTAATAGGCTTGTTATAAAATATTTTGACATTAAGCACTATGTAATTTTGCTCAATTATGCTTGCTTAGTGTGTATAATATTTCAATTTTGATATTTTTAAACACATTATTTAGTTTTTACTTGTAAAAGTACTAAAAATAGCCTATTTGCAATATAAATTTTGAGTATTTAGTTTGGTGTTATTTATTTACTTTTATTACAAGTAAGTAAACTTTATCATGTATAAGGCATGTCGTTCCCCAAACTAGACATGAACAAATTGTATTTACAATTTTAGGGATAACCAATTGACCTGCAAGAAAAGCAAACTAAAAATAGTGTCCAGCCTCGGGGAGCCATTGAATGCAAGAGGCAAAGAGCCGATCAAAGTGGCGCTCTATGGGGAGGACTATGTTTAGTAGTTCTAGGCAAGCGCGTTACATCCTAGACCGCATCGTCACTTACCATCAGGTGAGATAGTGGTCAAGCGCAAGCCTACCAATCAATAAAAAAAAGTAGTAGTGCTGACGTCCACTGTCCAATAGGCTGACAATGACGATGATACAGGGCAGGCCAGGCAAATAACAAGCTGGGTAGGTTATAACTTGCCTTAAAAATAACAAGGTAGCAGGATCTCAACTGAGTGGTCAACTGTACAGTTAATATAAAGTTTAGTTTATCACTCACCGCAGGGTAAGTGGGGCTAGTAGGTGTATCTAACGCTGCATCACTGCCGAACCCGCTGGCGCTCTGTGCGAACCGTTGCTTGGCCTTCATGGCGCGGTCTCGCTCCGCCTTCAGTCGCTCTTCATCTTTCAGCAGGATCACCAGCTGCTTCGCCTTCTCGCGGACGTTCAGACCTGAATAGAAAAGAGAATAAAACAGTTAATTTTTAATGTAGGTAAAGGAAAAATTTGAATCACAAACGGGATTTGAAAGTAGTACTAAAGTTGGAAGTACCAAAATTAGTACAGACGATTATTGTACGACCCGTACGGCACAGCCTGATACTTGGAAGCCCATGTACACTAATTCGGGGCCGTATATTCCCGTTTGTACAACACGAGCTTTGCAATATTTTGGTCGTGCATTCCTGCTTCCCAATATAGCCGTTCGTAATAAGCGCTGTGCAACCTGAGTTAAACTTTATCGTATCACAGCAAGAGTTGCTATTTATTTAAATTAGTTTGCGGAGTGAATATTCTGATGTATACTGTGTTCCATAATCTTAGATTTTTTATGTAAACAAAGGGGATAACAGTGCATAAATATATTTTATAATAGTAGTTTACCATATTTTACCAAAACAGCGTTCAATTATTTTTTTCTGGTCGTAATCTGATCAACTATAAAATTATAATCGTTTTGTACTATCTATTTTAACGTAACATCTGTTCTATAGAATGTTATGATAAAGGAAACATTTTTTGATAGAAAATATTTTATTATACTGGTAAGACTGTAGAGGTTCTAAACATTTTCAGGAGAACATCTTTGCCGCCATCATTTTCTTTCATTCGTTTTTGTTTTCTCGTTCTTCCCCCTGCGTTTGTGCAATTTTATTGTGTTTTTTTTTGTAAACTGGTTGGTTATTGTTATTAGTGTTTAATTTGTTGTTGTTCTATTTTTTTGTTAAGTATGATCAACTTCTTCACGAAAGTGCGCAAAATAGAGCCTCAGCCGGGTCCCTCGACCTCAAGGAACTTATGTCAAGAACAAAAAATCTGTCACCAGTCAAAAAGCGGCCGCGGAAATCTTTGAGTGCCACGAAAAAACTCGTGGTAATGAACGTTTACAAAGAGAGACATACAAGAAGTGGCCTGAGGCCGAACATTGGTCACTAACAGACCATGCAAACAAAACAGCTTAATCAAAATAAAAACAAAAATATTTTACACCACGGAAAAATGTTTTGTACAACTGGCATGTCACTTTGACAGTGACTTTTCGTGACATTTCTTTGTTTACATAAAATATCTAAGATTATGGAACACAGTAGGTATAGTACTATATATGTATTCTGTGGACCAACACAAATGCTGTGAAGATAACACCTGCCAAATGTAAAGATTTGGTTTATACAAGTGTCGAAGGACAATTCGACTTTTGTAACGCGAGCGGCTATTGAGAAGAACTCTTGACCCGGCGTCTGTGTTTCCGGAGAGCTGTGAAGCCCTATTCAAACTGCCGCGTTATTTGTACCGCTGTGGGTAGTGGTATACCGCGCGGGATTCCGCCCGGGTAATTTCTATGAAGCGCCGAAGTGAATAGGGCTTAAAACTAGATGATAGACTAGAACTAGATGTTTTCAAGAGGAGAATGAACAGGTTTCTTATCAGCGAGCGTGCTACAGAAGGTACACCATCGACCACAGATCAGGAGAAATGTGGTCAAACGCAAACCTATCCCATATTAAAAAAATCCTAATAACAGTTTCCGCACCCTGGTCCTTGCCCTCCTCCATATACTGGAAGTCCTTAAGCGTTTGTATAGCGTATATATTCTCCTTGCACTGTAACGCCACGCGGTCACTGCCGGTCTTCAGGAGGTACTCCATCAGCACCAGCGCCTTGTACACGTGCCGCCAGTTCTTGCCGTGGTCGTTCAGCCGCTTCCATACCATCTGGAATCAGGGTTTAACATGTTAATGTTACAGGGGTAGATTCTCGCGAATTCGACTTGTCTTTCTTTTTTTTTTAATTCAAAATTTGTTTAGTGGCTTTTCCCACATGGTAGGCCAGCCCCATTGTCTTTTGTCTTTTTTGTTTATATTACGAAATCAATTGGAACGATAAGGGCATCAGAAAAGTTGAATTCAGACGTAAATTTTTGATGGATTTACCATATAAAATCTGTCAAAAATGACAATAGAGAGCGATTTAATCGTTATTTTAATAGATTAGGGAGCCAGCCTAAATAATATTTAAATCATCTTGACATCGCTTTTGGGAATCGTCATAGACATTTTACATAGAAATCTGTCAAAATTTTACAACCAACTTACTTAGCAATTTACTTGCATGTCCCGGCTTTAGGGATGGATGGATGCGGGTTGAAATCCCGTTCGTGATCCAATTTTTCTTTTACATTTAAAGTTAAATATATAGTTAATTTTTTATCCTAACTGCAAAATGAAGTGGGGCATAATATAGTATAGAGTGTAATTATTACCTGCATGATCTCTGTAAATGCCATCACATTGTACGTGAGATCGGCGATCTCCGCCATCAGAGTGGAGGATGGTCCCCATGGGTCATTCGATGTAGCCTCGCGCACTTTTACCTGCAAATGTATAGGGTAACTATTATGACAAGTATCGAGGTGCACATCATTGTTCAATGAATGCCCTGAAATCAGTAGACCAACGTGTTTCAGGCTCCTGAATAAAAAACATATTATTCATATCATCTCCGGATTCTAACAATTTCTGCAAAAGTTGTTAAGGTAAACAACAACCTAAGGTTAACAGTTTTGTATTTTTTGTACATAGTTTGTGGTTTCCGTTCTTCCTCATGTTCACCTTGACTTAAGGACTTTTAGATGTTCACTCCCTAAGCATCCTGAACATGAACAAGTTTCAGAAAGAATCGATAGGTCCCCCTGCTCACACACTCAAACCTTCTTTGTTGACTATTATGGACCCTAAACCCTCTACTACCAGAAAGATCATCATCATCATCAACCGCCTGAAGACGTCCACTGCTGAACATAGGCCTCCCCCATTGAGCGCCACTTTGAGCGGCTGCTTGCCTCCTGCATCTATTGGCTCCCCGCGGTTTTCACGAGGTCGCCGGTCCACCGAGTGGGGGCCGGCCTACGCTGCATCTTCTGGTTTGTGGTCGCCACTCGAGAACGTTTCTACCCCATCGGTTGTCAATTCTACGAGCGATGTGGCCTGCCCATTGCCATTTCAACTTGCTAATTCTAAGAGCTATATCGATCACTTTAGTTCTCCTGCGGATCTCCTTGTTTCGGAGCTTATCTCGCAGGGACACACACCGAGCATATCTCTCTCCATAGCTCGCTGCGCGACTTTGAGCTTACTAATGAGTTGGAATCAAATATATTTAAATACTCATAACGATTGAGTAGTTTTGTCTTTTAATACACGAGTTTTAGATAGGTATGTATTTGTTTATTTCTCAATCGTCTGTAATAATTGACACAAAGGCCATTCTAATGTTAGAAAAATATTTTTAAGTTTTATTTGGCCAATTCATCTCGTAAAATGGCTGCCATTGGCTATCCTATAATTTGTTTGTGTTGTGTATCCTATTATTTTGTAGAACTGTTAATGAATGGAACTCACTCCAGGCTTCCTTGTTTCATGACAAATATAACTTGGATGCAGACTAGAGTGAATAGGCGCCTCATTTGCCGACGTGCTACACCAACGACCACTCACCTACTCGTTTTGCTACACCTTCGACTACATCACGTAACATTGAGTTGGAGTCAAATGTTGGCCCATTCGTTAAGTACGAATGGGCCAACGTTTGACTCCACAATCATATCAATGGAGATATACTTTTAAGGGGTGATTTTTCAATGGCTGGATAAAAGTTATTCATTAGATAAAACAAAACACTGTAAAATTAAAAAGCGAATTTTATAAGCGGAATACTGAAAATTAAAATGTTTTCGTTTTAGCTGGTTTATAATTTGGAATAACCTTTATCCAGCCATTGAAAAATCACTCCTAAGTAGAATAAACTTGAGTAGTTGAAAAGAAAGAAATCTTTTTTCCATGCTTGAATGGGCTCACGTTTGACATCATCTCACCTGATGGAAAGTGATAATGCGGTCTATGTTAGAGCACGAGGTGCCTGATTTGAAGAGACTCAGATTGTAATTTGTAAATCGTTCCTTATAAACTTACCCCCTTACTAATAAACGTTGTGTAGCGGAAATAATATAGTTATAATGTGTTTTGTTTCTCTTTATCACATTTGAAATAGGCAAAGATAAAGCAAGAGAAAGCACTATGTAGCTGTGCCACTGTTGTACAGTGCTATTAGTAAGGGGTTAGAGTATATAATACTCGCAAGCTTATAAACATCGATTTTATGACATCCTCATGGTGTTAAGTGTAAACCGCCTTGGCTATCGTTACGACCATCAGATCAAGGTAAACAAACACGGTTAAATATTCTTTACTATGTAAATAACTACATACCTGAGCATCAGAGTAGTTGTGCGCTAGGTTTTTAATATTTCTCCTTAGCCCCGCCACGTTTACTTGCATTTCGTCCCGTCCCCGGGGCATCTGTAACGTAAAATGTTACTGTGACAAGTCGGAGGGAACAGTGCTCCTAGACTTGCAAGTTATAAATCGGCGGGCACAGTGTTCCTTCATACTTGAGCATCAATCGACTGAGCACAGTTCTACAGGCCTAAAAGTACTCTACGCACCCTTCAATCTGTCATGCGATTTGTTGACTCAATCTGCTGGATGGGAGCTGCAACACGCCTCCACACGATGCAATTCACTGGATGGTCGAGCACAACATGCCTCCGCACGATGCAATTTGGCGGATTGAGTCAACAAATCGCGTGGCAGATTGTATCGTGTGTAGAGTACTTAAGCCTTGTAAATTATATATAAATCGAAACTGTGTTCCTACTGACTTGTATGTTACAAATTAGCGCAAACATGTCCTATTATTATGACTCGAAATCATCAATCTTTAGAACCATAGAACAATAATAAAACTGGCTTAAATTATTTATGACGTTTTAAACAATCTTAGAGATCTAGAAATTGGTAGAATAGGTGTAGAAAATGGTTATCACCTTAGAGTAAGTATACAATTAGTTAGCACTAAACGGTCTTTATCCACGTATGTATTTTTATTTATAAGTATTAATTAAATTGATAATCTTAATATAATGTTAGTACTACTAGTTAGTTTTACTAGGTGGTAGGACTTTTCTGCAAAGTTCGTCCAGGTAGGTACCACTGCTTTGCCAGTTATTCTGCCGCCAAGCAGTAGTGTGCAAGCACTACTGTGTTCCGGTTTGAAGGGCATTGTAGCTAGTGAAATTACTGGGCAAATGAGACTTTATGATCTGATCACTCAGTCTAGTAATCTGATTACTTGACTGGGTGATGTCTCAGGATGACGTGCGCAGTGCAGTGTCACGCGAAACTTTATTGTTTTAAAATTCCGAGTGACACTGCAACTGTTATGGGCAGCCGTGTCGCTTAACACCAGGTGAACGACTAGCTCGTCACGTCATCCAATCGCATAAAAAAAAAGTAATTTGTACACCTTACAAGGAAAATATGCGTAGAGGTGTAGGCAAGCGCCATGAATGTGTTTATTCAAGGTATACACTATAAAATACATTTACGTTTATTTTCCTTTAGCGTGGAACAGAGGGGGCCGATTCTTGGAAATGTCGAGGGCAGAATGACGTTAATCTATGTTGAAAAATGTACTTTTTTTTAGAAAATGTATTTTAGATATTCTCATTTTGACTTGTAAAAGTGCTTAAAATTGCCTATTAGCAATAGGCTATTTATTTTATTTAGGCGGGTGACCGCTACTGCACAAATTGGTATTTACAACTAAGCACTACCGTGCTTCGGAGGGCACGTTAAGCCGTCTGTCCCAGTTGTTGCCTTAAGACAATAGTCGTTAAGCCAAGCCAGAAGCCTTTGGGCGGTCTAAAAATTCTGACACCAGGGCTGACCACTTGCCTACACGAGAAGAAGAATAACGTTATAGGACTTTCTATAAAATTAACAACTTGCTTGAAACTTATTTATTTAGACTTTTATTTAGTTTTAGCCATCCTAATTCATCAAACTAGATCTTTAGTGTCGTACAATCAATAATCTTTTTTAACGGAAACGCGAGAAATATCTATTACATTATATAATTATATTGTTGTTGCATTTTTAAACATTGCATTTGATTATCTGTGAAATAGAGAAGTCGTTTTTTTATCTACGGGTTTACTGCGGTGGATCTCGGCGCAACAAATAAATGTATCGTACCTGATACGTCTCGAATTAAAAACAAGGCATTTATAGTGTCTATATAATATAGGTGTCTGAGCCAGTTTAGTAACATATGGCACTAATTATAATTAACTTTCAAGATTCGCGGTCAAGCGGTAATTGGCTTTCCACGACTCAAATACGTATAGGATTTCACAAATATATTTTTCATTTGCTGTAGCTGTAGATGTCTCATGTGGCTTCAAGTGGTAATTCATAGAAATGCTTAGGGACACTCGTTGACTAGTCTAAAATTTTAAAACCAATAAAATAAACATTCAATTTACTTGTAATGTTTCACCAAACATAAATCGACATATGAACATTTAGACTTTTGATTTTATTATGCTAATTGTGACGCTGACCGTGCATCATTATAATAACTACACATTTATTATATGTAGGGGGGATACATAGTTATGTATAAATGATTCGAGAGAAGGAAAGAATTTTAAAATTACTCACTACTATTCTACGTAAAATATGCATTTTAGGTGACACATTGCTATAGTTTTATAGCAAACCGTCTATATTAGACTAAATGGATGTTGGCCCCAAAATAAATTGAATGATATTTACTGTACATATTGTCACCAGTTTAACGTTGATATAAAAGTCATCAATTCAGCAAATATATAAAGTCACTTGTCAGGATATTATTTGCGTACGTATTCTATCTTCTATCTCTTCTATATCTTTACCTAGCCTACCGGAAATTGGAATAAATAAAAAACACCCTTGCTTTTCACTAAATATATATTGTCCAGCGAACTGAACACACGACTCACAAAAGAGTATGTGCGGAGTTGCGGACACGCGTCTCAAAGGCTACGGAGGAACTAGAAGGGAACCATCGAATTCAACTCCTTGCAACTGCCCCTACGACTGCTTTACGACTGCCTTACAACTGCCTAATGATTTAATCTCGCGCCCTTTATTATAGGTCGGCGCCGCCGGCGTCGTCAGTAACGTAAACAACGTGTGACCATACAGAAAGCTAGACTTAAGACTAGATACATAGTAGAAATAATAACCCTCTTTTTACAACAGTCGGATAACAATTTACCACCGCGCGCGCCGGTTCTTAATCAACACAATTAGAAAAAGCCTTAGAAAAGAATCGTAAGCTCGTATTTTGCTCTGGATTGATCAACTGACAGCTCATACATATCTAACAAAAGACGGAAGGTGATAAGATTTCGCCAAGCGTCCAAAACATAATAAAAACAAGTCTATTCATAAGCTGACGACTGATAAGCTACACTTCGGATTGTTATCAAGTTATTCGTCAGGTCAATGCTCCAGGTCGGTCCACTTCCACTTCCTCGACCTATCCGACAAAGAGCGTTATTTTGGCCCGCGCCCGTAAACAAAGCGGGCGTGACTGCGTGACCGCGTCATTTTACGTGTATTTTTATCACGATGCTAGCGACCCCAAACATAAGACATTTGACAGTCTGGACCGGCTTGCCCTTCATGAATGATGCAGAGATAGGTTTTGTATGCGATCTTTGTACTTTCCTCCTTTGTGTATCTTTACTATTATATATTGTGCTTTTGGGGTCGGGTGGTACAATAACACGCGTGAAGAACTTTCATACTCATCTCATGTATGGTAAATATTCTACATTGTAATTCAACATTGAGAAGTTGGAGAATATATTTATTTCCAGACTCAGATCAATCACAAATTGTTTCAATTTCTCAGAACTACCTAATATCATCTGCGACGTTTAGGAAATTAGATAACAGGTATAGTCTGCAAATGGTACAAAATTAATGCGTCATTAGATTGAATAACGCGACGTTATCCATCTGTTGTGTGAATCCCCACAGCATTGTAATCTACTACCAAACTACACCGATGTTTACTTGCTAATCACCTTACATTAATTTTATAGACTGGACGTAAACATATGCAAGTGGAACCAAAAACCTTACTAACGCTGCAGTCTGTTAATGAGTTATGCTATATTTTATAGCGGTGTTAACAAGAATTAGGCGGTGCATGGTAAAAAAACAAATAGAGCAGCAGACAAAGAGCCATCGCCGGCAGCAAGCGCTGTCAAATCTAGCAGGTTTTCAATGGCAACCACCCTGGAAATTAGAAGACCAATTCTGGTAATTATAGCTTGGTTCAGTCTCGTGGGTGCCGTAAGAGCCGGCTAAGGGAATATCCAGGGAATGGGAAGCAGCATTTTCCCCGGCACATTAAAATCTTCCGCGATCACCATGCCGATTGTCGAGCGTGGTGATTATGGCAAGTCAGGAATACCCTCCTCCTATGATAAGCATCCAAAGTGGCGTTTTATAGGGGGAGGACAATCAATGTTCAGCAGTAGACGTCTTCCGCCTGTTGATGTGTTGTCTCTAGATAATCACATAATATCATTTCAATCTCGAGTCCGTCATTTCTGTTCGCAATATTTGACGTGTTTTTTTTATCAAAGAAACACAAATGTGCGGCTTTCATGAGACTTTGAAACGTTTTAAATTACGAGAATTGGCCTTCAGGTGCAAAATAGACCAATTCGAGACGTGATTTCGGTCGTATTAGTCATTTTTGCGATTTCCTTTGCAATTATTTAGCTCACAGCAAATCTACAGATACCGCTGGAGAACTATCATTTAGCGTTTCTTGTGTATTATTTTGTTCGGAGACCGGATAGCCCGCGCGTCGATATCCGCATATTTGCCACGACAATGTTAGTAAGTGCAAAAACGAATACACAGCTGAAGGCACTACATTTCTACGTGACCACTTACTTTTAGTGCATTAATTGCTGTGTATTAGCTTTTAGAAATATCAGCCGAATGTTGTGTTGCGGAGTCGCCGCTTCTGTCGACAAATCACACAAATATACGTCACACAATCCCGAAAAATATACAAACACATGCAAGACAACAAGATATACATTATACATATACAATTTACAGACAAAATTATATTGAACTGATCAACAACATTTAAAACACATTACATATGGTTTCACCTGCAAACAATAATTCATCGAATACAGTTTTCTAAAACACTAAACAGCTGCTTCCAATAAAAGTGGTACGAAACCTGTATGATATCGTTTGTTAGATCGTTGACCGACTCACCTGATTAATCGACCTCAATAAATTAATTTAGGACATCGGTTTCAGTGACACACTTCAATCCATCCAATACACACACACACAGTTAAACACTCGATACATCAAATCACAATACTATTAACATAAAACACATAACAACATGTTCCAAACATACATTCAGAGATTCGATATAAAGCGTGGAAGTTATAACTCAAAAGTACGCAAAATCGTGCGTCGCAACGTGAGGCTAAGCAGGCTGTATTGTCTAAACTAAAGAGAAATGAGACTTTAAAGCCGGCTGTACACGACACAACAACCGTGTTGGTTTATGACGAAAATGTGATTCAGCGTTGTCGGAATCGCACTGTTTGCTATCAGAACGCATGATGACTAACAAGCAAACGAAACGCGCTAGTTAGGCGTTGATAACAATCTGTAAACAACCATACATTTATTAATCGACGGGCATTTTGTAGATTTTACAAATGTAATTTGTCGAAGCTTTGAGAATTTTCATTGTACACAAATATACGTACATAACTACATATTATAACTATGTGTTAACGATGCCTACAGCATTGACTACCGCAATAAATTGTTTATTGTTTGTGCACATCGCTACTTTCATGGCGAGAAAGCTGTGACCTTGTTTCTTGCATTGGCATTTCTCAAAAAATTGGGAGGGACACTCGAAGCAACCACAACGAATTGCTATTCAACAAATTGTTAGACATGTAAGTAGTCTTACAACTACTAACACAGTATCTACATTCTTAATTACGTACGCAATCTTTTATTTTTATTAGTTGTTGTCTTTTGTCATGTTGTCCGTTGTTGTCGTGTTGTTGGTACGTGTACAGGCACCCTTACGACGTGTAGGGTGGTTGGATAACGGTTCAAGTGGGAGGAAGCACTACGAGCCTTTACTTACACGCCAAATGAAAACGAAACCAAGCAGCTACCTAAAGGGGGAGGGGGAGAGAAAATGGCTTTGTACGGGCGGGCGAGGGAAAATAACTTGCGCTAACTTCTAATATGACATGAGACATGTCTGAAATCATCTTATATTCAGCCATTGAATAAAAAAAAGTAAAGTTATAGAAAGTTAGGTATTATGATGTACCTAATGTAAATAAATAATGAAATAGAATCTGAAATGGGCAGATTAATCATACGACTAGGTATAGATACTAGAAAACCTGTTACAATTTGCGTACCTACGTGTAATCAAATACTAATCCATTAATACAATAGTATAGGTATTATTGAGGATTTAAATTTAACAGACGACATGGAACACTTTACTGTAAACGGATAATTGAATTGAACAGCTCTTTTACAAACTCAATCTAATATAGATCTATTATTTGACAAGGGTCATTATTAGATATTAAATCTCGTTTGTGCGATACCTATGCATCTAGAAGATATATCAATTTCTAACTATTCTATTTTAAAATGGAAACGATGTTCAGACAAAGAACGCAAACAATGAATGTTTACAGGCGATGCTTTCAGTGTTTCAGTATCATGACGTCACTTGTATGATAACAGCTCGTATCACACAGAAATGTGCTATTATCACGATATAAACAAGTTGTAAACATTCCCACCTTTTATACATTGTTCACGAAATCAGAGGTCTTATTTTGCTGGTGATGCATGAATTTGATAAAAACTGATAATGGCACAGTCAATACCTTAGACTAGACATTCTAGATCTTTCTAGAGACGTCGTAAATACGGCCGAGTAACGCAATATACCTGTTAGACCGCCAATTTTGGTTATTACATTGATAACGGTAGAAGCTCCTAGCAGATTCCATATTTATTATACCAGTAAAGTACAATAAAACATGGCGTTTAATGCAACCAGAATTTAAATTATTAAATTTCAGATACTGCAAATAATTTATATAGAATTTGGTCAATTGGTAAATGGGACTACTGAGTACTGACTTACAATCGCAACACCTGTGAACTGAACTGTAACTGTCTAGAAAAACGACAAAGTTTTCTAAAGAACCTGAAGATAACAGATCGGAGAAAAGATAGAATATGTCGCACACAATTTGCTATTATATAGCGCTAAAAATAAGTTACAATAACAACAAGACATGACGTATCTATCACAATATTGTGTCAAAAAAAACGTGCAGTACATCCCTTTTCAGAATTTGTTTAACGTGAGGACAATACAAAAAATTGAGAAGTTATTTCTTCTAACAAAAATACATTGTATTAAATTGAAAGTAGCATAACTAATCACTACGAAACAACTCCGTGATTTTCAGCTACAAAGAATAGAAAAAGTACACATTCACTTCAATAACAATACTTTTTGCGGAGCATTCTGAAATCACTTCTAAAAATAAGTTTACCTACGCAAAAAAATCCAATGCAGTTACACTGCAACTGCTATAGACTTAACAAAATGTCTTTCATTAGAAAATAATTGCGTACTTGAAGAAGCAACGACATATTTAGAGCAGTTACTGCAACGATATTGTACAATCTAGATCCGAATATCAGGTTACACAACCCACAATCACAAGACATTTCAGTGATCTTGAAACGGCAACCATCACACGATTCTAACAGTAACTGCTTCCACGCCAACTTTTACTACCATTTCAAAACATTGAAATAAACTCTATGTCAATGTGATAAAGTTTGAAATGTAAATAGTAGCAGACAGAGGCGCAGTGGTAGATAAAATGTTGGTAGGTGTGCAGAATCAGGCTCGGCAAGTGAGACGAGCGTTGAACTCTGCTTTTTGGCGAATTTCGCGAGTTTTATTGCGTTATTTACATGACAACAATATTGTTTTAATCCAGTTTCGATGTTAAATCTATTTGTCTTTTTTGATAATTTATGTAGCAAACAAACAGTAAGATGCCTGATACTGATGAAATATTAATTTATATAAACAACACTACATGTAGAATGGAGATTAACAAACATAGTGATAAGATAAAGAAAGTTTTAATTAATGTAGAATAGTCTACAAAAATTCTTGGTCGTATTACAAAATGTGAAAGAGAAGAATTCTAAATGTTTTTGGAAGCGAAACGCAGACTCTGGCGCACGAGCATTCACCTCGCCTCTACATGGCAGCCACTTGGCCATCACAATCGGTGGAATCAGCGCTTATTGTTTCCGCTTTACCTTCGGTTCCACCGTGCGAACGGGGCTTTTGTACAATATGCAAGTACAGCATGTGGCGTGTGGTTACGACTGAAGGGTTGTCACAGCGCACAACATTGTGGTGATCTAATGTTGGAACTTTGAAAATGATTGTCATGAACAACTTAGTTTCTCCATACAAACTTGTTCAGGACAGCAGTCATCAGTCAAGAATCTTGTCGATAGTTTGTGTTTATTTTATAGGCAGAATTTACCCGGAAGGGAGTTCTCGGAAAGTTTTAAATCCAAAAAACCAAGAGACTGATGTTTTGTACCGGATCAAAGAATATCCATCTGCTACGTTTTCCTAGATATTGCGATTGCGCACCGAACAAGAAGTTATAAATTCTATGAATCAGGAATCACAGCCTTATATGGCTTATGTGACTCATGCAGCTCATACTCACGTAAAGTGGATTTAGCGCTATCAGTTAGTGCATTGAACTAATCAGTTCGGATATTTTACCACAACTGATAACATTAGGTCTAAATGTGTAAAAATTAGTACAAAAAACGTATCTAGATGAAGTCTGGGCCAACCATGACATTTTTAGCTCTGAAGGCTATAAAAAATAGCCGCGATCGATGCCCATTTCCACAAAAACGCACGACGACCTCACCAAAGATTTACTGAAGGTCTCGGACTCATTTTGGTATACGAAAATAAATGTAGCCTGAATAAATAAAATGAAAGTACTGCTACTGTTATTCAACTGATAGGTTTAGTGATTGACAGTAACACAACCAGAGCTGGCAGTGAAGTTTGGTCCGAGGCAGATGTCGAAGGGAAATTATTAAAAAACTTGTTAGCGGTCACCAATTCAAGCAATTATGGACAGCTAGCGTACTTCGGAAGGCCATGTCGGTCCCGGTTGTTGTCGCAAGACAACTAGGCGGTTTAAACATTTCTGACACCACTACTTGTCTAGGACCTAGGCTTCGGTTTTGATACCCAGTAATACAAAATGTACAGGCTGAGATGACAATGAAAACATGGAAATAATACGATTAAAGGAAACAAACACACAAGTTATAGATATATATTACACGACACGACATACTATATCGTGGTCGTGGCCATCAAAACACATTTCCTGCCGCTCGTAACCCTGAACTTGACAAAGCCCTTTTCAAAGACAACCAAAGAAAGCTGGCCCAAAAGCCTTGAACAGTTACTGCAGCTATCATTTTCTAATAATAGCTACATGTGTTAGCGTTATGGTGGTTCGTGCACGGAAGGCACAGAGGGCGCTGCAAGATAAGGTGGACGGAGCAAGACATTGACAGTCTATGGCGAACACACTACGATGAAAAACGAAAAAAAAACAAGAGGAAGGAAGGAACCGGCGTTGTATACTCTTCGGAAGCAACGACGGAAGAGAAAAAGGATTAATATTGTTGGGGGTATAAAACTATTAATACTACTGGTGAACAGAAGATAGAAGTTAAAGAAATCGTGGAAGAATCTATTAAATTAATGAATGAAGTAGACGAATAAAGATGTTAAGATATTAAAGACGTGTTCTGATGTACGCCAACATTTCAGAACTGGAAAGGAATCGACGCCCTTAATCTGGTGAGTTCTTCTAGAAATTACGACAAAAGTAGGTACATGGAGCATTCTCCGTGAGAAACAGTTGAGGCAAGGATGAGCTTTGAATAGATAGATGTAAATGAATGAAAGAAAATAAACCATCTCTCGAAAGTGGCCCACTAACGGGTGTAACACTCAATTTGCCAGGAGAGCAAGGAAATTACAGTAAGCTGCATCTTCCAGTAGTGCAAGATGCAGCCTTTCTTTTTCTGTTTCCTTTTGCTAACTTATAGTATCTTAGACAAGTTGTTGTTTTAATTCTCAACACGAACATTGAGATTAATACCTAGGCTAAAAGTATAAGTAATTAATAAGTATTGAATAAGTAGGTGATGGTGCCTTTTATGCTGGGAGCTAAATGAAATATATTTATTTGCTAGATGTGGTTATACAAGGTGGATACATACTCATAAATAAGGCTGCTCAGCACATCACCAAATCTGGCATGCAAAGTTAGGTACCTGTGTCTACATAATTATATTTAATTGGTTGGGTTACGTTGATATAAAATTAAAATGTCTATGATCAAAATATATTAGATGTCATAGGTATTTTGATTTTAGAAGTCTTTTAGCATTAAGTTTGGTTGTTCCAGTGGAACATGTCTTCCTGCATGACAATGTATATTTTTATGAATGAATACTGCACACACTTCACACATAAAATCTAATACCTAGGTGTTTGATTCCAAGCCTCATTTTAATTTTTTTTTGATCAGTGGACTAAGCTTGAACATAACATTGGGGTTGGAAGAGCGAAGTTCTATACCTACCTAATAGGTAAATGTAGGTAGATATACTATCACCAAAGTAGTGTTAAACCACTTGAATAACATATTGCAACATTTGCATAGTAACCTATTCCCAAATAAACATTTGAATTTGAATATTTGAACTATTAACAATTAAAAGTTGCTCTGGCATCCATTTATCTAACATTTCATTAGTTTAACCAATGTGTCTGAAAGAGTAGGTTAAGATAAATAGTTGCAGGTAATTCACAGGTATGCATAGTGCGGAGAAATAAGTAATGTTGTCTTTCTCAGGTAACTTTAGCATACACTAGCACTGAGAAAAATACATCATTGCCATTAGTGAGACAACACTGCTGATAGCAGGGTCTGTGTGTGATGGTAGACTGGCTCTAAAGCAAATAGTGTTTGAGGGGGTTTGTTATCTCTGTTTTTACCTATATTTTCATAAGTTTAAAAGATTTGCAAAACTAAAGTTTTTATAAACTATACGGATGGGTGCCTGTCATCAGTGAGTTGAAAATATCATTGCCTATTACATAATATTTATTCACATTACATATTGATATAGATATAGGTATTAACTGCTAGGTACTTTCACACAATAGTGATATTAATAGAAATAAAGAAGGTGTGGTTCAAAACGCTGGCAAGTTCAATGTGGCTCTTCGCTATAATGGATACCTACTATGATTTGGTTAGTCATTTGAACCAATAAATATATGTATTGCTATGTACCATCAGAAAGTGTACTAATACAATCAACCTCTATCTATCTATTTAATAGGTATATTTTATGATTTAAGTTAGGTATTTGGAAATAGAGCTGACAGACTGTCAGTATGGATGGAATTTCATTGTATTGACAGAATTAGTTGCAGAAATAGGTACGAGACTTTATTGTTTTACAAAATTAAACAATACAAGCAGTATGTAATAATTGTAAACTA
Source organism: Ennomos quercinarius (assembly GCA_910589525.2). Lineage (NCBI taxonomy): Eukaryota > Metazoa > Arthropoda > Insecta > Lepidoptera > Geometridae > Ennomos > Ennomos quercinarius. The sequence continues at coordinate 16,798,431 of OU342499.1, read as the reverse complement.
TGTAGTGTTCAAATGGGTGGTCTTTCTTATTTATTAATTCTTTCTATCCCCAACAACTAAACTGAAGCCTTCCATTAGCATGTAATAAAGCCAGATATCTATTGCATAGATAATAATACATTTATGTACCTACCAACTACAACAGACAAGAAGATTGTCCTAACAATCAAAGGTCTTGAAAACTAATAGGTAATAAACAGTATCCATTGAAATAATCATAATATATGTAATAATTATATTATTATAAATAGTAGGTAATATTTAACCTAGTAGCTTACCTATCACATGACAAGCTGTTAAGTGGATAAGTACTAGTTACCTAATGGAACCTATTTTAAGCAAAATAACTTCCATACCTAAACTTCTCAAGTAGGTATAGGTATAAAAGTTTGCCTCATCATAATATTGGTAGACCTAGGTATACACCTAGAAATTAAATTTAAAAAAATTAAATAAAGGTACATGCTAGAAATAATGGATAAAATCGGTAGGTGGTCAGCTTTTGTGTTTTTTTTTGCATTTTTATCAGTATCATATCAAAGTTTGTTAATGGCAACAAATTATTGGTTAAATTTTAAACAATTTACATTGGCAATTCGGACCAAAAGTGTAATGGTATTGAAACTGCAATAACAAAACTGCGATGTTGAAGAATAATAAGAAAAATTCATGGTTCTGTTAAAACTACTGAACCTATAGCTATAGTAAGCTATAGCTCTGATGCTGCGGATAGGAATACGTTTTAGTATAGTACACCTGCAAAGTCAGCGAAGTTCAAAATGTGATTGATACTGGGCCATTTACCTTACAAGATTATAATGCTTAGATTTCTTTATGTACACTTGTTATTTATTGGTCTACATCTAAAGTATATATAGGTACCTACATGCCGTTGCCACATATTATAGGTACCATTGGATTCTTCTGCAAAATTCATCCAGGGGTAGGTACCTACCTCTGTTTTGCCAGTTATTCTGCGGCCAAACAGTACCTAGTGTGCAATTACAGTGGTGGTTAAAAAGCGCTAAGCGCTCTAAGCGGGCACGCTTTTTATACACAACGCATAACGCGCGCATACGCGGCTCTCACTTAGTTTGACGCTTTATATACTGCGCGCATATACCTACCTAGAGCGTGATGTATCGCACGCGTTGCGTAAGGAACAGCGCGCGAGTAGCAAAAGCGTAGCTAGTTACCTATGTTTTCGGCAGAGGCCGGGCAGCATTCGTTCATCTCGTGGTAGCGATTGCTGTCGGACGCATCACGATTTCCAAGACTTGCGCGCCTAAAGTGCACTCGTCTGCCTGCTTCATTATAACTTAAGCACTCAAAGGAAAAGGCGTAGTTTAAGAAGGAAAAAAGCATAAAGTTTGTTGCGCGCTTTTGACATAAATCAGTTTTGAACACTACTGAGCACTACTGTGTTCTGGCTTACTATACCGAGGTGCTGTAGCTCACTAAACTATTGGGTAAGTGAGGCTTCGTGACCTGATGTCACAGTCTATTTATCTTAATGGTAGACTGTGTGTCTCAGTATAAAGTGCGCTGTGCTGTGTTGCGCAAAACTTTATAAAACTACTTATAGTTCCGAGTGGCACTGCAACCGTTATGGGCAGCGGTGATGCTTAGCATTTGGTGAACAACTGACTCATCATGTGATTCATTAACACAAAACTATCGTTTCGATCATATATAAATCCTAGATTTTATATAAACGCTCAAAATGGGTGAGCAAAACAGTCCTTAAATTGAGAATAGGCAAAGATAAAAGAGCCCTAGTTCAGAATGATTACCATAACAGTGGTATGTGACCAAAGTGATTTTGGGCTTTAGTTTTTCAAGCTCTGTTCAACGACGCGGAGCAACAGTGTTGTCGCAGTTTTGAAAATCATAAACTTGCGCAGAGCATCGACGGGCACTGTACACCACATACCACAAATACTGAGTTTGTGGTACTGACCGCGAAGGGATGAAAGGTTCGCGTTTGAAATATTTATCAATTTCTTCTACTGAATCCTACGTAGATTGTTAAATAGCACGATGCAAACAAATTAATTTGTTTAGGTATTTAATCCAACTCTGCATGAAACGAACTTGTATTCAGTTTGAGTGAGCATTCAAAAGTATTCATTTGTATGAAATTATATTCAAACTATGAGGCGAAATTAATTGTGCTAATGATTTTCATAGAGTATTATAATCAATGTAGTGATTTAAAAGAGAATAATCCATATTCACACCCAATAATTGGGTAACCTGTCCAACCACACAAACCTAAAAAAAAAATATATGTGATCTATTTCTTATTTGGTGACAACGCTTGTATATTTGCGTATGATAGGGTAAGTACCTACGTGGGCGGTGCCATCGCACTAAGCATGGATCATTTCACAAGGAGCATGTGGAAAAATCATATGATTTTATGAAGTCACACCTGCTACTTTTGTCACATACTCTGCTAAAAATCACTGGTAAAATCACAGTGACAAAAATAAATCATAATGAAATGACAATGATACGGAATAATGGAAAACTTAATTTCAGTCAATTGTAATAAGGTGTTCCGTTGTTATAATATATTGCATTGCAATATTACGGCATAATAAAAAAAAAATGGGTAATGTACTTCATACTAGGAAGGCATATTAAACTAAACTAAGGTATTTTCGTCTGTGGTGTTTATGTTAAACATTGGACCTTAGGCATATTTATATTATTGGACCTACAATTCAATGCTGAGAAGAAAAACACATGAATACCTACCTAAAATGAAAAATGACATTACAATAATTGTACCACTACAGTGGGTATACCTGATCGAAGACTACAGTAGATGTTATGTCCTTAATAATCAATAATCGGATCAATTGTTGAGTTTTAAACTACTGAAGGGGCGCGGATAGAATATAGTGTTGTCTTCTTGAGTATAAAAATACCTAATACCTGTATATTTATTTACCTCCTCTTGTGGGCTACTCGTAGTTGTGGCCGATGGTGTTAATGATTGATGATAATGGTGGTGAGGATGGAGGTACTTCGGTATGACTTCACCATATTCTTGTCTTATTATAAAATGCGTCTGAAGGAACATGAATTCTTTTGTAATATTTGGAATGTTTAAATGTTTTCTCAAAAAAGTACAATGGTAGCAAAACTAACCTTGGAAAATAATTTAATGGGCAAAATATCTCGGGACTTAGTAGACTGTATTTTGACCATGTCTTTTCAGAGTGATATAGTACCTACCTACTACCTACATACTATAAACCAACATAACCTTTTGGCGTACCTTCACACTGAAGAGCAGGTGGGATTGATTAGAAGTCAGTGATCGATGTTCTTTTCTAAACGCGTTAACTTGCAAATTTATGAGCTCATTCTGTCTTATTATGTTGTGATAAATAATAGATTGGAAAGATATAGACATTTAGTCGATATCACAAGGGTTCACAGATGCTTAAGTCTAACCCCTTAAACCATTTATGGAAAACGGATGGCGTATGCCACGGAGGTTCTTCTCCGTGTTTATGCGGGCAATAAGCCTGGTTAGAATTAATAAAGACTCAAAGATCTACGGCTTGGCTGAACTGTTGTGCTGGCATCTTGCGACATAAACAGGGGTTAAGATTGTCAGTGTGTTTAGTAAAAACTAGGAATGCCAAGGGTGAAATGACAAATATAAATACTTAGCAATTTACAAGTATAACCACATAATAAATAATAGTTGGTATGACAGAATGGTCGGATACATGGAGACCGCTTCTTCTTCTGGGCAGCCCTTAAATTAAAGTAGTTACCAAACTGAATAGTAACGGCTTTGCTTGAAATACATAATCAACTAGGTATCCTATATTATTGTAACTGACTAAGTAGACGTAAATAATGAGCATTGTGATTACCAACGTTGATACGTTAGTTGTCTAAGCTGGTTGACTGATTGAATACCTAATCCTTTATTTACTTCATGACTGAAACAAGTTATGGAAAAGTCTGTTTTAGATAGTATGGTATTGAACATTTAACTGCCGGAAACCCTTTTGTGTTTAAGGTGCAAACCATGCAAACGAATAAGTCATCAGATGGATGGAGCCGTTGCTGTGTTCGAGATACAGTATCAAAACGGGCGAGGCTATATTGAATGGGGACATTCCAATATACAGGATGGCCGAACAATATCACCTGGTGCAAAGAAGATGAAGTTTTTTTTGAAAAATTTGATAAGTTGTCAGTTGAAACAATTATGAAATTGTTGGCATATCGGCAAGGCCGGTATGAAGTAGTAAGCAGTCAGTTGGAAAAGTTAATAAAAGTAGCAGTTGATGAAAATATGGTAATGTTGTCAGTTGGAAAAGTTAATAAAAGTAATAGTTGATGAAAATATGGTACTGTTGTCAGTTGGAATTAAAGAAATTCAGTTGTCAGTTGCAATTAAAGAAATTCAGTCAGTTGGAAGTAGTCAAAGTCGTAATCGAAGTTTTAAAGAAGAACATAAATCTGGGGAGTATATAATGATAATTATGTGACAATTTTAAAATTTTATGTTCTGAACTGTGAGCATATTACTTCTGACGTAGGTTGTTTCCTTGTTGCAGACTTAAAGCTTCCTAATCTCTGGGACAGAGATGATTTCAGGATGGCAGAATGTTAGCGTTATGGTGGTTCGTGCACGGAAGGCACAGAGGGCGCTGCAAGATAAGGTGGACGGAGCAAGACATTGACAGTCTATGGCGAACACACTACGATGAAAAACGAAAAAAAACAAGAGGAAGGAAGGAACCGGCGTTGTATACTCTTCGGAAGCAACGACGGAAGAGAAAAAGGATTAATATTGTTGGGGGTATAAAACTATTAATACTACTGGTGAACAGAAGATAGAAGTTAAAGAAATCGTGGAAGAATCTATTAAATTAATGAATGAAGTAGACGAATAAAGATGTTAAGATATTAAAGACGTGTTCTGATGTACGCCAACACATGTATGCTGGTGATAATCAATAGGTAACGTATTAGGAAATACTCCAAGGTTTGTTGTGAGCTAACCTGACAGCCTTGAGGGTTGCACCACTACGGTACGGCAGAAACGTTAATTAGGCAACATAACTGTTTGTTAAACCACGTGGCAAGTATTTAACGTAGACTTAATTATTCAGTACCGTGTAATATTACTATTACACACGTTTCAATCGATTCTATTCCGGATAAGATGGGCTTCAAAGGCCGTTGTAGGAGCCTTAGCATCAAAAGTAGCTGTGGCAAATAGTTGAAGGGCACCCTTGGAATACAATTTACGAGCCTAGTTTTGGGTCGTTACCTAGAGAAGACGATGTATGAGTCTACAATGTCCGCTAGAGTGGACTATATCTAACAGTCCAATGCGTTCCCAAAGCTGGGACACGGGCCTTCTTCACATGGAGAGTGTGTAGGCCATAACCCACCACGCTGAACAAGTGCGGGATGGTGGATGACAGGATGGGATGACCCATATTCTAGACTTTTTTAATTCTTGAACCTCACGCATCGGTAACGCCCCTGGTGTTGCAGGTGTCTATAGGCGACGGTAACTGCTTACCATCAGGCGGGCCGTCAGCTTGTCAGTCCGTTATGTTTTTTTAATCCTGTCGGTTTCCTCGCTGTTTTTGTTCATCGTTATAAAAAAAATATGAAGAGTCCTGCCAGTTTTCCAACGATGTTTTCCATCGCCATTATGAAAGCGAGTGCAAATTGCCGCACTGAACTTGAAAAGTCAATGGTGCAGGGCCGAGCGGGATTTGAACTTGAGTGCGTCAGTTTAAAAGTCACACAAGCTACCGCTGAGGCACTCTCGCTGTTGGACTGAGGATATAAAAATCATAAATTCTTAGAGGTTCCTAGTAAAACTGCTCATCATTATAATTTTGCAGAAGATATTTCTATGTATTCCTATCAGTGTTGATTGGCTAATTAATGCTAAGGACGCCAGACAGACGCGCCGCGATCTTGCGTGAACAGACCAGTGAAACGTTTTTAAATAATTATGCAGGTCTGTCTAGCCTGTGGGTTCTATCTGACGCGAGCTGGTAGCCACTAGCCTGCCTAGTTAGGTGTCATTGAGTTCCCAATGCACATGTGGTGTGACCCGGCCGGGTTGCCGACGGAAACGCGTCATCCGGTCAAATTCAACGCGGATGTGATGATTTAATGTCGTCTAGTATGTAGGTAGAACAGTTGATTCGCGAGCGATCATGTTCCACTCAGAAGCCTGAAATTCAATTTTTCTTGTGATGTTTTGTATCGTCCTCCTTGCCTTTTCCCATTTGTTATTGGGGTCGGCTCCCAATCTAACCTGTAGCGGCGAGCTACCAGAATTACACGAGCGACTGCCATCTGACCTCGCAACCCATAAGGAACCGGTAACAGGAATGGTTAGACCAGATTCTATCAGGCTTCTGACTACCCGTAACAATTGCCATAGATGTTCTTATGACAACCGGCCCCCTAATTACCTAACTCGCAACAGGTTTGCGACAGGCGTAAATCTCGCGGTGATTGCTGTCATACATCATTAGTGGTGTCGAGAATGTATGCTTCGCTACTGCTGTCGCATTGCTGTTGCAAATTTTACGTAATTACCCCACGGGACCGACGGCTTAACGTGCTCTCCGGAGCGATGGCATCGCAAACTGCGCATATACTAACTATATAAAGTCATTGGTGCAGGGCCGAGGATCGAACCCGGTGCTGTAAGATTGCGAAGCGCACATGCTACCGCTCGGCCACATGATAAAAGTTAGCTATGCCTAATTTGTTTAGTTTTGCTGATTTTATTTTGGAGCCACGGCCGGCAGTTGAGTATCCCGGCAGCTTTACGATTAGCAGCCGCACCGGCCGGTTCCTGAGGCATGACCATTTTATCAGTCTACGAGAACCAAGATAAGAAGCTCCGATTGCGATATTATTTACGAAATATTTAACATTATTAGCACTTATCATTGTTTACTAATCACAATGGAAGTAGGCTGTCAGCTGAAAGTATGTTCAACACTTCTTTATTGTTCAAGTTTTAAAGGTTGATTTATCATGTGATAAGGCTCATTATCAATCCCTACTACTATTTAAAAGTGAAATGTTGTTTTTAGGGTTCCATACCCAAAGGGTAAAACGGACCCTATTACTAAGGCACCACTGTCTGTCCATCTGTCACCAGGCTGTATCTCATGAACCGTGATAGTTATACAGTTGAAATCTTCACAGATGATGTATTTCTGTTGCCGCTATAACAACAAATACTAAAAAATCGAATAAAATATATATTTAAGGGGGCAACAAACGTGATGATTTTTTGCATGTTTTTATAGATAATGGGATGGAACCCTGTGTGCGTGACTCATTCGCACTTGGCTAGTTATTTTGTTTGTGCACAAAACAGCTGAGTCAAATATTAGGATGACAATGTTCAAACAAATAGTTATTACTACTAATATCAACATGATATTTTTGTTGCTGAGCTTCTAAATAAATAAATAAATGCATGGCACAGTATATTTTATTTATACTGGGTTAGCATCCGTTGCAACTAGGTATGGTGGGAAGATCATATTGTTGTTGCTACAAATATTACTGTTACTGTTCATAAATATTTACAAAAAGTAAATTTTTAGCATCTGTCATTTAAACAAGTAAAGGTTGTTACTTGTTAGTAACAAAAGACATTGACATTGTGAACTAACCTTGTAGATTCAGGGCTTGTTATTGAGGAAACTGAGTACAGTTGCTATCTCGACTTTAAATCAGTTGGATAAGGGCAAACATGCAGACAAAAGGTTGTTTTGATGAAATACTTAAAAACGAAGTAACATATCAATGATCAATTAAACGGAGAAGCAACTATCAAAGATAGGTTTCACAATTAGCACTATAAAATGGGAAAATATTGTAGGATATCTTTTGAAGAGCATTTTGACAGCTTGAACAGCAGCAGTGGGAACTGGGAATGTACTAGGCAATAATATTGATCACCTATAGCTATTCTTAGTTAACTGGATATTTATGCTCAAGTTCACCTATGTACCCACATTTGTTAAATGTACCTAACTATATGCCTTATTCAAATAAATGTATATTTTATTTCATTTTCATTTTTTGTTTGTGCAATAAAGCATTTTCTATCTATCTATCTATTATAAGGGATTCAAATTGTAATTAGCATAATGGGAGTGCAACTGTCAACTTTGACCAAACTCCAATGAACAAAGTTAATTTTTAAAAAACTACTTATTCTATAAAATATTGGTGTTATCTGAATTTATTTATTTACATGTCACATAAAATAAAATACATCCAAGGATTATAAAACTTGTAGGTGCCTATAATTTATTATTAGCTATGATAATTGTGTTGTGTCTAATAAGATAGAAATAAAGTGAGTTATCTCAAATGTAATGTATGGTAGCTTCAGTATAATATGATGTAGGATGATTATTTTTACATAGGCACAAGTTGCAGACAAGTTTTTGAGGAGCTCAGTGTTGGTGGGTAGTGTGGGTATTTTGCAGAGTTCCTTGTCCTGTCCAGATGATTTAAGGGCTGGTGATACCCGGTCCCCAATCTGTTAGCTGCATGAGTCATAATTTGTTTATAGTATCTATAGTTTAACCTATATGTTAAGGAGCAAGCTGATACTAATTTTATTGACAATCAGGAGTAAGTACAGTTTTGTCTGCTTGTCAGATTGGCATTTTCAGATTGTTTGTGTACTTTAAATCACTTTCCGAGTTTCTACTTACACACTATTGAAAAACAGTCTCCAAAATGCTCTACAGAGCTAAAGCAACACAATTTTCAGTGACAGCACACCAGTAACATGTACAACTCAACAACAAGTGACTCCTGGATAACACTATCTATCATTTACAGATAAGTTTTATCATATCACTCAACATTAGCAAAAAGAATCTTCGGCTTGCAGCCGCGCGATGACACGAAAACAACCACTTGCAAACATTACTAGCACATCCTCTTGTACCTACGCGGAGGCCTAATTCAATCAACAGATCAACACAGCGCTACTAGTCTACGTCACACCGGGGTCACTTTTTACAACTACCGTGTCACCTGCTATGACGAAGGTCCAACCACAACAAGGGTACTAATACAAACGTACCGTGACCTCATAACAAATAAATCTAGTGATAGGCGACTTGATGCAACACCGAAAACTTACCAATTCTAAGTAAATCGGACTTTCGTAATCTTGTTTCCCACTGTCAACTTATCTACGTATATATATCACACACATTATACTGCTATCACGTTACACAACACAAAAATCAAAATCACTAGGCGTACTGTACAATTTTGTTAAATATTTATTTTATTGTTATACAAAAGTTTATGATGAATTGACATCTATCGTTTCATTCGACATTAGCTGACAAATTCAACATTTTCAATATGTCTTCCAACAGGTTATCCGGTCAAAGATGAACTTATTAATATAATATCTTAATCTATGTAAATTTTAATTACTTTTTAGTACCAAGCAATTACAGATTTTGTTTTGTTTTATAATCAATTTTATATGGATTAATTTTTCAGGAGGTAAAATTAACAAACAATGTTCATGATCATGACATGATGCCACAGACAGACAAAACGTAGACTAAGGCGAATACTAAGGCGTATTAGGCGTAGGATATTCCGATACTAGTAAATACGAGTAAGTACTCGATACTTTTCTTTCGATACAACTGCTATTAGCATCGAATCATTCTTTCGATAAATACTCGGTATCGGAATGAATTTACTAGTATCGAATCAAATCAGCGCTGCCAAGTAAAACAGGATAGAGTCGCCAAAACTTCAGTGCCAAGCACCCTTAATATATTACAGTAGCCTAATATCGCTATATTTTAAATCCGAAAGCCTAAAAACTGATTTTTTAACATATATTTCGGCCTAAAACAATCCCATTTTTGAATGAAAATTTTCTTCTAGGTATTAAATAAAGTAAAAGTAATTATATACCATGAATATAACATGAAATTCCACGACTCGCTCAGGGAACGTTTTAAGGAGATTATACTGTATTGAAGAATGAAGTAAACGACAACCTGGTTGAAGGCACACTGATCTATTCAGAAGGTAGTACTATACGTCTATGGCGGCACAGCCGCCGCTATACGCATGCATAGATATACATAACAGAGATAAATATTCTTATAATGGCTAGTCAATACATTTACAGTACACTCGAAAAAACATTATATATTTTATCAAATATTGCGACATTCATAATTTATATACTAGGAACAAAAACAAACTGAAACTGCCAAGATTAAGACTGCAGAAAGTTAACGGTTCATTCAGGGAAAACTGTATACGCTTTTATAACAAGTTGCCGGACGGTATCGAACATTTCTCAATGCGTTTTAAATCGTTCGTTAAGTCAAATCTCATGAAAGAGAGGAGGGGTTGTGTTTTATTACACAAATAAAAGATTACGTGTCAGACAAAAATGTTTGGCAAGAAAGTACTAAGGAGATACTGTGGTTAAAAAAAAAGAAACAAAAGCACTTTTTTAAACGGTTAAAATAATAAATGAAACGATTAAACGTGTTGTCAATAATTTAATAAGCCGTTTATCACATCTGTAAGAGGTGCATACTAGTCATTTGTTTTTTTCTCTAATCTGTGGTTTGAATTCGTATGTTGTCCAGAAAGAGGGGGGGGGGACTGGGACCATGATACCTGTGAAAAAGTACAAGCTACTATTTATTTATTCACGGCACAAGTCACGTTCATTAGACGTAGATAAATAATAGGTGTGTCTTTCTCTGGAACGATACTGACGTCTATGTGAAAAAAGCATGCACCTATTACTTTTGAACTCCGGCTGGCACATGTCGCTGTTACAGTTCCTGTGAAAAAATAATAGGTATGTCCCTCTCTGGAATGATACTGACGTCTATGTGAAAAAAAGATGCACCTATTAATTGATTACTTGTAAAAAAAATAATAGGTGTATCCTTCTCTGGAACGATACTGACACCTATATGAAAAAGTATGCTCCTATTATTTGTGAAAAAATAATAGGTGTGTCCCTCTCTGGACTCGCACGAAGCAGGCAGAGATTAGAGAAAAAAACAAAGAAGCAGGATCACAAAATGGCAAGTGACAGTGTCGCTGTCATCGCTGTGCCTGACAGTATTTTCAAAATACTATTTTGTCACTGCGACTGACTGTGACTTTCTTTTGTCAGAGACTTAAGGCCTATTCAAACCAGTGCGGTATTCGTACCGCGGTGGGTATCAGTATCCCGCGCGGGATTCTCCCCGGGTATTTTGCATGAAGTTTCGCTCGAGTTTCGCACTAGCCGCGGAACTTTGGTACAAAATACCGCGCGAGATCCCGCACGGTATTTACCGCTACCCAACGTGGTACGAATACCGCGCCGGTTTGAATAGGGCTTTACTATGACAATAAATAATACGCCTCACCCCTAGTTAGGGATGTTCTGATACCACCAAAGTATCCATACCTATTCATATGAGTAGTACTCAAATCATGATTCGATACTACTCATATGAATACCCTAAAAGTGTCGATACCTACTCATATCGATAAATTTATTTATTATATATCAAAACCAAAAAAATAAAGAAATTTTACCTTATTGCAGCAAAGTTTTTGTTGTTTCTTTGACTCAACTACATTTGCAAGTGTTTTGGCGCGAAGAATCAGACGTTCGAACACTAAGGATGCGTTTAGAAAATTTTATGTGACAATATTTAATACAAGTACTTTCTTTCCGATACAAGTATTTTCTTTCCGATACAAGTACTTTCTTTCCAATACCGAGTAGGTATCGCGAGAATGATTCGTTTTTATTTTAATTAGGTATAACAACTACCTTAACTGTGTTGGTTGTGTGGGGATGTGTTTGTGTGTATTAGCTGTATTCAACGCTTTGAATTAAATTTAAATTCGATTTTATCCTGCTTAAATTAAAACTGGGGTTGTTCTAGCCCTCCCTCAGTATACATTAAAAACACCTTTCTAGGCTACATGACTTAAAGTTAGACCATACTATGCTTCTTTAAAGAAAAAATATATTATGGCAAAATAAAGCTGCTTGGCATAGAATTTTTGGCGATTCTATCTTGACTTAGCAGCATTGATTCGATTCGATACTAGTACTTTCTTTCCGATACCAAGTAAGTATCGAAATAATGGTTCGATACCAAAAAGTACTAAGTATCGAAAGAAAAGTATCGAGTACTTACTCGTATTTACTAGTATCGGAACATCCCTACACACATTCCCAAAACGAACGCTGCATGTGGTATTTTTTGTCGTTTTTTAATTTTGCCATCAGTAGGCTATCCGAACGCACCTGTAGTATATAGTCTGGCAAAGCTAACTCTGCAGTGATTTAAAATTGGCGTATTTTAAAATCCTGTATATGGTAGCACTAGTGCATACTACAAAAAACGGACTTGATACTCGGCAAAAACTTGCTCAAATTATGATTTCTGTAATGCACAAAAAATTGTGCTTTTTCTACAGAAGCTGTAGTGCGAAAAATATCGATTACTTACTCGTATTTACTAGTATTGGAATATTCCTATCCTAGTACGTAGTAAATTATACTCTTTGTCCTAGTCCTAGTCATATAGATAGTGTTGCCAAATCAGCTCTTTTAGAGCTAAATTTAACTCTTTTTTAACATCGGCAGCTCTAAAAAATTGTATTTAGCTCTTTTTTTTGGGATATTTGGATTCTTTTATTAGGTACATAAATATATTTTTCTCGTGAATATATAGAACATATTATGTTCTAATAACATATCTTAATTATTATATTTTGCTTTGTGTACGAATCTGTACTTGTCCGGAAAATTAAGAATTTGTACAATTTCTAATTAGGAAAATAAAGAGTGCAGAATATTAAGAATATGAACTAATAAGATTGTGTATTACTAAGAAATCGAAAAATATCGAATGAGGAAAATCCTGAATGTGGAATTTATCGCTGACACCGCCATAATCATCCACTACTTGGTGATCTTACAAACGAAAGTGTTGTGGCAAGTGTCTATCTTTGACATTGACAACTCATATTAAAGGGAAATTTCCTAAAATTGTACATTTTTAGCCGAACTCCGATACTCTGATCTCATTTGTCCGTTCGTTTATGCTTAAATTTTTATCAACTTCTGAATATTATCTGAAATGAGGTATTGTATATTAGTCGAAATACAGCGCTTTAGTAAAAAAATCTGCAATGAATGGCCTCTAGAGGCGCTTTTGCAAGATTGGTTGAAAGTAGTAACTAATGAAAAGCTCAAAGCATACCTACTTTAGTTATAATCGCTGCGAGTTAAAGCCCGAGAGGGCTGATTTATTGAATCATTAAGTGCAGAAGGATGTCAAAGCTGCAGAACTGTTTTCATGGTGACAGAAATTGGTATTTTCTTGGTTTGGCTCCCTATTTTTTGTTAATATTACCTCTTTTTTGGGACACTTTAGCTCTTTTTGGCGAATCAGTCGGTCAAGTTGGTAAGTGGTAGTACTGTATAAATATGCGTGTAGTAAAGTAAGGGGCGTTCGGATTGGGATCAGTATCGTATTTGGCATTTGCAAAATTAGCGTTGTTGTTAACCGTTAGGTTTGAGAATTTCGCCAATAATGCCACTTTTACCACTTTTACTCACTACCCAAAACGAACGCAAAATAACCAAATGTGGTTTGTTATCTCAAATGTCAAAATGAAATTGGCGGAATTTTACAATACACACGTAAACTTACGTCTTCCTTCTCACTTCTCCGTGCTATATCATTACAATAACTATAATTTTCACAATAAAAATCAATAATTTTTACATAACCGCGCCAAAAATTATACGTCAATCTCTCAATGTCAGAAAACGATCACTTTTAATCCACCTCCGCAGGTGGGTCAGAATTGGCAGTTCACGATGGCATTTTTAACTGTTTTTGAGCTATCCGAACGGTGAACGAAAACAGTTAAAAATGCAACTTGCTCACACATTCCCAAAACGAACGGTGCATGCACAGAATTCCCACTAGTAGAAATCTATTTCGCGTGGCCGCCTAGTTGTTTCTTGCTCCCACACGAGGTGCTGCCTGAATAAGAACGTGTCCCATAATTTTGGGTAGAAAATGAGCGATTTCGTTAGCTCTATCTATAGAGTAATTTACCTCGATACCTAGAATTTATGTTTTACCAGTGTTTACTGCTTGTTTATTGTAAAAACTAAAATGTAAGGTCAGGTGGGGTAAGTGAAACGAAGGAGTACCTAAGTGAAACCCTATCGTAATATCATAAATCACGCAGTTTAGCTCTATGCTATGTGGCGAAATGGTTTCAATGCTCTAGCACACGCGTCACACAATCTTTCTGCTAGGTCATAAAATAAAAAGAAATCAGCTATCTTTAAGTTTACAGGTAAACACACACAGGTACAGGACACAGGTAATAAAATCAATCAAATACCTACTACATTAAAAATGTCATTGTAAATGTCCCATGGGCGAAAATCACGTATTTCACATCAACAGCTGGAAAACGTCTAGTGCTGAACACAGGCATGCCCATAAAACGTCATTTTAGACGCTAACTATAGGGAGGTTTGCCATAATCACCTCGCTTAGCAAGTAGCTTGTCATCGCAGAAGATTATAATGTACCAAGGAGAATGCTACTGCCCATTCTCTGGATAGTCCCTTAGTCTGCTCTTATACGGCACCCAAAGAAAGAGATGGCGATTCTGCGCTAATAAAGTGATACCTGGCAGCTATTATTATATAAGTAGGTACCTAATATAATGACTGCGGGTAACAGAGAATAAAAACAAAACTGTCAATATAGTCAACTGCCAAATAGTCAAACGCCAATGTCAACCTACCGTCAGAATATTGAATCGGAACGTTTCTGTCAAAACCGTAAACCATTTTTTAAGTGGTGTGTGTGTGTGTGTGTGTGTGTGGGTGTGTGTGTGTGTGTGTGGGTGTGTGTGCGTGTGTGTGTGTGTGTTTTGTTTCATTATCGCAAATTGAGTTCTCAAAAATTATTTTCTTGAAAAGTATTTATTGCCGTCATTTGCCATGTCAGATTTAGGCTTTCTATGTGTAAAAAAAATTAGCGTCCTAACAGAATTCACAAAGTAGATAGATGTGCAAGTATGTTTCACTTACCCCACCTGACCTTAAATATAAAATGATATATTTTACTAAGTTAAAGTATTTGCGTCTGCAGCGTCACTTCGTAGGCTGCGCAACTTTCTGCCGATTACCACCAAAACTGCTCTTGCTCAGTCTCTTCTTCTCCCTATTCTTGACTACGCTGACGCCTGCTATCTAGATTTAACCCAAGAACAGCTTAATAAGCTTGAGCGCTTACAAAATTTTTGCATCCGGTTCATATTTGGTTTGCGCAAGTATGACCATATATCCGAATTTCGCAACAAGCTCAATTGGTTACCGATCCGCCGTCGCCGGGATGCTCATATTCTCTCTCTACTATATAGTGTACTGTTTTTCCCCTCAACTCCACACTATCTCAAAGAACGATTCGTATTTCTCCACCTTAGCCATGCTCGCTCCCTTCGTTCCGCCAACACTCTGCAATTGCAAATGCCAGTTCATGCTTCAGTTGGGTATGACCACTCTTTCACTGTGCAAGCTGTCCGTTTATGGAATGAGCTACCCGTAAATATTCGTCACGCCAAGTCTATCGCCATCTTTAAAGACATGGTGAGGAAACACTACCTATTGGAACAATCGTAGTTAAGTACTTTGTCTAGAATATGTCACTAGAACTATCATTTATTTATTTATCTTTATTTTATAGTATGTATTTATATTAATATTAGGTATTTCATATTATGTAGATATATATTCATATATTTATAATCTATGTATCATGCTATGTTAGATTATTATATTTATGGTTTTAAGTGTATGGTATTAGTATTTAGTATATATTATAAATGTATTGCTTTTATTTTCTTAAGTAATTATACTTTGTTGTCTTATTGTTGTTCTTAGTATGTAAGTTGTAACTGCAACAGCGCCAACCGTAATTTTTGTATCTTCAATTCCTGTCCATCCTAAGGTAGCCTGGAAGAAATCGCTTAATGCGATAAGGCCGCCCGTTGTTCTGCCATTGTTATGTAAATTTTTATGTGCATTTTTATTTATTGGTGTTCAATAAAGTATTATTGTATTGTATTGTATTGTATTAAATCAAGCAAATAATTAGCTAATATACCTACAAAAGGATTTTTTCCGACTCATAAACATTTGCAAATCAACATGGTACCTAGCTGGTTTTATGGGAAATTAAAAATCATAAATTGGCAGTACCTTGACACTGAATTTTTTTGGTTAGGTATGGTTATTTTATCCATTAATTAATCATTTAGCTGTTTTTCTGTTTAGCTGAGGACTTGTTATTACATGAAATGTAACGCTGTATTTATATTTTTCACAATAAACACTTCTAAAAAGGGAAAATAGACAAAATAATGGCTACTTACTTATGAAATGTTATTCCTTCATATTTACGCCTCAGTGCGACTTTTGTTGCTTAAAATGCTGCAACCACCCACTGCACACACATTATTTCTCAAATATCTATTGCGTAGATCACCATTTAAATAGGATTATTTCACAAAAAACAACAATTTGAAAAAATTTTTAACCTGTTTGGCTTAGATCAAACGAAGCCAAATAAAAAAACCCGGTAACGGTGACAAGGACCAAAGATATTACGTTCGTCTTTTTTTTGCTTAGTACCGAATGTATAGCGCTCTCCTTGTTGTCCACGAATGACGTCATATACTACAGTTCTACTCGTACATATTCAAAGGGTGCATGTGACCATTTTTGTCGTTTTTAACTGTTATTTTTGCCACCAAAGCTATCCGAACGCAGGTGTAGTTAGCACAGACAGAGTACCTCGAGTTGAGTAATTGATTTTTTTTTTTTTTTTTTTGTTCGCCCTATTGGGCAGGCTAAAGTCATGAGACCATACTGCCTAGTCTTTCGTAGGATTTACTTCTTTCGTCATAGTTAGGATATTAATTTCATTCGTTTTATTAATTTCATAGTCAAATCCGGATCATTTTTGTCATAAGTAAGAGGATCATCGTCCTTTGATCATTTCCGAGATAATGAAAGTCAATTTTAATTTTTCCCTTACAATTAGTAGGTACCTTATAACTTCAAGCGTCAATTGTTGACGTTTACTTCGTCACTCCGACACTGACAGACAGACTGCCAGTGTCAGACTGTCAGTCAAATACCTTTATTTACATTTACATATTTACACACAAAAAAAACTTTATAAAAAAAACCCATTGTAATATGTATTGTAATAATAAAATTATCATTTTATATCTTATTCTAAATCTCATTTACAGTACACAATATAAATTTATACAAATAGGTAAAAACAGAGGCATTTTCAAGCAACTCCTGAATGCACCGCGGGACCAGTTCAGGTTTATCATAGATTTGTAGAAGTTCGTCTATCAACACAAGGCGCTGAATGCTGAAAGATGAACACTCAAAGAAAATGTGATCTAAGGATTGGATATTCGAGGACTGACAATAATCACAATATGGGGAATTCACCATTCGAAGGCGATGGAGATGAAAGTTCAAACGACAGTGACCAAAACGCATACGACAAACAGTTGAATAAAACTTTCTGTTTAAAAAAGTACCGGCCTTGCAGAACCATGGCTTTGAATTTATCTGAACATCTAAAGCGGCATACCAAGAACCTTTGTTTTCAACTTGTGTACAATGGTACGAATGTTTCCCCCATAGTTGAACCATCCTTTGTTTTAGGAGGCTTACAATATCTGTGTATGGCAATGAAACATCTGCATCATTGGCATACCTGGAAATAACATCTGAAAATTTAACTATAGTGCTGGCTAAATAGTCAACTTTTTCATTGCCATCAACACCTATGTGTGAAGGTACCCACGCAAAGCTGACTTGTATGTTTGAATCAGATAATTCCACCCATAATTGTTTTATAAAGTAAATAATGTAATTAGTGTTAGCATGTAATTTGTTATTTGCCAAGTTTTTCAAAACACTCATGCTATCACTAACAACAACCCATCTTGTGTGTCCCTGATTTTTGTTTTTGATGTGCTTCAAAGCACTCAAAATAGCAACAGCTTCAGCAGTAAAAATGCTAGCATGTTTATCAATTCTATATCCCACAGCAATGTTCAATGAGGGTTCAAATATTGCGTAAGACACAGCATTATCATTTTTCGACCCATCTGTGTAAACAAATTTGTGACCTGTCCACTCTGCCAACATTGTATATACTTCTTCTTTTATTGACAGTTTTTTGTTTATGACTATATTCATTGCTGGAAATTTGCTAATAAAAGATCCTTCATAACAAGGCAAAATATGGTTTGATTGATAGATATTTAGATTTTGAAGAAAATCTAAGAAACCTTCATATCCCTGTAGCATATAAAACGGTTTAGCAGTGGATTGGGTTAATGTATTAGACAGATTAGTTATAAGACTATTGTTAGAGACACTGTAGAGTTTAAGGAGAAATCTTTCTTTAAGATACCTAAAACGAATGGTCATGGGGGGCAGACTGCATTCAATCTGCATTGCATTTATAGGTGTGCTTCTAAATGCCCCTGTTATTATTCGCATGCATTTGTTTTGAAAAGCATCTAGACTATTTACAATTTTATCATCTGCAGCAAAGCATAAAAAACCATATTCAAAATGACTACGAACTAATGATTTGTACAATAATAGTAGAATTTGTGGGTCTGCACCCCAGTATGTACCAGACAAAGATTTTAATACATTAAAAGCTTTGTTAGCTTTGTTTATTAAATGTTTTAAATAATTGTTCCAGGATAAATTGTGGGAGAACAATACTCCCAAGAATTTAACATCAAGTGAAACAGGTAAAGAAGAACCTTTATAATGAACAACAGGCATATTGGGACACCTTTTCCCAAAGAGAACAACCTTTGACTTTGAAGGGTTAACATCAAGTTCAAGGTAAGAAAAATAATTATTGAGATTTGCCAATGCATCATTAACAATTTCAACCAGTTGATTTATATTATTTCCTGATGCATAAACAACTAGGTCATCTGCAAACTGCAAATTTTTCACTTTTGAGCCTAATATTATATTTAAACGACGTATGTACAATATGAAAATTAATGGCGATAAAATGCCGCCTTGACAAACTCCTTTTGTTGAAAGTCTAGGACCATATAGATGCCTATTATATTTAACAAAGACTTCACGGCTACATAAAAAAATTTTAATCCAGTGTATAATCTTTCCAGGTATTCCTGTTAACAACAATTCCTGACAAAGTATATCAATATTCACACTATTAAAGGCCCCTGTGATGTCGAAGAAAACAGCAAGGAGATGATTATGTGCATCTAAAGCATTATGGATATCAAGTTGTAACTGACAGATACTCTCCCTAGCTGAACGATTTCTACGGAAACCAAATTGGTTTGAAGGTAAAATTTTATTTTGTTCTATATAGAACTCCAAACGCTGCTTTAACAATTGTTCAAATATTTTTCCAACACATGAAGTAAGCGCTATAGGGCGATAGGAATCAGGACACAATTTTGGTTTGTTAGGTTTTAAAATTGGTACCAGACAATCTACTTTCCAATCGTGGGGTATATTATTGTTTTCCCAGAGTAAGTTCAGTATTTTTAGGAAGATTTCCATACTCTTACTGCTGAAATTTTTAAAAAAAGAATATGGTATACCATCAAGACCAAAGGCAGTATCTCTTCTAGATGTGACAGCAGATATTAATTCATTGATAGAAAATGGACTAAGGAAGTAACTATTGCTGGAGTTTATATTGCCAGTGCTACTATATGATGTGTTGAGACCATTTGATACAAAATCTGGGGTATACATCTGTAGAAAATCTAAAATCCAGGAATCATCTGCATTATTGCTAGAAACAAATGTTTTATTAAATTTACGCATAAATTTCCATATAATGGACATAGGAGTACAACGATTAAAAGTTTCGCAGAGAGATTTCCAACTGTTCTGTCTTTCTATTTTTATAATAAGTTTTTTGAGAGCTCGAAGTCTTTTAAATTCCAAGTAGTTGGTTTCTGTTGGGTTGTACTTAAACTTAAGATATGCTTCTTTGAATTTTAGAACAGCTTCTGAGCACTTTTGGTTCCACCATGGAAGGTGAGATTTTTTACCGAGATTCCTATGACAGGATTGATTAATGTTGTTAGAACAACTACTATTTAAATTCGAAGCGGATTTTGCTGCTGATTGTAATATTTTACAAAATAGCAAATATGCGTCCTGAGGACTCCAAAGATTCAATTCAAAATCATTCAATAATGCATCTACACAGCTACTAAACACTTTCCAATCTACCTGTTTATAATTTGGGTAGATGGGCAAGTGTTTGCCATTACAGTAGTTTCCATCTGAATTTACATTATTATTACTAAGCAATACTTTTATGATTACAGGAAGGTGGTAACTAGTACCAAGAGGAGTATCAAGAACAGACCATTCACAATGAAGAGCCAGTGATGGGGAAACCAACGACAAATCAAGTGCGTTTGGACGCCACGTTAATGAACCAACTGTTGTTGCTTGACCATCATTAAGCAAGACTAAATTGTTGTCATCGATGACTTCCAACACCTCCCTTCCACGGGGAGAGTCAGAACCGCAACCCCAAGAGGTGTGATGGGCATTGAAATCCCCTGCGAATATGAAAGGACTAGGAATCGATTTTACCAATGTATCAAATTTAGCTTTATTAAAAGCTGGGTTACAATTAGTAGGACTATAAAAACTGACAATACATAAATCCTGTTTATTTACTGTGATTTTGACACAGATATTTTGTATCGAATCATCAAAGTATGTGTTGATATTTGAATATGTGATGCTTTTATGAATGATTATGGCCACTCCATTATGGCTATTTCCACAATCATTACGTTCAATGTTGTAATTTTTAATTTTAAAATTTTGGTTAGCTTTAAACCATGTTTCTGAAATGATCGCAATATGTATATTATTTGTGTAGAGGTAGTTAATAAATATATGCTTGTTACTATTTAGACTTTGTGCGTTCCACTGTATAATATTTAACTGATCCATTATGAGGAAGTAGGAGGTAATTTATTACTGAGGGTTTTTTTAAGAGTCTCTCGAATAGACCCTGAGTTTATAGGTACATCTTTGTTACTGATAATTTTGGTTATTGTTTCAATTAGAATGTTAATAAATGTTTCTGATTTCATAAGGTTGTTTACTTGAACATCAAGTGTTCGTGCTGCTAGTGCTGGGAATGACTTTGAATCAAACAAATCTGAGAAGGTAGCATTTCGGGACTTAATCTTGTTTTCTTCGACTTTTTGTTTTTTCATGGGACATGCTGATGAAATGGCTATGTGATTACCTTTGCAATTGACACACTTAGCATTTTTGGAGTCAACTTGACATGTTTTGAAATTGTGGTTTTCTGAGCAGACTGAGCATACCTCGGTGTTCCTACAGAATTTGGCTATGTGGCCGTAAGACATACATTTCAGACACTGTTTTACGGGAGGTATGTACATTTTCACCTCATGACGCCATGAGTCAAGATAAACGTACTCGGGAAGGTTGGTAGACGCAAATGTAACTGCGACTGCCTGCGTGGGCACGAAGGACGCGCCAGCAGCGCCACCGTCAATTCTAACTCTGCGCATAAAGCGCCTGACCTGTATAACATTCTTAGAGCTTCCGATTAGTGAGAATATCTGCTTATTAGACATGTCGGTCGGCACCGAGGTGAGTACACCCGTCACTTCGGTGTCTCCAGCCGGTATATTTGCCTTCAGGGACAGTTGCTCCAGTAACTTTTTATTTTGCAGAAACATGTTGGCGTTGTTAGGTAAATCGAAGGTTATACCTACTTTGTACTTGTTTATAGACTTGAGGTGCATGACGCCTGAAACACCATGCTCCCGCAAACCCTTGGACAGTGCCATACGATCCTTGTCGCTGAAAGTAATGTTTTCTTCCACGTGCGAAAGAAACACAATAAACTCGGTCTTTTTCGAGTCTTCAGGGTACTTACGCGAGTATCCACGTACCTTAAAGATGTCATACTTATCCTTGTTTTTAGCTTTTGGTGTTTCTACAGCGATCGACTTCAGAGAGTCCGAGTCGGAATCGCAAGACTCGAAGGATGAGACCTGCCGCTGCTGCTGCTCATCAGGTGGAGAGTCATCTCCTTTTCTTTTACGTTTTTTGCCCATCCTTGGGCCCTCTCTAAGGTTGTGCTCTATTTACAAATATATACAAGACTATATACACGAAAAATATACAAATTTACAATAATTTTGGGTTTTTTAAAAATATTTGTTTAAAAGCGCGCCTTTTCACTTTTCAGGTTCCCGCCGAAAAAAAAAAAAAAACGTTGAGTAATTGAGTATGAGTAGTTAGTCTGTCTGTGATAAATATAAAAGTAAAGAAAGAAAACTTAACCTTTTAGAAAATTTCAATATAACGTTTTCTCTTTGCATTTTCTACTAAGATAAAATGAATATTTCCAGCTTCACTTCTAATCTTTCGCTTCCCAGTGATTTGGAGTCTAAGATGCGTGTAAAAACATTTGTGAGTATCGTTTTAGCTTACGAAAAGGTTATGTTTTTAAATATTTTTGCTTATTTATTTTATTATTGTTCTAGAATTTGCCTAACAAATGTTTCGAATCGCACGTTGGATGTACATGGAGACGAGGAAACAAGTTCACAATATATCCTCGTAGTCAAACAACCTCACAGAACCCGATAACTATTGAAAACAAAATACTAAACATTCGTCAAGATATTTTGCTATTCAATCCGATTTTGCGAAAATTAGTGAACGAATCAAATGGCACGTATTTAACACTACAAAAAGCCGCAGAAGCATCTAGAACAACGGACAACCAAGTGGAACTTCTGAAACTCTCCCGCCAATACCGCTCGATCGTCCGCGTCTGTATTGAAAGTCTCCAAGAAGAGGCGGAAAAGTGTACAGATGGTGTAGAAAAGGCTAACTTGCTCGCCTCCGTCACCATTTTCTACTCCATAGAGTGTATTTGGCATCTATGTGAGATATTGTACCTAGACAATGTTCCTGGAGATATTGTCTTACCGTTTCTACTTGAATGGGTTAGATTCCACTTTCCATGTCATGAACAAACCGCAGCGCAGATGCTGGAGGCCTGTGAGCGAGGATCTGAAGACCACAAGGATTACTGGGATACTGTTGTTGGTATGGTTGTGCAAGGAAGGGTGGATGTGGCTAGGGCCTTGTTAAAATTACACTCGGCTTCAGATACCAATGAGTTTAAGCTCATAGATAACTCTCTAAGAAGCATGCCAGTTTACAATGTAAGTTTTTCAATAGTTCTAATTCATATATTTATAAAATACTATTATATTAACTGTCACTTACAAAACTGTAAGCTTAACCAGTTAAATACTGATAGCTTGCATAACAATTCATTAACAGTTGAATACTGATGGCTTGCATAACAACTCATTAAGAAATTTTTATTAAAACCTGCACTGATTTCCATTCATTTGTCATTCCTCAGATTAATGTACACTATTATTAATTCTTATTTGAGGTGGGGGTGGTAAGACCTGCACTGACATCCCGCTTGGGGTGTATTGTGCATTTCCCCACCAGCATCTACCCAAGCCATCCCAGCTCCTTGAAGTAATGGAGGGTGGATTTGGGGTGCTGGCACACCTGCATTATTAGTATAATACACAGTCTTCACTTAATATCATTATAAATTGTATCACAGATAAATATCTTTTACCTTTTCAATGATATTTACAGGTGTATGGAGGCATATCAACAGGAGAGTTCACAGTATCCTGGAAGCATTGGCAGGCGGAGTGCCGATCCAAGCTAGCCAGTAGAGTGCTAGCATCACAACCCTCGCTTGAGCTTATTATGAAGGTAAAGATTGCACATCCTAAAAATGTGCTCTTAATTTTTGTAAAATATCTTTCTGTTATCCAAATTTGAAGGCTGTCTGATGATGATATGACTGAAGGGACAATTGTAATTTCATTATCTGGCAATAGTGGATTCATAGATATATTTTTATGCTAAAATGGGCATTATGTTCGACATCTCACCTAATGGGAAGTGATGGTGTTGTCCAAGGTGGAGCATGTTTGCCCATAATCAATCAATTATTGACCTTATAACATTGTGTTACATTGGGGTTCTCCAAACTTATACTAAAGAAAATATTTATTGTATACAAGGTAAATCTAAAACATTGAAATATAACTTTAAAGTAGGCACTAATTAGATACAAACATTTTCAACACCAACATAACAATTTCCAGCTTATTATCGGAGAATACTCAGCATTTGCATCGATCCGCCACAAGTACAACTCGTGGTTCGACCTGCTGGGTGGGTGGGTGATGTTTACAGCGCCGTGGTCGCGGCGGCGCGAGTTGGGCGCTGCAGCCGCGGCCGCCGCCGGACTGGCGCCCGCGCCACGCAAGCCGCTTGATGATATGGTGCGGGCTTTGTTAGAGGGGGACTTGCATCAGGTATGATGATAATTTTCTTATATTTTGGCTTTACACATATACACACGTGTATTTAGCCAGTGTCAAGTATTGTAATTTTTCATCGTGTTATAGAATATTACACGTAAAGTCAAGTCTTAGTCACAGTGTGGGTAGTCATAGTCCAGTCTAAGTCATGCCCTAGTAAAGTGGTGGCAACAACTTTAACCTTCTATGGAATTTTGAAAGCAACACGAAAAACCACGTTTCGCCACATTAAATTACATGCCCAAACTCATGCTCGTAATTCAGCACTTAATGAGTAAAACGCCACCAATTTTAAACATTAACACTGGAAAAAGCACAAGTTTTGTAAAATAATACAGTGCAATGACGTGAACTCTTCCGTGTTCCCACCAAAACTCCACTCATTGAACACCGCCGATGATCAACAGGCATTGAGCATTCAGTATTTGGTGTGCCACGTTGACATGAAGAGAGACCATCAGGTGAGACCATGGTCATAAGTTAGCCTATTGTTCATAAAAAAGAAACAAAATTTAACATCCGCATGAGAACCCGGGAGAAAGTTTTTCTTAGCTAAGGTTGTATTATTATATTGTTATATTATTATATAGACTTTAGTGCAGATGACTATGAATCTGCTATAACTATACTATTTTATTCATCACCATCGAAAGATAGAATCAAATGAATAAATTCACATCACTTGTGTTTCAGGTGATTCATGAAATCCAACAAATATCAGACAACGGCTGGTTCGCTACCCATCTCACAGACATCCTGTATCACTGCGGCAAGTTGAAGATCTTGGACAAGACGCAGACAGAGTGAGTGGAGCTATAAAGTTACAGATTCATTTGTGCCTGATATTTTATTTTATTAATGTTTAAGAGAAACAAACAGTACTATAAATGTTTAACTTAATTAACTAATCTTACTTACACATAAACCAATAAAGTTTCTACATATTAATAAATCATGAATGAAAAAACACCCTATTGAAAGTGGCTACATAATACCCACGTAATTTACTACATCAGAAAAGTGAATTAAACCTACGATATTATGGAAAAAAAAGTTTAAATTGAAAAGATCTTACTTATGACATTTAAGTTCTCAAACAAATTTAGATAAGGTTAACAAGAATATATCCAAATCATTGAAATTCTCATTATAACTATGACTGACAGGCGCGGTTGATAAAGGTATTGGAACAATATCTAGTGCTAGTTCTAGCTTGAACAAATAACATTCGTTTTCTAGCACTAAGTCGCTGGCAATAGAATCTTATTTTATTAAGCAAGGTTGGGGAATCAACTGTATTCCGCAGTAACTTGTAGCGAAGAATCTGGTCTCTCTCAGTACGCCGTATTTCAAGGGACTTAAAATTATTAATATAACCTTAAATATATAAAAAAAAGTTACCTTTGATATAACAAAATGAAAAAAGTATATCTAGTGTAATTCCGCTAAAAGATCATATAAGATTATCTATATTGGGGAAGCTGCAAATGACTGTTGTAGGCAAATGTATTACAAAAATGATTAGAAAAGTTTATAATGTATAATATTTATTGAAACCAAAACTGGGACAGCTAAACCACCTACCGGCCTATTACCTTTGATATAGATAAAAGTTACTAATAGAGATGGCTCTTGTCGGTTTGGTCCACTTCTTAAATTGTCCATTTCCAAAATTGTCATCTTCCTAATTTGTCCACTCCTACAGCGACTTTTTTCAAAAATGTCATACTTCTAGTCCTAATTCGTCCACTTCCTAAAGTGTCCATTCCCTATTCGTCTATTTCTTATTTAGTGCCTTCCTATTTCGTCCACTCCTGCAACATCCCTTTTCTAAATTGTAATCCTTCAAATCCTAATTCGTCCACTTCCTAAAGTGTCCATTCCCCATTTGTCTGTTTCTTATTTTTCTAATTCATCTACTTTCTATTCCTAGTCAAAGTGTATGCATGATGTTACTCAAACAAACAAACACACAAACACCCCAACTTTTTCGCTTTTATAATATTAGATTGATTAAGATTGAAAACCGACGATCTGGTGAAAGCTGCGGGGAGCCGATGGATGCAGTCGGCGAGCAGCCATTGAAAGTGGTGCTCTCTGGGAGACGCCTATGTACTAGAAGTTTTCAGGTGTGGAAAACACCCAAAATTCACAACCGCCATTTTCAGATTCTTTCTTATAATGACAGATGTCACTTTGACAGATGTCATTACGAAGGATGTGTCCATAAACGACACAGCTGTCAAAATGACACATCTGTCAAAACGACACATCTGTCAAAATGGCATCTGGCATAATGAAACACCTGTTAAAATGAAACATCTGTCAAAATGACATCTATCAAGTGGGATGGCAACACCCCCAGGGGAATTATGGAAATGGATGGAATGGATTTTAGAAGTGGGTAAATTAGGAAACGGAAGAGATAAGAAAAGTGCTAATCAAGAAGTGAACATTTTAGGAAGTGGTGGCTTTAGAAGTTGTCAAATTAGGATGAAGATAGGTTAGGAATGAAAGTGGATAACTTAGGAAATGGACGAGATAAGAAGAGGACTAATCAGGAAGATGACAATTTTGGAAATGGACAATTTAAGAAGTGGACCAAACCGACCGGAGGGATATAGATTAGGTGCTACTAACCTATTTTATGTACCATGTTGGTTGAAATACAGTGGACATTGGACAACATTTAATTTTAAAAAGACCGAAATTCGAAAACTTTTTCGAGATTATTATCCTCTTATAATGAGAAGTTTTGTTAAAAAAAAAATTGTATTTTATGCATGAATTCATTGTAATGCAGGCCCGGGTCAGCTTTAGTACCGATGTCTCCACGAAACGCTCGTGTCACACGCATTCCGACATTTTCTTTGCATCAAGTGACTTCTATAATGTCAAAAGTCAATTGTGTTGTTGTCATGGAAATTATGTACATAACACAACCTAATTAATCGGTATAATTCGTAGTTTTTCTGGCTTTTTGTGTATAATTTCAAATTAATATATCATTATCATCATCTTCTTTGCCTTTTTCCCATTTCGCATTTGTTATTGGGGTCGGCTCCCAAGCTCCCAGTCTAATCTGTAGCGGCAAGCTACCAGAATTACACGAGCGACTACAGGATCGGACCGTGAGTTTGCCTAATTCTCAGCTGTTCTTGTTTTTCGTTAATCCTGATAGTTTCAGGTTTCGCACATTTATAAGTAAATCTAGATAAGACCCGTTAAATTTCAGTGGGGGCTGGGGGCCCTTTATCTTCACGGCGCGCTGGGCTGAAGCTCAAATTGCCCTTATACAAGATCTGGCCCTGAGCGACTGCCATCTGATCTCACAACCCATAAGGAACCAGTAACAAGGATGGTTAGACCTGGTATCAGATTCTATCAGGCGTCTGACTACCCGTAACGATTGCCATAGATGGTCTTATGACAACCGGGACCGACGGCTCTCGGAGGCACGGATGGCATCGAAAACTGCACATAACTTACTAGATAAATCATCGGTGCAAGGCCGAGGATCGAACCTGGCGCCGTAAGATTGCGAAGTGCACATGTTACTGCTCTGGTACCATCGCTCTAACTTCAAATTATATACCAATTATCTTAATCAGTTGAGCATGGGCAGTGACTATGGTTATTGATCAACACTATGGCGACGCGAAAATGTCATGTTGAAGCTTGCAACTAATAAAACTCATCGCCTGTTAAGTATCCCAAGGGACGATAAATTACGAGAATCATGGTTGTCTTTTCTGATTCCTACAAATACTGAGCTCAGTGGCCTGTCTTAGTGAACAAACGTGTTCGCCAAAATCACTTTGATATACCCCCAATTTGATGGGATGGGTAACCGTCTTCTGCATGGATATCCTTGTTCACTGCAAATGAAGTGTTGCACGGGATTCCTTTGAGCATATCTGGTGAGTAAACTCAATTTGAATAGCAAAAATAAATAATTAAAATAAAAATGGTTTCAACCCAAAAAATGGCCTAAAAATGGCAGTAAAAATACAAAGCTTAGGCTAAGAAATAAAAATAAATAAAAGCTATTTCAGTCTCATTTGTTTCATTTAATCCTTATTAGCGGGTGCTTCATCTTCCTGTAGTATTAAAATGTAATAGGTTATAATAATAATAATAACTTCCTATGTAACTTCCATGTCGATATTTGTTTGGCGTGGCGCGTCACTATGGTATCGATATCGATATTTGAATATGGAGCTAGGTACATCACTATGGCGACACCAGCGTTTTGGGCAGACACTGGAACTAATTGTCGATGATATAGAGCTGTCCTATCTGTCTTTGACTAGTATAGTAGATATCTGTGTTGTAATGAATTCTATTTAAAGTCGCACTGAGGCGTAAATATGAAGGAATAACATTTCACAAGTAAGTAGCCATTATTTTGTCTATTTTCCGTTTTAGAAGTGTTTATTGTGATAAATATAAATACTGCGTTACATTCCATGTAATTAAAAGTCCTCAGCTTAACAGAAAAACAGCTAAATGATTAATTAATGGATAAAATAACCAAACATAACCAAAAAAATTTCATTGTCAAGGTACTGCCAGTTTATGCTTTTTAATTTCCCATAAAACCAGCTACGTACCATGTTGATTTGCAAATGATTATATGTCGGAAAAAATCCTGTTGTAGGTACATTAGCTAATTATTTCCTTGATTTCACTTAGTAAAATATATCATTTTATATTTAGGGTCAGGTGGGGTATGTGAAACATACTTGCACATCGATCCACTATGTGAGTTTTGCTAAGAGGCTGATTTTTTCTACTGGTAGATAGATATATACATAAAAAGCCTAAATCTGAAATGGCAAATGACGGCAATAAATACTTTTCGAGAAAATAATTTTTGAAAATTCAATTAGCATGAAACATGGTTAAAATGGTAAAATGGTTCACGATTTTGACAGAAATGTTCCGATTCAACATTCTGACGGTAGAATGTAATTGGCGTTTGACTATTTTGCAGTTGACTATTTTGACAGTTTTGTTTTTATTATGTTACCCGCAATCATTATAGGTACCTACTTATAGAATAACAGCTGCTAGATATCTATATAGCACTTTATAAGCGCAGAATCTCCATCTCTTTCCGTGGGTGCCGTATAAGAGCAGACTAAGGCAGTACCCAAGGAACGGGCAGTAGCGTTCTCCTTGATACATTATAATCTTCCTCGATCACCAAGCCACCCACCAAGCGAGGTGATTATGGCAAATCTCCCTATAGTAAGCGTCCAAAATGGCGTTTTATGGGCAGGCCTGTGTTCAGCACAAGACGTCTTCCAGCTGTTGATGTGAAATACGTGATTTTCGGCCATCGGACATTTACAATGACATTTGTAATGTAATAGGTATTTGATTGATTTTATTACCTGTGGCGTCTGTGACTGCAAAAACTAACCCCACATTACGCACCGTTCGATGCATTACTTTCATATAAAAATGTTCATAAACACTATTAAATTGCTTCATGGCATCAGCCAACTTGTGCTTTGTAAACTTAAAGAGAGCTGATTTCTTTTTATTTTATGACTTTGCAGAAAGATCGTGTGACGTCTGTGCTAGAGCATTGAAACCATTTTGCCACATATCATAGAGCTAAACTGCGTGATTTACAGATAATGATAGGGTTTCACTAAGGTACTCCATCGTTTCATTTACCCCACCTGACCTTACATTTTAGTTTTTACAATAGAAACAATGAACACTGGTAAAACATAATTATCAAGGTAAATTACTCTATAGATAGAGCTAACGAAATCGCCCATTATTTACCCAAAATTTTGGGAGACGTTCTTATTCAGGCAGTACCACGTGTGGGAGCAAGAAACAGCTAGGCGGCCACGCGCATGAGAGTTCTACTAGTGGGAATTCTGTGGCATTTTCTTATGTTTAAACTACTCCGTGGTTTGAAAGGTTTAAACTATGTACTTACAGCGCCATCTAGTAAAGAAGCGGAACTAGTGTTTTTTTTAAATAAAACTCATTGTTGTAAACGAAAAAAAAAATCTTTACAATAAGGCGGTATTTTCTTTCCTTCTGGCTTCTAGCAAAAATCTTATTTAGCCTCTGTCCAAAAAAAAAACTACTATAGCATTAAAACAGCATATAAATATATATGACTATGTATGTTATTATTTCACTAAAATTTCATCATTATCATCATTAACAGCCTGAAGACGTCCACTGCTGAACATAGGCCTCCCCCAGAGCACGCCACCTTGAGCGGCTGCTCGCCTCCTGCATCCATCGGCTCCCCGCGGCTTTCACCAGGTCGTCGGTCCACCGAGTGTGGGGCCGGCCTACGCTGCGTCTTCCGATTCGTGGTCGCCACTCGAGAACCTTTCTTCCCCATCGGTTGTCAGTTCTACGAGCGATGTGGCCTGCCCATTGCCACTTCAACTTACTAACTCTAAGAGCTATATCGGTCACTTTAGTTCTCCTGCGGATCTCCTCGTTCCGGAGCTTATCTCGCAGGGAAACACCGAGCATAGCTCGCTCCATAGCTCGCTGCGCGCCTTTGAGCTTACTAATGAGGCCAACAGACCATGTCTCAGTTCCATAAGTCATCACTGGCAACACACACTGATTGAAAACTTTCGTTTTCGTTCTGTCACTAGAATTTAATAATACCAAAATATAGTCTCAAAAATTATAAATTTCCATTATTATTGATATTTTATTTTCTACCCTCATACAATTTCGTTCTCATACAGTGTTTCAAACCGCCTCCGTGAGAGCCTGATCCTCGAGTATGGCTGTCTCCTCATGGAACACAAGTCACTCTGGACTGTAGGGCTCTCGTACTTGTCCACTTGCCCACCTGAAGGTAAATTAAAATAACCCTTATCAATTGAAACTTTTAATCGTTGAGTGTCGGCGCATGACATCGGCATAACAATTAACAATGCATTAAGATTGAAACCTGCGCACAGGCGAGGGTTTTGCTCACTTCGGTTGATATTTTTACCAACAATACGCATGTCAGAGAACAAGACTCGTTATTATTATTGAAAAAAAAAAATTAATAAAATCCTATTAAGTTTTATACTTAAAACTTATCTTATAAAATTTGCGATCACCAAGCCACCTGCCAAGCGTGGTGATTATGGCAAATGATAAGCGTCCAAAGTGGCGTTCTTTCAACTTCTCATCCAACAGCCGGAAGACGTTCACTGCTGAACAGCAGTTGATGTGATAGGATTTGGATTGTAGTTACTTCCAAGAATTAAAAATGTATTCAATTTATACAAGGGTTATTGTTCTGATAGGTTTGCGACGCGCAGAACTAATCCTAGAGCGGATCCCGCTCGATACGGAAGCGAAGGCGATGCGAGTTGTCGCCGAAGCCAAGAAATACGGCTTGCTTGGTGTTGGTAAGTATTCATTTAATGTATAATAAAATTATAGTGTTCATTTTTCACATTGCTAAAGTGTTGTATATATTTTATTAGCTACTGGATTTTTTGCAACTTAAAATAGTCTTTAATATGCATCAGAAATGTTTAAGATGTGCAACATCACGAATGATATAAATACAGTAAAATATTTATTAAAAATATGTATGTACGTATTATGATGTTTCACTGTAGCCGCCTTACTAATAAACACTTTGTACCAGTGGAATAGTTACTCTGTGTTTAATCTTGTTTCGTCTGCTTGATAGACAGAGACAACATTTTTTTTTTTTTTTTTTTTTTTTTTTATGTGATTGAATGACGTGACGAGCTAGTCGTACAAAAAACACAAAACAACAAAAACAAACAAAACAAAAAAAACATACAAAATAATTGCTCCTCCGCTACACAATGTTTATTATTAAAGCGGATGGACACCCTTCCACTAAACGTTGTTATTATATTTATGGGTAGCATGGAACAAGGAGGAGAGGAATGCCAATACACCAAGAAAACAGCGTAGATCAGAAATACCGCTAAAAACCGTTTTAAACCTAGATGGCGCTGCAAAATGAGCGGGCTGTAAGTTGAGCATAGATCAGAAATATGGCAAAAAACCGCTCATTTTGCAGCGCCATCTAGGTTTTAAACGGTTTTTTGGCATATCACAGATCTACACTGTTTTCTTAGTGTATTGGCATTCCTCTCCTCCTTGTTCCATGATGGGTAGACATTGAAGAAGCGTGCACACGAGTGAAACATCTCTACCTCTAGTACAGTCAGTATCCCGCTGCCTCTCGAGCCGGCACCTGCGCTGCAGCCGCGTGGGCTCCTCCCTGGCGTGGGCGGTGCGGGCCCGGTGCGGCGCGTCCTGCGCCCGCGCCGCGCACGCCGCGCTGCAACACTACTGCAGCACCGGCAAGCTGCCCGCTGCCGATCTACTGCTCACTGCTGGAGCTGCCATGTTGCTGAACGACACGCTGCTGTTCCTAGGTTCAGTACATCACTACTTCGCCCGCCCATTGTCCCCACTTTTTGTAAATCGTTGTATTCTTTGTTTGGATGTAAATAGTATATCAATACGTCATGTCGTAATAAATATAAAATAGCTTTTTACCACCTTTCAAATTATTTGTCATATCGTCGTGTTTGAAATTGAGTACATGTTCCTGCCAAATATAAAAATCGGCCTGTAACTTTTTGGGGGAAATACATCACATAAACAGCTCTTATTGTTAAGCTCTCTTATTTTTTACTTCAGGCAAATACTGCGACTTCCACAGACTGTACAAAAACAGAGAGTTCAAGAAAGCGGGCGAGTTGTTGGTGTCTCTGATCACGTCCAAGATTGCGCCAGATTAGTAAGTATTTCTGAATACTTATTTAATTTCATGATTTAAATTCAATAAATGCCAAATTCCAAGGAGACATTTCTACATGATTATTGCAAGTGTTGGGGCAACTTTGCGTTGAAGGAATCATAACACATGATTACCATCTATTCTCCAATAATGACAATACTGCATATCTAGTAGGTTCCAATTTTTTTGTCCAACCACAATATTATTTCCTAGTTCAATACGGATTGTTCCCAACAAGCCCCACTCATACAAATTCTTGACCTAGGGCTTTGAAACACAATAATTAGGGCTGATGCAGAATGAAAAAGTACAAGCTATGCTTAGTTTGGGGCTAGATGGCGCTATGTGAAATGTCCACACATATTTATATTTAATTAAAATCTTATTTATGGACTACCTATATCTAGGTTGACTGTGTTCTATGCTTCTAATTTCCTTTACATCCTTAGCTTCTGGGACACCCTGCTCTTGGACACGCTGCCGCTATTAGAGTGTGACGTCAGCGTATTCTCAACGATGGCAACATGCAACATTATGGAGTGCCTCGAACTACGGCCGGCGGCGTTGAGCGAAGAGCGAGCGTCTCTGTTGAGGCTAGCACTCGCTAGAAACGCTGCGCGAGTCGCACTTGAAGAAACTGGAGAGGAGAAGCAATAGTTCACATGCAACAATGTTAATATAATGAGTATGAAATGTATGTTTGTATGTCTATATATCAGATCTAAATCCCGGATAAAATTATTCTTACACTAATCCATTACTTCGTATAAATAGGTGAACAATTAAAAAGCATACAACTTGTAGTATTAGTAACAATATTAAGAAACAGCACAGGCCCACATGAATTGTTATGTGTTACCCAGATCAATGTTATTTCTGGAAAATATGATAAGTTATGATGAGACTGTTAAAAATTCATTCTGAATTGGTCCAACTGGAAAAAGTCATAGAAACACAGATTTAAACCATAGTTTTGATTCTGTAATCAAGTTCTTTAGTAACACTCAACATGTGTTGGTTATTTGGTAAAAATGAAAAAATATGAAAATTCATCTATCATCTTGTGGTTTCAGAGTATTGCTTCATTCATTAGAAAGTGTGTGTAACTTCTGTAAGTGTAACGTTGTGATAAAACTGTTATGTAAAAAAATAAAATGATTACATATAAAAACGTTTTTTATTGATTTACTTAATTGTTATTTCTAAGATAGATATCAATGACTTTTGTAGCTACATCTATCAATGACAAGGATATATTATTAGAAATCTATTATGGTAGGTAGCTATAACAACACAAATCATTAATCTAAATTAAAAATGATTATTTTTTGATTAGAAGACTTGCTAATAATTATTGCGCTTATTCAATACTTAGATTCACTTTTGAGTGTAGGAGCACTGCATAATAATGGATTTATGAATGGGAACTGTTTGCCCGACACCCAGAGATAACATAAATAAAAATAGACCTCAAGTTAAGCCCTAAAACTACAACTCAATTGAATAAACAGTGCTCGTTTTGATGGTTTGGAACGCATCCATTGGATTGTCTCCATAGTTTAGTATATTCAAGTTGCAGACCATTATTATTGTTAAAAGTGCAGCTTCACCTACTTTCTATTCTCATAAAATGCTTCCATTGACTGCAACTCATCAATCTTCCACCATAATATTTTATCATAACCTCGATAGTGAAACTTCCCAAAGAAAAGTTTATAATGCAGCAGACAAGGGAACCAGTATTTGTCGTCCAGCCACATGTTGTCGAATGGTATTTCATGGATGTTATACCATTTTGGAAGCATCTCCTCAGATTCTTTTGGTGTTCCTTCAAAGGCACTTGTGGAAAATACCCTCACGTCCATCAATAAGGGTTCGCCTTCAAATGTGAACTCCAAGTGGCCAATGTTTTTTAAGTCGCTCTTTCTCACAGCTAAAGAACATTCTTCTTTCAATTCTCGCACAGCTGCATCTAAAATACATTCGTTTGGTTCTACTTTGCCGCCAAATCCGTTCCACTTGTTTAAGCCAAAACCGCGCTTCTTTAGGCCCAAAAGTATTTGTTGACCACTCCGTACGAACACTAGTGTGTACACTTTTGTCGTTATCATATTGATTTTGAGTCGTACACATTAACTTTTTTCAAAAATATTTTTTAACGAATCTGCTGATAGTGAAGAAAATTCAAATCATCCACATTTCATTTCAAAATCGCAGAGTACAGACTAAGGCACAGAGTACAATATAGGGGATATAAGTTTGGCAAAGCTAACTCTGCAGTGGTATAAATTAATATCCCCAAAAAGATTTTCATATGGCAATCAGTTGTTTCAAAGAGTATGTAACGCTAAGTTTTTTATGTGACGCTAAGGCTGAATTTCCACCAGTGATGTGCGAAGCAGCTGAGCGGTGCGAGGATGCGAAGCGAGGCTGTGAAACGATGTGTGTTTCGACCCCGGAGATGTGCTTGGCCACTCAGCGGTGCGAGGATTCGTAGCGCCGCACAGTGGTTCCATTCTGGAAAAAGGTGGACATAGGATCAAAAGTTTGAAATTCAGTCTGATTTTCTTTATAGAATTGCTGACTGTATTTTGAACATCTTTCATTCCGTTATGAAACTTCGTAGGATCAACCGTTAGCAAGTAAAAAATACTGATTTATTTTTTGTATGGAGTAAAACATACTTATTTAATTTTTTTTTCTTGAATTAGATCAAATCGGCTGTTGTTTGGCTTACATAATATGAAAGTACGCATTATTAAGTATCAATAAAAATAATAAACGAGTTTCCACCGTCCGCGTTGTGAAATCCAATACGTAGAAAAATCCTATTTTTTTCATGCATATAACTCATAGTAAGAGTAATTTTACAAAAAAAAAACATTAAATGAACTGGTGACTTTATTACCCACAACTTTTATTCTGTTTTATTTTTCGTAGGTTATAGTTTCCGAGTTGTTTTTACTGTATTTTATTTTAGGTTAGGTACATTCGGATGGTATGTATGTGACTCGTATGTTATGATAAAACACTGTTCTGAATATCAAATAAAAATATAAAACTCGTTGATCTACTTTTGATACACGAGATGTTAAATATTACGATTTTTTATTATCAATGACTAGACTAGCGTTTGGCATATTTTATTCAGTCCTGTTTACAAACAAATGAGTCATAGTTTCTTAAGGTGTAGTGGTTAAGGCTTTCAAAAAAACTTGGTCAAATATTGAGACTTCATCTGCAAGTCACCAAAAAATATACTAACTAACTGTCAATCCTACGAAGTTTCACAACAGAATGAAAGATGTTTAAAATACAGTCAGCAATCCTATTTAAAAAATCAGACTGAATTTCGAACTTTCAACCCTATTTCTACCTTTTTCCAGAATGGAACCACTGTGCGGCGCTGTAAAACGGTGCGCGAATGAGTGGGGAGAGGATGTGTAGCGGGCTCGTTGCTGACGCGCGCGGGATGCGGTGCTGTGGGAGCGGAGCTCGCGCGCCTCTGCCCGCACACATCCTTCGTAATACATCCCTCGCAAAGAGAAAAACGTGTGCTACAGATGTCCATAGCACACATTTTTCTCTTGTTTTGCATGTACGAAAACCTCGCTTCACTGGTCATTTTCTAGTAGAGCCTTGCTCAGCGCAGCTGTAGTGGAAACTTTCCACTACAGCTGCGCTGAGTGAGGCTAGGTAAATTAAGTGATTCTATTGGTTCTTAACAAACACATCGCTGGGTTTTCTGGCAGAGATCGCTTTAGGCGATAAGACAGTCCATTGTGACACTTAGTTATAAGATTTCTTTCTAAATTTTTCATGTAATGTGGTGTTTTCAATACAGAGTTTATCTATCTATCTATCGCTTGCTACACATCCTCGCACATCTCTGGTGAAAACGCAGCCTAACAGGTAAGTGGATTAAAACGAGTTGATGCTTAAATTCAATTAAATATATGAATTAGAGAATTATCATTTTACTTCGGAAGGAAGTATTATTGTGCATTGTATGTGTAGGAGCGGGTTTGTTTTCATTTTCAAATAAAACGAATGGTCACAGTTTTAAT
The DNA here is from genome assembly GCA_910589525.2 of Ennomos quercinarius. Taxonomy (NCBI): domain Eukaryota; kingdom Metazoa; phylum Arthropoda; class Insecta; order Lepidoptera; family Geometridae; genus Ennomos; species Ennomos quercinarius. The sequence goes on along the minus strand of OU342499.1, from coordinate 16,760,928 downwards.
CAGCACATAAGCTATAAGATATAAAATTACTTAATAATTCGCAGTAAGGAAAGAAGTACCAACCCTACGAACTAGACGTTTCATTCATAATAAATAGTATTCATAATAAATCTGTAGATGTTTCATTCATAATAAATAGTGAAGAAGATGACTATCATGTCGAACCAGAGTTTGCTGGCATAGAATATTAAGATCCAAAGTTGTCAGAAATTATGTTGTTGTCACAAAATAAGGAAGCATTGCCATCTGTAAAAATTCTCAATTTGCATAATTCGTATTTATTTAGAACTTTGTACAAAACTTTGTTTGACATAATATTACCAATTCGTACAGAAATCATGAGTCGGAATCAGTGGATTTTATATTTACAGATTATGCTGCCTACAAACTTCAAATGCCTTGAACACTAAGTTCCGGCAAGATTAGACCTGGCAGACCTTTTGATCTATTATCAGGGGTGTCTTGGCTATTATTGGGCATAGATGTCATCGGGGTACTCGATGACGTAGTAAAGGGTGTCAAAAAGGCATATTCTTACGGGTGTGCCAGGTACTTCCAGCAGGGTGCGCAATGGCAGACCAACCTTTTTTGACATAATTAATCAATGGTTAACTGTTGCCAGCACTTTCATTAGGGTACCTTATGACGTAGTTTTGACGAACAAAATACGTCAAAAAATCTCAATTATTTCCATGACCCGGCAGGACCGGCACTGGCAGACCTGTTTTATTTTACATGTTTAAGTGCCGGTTAACGATCTAAAGGTAGCCTATTGGGGTACTCGATCACGTAGGTATTTCTGCAGTGGGCTCTCGCACTACAGCTTCTGTAGAAAAAGCACAATTTTTTGTGCATTACAGAAATCATAATTTGAGCAAGTTTTTGCCGAGTATCAAATCCGTTTTTTGTAGTATGCACTAGTGCTACCATATACAGGATTTTAAAATACGCCAATTTTAAATCACTGCAGAGTTAGCTTTGCCAGACTATATACTTACAGGTGCGTTCGGATAGCCTACTGATGGCAAAATTAAAAAACGACAAAAAATACCACATGCAGCGTTCGTTTTGGGAATGTGTGTAGGGATGTTCCGATACTAGTAAATACGAGTAAGTACTCGATACTTTTCTTTCGATACTTAGTACTTTTTGGTATCGAACCATTATTTCGATACCTACTTGGTATCGGAAAGAAAGTACTAGTATCGAATCGAATCAATACTGCTAAGTCAACACAGAATAGAATCACCAAAAATTCCATGCCAAGCAGCTTAATTTCACCATTATATATTTTTTCTTTAAAGAAGCATAATAAGGCCTAACTTTACGCCAAGTAGCCTATAAAGATATTTTTTTAATGTATAGTTAGGAGAACAACCCCGTTTTTAATTAAATCAGGATTAAATCGAATGTAAATTTAATTCAAAGCGTTGAATACCGTTAATATGCACAAACACACTTCCACACACACAGTACAGTTAAGGTAGTTGTTACACTTAATTAAAATAATTAAACACGAATCATTCTCGCGATACCTAATCGGTATCAGAATGAAAGTTCTTGAATTTGAAAGGAAATAATTGTATCGGAAAGAAAGTACCTACAATATTGTCAAATAAAATATCCTAAACGCATCCTTAGTGTATGAATGTGTGATTCTTCGCGCCTAAACACTTGGGAATGTAGTACAGTCGAAGAAACAACAAAACTTTGCTGCAATAAGGTAAAATTTGTTTATTTTTTCGGTCTTGATAAATAATAAAAAAATGTATCGATATGAGTAGGTATCCATACTTTTAGGGTACTCATATGAGTAGTATCGAATCATGTTTTGAGTACTACTCATATGAGTAGGTATCGATACTTTAGTGGTATCGGAACATCCCTAAATGTGTGAGCAAAAGTTGAGATTTCAACTGTTTTCGTTCACCGTTCGGATAGCTCGTAAACAGCTAAAAATGCCATAGTGAACTGTTAATTTTGACCCACCTGCGGAGGTGAGTTAAAAGTGATCGTTTTCTGACATTAGAGATTGACTTGGAATTTTTGGCGCGGTTATCTTAAATTAAAATTACTGATTTTTATTGTAGTTATCGTAATAATACAGCACGGAGAAGTGAGAAGGCGTAAGTTTACATGTGTAATATAAAATTCCGCCCAGGCTACCCGATGCTATATGTATTATTTTTCTCTATGCTACCCGATATATATTGACTACTATGAGGGAGGCCTGCATAGGGGCCTCGGGAATGTTCAATAAAACACAGTTTGAAATAAAAAGGAGAAATCGATTGGTATTCACTATAAAAAACGATAACTTTACGTTAAAATGTATACAGGGGGGAATCTAAGACCTAGTCATACGACTCTTTGTGATTATTCGCGAACGGTGCGGGAGTGGCGCGCACGTGTGTGTCAAAAGCAATCGGGCGGCGAACTGAGCGCGGGCCTCGTGTGGCTTTTCTCACACGTGTAGGCACCGAATAAATAGAGCGAGATGCAACTATAGGATAGCTGCGCTACTCCAGGTACCGAGGCGGCATCCGGCCGCGAGACTCTCGGATTGGTAATCGGCCCCCTAATTACCTAACTCGCAACAGGTTTGCGACAGGCGTAAATCTCGCGGTGATTGCTGTCATACATCATTAGTGGTGTCGAGCATGTATGCTTCGCTACTGCTGTCGCTTTGCTACTGCTGTCGCATTGCTGTTGTAAATTTTACGTAATTACCCCGCGGGTAGTATTTTGAAATGTACAGTTTGCTATACTACCTATCACACATCGTGCCCAGTTTTTGAAACGTATGTACCTATTTGTTTTAGATAGGTTCTCATCATGGAGCGAGCTGCATATGTAATAATAAATATTAATATTTAATATACGGCTCAGAACATTAACATTTAGGGGAAATGATATCAAATATACGAGGAACAACAGCAAAATCAAACTAATTTCATTAACATTCAGGTGTTGCCGCCAATTCGTTTTTTGAATTTGAGATAAGACACCGCATTTGGTTATTTTGCGTTCGTTTTGGGTAGGTAAGGTAGTGAGTAAAAGTGGTAAAAGTGGCATTATTGGCAAAATCCCCAAACCGAACTCTTTACAATAACGCTAACTTTGCACTTGCCAAAATCGTTACCGAACCCAATTCGAACGCAATAAATGTATTTCCAAATGATATTGATATGATATCACAGACCAAGAAGAGTACTAGTTAGCGACGTTCCAAGGCTTAACATACCATTCTCATGTTGGCCAACTCTCTATCCCTACCCTTTTTTAATGTTACCATTGCTTTTTTTTTTTGAATTAGTTCTTGACCTGGATACAAAGTCCTTCAGTCGCAATATTAAAAAATCTACATAGTCTGCATTATATATATTATATTTCACTTAGTCATAGTCCAGTCCAAGTCAGGTAGTCATAGTCCAGTCAAAGTCATGCCCCAGTAAAGTGGTGGCAACTTTACTAAAGGCTTTTACGGAGTTTTGGAAGCAACACGAAAAACCACGTTTCACCACATTATATCACTTGCCCACACTCATGCTCGTAATTCAGCACTTAATGCGTAAAACACCACCAATTTTAAACATTAACACTGGATAAAACACAAGTATTGAAAAATAATACAATGCAACGATGTGAACTTTTTCGCGTTCCCGCCAAAACTCCGTTACCATTGCGATAAAAAAAAGCGTCAATGTCACGGCTAGCGGCTGTTCGATAGATTTGTTTGTCAAATTGACATTGACGTTGTCAGGCTATCACGATCAAGCCAATCAAGCAGTAACTTTTTTATTGTCGGTTTTCGTGACACTGGCGACAGTGCTGCCAACTTGGGGGTTTTCCCCCTTAATTTACGGGGAAGAAGTATTGAAAGGGGGAAGTTTAGGGGCATGATTTTTTAGGGTTTTTTGCGGGGAATTTATTAGAGTTAAAATAATTTAAAACAGTCTTATATTTCTGAACGCTGCCAATTTGTACAAGTTGATATATTATCGAACACAGCGAATCGCTCTATACCACCAAACTACTTAGTTTCTTGATCAGCGTGACCGCAAATGGCCTATATTTGTTCATACATTGGAATGCTATTTATTTAAAGAAGAAGAAAGGATTCCTATTTCATAATCAATAATGTTTAATTCAAATACTTAAACACTAACGTAAACGTTTTACCTGAACATACATAACCTAAGCAGGAAGCCATCTGGTGAAACCATAGACCTAACTAGGTGAGAGTAACAAAAATATTCTAGGTCTGTAGTGAAATACTGAACAGTATAGTCAAATGCAAGTCTATCATATACTAACAACAAGTACCTATGTAAAAAAAGTTTGGGAAACAAAATTCCAAAGATTGTTTACCTATACATTATGTAGTTATAAGAGTTCAGAAATAGTTATGTACCTATCACCAACCTAAAATATTTTCGTTACTCTCAAAAGACTCACGAAGCGTGGGAGCGAGAATATTGAAAATCATAATCATAGCAACAGTTTTTCACAGTACACATTTTCTTACGTGTGATTTCTTGTCCCACATTCAAACTGTCATTGTCTGTCTTGTACGTCCTAGGCTTGCTTATGTATACTTATTACTCTAAGATCCTAGGTATATGGTACTTATGCTTGCATTTAGGCACAGATGCGGATAAAGGTTTAAGCCCCGCTAGTGATTAAATTCTGGTCTTTACCTGCCTACTTAAAAATAATTAATCATTAACTTATCTGCAGCTTTATGAGATAATATTACGTATCTTTTAGTTAATTTTATTAACTTACAACAAACATAATAATTAATCTGACGTGGTAGCTACCAATTAGGTATCTTGTGCTGTTATCAATAATTGATACATTAACAGTATAGTAGGTACCTGCCTACTTATATTTTATTATCTCTCAAGATAGTACGGTACCTATTCCCTCTGCAGATGGTCGTGTTTTTTTGATTACAACGTAAATAATGCTTTAATAATATTGTAGCACAATATTTATTTATATGGAAATATGCATGTAATTGGAAATTAGCTCATTGGAAAAGTTGAAGACTTCTATAAGTAAGTGCCCTATTTTTTCTAAGCTTTATTACTAATTTATTAACTGACATTAATTAGTCGTTCTAACCTCGTTTTCAAACGTCTAGACGTATTTTCTTTGACAGCCTCCGTGGTGTGGTTGTTGAGCAGGTCGGCTCATAACCTGGAGGCGGCGGGTTCGATTCCCGCGACAGGACAAGTATTTGTGCAAAAAAAAGCGCAAATACTTGTTCTTTGTCTGGGTGTTGTGGGAGCATGGTCCTCGTAGTTGCTGGGTCCCTAGGTCCCTAATACAGGGAATCCTAGTTAGGGTCCAGGATCTATGTATGGGATTGTTGGGCGTCAGTTATTTACTGTGGTTCATCCGTTTCCGTTTGTGAGCTACGATGCCACAGACAAGCAGACAGACCCCACAGACATGGCCGTAGGCAGGGGGGGGGGGGGGTTTTGGGGGTTCAACCCCCCCCGAAATCTGCGCCGGTCTAAGGGCAGAGCAAGAATGTTAGAATTGCCAAACATATTTTCTGAAATACAATAAGACAAATAAAAAAATTTTCGCGCTCGCTACGCTCGCGCTTTTTATGTTCCTGCTGTATTTTGTTATAAGCAATTATAGCAAGCGCGTTTGTACTGACTGACATGTTTGAATTGCCATACGTGTTTTCTGAAATACAATACAGTGAATATAAAAAAATTTGCGCCCGCTTCGCTCGCTCTTTTCATATTTTTGCTGTACTTTGTTATATAGCAAACGCGTTTGTACTGACTGATATGTAATTCATGTTTGAATTGCCATACCTACGTGTTTTGTGAAATATAATACGGCCAACATAGAAATTTTTGCGCTCGCTTCGCTCGCGCTTTTAATATTTCTGCTGTGTTTTGTTATGTAGCAAGCGCGTTTGTACTGACATGTAATTCATGTTTGAATTGCCATACGTGTTTTCTGAAATACCTACAATACGGCAAATATGATATTTTTCGCGCTCGCTTCGCTCGCGCTTTTAATGATTCTGCTATAGCTGTTTACACGTTACCAGATACCAGTTATGTAGTAATAGGTAGTTACCAACATTTTATTTAATCATCAATGACAGATTCTTACTGCCAAAATTACTAATCGATTTTCGACACCGTTTAAAAACATATTTATGAGTTTGATTCTTATACACATAGGTAGGTACTTAGATGTATAGAGAGCTGATAAAATTATTATAAAATCTATTTTACCACTCGAGTGCTGCGAAAGATTTCATACTAACTTTATCAGCTCTCCATTACGAGTAGGTATAAGAAGCAACCAGCCCACTAGGTGGATCGACGACCTAGTCAGAACCGCGGGGAGCCGAATGCCGATGATGCAGGAGGCGAGCAGCCGCTCAAAGTGGCGCTCTTTGGGGGAGGCTTATGTTGAGCAGTGGACGTCTTCAGGTTGATGATGATGATTACAAGCAAATTTTGTTTTGACTATGCGTGTAGGTATATAATTATGGTAATCAAGCTGAACCCCCCCCCAAAATGAATTCCTGGCTACGGCCCTGCCCACAGATACACTTGAACTCTGTTTGTTGGGGAGTTAAAAAGAAGTAAGGGAGTTTTGGCGGGAACGCGAAAAAGTTAACGTCGTTGCATTGTATTATTTTTCAAAACTTGTGCTTTTCCAGTGTTAATGTTTAAAATTGGTGGCGTTTTACGCATTAAGCTACATAACAAGCATGAGTGTAGGCAAGTGGTATAATGTAGTGAAACGTGGTTTTTCGTATTGCTTCCAAAATTCCATAGAAGCTTCTAGTAAAGTTGCCATCACTTTACTAGGGCATGACTTAGACGGGACTATGAATACCCAGATTGTGACTAAGACTTGACTTTACGTGAAATATTCATAACACGATGAAAAATTACAATACTTGACACTGGCTAAATACATATGCGTAGGTACTAATAATGGACTTTTGTATCTTATCCAATTATCCTGCTCTATTTTATATAAGTATATTTGGTTCAGTTCTAGTAAAGATGCCATGCGTCAATAACACCTGCGCTGCGTACGTCCAGGGTGCGGCAGGAGTCGCGTTCACGAGCTTAGTGACCCAGCTCCTGACCACCACCTGCCTGATCTCCGATACTTATCCTCAGGACTACTCATATGCACTTTCTAGTAAGTTTAATATAAATGATATTTAATAAACGAAAGATGCTGTTCAAGAGTGCTGCGTAGATACTTTATCATCATCCAGATGGTAGGACTTATCTCCAATGTTCGTCTAGGTAGGTACCTACCACTGCTTTGCCAGTTATTCTGCCGCCAAGCAGTACGTATAGTGTGCATAAGCACTACTGTGTTCCAGTTTGAAGGGCATTGTAGCTAGTAAAGTTACTGAGCAAATGAGACTTTATGACCTGATTTTACAGTCTAGTAATCTGATTACTAGACTGTCTGATGTCTTAGGATGACATGCGCGCGCAGTGCAGTGTCACGCGAAACTTTATCATTTTAAAGTACCGAGTGACACTGCAACTGTTATGGGCGGTCATGACGCTTAACATCAGGTGAACGCTCGTCACGTCATTGATTCCCATAAAAAAACTATAACTATTACCCCCAGGCCTAGAATTTTTACACACTCTAAATCTATGCTATTACCTAGATATTACATATGTTACCGATGTAGTGGGTGGGAAAGAGAACTTCTTTTCTCATTAATTATAGCTTGCTATATTTTGAAGTTTTATAAATTTGCTTTGAACTTTTGCTATTCATATCATTGGTTGAATACAAAGAATAGCTTAAATTATGTTGACTTGAACGTTAATGAAAGATAAACACTACCAGCTAATCTTAAAATGGATGCGAGATACTGTCCTCCAAGATAAACAATGAAAATTCAGGTGATTTTGAATTATAAGATCGCGTTATTGACTGTAATAACTCACCCGATGATAAGTGACGATGCGGTCTACGAACGATGGAACGTGCTCATTTAGATCATACCACTTTTGACTGGAATTTCCAGTAAAAAGTGCTGTAAGGCTCCTAAAGTTTTTAATATAATCTCGTATTGCTACAGATGGCGACAAGTTCGATTTCATCATCGTCGGGGCTGGTACAGCAGGGTCTCTGCTGGCCAACCGACTGACTGAAGTTGAGGACTGGAAGGTGCTGCTCATAGAGGCTGGAGGAGATCCGCCTATGGAATCAGTTGTAAGTATAAAGGAGACTTTTAAAATATTATGAATATATTAGGTAGCATCAATTATGTTTTAACACCTTCAGGAACAAGTATTGAAGTAAAGTCCGAAAAGTCAAATATTTATAGATTTCATTTATAAAATTGGAATTTTCAAAATGTATTATGTATTACTTAATTGATACTTTTCCAGGTTCCAAACTTCTCAGGCGCAACCCATGGATCAAAACACGCATTTCAATACTACTCAGAACTAGACGAAACAATTAACAGAGGCAGCAAGACTGAAAGGTCTTACTGGCCCAGAGGTAGAGTCGTTGGAGGGACTGGTTCCATCAATGGCTTGCTACACATGAAAGGCAGCGCCGGTGATTATGAACCTTGGCATCTCGCAGACAATGACGGATGGGACTGGCCCACCATCCAACAGTACTTTAAGAAAAGCGAAAAGATAGTTGATCCCTTCATTCTCAACAATCCTGAACTTGTCAAAGATTATGGCACTGAAGGAGAGTTTATCATTGACCAGTTAAACTTTACTCACCCTGGTATAGCTGAGAAACTTACAAAGGCATACCAAGAAATGGGTCTGACGTATTTGGACAATTTAAATGGTCCGACGCAAATGGGTGTCGGCAAAATTAGAGGCGGCAACCATAAAGGCAAAAGAGTCAGCACAGCGACAGCTTTCTTGAGTCCAATTAAAGATCGTCCAAATTTACGAGTCATGAAAAATGCATTTGTGAACAAAATCGAATTTGAAGGGAAAACAGCGAAGTCGGTTCGTGTTGTTCTTCATTACGGAGATGTTGAACACTACTTCGCAACAAAAGACATTATAGTCAGCGCTGGTACTGTCAACACTCCTGTACTACTGTCTATATCTGGTATAGGACCGAAAAAGCTTTTAAAAGAAAAGAAACTAGACGTTCTAATTGATTTACCAGTCGGAGAAAATCTCCAAGATCATGTGAGAATACCTATTCCAGTGACAGTAGACACAGGAGCAGAGCCAAGAGATGAATCGTTTTTCAAAAAAGCATTAGCTGAATATTTGATTGACCAAACTGGACCATACGCCACAAATTACGATCAAGTCAGTATCAACGCTTTTCTTTCTGTGTCTGGTGGTAAAACTTTACCCGATGTACAAATAGATCATAATTACTTTTTGCCAAATACGTCCTATGTCCACTCTACATGTACAAAAATACTTTCATTTAAAAAGTCTATTTGCGACCAGCTTGTTGAATTTAATTCTGATAAAGAGCTGATTCTGTTTTACGTTTCACTATGCAGACCACATTCCAGAGGAAAAATTGAAATACGTGGTGTAAATGCAATGGAACATCCAATAATAATGCCTAAATACTTTAGCGATAAACGAGATATGGATATATTTATCAAATCGTTGAAGAAAGTAACAGAAATCATTGATACGCCAACTTTCAAGGCTATTAAAGGTGAAGTTAAAAGAATACAGTACGATGATTGTGATGGCTTTGAATTCAAGAGTGATGATTACTGGGAATGTATGGCAAGGACGGTCACGTATAACGTATATCACCCGGTAGGAACAGCTAAAATGGGCAAAGGGAAAGATCGAACTACAGTGGTTGATAGCAAACTTCGAGTTCACGGCGTCAAAGGCCTGAGAGTCATAGATGCTAGTATAATGCCTACTATTCCTAGTGTTAATACTAATGCTGCAGTTATGATGATTGCAGAAAGAGCTGCTGACTTTATAAAGGAAGAATATCTTGGTGAGAAAAGTAAAAAAGATGAGCTATAATTATTTGGAGAATCGTTTTTTAACGGATATTTATAGTGTAAAGTGAAAATACATACTTACCATATCCGAGTGTTATATTAATGTTAAGTACATAATAAAGTTATTAATAGCGCGTGATTAAGTATTATTGTTTATTCAAAAACTTTATTAATGTAAAATGACCTTTTTTGATCTAATTTTTTAAGGGGTTTTTAAACACCGTTTATGCTAGCCCCTAAAATATACTTGTTGCTCAAATATTTATTTTAGAATAGGACCGACCTTCTTTTAAAGCGTTTTTGAGTAGGCACAAAGTTATTTAAAACCTTCATCATTTTTCTTTCTGAGGTTTTTTTTTTATATACAAGCTTAAGTTCTCTTTGGTGGTAACCAATATGACATGACAGTGCCAAATCAATATGCTGAGAATTTTGAAAACATATTTATTTACTCTCCAAATATTTGTAACTAAATTTTTATTCGTAATATCAACACCAATTAAAATATTAGAAAAAGGCGTATCACCATTAGAAAAAGATTCCATCGCAATGCAGTTTTTCTTAGACCTTGAAAATGAAGACAAGTCCAATGACTGTAAGATATATGCTCGGACAAATAAATGTTGTTTGATTGATAAAGATAATACGGATTGTGATTCTATGAAGCTGTGCGGAGATTATAATGACGTACTCAAAACTAAAGACCGAAAAACATACCTATTTTTTTATCTAACAATGTTCCCGCTAAATCAACAAGGTTATTGTGATTTCGAATTACATTATCATTGTGGTCTTTGTAAGAAAGGTTATTATTATGGTTTTAAAAGAACTAATAAGACAGAAGAGATTAAAATCCCATTTGACACAAGATTAAGTAAGAAAAATAAGCACCCTTTGCTCCATAATTTCAAAAGACAAAAGGTTTCAAAATGTGATACCGTAGACGAAGACCCTCTCAATGCCTGTGGCCCAGAGAACTGTGAACTTAAGTACTGCGGCACAAAGCCTTTTTTCAATAAAACAACTCGCAAATGTATTCAGGCAGCTGAATGTATATCAGATCTAAATAAAAAGCTGCCTGATATAGTTTATGATCCTATTAGCAACAATTGCAAGGATCTGGATCATGCGTTGACTTTAACTGACATTTACGCTATCAATTCAGGCTTAGGCGTCATCACAAACTTTAACGTAACCGCTATCAATGAAAACACAAAACTCATGGTTATTAAACCAAACTGTTCGACGATATCGCAAAATGTTCTATTTTTGAAGGACTTGTTTTCTGGTAAAATGAGTCCTGTCCAAGGTTACACTTTAGATTTTAAACAGACTTGTAAATATGCTTTAAGTTCTATCCTCTCTCATATTATTGGAATAAGTGCGGTGATATTTTTGTTCGTCTGCTGCGTTAACACAACGATACTGTGCCGCAAGGAGTGGAAGACTGGTGGCTTTACAAAAAAGGCAAATAACTTAAAATCTAGGATACAGTCAAGAGACGTAGGTTCGTGTGAAGAGAAGATATCAATAGTCAATAAAGATGTAACGAACAAGTTGTTGAAAGAAGTAATAGTATCGGATCTCCCCCTAGAACTGCGCGATAGCGTGGTTGATATTTGTGAACGAATAGGGAAAGAAGTTAGATGGAAGAAGAGATATAGGATGATAGATGTTGGCAGCAAGATAAACCTGAAACCTGTGCACGATAGCTCGGATACATCTACTACTTCAGATTTAGATACGAGTGACAAAGAAAGATTTTTGAAATAAATACTCCAAGGTTTACGGAAATTGTTTGGCCACTTTGGGAACAAAAGTAAAGTAAGTAGGTATGATGATGGACTTGAAGCACACTCAGCCTAATAACCATCCTCATATTTTTTATTCACCAGGATTCATTGGTTGGCCCAACCCAACCAACGAATCCTGGTGAAGCAAAAATATGACAAAAGATAATTGCCCCATTAAAATTGGGTATTCTACGTCCTAACGTAGAATACCCAATTTTAATCGGGCATTATCTGTTTTAATACTGGTCATTGTGGAATACTTTTTTATATATTTTTGAAGCCTATCCAGTAGATAGAATGCGTACTGGGATTATAGTTTTACCTATAGATAGAGCGTAAAGAAAGTAGGTACCTATGGGTTAATTTATACTGGAGGTATTTTCATTAGTGGAATTTGCGAAACACCCGAATCGTGAAAATATATTTTTCAACACATTTGCTCAAAAAATGCATTATCGGTAAAATAGGTACTCTCACCTAAGTACCTATTTTACCGCATCCTTCGTTGTATAGCCTGTGGCCGTGCGTAACCTTTGTTTTTTTTAAAATTTCAATAAAACATATAAAAGAATTTCACCAAGGAGTTTCATATTACGAGAATAAATAAGCTGAATGATCGAAACTCCTTGGTAGCGTTTTTGCTCATTACGTTTGTCTCACTTTAATACTAAAGAGGACTCTTCCGTCGTACTGGCATGGCTTAATACACCCAGCTATAAACTAAAGACGTTTGTTGCAACTCGCGTGACCAAGATACTGGACACAGTTCCCAGTACGAGTTGGTTCCACGTCAGCGGCGAGTGCAATCCAAGCGACATATGCTCTCGCGGCGTTAAGAGAAAATGAAACTAAAGATGTAGTTCTAATTTTCACCACATGCACGTGGCGCTATTTTCATTGTAAATGCGCGCCATTTTAGCCCATTTTCAAAGTAGATTCGGAACATCAAAGATTGTTTGTTGCGACTTTCCCACTAATAAAGAAAAGTTTGTTTCATTACCTATTGTACTGTTTTCTCGCAAATGTGTTGAAAAACGTTGTATGATACATGTGCGGAAATTGGTTTCTACAAACTGGTGACTATGGTAAGCCCTCGACTTCGTCTCGGCCTTACATTTGTCTACTCGTTTGTAAAAACCAACTTACCGCCCTAATATCATAAATAACTATTGTGTTCAATGATTTATTCAAATGTCTTCAATAAGCTTTCAGTACTATTATTTGTTCTGTACATGGATCAATACCTATTAATATTTTGTGTACCAGAGGCTCGTTTCATGGGCAAGAAAATATAATAAACAAAATTTAATTAGAGTCTTAAGTTAATGGAGTTTCTTTGTGCGGCGAATTATTGCGGACATCGGGTCGGCAATGCGACTTGTTCCAGTCTGTTACCGTCGGTTCTCACAGACTATGAGGAAAGAGGGTCATTAAATAAATAAGAAAAACAAAGTAACGTAGAACTTACTGAAATTCTTTGATTAGTTTTTCTAAAGTAGGTATATGACAGCCTCTGTGGTGTGGTGGTTGAGCAGCTCGGCTATTAAGTCGGAGGCGGCGGGTTCGATTCCCGCGACAGGACAAGTATTTGTGCAAATGAAAAAAAAGTGCAAATACTTGTTCTGTCTGTGGGTGTTGTGGGAGCATAGTCCTCGTAGTTCCTGGGTCCCTAGATACAGGGACTCCTAGTTAGGGTCCAGGACCTATGTATCTGATCGTTGGGCGTTACTTACTCGTAATTACATAACTTAATTACTGAATTAATCATTTTAAAAGTTTAAGAAGTAGTTAGTTTGGTATTATTATAACTAAGTAAGTGACTATTAACTATTTATTGTGTTTTACTATGTAAATAGTTATTTCATTTTTCAACACAACTTACAATAGGTACAATTGATTTTGAAACACAACGAGAACGCTACAAAAATTGCTATGAAAACTTCATCTATAGAATATTAGACATAAACATTAGACATTATAATCCAAGCAGCGAAGGAATGGAACACTTTACCAGCGTCTTTGTTTCCCGATAAGTACAATCTGGAGCTCTTCAAGTCGCGGGTGAATAGGTATCTTCTAGGCAAGCATATACTATCGTAGATCGCATCGTCACTTCCCATCAGGTGAGATTGCGGTCAAATGCGGGCAAGTAGTTCCGTAACGGAACTATTGAGACTTTTTTCCCAATACCTAGTTTCGTCAACGGTACTTCTGAGAAATGTGTTTCTCACTAGTTCCGTGAACGGAACTCAGAAGTGGATTTAGTACTGTTAACTTCAAACACATTAAGTGTCACGTAGTGGAACAAATAAATAGTTGTAAAAAAAATATTAGAATATTTCAAGCAACGTCGTTCACGTTGCTTGAAATATTCTAATTTTTTTTTAAATTTGGATCAAATCACCAAAAAAAAAACCACAACCTTGACCTGACTCTGATTAAGTACAGAAATATGGTCTTAATTTATTTTCGCCCATAATTCGTTTCTACAGATCTAGAGCGCTGAAAGTGATTCAAAGTTAATTTATTTACAAAGAACTCAGCGAAATGAAGATCTCAGTTAATCCCTTTTTGTCAACCCGGGGCTGATTAACTTATGTACCCCTTTTAAGGGTAGAAGCTCCGACGAGATTAAAAATACTCTTCAGTGAGTAGATACTTAACAATTATATAGGGTAAAAAATGTTTATATGTATAGTTATAATTTGTGCCAATGGGACTTGAAGCAAAGCAGCTAAAGTCAAAGTTTAGGAAAGTACAGTTTATCATTTTATAGAAACTTATTTCCATACAAAACAAAACAAGGAAATCGATTTTCTTTTCTATCGCCTAATTCTGTTATTCACCTGCCAAATCTGCCCAAAAAAGTGCGAACTAAAGCCTAGTTTTCACAGGCTCAGTAGCTGGCAGTAACTGCCAGCTACTGGGCCTGTGAAAACTGTTACTGTCAGGCAGCTACTGAGCCCGTGAAAACAAAAGTGAGCCAGTACTGACTGACCAGTCAGTGTCTGTCGGTCAACTACTTCAGTTTTTTTTTGTTTCTGCTGTCCTGTACAGCTGCTGACTACTAGGTGGTCAGAAACTGAGCTTGTGAAAGCCAGGCTAAGTCATTCGTAGCTTCGTAGCATAGCTACGAGTGTAGAGTGCGCGTAGACGTTGTACGTAGGCGCCAGCAGGGGTTCGTCAATTACGTAAAAGCAGCTAAGTGTTGCATTTCATCACAAAATATCTTCAAACTATTTAGTTACGCGTACGTCCGCCAACGGTAGTACAACACGATCTTTAAAATATAAAGTTAAGTTCGTAACACTGCACAACGCACGTCTACATAAGGTTTTTAGACTGCGAGATCAGTCTAATTTGCCCCCAAATTGTATTTTCCTAATCTGTGAATTTGCCCTAGTCACCCACCTCTTAGGGTGGTTACGATAAAATAATTAACACAGTGTACTTTGTATAATTAACTAAGTAATAGTAGGTACATGACTAATTAATTTTTAATTTAAACATTTAGCGGCTTCTCAATGGCTTCTCCGACAATTCCATTACAATCCATCGCCATCAACATCAAAGTTGCTGTTTTATTAGCTTTCTAATCACGTCAACTTTCAACGGAGTGTTGAAGACAAATTTACTTTTTTATTTACTAGGTTGTAGGACTTTTCCACCGCATTGCCAGTTATTCTGTCACCAAGCAGTAGAGTGCAAGCCCTAATGTGTTCTGGTTTGAAGAGAATTGTAGCTAGTGAAATGAGACTGGGCAAATGAGACTTTATGAACTGATCTCAGAGTCTAGAAAACTTTTTTAGACTGTGTGACGTCTCAAGATGACTTGCGCAGTGCGCGATGTTACGCGAAACTTTAATTTAGAGTTCAGATAGCGTAGCGTTCTCTTTCGAGTTCAGAGTGACACTGCAATCTGTTATGGGCGGCCGTGACACTTAACAGCAGGCGAACAACTAGCTCGTTACGTCATTCTTTTACATAAAAAACGGGATTTACGCGAGTGCAGTGTGCACGTGCAGGTTGGCCTGTGGTGTGGGTGGCAGTGGACGGTCAGTAAACAAGATTTCCCGCATAGAACTTCCCGCTCAGGTCACGTCGCATCGCGTCGCCCCTAATTAAATAGGTATTGATTGGCAGATTCCGGGGTGAGCCACCCACCCTGTATCTAATATTAATTTACGAAAATTCGGTTACATTTTATGTCAAGTTTGTGGTTTCTTAATTAATTAATGAGAATATTTTAATAATAGCTATTAGGCATAGATTTATGCCATCAGTAGGTAGACTGTGTTCCTAACCTACTTAAGTATTTTTGGAATATTGTCCTTTTCAGAAAAGTATTGTTATTTACAGGAGGAAGAAAAAACCTCTTTCGTAAAATGATGCTACAGTATGACCATGAGGACATGTATAAATAGGTGTCGTCGTGGTCATACAGCTGGGTTAGTATGGAAGGTAGACAAATTTGTCTTTCTCCGTTTAATGTCACTTTCTTCACACACATGCTTACTTGTCAAGTGGAGTAAAACAGGGGAAAGACAATTTTGTCTACCGTCCGGGCTAACCCAACAAACTAGTGCCGCGAGGAAACGACGAGTAGTTGAGCAATTACCAGTCGAGCCGTTGGTACTACCATATGTGTAATACCCACTGCTCAACTTGATGCAGCTGAGCAATTTAGTTGAGCAGTGGGGAAGTAGCGAGGGACCGCTTTAGGTATAAGTACCTATCCTATATCAAATCTTTGGGAACAACCTCGATTATACTTAAGCTGCTATATGGGGCGGGGCGTTCTAATCCTCTCAGAACAATAAAACCATTTTCTATTTATTTTTATTTACAAATTACAAAACTAGAAATCGTTAGAACATTATTTAACAACACATTCAACAATATAACACATTATCTAACAAAAAAATATTTTTTTTTAAAATATCACAAAACATAAAATTATTATAGAAATGCTATTATACTCCAAAAGTGGTACAGTACATTGATTTCAACCGGACTGCAGTTTGTCATGTCTGTAATAAAGTAAAGATTATTATTGAAAGTTTTACGCGATATTTCGCTTGATTTTGTCTTTTGTAATTGTCTTTTATATAGTTAACTAGCTGCGCCCCACGGTTTCATACGCGGGTAAAAAGTAGCCTATATGTTAATCCAGTACATAAGCTATCTATATTCCAAATTTCATCAAAATCCGTCCAGCCGTTTGAGCGTGAAGGTGTAACAAACATACACACAAACACACATACAAACTTTCGCCTTTATAATATTAGTGTGAAGTGTGATGTGATGTGATGACATTAGTGTGATAGTAGGTCCTTATGTTACAGTTTAAATTATATATTTATTATACCTATTTATTATTGTTTATATTTTACATTTAAATATTTTTTAACGGATGAAGAGCCATTTTCTTCTAAACTATGCAGTTACCTACTACAATGATACTATCTACTGCTAAGTGCAACTATATTAAATTAGCCAAACATTGAACAGTAAGTATGGATGGGTGCAAACTGGCCGATAAAGACATAAAGAGAGTCCAAATGCTGCTCATAATATTAAAAATTATAAACAACCTTAGGTTATGGTAGAAAATATATTGTGTTTCAATAAGAAAAAATCTTATTGCCTTGGCCATTAAATCGGGCGGATCAAACAGGAATACGTGTATTAAACGAGTTACAAGAACCTTTTTTACCTTTGGTTTTGTGATGAATTAACTTGCTTCAACAATCGAGCACTTGCATCTTCTGTCACCCGATGGCGATGCTGTTATTTTGTGCACCAGAATGCTTTCTTCGTCTTTTGCGTACGGTGTTTTTTCCTAGAACGAATAGGTAAGACCTTGGTAATTTTAAATGTTGAATCATTTTTCAAATCAAGGCATAAGGTGGCCCTCATTTTTGTCATAATCACCACACTCGGCATGCGTCTTGCTGAAACCACCTCGAGCTATTAGGTGTTACGTTAACATCTAATTTAAAGTTTGGCTCTTACATTGAGTCCATGGCTAAGCTGGCTGCAAAAAAGTTAAGTGTTCTCGGGAAGGTCCACCGATATTTCACTCCTGGACAGCTTTTAAACTTATATCAAGCACAAGTCCGATCTTGTATGGAATACTGCGGCCATCTCTGGGACGGTTCAGCTAAATACCAGCTTCAGGCTTTGACCTCAATTAATAGGCGAGCAAAAAAGCTCATAGGTGACGATACGATCGTGAAGGCTAGGCTCCAGAGCTTAGAGCACCGTCGTAAAGTTGCCAGCCTATCAGTATTCTAGTTACGTTTCGGTGAGTGTGCTGCGGAGCTGCACAATATAATTCCACCATCTCCGTTTCACCATCGGACGACAAGACGTACAGCTATATGCCATCCATTTATGGTTGATATTCTTTCAATTCGCACAAAGCAACAACATTTATAATTCGAGCAGCCAAGGAATGGAATACTTTACCAGCGTCCTTGTTTCCCGATAAGTACAATCTGGAGCTCTTCAAGTCGCGAGTGAATAGGTATCTTCTAGGCAAGCATGTGTCATCGTAGACCGCGTCGTCACATCCCATCAGGTGAGATTGCGGGCCTATTTAGTTGTAAAAAAAAGATGGAAAGGCAGCTATACATTTGGTTAGGTATCTGATCAAGGCAGACGTAACACATCAATTATCAGATCTAACCGACGTGACCATGATCCCTTCCAACTCATGCTGGCTCTTGATGAAGTCCCAGAACTGGTTGCACCTGGCGACAGTCTCGTCAGTGTCCTTGGGCTGAGGAGTGAAGTCTATCGTGGTGCACTGGGGGCGCAGAGGCTCTCCACTCGCCCTGTTCAGGTCTATTAAAGGTTCGGGCTTCTCCTGCTGTGAGGAATTATGGAAATGAGGAATGGAGAACACAGGGGTGGTATCAGAAAGCCAAATTGATATAACATTTCACACCTCCAAAAGATTTTAACCACTAACACCTGTTATCAGAATCATTCGAACAAATAAGACGTGTGACATGAGAATAAAGGTCCTACCTATGTATTAAGAATCAGCAGTTGAATTTGAGGGCTAGAACCTTGATTTAGATACAGAAATGGAAATGACGACATTATGTCTCCAAAAATTATGCGTCGTCACTTACCATCAGGTGACACCGTGGTCAAATGTAAAAAAAAAAAAAAAAAAAAATGCATTTACATTGTCAATACAAATGATGGGCTAACGTAGTACATACTAAATCTGTAGAAAAATCTAGGTACCTACATAAGATGGCAAGGCTTGGGTAGGTAGTGTCTAGTCATAACCAAGGATCAAGGATATAAAGACGGCCTTCATAAAAACGAGAAGATGCTTTAGCTTACCACGGTCGAATGAGAAGGAACCGAGGTGGTAGTGGACAAGGGCATCGCTTGCCAGCACTGGCAGCACAACACCGACAGAATACAGGTCACCCAGTCTGATACCACCTGAGAACATATCTAGTTGGGTTAGCACGGACGGCAGACAAAATTGTCTTTTTGTCAAATTTTTTTTTTTATTTTTTTTTATTTTTTATTGTTCGATAGGCTTGCGCTTGACCACTATCTCACCTGATGTTAAGTGTCGATGCGGTCTAGGATGTAACGCGCTTGCCTAGAAGATACCTGTTCACTCTCGATTTGAAGACTCCAAGATTGACTCCACTTGACAAGTAAGCGAGTATGAAGAAAGTGACATATTATAGAACGGGAAAAGACAATTTTGTCTACCGTCCGTGCCCCAGCTGCTGGGTTAGCATGGACGGTAGACAAAATGTCTTTCCCCGTTTTACGTCACTTTCTTCGTACTTGCTTGGAGTAAAACAGGGGAAAGACAGTTTTGTCTACCAGCCGTGCTAACCCTACTGGTCAAAATTGTAATAAATAAAAGAAAAAAATATTAGGTAAGTTTTTGGAATTTAAACAGGAGCATTCCTTTGTTTCCATCTAACCATTACCTGAGAGTCCAGAAGTCAAAAGTGAACAGGTACTCTTCTTACACAAGCATGTCACCATGACCGTGTCATCATCAGGTGGAGATAGTGGTCAAAATATGCTGACGACAGGGGCAGCCCTAAATTATAAAAAAAATAAAATATAAAGCTGGCGTAAGCCCTATTCAAACTGGCACGGTATTCGTACCGCGGTGGGTAGCTTCCGCGCGGTATTTTGTACTGAATTTACGCGGCTAGCGCGAAACTCGAGCAAAACTTCATACAAAATACCCGAGCGGAATCCCGCGCGGGATACCGCTACCCACCGCGGTACGAATACCGCGCCGGTTTGAATAGGGCTTTAGAATAAGTACCTACCTGTAGAAGGTAAGTTTTCTAATCTAATCCTTTTCAAAGCGCACGCCACTAGGACTAATATCTATTCTGTGACGCCATTTTTTGGTGTTTTACACGATTTAAGCAAGAAGATAATTAATGGCTTACTAGTGGAATGTCCTACTTACACTTTATGCGCTTTTCTGGTGTTGTCGCACGATTTCACTTCTAAATAATTGGGAGCTCTTCAAACACAGCACTGACCACGCAAACGTCGTACGGTGCCATATATGGCACCAAACGGCTTACATTTCAGGAGTGTACTGGGTTCTATAGGTAGTACTTATTCTAAGGTTGCACCACTATTACCGGATCATAAGATTACTGTAATGGGCCCATGTCAAACTGATAGGTATTTCTCGAAATAGGTACCTAGAGATAGTAGTTTCGTGAGAAACGACTCAAAACATCTGCACACAGTTAAGATTGTAAGACGGACACTCAAAACAAAACACGAATTCTTTGAAAGTTAAAACATGTGCTAGCAATAACAGATACCAAAGAGAAATCGACCAAGCACTTAGAAACAAAAGACTTTGACAAATTTATTGACTTTTTTGCCATCGTTTCTGCAAAACCTTTTCAATAGCGAACGAAACCCTTGTGTTTTTATCAACTATCGTCTTTGGTTTTTACGCCTGCACGTGCATGGATACCACAGAGAAGTTGGGTGGTAAAAGCGTTTCATAGCATCATATGTAGTTATAAATGCATGTAAATCATTATACCTATCTATAATAATTAAACTTTCCAGCAGACGTGTAGGCCACGCGTATGTTTGAAAGAATTATTACTTAGGACTTTGCAATGTTCACGAAACGTGATTGCTTATCATGGATGTTTGCGGTAATAATGTTTTTGTCCCATTTACTAGCAAGAGTCAGCATCTATAATCATATGAATGGTAATCTATCCTTATTCAAATCAGGATAAAAGGTTACTATAAACTGAGAGTATTTACCAAACAAATATGATTATCTAATAAATCATACATGCCCATACATATAATATTATGTACATCAAACTTACAGACGTTAACTAAATCTACAAAGAACAAAGCGTCACAAGTAACTATCTATTATGTATATTACGTGAGTTATATACACCTATTTTAATTGTTTCAAAGGTCGGATGGAAACTACTAGCGCCATCTGTTTGGGGAAGAAGCGTATGAGTTTGCTCGGACGCACATTTGAAATCCCACCCTAGCCAATCAACAGATCGTGGTTTTTTCTAAGGAAACGCCTACCAACGACGTTGGGGTTGGAGAGATGACAGCCAGGGGCAGTCAGTCTTGTTTTATCTCGGAAAGAGGAATATCTTTGTGATGGTTTACCCGGGAACCAAACCGGAAGTTTTAAGTTTAACAAGATCGACTTGCGATCTAAGCATTATGATGTGAAAGTGATAGTACCGATACTTGAGGGGGCAAAGGTGCTTATAATATCAGCGGCTTCTATATAAAAGCTAAGTTATAAGAGAATACCTGCGCTAGATCCTGAACTATTGATTAAAACTAAAAGGTTCTAATACCTTTTGAATATCTGTCCATCATTATTTTGATTATTATATAATTGGACAAACATCAACTTTATTCAACAAATCTATTCATATTCATTCTGGATCTAGCCTAATACTGATGGTTTTATTGTCCATTCATTTCTCCTTGTGTACCTGATATATAAATACGTATATATATAAATGAATATATATTTCCGCTTCAAAGAAGCCAGTCTTTTGCAGTCTTCTTTCGAAGGCTCTATAGCCACCGAGCTATTTCATAAACTTTCCCTTTTCTCTGGTGTGTAGGGAAGGTCGAAATTCATCTGATTTCATCAACCTTTCTGAGGCGTTTTATAAGGGAAGCGATTGATAATTGACAGTTCAATTTAAGTATCTACTTGAACTGAAAAGTCAAATATTGCGCGACAGTGGAGGCATTACACCAAAACCTATATAATGTATTGTTACCTATTGTGACTGTGTTATTTTGCTGTTTTTGTGATTTCTCTCTTTTGTGTTTTTCTGTTTTAATGTGTGTGTATTTTGTATTAAATGCTAACTGAATTTCCATTTTAATCTAGTTTTTCACTTCACGAAATTCCTAAGTTACCTAGCAAGCCAGGACTCATGTATTAATAGCATCTAGCTGAATTGCAGGGTTGGATAGAAGCAAAAGGTTGATGCATTAACATATAATGACATTATTTTATAGCTTTATTTGATTATCTGGCTATAATTTACTTAAAGTAATTTCTAGGATTTCCGTCTCTTGGTACATGCAATCAATATAGCGACGGCTATAAAAGTGGTCTAGAGGCCTCTATAATCTAAACACAAAACATAACATCTCTATATCTTCATAAAAGTGCACAAAACTACACGACAAAGATCACTAGCATCGGATCTTAAATCCGCTTGCCCAAGCACCAAAGTATCAAGCTGACAAAAGGAGATCACGCAGTGTCAACTTTTAACTCCTATCATTTCCAGAAGGAACGAGGGCCGACTGGTTCTGGATGGATCAATCCACTTGATATTTTAATTAGATTCCAAGTCTCTCCCAAAGGCATGAACAGGTTATGTGTCTGTACTAATTCTAGTCAATTCACGTGTGATTGCTCTAGGTCAGACCCCCAAGAACTGGGTTTGTCTGGAGGGAGTAGACTTTATGACACCATGAAATGCAATTATTAACTTATCAATTGTATAATACAATTGAAATACAATTATTTACTCGTAGATTCAAGGAAATAAATTCATTAAAATTAAATAAGGATAGGTATTTACACCATATCCTATATTCTGCCAGGTGTTACGGAGGCCACAACACTCCGGCGTTACAACTACAGTTCTCTATACATTAGATTATCAAATCGTATCTATTAATAGTCTTTAATATAAGAAGCAGTGAGTCGACAGGAGGAAGCTGACAGAGAGGGGGGTGAGTCAGGTCCATCTCATTACGTACAAAAACGATCATAAATTGGTGTTTAGACGAATAATAATTGGTGTCTAATCCTAAGGTTCGTTTGTACAATCTTCACGTACAATGTTTATAAAATGCCCCAAGGCTCACGAAGGACATTCAGTTCTATATAATATGGTTTAAGCCAAGGCATTTATATGGCGTAGTTTGTGCCTTAATGAAGCTACATGAGAGTGCTACGTATCACCTGCACTCGTCTCCACAGTCGAACGAACCGCTGGATAGTAGGGTGGAAGGCGTAGCAGCTGATTGTGAACATTAATATGGCATAGTATTATAATTAGTTAGGAAGCGGAAGAATTTGAGATATTAACGAAGAGTATATAATTTACTACGTAAGATATTAAGCCAGAAGTGGTTTTTAAAAAGGCACTCCGTGCAGAACACACAAGTGCATCATCTGCCAATGACAAATATGACATCAGTAACACAGAGCACTTTTTTATGTGAAAACATCATGCTTTAGTCTATACTTAGAGTCTATACCACAGATTAGAGAAAAAAACAATTGACTAAAAATCATAAAACGGGAAACAGTAGCCAAAAAAACGATAGGACTCCTCTAATGTATTGTTATACTCTTTGGTTAAACTCTTTTTGGTGGAAATAAATATTGGTTTGTTCCGTTCTTAGAGTATAGACTAAAGCATAGAGAGATCATCAAAACGATATTATATTTCTAATGCTCACACGTATCGCTAGGTCAATGGCGAAGGAAAGAAACAAACATATACAGTCCACTTTTTAAAATGTTCATTTCCGTCATTTACCAAACAGATTTGATTAAGAGGGGCATACCTACTTACCTACCTCGTGCAGCCGTATGCCATACTAAATAGGTAATGCATTGACCTTCTCAGCTGTTGTAGCATTCTTTACCCTTTACTTTTATACCTAGCATTTTGCCGAAGCACTAATCGGTTCGGCTGGTTGTACGTGAAAGCCACACAAACAAACATTAATTTAATCATTAATAACATAAAAGTACACAATTTTTTTGTGGTTAGGTTTATTTTAATTTAGAGGTTCTAACTTCGAGTGGAATGTTAATCTTCTAGTCGTACATAATCTTCATGTCGACGCACTCGGTCCGGACTCGCGCGTCGAAGTGTCTCATGTCGTCGCGGCGAGACAGCGCTCGGTCCGCGTCGCGCGGCTGGTAGCCGAGTGCACTGCACGGACACGCCTCACACGCGCAGAACGCACAGCCATTCACCGCATTCCACGCACCTACAGAAATGGTATAGGCATTCCAATAATCCCTACCAAAGATCTCGACTGGTAGGCATTTTTGGGTTTATTTCTCGAAATCCCGCTAGCTTATTACAAAGAGTATGTAACGCTGTTACGCTACGCTAGCTTATTACGTAAAGTTTGCAACAGGCGTCGCAATGATTGCTGTCAAAGCTGTCAAACGTCACTTTAACAGAGCAGAAAGCGATCAAGCGCTAGATCACAGGCCGTCGGACAATCGATGAACTAAAAAGTGCATTATTTTGTTTCCGTCTATTGCTGTTCTGTTGCTAGTGGCACTACTATCAAAGGCCAAATGCATTCAGTGACAGGCGAGCAACAAGCGGGTGACTGCGACCGATTGCTAAGTATTTGTTGTCGCTGTGCTACTGCTGTTGCTTTGCTGTTGCAATTTTTACATAATACGGGTGCGGATCAATGAAAGTAAGCATTTTGAATTCTTGTTTGATGATTTAATAAATGCTGGTTACTAAATAGAAGCTGCATCTCTTACCAAGGTTCTTGGCTATCTCAGCGAGTGCCAAGTAGGGTACGGTGGCCGTGTCGTCGATGGGTGCCGTGCAGAGCCTCACCACGTCGGGCTCGTGGAACGTGTCCCGTTCTTTGACGACCATGCGTCGCGACCGACCTAACAGTGGACACGGGCTGTTGGGGTACACTTTCTAGAAAATAAAAGATGGCTCTAAAGACTTTTCTAATGTGCGCGTATGTATTTTTCTGATAAGTACCTGCAGTGTTTCTGTGGTTTGAAATCGTTAGTGTGTAGCATATCACACTAATATTATAAAAGCGAAAGTTTGTATATGTGTATGTTTGTAACTCTTTCACGCTCAAACGGCTGGACGGATTTGATTAAAATTTAGAATAGAGATATCTTATGTACTGAATTAACACGTAGGCTACTTTTTATCCGCGGGCAAAACCGCGGGGCGCAGCTAGTGCTTAATAAATCGATAACAATTTATTTTGTCGAACGTTGATGTTTCGCATTGTAGTGACACTGTGACACGCCCACGCACTGTATTTTATGTAAATATTTTTATGTTGTATATAGGTATAGTTAAGCATTTCAGGTAGGAATAAATATTATATTTTTGTTGTACAGTTATTAACCCCATTATTAGATAGGTATTAGGTAGGCTTTATAATAAGTTAGGATTAATTATATTAATACTGGGAGGCTCCCTCCTGAAGGTAAGGCTGCGACGTAGGATAGGGAAATGTTTTTATTTTAAGTGTGTCACGTCACCTCTGACGTCATATGGGTCTCCAGAAAGCAAAGATCCGAGGTAGCTTAGGCAGATCCTACGTTTTGTATATAAGGCCAACCGTTTCTGAATAAACACAATATAATAGGAAAACAGAGTCTCAGTTATCAACCAACCTCCGACCTGCACGCACCTTCATCGCTCCAGCTATCGCTGCAACTTCCAGCACTCTAACCCCAACAATGGTAACCCCGACTCAGGAGGCAAAAATGCAAGACGAAGCAACCGGAACATTAGACATCTCACATGTGTCTATCCAGTCACGAATACTACCATTCTGG
Source organism: Ennomos quercinarius (assembly GCA_910589525.2). Classification (NCBI taxonomy): domain Eukaryota; kingdom Metazoa; phylum Arthropoda; class Insecta; order Lepidoptera; family Geometridae; genus Ennomos; species Ennomos quercinarius. Next base: position 16,734,995 of record OU342499.1, on the reverse strand, counting down.
AAGGACTATCCAAGGCTGTGGTTCGCACATTTCGAAACACTAATAGAACCTTCGAAAATCGGCGATGACCAGAAGTATCGCCACGTACTTGGCGTTCTGCAGCAGTCCGACGTGCAGCAGATCAGCGACATACTGATGAATCCTCCATCCACTGGGAAGTACACCGCTTTGAAGAATCGCCTACTCTCCGTTTATCAAGAATCAGAAGCTAAGCAACTTCAGAAGTTACTCAGTGGCCAAGAACTAGGAGACCAGAAACCAAGTCAACTGCTACGAAGAATGAAGGACCTCGGCGGTACCATGGTTCAAGATGACGCCTTGAAAGTTTTATGGCTCAATCAATTGCCTACACCAGTTCGAGCAGTTATCTCCGTCAATGAAGAATCCACGCTCGACACACTTGCGTCAATGGCTGACAAAATGCTGGAGCACATGGATCCACAAATCGCCGCAATTACAACTACCAGAAACTCAACTGAAGACTCTAAATTGGAAGTTTTATCGAAAGAAATTCAGAAACCTTAGAAGTTGCAGAGCTGAGAGGAAGACAACATTATCGCCGTCCTGCTTACACTCGCAATCGCTCGAGATCCAAGTCTGCGACCAACAAGTCAAGAAAACCTGGAGATCCCGATTGGCTATGCCGTTACCACTACAGATTCCGTAATCGGGCAAGAAGATGTGAACCTCCATGTTCATGGAAAAAACCACAACAGAACTCGGAAAACTAGAAGAGGCATCGAAAGCGGCGGAAATCGATGTCGAAGCCATTATGAACTACCGCCTAAGCATCACCGACCGTCAAAGTGGTGAATGTTTTCTCATAGACACCGGCGCCGACATCTCAGTACTAGCAGTGAAGATGAAACGAAAATGCACCCCAAGCGAATTCACATTATACGCAGCCAATGGAAGCACTATACGAACATATGGAGAAAAAACGCTTCAGTTGAACTTGGGCTTACGACGCAACTACGCCTGGACGTTTGTAATAGCAGACGTCAAAAGATCGATCATTGGAGCTGATTTCCTGCGTCACCACAATATTCTGGTGGACTTAAAAGGACAACGATTAATTGATGGGCTGACCAAGCTATCAATCAAGACATTGTCGACCAGCAGCGATGACTCATCCGTACACGTCATCAACGAAAGTCATCCGTACAGCGACATACTCACGCAGTATCCAGACATCCAGAGACCGATGTCGCTAAAGAAACCTCCACCTCATGACGTGACGCATCACTTAGAAACAACGGGAGCGCCTACCTACGTGCGGCCTCGACCGTTAGCGCCTGACAAATATATGGAAGCAAAAGAAGAATTCAATCGCTTGATAGAAATGGGGATTTGTCGTCCGTCCAGCAGTGCATGGGCTAATCCATTGCACATCGTGAAAAAGAAGAACGGACAACTACGCATCTGCGGAGATTATCGACGCCTCAACGCTATGACAACTCCAGATAGATATCCAATACCGATAATCCAAGACTTCACATTTAGACTTCATGGCATGAAGATATATTCAAAAATCGATATCAAGAAAGCATACTACTGGATACCAATGGCCAGTAACGAAGATTCGCAGAAAACAGCCATTACAACACCATTTGGCTTGTTTGAATTCACATCAATGACGTTTGGACTTCGTAACGCCGCCCAGACCTTTCAACGATTCATGCATCAAGTACTGCGCGGTCTGGATGAGTTCACGTTCAGTTACGTGGATGATTTACTGATTTTTTCTCGCGACGAAGAAAGTCACAAGCGCCATCTTCATGAAGTTTTCAAGCGCCTCACGGAATATGGACTCACCATCAACGCAGAAAAATGCGAGTTCGGAAAGGAAACACTAACCTTTCTGGGCTATCGAGTATCTTCAGCCGGCATCCAACCACCAGAAGACAAGACAGAAGCCATATCGTCATTTCCTAAGCCAAAGACCATTGAAGACTTGAGAAGATTCATGGGAATGATCAACTTTTATAGAGACGCGCTGCCTCGCCAAGCCGAAAAACAGCTAGAACTCAACAAGCTGTTACACAACGCGAAAAAGAAAGACAAGACACCAATTTCATGGACGCCCGAAACAGAAGCAGCGTTCGAGCAATGTCGTGACAGCATCAAACAAGCGGCGATATTGTCACACCCAATCGCTGGCGCCACGCTACACATCATGACTGATGCATCAGACAAGAGCATCGGTGCAGTCCTACAACAACGACAAAACAACACATGGAGACCTATAGCCTTTTTCTCGAAGACTCTCAGCGACGCACAGAAGAAGTACAGCGTGTACGACCGCGAACTATTAGCGATGTACACGGCTGTCAAGCACTTTCGACGTTACATAGAAGGCTTGGATGTGGTTGTTCACACAGACCACCGCCCGCTGACCGACGCCTTATCAAAAGCACCGAGCAACAGCGACACGCCTAGAAGAGAGAGACAGCTGCAATTCATAAGTCAATTTTGCACCGCTATAGAATACATCCAAGGCAAAGAAAACACAGTCGCCGACGCATTGTCAAGGTTAGAAGAAATAACCTGCACTTTAACACTGGACTATACCCACCTCGCTGATGAACAAGAACAAAATGAAGAACTGAAACAATTGCAAACAAAAGACAACTTAAAGTTTGCACACATATCGCTGCCTGGCATTTTGAAACCGATAACGTGTGAAACGTCAACGGCGAATCCAAGGCCGTACCTACCTACTTCGTTTCGTGAAATCGCCTTCAAAGCACTTCACGGGTTAAGTCATCCGGGGATCCGCAATACAAGGAAGCAGATTGCAGAGCGCTACTTCTGGCCTGGCATGAATGCTGATATAGCAAGATGGACCAGAATGTGTTTGGCTTGTCAAAAGAGCAAGACACAGCGTCATACTGTCACACCTCTCGAACAGTTTCAAGACGCAGGGCGATTTGACCACATTCACTTAGACGTGGTCGGACCGCTACAACCGTCCGAAGAATGCACCTACATAGTTACCATGATTGATCGACGCACCAAGTGGCCAGAAGCAGTACCAGTTAAAAACATCACCGCTGATACAATAGCCAGAGCTGTCTACGAAAACTGGATTTGTAGATTCGGTTGCCCGCTCAGAATCTCAACCGATCAAGCTCAACAGTTCCAGTCAGCCTTATTCCATGCACTGATGAAGAAACTAGGAGTCACTCGCATACGAACTACAGCGTATCACCCGCAATCAAATGGGCAAATAGAACGCTGGCATCGAACATTGAAGGCCGCACTAATGGCTCGTGGAGCTAGCACCACTTGGACGAAAGAGATAGCAACAGTTCTACTTGGACTACGCGCATCACTGCATAGAACGTCGAATTTCAGCCCAGCGTTATGCACCTACGGATCAACGTTACGCCTGCCAGCTGATTTCTTTATACCGGCAAAGAACGTGAAAGATGAACCAGCCGATTTCATAAAGAAGATAGCGGAAACTATGACGTCATTCACACCAGAAGCACAGAAGCTACCACAGAAACGCACTTCGTTCGTGCACAAAGACCTGTCAACGTGCACACACGTCTTTGTTCGAGTTGACCACGTGAAGAAGCCACTTACGCCCCCGTATGAAGGTCCATACGAAGTTTTACGAAAACACGAGAAGTACTTCAAGGTACAGTTACTTACTCGTACAGCAGTAATATCTTTGGATAGACTGAAACCAGCTTACTTATGCGATGACGAAAATGAAGACAAGAATCCAGATTCTTCGACAGCTGTGACGTCTACAAGGCGCAGCGAAACAACATCAGCTTCAACTGTGGCACAACGCGGCAGCAGCAAAAACACGGCAGCAGCAGAGCCAGCCCAGCAGCCGTACACCACGAGGAGCGGCAGAATCGTTCGACGTACCGTACGTTTTACTTGAAGGGGGGTGATGTAGTGACACTGTGACACGCCCACGCACTGTATTTTATGTAAATATTTTTATGTTGTATATAGGTATAGTTAAGCATTTTAGGTAGGAATAAATATTATATTTTTGTTGTACAGTTATTAACCCCATTATTAGATAGGTATTAGGTAGGCTTTATAATAAGTTAGGATTAATTATATTAATACTGGGAGGCTCCCTCCTGAAGGTAAGGCTGCGACGTAGGATAGGGAAATGTTTTTATTTTAAGTGTGTCACGTGACCTCTGACGTCATATGGGTCTCCAGAAAGCAAAGATCCGAGGTAGCTTAGGCAGATCCTACGTTTTGTATATAAGGCCAACCGTTTCTGAATAAACACAATATAATAGGAAAACAGAGTCTCAGTTATCAACCAACCTCCGACCTGCACGCACCTTCATCGCTCCAGCTATCGCTGCAACTTCCAGCACAATAACCCCACAGCATAACAATTTATTTACAAATAAAAGCTGTCCTAGCATCCGTCCGTCTAACATTTCTTGAATTTAATATAATACAATAGTAGATGGACAAGTCGAAAATCATGTCTACCGCTTATGTTCTACCTATACCGGTAATTGTTGGTAACGATACCCTCGAAGTTATCGACAAATATGTCTAACTAGGACAGACAGTCCAACTTCGACAAAAGGTCGCACGAAGAATTCAACTCGGCTGGGCAGCGTTCGGGAAGCTGCGACCTATGTTTTCGTCCAAAATACCGCAGAGCCTGAAAACAAAGGTTTTCAATCAGTGTGTGTTGCCAGTGATGACTTATGGAACTGAGACGTGGTCTCTTACTGTTGGCCTCATTAGTAAGCTCAAAGTCGCGCAACGGAGCTATGGAGAGAGCTATGCTCGGTGTTTCCCTGCAAGATAAGATCCGGAATGAGGAGATCCGCAGGAGAACTAAAGTGACCGATATAGCTCTTAGAATTAGAAAGTTGGTATGGGAATAGGCAGACCACATCGTTCGTAGAACTGACAACCGATGGGGAAGAAAGGTCCTCGAGTGGCGACCACGAACTGGAAGACACAGTATAGGCCAGCCCCCACTAGGTGGACCGACGCGACGATCTGGTGAAAGCCACAGGAGCCGATTGATGCTGGAGGCGAGCAGCCGCTCAAAGTGGCGCTTTCTGGGAGAGGCCTACGTTCAGCAGTGGACGTCTTCAGGCTGTTGATGAGGATGATGATGAATAGTAGGTACCGTTGGTAACCGCCTGAAACATTCAGCCAAGGGTTTCCTCTCCAGCAAAAGCTCTGCTGAACAGTTTAATGTCATCCCGTGCCAATCTCTTCGACGACTCTTGCAGATGGGGCGACATCTACAATGTAAAAATCTACAAGTGGCCAATTGCTCCCTTCTCGTAAGACAAGTGGTGAGACTTAGTGCAGAATTTTAAGACGCCACTGATTCTCCAGCAGCTACAAAATGCAGCATTTTATAAGAAGGGCTAAAAGAATATTATCACAGGATTGAGGATAGGTAATGATAGATCCTAAGACCTGCATTCGGATAGCCTGCTGGTGGCAAAATTAACACTTAAAAACGACAAAAATGGTCACATGCACCATTCGTTTTGGGAATGTGTGAGCAAAAGTTGCATTTTTAACTGTTTTCGTTCTCCGTTCGGATAGCTCAAAAACAGTTAAAAATGCTATCGTGAACTACCAATTTTGACCCACCTGTGAAGGTGGTTTAATAGTGATCGTTTTCTGACATTAGAGATTGGCATATAATTTTTGGCGCGGTTATGTAAAGTTATTGATTTTTACTGTGAAAATTGTACCTATTTGTTGTAATGATATAGCACGGAGAAGTGAGAAGGAAGACGCACCTAAGTTTACGTGTGTAATATAAAATTCCGCCAATTTGTTTTTGACATTTGAGATAACAAACCGCATTTGGTTATTTTGCGTTCGTTTTGGGTAGTGAGTAAAAGTGGTAAAAGTGGCATTAGGTATTGGCGAAATTCTCAACCCGAACTGTTAACAACAACGCTAATTTTGCAAATGCCAATAACGATACTGATCCTAGTGTTAGTGTTATAAATGGCCATACGCTAAGGTGACTTCTCCCCAACAGGACAGCCGTGTATTCTTACTATAGCGTAGAAAAACAAAAACTGCAATGTAGCGCATCTGCGTTACAGCGGGGTGATCATCACAGAGTAGGTTTGTACTTTATTATACGGAAAATGATCATCACATGATCATGGAACTTTGATTGCAAAAAAGTCCTTAGTAACTATGCACATAAACTACGTATTGAAACTGTCAAATCTATACAAACTTCTGTTTCTATTGGTTGTAATCAAGTTACATGATCCGGGTGCAGATTATAAGCGTCCTCGTAACAAGACTAAGCATGCAAACTTCTGTTTCTAATGGTTGCAATCAAGTTACATGATCCGGGTGCAGATTGTAAGGGTCCTCGTAACAAGACTAAGCATGTAGGCGCATAGGTACCTAATACTACAACAACTTACTGGCAAAGACCCTCAGTTTCCTTTGGGTCTCTTTTAGTTTTGGGCAGCTTAATCAGCCCATTTTTTCTGCATTGCATTTTTTGTTCAGCTTATTGTTGTATTAGCTTGTTAGGTTCATTTTCGGATCGTGCAATCAAAGATATTATAATAGAAAATAACAACTATGCATCAATTTTTATGTTTCTGCGTCAACTCAAAGAGTATATAATTTACTACCACAGTTTACTACGTAAGACGTCTGTGTAAGACGTGAACTTTACCAAAGAGTATAACTTTCTTTACCTACATTAATTTTTTTCTTATATTTTGGCTCCACACATAGGTAGTGTATTTAGCCAGTGTCAAGAACTTTTTTTTTTGTCTGAAAAATGCAACCAGTAAAATGGTGGATATTTTCACAGATATCTACTATACTATGGATATTTTACTGAAGGCTCTAAAAAGCCGTTGAAGAGAAAACGAAAATGGATGGTTATATACACTTGGAACCATTTGCCAACACTCGTGCACGTTTACGAACACTTAAGGAATAATAATCCACCCTTATTACACATTAAAATTCAAAAATACACAGGTTTTGGTAAAAAATTCAAAATTCACAACCGTCATTGTCGGATTTTCTTCAAAGACCCGTGTCAAGAACTTATTGTTGTCTTAGTCACAATCTGGGTAGTCATAGTCCAGTCTCTTTTGACGGACACAGTAGCCAATAAAAAAAAGTCGTCCTAGTAAAGTGGTGGCAACTTTAGAAGCTTTAGTTTTAGAAGCAACACGAAAAACACGTTTCACCACATTATTATCACTTGAAATGAAATGGCACTTAATGCGTAAAACGCATACTAATTTTAATCATAAACCCTGGAAAAAGCATTAGTTTTGAAAGATAATACAATGCAACGACGTGCACTTTTCCGCGTTCCCGCCATAATACTCACCTACCTATACAGCCTACACACTTTTTCCAGAGTTTTTAGTTACGAACCACAGATTTCAGAAAAAAACAATTGACTATAGGTAGTCTTCGTTGAAAATACATAACTCCAAGGAAAATACACAATTACAACGGAAATCTATACTTTTAATAAAACTGTAACAGGGTCAATTCTGTACATTAAAGATATTTTGATAAATTTTGTTGGAGGGCTCTTTATAAACGATAACAAAGCAAAAACTATATTTTTTTCATTTTTGTATGTCTGTCTGTTTGTCCTGTATCTTGGCTGAGAATCACGCGCCGAAACTACTGAATCGATTCAAATGAAACTTGGCATGATTTGAGTTCATATTACGAGGTAGGCTATGGGATACTTTTAATCTAGAAATTCAGCAGTTCCCGCGGGAGACGGGATGAAAGTAAAAATATGTACTTATTTGTAATTCATTAACGCGTGGTGCGATTTCATTCATTATTTTTTTGTTAAAAAGGGGGTGTTTTAAATATTGTCCCGTAAATATTTCAAGGTCTTCGGTGTTGTGGTTCAGAAATTACAGACATTCAACCTTCAGTATTAGGTCCAAAGCCACTCCTACCCTGTACTAAGAGAGAAGGGAGGGGGAAAAGATAAGGGAAAAGGATGAATGGATGACCTTGACATTGCACCTGCCTCCGTTCACCTTCATCCATTGATTTGGTAGACCAAGGAGTTATGACTCATTCATTAGCTGACTGCGGTGTAAATTAAGTTACTGGCGCATGTAGGCTAAATGCAATATACGGATGCGCCATTCTGCGGACTAATAGACCTAGATCCTTAAGGGGGTTGTAGTATTCATCATCTCATCACTGACCGATTTGCCTAAGACACCCCCTACCCATACTTAGTCATGTTCATTGCAGCCATTTGTTCATTGTTCATGTGTTTTTTTGAAGGGGGAAATGCCTTCGCCCTTCCTTGTCACCACGGGGGTGATGGCAAGGGGTATGTATGTGGGACATGAACCCACTAAAACTCCCCCGTAATCCGCGGGGTAATTACGTAAAATTCGCAACAGCAATGCGACAGCAGTAGCAATGCGACAGCAGTAGCGAACCATACATTCTTGACACCACTAATGATGTATGACAGCAATCACCGCGAGATTTACGCCTGTCGCAAACCTGTTGCGAGTTAGGTAATTAGGGGGCCGTCCTCCCCGAGATGGGTGAGACGGGGTCGCGCTAGCATTCACCATCTCGCCGGATCATAGATTATACGTATACTCTAATCTAATAATATGTAGTTATTGTCAGGATACCTTTTTGAACTTAGGGTTTAATGCAGTATAGGCCAGCTAGGTATATAGTGAAGTCAGTACTCTGTGGTAGAGGCGGTAGAGGTACCTTTACAGCCGTGTCATGGTCCCGGCGTAGGAATAGGACCCCATCCGCTGAACAAGCCGTTATGCCGTCAGAACCAGCTATATAAATACCACCCTGGGAGTTTGCAGCAGCATTCTCCTCCAATCTACAGCTACACCGAGGCGCCCGCCAAGTGTGCCTTATGACCAAGGTAGTATAACTTCCTTGGTTATGGCGAACCCCCAAAATACGACAGGTCTATGTTCAGCAGTGGACGACTTCCAGCTGTATAGCTGTAGTGCCGTTGTAATTTGTATGTTTTATATATGTTTTGTATCCCTCCATATTTTTCCAACTAGCACATTTCCAAATGTGCTAGTTGGAAAAATAACACAAACTCGAATGTAATTCTCACTAAAATTGAGTAAAAACATTCAAAAGTTTTTCTAGTTGGAAACCGTTGCCTAAACTTCTAGGTAAAAGGAAAAAATAAGGAATCTGTAGAAATCCCGCAGCGGGTATTTCAGGAACTTTGTTAGTTCCTATAACTTTACGAAATTCCTGTGAGAGAGTTTATTACAAATAAAATAAGGATTAATTTAAAAAAATGGAAAATGCGTTTTTAGTCTAACATTATGTAATATATTATAACTATTAAAACCAATATTATCTAAAATAACACACTATTATTAAATATCAGGTATACCTATTTAGCAAAATTACATTTAAAAATCGCTTCAAAATGCTAGGTTATTATTTTCTGCTGCAATAAGCTATGAGCTAGATTTGGAGGGTGACCTGGGGGGTCCATGGATCTGGAACATAAATATTATGTAGGTACCTGTACTAAGGCGTACCAAAGTATTTTTTTGTAAAGCAATGCTTGCATGAGTTGCATGTGTTAGTGGACCACAAGGAATAAATAACAAAATCCAATCCCACAGCTGGGACACGGGCCTTCTCAATAAACAGGCAAGATGCGAGTCAGCCTCGCGCACGAAGGGTTCCGTACCGTTATCTATAAAAACAAGCAAAAAAATCACGTTTATTGTATGGGAGTCCCCTTAAATATTTATTTTATTGTTTTTTAATAATAGCGGCAACAGAAATACATCATCTGTGAACATTTCAACCGTCTAACTATCATGGTTCATGAGATGCAGCCTGGTGACAGACGGACAGACAGACAGACAGACGGATGGACAGCGGAGCCTTAGTAATAAGGTCCGTTTTACCCTTTGGGTACGGAACCCTAAAAAGAGAGAGAACTTATTCATAATAGGTTGGAAGATGACACAGTCACGTTCTCGAACCTTGTGATTCTAGATCATGCCAGTTTCCAAGCGATATATTCCTTCACTGTTATAAGAGTGATGAAAATTCCGTAGTAGGTCCCGTACCAATGAGTTACATAAAAACTATCAACAATCTGAAGATTTGACGTCCACTGCTGAACATAGACCTACCTGACAGAGTGCCACCTTGAGCGGCTGCTTGCCTCCTGCAACCATTGGCTCCCTGCGCTCTTTACCAGATCATCGGTCCACCTAGTGCTACAAAGAAATCGTGTTAATATTGATTTTACAATTTTTATTTATAGTGGTGATTATTTTATGATTATCATTTTATGTGTGGATATGTACATAATGTATGATTTATATCTAGTTGTGTACTTACCTAATAGTATTAATAATATGACATGATAATACTTTTTTTTTATTATTTGTTTTTATATTGTAATACATTAAATGACTATTTTTGTAACGCCTTGGACGCTTTTTTGTACTGTTATGTTACAAACTGTGAAATAAATTGAATTGAATTGAATTGAATTGAATTGAACTACTACAAGGACTATAAAGAAATATATACTATTTATTCAAGTTTATATAAGAGTGATTATAAAAAAACGTTCATTGAGCTGTATTTTAATATTATTTTAAGCTCTTACTTTGGATGTTCACTATCCCAATCTTGCATCGTCTTGCACAAGCTCTTCAGCTCCGCTGGGGAAGCATGTCTGAAGGTGCCATTAGGATGCCTATGTCTGCAGGACTTGCAAGTTTTATTGCAATTACACACTGAAAGAGTTTTCTTATTACTCGTAGGTATATTATCATCATCATCATTAACAGCCTGAAGACGTCCACTGCTGAACATAGGCCTCCCCCAGAGCACGCCACCTTGAGCGGCTGCTCGCCTCCTGCATCCATCGGCTCCCCGCGGCTTTCACCAGGTCGTCGGTCCACCGAGTGGGGGGCCGGCCTACGCTGCGTCTTCCGGTTCGTGGTTCGTGGAGGTATAATTATAAATGAATGACGTTTTAAAAAAAAAATACTCGCTGACCTGACAGATTTTGTCCTGACCACATTTCCCATACAAAAAACCCATAGACAAAAGCCCTTCGGTAGACTCGGGCCACTTTTTATATTGTCCATAGGACATTCAGAAAACTTTTAATTTTCGATTTTTCTTACCATAAAAACTTAATAAGGTATTCTAAGAGTTATGAGATAAAAAAAAAATTGTGTGGACATTTCACACAGCGTCATTTCGCACCAAACTAAGGATAGCTTGTACTATGGGAACCAAAACTAACTAACTAAAGGTAACTAATACAATACTTAGATACTTTTTGTATGTAATACGTAGAATAAAACGTAACACCCAGACACAGAACAAACATCGATGTTCATTACACAAATGTTTGTCCTGGGTGGGTATCGAACCCACAACCTATAATATACACAACCGCAAGTAACCTAAGTAACAAGAAAACTTTAATAAAAAATTAAAAAAAAACCCTACCTCATACTTAATAGGTATCTCTAGTTAGCTAAGAACATTCCCGCACAAATCACGCTTCAAATAAAAAATTACAAAATCTTAACATCCGTTAGTGGTACCACAGATACATGAATTATCATCACCATCCAGAAGATATTCACTGCTGAAACATAGGCCTCCGTAGAGCGCCACTTTGACCAGCTACTACTTGCCTCCTGCATCCAACGGCTCTCCGCGGTGTTGACCAGCACGTATCAGATGTATACGAATACACACGTTAAACTTATCCTGTATTTGTGTGAAGGTTTAAAAAGTACAGCTAAGAAGCTCTTTAGTATTCACCATGCTCTTTTCTATGAAGATAGGTAGCATTCACTGAAGATGATGGTTCCTTCTCAGGGTCGTACTCCTTCGAGCCGAAAGAACATTTGGTATTCGGGAAATGAGCTTCGAAGGCACCGTCGATCATACCTGGATAATATTATAGCATTATCAACCTGAAGACGTGCACTGCTGAACATAGGCCTCCCCAAAGAGCATCACTTTGAGCGGCTGCTTAGTACAGGTAGTAAAGATTTTTGGCATCATCAGATTCTGGATGAGATATTTCCAAATTTCAAGGTTCTAAGTATACCACAGACCTACAGATCTGTGAAGTATACGAAAATACCTACCTTTAAGTTTAAAGCGGTATAAAGCGAGAATTCCATATATGAAAACTAGACCACAATTTAAGGTTTAATAGTCACATATCTTTATTGCAAAGATCAAATCTTGATCTATTGTTTATAGGTTTACGAGGCCAGCTGCACGTACATGTTTATACGTATATGTTTTGAATTTCCGTTTAAGGTACCTGCAGCCATGCGTTTTGGAGATAAGGAATCATGTCAGAGCGACAGATAGCAAAGTGATCCTAATAGAGATCGCAGTTTTTTTCAGAACCCTGAAAAAGCAGCCGGAATGTTATGCGATGGTTTCGCGTGAATATGAATAGTATTATTATACCCTTCTCCTCTGTGAACTCAAGGACCGATAGCGCTGTGTTATCCTCACAAGTAATATGTTCCGAAGTTTGTGTATCGCCTGAAGTGGCGTCCTTCGCGTCGTCACTATCTGTGTACTTGAAATAATCCTGCAAAAACATCATGTCAATACCAATTCATGTCAAGCCTCACTCATGGGAATCAGATTATCGACGAGTTAACAGAAAGGGTAGAACCCAACAGTCCTAAGTCCTAACCATGGTCATCAGCTACTGGTCTCTATTATACAGACGATATGGATTAATTTGTAAAAGGAAAATCACAAACGAGATCTGTAGATTACGGTAAGCAGACGATACGGCTATACAAATCTATTCTATACATATAATAAAACTGTAGAGATAAAAAAGTCTGTAATTGCAAGATATCAAAAAAATAATCAAGCAAGGTTGGCTTAAAATTAGCCGCTGATCACGTTAAGCCATTTTTTATACACTTTGTTTGTTTATTTGTTTGTTTGTTATGACTGAACTCCTAAAATACTGAATGGATTTTTATGCGGTTTTCACTAATATGCATAGAAATAACCGGCGCTTAAAATAGGACATATTAAAATTGAAATATTGTTAATATTTTTTTTGATGACAAATATTAAGAATTTATTATTATTATTATTATTATTGGTTGATAGACGAGCAGCATGACTGCTGATGTGTCTATATCCACAGTGCTGGATCCACTTCTAATGTTCATCTTTGTAACAGAGATAGTTTATTAGTTCGTAACCAGTTGTCGAGTTTGTTCTTGAAACTGTTCACGGAGGTGGCAGCAATGACCTCTTCTGGTAGCCTGTTCCAGTTGTGAACCACTCTATTACTGAGGAAGTGATGTGCAGTGTTGGTCCTAGCTGTTGTGCGATTAATCAGTAGCGAGTGCCCTCGTGTAGGTCTGCCCTGTCTCATCAAATAAATATCATGGATACCCGGAAGGTTGTAATTGCCAGTAATAATTTTAAATGTCTCAATGAGGTCACCACGCAGACGTCTTTCCTCGAGGCTTGTGAGGCGCAGCACTTCGAGTCTATCTTCATAGGACTTGCGTCGAAGCGCCCGGGGTATCTTGCTGGCTTTCCTTTGAACACTTTCCAAGAGGTCAATGTCTTTCTGAAAGTATGGGCTCCAAACTTGAAACCCATATTCTAAAAGAGGCCTAATGTATGTTTTATAGATTTTAAGAAAGACTTGCACTGTCATCATTTGGAAAGATCTACGTATAACATATATAAAGGAGTTAGCTTTTTTAACTATTGAGATGATGTGTTCTTCCCACTTTAAGTTTGCTGTAATAATTACTCCCAAATCTTTTTGAACGTCAACAGATGCTACCGCGTTGCCATCCAAGGTATATTGGACATGAGGATTAGGATTACCTAGATGTAAAACACTGCATTTCGATATATTTAATTTAATAATCCAGTCCTTGGTCCAGCTCTGTATTCGATTGAGATCATCCTGCAGCTGTCCAGACTTTATTAATGGATTAGCAAAAAACTTTCCATCATCAGCAAAGAATGCAGACTGCGACTCCAAAAGTTCCACCAGGTCTGTTATGAAAATTCCAAACAAGTGAGGGCCAAGCACCGATCCTTGTGGTACGCCACTCAACACCTGCCTTCGTTGGGACAAAAAGTTACCAACACGGACCTGGAAAGTTCTACCATCTAAATAGTTTTTTATCCATCTGAGCAGAGCACCACGTATTCCAAAGTGGTCCAGTTTCATTAGAAGACGTTGGTGGGGAACTTTGTCAAATGCACGTTCGAAATCGAGGTACACAACGTCAACCGGGTTCTTGATATCCAGCTCCTTGCTCCATGCATGAGTACATGTTAACAGGTTGGTAACAGTTGACCTTTTTTTGACAAATCCATGCTGTTTAGTGGATATTACACATTCTCCATTCAAAAACAGTGTCAACTTATTGCTTATAATACGTTCCATAATCTTGACCACTATGCTGGTAAGACTAATAGGTCGGAAGTTACCAGGTTCCGTTTTGTCCCCTTTCTTGTAGATTGGAGTTACCATAGCATGCTTCCACTCTGACGGAAGGTATCCATTCTCAAAGGATCTGTTCATCAGCTCAGAAAGGACAGGGACCAAGGTCTTGACACAGTTCTTGAGAATGCAGGTCGGCAACTCATCTGGTCCTGGAGAAGATTGAGTCTTTAAGTTAGAAATAGCTTTTTCAATGTCTGCTTCCGTGAATGTTATGTCCTGTAAGCTATTCTCTATCCTGGTTACTGTAGTAATTTCAGAGTGCTGACTAAATGCTGGCTCTTGAGAGTAGGCTTTTTGAAATTCCTCGGCAAAAACGTCAGCCATTTCAACCTGTTTTGTAACTAAGTCTCCATTATCGTTTCTGATTGCAGGAGGAATGCCAACTTTAGACGCTGTGCACCGACGGATGTGCGAGTAGAATGCCTTATCCCCATATTCTAGTATGTCCGATTCGTAGGAACTTCTTTGCTTCCTTGACAGCGCAACACACCTATTGTTCACTTCACGGAATTTCTTATAGTCACCGTCTTCACCAGATAACTTATATTTATCCCAAAGTATTTTTTTATCAGCCGTAAGTTTCAGAATATTCTCGTCAATCCATGGCTTATTCTGCACCTTTGGATTAACTTTTCTTATAGGAGCATGTTTATCAGTGGTAGTATTAATTGCAGCTAAGATGCCCATCCATTGCTCTTCAGTATTGCCCGATAGATCCATAAGTTGAAGATTTTTTAATAAATCAGAGTTATAGCTGTCAAAGTTAATCAAGTGGTAGTGTCGTCTGAACCTTGGTGAAGTATTTGATTTTGATACAAGACACTGAAGACTGAATTCCAGAACGCAATGGTCACTCTTACCTATGGGAGATTTATGGTTAATTTCTTTAATGAGTGATTCTTCATTAACCATTATCAGGTCCAAAAGTGATGGTAATTGGTTTTGGCGAAATCTTGTGGCACTATTAACTAATTGAAAAAGATTGCTGCTATGAAACATATTAATAAATAGCTTTTCTTGGTCTGAACAATGTTGTTCCATAACAGTAGGCCATGTTATGGCAGGATAATTGAAATCTCCAGCAATGACCACGGTGTTATTCTCTGAAGCTATCAAAAGGTTGGTCAGAAGTAAAGTGTCACGTGGCCTCCATACATGAACATCCTTGTCATCAGGTCGATAAATTCCCACTACAAGAAAATGGTAGACACTATATTGAATGTCTACATAAAGTGCCTCAACCTCATCACACATGTATCTGTGGTTGCGTCTAGCTATAACCGGGATGCCACCCACCTTGTCTTTGACATACATTGCCACACCTCCCCCTCTAGTTTTCCCTTCAGACTTCTTTTTCTTATGCTTGCGGTCTAATCTAATAAGAGTGTATCCAGGTATGTTATAAGTACTGTTCCGATCATTGCTGTTTAGCCAAGTTTCTGCTATAATTACAATCGAGGGGTTGTTGGTGTTTACATAAAGTAAAAAAAGGTCAAACTTTGATGGCAACGAGCATAGGTTGGTGTATGTAAATGTGAGGTCAATATATGGATTTCTAATGTCGCAAGCTAGTTTTTTTGGTGTATAATTTTAGGTACACCTTTAACATATTTTATAGTAAGGTCCGCTTCACCATTTTCTAATCTAATTTTAAGAGTTTCTCTAAGTTTACTAAGTTCCTCACGTTGTTTAGGTGTTTTATCATCATAAATTCTTACCTCTTTCTTGGCCTTACTTTTGTTCTTCAGTATCCAAACTGCATCCTGCCGAGCTTTGAACACTACCTTTAACGGTCTGTGTTTCCCATCTTCCCGACGGCCCAGACGTATCACTGAGACGACCTTGTCGGCGTAGTCACGACCATTGTTTATATCTAGTAAGATCTTGTCCACATTGGATTCATCAAACGATTTCCTGGCGCTACTGTTGTCCGAATCACTTTCCTTGACTCCAACCAAGATGACATTGTTGGCCCTGCGTTCGCGTTCCACAATTTCCTCCAGGATGGCACTTGTATCGAGTGGAAGCGGAGATGCCGCCACCGTTGCTACTGCAGCCGGAACAGCCACATTGATACCCTGTGCGATCTGCTTTTTCACATCATTAAGCTCTTCTCTCAGTCCATCGTACGATTTTATAAGCTTTGGCACTTGAAATAAAGCCTCTCGGCACGGAGAGCACAGAAATAGTAACGTGCGCTTGCCCTTTAACCCCATGACGCGCGCCTCACTACTCGTCAAATTACTGCACTGCAAACAGACATTTCTCTTGCAACCATCACACTGCACCGTATTCTCATCACTGTGGTCGTCTTCACACTGAAAACACTTCATTTTGTCGAATTTTATAGCTGAAGCAACGAACTGGTACGAAAAAAGTCGTTAAATTTTTCCACACAAAAAAAAACTTCACTAACGCAAAGTATTACGTTTTCTAATGTTAATGCACAAAATTTGAGTGGTAATAAGCACAAATAACGTATTTAGTGCGTTATTATATAATCTTTTCTATTTTTAGCGAAGTTTTAAAATACGACGTAAATTCCAACACTGTTTATTTTCTCGAGGGTAGGGGCGAAAAAAAATTTACATTACGAAACGAATCGGAGTTTTAAACAACATGGCTGATTGATGCTTTTTTTGGCTACTTACGGTAAGCATAGAGAAAATAACCGCTTACGCTGAAGAGATGGAACTCCCATGGTGAAACGAGTTGTATGAAACGTGCGCTACACTTATAATGTCAACTTCAACTTCTTTCTTTTTGTAACTTCTGACTTCTATACATTCCACGTTATCAATATTTTTAAATGCGTCATTGAATGAATGGGAAGGTTTTAGGTACGTAACAAATGTTATTTAAGAAGACAAGCTTGTACGTTAAAGTAGTATAGAAAAAGTGGAAGTTTGATTTCGCGCATGTTTCATACATTCGAGAATTTTGTAACGAGTTGCGCAAGGCTGACGGTAAGTTAAGACATGTCACAGATTAGAGAAAAACCCATTGACTACACTCTGTGCCACACAGGTCTGTGGTGCGACATGTTTATCTGAAGGCACAGATTAAAGAAAAAAGTCTCTGTGAAGAATGTATATGACCAAATAGTAATATTAGTAGGTACCAATACTCTAAAGCGTGATTTTTCAATCATCAGATAAAAGTTGTTCATTAAATAAAACAAAACACTGTGCAAAAAAAAACTAATTTTATAAGCGGAATACTGAAAATTGAATTATTTTTGTTTTAGTTGGTTTATAATTTATTAGTCCCGAAAAACCGTTATCCAGCCATTGAAAAATCACCCCTAAGAGAATCAAAACAATTTATAGGTTTCCTACTTATGTTTTTACAGGTTGTTTAGCATTTTAGAAGTTAAATAGATACATACCAACAAATATTAGAATAGTGTGAAAGTAGATGTTTTTTTTATTTTGACATTAGACGACATTTGCATTTAGCCAATGATACAAACCGTTGATGATACACCGTGTGTCCCAGTTTGTGAATAGGACCACCCCATCTCATCTCGTGGGTGCGGCTGAGGGAATATCCAGAGAATTGGCAGCAGCATTCTCCTCGGTACATTAGAACCTTCTGCGATCACCAAGCCGCCTGCCAAGCGTGGTGGTTATAGCATATTCCCCCCTATGATAAACGTCCAAACTGTCGTTTTACCGGGGAGGCCTGTGTTCAGCAGTGGATGTTTCCGGTTGTTGATGATGAATGATATGAAATATTTTACGGAAAATAATTTAAACGGGTACATAGATATAGGTAAGTAAGTATATTCATTATGGTAAGATACTCATATTAACAACATGGCCGCGTGACGTTCGGTTTTGGATTTCTTTCTTCTTCATCTTTCATGTAAATGAGTTTTCATAGTTAAAATATTCAAGGTCTGTGGGGATTGAAGAGTCAATGAACAAACTAAGTGGGGATATTCTCTTTGGAACAACCACAGCTTTTTGCCGCAGCAAAAATGATGCGATGAGGATTACGTCTTAAACCCACGGATGTACATATAGTCTGTACATCCGTGCAAGCGGTTCTTTTCTCTATGGCTTAAACCTTCTTGGCTTTGCAGACAAGTTGTAAGTTAATTAAAATTTGGCAAGAAGACAAAACGTCTTTGAAAGTGGACGTCTTCAGGATGTTTATGATGATTATGATGAAGATGATGATAGCCGTATTTGAATGAATTGATCGTAGATATCAATTTCAGCTTAATTCTTTGCGTTATTCCTAAAATAAGAAATGTTCTCGACAGATAGAAAGACAAACAGACGGACAACAAACTGCACAGCTTCGAAAAGATTTAGTGGATTGTGTTGTTTGGTATATAGAAAATGCATGATCTATTATTAGACTACCAAAACGTAGAAATAACACAATACAACCGTGCGAAGCCGCGGGCAAAAGCTAGTCATAAATAAAGACGATACCTATGGTACAAAAATTGAGAATTTCTTGTGCCGATTTGAAGTGCCACTCCGAGCGTCGTGAGAACTATAACTTGAAAATTCGCCGCGTTGATTGGTTGGTTTAAATAGTTCCGAGGACACTCACGATGTCACTCTGTCACTCTTAGCAATCAGCGCCAAAATGGGGAAATTCAAATGCCTTCAGTCAATATTGGTCATTATAAAGTCCAGCCGCGGGTAGCCAATGGATGCAGGAGGCGAACAGCCACTCAAGGTGGCGCTCTCTGGGGGAGGCCTATGTTCAGCAGTGGACGTCTTCAGCCTGTTGATGATGATAAAGTCCAGCGTACTAGTATAGCAGAGGTCTGTGTCATCAGACCATATGTTCCCACTGCTGGGACACGGGCCTTCTCTCACAGTTATAGAATGTAGGCCAGAATCCACCATGCTGATCAAGAAGATGCATGACCGTGCGTGACTTGACGCACATACTTTGCTGTTAAATTGCAGTGCGTGTCTAGTTAACTTCTTTTCAAAAACGCAGTACCTATCGCGTTTTAGACAAACCGTGGCGACAGGGTTCTTGCACAAACGAGCTATGCCATGCCATTTTCATTCTTATTCCACAGGTTTAACGGACAAGAGTACAATTTTTTGAAAGCCAACCGGAGAAACCATAAAGTTGCGAAGCTCTGGATTCCTGCTAATGAAATCCCAAAATGCACAAATCTTTTCCTGCACAAAGTCTGTATCCACTTTATCCGAGGGTGCGAAGTCCATCACCAGGTGCTGCGGCGTCAGCGGTTCCCCATAAAAGCAATCATTAATTGCAATCGAAGACTCCACGTTTGGAATACTCGTCACCGAGGTACCATGGCTTTTTAGACTCATGGCAGATTGGTTTGGACTTTGATTCATTATAATTAATAATATTTATAGAGAAAAATCACGTAGAAAGATGAAAAAGTACTCTGTGGTGATGAATAGCACAGAGTACCTTTTTATAATGTTATATACTCTTCGATGAATAGTTCTAGTTCTAGTATAAAGGTCCATGTGTATATAATCCTTTGAGAGGTTGTCAAGGTTGTGTCAAAGAGTGCGGTCGTTTTGGCAATCTTTTAAATTGAAAATATCTTATATGTAGAGTATTTTGTGTAAAATATTAGTGTAAAACTTGTAGATTAAGTTTTTAACATCATTCATTGGTAAGTTTTTGTAAATTTCTTTGCCCTCATTTTTATACATAGTCTTCATTTGTTTTAGTCTCTTTTCTTCCGTGAGTTGATGGAAACGGACCCTGGAGGGGGGGCTGGTTGGGCCCCGAATAATAACCAACCAAAGCAAAATGATATCATTTTCGCAGATAGTTACTCTATTCCCTCGCCGGTTGAATTTGTTTCGATCGCGTCGGATTCTTCAGATGTTGTGGAACGTTCCCTTCAGCAGAGCAATGGTACCACCAGTACCATTAAACGCAAAAAGCATTCAAAAAAACACTTAAAAAAGAGCAGAGATGAAAAACAGTCTCAGGATTCAATCATACCTTTGGGTCAAGCTGTACCATCATCAAATTCAAACCTTGATTCCCAAATCACCGATTCTCTTGCCTCTCCGTCTGCTACGGTATCGCAAACTCCATCTATTCCCCCTTACATCCCCTCAGGTAGACAGATTTATAAATCCACAGATAAAGGCCCATTTGTTGTGCATGTACAAAAAATTGAGCCTTCTCCGACTTCTGGCTTTGTCTTACACCCAGTGATCTTTGGCCGGTTTCTGGTGAAAAACCGTATCTGCAATATAATAGATGGCAGCGTTCAAAGAATTGGGCGCAACAGAATTTCCTTGACGTTTAGTGATGCAAATTCAGCGAACAATTTTGTTTCAAATGATGTCTTAACGAAAAATGAGTACAAGGTGTTCATCCCTTCGTTTAGCACAGTTCGTTTAGGTCTTGTGAAGGGAATTCCAACTGAATGGTCAGAAGAGGAAATCATAGAAAGTATTCATGTCCCTGTTGATGGTTGCCCGATAATAAAAGTGCGTCGATTAAACTATAAAGTGGTCATTGATGGGGTTCCTGTTTATAAACCATCTCAGTCATGTGTTCTTTCTTTTGATGGTCAAGTTCTTCCTGCGCGGGTATTTATGTGTTTCAACTCTCTCGTTGTTGAACGGTATTATTATCCTACAGTACAGTGTTTCCAATGCTGTCGGTTCGGTCACACAAAGAACAGCTGTAGATCAAAACCACGCTGCTATAAGTGTGGAGAAGGTCACACTGGCGATTCATGTGACGTTGAAGAAGGCTCTTCCCCCTGTTTATCTTGTTCGGGTCTACATTATTCCACAAGTAAGAGCTGTCTTGAACTCAGTAGGCAAAAGCAAATTAAAATCTCAATGGCAGAGAAAAGTATGTCATACTCCGAAGCATCTAAATTGCATCTGCCTATAAGAGGCAAAAGTTACAGTGATGCAGCTAAAACATCTTATGCCAGTGTTTCCGTTCCCTCTGTACCGTTATCTTCTCCCAATAAATCAGTCTCTCAATCTTATAGGAAGACAATATTCGTCAAACCCAGACCTCCCCCATTACAAAAACAAGGCTATGATCGTTATGCTCATCAGGCTATAATTAATAATCCAGTTATGCCTAGTAATAATGGTGTTGCTCTTAATCATCATAATAATGACTCCTCTCCCTCCCCCAGTAGCATTTTGGAGCTTATTCAGGCTCTCACTAGGCTACTTAACTCTCCTGCTTTTGTACCGTCCAACGCTGCCCAAGATTCCTCCACTTCTGTATTACAATCCTTCCATGATGGCGTCCTCTCTAGGGCTGCAATGGAATTGTCAAAGTCTTAACAGTAAAAAATCTGATCTATTGTATATTATTAATAAATATGATCCATCTATTATTGCCATCTCTGAGACTTGGCTTAAGCCTGGTTCCTTTTTTAAGGTACCTCGCTATCTTTGTTTCAGAGATGACAAAGCTGATGGGTATGGCGGTTCAGCCATACTTGTCAGAAACTCTGTAAATTCTCATCTTGTAAATATCCCTTCTCCGTGCATTGTTGACAACCTTTCAGTAGTTGCTGTCAGGTTAAAAAATATATCATTTGTTTCATTATATATCCCCAGACCTTCATTTGATATATTAAATAAAATTCTCCATATCGTATCCCATATGCAAGGTCCATTTATCATAATGGGTGATTTTAATATTCATCATCCTGCCTGGGGCTGTCAGGCCTCTGACTCTCTTGCCAATCACATATTTAATATTATGGATAGTTTAGGGTTGTGTTTACTGAACACTGGTTCTCCCACGCGTCGTACAAAGCCGAATGAACGGGTTAGTGCCATTGACCTGACTATGGTGTCAGCAAGTCTAGCTCCTTCAATGACCTGGAAAACCTTATCATCATCCTTCGGTAGTGATCACTTTCCAATTCTCCTTAACCTCCCTTTTTCCAAAATCAAACCACTTCCATTCAAACCATTATTAGAATATAATTTAAACAGTAAAACTCAGTCTGATGAATGGTCAAAATTTTCATCACTACTTGAACATTCTGCTTCTGATCTTCCTGTCATTCTTCCTGATTCTCTGAACAATTGTCTTAGAGCATTGATAAATTGTATTCATTCTGCTGCTAAGCACACATTCCCAGCAAAGGTACAAAATTTAAAGCATAGATCCCCTCCGTGGTGGGGTCAAGAGTGTAAGGCTGCTGTTGCAGATAGGCTAAGTGCTGAAAATATATATTGTGAGAACATGACAAATGCAAATTATGACAATTTAATCACAGTCATGTCTAATACTAAACAAATTCTTCACTCCAAAAAGTCAGAGGGGTGGGAAAATTTCTGCTCTACTATTATCCCTAACGTTCATTCCTCTTTTGTGTGGAAATCAATCCGAAAGTACCGTGGTTCATATAGAGAACCATCCCCTCCATATCCTAGTTATGAGGGTTGGTTTGAACAATTTATGGATAGACTGGCTCCTCCCTTTGTTCCTGATTTTGTCAATACTATGGCATCTAGTTCTTCTGTTTATGATGCAAGTTTTACTCCTTTTTCGATGCAGGAGTTGCGTCTTGTTCTATCTGCTCTTAAAGATTCCTCTCCTGGTCCGGATGGGATCCCTTACTCTTTTTTGGTTAAAGCTGGAGAAAAAGTTTTAAGCTATTACCTTGAAATTATAAATTTGATGCTAGATTTAGGGTTTGCTCCAGCTGCAATGAAAACTCAAATAATTGTTCCAGTTTTAAAGCCCGGCAAAGATCCGGAAAGCCCTGATAGTTATCGTCCAATAGCTATGTCTTCTGTTCTGACAAAGATTGTGGAACATCTTGTAAAAAACCGACTTGAATGGCTAATTGAATCTAGAAATATTTTGCCTGAATCACAATATGGTTTTCGAAAAGGTAGAGGAACTTTAGATAGCTTGTCCATTTTTGTTACAGATATTAGACTCTCTTTTTCTAGAAATGAGTCCATTGTTGCTGCATTCCTCGATATATGCTCTGCATATGATAATGTTAATCTCTCAATCCTCAAAAATAAGATGGAACATCTGTGTCTTCCAAGGAAAATTATTAACTTCATACTTAATCTTTTTTTAGATCGTACTGCTCAGCTTAGAGTTGATGGTGAGATAAAATGTTCAAGATCGGTACATAAGGGTTTGCCTCAAGGCTCTGTTTTAAGTCCTCTCCTCTTTAATTTGTATACTTATGACTTAAATAAGTGTGTCTTACCTTATTCTAGAGTACTACAATATGCAGATGATCTTGTCTTATATGTGGCTGATTGTGATATATTAAGTGCTGCCAACAAATTATCTCAAGCTCTCGAGTCATTAAATATTTGGCTAGGTCATAATGGTCTAGATGTAGCCCCACTAAAAAGCTCCATTGTTATCTTTACCAGAAAACGGTTGAAACCGAGACTTAACATACTGCTTAATAAAACCAGGATTCCTGTAGAAAACGAGAAAAAGTTTTTAGGTCTTGTTCTAGACAGCAAATTAAACTTTTCTTCGCATATTAACTATGTTTCAGTTAAATGCGAGAAAAATCTCAATATTTTACGATGCTTGGCTGGTGTTTGGTGGGGTGCTCACCCCTATTACTTAAAGCTCCTTTATAATGCTATAATCCGTAGTGTTATAGACTATGCTTCATTTTTATATGAGCCAGCTTGTAAAAGAATGCTCAATGCTTTGGACTTAATTCAGGCAAGAGCTTTACGTATTATCATAGGAGCAATGAAGTCTACCCCTAAAAATGCTATGCAAGTGGAATGTGATGATCCTCCTTTAGATCTGAGACGTCAATATCTCTCGGATATGTTTTTATTTCGTTTGTTTCAGTTTTCCTCCCATCCTCTATTTCCAAAACTGCAGCTTTTGTTTAGGTATATTTCTATGCCTTACTGGAATCATAAAAAGACTCCTTGTCTAGTTACAAGTTATGCAAAAATTATTAACCTTAGATTCACTACCCATAGAACTCTTAAACTTCCCTTATTTGAATTTGATTATCAAACTATCTTATATCAACCCTCTTTACATCTTAATTTAGATTTGATGAAAGGGGATACCTTCGCCAATAAACACTTTCTTCGGATTAAAGATAATCTTTGGCATGGTTGGCATTGCATTTTCACAGATGCATCTAAGCTAGATCAAAATGGGTGTGTTGGTGTTGGTTTATTTCATCAAAACTATAATATTGTTCAAAAGATTAAGTGCCCCCCTGAAACATCAGTTTTCGTTGGTGAATGTAGGGGTATTATGGAAGCTATCAACTATATATTGTTGTTCAAATTAAATAAAACCGTTGTATTCTCTGATTCATTGAGTGCTCTTCAAGCCTTCCAGAGTAATCCTTTTAAAACAGGCTCCAAAAACTGGATCATATTTAAATCTAAAAACTTGCTGTTGAGATGCTCTAATTTAGGCTATTCTGTGCACCTAGCTTGGATCCCTGGTCACAGCAATATTACTGGCAACGTAAAGGCTGATGAGATTGCCAAACAAGCAGTCATCTGTGGGGATAAAGTCCCTTTTAAAAATTACCCCCAAGACCTTTTGCTTTTGCCTACCCGTGACTTAAAATCTAGATGGCTGAATAGATGGTTGATAACTAGTAGACGGACAGGTTCAAATTATGCTAAGTATCAACCCAACATTCAAATTAAACCGTGGTTCTTTAAATTTAAATACAATAGAAGAGTATGTTCCACAATATCTAGGTTAAGATTTGGCCATTGCTGTTCTGGCGTACATTTAAAAAAACTGCGAATAAGAGACTCATCCATCTGCGAATGTGGTATGGACGAAGCTGACTTAAACCACATTTTCTTCGCTTGCCCTAAATTTGACCATAATTCATTATTCAACTCATTAATCCATTATAAATTTCCATTCCCAGTTCACATAGATAATATTTTGTGTAAAATAGACCCTACTTCAATAGATATATTATCATCTTTCATTACTGAAAATAATATTAAATTGTAATCAATATATCTTATAATGTAATTATATTCAATGCTCCTATGTAAATCCTGTTGTATCCCATTATTGTAAATAAATAAACATATTCTTCATATTGTCATTATGTAGCGTAGTTTGTAGTTATAGGATATTTTTTTCTTTTGTTTCAGGTACCCGAAGTTCAAAATTTCGTTTTTATTTATCATTTCTCTTTTGACATGACGCTGGCAAAAATGTGAAAAACAATTGCCATTAAAAAAAAAAAAAAAAAAAAAAAATCCTTTGAATATCTACGGAATTCTGTGATATCCGTGGACTCAATGGACTCAAATTAATATTTCTTGTATGTTAAGGTTATAAGTTAAAATCATAGAAAAATAAATAGCTACTTCCTTATAGGTAAAGTAAAATCATGGAAGGTCCGAACGTGTCTCTGAGTGAAAAAGGAGATGAAAGCGTACCCAGCAGTAGCTACCACGCTATCTCATCCATGATCCCTCGTGGATCTGAACACAGAGGAACTGAAACAGATCCAGAAGCTGACGAGTACGATGACTTTACAGGAAAGTATTGTACTTGATAATAGAGTTTTGTAAAATAGCAACAGCTAGAGACAACAGTTTACGCCTAAATCTAAAAACATTTAAGCAATATGAATGATGCATCCACATATTTCTAATGCACCGTGTCACATGACTCTCTCACCAAATAAGCCAAGTTAGCCAAGAATACCAAAAATGCAATTATAGATAATTCATTGCTCTTCCTTGCACGTGACCAGCAGTTATTCTTTTTTGATCTTCATGAATCCTGTACCTATGTCTGTCTGTGTGTGTGTTTGTATGTATACTATCGGTTTGCGACACCGATGTATTTTCCACAATACGATTCATACACAACACAATAATCGATGGTGGTGTTCTTTGAAATTGCAGAACAATTAGACAGTGCAAGTGAAAAGCATTCTTACGAGCATAAGGAACTGACCACCGATTGCTATAGCGAAATTCTAGATTTGGAATGTGGGGAGCCAATGCTGTCTCAGCATGTCAGCATTGACTTCAATCCGTGGAAAGGTTACGATGACAATGAATTCGTGTTGAGCAAGTGCATGGACTTCTGGAAGCTAGTGGAAACAAGTCCTTTGATTCATCATCTGAAAGTTCTACCAGACGTTATGGTGGTATTCATTTATAGTTCATAATATATCCTCTGTATGTATCAGTATGATATTCTCGATATTGGTAGGTCTTCCTTTCTAAGGATAAGTATCTAGAAAGACCGAAGCAAAGCGAGCTCGAGAAAGGGTTATTATAGGAGGATGGAAGCATATGCACTGCGAGTAGGTAGAGATGATGATGATTATGATGAGTTCAACGTAAGACAACAGTATGGTCAAACGATTGCATCTCCTGCATAAAAGGCAAATTAAAAATCAAACGCGCTAGGCTCTGTTTTGGTAGGGTTCAAATTAGATTAACAATAAAGCAACACAAAAATATACCCCACTCGGTGGACCGACGATCTGGTGAAAGCCGCGGGGAGCCGATGGATGTAGGAGGTGAGCAGCCGCTTAAGGTGGCACTCAGGATGACGTGCGCAGTGCGCAGTGTTACGCGAAGTTTTAATTTAGAGTTCCGAGTGACACTGCAATCTGTTATGGGCGACCGTGTTGCTTAACATCAGGTGAACGACTAGCTCGTCACGTCATTCGTTTACGTAAAAAAAAAACTCTCTGGGAGAGGGCTATGTTCTGCAGTGGACGTCTTCAGGCTGATGATGATGATAGTGGTAATGATGAAAATATACTAGAGTCTTTGATAGGCACCTTTAAAAGCATCGGGTTTCAATGTCCCAGACCCAGTACGCCATTTTTTCCTCTAACCTTTCCTCTTGTTTTTTGTACGTTAGGTACTAGAAAATATTTATGTACAGGCCTGCAAAAACGTGAGTGCATCAGATCGCTCCGATAAATCTGAATCGCAAGATGAATTTCCGCTTCCTCAACTAGATGCAATTGACATCATTGAAAGAAAAGGTTTGGTCGCAAGTCAAATTTAACATAAACGCTCAATGGAATTGCTTTGTTCACGCCATGTTTCACATTATAACGCCTTAAAAATTCATGTATACAACTCCCTACAGAGGTATTATGTTAAATTTCAGGCCATATTGTGAATGACGTGTTCGTCAACAAGTTCAAAAGACGCTACTGTGAAGAAGGAAGTGGCGACTTCTTTCCGAACTTGCCAAAGGCAGAAAACTCAGCAAATTTGATGAGCTTCTTAGAAGCACCGGAAGCCAGTACCAAGAATCGACTAAGCGACGGAGGTACTTACAACATTTATATTGGGGGCACTGTATACACAGAACTGTATTGCAACAAAAACAATCTACGTAAGTATTCAACAGTAGTTGCCTTTACAACCCTTTGCTTTAGAAGACCGTTTCAGATTTAGGTCAACCAAGCGGTGGTCAACAGAGCGGTGGTCAACCGAGCGGTTTTGGAGCACGTCGGAACGGATTACTGGAATGGCCAAGCCCTTAGAATAAAGGTACTTATTCAAGTGCAAGGTTGTGTATTTATGGAACTACTTTACTACGTATCCTATTTCCTATACTAATATTATAAATGCGAAAGTTTGTGTGTGTGTGTGTGTGTGTGTGTGTGTGTGTGTGAATGTTTGTTACCTTATATCTCTGTTTGAAGAAATTTGGAATGCAGATAGCTTTTATACTGGATTAACACATAGGGTACTTTCTACCCGCGGGTAACACCGCGGGGCGCAACTAGGTAGGTATAATTATTTAAGCCATCTGTATGCTTGACAACGGCAACGAAGGAATTATATAAACATACCTTTAACTGCTAAAAAATACGGAGAGTTTACTTTACAAAACGCATTTGTATGAATCTTCTCTCCACTTAAGTTCTACGTAGCCCGTAAACTTTGTAACGTTTAAACTAAAACTCTTGCCACTCCATTTTTTGCCTTATTCTTAAAATAATAGAGTAAAAGTTTATGTAGCGAATGCTATGAATGCATTCAGAGAGGCATTTCACAGAACATGGGGTAATGGTGTCTAAAATATTCACGGCTCATTTTGTGCCTCGACAGCCTGCAGCTAAATATCACGTGACGGAATTTTAACCTTATGGATCGCAAATTATTTTTTTTGACACATTCAAGTAAATCAAATTCTTACGCTTTCGTATATCAAAGAGCAATGGAGAGAAATGTTCGTGGTTTAAATGCCTCAATACACTAAAATATGAGGATGTCAATAAGAACTATACAGCTTTTTCAAAAAACAGGACAATGGTCCATATTATGGCATATATCGTCGCTTGTTTGACTAAGTGACGTATCTGACATTTTTACGAATCTGAAATTTTAAATGTAGCTTTTATCTCCTTTCAAAGACGCGTCGAACTGTCTAATCAACGTATTTGTAGAAAAAATGTCAGATACGTCACTTAGTCAAACAAGCGACGATATGTCATTAATGGCTCATCTAAATAGGTATAACAATAGTGTGCTGCCATTAAAAATTAACAAGTTAACATTATTTTCATAAAGTAGGTTAAAAACGAATGCAATCATTTAAAAAAATAATAAAACGGTAAATAAATCACGGAGTAATAAGCTTTTAAAGTTTCTGGAGGGGGCATCGCCTGTCCCTTTTTCGCAAAACAGAGCTTCCCCACAGTGACTATGAAAACGCACGTTAGTGACGTCACATGCCAAAGAGATTGTATGTAAAGCTACACAGCTTAGTAATGTGGTACTATGAAGGAGCAAGAACTGACGTCGCTGCACGTTTGAACTGTCTCTTTCTATTCCTGTAATTTAAAATGCTTGTAACTTTGTTATTTTGTGAGATATTTAATTTTTGTTTTTACGACTGTTTATTTGTTAAAAATATTATTAATATGTGCAATAAAAAAATAGCAGGGCCCTAGGCTATTATCTGAGAGGCGAGAGCTGCAGGGCTAGAATGAGCTATGTGATCAACACATCTCTTCTCTCGAGAAAACGTTTGACCATTAAAAACGAAACAAAAGATTTATGACGTCATTCATGTGAATTTCATGTGGAAAATAAAGAATGCGGAAAATTCAGAATTTGTAAATTTAAGAATTCGGACTATTAAGATTGCGTATTATTAAGAAATCGGAAAATATAGAATGTGAAAAACTGAATATGGAATTTATCGCTGACACCGGTGGAACGTTACACTAGCGCGGGAAATTCAAATTTAATTACTCAACGTGATTACATGAAAACTAATTTTGCGGAAATAAATAGAATGTATAAACAAATTGCGATTAAAAGTATCTCTTAGATATCATTGGTTTAGCGACAAATGGCAATAAACAATTTTCTTCTTAGTTTTTCAGTATATTGCCATTTGTCACTACACCAATGATATCTAGTTGATAATTTTAATTGTAATTTATTGATACATTATATTTATTTGCGCAAAATTAGTTTTCATGTAATCACGTTGAGTAATTAAGCTATTATTGGCAATAGAACGCAAGAAAATTTGATTTTCCCGCGCTAGTTTAACGTTCTACCTTAAATGCAGTAACTCCCAAAGCATGATCAAACGCTTTCTCGAGAGAAGAGATTATGTCAATTATACATATATCTCCGATAAAATGGCTATCGTAATCATAAAGTAAAATCCAGTAACTCCCCAAGCAATCCTTACTCCCGATAGCATCTAGTAAATCCCAAATCGACCAAGCTCGCCTGGAACCGATTCGAACAATTACCAACTCATGCCCTCCGATGCTCGGTAATTATCTGCAAACCCACCCCTTGTGAATTGGGGCATAGTTCGCGAATATCTCGCAAAACTGAACGAGATCTCTGAGCATTTAACTTTACGATGGAACGTGAAAGAGCGGTAACTTTGTGCTGCGTAATATTGATACCTATTACAACAACTAGGTATAGTCCTATGAGCACTATTGTTCAATTAAAAATTGTTGGTATTTCTGTATTAAGTTGAGCATTTTGCAGTTAGACAATATTGTCATTATAGATTTTTTGAACAATACATTATGTGTGTATATTTATTGAATCATCATTGTCATCCGCCGGAAAATATCTACTCCTGACTTTGAATGGTTGCCTCTTGCATTTTGATTTCCATGGTTTAGTGGACCTTCCGCCCTAAGTTGTTACTTTTGGTTTGTGGTCGCCACGACGACGAGTGCGTCGGCAATCTTTATTTCCCATCCGTTGTCGGTTCTTGTAGCACCAATGTGGCTTGGCCATTACTACTTTTGAGAGCTATGTCGTTGACTACCTACCTATGTGGTCGCGCAGTCCTCACACACGCTAGTTTTTTTTATTGAATAAACTGTCAACTAAACTGCCTTCAAAATTGAGCCTAGTTTCAGTTACCTACTTCATATAATGAAAATATATGTTCTTAATGGTGCAGGTCCTATGTCAAAGCTAGAAAGCATTGCAAAGAAGAGACAAGTACTCCGTGGACAACGTGAGGAACTTGTCAAGCTCTGCAAGGACCTTGAGGAGTGGGACATGGGCCACCCTAAGTATGCCAACCTTTGTAAACAATTAGGGTATTCACCAAAGCAAAAATCCAACATGTACCTATATACAAGTGCAGGTACCTATGCATGGCAAGGCAAGGGACATTGAAGCACCCGCTGGTGCGTTTCCATGAAAATGTTACTAATATGTTACATGGTTTTGCCTTTCACCTCAGTCTATTGATGTCCATCTGTTTCCCGCTACTCTTTTTATGTCGTCGGTCCATCGTCCATACTTTCACTAATATATATTTTAAAATCAAAATAAATCTCTCGGGGGTCTTACCTTTTTGGAGAAAAAGGGAAAGGGAAGAGAGGGGACACCCTCCCTTCCCTGCCGTCACTGGGGTCATGGCAGGAGGTATGTGAGATCCAAGCCCACTAAAACCCCCCATGGTCCATCCGACACCGAAGTGTGGCGAGATGGGGTCGCGCTAGCATTCACCATCTCACCCCGGTCGGGGGTCTTAATCTGATCAACCTAATATTAAGAGAAAGTCCGAATCTGACCAGGGAATCGGAGACGTTTGGCCTGTTCATATTACTTCAAACGTATCACGATACTACCGTAACAAATACTGTTACAACCAAGAACCTACCCAAAAACCAGAACCTGTCCAGAGACGCAATAAACAAATGATTTATAGCTTCCGTAACACTGTACCTATTAACGAAATTACTTATTAGAGGTCACAGCCCATAGTCATAACAAAATCGTGCAGCAATTAGGCTCCGTAAAGCCTAAGCTAATCTTTTAGGGTCTGTGCACATCTTTCCGTGATGCCACAGTTCCGGCACAGTGTTTGTGGTGCCAGCATGCGCCATGCCAAATAGGTGCCAACTTTTGAATTTTCGGTAATTTGATTTTTGCTAAAGCATATATAAGCAAGATACGGTATTGCGTCGGAACTGTGCCGTCACGGAAATATGTGCATAGACCCTTATTCTTGAACTGTTTTACTTCTTCAACACTCACATTCAAATTAAATTTCCAGATCGATGGAGCCGCCAGGTCATGAGCCAATGTTATCTCATGCTGTGATGCAAAAATAGGCGCATTTAGCATTTTTCCTTAAGATTTTATTGTTAGTTTGAGCATAGTATACAAGGCATAGGTAATTATAATAATCTGACAATTAATTTCTATCTTTATGATAATTAGTAAGTAGTATATGTTATTGTTGCCTGGCATTATTTAAGAACTTATTATTTATGCATTAGATTTTAATCTTATTTTCATGTTAAGTACCTATTTATGTTAATTTTATTTTAATGATATATGTACGTACATTGTTTAAACTTAGAAATAATTAAAAATAAAGTTTTTTTTATTGTTATGTAGATAAAATAAATGTGCAATAATTTACATCGCTGAATCATTGTTTCAAAATGTCCTTATACATTTATTTCCTAAAACTTGCTTGGATTAATATATTAATGATAAATTAAGACATTTCAGTTGAACATTTGTAATGTTGTTCTTGAGGGTCTAGTTTAGCCAGAACTAAACGTAAGTTAATTCAGGCATTAAAAATATTCGACATTATGTCGCAATGCCAAACGTGATGAGATGGGTATCCACTATGTTCGCGAACCTCTTGCGCTCCGTGCTCCTGCAACTGCTCCACATTGAATAACTTCGCGCTCCTGGGGCATGCAACGGTGCGAGTTCCACGGTGGTGGTTTTTGGGTGAACACAAAGGGGAGCTCAGTCTGTTCGTGGACGCGAGCGAAATACCGTCTCCACCAGAGCAGTTGCAGATGCGCGGAGCACAGTTAGTTCGCGAACATGGTAGATACCTGGCTATAGAGATTCAGTTAAGTAGCATGGTACTGCAGCACTGCTCACGTCATGGTTGTGCGGCTGGTATTGTCGTTGCCAGTAAACGGAAACATCAGTACCTACAGTCTAGTAAAAATATGAAAAAAAAAAATAAATTTAGCACACTTTATAGTAATCTTAAGACAAGACCATATATGATAGGCCAGACAAAACATTTTTTCCCATATAGAATTAGTAAAAATCTAACAAAGATGCCGCTAGCAACCAATATGTCGATTTGATACTTTATATTTCTTTATATAACAGCTCTTGACTAGAAAAATGTTTACGACTGAACAATTCCTGAACTATACTTGACGTGTCTGTTTCCTCGGACACTTACGAAAGCTCTCCATCAACATTCCTAATTTTATCCTTAGTTACGCGGAACGGTTAATATTTTACAATCTGACCCAAAAAGGGTCGAATTTTGTAAAGTTCTCAAGTGACGGCCAGGGATCTAAAATTATTTTTTAAGTAGGTATTACATTGCAATAAGAAGATATAATAGTGAATTTTTTTCAGAAGCTTAATGTGAACAAGCTCAGGTGAATTAAGTTTACGACGCTAAGGTTTTTTCATAACTAAATAGGCCCGCAGTTGGCCGCAATCTCACCTGGTTTTATTTTAATTGCTAGCCGTGTTGATCCCACGATAAAAGCCTCCCTCCCCTTCTTCCAATCTTCGGTTGAGAGCTTTTACAGTTTTGACAGTGGGAGTCAAGGTCGCCCCGCCAGGTCTGTTTGGGTCTACCGCAGCGTCTGATGTACTGCGGTGTCCACATCGTTGTGGTAGGCATCTGGCTGAATGTCATTTGAAAGATTTTCTATATAATATATACATTATTTTGTCATTATCCTGTTTCAAGTCAAAGTCTCTCTGTACAAAACGATTCTGTAACAAGAGTATCATAATCCTGCAAACAACCCCTCCTGCAATAACCGTACCGACCGGAAGTTATACGAGCATCCGGACTTATACCGTCGTCGGTTCATATATATCGAACCATATAACGTATCTGTATATATAAGAAGAAGTTTGATTTTGTACGTATGTCTGTTGATTTAGTGAAGTAATTAAATTGTGGTAAACACACTTAATTATTTGTTATCACCAGAAGGCGGAGCACGTTAATGAGGACTTCTTATCAAATATATATCCATCATAGAGATACTAGGTACTCGAATTATTGTTTGTCATTATAAACCATCACAAAATATTCACATTTCAGCACATTGTTTGAAAATTATGGTTAATTATGTTTAAAGTTAGGTGTCAGTTGAGTAATTTTACGGTTTCTTCTAGGTAATTAAAACTGCTAACTTATTTATATACCTTACATTTAGAAATCAGTAATTTAAAGTAGGTATAAAAGGGCTTCAGAGAGTAAAGAAAAATTCTAGATCAATCGGGCTTCCAAGATTTTGAAGAAATCGAAAAAAAAAAAACGTTAATGCTAATCAAGTATTAAAAGGTCTGCGCTTTCTTCGTTACGGAAACAAAGTCGCGGGTAAAAGACAGTCGTACTAAGATCTCTCAGCTTGCTACGCCGTCTCAACTACCAATTTATTAGATGTTCAGCACTTCGCAGTGATATTACACTCGGGGGCTACATTTTATATGAATGTGTGGGGCGGTGGAAGATATTGTGAGTTAGTGGAACTGCGTTTGATTTTGATAGAGCTTTCTGCAGTATACATACTCAAAGAAATCAAAAAGTATTTAGGTACATCTATATAAAACTTAACTGACTTATAGAGTGCTAATAATAATAATAAATTGTTTTATCTATAGTTAACTTAATTCATCGTAGGTACACATTTTGAATCCATATGTCTGTGATATGAATACTTATATTGTGAATAGATAAACATACAATAAAACCAGTCAAGTGCGAGTCGGACTTGCGCACGAAGGGTTCCGTACCATTATCTGTAAAGACGAGCAAAAAATCATGCTTGTTGTATAAGAGCCCCTTAAATATTTATTTTATCCTATTTTTTAGTATTTTGTTGTTATAACGGCAACAGAAATACGTCATCTGTGAAAATTTCAACTGTCTAACTATCACGGTTCATGAGATACAGCCTGGTGACAGACGGACAGACAGACAGCGGAGCCTTAGTAATAGGGTCCATTTTACCTTTTGGGCACGGAACCCTAAAAATGACGAGGGCAAAACCGAAATTTTAGTTCATTTTTATTTATTTTGTTCGTCTATATTGAACATTGTCAAAGGTTGTCTGGAAGAGATCGCTGTCAGCGATAAGACCACCCATTGTAACACTACTTCATAAGGTTTCCTTTGTACTTTTATATTTAATTGGTGGGACAATAAAGTGTTTTCTATCTATCTATCTATTGTCGTAGCAAAGATTTTGATGTTTCTGAACTTTTCAAATTTCAATAAAATTTTGGAATAATTTATTTATTATTATTTATTGAAAAGTAAAACGTTAATATAGTTTTTCCGTATATTAAAAAAACCAGCACAGCCTTTGAAGAATCTGGAATGCGTGAATTAAATGGTAATTTTTTGGCTTAGTTAGTTAGTTAGTTGGCTCTGCATAAAATGAATCAAAGGAAAAATATTCTTGAAAAATCAATTTTTTTTATCTAAGAGGATATTTCCCTTTAATTTGTAAATATTTTATGGTTTTTGAGCAAATGTCGTTTTCCAGTAGCTGTCCAGCGTCGTCACAGGACCCACACGTGGGTTAGTGGAGCGCCAGTCCGTTGTATTGTTTACCTGCCCACAATGAGAAACTTTTACGAATCTCATTTAGGAAATTTTAGTGTTATGCTTAGACATAAAAGAAAGTTCTCAGATATAAACTAAATGAATATACATAAACTTATATAAAGTACCAACCAAAGTTTTTTGGAAACAAAAGTTAGGATTAAGGTAGGTAGTTGTAATTTTTGATAGAGTTAAGCTGATAGAGAATGGCTGTTTTTGTTGATGTCGCGTTAAAAATAATCTCGCACATGAATTTACACTCATGAAAATTTTGCAACTGTTTCAGGCTCCTTACAGAAAACTAATAAAATAAATGCTAGTTTAGTTTATCATCATCATCATCATCATCATTAGCATGCCTCAAGACTTCTACCTGAATATAGAGATTTCCCATAGAGCGCTACTTTAAGCGACCGTTTGGCAATTGCGTGCTTTACATGGGAGAGAGGTTGCCGTAATCACCATGCTTGGCAGGCGTATTGGTGATCACCATTCACCATAGAAACAGATAATATAATACTTACTTGTACCATTGATTATAATGAAGACGGGGGAATGCTGCTGCCCATTGCTTCTCTTAGCCGGCTTTTATGGCACCCATGGCAAGAGATATAGTGGTCCCATTCTTACGCAGGGAGCACCACAGTTCATAAACTTCAACAACCTACAATTGTCATGAAAATAAAAAATTCAGATTCGTGTTTTGAACTAGAGTCGTTCGATCGGTTGGATTTTCGATACGATGAGTTTTCGAACTGACGATCAATAAAAATTTTCGCAACAACGTGTGTCACATCAGCTTTCTTCGCAACCTGGGGACCTATGCACAGTTGAAAGTAACGTTTCTATTAATTATAATTTGATACTGGTAAGATAATAGGTATATAGGTACCCTCGTTGTTGAGTGAAGACTTAAAGAGTTGTTTAAAAGCTTTTCAGTCTAACCCGAAATTTGAAAATATTCTAGAAAACAATAACGTTAGATTAATAGATGTGTTTTCATTTAACCTGTGACATTTATTCTAGATATTATAGAAAGCATTTAATTAAATAAAGGTATTTAAATAATTACACATCATTATTCAGGGGCTAAAAAAGATTAACTACAAAAATGCTTAAAACTAAAACAAAAATTGATAAATTAGATTTGAAATGATTCTCATGAGTGAATTTGTACGAATGTGGAATTGTACGAATAAGAAAATGAAATGAATGTAGAAGTTGAGCAGTGGGGAATAATCGATAATTAAAGTGTTGAGCAATTACCAGTTGAGCCGTTGCTATTACCCACTGCTCAACTTGATGCAGTTGAGCAACTTAGTTGAGCAGCGGCGAAGTGAGAATTGTACGAATGTGTCTGAACCCGATAAAAAAGTCCGGGGTAGCAACAATAAAGCAAAACATCAGTCTGACTTTACATCATGACCCTCTATTAAGCTTAAAGAAAATAAAATAACAGTTAAAACACAGTAATTTGCTCTTTCAGTAAATCCACGACAGTAAATGTTTTAATTAATATCCAAGCAATTAGGCTAAAACAAAATCCTTGTTAAAATTCTAAAATGTTCTTACAATTCTAGGCGGGCGGGAGATTTTCTTTACTTTTCATGGCTAATTCTTTTGTTCATTTGAGGGTTAATCTTGTAGATTGAATCAAAAAATTGTGTAAACGCTTTCCGATTTATGTTAAATTATTTTCCTTTCAGCAATTTTTAGACGGAGATAGAAAAAGCTCTCTTATTTGTTAAAATAAATAAAATTCAGAAGGTTTCATTTATTTTGTGACCTCTCGTTACTGTGGCTTCTAAAAATCCATTTTACATTACAAACGAATATTAACTAAGATTTACTTTTAAATACCGTTCCGGCCGTCAGCAACTAAGTTTCGCAACTGGTTGCGATAGAGGAGTTTCCCTTATCTTTGTTGGCAACCAGTTGCGATATAAAGAAAGAAAGAATGAAAGAAAGAAAATAAATTTATTCAGGACATCGTACAACATGAATATAGAACAATAAAGAACAAATAATAAGTATCATACAAAATGTAATGTTGCGTGACGTCATGATAAAGGTCCCGACTCAGCATGTAATCAAGGTCTTAAGATCTCAATAATTGATTTTCAGTCAGAAACCATCATCATGCCGACATTTAATACTTATGCAACTAGTTGCCGACAACAACTCCTTTTTTCCGCCATAGCAACTGAGTCTCGCAACCAGCTATAAGAGAAACGTAGTTTTCATTACAGTTAGGTACTATCTAGCTGAGCACTGCAGTTTTATCGGCGTGGACTATATATCTACCAGAAAAAGTACACAATGTTCCAGAATAAGAAGTAACCTCATCATCATCATCATCATCATTATCAACAGCCTGAAGACGTCCACTGCTGAACATACAACACATGCCCCAGAGAGCGCCGCTTTGAGCGGCTGTTCGCCTCCTGCATCCATCGGCTCCCCGTGGTTTTGACCAGGTTGTCGGTCCACCTAGTGGGGGGCCGGCCCACGCTGCGTCTTCCGGTTCCTGGTTGCCACTCGAGAACCTTTATTCCCCATCGTAACCTCGTAGAGATAGAACTTAATCTAAATTCAAAATAAAATGATCCTACCCATTCAGAAACCATTATACCATTTAGAAATGTATTTCACGTCTTTTCAATATAACATGGGGGATTTACCGATGCGAACAACCAAATACCGAAATCCCATTTGTAGAATATTTGTCACACATCCAAAGGCGTCGGAGCCGTGAAAGCGCTTCACGAATACCTTCGGTTCCAGCTACAATGTGGATTTGTCTCGTCTGATATATTTGGATTCAGATATTTCTTTTTTTTAGTCCGCTATTTAGAAATTCAGGCTGTTCTGTAACTAGCACGGCTTTGTTTAGAAAAAAGGGTTAATTTAAAAAATAAATAAATTTTCTTTAACTTACAATAGAACATCAATTGCAAAGTTGTGACTGCGGTGGAGTAACATACCTACTACACTGCAAATTACATTTAGAGCAAAAATAGTAACGTATACAAAACTAGATTAAACGTCGTTATTAATTGTATCATCTAAGTACCCAACCGTATCAAACACACAGAATTCACAGTCCATGTCCAAAATATGTATAAAAAAAAACAAAATCTATTAGACCCCATGT
Organism: Ennomos quercinarius; assembly: GCA_910589525.2. Lineage (NCBI taxonomy): Eukaryota > Metazoa > Arthropoda > Insecta > Lepidoptera > Geometridae > Ennomos > Ennomos quercinarius. Next base: position 16,696,239 of record OU342499.1, on the reverse strand, counting down.
TCTATCATAAAGTAGGTATACCTACTTATTACACTAATACAATACAATACAATACAATACAACAACTCTTTATTGTATACCACAAAATTAATTAATGATATGTACATTACGACTTAAAGTAGGTATGACAATGGGCGGCTTTATCACTAAAAGCGATCTCTTCCAGGCAACCTTTGTATAATCATCACACTTCACTTCAATATTAGTATATTATAAAGGCGAAAGTTATATATGCTTGTGTGTATGTGAGTATGTTTGTTACTCCTTCACGCTCAAATGGTTGGACAGATTTGGATGAAATTTGGAATAGCATAGCTTATATACTGGATTAACACATAGGATACTTTTTAGCTGCGAGTGAAACCACAGGGCGTAGCTAGTAGTGAAATAAAGGCTTCGAAGTTCAAAAAACCATAATGCAGTCATCATCCATCGCGATTATCCAGCCTCCGGCACTTAACCGAGTTACAACCGGATATTACCGGCACGGACAGGCTCGGTCGTTATGATCGCAATATTCCATGTCTAACAATCAAAAACGAAGTCAAACAATGTTCGCTAGCATAAAAAGTTTACATGTATAATTATGCTAACGACGACAATGTTACGAATTTTTTGAAAGAATAATCAGAGATGCTGATAAAAGTTTCCAGACAGTTTGTTTGGTTAGTTGAATAAATATTTTTGTCATGTTTACTTTACAGTTTTTATGCATTGAACGAAGTAAAAGCGAAGAAAAGGTCTATTAAAGCTAAAGTAAAAGAGATCACGTTTACCGTCTCCTTATTTTCCAAGAAACCACAAAACACAACAGTACCGCAAAGATAATTTGCAAAGTATTTGACTCGGTTACTGTTTTTTGTAATGTAGGTTATAGTCATACTATTGAGATAGGGACGTAACAGGTTCAAAATACTAATAAGAAAGTACATAAAGTTACATTATATACAAATATTTGATATCTTATAAGTCCTGCTCTGGGTGCCAATAATGTAAATTTGGCGCCCAACATGGGACCACGTTTTTGTTATTGTCAGACACTGGAGTTCGTAGCTTTCATTATTATGTTTTGTACTTGCTCTAGCAAAAGTCTTAGATATTCTACAATGTTTGTGTTCAAAATACAGGACATAAAATGTTAAATACAATATTATATAGGTACAGATATTACTGAAGTTAGTAACACCATTTTCTTGCTATTATTTATGCTTAGATATTAAATAGCACGTAAAGATAAAACAAAATACCTACTTATACGCAAATCACCACGATTATATAATGCCTTCTCATCCACACCGTTAGCAAGGATCTATCAATAACCATTTTGGGGATAAGTATGCTCGTAACAACGGCTATTCTGGTCAAAGCTGGAGCCATAATCCCAAACCGACATTACTTTTGCATACATAATTCTTTTACGAGAACAATAAACTTTATGCCTTGTAAATCTTTATCGGCTATCTTAACTCGCACATTTGCTGTGTTCTAGTCACATTAAGATCTTCATTGCTATGACAAGTTTAGGATGGTTGTAAAGATTTTAGATGCGTGTTAATTGATTTGAATTACTTTTGTGTGGTTTTGGATGAGAAAACCTTATTAGCCTAAGACTACATAGGTATATTATTAGATCTGTAAGCAAACAATGAGCACGGTGATCGGTGATGGTTCTTATCTTGAAGTTTTTTTTACCACTTCCTTGCTTAATGTATATTAAATATTAGAGGTGACCCCACAACTTTTCCACGGGAACTATTTTTCTGGGACAAAAAGTATGCTGCGTGTTGATCTTGATAGTAGGTATTAGCAATGTAATATGAGCGTTTCATTTTTACCGGAACTACCATTTTGGCGAGCGACATACAAAAAAACAAACGAAAGATCGAACGAATGAACAAAGACACAACTAATTTTTTATGTGTAAATAAAGAAAGGATATGGATAAAAGTCGAACATTACAATATTGTTGCACCACTTTTGTATTACTATTTTCTACAATTATTGGCTTTTCAGTCCTCATAAAACTTGTCGCAATCAAGTCTGTTAGTCTTTTGCCAACGTCTATCTTCTTTGTGGGGAGTACAACTTTAATTATTTTCTTTCAGCTTAAGAAATAATAATGTGTATTTTAATGTTCATCACAGAGTCTTCATTATTAGACCTTTTATTTCGGGCTTGTTTTAATCAGCGTTAATTATAACTGAAGAATATTCATTATTACGGTTTTGTTCGTAATATCTTTAATGGCCCAGAATTTCCTGGTAAAATAATTTTAACTTTGTACGTGGCGAGTACCTACCTATCGAAGTTTGTAACTCATTACCAGTTTACAACACCTGAAACTTGAAATGTCTTATGAATTGGAAACATTTATGATTAACTAGTTATGACCCGCGGATATAAAGTATTCTATATTACGTTAATCCAGCGTTTAAGCTATCTACGTTAAATAATATTAAAATTTTTCCTTTTCAAAAAAAAGCTATAAATTGGGAAGCGAAAAAAATCATTTTCTTTTTTGCCATTGATATACGGTGAAATTATTTTTAATTACATTTTTACAATTTATTACTATTTCTCATTTAATCTAGTTACTAAACTATCAATTACATTATTAAAATTGGATTTATCGGTTCCCTTCGTATAGAGAGAACGACAACACGGTTCAAATAAACAACCCTTAACAATATTGAAGTGTTCTCGTACCGAAAAGGAAGTCACCCCAAAATTAAATTTGTTTCATCTTTGCCGCGTCAATATCGTGATATCAGAATGGCAAGTATCGATTTTCTATTTAAGATTTCCGAAAGCTCTCAATTCTAATTGATACTTCTTTATGATCATGGCGTCGAAAGTGTCCCTTATGTTACTCCAGGACCTAAAGAAATATCAAAATCTGCGCGTGAAGCATTACATCAAGCAAACGACAAGCTCGCCTCGACATTCAATTTCATTGAAAAATTACAGATGTGTTTTGTAGTAACTATATCCAATGATTCGTTGTGATGTGATCTCTTAGATTATTCGTGTCCACGTTGTTTCGGTGCGACGATTTTCGGCGTGGCGTGCATTCGTGCATTCGCTATATGGTTATGCGTGGTCTTGATATTTCGTTACTGGTTTCGATGCTTTAAACATTCGGCGATGTGTTATTCGCAATTTCGAATTTCGGCAGCACCACGTAGCGCACACAACATCAGCCTATAAGTTCCCACAGCTGGGCTGTCCTTCTCTCACATGGACAGAGTGTAAGTCATAATCCGCCATGCTGGACAACTGGTTGGAGGCTGGAGGATATCTGTGATTCTTGAACATCAGGTTTCCTTGCGATTTTTTCCTTGACCGTTTGTAACAAATTATCATCAACAGTCGGAAGATGTCAACTGCTGAACATAGGCCTGCCCCATAAAATGCCACTTTGGTCGCTTATAATTTGCCATAATCATCACGCTTGGCAGGCGGCTTGGTGATCGCAGAAGATTTTAATGTAGGTACGTCGAGAAGAACGCTGCTGCCTTTCTCTGGATTCCCAGAATATGTATATAATTTTCGTTGTTAATACCTGTTAGAAAACGACATTAGTATTCAACACAGCTTTATTAGACACTCCCAACCAATCGACATATTGATCAACATCTCCAGCAATTCCACTGGTAGCTCATCTTTTTCCAATATATTGATTTTTCATCGAGTTTTTGCACTTTTTCACTTCCACTGCTTTGCTTCTTCTTCTTGTTGTAGTTTTTTCTTTTTTGGGTCGTGCCGCCTGCGCGACCACTGACTTTATTCCACCCTTTTTGTTTCAGCGCCATCTATGCATTCCATAGAAAAACTGCTCTTCCATCGGTTTATTATTAACAACGCTAACATTCGGCCATCCTGATTCTGTCTGTCCCAGACAGTCATAGGGACAATTATACATCTGCAAAAAAAATGAAACACAAACTACGTCAGAAGTAATATACCCAGAGTTCAGAACATCTAATTTTTAAAATTATCACATAACTATCATTATATACTCCCCAATTTATTTTCTTCTATAATCGCCTCCTTTGTTTGCAACTTTGATTACAACTTTGTCTTTTCCAACTGACTCAATTTCTTTAATTCCAATTGTCAACTTACAACTGACAACTTTCAACTGACAAATTATCAACTGACAACTTTCAACTGATCCATTTCAACTGACAACTTATCAACTGACTACTTTCAACTGACAATTTTCAACTGATCAATTTCAACTGACAACTTTCAATTTTAATTTTTGCACCAGGTGATATTGTTCGGCCATCCTGTATGTTGGAATGTCCCCATTCAATATATCAGCGCTTCTACTTGCATACAGTAGTTACACCTTGCCCGTTTTGACACTGTATCTCGTACACAGCTGCTCAAACGGCTCCATCTGACTCAATCATTTCGTTTGCATGGTGCTGTACCTTAAAAACACAAAAGGGTTTCCGGCAGTTAAATGTTCAATACCATACTATCTAAAAAAGTTTTTCTATAACTTGCTTTAGTTATAAAACAAATAAAGGATTAGGTATTCGATCAGTAACCAACTTAGACAATCAACGTATCAACGTAGGTGCGTATCTCAATGCTTATTATTTACGCCTACTTAGTCAATTACAATAATACAGAATACCCAGTTGATTATGTATTTCAAGCCAAGCCGTTATTATTCAGTTTGGTAACTACTTTAATTCGAAGGATGCCCAGAAGAACTAGGGGCCTTCATGTAGCCAACCATTCTGTCACACCAACCATTCATTCTGTGGCTATCTTTGATCAAGCATACAGCGAGATTCCGGGTCACCTACTAATTCTAAGGTATTTTCTGTCCGCGTTTACATATACTCATACAGCTACATTCGTTTACGAACGAACTGAGACAAAAGTTTCAAGTTCAACCTAATCACAACCACAGTACCTCATAATAAAGTCACAAATCCATAAACATTACCACCATTCGCCACGAGTAAAGCAGTGAATTATACCTGTCACTTCAAAATAAAACGATGTGGGTTAAATACCTATTATCATGAAAACAACCTGACATAAGTATAAAGTACTTTTGAAATGATTCGAAATAAGAGCTCGCGCCGCAAGTGGGCTCTTATTTACCGAGACGACTTTTTTTTGCGCCAATCCGATATCTAGTAGGGTTTACTTGATCATAGGTGGCTATACTTATAAATTCTCAAGCATTTATATTAGTCATTTTACCCCTGGTATTCTAGCTCTTACTTAACACACTGACAATCTTAACTCATGTTTATGTCGTACGATGACAGCACAACAGGCCGTAGATCCCCGAGCATTTAATAACCCTGACCAGGCTTATAGGCACCGGCACGGATCTGGACGTGCGAGTAAATGTAGTGGGGATAACTGCGCATCTGTACAGTCGGGCACAAAATATATTGTACTTACCTACTATTAATTTTCTGTGATATTTGATTAGGTAGGCTGATTTTTATCCGTCTATTAACTACAGCATCAGTTACATTATAGTTAGTACCTACATACTTTAGATATTATGTAACGGACGTGACGTCAGCCAGCGTGCCAGCCAGCCCGCCATAGCCAAGCCGCCATATTGACACCGCTCTTTGCGCCAGCCAGAAATGCCACGCCTTGGAGGGGAGAGTGTGTCAAAATACGCCAAAGCCAGCCAGCAAGCTATGATTCATTCCTGTTGCAATTTTATAAGAAGGAACAATTGCAAGAAGTTACCGAAACTCTGTCCGTTTTATTTCTGCTTCCGCTATAATTATTAATCATTCGGTAATGGCAATATTCCTTCCATAGTATCATCATAGCTGGCAGTTAACATGGTCGGTATGCGCTTGTAGAAGGAGCTTGGACATCACCATCATCAGGCTTCATGTTGATAATGCAATGTTAATTAACAGTAGAATACTAATAGATATTACTAGAACTATAATCAATTTTCGTAAACAACACGTAACATAACACTTTACGGCGGGATAGTACAGTCATGCGTCAGAGCCGCGTGGAGACAGTGCGGGAGGCGGGGGAACAATAAGGAACCAAACACTGGCGCCGGCGCCACGAACACACGTCGCACCTCACTGTCTTCCACCAGAGACCCAAAAAAATGCGTTCTGCGCATATAAGTTCACAAGCCTTGACTCGTGCCGATAGCTATACCATCCGCTTATATAAACACGGAGTGAAGAACCTCCTTGGCATCCTTGTGGTATCGACAAAATGTCCATATCTTTATTTCCATCTCTATCTATTCCTACAACATAATACAAAATGGGCTCAAAAATTTGCAGGTTAATGCGTTTAGAACGGAACATCGATCACTGACTTAATAATCAATCCCACCTGCTCTCCAGTGTGAAGGTACCTACGACGAAGAACTTATGTTGGTTTTTATAATATGTAGGTAGTAAGTGCTAGTATCACTTTGAAGAAACATGGTCAAAATACAGCCTACGTCATAATGTCCCCAAGACAGTTTGCCCATCAAATTATTTTCCAAAATCAATTTCTCCACTATTGTACTTTTTGAGAAAACATTTAAACATTCCAAATATTACAAAATAGGTACTTAATTTATGTACCTCCAGACGCATTTTATAATAAGACCTAAGAATACGGTGAAGTCGTACCGAAGTATCTCTATCGTCACCACCATCATCATCAATCATCAGCCACAAATACGAGTAGCCCGCCCACAAGAGGCGGTGAAAAGGTATTAGGCATTTTCATAATGAAGAGGACAAAACTATTTTCTATCCTCATCTTTTCAGTAATTTCAAACTCAACTCTTGATCCGTTTATTTTAGGACTTAACATCTACTGTAGTAGTACAGTTATTGTAATGGCATCTTGCATTTTAGGTAGGTATTTATATGTTTCCCCTTCTCAGCATTGAATTGTAGGTAAATACGCTTCGAGCAAATATATGCCCCAAATCCAACGTTTGACATAACAACACAAGCGAAAACAGCTTAGTTTAGTTAACTATACCTTCTTAGTATGAAGTGCATTAAACCATTTTTTTAAATATGAGAAAATATTGCAATGCAATTTTGCTACTATTGCTACTTTAAAATCATTATTAGATAAAGATAAAGATAAAGATAAAATTTATTATCCAAAAAGAAATATCGATAAGTTATACAGTATTACAAGTTATGGCGTAATTATTAAATTGATAGACTATTTACTACGGGCCCCAAACTAGGCATAGCCTGTATCTTGGGAGCCCCTTCCTACAAAAGTTGCCGGAACGATATGCGTGCGTATAACTGTTTATTACACATGTTGACTACTTTTAGTTATAACTTAAAAACGAATATAGCATATAATATATATAAAAAAAAAAAAAATTTAGATACACAGGCACAAAAATTTACATATTGCAATAATTATCAAAAGCGGCGATTAAGATAATCAGGAATGATACTCATATCACATTTAATTCTAGAGTATTAATAATTACAGATCAGATCAGATTCCCTCCTTTAGCACTATAGATCACTCTTATTTTAAATGATATAATTGAAAGTTCCCACAGAATGATTGGAAGTTAGGATGTAACTTAAACTTTAGTACGACTGACCACAAAATTCCCGAGAGGTGTTTTTTAAAATTAGTTTCCACGTATTCCAACACTCACGATGCCCCCACGCACACCATTACCTACCCACCAAATAATATTATTTCATCATAAGATTTATTTTTGTCACTGTGATTGCCTGTGATTTTATTCATTTCGCTTACGTACCCTACATACAAGTTTCATTCATGCGCACGGATCCCCTTTTTTTTGTAGCTGAAAATATGATCTGCCATTCTTCGTTAAAAAGTTATGTGTGGATGAATCACGTGACGAGTTAGGACTCGGAACTCTTAATAGTATTATAAAGTTTTGTGCAACACACAGGGCATGTTATACTAAGACACACAGCCTAGCATCAAAATAACTAGGCAGTAACATTAGGTCACGAAGCCTCACTTGCCCAATAGCTTCACTAGTCACACCACCTCGGTACAGTAAGCCAGAACACAGTAGTGTTCAAACCCGCTTTATGTCAAAAGCGTGCTACAAACTTTATCCTATAAATGCCGACCGCTGCTTTAGCATAAGCAACTATGCTTTTACTACTCGCGCGCTCACGCAGCGCGCGCGATACGCCACGCTCTAGGTAGGTACAAAAAGCGTGCCCGCTTAGGGCACTTAGTACTTTTTTTTTAACCACCACTGTGCCTGCGCACGAGGTACTGTTTGGCGGCAGAATAACTTGCAAAACAGAGGTACCTACCCCTGGACGAATTTTGCATAAGATCAACGATAAGGTAACCTATATTATGTGGAAACGGCATGCACCTGCCTACAACACTTGATTTTCCGTAGTGAAACAGATTCACAATTAGACAAACTCGTAACTAAACAACTCTCCAAAATACTCTAGAAAAAATGGAATAGTTTTCGGGGATGCATTAAAATAAAGTTAAGTTTGTACCTATACTTTAGATGTAGACCACTTTACAAGTATATATATTATAAAGGACTAACTCAATCAATCAATCGAATAATATTTTATCGACCTAAAGGCTTTACCTATAGGTACTTGTAGCTATAGCTCTCAAGTTCATTACTCCTTCCATAAACAAATAGTGTAATGGTAGATAAATATCTATACGTCTATACGTATAATTCTCTGTAAGGCCGCTGTTTATGCACCTAATGTTTTTATTGTTAGGCTGTGTACAATATGGTCTTGGGGTGGTATTATGTTCCAACAAATTTGTCCATTTCGAACGTACATTATCTCGGGCGAGTAGGCACTCACACTTTCGAACTATTCTGAATTAATCTGTACTAACGCTATTTAGCAAGTACCTAGGTACCTACTCATCCTTCACTAAATCATCAGTATGCAATTTAAATCAAATATACTATAGATACAGTCTCTACGAAGATCAAACCTCAAAAGTGTCCCTGCGCCAATGCTTACAGATATATTATACCTCTCCTGCACATATAAAAAAACATAGTTCACAAGTGGTTGTTTCATTTTAATAATGAACCATCGCACCCTGTAATAGTGTTGTAAAACAATAATATTATGTGAGTTAATACATCACTTTCATAAGGCGCAGTCCAAGTCACACGCGACTGAGAACAAAAACAAGGCATATGCCTTGTTTAAATGGTGCCGTTTTCGAGCGATCGTGGATCTACTCTATATTACATCGCAGGTATGCAATCTCAATTTACACTCCATAATACTACCACCTTAGCCGCATCAAAACAAGTTTGACCTTAAGAATCTTCCCATGTCCATGTCCATCTTATGGTTCTGCAGTAGGTAGGTACTTGTGTATTATATATGCAACAAATATCTGCACATATTCATGTGAAGGTCTCACTTTAATTGTTGAGGATAAGAAAGACCACCCATTGGACAATTATTATCTACCTGCTTGTATTATATAATTTTGTGAAACAATAGTTTTATATTTTAAACAGCATCAACAGAGACCAACCCACCTTTGCAATAAGGTTGCCCGCTTTACAAAAAAACAAAAACTCAACTTTGGTGAAAATCTGCACTGCATTGCAGTGAAACAAAATAGTTAAGTACACATCAAGTACACATCTTCCTTTCCTTCTTTCATTTAATAAAACTGAGCATGCCTATACAGTTTTCAGGACATCTAGCATGGATCCACACGGTATGGCTGTGAATTTCATACAAAAACCTGTTTCAAAATGACTGAGTGCTTACAACTTATAAAATGCATTTAATTGCTATATTTGGCTCAAGAGTGTTTATCATCCTGTTCTTATATAATTTAGTAAGACAGCTGTTAGTTGTCCAAATAAAATAAAATAAAATAAAATAAAATTTATAGGGTAATCAACAATGCAGACTTATCAACTTATATTTTGCAAATCTTTGTAAACTAGATACCTACTGTATCTATTAAAATGTAGGTAACACTTACAGACATAACAGACCCCTTAAACACCATTACCCCAGAGAGAGTGCACCACCACATGCAAGTTCTGCCACCAGCAGCACCGTCCCGTTGGATTGCAATAATGTATTTTCATAGTGCCAGTGTACCTACACTAAGCCGCCACACTGAGAATAGTTGGATATAACTTGCCTCTACACATCAACCCGAAGTCCACTGTGTATACCTGCAGCCATTTCCCTTACTTTCACTCCTTGCATACCTACTCTTTACATTCATTGGTGAAGCTCGACTTTAATTAGTAAAATGTCAGACGGATAGCAGTACAACCTTTAATTTTTAATCACCTATTATGCAAATGTCACAATGTGTGTTATTCAACTGGTTCAACCTGTTTAACACTACTTTGGTGATAGTAATATTTACCTAGTACAGAATGCCACTCTTTTAACTTTAAAGTCTCCTTCAAACTCAGTTGAGTAATTAAACATATTAAAATTGAGCTGAGGCAGGCCATTTTATTAGTTTTTTAGAATTATGTGTGCATGCAGGTTTCATTCATAAACCCATTGTCATTCAACAAGCAATGTTCCACTGCAAGAATTACATTTAACCCCCAGCATAGTAGGTAGGTACCATTACATCCATCCCCTATAACTTAGTAATCTGAATATACATGTTAAAAATAACAACTTGTACCTAGATAAAAAGTTAGGTAACAACACAGTAACAAAACAGGACAGTCTGCGTCTCACACTACTGGCAGACGGCAGACGCTTACTGCTATTTCTTTGCTTTCCTGGCAAATTGAGTGTTGCACCCATGCACTCTTTCGAGAAGTGTCTCAGTTTCCTTATTTCATTTACATCTATCTATATGTCAACCTTGCCTCAACTGTTTCTCACAGGGAATCGTCGTATATTTCTAGAAGAACTCACCAGATTATGGGCGTAGTCGGGACCCGCTTCTGATCTGTTAGAAAACGACATTAGTATTCAACACAGCTTTATTAGACACTCCCAACCAATCGACATATTGATCAACATCTCCAGCAATTCCACTGGTAGCTCATCTTTTTCCAATATATTGATTTTTCATCGAGTTTTTGCACTTTTTCACTTCCACTGCTTTGCTTCTTCTTCTTGTTGTAGTTTTTTCTTTTTTGGGTCGTGCCGCCTGCGCGACCACTGACTTTATTCCACCCTTTTTGTTTCAGCGCCATCTATGCATTCCATAGAAAAACTGCTCTTCCATCGGTTTATTATTAACAACGCTAACATACCTATATACTTGTGTTGACGTACCTACTAAATTAACAACAAAATTAAGTACGGTATAAATTATTCTCAAAATACCTTCTGTGATCCTAGAGATTCTAAGTAATGGCTTCTTCAAAGCATTCTTGAATTTGTTTAAATTTAAAAATGCTTTTACATCTAAGTGAGTCTCATTTTTCAGCTAAGTAATCCTCGTAAAATTGTTTTACTGAGAATAACGTCTTGCAGCTATAACAGTTAATCTTTTCTTACAGATAAGTTGGATTTTAGTAAGTTTAAGTACTTTATTATTCACAGTGTACATATAGGTAGCTATTTTCGAGTTTTGTGAAATCAATCTGAAGCTAACAAATCTTTGTTCAATTTTATCTTACAACATGTGTAGTGAGTGCTGCTTGGATGTAAGTAGGTACCTACCTACTTAATACAACTGCAGATTATATTATATTTTTTATAACTCAATGAAACAAAGACAATGGAAGTTTTGACGGGAACGCGGAAAAGTTCACGTCGTTGCATTGTATTATTTTTCAAAACTCGTGCTTTTTCCAGTGTTAATGTTTAAAATCGGTGGCGTTTTCCGCATTAAGTGCTGAATTACGAGCATGAGTGTGGGCAAGTGATATAATGTGGTGAAACGTGGTTTTTCGTGTTGCTTCCAAAATTCCATAGAAGCTTCTAGTAAAGTTGCCACCACTTTACTAGGGCATGACTTAGACTGGACTGAGACTACGCAGACTGACTAAAACTTGACTTTGCGTGAAATATTCTATCATTATGAAAAATTACAATACTTGACACTGGCTAAATACACTATGTGTGGAGCCAAAATATAAGAGAAAAAAAAAACAAAGACAATGATCAAACCATTTTCAGCAGTTTTCCGTATTTCGTTACGTCATTAAAACCTTTTGGTTCTTCACGTTGCGCTGATTTAAAAACTTAAAATTGGCATTTTGACACAGATTGACACGTTTCACTCAGCGCGGCAAATTCAAATTTTCTTGCATTCTTTTGCCAATAGTAGCATAATTACTCAACGTGATTACATGAAAAATAATTTTGCGCAAATAAATAGAATGTAGCAATAAATTATTGATTGTAATTTATTGATACATTCTATTTATTTGCGCAAAATTAGTTTTTATGTAATCATGTTGAGTAATTAAGCTATTATTGGCAAAAGAATGCAAAAAGATTTGAATTTGCCGCGCGAGTGTGACGTTCCCCCTTAAATAGTTTTACTAGGCGGTAGGACATTTTTTTTTGAAAAACTTGTTTGGGCAGGAAATATTGGCAAAGACCACCTAATTACCCACCTATTGTGTGTGGTATTTTAACCTCAACTTAGCTGACAAACAGAACAATAGAACCTACAAAATCCAGAGCCTGTAACAAAGATAGGGTTTCTACCATGAATGTATAAAACCTATTTATATACGGAGCAAGCTAGCTTAGCAAGTCACATTCATATGAGTTGCACGACTCAGTGAGCTCTTAATCAGTTTCATTCAACCTTTGTGAGCAGAGAAATGGCAACAAAAGGAATGGAGAGCAAGATTACATTGTCATGTCTTGTACAACATGGCTCCACACGGCTTGCGTATACAGCTTGAAATTTGTTAGCTCTGACATTTTAAGATAGGTACTTTGATGATAAAGATATCGTGTGGATCCTGTGGTCGCATTACCATAGATTAGATAATAGCAGGAGTAGGCACCGTTGCTATAGCACATGACTAAAGAGAAGTAAAGTTGTAAAGGGCAGCGGGTTAATAACTAGGCGATTTTGATTGCAGCTTACAAGTAAGCAAACAAGGTACCTACCATTTTTAGAAATCAACGAAACGACAATGACACAGACTAAATATTAATACATTCTGCAAGGACACTGTAACGTCATCGTGTGACGTCATTCCACTGCAGCGATGATGATGACGTAACACCTCTCTGCACTCAAGTTACTTTCTTTGTCGATTTTTAATTATACGTTTTAGTATATCATAGCCGTATAACAGAAAGTTACTTAGGGTGGGTTTGATAAAGTGTTCTAATAGCAGAGGGCGATTTACACCGCGGTCCGAAAGAGCCTGGGCAGTTCACACCGCGGTGTGAATCAAGCACGGTCTGAAATGCCCTATTACCCGATTAAGGTAACCAATGGTTAAAAACTCTAACAAGTTTTGGCCATTGGTTAGAATTTGTTAGAGATTTTATCTATTGGTTACCTTAACTAAGGATCAAAACACCCACCCTTAGTCATTAGAGTTAGCAAGTCGAAATGGCAATGGAAACTGACAACCGATGAGGAAGAAAGGTTCCCGAGTGGCGACCACGAACCGGAAGATGCAGCGTAGGCCAGCCCCCTACTAGGTGGAACGACGATCTGGTGAAAGCCGCGGGGAGCCGAAAGAAGCAGGAGGCGAGCAGCCGCTTAAAGTGGCGCTCTCTGAGGGAGGCCTGTGCTCAACAGTGGACGTCTTCAGGCTGTCGATGATGATGATGAGGGTTTTATAAACATTACAATTTTTTTCTTTATTGATGCATACCCATACAAACTTTAATATTACGATAAGTATTATGCATATAAGCAAACTGCAAATGTAATAATACATGTCGGTTTATTGATGCCGACACCAGCCAAATATCTCACTCTTTAGTCATTACCCGGCACGAAATCAACAAACTCGGCTCATCACAAAGATCCCAAAATCATTATAACATATTCCAGTCCAAGAAAACCACCCAAGAAATCATTTTCCATGTCCCATCGCACACACAAACCGAACTAAGTCTAATCCTTATTTATTCATTAGAGACATTGTCCTTTTCGTTTCTTGAGAAAGTCCACATAGTACTCTTTCGCAATAAAGATACGCGTGAACTCGTGTGAACCGTTAAGTCTGAGTCACGTGTATTTAGTTCGACAAAGGTGGATACAGAGGTGGGGTTATCCGTCTATAAGTTCTATTGAAAATCATTCGATCGTGCATCTATCAATGCCCTCGGATAAACCATCCTGTGTACTGTAAAGCAGGGCCTACAAAAGCCCTTCGCAGTTAAATGAAGCAGAAGTAATACCTTAATCTTGGGTACATGCAGGCGTTCGTTGCGAACAACGAATTGTAATCTATACGCAGTGGCCTAATCCTTAGTATTGTACCTAGAAGCATTTCATGATAAATATTGCATAGACCACAAAACAAACGCATAAGTAATATAGTAGTAGTACGTATGTAGGTTAGGTTAGGTCAGCCAAGAGAAAAATGCATGAGAAATAACAAAGCGCGAGCGAAGCGAGCGCAAAAGTTTGGCACATTTATATGAAAATCGAAATAAATCACGTCAAATTCCAGCTATTTTCAAAATAAGAGCTTCCAATTTTGATGAATTGATTGACATAAAAACACGTGCGAAGGCAGTACAAAAAAAATTCAATAGTTCATGACTTAATTATAATGAATTCAATTATTGATAACAATGCGCAACTATAGCATGCGCCAAAATTTGTATAAATCTTGATAAAACACGTAAGATTTCATCTACTTATTCCAATTTTAATGAAATGACCGCAGATGACAAACTGTTTGTTTCGCGGTTGACGGAGAAAAGTTGATTGACGCGCTTTTGCTTAGACTCAAGCTCACATTATTTACTCTTCAGTTTGGGAGACTGAGTGCTTACTCACAATACGTTGCTCCCCATACCTCTCTACTCCCATGGTTCGAGAGCACTTCAGCCGACCAGCACCTGACTTTCTAGGGTCTACGTCCTAAGTGCTGGAGGTTCGGCCTCGGGGGGGCACCTGCCCCCCTGCCCATACCTCGCTACGCCCATGTCCTGGACTCACACTAAGATTTCCTGTATCTAGGGACCCAGAAACTACGAGGACCAAGGTGTCACAACACCTGGAAAATTAAGTATTTGCACTTTTTTCTGTTCACAAATATACTTGTCCTGTCCGGGAATATAACCCGCCACCTCGAAGTTACGAGGAACTGCTGAATTTATTACAAAATGAGCAAGTCAGCCAACACGCTCGCCAGGTTTCAATCCAGTGTATAACAATACTTTGTAACTACCGAAATCTGCCAACAAGTAATGATTGATGATGGCTTGGTGCTTGATCTTAAAATAATTCCCAAATTATTCTCGAGTGTTGGTACGTATTTTGATTTATTATAAGTAGGTACTTAGTGATACCGTGATCAATAATGTCAGCCTAATATCTATGATAAAAAAATAAAAACTTTGTAAACTACATTTTTGATCGAAAATAAGTTTATAATAGTGCAAAATAAAAAAAACAACACCAGTGGCCACAGAATTCCCACTAGCCAGTGGCGAACAACCTACACACATTTTACATTTTTGTATCCCAGACAGAGCAACAACGGCGTTTTCAACTGACTTCAAAAAAGGATTTAGGTTCAAGTGAGTTGTTCTGTGTTAAGGATTTCCCGCCTTAAAAAAAAAAGAAGCTCTGTTTTGCCACAGAGTAGATATAGAGAATAGAGAACTACGCTACGGTTTTGCGAGAAAGGGACGGGCGATGTATTATTACTTCTTCTTCTTCTTCGTTTATGGCTTTCTATCGCTTTTTAGCGATAATTCTGCCAATGTCAAGTAAGTAAAAATTTGTACGGTTATGTCACGTCAAAGTCCTATTTTGTCAGTCAAAATGCCAACAGTAAGATGGTGGATATTTTACTGAAGGCTCTAAAAAGCCGTTGAAGAGAAAACGAAAATGCATGGTTATATAAACTTGGAACCATTTGCCAACACTCGTGCACGTTCACGAACACTTAACGAATAATAATCCACCCTTATTACACATTAAAATTCAAAAATACACAGGCTTTGGTAAAAAAATCAAAATTTACAACCGCCATTGTCGGATTTTCTTCAAAGACGGATGTATTATTTTTTATTATGTTAACTTGTTGTAATATTCCAAAACGTCGTGTCATAGTTTAGCATCCAAGAGAGACCAGTAACTTCATGATGTAACCTAACTTAAGTTTTTCAGTTATCTTACAAGTGCATAACTTTGAAGTCATTACAACTTTTCCTCGTTAAAACATAATTTAAGGTGCAATATTTAAAGAGAGTTCATCACTCTGAACTCAGATTACATTAGAAGATCAGAGACCTATAAGTCAAACTAAGTATTTTGCGAGAGTATCTTATCGTAGAGTATAAGTCATAATCACAGAATAGAGAAAAAAACAATCGACTACTCTATGGGCATGAAAAGTAATTGAATACTGTTATTCAATTATTTTTCACCTCACCAGCTGGGTTAGCATGGACGGCCGTGCTAACCCTACAGCTCGGAAAGATTCTCTTTGTGACTCAAAATATGGGCGCAAAAACGCATTTTAATAGCTAGCGTGGAAAGTGTTTTTAAAATTCGAACGTTTCTATTCAATAATTTTCTCGTCAAGAATTAAGGATTTAATCACAGATCTGCCCGAATTTAACCTTTTTTTTTTTCTTATAGTTTGGCTCCACACATAGTGTATTTAGCCAGTGTCAAGTATTGTAGTTTTTCATCGTATTATGAAATATTTCATGTAAAGTAGACTTCGTTATTAAAAAAGCGTCCCGCATGCTTGGCTTTTTGATTAGGAATAGTAGGGCATTTAAAAAACACTCGACTAAGATCCTTCTTTTTAACTCTCTGGTACGAAGTGTTCTTGAATATGACTGCGTAGTATGGCGTCCGCATTATGCCACTCATAGCTTAAGGATAGAGAGAGTTCAAAAACGGTTTATGTGGCATCTATGTCGACGCACACACCTTGCTCGAAGATCAATCTCATACCGAGACAGGCTAAGTCATTTTAATATACTATCGCTTGATAAAAGAAGAGATCTCATGGATCTGCAATTCATATACAAAATTCTTAGAAATCAAATTGATTGCAACTTGCTAGTTGAAAAGGTTAAACTGAGAGTGCCGTCTAGATATCCTCGTTATAAAATTAAGTTATTCTCGGCACCATTTAGAAAAACAGTTTTAGGTAGCAACTCCACAATCCCACGTTTAATCAAGCTGGTTAATCTCCACGACAAAATAGATATATTCTCTGACAGCTTGGCACAATTGCGTTCTGACGTCTCAGGTTTTTTGTAATGCAGCTGGGTTGGCATGGACGGTAGGCGGAGTTGTCTTTCCCCTTTTTACGTCATTTTCTTCATACTTGCTTGAAGTAAAACAGGGGAAGGACAGTTTTGTCTGCCGGCCGTGCTAACCCTACTGGATCGTTGAAGTTTCCCCATAGTATTAATGATTTAATAAATAAAGCCCTTTCAGACTGCTATGTTGCGTAATTATTTTTTTTTATTGGCAGGTACTTGTGTCAGTTGGTTGTAAAGTGTCGAGGATGAATTATGATATGAGACCACTTTTTAAGGAATTTTGTATAAGGCTCGTTCGGCTTGATGCCCGTACGGTTGTGGTAACAAACTCTGCTCGTGATTTGGTCTATTCTTTTTCTCCTTGGCATTAAATACTATGGGTTATAATGTTACATTTTCTACTTCTTGTTTTTTCACCTTTACCGGTTAACAATAGCGTCATGTACAGTATTATACACACTTTATACAAATTATATTATTGGAACATGCGGTGTTTGCCTGTAATAGGTTGAGCATGTAGTTTAGATATCATAAGCAAGATTCATTAGCGTTAGTTCATGTTTCTACTGTTGGCGGACCTAAATAAATTAAAAAAAAAAAAAAAAAAAGTCAAGTCTTAGTCACAGTCAGTCAGGGTAGTCATAGTCCAGTCTAAGTCAGGTAGTCATAATCCAGTCTAAGTCATGCCCTAGTAAAGTAGTGGCAACTTTACTAGAGGCTTCTATGGAATTTTGGAAGCAACACGAAAAACCACGTTTCACTACATTATATCACTTGCCCACACTTATACTCGTAATTCAGCACTTAATGCGTAAAATGCCACTAATTTTAAACATTAACACTAGAAAAAGCATAAGTTTTGTGAAATAATACAATGCAACGACGTGAACTTTTTCACGTTCCCGCCAAAACTCCGAATTTAACCTTCTTGATATTGCTAGTCCACTGAAAACTCATTAATACCACAGACTACCTCCTAAACGATACCATCTTTTTCTCGTTCACCAACCTCATTTTTAGAATAATCGCACTGTCCAGCACCAAAGAGTATATAACTAATACGCTATCCAGCACGGCGACTGTGTGGAAAATGGATGAAAAACACTTTTTCTTTAATTTTCCATGAATCACGCAACGAGCTAGTCGTTTACCTGATGTTAAGCGTTACCGCCACCCATAGCTAAATGAATAAGCTAAAAACTAATCTTTTCTTAGCTTTAAATAGCTAAGTTTTTCTTGCTTTTCCTCGCTGTAGTGAGGTGAAAAGTTGTGTGTTGCACTCGGCAGCAAAGTTTTTCTGGGTCTCGTACCTTTGAAACCTTCGCTACGCTCAGGATTCTTCATTTGAACCACTCGCTACGCTCGTGGTTCAATCCTAGCCTCCTTCGCTTGCTCAGGTTTCAGTTCAAGTACTCGCGCCAAAAACCAACTTTGCAGCCTTGTATAACAAAGTAGTGAGCACACTGCGAGCAAACCCTGCTCACTATGAGCAAATGCTCAAAACGGATATTCACATCGAGCAAAATATGCTCATGCCAGTCGCCAGCTGTAGGTAGGTTATGTATTAAGGGCGGGTGTTTTGATCCACGGTTAAGATACCCAATGGTTAAAAACTCTAACAAATGTCGAATGGTCAAAATTAGAGATTTTAACCATTGCTTACTTTAACGACGGATCAAAAAACCCAGCCTTAGTAGTTACTTACATCATCATCATCATCATTAACAGCCTGAAGACGTCCACTTCTGAACATAGGCCTCCCCCAGAGCGCGCCACCTTGAGCGGCTGCTCGCCTCCTGCATCCATCGGCTCCCCGCGGCTTTCACCAGATCGTCGAGTGGGGGGGGGGCGGCCTACGCTCCCCCGTAGTTACTTACAAACAAACCCATAAAAACCCAAATTAAACATGAGTTTGAAATACATTCTACCACCCCGCCTCTACAAAACGTGTAAAACTCAAAACACACAAATTGTAAACGATTTACATTCATTCGGTTATCTTTTTGAATCGGATTTAGGCCAAGAGACAACCGCAACCTGTTAGAAAGATTCTTTTAGTTGTTTTTTTTCTATTTTTTAGATTCAGTTGTCAACATTTAATTATAGAAAATTGATTTGCTGCTATAATTTTAACAGCTGCAATGACTAAAATGGTACGCTCTTTTTTGTTTGTGGGAATAAGTTATAGAGTTATAGAGTTTATTCTATTTTTTTTTTTTTTTAAAAAAGACCAGTGCATGGTAGAGGAAGTAATCAAGTTGTTCTCTAATGAAAATGTCACTAAGCAAATAAAATCTGACCCAAAATGTAGTCAAGTTTGTAACATCTCATTCAACCTCCCTTAAATTTATTACGCTATAAATTCACCTCACGGTTTTTTTCTAATCGCTATAAATTACCTTTCAGGAAATTGCGTCGAAGGTCGCTGCCGAAACATAGACTGCAGAGCTATCAATTTACTTTACTGCTGATACCATTAGTCATTATGCCACCAAAAACAAGCTAATTGTAGCGCGTAAGTAAATACGGCCGCCAATCAAAAATTCGAGTTTGAAAGTAGCTACCTAAATGGCCAATCACAGCACTGCGCCAACCATTCAGACCAGTCACACTTCTTCTTTTTCTCGTGTAAGCAAGTGGTCAGCCCTGCTGGTGTCAGAATTTTTAGGCCGTCCAGAGGCTTCGACTTGGCTTCACGACTATTGTCCTACGACAACAGCTGGGACCTACGACGGCTGCCGCCACACTGACCTATATGGATTGACACACAATGGCCTCTAAACTAAATGACCATTTTAATAACGAGGCCATTTGATTGTCATCATTTTGGCGCAATAGTTCAGTAGAGCAGCGTCTTTTTTCTTTTTTGTCTTTCTTCCACTCTATTCCGTGAGATTCGTGTTTCTATGAACACACTAGTACTCCACTGGTTACTTACTCTATGGCCAACCACAACGTTTCAATTACCTGCCCGCCAGCGTTATTAGAGACCCTCTATGTAGGTATTAGCACGGCTATGCTCCTTCATTTTATCTTGCCTAATAATTATTAAATTTAACTTTTGAAAAGCCGATTGGTATATAGAATTTTTTTAGCTTACTACTTAGGAAAACCTTTTGTAGGTTTCTTTCTTAGGACCTTAAATGACGTTAATTAAATTTGGTAAAAGCTTCTCATGTCAGCGAGTAGGTGACAGAAGATTTTAAGCATTGATTAACTTTAACTAACATTTAATAGAAAGCTAGGTATCTGTTTTTAATATTTGCAGAGAAGGCGGTGTTTTATTTATACAGCGACTTTTTTAAAAATTGGTGTAAAATGTATTATTTTTCTATATTCTCATTTCAAGTTTTCTAGTATCTAGCTCTTCGACTATGCGGGTGTTGCATAATTACTATATAGAAGTAATCCAACTGAAGAGGATTAAATTGAAACGGATTTCGTTGCTGACTGTACAACTGAGTTGTGGTTGATAAAAATTCCACAGTTATATTCACTGTCATATTAAAGTTAACGAGGTATTTCGTTGGTTTGTATATACGAGTAATCTATTTAATTAAATTTTTGATGGGGGTTGTTATTTTACATATTATTATTGATGGGTTGGTTGTCATATCGCCTGGTATTATGCCTGGTTTTACAGCCTCCGTGGTGTGGTGGTTGTGCAGGTCCCGCATAACCCGGAGGCGGCAGGTTCAATTCCCGCAACAGGACAATTATTTGTGCACAGAAAAAAAGCGCAAATACTTGTTCTGTGTCTGGGTGTTGCGGGACCATGGTCTTCGTAGTTCCTGGGTCCCTAGATACAGGGAATCCTAGTTAGGGTCCAGGATCTATGCATGTGATAGTTAGGCAAAAAGAAATATGCAAACAGAGTCCAGCGATTTTGAAAATCACCGACACAATTGGTAACATTTTCCTTTTATTAACCCCTGACGCAAATAGAGAGGTATGATAAATTAAAGCTATGTAAACCTGTGTGTACCTATATAATGTGTGTCTGTGTGGTGTATCTGTCTGTATTGTGGCATCGCAGCTTTCAACCCTACGTCTGTGTTCCTAGTGGATGAACCCTTGCTTAGTATACTCTAAGGATGAAGCCATTTTCATGATTTTTTATTTGTAAGGTGGCTCAATAGAGGTTCTCAGCGGTAGATGGTTAATGGTACCGGTAGTTTTCATTATATGTTAAAATAGTTCAAAAAGGTTAAAATATTTGTTTGACTGGTATTAAAGTAAGCGAGATAATGTCGAGGGCAGGTGCAGGTGCAATGGTGCTCGAATTAGAGGTGTCTTTAATAAATGGTTTTTATTTTGTAATTATAGGTAAGCCGTTTAAAATTAAGGCAATCCGCGTTCTGTTACACCCTATTTGATCTATTTAGGGGTTGAATTTTTAAAAACCTTTTGGTATCTACAACTCTTACGCATTAATAGCATCGAAAACACCTTCCAATCCTAAGTCCAGCGAGGGTTGCACGTTGTCTGTCAGTCAGCAGTCATAGTAAGTCAATCAGTAGTCAGTTAGGACAAAGCCATTCATTAATATAGATAGATTGCGCAGGTATAAAAGTGTACCTACCTACAACAATGTTTTCCGATAACATTGTTAATCTACACGGCCAATATAAGCCAATACGTTCCAACTTGGTATCTATTAGAAAAGTTTTGCTTGCGGAGAGTGAAGAACGAAATACGTTACGAGATATTTCTATAACTGTTGACAAACATTTCTAACTACTAGAAGTGCCTGGATATTCCCGCAAATTAACCGTTTTGTCGTGTAAGCAATCTATAAAATGGAAGCCGCTCAAACAATACCTACTCTTGACTCTGATATTCTGCGCTAATTTGCGGTAAATAAAATATTATGGTCGATCATTTTTTATGTTAATAAATGACGTGACAAGCTAGTCATTGACTTAATGTTAAGCGACACGGCCGCCCATAACAGTTGTAGTGTCACTCGGAACCCTAAAATGTATACAAAGTTTCGCGTGAAACTGTCCTACGCACGTCATTCTGAGACACCAGCACAGTCTATAGTAATCGGATTACCTACTAGACTATGAGATCAGGACATACACTCTCATTTGCTCAGTAATTTCGTTAGCTAACAGTGCCCTTCAAGCTGAAACACAGTAATGCTTGCACACTACTGCTAGGTGAGTTTGAATTGGTATGTTATCCCGAAAGTGGGGGACTGGGATCATGATAGCCCACAAGTTGTGAGAGCCTTACTTGAAACTGCGTGTTTCCAAATCTCCATACTAAAAAATAAATCCACTCACAAAATTGCACGTGCGATTGCTACGAGAGTTAATAAGATACTAAAATTGATAAACAAACACATTTCTAAATACAGGTCGTCAAACTCATTTAAGTGCATTCGGTCAAGGACGAAGTCCCCCCGTCCCCCCCGGGGTAATATACTAATTTAAACTCAGATTGTAAGTATACATAGAACCAGTTTGTTATAAATAAATTATACTTCTTTTAATTGATCAATAATTTAAGGTATAAACTTTTTTCAGGCAATTAAATTACTA
This sequence comes from Ennomos quercinarius, assembly GCA_910589525.2. NCBI lineage: Eukaryota > Metazoa > Arthropoda > Insecta > Lepidoptera > Geometridae > Ennomos > Ennomos quercinarius. The sequence continues at coordinate 16,673,300 of OU342499.1, read as the reverse complement.
ACATCAATCAAACTGATAGGGATTAATTAATTACAGTTGTTCGCTTTTACACATTTTATTAACAGTGTATCGCAAACAAACGGAACGTCTAACAAAAGGTGGGGTGAGTGTTCAAAAACTCAAACAATTTATTGGAAATAGGCACCTTTATCACTTTTATAAGTCGAGAAATCAGAAAACGTAAAATAAGTTAAGAACCTATTAATTTTTACTAGGTGGTAAGGCTTTGCTGCATAAGTCGCCTAGGTAGGTACCACCGCTCTGTCAGTTATACTGCCGCCACGCAGTAGTGTGCAAGCACTACTGTGTTCCGGTTTGAAGGGCATTGTAGCTAGTGAAATTACTGGGCAAATGAGACTATAACCTGATCACAGTCTAGTAATATTATTACTATACTTACTGTGTGAAGTCAGGATAATGTGCGCATTGCAGTGTCACGCAAAACTAAATTAATTTAGAGTTTTGAGTGATATTGCATTCTGTTATGGGCAGCCGTGAACGACTAGCTCGTCACGTCATTCATTTACATAAAGAAACCCTGACTTTATAATATTGTTCTAAGCATTATAAGATGTCATATTATAGCAAGTCTAGTACCTATAATAAATGAGTTTAAAAAAGTTCTCTGCTGGTGCGAGTAATCCAATTTGATTCTTGGGTCTAGCCCGGACATTTGGGAGGCATTTGTGGAGCCGAAGCTAACACCTATGGCAATCGTTACGGGTAGTCAGACGCCTGATAGAGTCTGACGCCTGGTCTAACCATCCCTGTTACTGGTCCCTTATGGGTTGTGAGGTCAGATGGCAGTCGCTCGTGTACTTAATTCTGGTAGCTCGCCGCTACAGGTTAGATTGGGAGCCGACCCCAATAAAAAATGGGAAAAGGCAAAGAAGATGATGATTATTTTGTTTTTAACTGAATTCAAATTAAAAATAATACGTACGGTTATAGTTTTTGGTTGTAAACAAAGGCAATGTTTGCTTGCAGGAAGCCATGGTGAACATAACTACAGCCGCCCAGGCTCACTCCAGCTGCGTTGAAACGCAGCGCGCTTTCAACGCAATCAGCTTTATCAATTTCATGACTTTTTACACCCCTTTTAGCGACTGTGTCAAAAGTAAGTATGTGAAAAGCTGCCGCCGGTAAAACTTATGAATTTAATGATTTTGTTGAAGAACCATTAGACTCCTCTGAACAATCCCTACACCTCCCTTTTACATCAGTTTCATTTCCCATTACTCGTTTAGGGAGAACAATCGTATCAGTGAGTGATGAATCAGTCAGTGGCTGTAGTAGGTAGACCTACGACTTAGTCAAACCGCAGGGAGCCGTTGGCTGTGTGTTGAAAGTGGCACTCTATGGGCCAGGTCTATGTTCAGCAGTGGCCATTTTCAGAATTAGTTTTTTACAACACTCCGTGGAAGATGATGGCGATCTTGATTACGATTAAAATTATATTTATATTTAGACCTCTCCGTGTTTGACTACATCATCGTTGGTGGAGGCACCTCGGGCTGCGTCCTCGGCAGCCGACTCTCTGAAGACCCTAATGTTAAGGTTATGGTCATCGAGGCTGGTGGAGACTTCCCCATAGAATCTGAAGTAAGCAAACATACCTTCAAATATAATTATCAACGGAGATCCGTTAGTGTCACCTCTTTTAATTTTATTTTAGATCCCATCCCTGGTGCTCTACACGAAACAATCACGCTTTGACTGGAACCAGACGTTACCCAGCCAACTCCTGGAGCAATGTCACCAGAGCGGCGAGTTCATACCTACTATTGGAAAGTTGCTTGGAGGCAGCAGTTCCGTTGACTTTATGCTATACTCTCAAGGATACGACCGAGATTACAACGAGTGGGCAAAGATCACTGATGAGCCGTCATGGAACTATGAAAACGTACTCAGACTCTTTAAAAAAGTAGAGCGATTTAACGATAATATACTTAAGAATTCACCTGACAGCGACTACTATGGATTTGACGGTAAAGTGGGTCTGACTAAAGACCGATCCGCCTCCATTAAAAAATACTTCGAAGCTTTTCAAGAAGTTGGGTACCCAACCGTCGCAGAAATTAATAACAAAACCAAACTTGGCTTCACTGGCGCAGTTTATTATATTGATGAAAAAATGAGGCAAAACAGCGCCTATGCATATTTGCACTCCGCACGAAAGCGAACCAACTTTGTCGTGTTAAAATATACCCAAGTGACAAAAATACTCTTTGACAAAAACAAGAAAACAGTAGGAGTAGAAGCGGTCATGCTTAACAGTAAAGAAACGTTTGTATTCAAAGTCAGAAGAGAAGTTATCGTTACGGCGGGAGTTTTTAACACTGTTAAGCTATTACAACTCTCAGGTATTGGTCCAGAAAAAGTATTGCTTAAACATAACATCCCTGTCATTTGCAATCTTCCTGTGGGATTCAATTATCAAGACCATATAGCGGTGCCGATTGTGTACGCCACGGAAAAGACTTGCAAGAAGTACGTTCAGGAGAAGCATAACATTTATAAGTACCAAGCTCCATCCTTCGTCGGTTACGTCTCCTTGAACAAGTCCAATCCATACCCCGAGTACCGGTCTGTGAGCTATATCGTAACACACACTCCAGCCGCCATACTGCTTCAATACACAGCGTTTATCTGGCGCTACAAATACGATATATGTGATTATTGGTACAGAAACACTATAGGCAGAGAGCTAGTGTATTCAATAATAGAAAACTTGAAACCTGAATCCCGTGGACGAGTTCAAATTAGCAGCAAGGATCCCTTTGATTCACTTACTATTGAACCTGGATATTTCTCCAAAGATGTTGACGTGCAAGATTTGATCAAGTATGTAAGGGATTTTTTAAAAGTTTTAAAAAGTTCGTATTTTAAAAAAATTGGGGCATTTTTCGTGGATCCCTTGAAAGGAAAATGTAGTAAATATGACGATAATAGCGATGAGTACTGGAGGTGCTACGTGAAATGTCTGATGGCTCCGGTAAGCCACCACAGTGGAACTACGGCGTTGGGGAAGGTAGTTGATGGAAGACTGCGCGTGTATGGAGTGGAAGGTTTGAGGGTCGCTGATGCCGGAATCATACCGGAGTTGATACCAGGTAGCGTTACTATACCAACTATGATGATCGGGGAGAATGCTGCTGAAATGATCAAAGCGGACTGGAACGAAAAATAAAGAAACTGCACCAGATTTATTACATTTTTATTTTTTATCATATTTGGTTCTGCCAGTGAGGTCTAGGGTGTAGGTAACCTCATTGGGTTCTGCACTTTTTGTTACGCGTTATGAACTGCATGTCACAAGAATAGCTAACAATAAAAAAAAAAAAAAAAGATTGCTTGAAATGTGTATGGACCCTTTTCCAAACTATAGATAGTTCAAGACTTCTTTAGATTGTAAACAATGTTTAGTTATTTTTGAATAGTTTGTGCTTTTAAATATTATTGTTTTCCACCCACAGCCACAAATGTCCACACACATTTTGTCCTATATAAATAGGTCAAAGTCTTTGCGTTTGTCATTAAAATATAGTGCGGTAATAATTTGACGACACAAAATAAATAAAACATTCCTAGTAATTATTATTTTTAAGTTCTGAATCCAAATATTTCACTAAATTTAATGAATCAAAATATTTTTTGTAACCATTTGCGATCGAATACTTTTTTGTACTTATACGAAACCAGTATTTTCAGGCAAAACTTCTGATCAGAGGCAATTTCGGTAATAGTAACAGAAATCGCCTCATTTTATTTTGACAGCTGATGTCATTTTTATCATTGGGCATTTTTATCATTGGGCTTTTTTTGGATATTTTTATTATTGGACTTTTTATTATTGGACTTTTTTATTATTGGGCATTTTTATTATTGGGCATTTTTATTATTAGATATTTTTATGATTGGACATTTTTATTATTGGGCATTGGCTTTGGACGTCTTTCTTTTTTGACATTATTCGTGTAAATCGTAATAAATTGAAGATCACTTTCTTTTGAGCCTATTATATTGTCACGAAACTTTAATGATCAGTCAAACTTACAAACTACAAGAAGGATAAACTTGCAATGTATTAATTACATATACCAACGTGATTACTACAATATAACATTAATTTATAACTAATAACTATAATATAACTATTATTCGTAGAAAGCATGTAGAAATCAACAAACTGTATTATCAAAGAGTATATAATTTATTACGTAAGATGTATTATTCAATGACATACATTAAGACGTTTATGGACTAAATAATTATGGTAACAAAACTCAATATTGTTGAACTGGTTTCCTATATAGATGAAAAAGTCTTCGATCGCATCTAGTTTTGTACAAAGACGAAAAGTGTTTGATCGCAACTGGTTTTGTACACGGACTACGAAGTCTTTGATCTCAACTGGTTACGTACAAGGACGAAAAAGTCTTCGTTCGTAACTGGTTGCGAAGCTCCGGTTACGTAGATGACTGAAACGAAAAATTACATCCTTATTTCTTCGTGCAACCCGCACTTGGCCGTTTTGGAAAACAAAAGGTATCCTAAATGTTATTCTGGAAAATTAGTTATAACCATAGCCATTTTCAGCGAAATCCGTTCAATAGTTCCAGCGTGATGCGTGTTCAAAAGGACAGACAGACAAAAAATAAAAAAAACTGTTTCTATTTTTATTTCGATTAAGAAGTGTAATGCAATCGAAATTAACAAAAAGTATTCAATGTACAGATTCTAGCTCAGTTACAGTTTTATTATCCTACTAATATTATAAATGCGAAAGTTTGTGTATGTGTGTGTGTGTGAATGTTTGTTACCTTATATCTCCGTAACGACTGAACCGATTTTAATGAAATTTGGAATGTAGATAGCTTTTACGCTGGTTTAACACATAGAATACTTTTTATCCGCGGGTAACACCGCGGAGCGCAACTAGTATGTAACATAGATAGATATATAGATGAACCTGCGTTTGACAATGTCTAACTAACCTGATGGTAAGCAGCGATGCAGCTGAAGGTGTACCACGCAGGTTAACAAGGTGCCACAGATAACCCCCTGAGGTGCCTATATTCAAGCTCTTGTCTTTAAAATACCCAGGTTTTTTTAGGAACATGAACGCCGGGAGCAAATTTCATAAGGATTTTAAAGAGTAAAATGTGATTTCCGCCTTTTATGATGATGATGATGATGATGATGGTGATAATGATGATGATGATAATGATGATGATCATTACGTAAGATAGGTTTGTGACTTTGGTCAATAACGTAGTACGTATTAGTAGCTAATATAATTGAAATCTTCTATAGGTAGGTACTTAATTTATTTTATGATACTCAAAGAAGTCGTATATCATATTTAAATATAATAATTATGTCTGGAAGTTAAGTTTTTAGTATTATAATAATAAATTAACATATTATTCGTGATTTTTAATTATGTGTTATGTAAAGGGTGATTCAAATTTGTTATTGTTTTTAAACCATCTTATATAATTACTGTAAATAAACATTGGCCTTCCCGATAAAACGCCACTTTGGACGCATGTCACGTTGGAGTTGGAAGTTGGCCATAATCACCATGGTTGGCGGCGGCTTAGTGATATGGGTGCCGTAAGCGCCTACCCTCCCGCCTGATAACGCTGTAAAGGTCGGTAGAGACCAACAGCATTAGCCCGTTAAAAAAACACGGCTCAGTGATCGCAATAGGTTATACTGAACACCGAGGAGCAGAATGTTGCTACCCATCCCTCGGCCGGCTATTACGGCTCTCACGGGAAGAGATGCAATGGGTTGGTCCTATTCTTAGCCGGGGATGCACGACACAGTTGTAAATACCACTGTTTGTAACTGTCACATTCTTGTAGACCAGTATTTATTAATGAAAAACTGCTTACACTTCCGTCAATGTATGTTTATGAAATGTGCAAATTTGTCAGGAAAAACTATTCTCTGTTTGAAAATGATAAGAATGCTGCATTTAAAAGAACCATTGTACAAAAACCATTGGTTATGCCATGGTTTAGACTAAAAATGTGTGATAAAAATTGCTTCACCATGGCAGTAAAGATTTATAATAAACTACCAAAAAGCTTTAGAGAACTGAATGACATAGAATTTAATCGGAAACTTAACAATTGGCTGTGTGATAGATGTTTTTATTCAGTTGACGACTATTTTAAATATAAATTCACATGTAAAACTGACTAATTATGTTATTGATTGAGATGATTTTTTACTTATATATTAATTTTAAAATACCTACTTTATTTGTATCTGACTAGTGATGACTACGTGATAGATGTTTTTATTGGGTTGACGACTATTTTAAATTTAAATTCTCATGTAACAATTGAAATTATTTTATTGATTTGATTAAGTTATTTACTACAGTATGATATTATTATTGTTATGTATATACATGAAATTTTAGTTACTATTGATTTAATTGTAAAAAAGTGTTCAATGTATTGTAAGCATTAGGTTATATAAAATTTTTATAAACTAACTCAAATATTTGCACAACTGAAAAGTTGAGTATACAGAAACGTGAACTTTGTGACCATCTAGATGCAACCTATATTCCAGCAAATAAATATTTTTATTCATTCATTCATTCATTAATTCACCCATCCAGATGACGAACACAGGAAACCGCAGGTAACTATAACCTAGGTGTCTTCAATTTATTAAATAATAAAATTACGAACACGATGTATCAGTTGAAATTGCAGAGATCTTTATCGTGCGTTCGCACATTAATAGTATTTTTTCAGATTATACAACAAATTATAAATATTAAAATATTTGAAAAAGGAAACTGTCTTCGGGTTGCAGTCCTGTAGAACGCAGGTAAATAATAATTATACTTACTGTAACATAACAGTATTAACGCTTGTTTGATAATATAATTGAGTAGTAAGTTTTATAAAGAAATCTTTATGAAATAAAAACGAATTGAATTAGTATTATATGAATTGAATGAAATGATTCGCTTTCGTAAATATTGGTATGTACATACTTATTAATATAGTTGTTTGTATTATTTACTATTTTTTTGTAATGTTTATGATTACTATTAGGGTTGACATTTTTTCCCAAATGTTTATATAAGTAAGTACTCAGAAAGATTTTTTTAAATTAATTACAACACTTACTGAATTTATATAGATGTTATACTGTTTAGAATAAATATTTTGTAGGAACTAATATGCCCCTTAGGTATAATGATAGGTTAAACGCCAGTTTTAATTTAGTCTTAATGAAACACATCATGAGAATGGATAATTTCCTTTAAAAAAGGATAATTTTATTTAAAAAAATATTTATGTTGTTCTGAGTGTCGCATTTAAATAAGCAGGTTACCTCCCATTTCAGCTCTGAGAGCCATTTAAAAAATTGATATTTTATGATTGTTTTGGTTTTTTATAGAATGTTAAATGCCTTTTTGCGAGCAATATTGATATTTAAATTAGACGTAAAAGACACGATAAGTATGACGACAGTCAACCACACTGTCTCGCTCGCACCAGACATGTGTCTATCTTTGTCTTGGATCAATAAAACGATGAGAAAGTAAAAAGAAAATTTGATTTTTCATAACTGTTTGGTTTTTTTCATTGTAACTATTTGGGGTAAAATAAGTAAAAATTATTAATTTTCCAATATCATAGCGCGTTTTAAAAAAATCTGAGCTCAACAGTCTAACAGTAATTTTATCGGAATAATATAAATATTAATAAGGCATGTACTTTAAATACCTAAATATTATTCTAACGGTTATTAATACTTACCTTACAAAAATGAAAGGCTGTCAGATAAGTTGTATTGTGTTTGTGCATATAAATTACTTAAATAAATATTCTACACTTTATTTGATTTATCATTAGGTAATTTAAATAATTATGTTTGGTTTCACGTTAGTCCGTTATCAATACAATAGGGATATAGGGCGCATCTACACTGTAAGGAGCGATTGCATTCGGGATGTTTTGGTTGGTACAAACCGGAGCGATTGCGTTCCACTGACGATACGTCAGACGCGATTTATTGCAGCTGCCCGTGGCGATCTTAAATTTACATTTTCAAATACCGCGCCAGTTTGTTCCAACAAAAAAGAAATATGATGAAAATCGGGGTAATTTACGTCTGCTAGTTAAAATGTCCAGTAGACAAAATGTGAAAACGTCAAGAGTTGATATATCTAATTTGTCAGAATACCTAAGTTCCTAAACGCTAGTTTAATAAATTGTCATAGTGCATAAGGTATGTTAAAATGTTACCATGTTAAGAAAAAAAATTACATTTACGGTGATAATTTGTATACTTCATCATCATCATCATCATCATCAGCAGCAGAAGGTTTCCACTGCTGAACGCAAGCCTCCCCAACTTAGACCGTATTTTTGACCGATATTTTCATGCCGTACGTGAATCATGGTTATGTGTGAACATGTCTTTAGTTTGAGTCATAGGTCTATTGTATATTATACCTACCGTAAGTGAGTTTTACTCCGAGATTTCACATAAAATGTCTCACAAGGCAACGCTCTTGCTTCCGTGCGCTTTTCTTATTAAACGTAGGTAATTAAATACCTACATAAATCAATCGAAATCTTTTGAAAATAATTTAAAAGTAGTGGATTTTATCAAAATTGAATATATAGCGAAAATATTGTAAGCCAACGCGTGTTTATTAACAAAACCTAATATATATTGTAACTGTTGTCATGGAACACTTACGTAAGTACATAATACTTAATTAAGCAAATTAAACTTTATTTGTTTGTCTTTCATATCAAAGTAGCGTGGCGTTATCAATGCAGATAAAGTCCATATTCATAACAACTTAATTTTCCTATATACAGACCCTACGGTTTAAATCGGGTTTGAATTTCTCTGGAAATGTGTATATTTTCTGACAGGTTAAAAGTTAAAATTTCTGAAATAGCTTGTATTAAATTAAATTAATAAATTACAATAAATTTTTTTCGGGGTACTAGACTCATGTTTGGTAAATATTTATGATTTTTATACCAGTATCGCCTGCTTAGCGTAATCTACAGATTAATTTGTAAAGGAAAAATTTGAAAGTATTTTTTTCCTTTTTCTTGTTTGGTAATTGAATTAATTCAAACCGATAATACTTTTTTAGCTATTCATACTTACCAGTGTTCTTAACAATCCTACATTACTAGTAATACGGTTAATTTTAATGTCTTGATAGTAGTAAGTTGTGACATATAGCCCGTCATAGAAATTATTTTGTAAGATCGATTGGAAGATAGCTTATAATATAGTAGCTTAGTTTCCGCGAATCGTCGCGGAAACTATTCAAACAGCTAACAACCATCTTTTAACCAGTGGAGTGTCGACATATTGCATAACAATGGATCACAAATGACAACGTACACCTGACACGTCATGGTTTAACACGAGATGCCGTTTTCAAGCCAATATAATTCCTAAACGATATCATTCCAAATTATTATAAATTAATGTCATTGTCTCTAAACATAATTTCTCTTCTTTCAGCCATGAATTCAGCAGGCGCTGTGAAGTTCATCAAAACGATACAGAAGGCCTTCCAGGTCATAGCAGTTCTTCAGCTCACCGCCTACCTCTGGCCACCACAGGCTATTGTAGAAGGTAAGACCTAAAATCATCAACAGAATAAGAAGTGGAGCCAAAAAAGGAATGCTTAGAACCTCAGTCTTTTGCACTTGACTATGACAAAACTGTTTTATATTTCTGTGCTCCACAGAATAACTAACAGTACTAGCGTTGCTTATGCTTATATAGCGTAATGCTTATACAGAGTGATTGGTTCGTAGACCGTATCCTTTCAGGGTGAGTTTAATTTAACAGGCCTTGGGCTATCTTTTAAGCGTAACATTAGTTCAGCGATTTTTTTTATATTTTTGAGTTATTTAGCATTTTGTGGAAGTTGGGAAAATCCCCCGTTTTCAACCTTAAATCACTGATTTATGAACGGGTGATTTATGTACGGGGTTAACTAATAAGTTTTTGGTTTTAATTACATAAAATAAACTTCAATGACTCTACAGACACTTAAATTTAATCATAATTAACCATAGTTTTTTAAAAACAGTGATTAAACGTAAATCATTTTTTCCTGAAAATATTGACCCTGGCATGAAAGTTGATTTATCTCAAAAAGTTGACTGAAGTTTTTTTTCTGTAAATTATTTTAAAAAGGTCCTTTTCAACGGCATTCTAATGAGATACCATTTATCAAAAAATATTGATAGCTTTCAAAGATACTCCCAAACAAAGATGTCTACTCCCTCATCGACACATGAAATCATCCATGTAAATACTTGATACCACGATCAACGTTAAGCCATAAAGCGAGAGTTAGGGCAACCAAGTAGTGATAAACTAATTTTTATGTATCTATGGACTCTCTTTAATGCACAGAGTCTACCGTACGAGTTGAAATTGGACAAAATCCCTGGTAAATAACACTTAGTATTGTTGATGGCAATTAAACAATTGCTTTTTTTTCTTGTTTAATAACCAACTCAAAACGGCTGAAATATTACATCTAATATTGTCCATCCAAAGGTTGCCTGGAAGAGATCGCTTTTAGTAATAAGGCCGCCTATTGTAATACCTACTACAGATATTATGTAACATTTATTAAGTAATTATGTGGTATACAATAAAGAGTGTTTGTATTTGTATTGTATTGTATTGAGCCAGGAAGCTCATATCATAAATACCTACTATTTTAAAATGTTATTGAAAAATATGATATACCCCTATCACCCCAAAATTACAGCGACTCTTTGAAGGAAATAGGTACATACTCATTAAAAGGTAATTTAATGTTGTAGTTATTTCATTTTATTTATTTCCGGTTGAGCACCCATGCTGAAAGATTTTTAAACAGCCATTAACATTCAAACAAACACATTAATAGGTTTGACTATTTATTATGATGTACTTACTATTTGCTTTTGTTTTAGGTATGTATTTTTTTTAAACAATTGTCTGTTTTAATTTTAGAATGATTAGTTTTGTTATTTAATAAGTGATAAAATGTAACGCATTAAACCTATTCTGTAATGTTATGTTTTATGTTAAATGGTAATAAATAAATAAATATATAAATAAATAAATAAATAAATTGTTAATTTTTATGATCATAGGTAATAAGGACTATTGAGAACTCCTTTTTTACATTAAGTATTTAGTATTTTTTTAATCATATAACTTTTTTTGTATTCTGACTTTTTTAACTTGTAAAAGTGCTAACAATATCCGGTTTGCAATAAATTATTTTACTGCGACTTTGACTTTATATAATGTAGGCAAAGAAGGCGCTGTATAATTACAAGATAAGTAGGGTGGGCTGCAATTGGTGATGACCGCTAATGGTATGATAACGTTTAGTGCTCATAATTATAAATTATTAACTTAGCTGGTCGCACTATGTGTGCTTATAGGGTGGCTTAGGGTTGGAACAAATCAGCCGTCATGATCACACTCTTATGCGGCCTACTACCGACGTACTCGGTAGTGTGAAACAATTGGACCAACCGTTTCAACATTTAGATTACCTATTACATGTCTCTACATACAAACCTACTGATATTATAAATGCGAGCTCAGTGTTGAAACGGACCATTTTCCATGAAATTGAATGTGCAAACATACTGGATATTTTTTAACCTAGAAAATTGTGCGGTTCCTTGAGTCTGAATATTGCTGTTATAGATGGAGCCACGTTCGACTTTATTGTGGTGGGAGCGGGGTCAGCCGGCAGTGTCATCGCTGCCAGGCTCGCTGAGGACAAGAAGACCAGAGTGCTGCTCATCGAAGCTGGCGGTGATCCTCCGATAGAATGCAATGTTAGTCATCATTTTTTTCAATGTTCTTTTACCAATTATCACATAAAGTATGTTTCATGAAACATTTAGTAACTTTATGACGACTAGTGGTGATTATTAGTAGGTTAAAGGGGATTTTGAAAGTTCAGGTCTCAACTATGGAAAAAAACAATAGAACAACAGAACCAAAGATATCCAAGAAACCAAAAGAACAGACAATAAGAAATAAAAACAAAAATATCCAATAAACCAAAAGAACCAAAGGAAAAATATTAAATTTGTTATTTATTTATGAATATTTAATTTACAGATTCCAAGCCTTATGATATATTTGGAGAAAAGTCACGTTGATTGGAACTACACGACCGAAGACGACGGCTACACTCAGCAATGCCACAACAATCACGTCGCTGATCTAATGCTGGGCAAGATGTTAGGAGGCACCAGTGGCCTGAACTACCTACTCTTCTCGGAGGGCCATTATAGAGACTACGATCACTGGGCTACAGCAGCAGACGATCAATCCTGGAACTGGGCAGGAGTTCTACCATACTTCGTTAAAGCATCTAAACTCGAAGAAACTTCCATATTCAAATCTCTCAGCAAACATTACTATGGAAACAGAGGGTTGTTAGGACTCACAAAAGATGCACACAAAGACTTCAATGATACATATTTAGGTGCTTTCGAAGAAACTGGCAATGAGTTGGTGAATGACATTAATGGAAAGAAAACTTTAGGGTATACAAGATCTATGTACACTATTGCTGATGGCATACGACAGAGCACTGCCTACTCTTACCTGAGACCCATCAAAGATTACCCCAATCTGCACGTCTTGAAAAACACTGTAGCGAAAAAAATATTGTTTGATGACAGTAAAACCGCTGTGGGTGTAGAAGTCGTAACCGAAGCTGGGACAACAATGACTGTAAAAGCGCATAAGGAAATAATCTTATCAGCTGGTGCTGTAAATGGCCCAAAGCTTCTCATGCTTTCTGGAATAGGTCCCAAAGAGCATTTGGAAAGTAAGGGCATAAATGTACTTTCTGATCTGCCTGTAGGAAAGAACTACCAAGATCATATCGCAGTAATAGTAATCCACAATATGACGAAGTTAGAAGGAACAATCAAGCCAAGGGATCCTCGAGAGTATCCTGCCCATGTCGTCACCGGTTACGTCAACTTAGACAGATCCAAAGATTTCCCTATATATTCCACTGTGAGTTTCGTCAACTACGCGAAATACTTGGTACAGTTCTGTACAGTGACGTATGGGCTACACGATGAAATATGTGACGCCATGTTTGCTGCTCCGAACACCAATCAAATGCTCTTCACAGTAGTGACAAATCTCCGACCTAAATCACGTGGTGAGGTTCTTTTGCGAAGCGGAAATTATATGGATGCACCTATAGTTAAAACTGGTTACTACTCTGAAAAAGAGGACTTGGAAAATGAAGTCAAGTTTATAGAAGACTTTGTTCGTATTACGAATACGTCTAATTTCCAAAAAGCTGGTGGAGAGCTGGTGGATCCAAAGTTAGCCAGCTGCTCTACATTTGAGTTCGGTACCACGGACTATTGGCGTTGCTATGCCATGTGTATGATGACCACGAGGAGGCATTATGTTGGAACCAATGCCATGGGAATGGTTGTGGACAGCAGATTGAAGGTCAAAGGTGTGAATAAACTGAGAGTGGCCGATGCTAGCATCATGCCAATCATTACCAGTGGTGACACAAACACACCAACTGTGATGATTGGTGAGAAAGCCTCAGATATTATCAAGGAAGATAATAAAATGAAGATCTGATGCTAAATAATATTGTGATTAAATAATAATATGTCAAGTTTTAAGCTGATCGTCCACCGCCAGCTAACTAAGTTAGTTTAGATAGTTGAGTTAGTTTTTCATACATCTGGCATAGTTTGCGGTGGACGCACATGTAATGTATGAAAAACTGGCTCAACTATCTAAACTAACTTAGTTTAGCTGGCGGTGGACGATCGGCTTTATAGTTACCTACTTTTAAATAAGTAAGTTTTAAGTTAGTTAATTAATGGTGTGGTGTTAAAGATTGTAGATATAAAGTACCCTTTTGTATTTGTTACTTTTATGGCTATCGAATAAAATGAAAATGTATACCGGTCAGATTTTTATTGCAGTTTAAAAAGGTCTGTAAAAACGAAAATAAGTGTTTAAATACACATAAAAATATTCCACAGTACTAATCTATCTAAAAGCAGCATATTATGTTATCTTGAAACTAACCGCTAGCGATTTATTTGTAATTTATAAACTGCCCCCACCTTGATGTTACATTTATCACTTTATGCCTCTCGAGATAATGTTCAAATTCCCGTAAGCCTCCATAGCAAGGGTTACTCAAGTCCTTGGCGTCTCTAATTCCCGGTGGAGTGACGAAAGGTAAAACTTTAGAGTGCACTAGAGTATTAAATGTTCGTTACATGCTTAGCAGTAAGTGTAGCACTTCGAACTTTAGTCTAAATTTACGTTATGGGGCCGTTTGGTACGTGAAAGGGTACTTTTGCTGCATCTTCTGTCTTGACTTTGAGAGCAACAAAAAGTTACGAGCATATCACTATATAGGTTGGTATCGTCTTTCAGGCACAGATGTAAATAAAAGAGGGTATTTAAAAGGAAGGTCAAAATAGTATTATCACAGGGTAAGCAACGCATCAGTGGCACGTCTAATAGTGTTACAGATTTCAATAGGCTACGGTGACCTCTTCCCATCAGGAGGTCCGTATGCTTGTTTGCTACCTATAGCATAAAAACGGTACACGTAGTCTCTCGTTACTCTTACAACGGTGAAGGAAAACATGCATAGTGAGTAAACGTAATGTTCAGAAATCACTGGCTGATAATAATTTTCAAACGTGAGATATACCAACGATCTAAAATTTTATTTGAAATGTGTGCTTCATGTAGAGTTCTAATATCAATCTTAGACTTCAAACTAAAAAAAAACATTATTCATAGTGTAGGTACCTCCGACGAAGGAGTCCTGTTTACAGCATGGGTTTCGAGCCTAGTGTGGGAGACAGGTGTTCCAACCCTCAATGTACTCATTCTGCCTATTTCTCAAATAAATGTCTGCTCATATTTTTTTTAAGTTTTCATTCCTTCAAAGAATAGTGTGTTGGGTTAATTCTAATAAGATGTTAACTATTTGCAACATTTTTTTTTTATTTTTTTTTTATTTTTTTTATGTGATTGAATGACGTGACGAGCTAGTCGTTCACCTGGTGTTAAGTGACACGGCCGCCCATAACAGTTGCAGTGTCACCCGGAACTTTAAAACAATAGTTTCGCGCGACACTGCACTGCGCACGTCATCCTGAGACATCACCCAGTCTAATAACATAACATTTGCAGCAATCTATAAAAAAAATATAGAGAACCACTCAAATTTGCGTCAATGTATCCTTTGAAACTTTTACAAAGACTGCGAATTTTTGCAAGAGTTGCGAGGTGTTGAAGTGAAAATTGGAAAACCTCTTATCGTATTCGAAGCACGAAAACGCTCAAAATATACTACATAGAGTTCATCCGATGAACGTTTAAGGTTGTTTACAGTAAATAGACGATCCTGCAATTGATCTGTATGCAAATGGGCTTTAATACTTGTATTCATGAAACGTTCTTCAGTGAAGCGACGTAGATTACGTAAATAAGTAGTTACCAAGTATATAGAACAAATAGTTATTAATATTTCATGTCTATCTCGTGACTAACGGCAAAGCAACTTGGTTGATAAGTCGAGGTAAACGAAAATATGTTTTAGCATGATTTAGATTCTGCGTAAACAAATAACTTAAAAATTATTAAATGCCAACATAATTATTATAATTTCGAAAGTAACTCTGTATGTCTTTTTGTTTGTTTGTTTGTTTTCACTACACAACGTGGTCTTTTTCAGGCGTCTTAGAGTAGGTAGACATGATATCTCACATGCTAAGTGATGGTGAGATTTAAGTTAGCCTAAAACAATAGCAAAAATAAAGGTAAAAGAGGTAAAGGTATATAATTATGTAAAGGTTTTGTAGATAGTTTTTAATTGCCAATGTTCAGCAGTTTAATGAGATAGTTTGCACTCTCGGAATACGAATAAGAGTACATTATAATATTTATTTACTTGCCTATGTTTATTTCCAGAGTAATTATAGTTACACAAGCTTCTGCCCGCGGCTTCGCCCGCGTGGACTATCCCTCAGAAACCGTTTATTTTTTCAGGATAAAATTAACTTAAGCTTCCTATTTTGGGAGCCATTTAAAAAGCGTCTCAATAAAGAGGTTACTTATTCATCTTTTTAATCTTTTTAAAGTGGCCTCATGCAGTGACCTCTCATGGTGACATTGTAGCCATTGTGTTGTACCTCTTGAGGTAGAAAGGAAATAAGCTTTTTTTAGATCTCTGGTAATAACTCTATTTAATGTTTTATGTATACTTTGACATTAACACGGAATAAATGTTCAAATGCCCGTGATAATCTACAGACCGTTCACCGTAACATTTCCCCTGATGTATTTATATTATTTAAAAATATGCAAGTATTATCGTAAATGTAAAGTAATATGTAAGCATTATCTAAACTTGTATGTACCCACGACAGATTAATATGTTTTACTTGCAGGGGACATCTTACGATGAACGGTCAATAACAGTTTCCAAAAAAAAAAAACGTTTTCAACCCCTTAATAATTTCAAAATGTTATTTTTATTTTAAATCATGCATATTTTTGATTTAAAAATATTATTTTGCCATTTTTGGATGTGATTAACTGATATACAAATAGTAATAATAATTACAAATTAAAAAACAAGGAACGAAGTATATGCATAGTACTACTGCTGCGTCTATATAGAAAGTGTCAACCCTTCCTATATCGTCCTTGGCCGTGTGGTCCTGCTTTGCTAATAGGACCACCACTATCTCTTCCCGTGGGTGCCGTAAAAGCCGGCAAAAGGAAAATCCAGGGAATGGGCAGCAGTATTCTTTTAGGTACATTAAAACCGTCTGCGATTCTCACCAAGCCGCCTGCTAAGCGTGGTGATTATGGCAAATCTCCCCCTATGATAAGCGTCCAAAGTGACGTTTTATGGATTCCTGTGTTCAGTAGAGGATGTCTTCCGGCTGATGTGTGATGTCATTCCTGGCAAAAAATATTGTTAATGCCATTTTTTACTTTGAATGAACTATCCGATGGAGTACATACGATCACATTTTTTTTATTTGACACAAACTAACTACTTATTTCACCCCTTTAAGGGTTGAATTACAAAGAAAACTATAAAGTACCATTTCATTTATTTTATACTTGTTTGTATGTGCCAAGTTTCAAAGCTATACAGTACGAAATGTAAGTTTATCATACAAATACTTTTTACCCGTTCATCTCATTGAGGGTAGTATTTTCAAAAACTCTTTCTTAATACAATCCTACGTCATAGAATCAATGTATCTTCAAATTTGAAGATTATAGCATTACCGGTTTTGCCTGTGCGAGAACGTCTTACGACGGGACTTTTATCTGCATTTTAACCTTTTTAAGGGATGAAATTCAAAAATTCCCGAGACCCGTATCTATTTATTTTGTATGTTCCTTACACATTCCAAATGTCAGTATGATACGGTAATTATTTTTGAAATTTTCATACAAACTTCAACAATTTTTTTAACCCCACTAAGTGTTGAATTTTGAAAAACTAAAAGGTACTATTTCTTTTATTTTTATACTTGTTTGTATGTGTTAAGTTTCAAAACGATACGTCACGAAATGTAGGTTTTTCATACAACCGATTTTTTTCCTTTTCGCCCTTTTAGGGGGATGAATTTTCAAAAATCTTTCTTAGCACGCGTTTAAATCATAAAAGGTAGCCACCCTCCAAATTTCAAGTCTTTACGTCCAGCCGTTTGGGCTGTGCGTTGTGTGTCAGTCAGTCAGGACAAAGCCTTTTATATAATAGATTAGAACATGCCATTTTTCAAATTACCTAGAAAACAGAGATTAGGTACTTACTGATGCAACATTGACAACGGCCAAACTATAGGCAAAGTAGTGGGCTGGAGCACTTGCACTGTCTATAGGCCATCGCGGCTATTATACAGTCCATACGTGTACTTCGTAGTAGGTAGTGTAGCTAGTTTAGTTTTTATTATTGTAGTAGTCAGCTTGAGTAATAGAGGCATATTGACCGTAAAAAAGGCAAAGCTATATCTTGGGCCTAATAGCTCAGATTAACATTACATACATAGTTGTGCCAAGTTGTACCTACACATTCCACGTAGCCAACTGGATCTAGGATACTTTTATTTATTAATTTTTTCAGCAGTTATCACTGTAAAAAAGGCATGAAGTTCTTGGCTTCTACTGTGACGCAATACCATCTTAACTTGGTAAGATTATAGGCTGCTAACTTATGGCTGCCAAGTTCACACCGGTCTTTTATATTTACTTAATCCAATCGTGCAAAGTGTCTAGTCGTGGCTAGTCGATGCTAGTGACTGTTTTAGAAGTTGAATAAATCGGAAGCATCATAATCGATGACATGCCCCTTCTAAAGTATTTCAACGTCAAAAGTTAACGATGCGCGCAGAATGTTACGAAAATGAACCCTTGATTAATTAATCTACCCTTCACTGGAATTTCCGAACCCCTGCCGGCAATATATTTAATCTGTATCCATAATCATCAACTTTGTTAAAAGGAAATACGTTATGTATTTTCAGTTTACATTCCAAGCGTTTTTTTCAAACTTTTCGATCATAGCTTTAATATAGGCTCTACTTTTTATGGTAATGTCAAATTTTTAGCCAAAGGTCAGTGTCGTTGTTGTCATTAGCCCGATACGTTCCTTCTGGGCCCTAATTCTCTATGAAAACAAAGATTCCACATGATAAGAAACCACGTCGTTATCGTGTCTTGTTCCACTTTACACTAAAGTTATTTTTATTTTGAATAAATATTGACATAAGTGGTGGTAACTTTTGACGTATTGATGTTTCGGAATACGTCTCAGTGGAACATTACGATTTTTAACAGTTCAAATCACGCCAATTCCAGTTTCATTTCGCGTGGTTTTGGTTTTCATTTCATGGAGAATAGATTTTTGCAGATTTCTTATGTAAGACAAGGAATTCGCGCGGTTCGAAGTAAGGAATCTTAAAGTGGTCATACAGAATTAGGGCCCTACTGGGACGCGGGCCTTCTCTCACATGGAGACTGTAGGCCATGCATGTCAAACTGAAAGTCATTGATGGGCCGCATGCATGTGGACCGTAGAACTAGTGGGCCGCAAAACCCAAAAAAAACTAGATCGTTTATTTCAATTTTAATTTTTATGACATCTAATTATCTGTAAGCGAGTGAGAACTCAATCGATGTCAATAGATAAAAACCAGTAAACAACGAAAACTTATCTTCTTGGAGCTTAAGATCTTGAAAACGCCTTTCAAATTCTGCTTGTCATTTTATTTGTCAGTATAATATACTTATTATTTCCTTATTTTATTTAGACTCTTGGTTTTCCTGAAAGGAGGCTGTTCTTAAAATTGGATCGGGCCGCAAATGAGTGCATTGAGGGCCGCATGTGGCCCGCGGGCCGCAAGTTTGAAATGCCTGCTGTAGGCCATAACCCACCACGCTGGTAAGTGCTATGACACATATTCTCGATTTTTGTTGTTTTAGTCAGTTTTCCTTTACCCTGGTGCAAATTACTCATAACTTGAAAAGGACATATTCGGGGATAAGCTGGATTCAAACCTGGTTGCGTCGGTTTGAAGGTCGCACAGTCTACCACTAAGTCGATAAACCAAAAAGTAACCAAGTCTGAAATAACCAAAAAATTTAAACACAGACTCAACGTATTAATAAAATCACAGTTAAACTCCCGCAATTTAATCCAAGCCATAAACACATTTGCTATCCCTATTTTGACATACTCATTTGGTATTATTAACTGGTCAAAGACCGATCTAAAGCGTAAGCAAAGCCTAATCAACACTACTCTAACAAACCATCGTAAACATCACCCGCGTTCATGTGTGCAAAGAATGACACTCCCAAGAAACGAAGGTGGTAGAGGACTCATTGATATAGTTAACCTACACAATAAACAGATAACCACCCTAAGAAATTACTTTCACAGTAAAGCAGAACACTGCCGATTACACAAAGCAATAGCGGAAGCTGACAAACGTATTACTCCACTTAACTTACATGACAGAAACCTTCAACCTAGCGAGCACATAACATCAAACAACGACAAAATTTCAACCTGGAGTCAAAAGTCTTTACACGGCAGACACCAACATGAACTTGACCAACAACATGTAGACAAAAGTGCATCAAATGCATGGCTGCAGCGGGGAGAGCTTTTCCCTGAAACGGAAGGTTTTATGTTAGGCATACAGGATCAGGTTATTGATACTGGAAACTACCAACGATATAGCCTCAGAAACTATACAACATATTACAGGAGCATGTAAATCCATAGCTCAAACAGAATATAAACATAGACATGTCCAAGTAGCTGCAATAGTACATCAGACCCTAGCATATAAATATAAATTAGTAAAAGACAAAATACCTTACTACAAATATAAACCTGAAATTGTCCTGGAAAATTCAAACTACAAACTCTATTGGGATAGAACCATAATAACCGATGAAACGATTCATTACAATAGACCCGATATTACAATACTGGACAAACACAAGAAAGTAGTATATCTCATAGACATTGCCGTTTGTAACACGCACAACCTCACTACAACTCACACTGAGAAAGTAGCAAAATACACAGATCTCTCAATAGAAATAAAAACACAATGGCACGTAAACACCACCAGGACGATACCCATAATTGTCTCTACTACAGGGGTTATACCAAAAACTTTACACACAGGTTTAAAAACTTTAGGGATCCCTCCAAAAAGCTACATCCTACTGCAAAAAGCTGCTATCTTAAACACTTGCCGAACAGTACGTAAGTTTCTGAATAACTGCTGAATCATAGTTGTATTTGGGAATGATTATCATGATGATGATGATGATGATAATTATTGTATATATATATGTATATTTGCACTTGGCTTCGGCCCGTGCTCTGCTTACCTCCTAAGTAGTTGTGGGAGAGAAACGTTATTCGTTACAACAAAACTAATAATAATCATGCAATCTGTTATGGGGATCCGTGCAGCTTAACATCAAATGAACGACTAGCTCGTCACGTCATTCATTTACATAAAAAACACATCAAGAAACATATAACATCATACATTAGCCTCCTTTATCGCACTTGAGTTAGCGATAAGCTTGAAGGAAGACAATTATTCTATGAGGTTATAGCTATCTCTGTAACAAATTGAATAAGTTACTGTTACGGAAATCGCAATAAAGCAAGTTAAACTAACTTGCTTTATTAACTTAGTTAGTTAACACTAGAGCTCTCGCTGGGTTATGTAAATCATAAACTGATACCACCCTTTCAGTAAAATACACGTGCGTAGTAAGATTATAAAACGTAGTAGGTACCCTCAGACTCTATTACAGTTAGGTCGCTGTGCTGTACTGGCACTAAGACCCACCCTCATTGAAATATTCAGATTGGTGACGAAACAATACCTAATTAATCATAATTATTCCACAGCTATTCAACAGATTCCGCATTTTTCAAAGAGACGAATTCAGACCATGAGCTTCTATTCCGACAGATGAAGTTATTCGTGGAATCTGCAGGCGGGTGTGAGTGAACATTCGCAGACGCTAGTCGCATGGATGACTAGCTTAAAATGTGATCCATTGGGTATTTGGATAGATGGTAGCTCTGCATACGCACAATTGAATAGCAATGTATAGCAAACAAGGTTTACTATTATATTTTTGTTCACCACACGACTAAATCAGCATTTACTTCATACAGTTGTTTTTCACCACGTTTCTCCTAATTTTAAGCAGAAATATGGTCGATGAAGTTGCACGCTCGCCTATTAAGACGATGACAGCATCCAATGCGAACACGTTTATTACAGCAGTCGAACATAGAACGTACACTTTATTATATAGGGTCGCTTTTTGCGTAGCAAAAATAATAGCGATTCCGTTGCGTTGCGCGTCGACTTTTCCGTTCTCCGGTACAAATAATTAATTATAAAAGAAATACCAATTGTTATAAAAAAATAAGTTAATAGTTGGATGCATTGAAACATAACCTATCACTATGATTTATTTCAATGGGGTATCTAATTATAATATAACATTTTTTGGCATTTGATTAATTTTTTAGAAGACACTTCATGATTTTTTTCTATCGAGAAAACTTTTCGTAAACTTATTTTGATTTCAACAGTTGCAAAGAAGATAATATATGACCAGTATGTTTTTTATGGTTAAATGGGCATTCGTTTGACAACAACTCACCTGATGGGAAGTGACGAAGTTGTCTAAGGTGGAGCACGTTTGCCCATGAGATGCCCATTCACTCCTGACTTGAAAAGTCCCAGGTATACCTATATAGGAGGAAACACTGTAGCTAGATGAGCATTCCATTCCTTGGCCGTTCGGACTATGGGTGACTCAGCAAACGCTTAATGCGGACTTGTGGTACACTAACGACGTAAGGATGTGAAGAATCAGCAAGCCTTGTAGTTCTATGGTGGAACGGGGATGACGGAATGAGCTGATGAAGTGCATGCGCACGCTCGCCAAAATGTAACCGATAGAAGACCGACAGACCGGTGACCTTGCGTCTGTGTTCAAGACTTTCAATTCTCCCTTTAACAATTAACATGCATTTTTTTTCAATTTGGTATATTAAATACTTTATGAGAAAATTACATTCGAGTTAGGTCGGTTGGGTCTTCAGCACCTTAAGAAACCTGTTTTACTCTCCTCTTGAAAACATCCAGGTTATAGCTATAGGAACCGGAAGACGCAGCGTTAGGCCGGCTCCCCCACTAGGTGGACCGACGACGTCAGAACCGCGGGGAGCCGATGGAGGCAAGCATGTTCAGCAGTGGACGTCTTCAGGCTCATGATGATAATGATGATGATAGCTATACTACCTATGGCTGGATAATGGCTAGCTAGCTTTGCAGCACAGCAGACATCACGGAAACAATAGAAAAGCGGCATTCTCCATCTGCCACTGCCACTGTATTGTTCATAGACTATGTCACATGACTTATTGTGAGTAATTAACGTAATCAATCTCCCGCCAAGCTGCGTAACTCGTACCCAACTGCGGCGTTCAATTAGCATCTATCACACTGCTTGGGAATAACTGTTAATATCCCTTTATTGAAGCTAATGGTTTTAAACAAAACAAAACGATTCGTTATCAAGGCTATGCCACATTCGCCAAGGTAGATGACTAGGTATATATACTGGGTGGCGCAAAAGTAAAGACCCTATTTGGTTCAGCTATAACATTTTTTCTAAATTAGAAAACTAGATTTAGGTTTTTTTAAATGTATATTTGTGCCATTAAATTTCGTACCATTAGGATTTAAAGATGATGTCTTTTAAATGGTGACCTCCAGAGTTGATACACATTTGAGCCCTATTTATGACATTTTGCATAACTTGCCGTAACACTTCCTGCGATATGTTCGTTATTTCTTGACGAATGTTTTCTTTTAGAGCTGCGAGAGTCTGTGGCTTGTTCACATACACCCGAGATTTCAAAAAACCCCAAAGAAAGAAGTCTGGACTGGTCAGATCGGGTGATCTTGCAGGCCAAGGCAAATCGCCAAAACGAGAGATAACTCGGCTTGGAAAAGCGTCCCTCACTAAGTCCATAGTGTCGCGCGCTGTGTGTGCCGTAGCGCCGTCTTGTTGAAACCAGATGTGCTCCAGCCCCAATTCGTCCAAACTGGGTATCAAAAACTCACGTAACATGGTTCTGTAGCGTTCTCCAGTGACAGTTATCGCATTGCCTCCAGCGTCTTCGAAAAAATAGGGTCCGATCACTCTGTCAACACAGATGCCACACCATACAGTAACTTTTAGTGGGTGTAGAGGTGTTTCTTGAATAATGCGCGGATTATCAGTGCCCCAGAACCGAGTATTCTGCTTATTGACATGCCCTGAGAGATGGAAATGCGCTTCGTCACTCATAACCAATTTTGAAGGAAAATCATCCTCTTCAAGGTTGAGGTTTATGACGCGCTGTCAGTAATCTAGACGAGCTCGGTGGTCAGCAGGCAGCAGTTGATGAGTCATTTGAGTTTTATACGGGAACATCTTTAAGTCTTTCACCAAAATACGCTGCAGGGTCCGTCTGGAAATGCCCAATTGCGTGGCACGTCGCCTCGTTGATGTTTCTGGACACTCTTCCACATCTTCGCGCACAGCATCGATATTTTCAGCTGAACGGCCTGTTCTTGGTCTCCCAGACTTAGGTCTATCCAATGTTGAGCCAGTTGCTTCAAGGCGTGTGGCAAAGCGTCGAATTGTGCGACCAATCGGTGCCGGACGGTGGGGAAATCGTCGACGAAATTCACGTTGTGTTCTTATCACTGATGAATTATTCCGTAAGAACATTGACACAATTATTCCACGTTCTTGGGGAGTAAAACGGTCCATGTTTATTTTCAGTGTATTTTACATTTGTTCACTACACAATTTTCAACAACAGAATGACAGAAAATGTCATATAAAAAAAATAAAAGTATTTTCTTTAGTGCCAGTACTTTTGCGCCACCCAGTATTTGCCATGAATCAAATCAAATCAAATCAATTTTTTTTATTGCAAATAGGCTATTTTTAGCACTTTTACAAGTCAAAACTAGATCATGTTTTTTAAAAATAATAAAAATTAAATTATTGTACATTCTAAGCAAGCATAATTAAACCAACTTACACAGTGCTTAATGACAAAAATGTCATAATATTATAATGATAACAACCCCATTACAATACGAGTTTGAAAAAAAAAGTTCTCTTCCCCACATCAGGTGCAAGCAATCCGGCACAATGTAGAATAGAAAACTCCGAATCGTAGCTTCGATTACATCTGTAAAGAAAAAGCTACAAGAAACTTTACAGTGTCATTTTTTGTTCCATTTTTTTTAAATTTGTTTACAACATTTATAATTTGTTCCAACATAATTAAACATACTACAAAGTAGGTAACTACATACACACCAGTGTAAGAGGAATATTAGAATGATCTTAATACAAAGATACAAGTAGAAAAAAAAAATGACATGCTATAGACACGGACCTAAGATTTCATAACATTGAGCTTGGGGCAGTCAGGCCAAGCTTTTTTGTCTGACAAATAATCATTTATTGTGTAATAGGCATTTTCATCAAATTTGACTTGACGAACGATTTAAATTTACGCATCGACAAATGTTCAACACCATCAGGCAACTTGTTAAAAAAGCGTACACACTTTCTGCAGTCTGAATCATGGCATTTTCAGTTTGTTAATGTTCCTAGTATTGAAATTATGATAGTCATAATATCTGGGAAAAGAAGTAATGTTTTTGCGAGTGTACATCAAATTTTCGTAAATGTATTGACTAGCTAGAAACGAAAGTTTTCAATCAGTGTGTGTTGCCAGTGATGACTTATGGAACTGAGACAAGGTCTCTTACTGTTGGCCTCGTTAGTAAGCTCAAAGTCGCGCAGCGAGCTATGGAGTGAGCTATGCTCGGTGTTTCCCTGCGAGATAAGCTCCGGAACGAGGAGATCCGCAGGAGAACTAAAGTGACCGATATAGCTCTTAAAGTTAGTAAGTTGAAGTGGCAATGGGCAGGCCACATCGCTCGTAGAACTGACAACCGATGGGGAAGAAAGGTTCTCGAGTGGCGACCACGAACCGGAAGACGCAGCGTAGGCCGGCCCCCCACTCGGTGGACCGACGACTTGGTGAAAGCCGCGGGGAGCCGATGGATGCAGGAGGCGAGCAGCCGCTCAAGGTGGCGTGCTCTGGGGGAGGCCTATGTTCAGCAGTGGACGTCTTCAGGCTGTTAATGATGATGATGATTGACTAGCCACTGTAAGAATATTTATCTCCTTGAAGCGTTCCCTGAGAGAGTCGCGGGATTTCATGCTATAAATAGAAAGAATGGCTCTTTTCTGTAAGACAAAAATGGATTGTATGTCCGCGGCTTCACCCCACAGTAAAATGCCATATGACAGAATACTGTGAAAATAACTAAAGTATACTAACCTTGCAGTGGCTTCATCGGTAAACTGTCTGATATTACGTACAGCATATGCTGCAGAGCTTAATCTGCTTGCAATGGTGGATATGTGAGGCCCCCACTGACTTCAATTTAGTCTACAGTTATGCCAAGGAACGTGGTGGATTGTACCAAATCTAACGGCTCACCATTCAGTTCTATATTTGTAGGATACCTTCTACCATTGAGTAGCATGAATTTTATACATTTATTTGTTTTAGAATTTAAAAGCAAATTGTTTTTAGTAACCAGTGAAATTGCTTTGTTGACGTCGTCAAATTCTTTGATAGATCGGGCAACCTTAAAAATAAGAGACGTATCATCAGCGAACAGAACAATATCACATAGATTCTTTACAAAAAACGGAAGATCGTTAATATAGGCGAAAAATAAGAATAGCAGCGTTTTACCTGAAATAAAACGCATATTAAAATACTTACCTTACTGGAACCTTATATTGAGAATAGCATTTCCGTTTCCGTCGATTTCCTGCCAGTTTTTCCGAACTTTTATACCTCGTTTCCTGTAAAGTGGCGCCACCTGGCGGATGCGCAGCATTTTAGTTTACTTGGAAAAGTGCAGCGCCATATTGGATCATTGGCTCAATTTTCACCAGGCAGAAGTTAAGTGAAAGGTTCCAGTAAGGTAAGTATTTTAATATGCGTTTTATTTCAGGTAAAACGCTGCTATTAAATAACTGTACCGTTACTGGAACCTTATATTGAGACGTGTTTGTTATCGCCTGGTGACGCCACTTTTAAAATAATTAAGTATTTAGATCCTTATTAAAATAACGCCAATGTGATGTGATGTGGCTTTTATGTGAAACACAGTAGATAAGTGTGGTTTTCTATTATGAACATTCAAATATAATTATATATTACATAACAAGAAGTGCAGTGAATAATATTCACACTAAGGCAATTTAGATTGTCAATTCAGCATTACGAATTGTGTTACAGATTGTAAATCATCGTATATGTTATTACCACTTCATGCCGGTAGACCTGATGAAATGTATTTAGCTGCTTGCTAATTGCCCTGCGCCAAAACTTGATTGAGAGAGACTTTGTCTAAATATTTTAATACTACTGCTGATGCTTTGAAGATGTGGTTTGATGCCAGCCTCTTCAAACAGAGTTTTATCTCAGCCAGATACTGCTGTGCGCGAGGTGGTTTTGCAATACCTTCCTCTGATGAAATAAAACCTGACGTTTTATATTTCGTTTTTTCTATCCAGAATCAAGCATTAAGATTTTTACTGTTTACATGGCTATCTAAAGCAAAAATATAAATATTATATATTCGACAGACTTCAACCTTACACAATGATTAAAATCTTCTCTCAACAATGCTTTGTCTGATATTTTCAGAACAAAGTTGTAATTGCAAAATGATGCGATGCCTGAAATCAATTGCTTTTGTCTAATAGGTACAACCATATAAATCAGCTGGCATTCCATCATCATAGTACCTCAAAGCTTTTGGATAAGCCTAAAAAAGAGCATGAGAGCTTACTGACTGGATCTTTCGAGATACAATGCAAGGTGAAAACGATATGCCTACGACAGAATAAAAATAGTTCTAGCGTAATTCCGGTTAATACTCTTTCAAAGCTGGCCTTCCCTGTCAAGGAGAGGGTGCAGGTCACGATCCACCACGCTGGCGAAGAGTGAGTTGGTATGTAAATTTCCGAGCTATGACATGCGGTTTTACGTCACAAACTTAAGGAAACCATAATTTTTTAGTTTAAGTTAGGAATCTACGGTTCCGTCACCTTGGGCCACCCCGTATTTTCAAATTTCGTGAGCTGAATGCTCCAACTGTTCATGATTCATAAGTCGTTCAAGATCAACCATGCTTCAAGTGCTCGGGCATTGAGATTTCCAAGTTTTCACATCTCTGTGGGCTTAAACATCACAATCACGTCATTTGGCCGATGTTGGTGAGTCAGGTCAGGACTCGAAAAATGGTCATGGAAGCGCCCATGTGAGTAGATAGTTCTGTTTAACACTGATAAAGACACAAACTAGATAGCGATACTAACGTATTATATACTCACAGACCAGGTAGTGGATACTACGTATACTGATATGAGACGCAAAAATAGGGATTACCGGTTCTCACATTTCGTGTCAGAAAGTTTAACACAAGACGGGCTGTTCCGAACTCCCAACCATAGATAATACAATACTAGGACGCACTATACTTACCAGTACCTAGTCTGAATTAAACAAACCCGTTGTTTTTAATTTCATTATTTCTACACTGGCCAGTATTATTAGCAGGTGCCACTCTGGAGGATGGCGATGCAGCGATAGATGATCGGCATGACTTGCATTCAGCATGAAGTATATTCCTGGACGTATCATGACATGAGTGTATTTGATGCTGATCTAATACTTGCAAAAGTTTATTTAGCATCTCTATAGTTCCATTATTGGGCGACCTGGCAGTTTTGTTGTCGCTTGTCGCATTTATTGGAGACTGAACTGGCTCGAATTTACTGGGCCGGGGCAAGGCAATGATATCTTACCTGTAGGTATGTTGTACGCCCGCCAAAACTAACAAGAAGAGTTCAGGCTATTTTGCCCTGCCGTGCCGTCATCACTACCAGTCTTGCACTCCGAGTGTCCGGCAACACATCGCCGCCAATTTGATAAAAAATATGCTGATAAACGTCGTAACGAAAATTGCATTCTTGTCTCTTTCTAACAACAGTGGCGTATATACTCTCCATACTCCACAAACTTCATAATAAACATACGTAGGTATGTATAGGTGGCTTCTAGTTAGTTTTTAAAGCAGTGTGGTTCGACTGTAACGTCTCTATATTTCCAACTCACTGGGGCAAGGGCGTTGCTCGCTTGCAGTTCATAGACCACTCAAATCGTTAAGAATATCTTTCGGTAGTTAAAGGTTCCTCAACGTTTATTTACGGTTAAACAAAACACGAGGTACCTACCACAACAAGCAATATTTATTTTTCTAAATACCCGACTATTTATTACTATTTATTTATACTAATATTTCTTTGCTGACAAGGATCAGCGCAAAATTTTTACTATTCTGACGAACCGCAGTGTTCATGTATTCATTTCAGAAAAAATATATATAGTCGAGAGAAATAGCAAAACTACTATGTCCCATTTTTCTTGCAATAATTGAGCTACCCAATTGTAAGAATCAAAGTTCTTTTGGTGCTGTGCTCAGACACAATGGCAAGAAGGTCACCTCTTACAGTTCACAAGGTGCAAAAGGCCCATCTGTATAAAACTGTATATTTTCAAAGGGATGCTCAACATAAACTTACTTTCACACCCAGTCCTGATTTGGTTGCAAGAAGTATGGAATACAATTCATGTATATCAGGTGAAATGGTGCGGCCATTATATTAACGCTTTAAGGTTGTAGGTAATTATAGCGGACGGACTGATCTATCCAACTTTGATATTTGAAAAAGAGAGGAGAGGCAACTAAAGAAGGTTATCTGCTACTTTTGGAATGCCCTTTATTTTTATAGATTTTATGAACAATTACAGACAGTTGTTCTGAGAAAATAAATTTATGTATGGATTAAATGCATATGTACGTGTATCAAAGAATTGTATTTGATGCTCTTTAATTTTAACTTCAAAATCATTCCTGCTAGGTGATCACGAAACTTCTATTACAATCTATAGAAACCCCAATTTGTTTGGATTTGACAGTTTCAATAAATGGTTTACGTGTATAATTACTAAGGAAGTTTTCCAAATTAGGAATTAAAATACTCTTGTTGCATTGCAATCAAAGTTCCATGATCACCTCATAGGTGTGTGTGCTCATTTCTGCACAATTCTGCTCATTTCATACCTTGGCTGATTTGGAAATGTTTGAGTTATTACTTCTCTCTGAAGGAGTGTCTGAGCATTTGTACGCTCTTTGCTACTTTTACGAGCGGGCTGCGAGCCCCGGTTGTGAGCCTAGCTCAGTGCCAGTTACAATGGCTATTTGAGGATTGACCTCAGGGAGGGCAGTTCCTGTGATACAATCCTGCGAGGATAGATCATTGTAAGTTTGTTATGACAAATTTTGCTCATTGCATGTGATAACATCCCGTGAGGATGGCTATTCAATTTAAGACAAACTTTACTTTAGTTCACAGTATGTGATAGCATCCTGCGAGGATGACTCATTGTAAGTTTTAAAAGACAGACTTTAATTCACAGTATGTGATAGCATCCTGCGAGGATGGCTCGCTGTAAGTTTTAAAAGACAAACTTTAAATCATAGTATGTGATAGCATCCTGCGAGGATGACTCATTCTAAGTTTTAAAAGACAACTTAATTCATAGTATGTGATAGCATCCTGCGAGGATGACTCATTGTAAGTTTTAAAAGACAAACTTTAATTCACAGTATCTGATAGCATCCTGCAAGGATGGCTCATTGTAAGTTTTAAAAGACAAACTTTAATTCATAGTATGTGATAGCATCCTGCGAGGGTGGCTCAGTGTAAGTTTGGAAAGATAAACTTTGTTCATAGTATGTGATAGCATCCTG
Organism: Ennomos quercinarius; assembly: GCA_910589525.2. NCBI lineage: Eukaryota > Metazoa > Arthropoda > Insecta > Lepidoptera > Geometridae > Ennomos > Ennomos quercinarius. The sequence continues at coordinate 16,642,668 of OU342499.1, read as the reverse complement.
CGAGGATGACTCATTGTAAGTTTTAAAAGACAAACTTTAATTCACAGTATGTGATAGCATCCTGCGAGGATGGCTCATTGTAAGTTTTAAAAGACAAACTTTGTTCATAGCATGTATGTATAACATCCTGCGAGGATGGCCCCTTGTAGGATTTTAAAGGATAAACTTTGTTCATAGGATGTAATAACATCCCGCGAGGATGGATCATTGTAGGATTGAAAACGGCATACTTTGCTCACATCATGTGATTGCATCCCGCGAGGATGGCTCATCGTAATTGGTAAATTTGTAAATGACAAATTTTGTTCATAGCAGTAACACATATCCAGTTCCATGCGATGGAACGACAGGCTTTTGATTGCAAGTCGCTAAAGGTGGAATTCTGTCTACCGTAGTGTAACACGCAATCTGCCAAAACATCTATACAATCTATTATTATGGTGATCAGTGTCAGAGAGACTTAATGGTATCTTGGTTCTGATATAACTCTAAATATTTTATAATTATTATAGGTTAGGTGACGAAAGGTGTCATATTTATATACCCATCGACTGATGTTTGAACAAGAACACTACCCAGTCACTGAGATCGGTTAATATTTTTACGTAGTCAAATGCTGACGTTTTGCATAGGGACAATTCAACATTATAAATAATTCATAATGACTATGACTGTCACTCTTAGGATTACGAAATTATCTTCAAAATCGATATCCTCTAGTATAACTTGAGATGACATGACATGCATTATCTATAAAACCTACCGAGGTACTTGTAGTAAGAAAATAAGAAAATTGTTATAAAGCTCACCCCTGCTTCATATGGCTGGAACGCTTGTAATTCTGTGGCTGGAACCTTCGCCTCTGTTTGTTGCCTGAGGACGACAAACCTGAAGAGCTGCTGTCGCTGCTGCTGCAGCTAGATCAGCTTCGGTGCCGCTCTTTAGCAGGGCTTGAATGGCAGCCTGCTTTCGTTATCCGTGTGCTCTGTAACTTCAAGTCCATAATAAAACTACTGTAAGCACTACGAAAGATATATACACTGGCTATTTAAAATTTAAACTGTAAGTGTCGAACGGCAAAAGCCGTTTAAGCATAATGTAATTGGTTTACTTACCAAGTGTGGGTACCACTTACTTTTTCAATTTACTTACATATTCACTTTCACTATAATATAATTAAATAATAATGTGAAGTAAAGCTTATAGAAAATACACTTAATAACCTTGCAACTCGCGCAGAGCCAGAGCTGCTGCGCACAAGTTGCTACGACGGGAACTCAAACGCCAATGATCCAATATGGCGCTGCACTTTTCCAAGTAAACTAAAATGCTGCGCATCCGCCAGGTGGCGCCACTTTACAGGAAACGAGGTATAAAAGTTCGGAAAAACTGGCAGGAAATCGACGGAAACGGAAATGCTATTCTCAATATAAGGTTCCAGTAACGGTACAGTTATTTAATGGTCCTAATATTGAACCTTGCGGGTCCATGTATTACCAAAGGCACAGCGCGCCAATGTATTGTTCCCTAGGTATATTTTTGGCAGTTTTTGTATTATTGGCAGTCAGGTAAAAAGAAGTTAAATAGACTTCACAAAACTGGCTTGTCATATTTAGAAACTAGCTTTTGCCCGCGGCTTCGCACGCTTGTATTGTGTTATTTCTACGTTTAGGTACTCTAATAATAGATCATGCATTTTCTATATACCAAACAACAAATCCACTAAATCTTTTCGGAGCTGAGCACGTATTAGCACACGTGTAAAATGCATTAACCTATACGACGCGTACATAGTTAATTTTGTTAATACTATTTAGAAATTACAAATACTTAAGTACACCACTGTAAAAGGAGTCGACATTTATATGTCCACTATTTTCCACGTTGTCTCATTTCACTGCACTTTCAACATAGCGGAGGGAGTGAGGAAATAACATGTGTACAAAGCTCCAATCAGAATCGCTTTTGCAAAGAATGTTTCATTTTTAGGGTTCCGTAACAGTTTTGAAATAAAGAAACCCTTTGTGGCGAAGTTGGGCATAACATGACAAGTACGTCTCCACACTATCATGCCTGCCTAAGGTTCCATTATAGGTTAGGTGTAATGTACATCATCATCATTCATCATTAACAGCCTGAAGACGTCCACTGCTGAACATAGGCCTCCCCCAGAGCACGCCACCTTGAGTGGCTGCTCGCCTCCTACATCCATCGGCTCCCCGCGGCTTTCTCCAGGTCGTCGGTCCACCGAGTGGGGGGCTGGCCTACGCTGCGTCTTCCGGTTCGTGGTCGCCACTCGAGAACCTTTCTTCCCCATCGGTTGTCAGTTCTACGAGCGATGTGGCCTGCCCATTGCCACTTCAACTTACTTACTCTAAGAGCTATAATAATAAGAGCTATAGTATAATGTACGCCACAAATGAAATGTTACAGAGCATCATTGAAAGGAATAGATGAAACAGTTCTTATTTTTACTTATTAGGTGAGAGTCGCCTTTGATACCATGAAAACACCGAGAGCCACAGCTAAGTGGTAGGATCCTCTCACCAACGAGTGAAGTCATTATCAGATGCGAACTTACTTCTCCTCACCTTAAACCTTCAGGACCCGAAGGTCCCGAAGGAGGGTCCACCAGCCTTCCCCATTTGACCCGCCCTTACCACTGTACAAAACTCTTTCTAATTCCTCTTTATTTCCCTTTCAATAAGACTCACATCAAAAGTTAAACTCTCATCACAAGGTAACTCTTTGATCACAAGTAATCTTAGTTTTTAGATCTAGTTTAGTTTAGTATACTTATTATTATATGTTATCTAAGTTTTTAAATAAATCGTGTTATAATTTTGGAATATAAAAAGTAATCTTTGAACCACTTACCCAGCCTAGCCAGGATTATTAACAATTACCTCTCATAATTGTTTCGTTGAGGTTATTCATTGCTACACCAAATTTTCTTAATATCGTTTTACTTCATACTCGCTTCGCTATCTTTTTCTAAATAAAACCAAGGCAAGGCACCACTCCCGCCTTTTTTCTCTCATACAATACAATGTTACCAGCACAGATAACCTAAAACTCGGAATCGATTCACTTACTTACCTCTCGATTAAAATCGCATTTCGCGACACTCTTAATTCGGGTTTTATTTTTAGTGTTTTGTTTTATCTAATGAACAACTTTTATCTGATGATTGAAAAATCACGCCTTATAGTATCATACCTACTAATATACTCTTTGGTCTTATACATTCTTCACAGAGACTTTTTTCTTTAATCTGTGCCTCCAGATAAACATGTAGCACCACAGACCTGTGTGTGTGGCACAGAGTGTAGTCAATGGTTTTTTGCTCTAGTCTGTGACATATCGTAACTTACCGTAAGTAGCCAAAAGGAGTTTTGGCGGGAACGCGGAAAAGTTCACGTCGTTGCATTGTATTATTTTTCAAAACTCGTGCTTTTTCCAGTGTTAATGTTTAAAGTCGGTGGCGTTTTACGCATTAAGTGCTGAATTACGAACATGAGTGTGGGCAAGCGATATAATGTGGTGAAACGTGGTTTTTCGTGTTGCTTCCAAAATTCTATAGAAGCTTCTAGTAAAGTTGCCACCACTTTACTAGGGCATGATTTAGACTGGACTGAGACTACCTGACTTAGACTGGACTATGACTACGCAGACTGTGACTAAGACTTGACTTTACGTGAAATATTCTATCATTGTGAAAAATTACAATACTTGACACTGGCTAAATACACTATGTGTGGAGCCAAAATATAAGAGAAAAAAAAAAGTAGCCCAAAAAAAACACCAATCGGCCATGTTGTTTAAAACTCCGATTCGTTTCGTAATGAAATCTTAATAATTCTCATAAAAAAAAAATTAACGATATTTCAATTTTAATATATCCTATGTTAAGCGCCGGCTATTTCTAAGCATATTAGTGAAAACCGCATGAAAATCCATTCAGTATTTTAGGAGTTCAGTCATAACAAACAAACAAACAAACAAATAAACAAACAAACAAACAGACAAAGTGTATAAAAAGTGACTTAACGTGATCAGCGGCTAATTTTAAGCAAACCTGTGTGATTATTTTTTTGATATCTTGCAATTACAGACTTTTTTATCTCTACAGTTTTATTATATGTATAGATACTTGGATGATACATGCGTATAGTTTTTCTAATTATAATTTCTATTAAAAGTCAAAATTCTGAATAGATTTTGGTGAAATTTCTATAAGATAAAATAATTATATTTAATACTCCTTCAAATAAAAAAAGGAATGTTGCAAATCTGTTTATAAATGACGGAGTTTAGAGATAACAAACAAAAAATATAAAAAGAAAAGAAAAACACAATCGAATTGAAAACTTTCTTTTATCCGACTTTAAAAAAACTGTTAAATATAGGTCATATAAATCTGTTATGGGCAGTCGTGACGCTTAACATCAGGTGAACGACTAGCTCGTCAAGTCATTCATTTTACATAAAAATAAGATTTTTCTTCTCTTCTGATTATACCTCTCATAATCTTTTTCATGACGCACGGTTTACCTTGGTCTGCATGTCTTTGGATGCCGTCCACCCACGCATCGTTTCGGCAGGCGGCCGTAGGCAGGGTCTGCTGTTCGCCCACAGGTCCACTCCAGTCTCCAGTGTTTGTCACGTCACGTCCAACGCTGCTGTTGCATACGGGCTTGTGGCATGTGGCCAGCCAGCACAAGAAAGATGACTTGCCACTTCAATCTTTATTGCCTTTCAAATCCCGTATTTTACCATGGTCATAACATTTTTAACGAAACCAGCTGATGTCGGCCGCCATAAATCTATCGACAGATCCCGTCCTCAGGGCCTAGTCGGATGACAAATCGTGAGGGGCCAACGTACTTCTGTCAATATAGTGATGGATAGCCTGGACGGAAAGTTTGCGTTTATTAAATATATCAATCAACTGAAATTAATGGTTTTTCATATATTGTCATTTTTTATCAACCGCATATCGTATGCATATGGGATTTGGGTTGTCAGAACCAAAGAGTATAATTATTTTACTGGTCAGAATATTTGTGAAGGTAATTGGAATGGGCCCTTTAAAATAATTTGTTGATTCGTTCAAGTCGAGTTTTTTTATCTATTTTTTTTAATGAGAGATATGATGATGTCACTCAAAACCTATGACTATTCTTTTATGGGAACTCTAAAAGTCAAAGCTCAAAACTTATAAATGTTCAAACCAATAATTGAATGTAAAAATTCAGCTTTTTAATGGTTTTGGCCACAGACAATAACATCCCATCTACAGTAGTTTTGACTGAGCAATGTCCTCAGTCAAAACTGGGTTTGTCTGATTTTCACAGTCAATTAGGTTTGATCGGTTGAGTTTTGACTGTAACATAACTAGCTAGATAATAACCAATATGGTTATTGTCTATTACTGAACTCATCTATTCTGTGATGGAGTGGGTAGTATTCATAAATCAATATCGTTATCAACATGCATTGATCGTAGGTACCTATCACACTATCACACTTCACACTAATATCATAAATGCGAAAGTTTGTATGTGTGTATGTGTTACTCTTTCACGATCTAACAGCTGGACGGATTTGGATGAAATTTGGTATGGAGGTAGCTTATACATTAGATTGAAACATAAGTAGGCTAGTTTTTATCCCGAAAACGGAAACGGTTCCTATAGGACGCGGGTGAAACCACGGGGTGCTGCTAGTAGGTAAATAAATTCTCTTTATCTTGATTTTAATGAGATGGATTCGAAGTGTAAGCTCTGTTAAACAGAGAGTGTACACTTGGAGTCGATCAGAGAAGCTGTTTTTTTTTAATTTTTTTATCAACGATAGGCTAACAATTGACCACGGTCTCACCTGATGGTAAGTGACGACGCAGTCGACGACGCAACGTAGGCTCGTCAACGTCGCTGTTTCCTTATCTATACACTAGCGGCTCGCCCCGGATTCGCACGTATAGTGGTGTAGCCTATGTTACTTAGGGTGAATGTAGCTTTCCAAAGAAAGAATTTTTGAAATCGGTACAGTAGTTTTTGAGTTTACTCATTACAAACATACACACAAAAATACAAATCTTTCCTCTTTATAATAGTGGTGTAGATGGTGTAGATAATATTTTTATATAACTTTTGTTTAAACTAACTATATTATGAGTATAATTAGAACATGCTGGCAGCATTACCCCGTTGGATTGCAATGTTGATTCGTTGTGCCAGGTAAGTGCCAGCATTTTGGTCACGGGTCGCATCAACCAGGCACTCTGATAAACATTGGAAATACTATGAGCTCCCGGTCCCCACGGACCCAAGGACACCAAACGGCTCAAATATATAGCCGTCTACTACGAAAGAAAACGAGGGTGTACGTAAGTTCATTTTAAATTCAAACCTTTCCGATGGGTTGCAAATCGGGCTGCAGGTAAGTAGGTAATTTTAATCAGCCTGCAGACGTCTATTGAACATAGACTTCCCCCATAGAGCGCCACTTAGCAGCTGCTTGCCTCCTTGTGTCATTGCTCCTCGCAGTTTTGACCAGGTCGTCGATCCACCTAGTAAGCTAGGGAGCTTACGTTGCGTCATCTGGTTCGGTGATAAGTACAATAGGTAATCAATAACACCTACTAGCTGACAACCGATTTGGAAGAAAGGTTCTCAAGTAGCGACCACGAACCGGAAGGCGCAGCGTAGACCAGCCCTCCACTAGGTGGACCGATGATCTGGTGAAAGCCGCGGGGAGCCGATGTGTACAGAAGACGAGCAGCGGCTCAAAGTGGTGCTCTGTTGGGGAGGCCTATGCTCAGCAGTAGACGTCTTCAGGCTTTGCAGGTTGTGCTTTTTCTATTTGGTCATTTTAGTTCCAGGAATAATTCAGTAAACCTTACGCCAAGCTCCACAAAATCTGGACTAACGCACTCACCTGTGTGTAACTCGTAAACGTACTTTTACGGAGGTACTAAAACGGTTCATGTATTCATGTGCGATAAAAATAAAATTGTTATCAAGAACAGAGTCTAACTTTTATGCTTAGTGCGTAAGTACCTGTACAATGAAGTCTTCTGAGACATAAGGGGATTTACGAATCAATGTGAGGAAAATAGAAAGATAAAGTTCTGATTTATCGGCTAGTAGGTATATCTATAATATTCAGCATATTTTTTAAGTTCAATAATAAAGCGAGCTACTGAATGAATATGCATGCAGTGTCCGGAGTTTCATGATTGACGCTAAAGCGTCAACTGAAATTAAGCGCATGTCTCATCCCGGTGTGACAACACTGAGAATCTGAGATATGTATTATAAAAACTATGACTGGGTGCAATAAAACTGCTATCGTGAAGGTCTGAATTTCTTTTCTTTTCGTGTTTTCTTTCTGTCGTATATCGTATTTTCTGTAGTCCATCAGAGTCATCGGTAAATGCCAGTGATTTACAACTCATTGCTTGCCTATATGTTTTGTTACATAATTTTGCTATTACTTCATTTTATTACAGCTATAGGTATTTACCAAATTATGCCACGTAACTTATTCGGTAAAACCGACCAAAACCTTCTATTGCTACCAACGTAAAACTAATAAAAGCTTGTAAGTGCATTACGTAAAAAGCCACGGGTAAATTAGCACTGAAAATCACTTAGAAAAGTTTACCTGGCGGCCCTGCCCCTTGTAATTAATTTAACCCGCCTCACAACGGAGGCTACCGGAACGGTTTGGATGTACCATAGAATTCAAAAGAAGTGACGTCGGATTATCTACACTGAAGCAGCTGAAACTACTACAATTACAGTAGTTAGACATTTTTTTATTTATTTTCACTCCAGAGAGTTTGTATCAGGAATTGGATCGACTCAGTAGTGAAACTTATTTTTAAATACAGCTACAGTTGTGTTAAGCGCAGTTAGCAGGTAACTATATAGTCTAGATGTTATACCGGGTGTAATTGAATTCATTAGCGTCCTTTGAAACTAGGTACCTACTCCTGCCACCGGTCACGTGTGGACCAAAATTTTTTAAATCTTACGCATCGATTTGGTATAAATAATAACTCCAAAAATGGGATAACTTGCTTAATTAACTGCTACAGTACAAAATTAGATTAAAATAATTAAGTACTGTTTTTAATTATCACACACAAGGTAAAAAAACTTTTAAAAGTATCTAAATTATTCGTACCAACTACGTTAGGCGCCGCGGCAATCTTCATAATTTTCTATAAAAATATTTTCATTTAAGTAATATCTTTACCTTTTAATAATTATCAATAAATGATGTACTATCATGCACTCAATTCATGCTAATGACTTAAATTGCATGCTGTATAATCATTTTGGTTTCAGATAACCCCAATTATTATGTAATTTTATTGTAGCATTACAGGTATTTGATGCTTACCTTTGTATGCCAACATGTGCCATGCTACAGAATGGAAACACGTTTGATGAAAAGGAGCAGATACGGTGAGTTTGCATAAATGTGGCTTCAGTACACGTGACGCAATTACGGTGGAAAGGTCTATCTATAAAGTTAGTTCTAATCTAACATTGTTGGGAACAACATCGGTGCTCATTAACTGAAGACCGCTTGTGGGAAGTGATCATTACGACAGGAATGTGAGTTTGGTACATCACTTTCACTAGGTGGTAGGACTTCTACAAAGTTCGTCTAGGTAGGTACCACCGCTTTGCCAGTCATTCTGCCGCCATGCAGTAGTGTGCAAGCACTACTGTGTTCCGGCTTGAAGGGCATTGTAGCTAGTGAAATTACTGCGCATATGAGACTTTGGGACCTGATCACACAGTCTAGTATCTTAGTAATTATAGTAGCAGTAATAGTTGGACAGCAGTGTCATGCGAAACTTTATTATTTTAAGGTTCCGAGTGACACTGCAACTTTTGTGGACGGCCGTGTCGTTTAACATCAGGTGAACGACTAGCTCATCACGTCATTTATTCTCATAAAAAAATAAAGTATTAGGTATTAGTAATCAATCTAATCAGATATTAGTTGGAGAACAACAGTCTCTACGAAAATACGTTTACACCGCGGTTGAATGATTGGTTGGACAAATTAATAGATAGGTAAATTCAGTTACTGTTTTTAATTATTCCAGTAGACATACTTAGGTGTAATAAAATTATTTAGCCCTCATGATTATTTAAAAAAATAAAATAAAAATAGAATCACATAAAACTTTAACACGTTCTTTTGAATTAAAAGTTGGGGTGGAGACTATGGGTCCGTGGGGGCCAGCTGCTATGGACACTTAGCAGGGACTTGACCAAACGTTTGGTGGAGGCATCAGGTGACCAGAATGCTTTTATTTTGCACAAAAAATAAGCATTGCCATTCAACGTGGTAATGCTGCCAGCATTCTGGGCACTTTTCCATCCACCAACAGGTTATGTTAAGTTTTCTATTTTAGTTTTAAATAGGTATTTTAAGGTTTTAGGTATAGTTTAGTTTTTAGGCCTAGTTTAATTATTTTAAGTTTTTTAAGTTGTTGTGAATGTATTATAAAGTTATTAAGAAACATAATTTCGCGTAAATCGCGTCCCACCCGGGTCAGTCAGTCTCTGCCCGAGACGCGGTCGCGCTTGTGCATTATGAAACAACAAAAAAGTCACGTTCAATTTGTGTTCATCAAAGCTGTTTTTATTGCTTTAAAACAAAAATGAAAAATGTTATCGGCCATAACCTCAGCGTACTCCTTGACACGCGATTACGCCTACCTCATAAATAACATTTTTTCTTCAGTTGTAATGAGTTTCAGTGTTGCAGACGCTATCTAAAATTAATATCTCACTTGTGCTGTTATGTTTGACCTTATTATAGCTTAATGTTTTTTAAATCTATTGTTTGACTATCCATAGCAGTACCTATACAATAGACAACCCAATTTCATCAATCATCATCATCATCAGCCCGAAACACGTCCGCTGCTAAACACAGGCCTCCTCATAGAGCGGTTATTTGCCTCTTGCATCCATCAGCTCCCCGTGGCTTTGACCAAATCATTGAACCACTTAGTGGCCGGCAAGGTAGGCCGGCCGGCCCCCCGGCCGGCCTACCTTGCATCTTCCGATTCGTGGTCGCCACTCGAGAACCTTTCTTCGGTCGAGATTGTTGATTCTATGAGTGGCCTGCCCACTGCCATTTCAAATTGCAAATTCTTAGAGCTATATCGGTGATTTTAGTTATACGGATCTCCTCATTTCGGAGCTTATCACGTAAGGAAACTCCGTTTTCTTTATTCATCATTATTCATCATCATACAGACAGATCAAAATGGCAGATTTTAATTACATATTCGATAGGAATAGACTCATTTTGCGTCACTGCGCCATCTAAGTTTTTTATACTATGTAATTACCACTTATCGCAGCCGGCTCCACAGTTTCACAAACTTTTTTACGACTCTAGTTAAACCCATTTTTAGTGCAGTAGATACGTACCTACCTACCTAGCTAGCTCGTTATTTTTATGACTCAACGAGTTTGGAACGATTCCAAGTCATGAAAATATATATGGCTTCAATAAAAGCCTTGCAGAGGATGGTGATACCTGAAAAGTGGGTGAAAATTAGTTCCGACTGTTTTAAACTTAGAAATTTTGTTACGAAATACAGAACATAGTATATAATCTATGCCTTACCTGTTCTTTATTTCATGGCAATAACACTCAATAAAATTGCTAATCTTACTAGACTTGTGTGAAGTCTCAGGATGACGTGCGCATGTGTGCACTTGTGCAGTGTCACGCAAAGCTTAATTTAGAGTTCCAAGTGATACTGCAATCTGTTATGGGCAGCCGTGACGCTTAACATCAGGCGAACGATTAGCTCGTCGCTTCATTCAACAATCACAAGCGCTGTAGTGCTTGTGATTGTAGAGGTACACCTTACCTATATAATAATATACTGACGACATGAATTTCGAAAGACCCGAGGTCTCTTATTGAGGGCTACAAAGAAAGGTTGCTATAGATATACCTACATTTGTTTGAAAGTCTGACAATATTTTTTTTTCAATCTATTTAAATCGTTTGTAAAGGTAAATAAACATACTACATATTATATTAAAACATTTATTTATATTCATCTTAAAGCGTGTTACACAAAATCTTACAAATAACATTTTGATACATTTTTACGTTACAACATATAATATCTCTTTAATTAAACAAACACATTTAATCTAATACGTTATTTATATATAAAGCAGTTTTGTATCTTTGATACGTCATTATCATCTTAATTATAATTATTTATTATTCATGATAGTCTTTATAACAACAAAAAAGATTTCTTTTAATCACAATTATTATCAAGATGCACGAAATGCGTCTGGCAATATAATAGTTCGGCCGCAAGCAGCATCTCACATTAATAAATAAAATTATATTTACAAAAGAGCATTTATCTATATTTATTTTTAATTAGTTATTACATTGATCTAATAACAAATACCTAATTCGATGATTTAACGATACTATTAACTTTGCGAACAACAAATGAAATGATTTTATACTACTTATTTAGGAAATTATTTTGATAATTTTGTCACACATTTCTATATTTGGGCTCAAAATATCGAACTGTGCAAGAAATTTAGCAAATAAGCTTACTTATATATATTTATATAACATTTTCTTATTATTAAATTTTTATACCGCTATTTTTTTAATGATTATTTATAAAAATTGTGACTCTATTCTACCTACCTCATTTATTATTTATATTAACAAAAACATTACATTTAATGATATACGTTAGTCTAAACAAAGCTCTGTATAATTCTGCAACAAAAGATACAACGCATTCAAAAACTTGCTCTAAGGGTGGGTTTTATGATCCTTAGTTAAGGTAACTAATGGTTAAAAACTCTAACAAATTTTGGCCATTGGTTAGAATTCGTTAGAGTATTTAACCATTGGTTACCTTAACCACAGATCATACAATACTATTTAACTATGGATCAAAAAACCTACCCCTAGTGATTTTATCTGCGTCGCGAGGTTCTCCATTGAACTATACGGGGAGGGTTATATAATTCGATTATTAATACCTAGATATAACAAATAGGTATACATTAGATTAAAAATATTATTTAATATCCGTATCGTATTGTGGCTGTCATCATGAAGATTTCTAGATTTCTATTAATCTCTCTCTAATAAAGTTATACGCTGAGAAGACGCTTGATTATGTTTGCGTCATCAGTCATGCTAAAGTCCGAAATCTACTTTTCTTATTCTTAACCAAAACATGGCATTTAAATATACATTACCTATTGTATTAAAAAACTATAATGTTGGCTATAATTAAAGCCCTATTCAAACCAGCGTGTTATTCGTACCGCTGTGGATAGCGGTAAATACCACGCGGAATTTTCTATTGAAGTTACGCGGCTAGAGCGAAACTTGAGCGAAACTTCATACAAAATACCCGGGCGAAATCCCGCGCGGTATACCGCTACCCACAGCGGTACGAATAACGCGCTGGTTTGTATAGGGCTTAAGCAATTTATAGAGTATTTTGAGTTCGTTGCCGTAAAATGCACTCAAAGTTTATTTAGCGCCATAATTTGATAAATATTAGACGCACATAATTAAATAACGTTAGTGCTATATAAAAGTAAATGTACATTAAGCTCAAGTCCCACCACGCAGCTACTATTATTCATTAGTTTAATTGTCTTGGAAAAGATTTCTTTGATGATAAATCATTATTAACAATACTACCTATTTACAATTGTACACAGAATAATCGCACGACGGACGGTCGTGTAGGACCATTCAAGCGCTATAACAACAGCTATATACATTTTATAATATAAACACAGTCCATAAATTGCGTATACACTTTAACACTAATACACTAGTCGCAGTCTCTTTCACACTACGGTGACTTGGTCGGCGGTGAGTCGCCGGCCGCGCGCCGATCCTCACACGATGTCGTGGCAACTGTTGCCATTGCCGGTGCGGGTAGTCTTCGTCGGTTGCGGCCGGCCGGACATGCCGTCGTTGTATGGCGGCGGGCAATACATTACCTTTAAACAAATTGAACTATGTTTAAAACATATTTTTGATCAGGAAATTATCCAATTAAAATGAACAACAAAAATGAAGTAAGCCTCAAGTAATAAGTCTGTAAAAATTATGGATTTCGCGCTTCAGAGTGGACCAGTGTAACCTTTTCTATGAATTACGTAGACTTTCAGAATCTATTGTGTTATTCGCTCAGATTAGGTCACGCGCTGTCTAAAAAACTAGTTTACAGGGTGCAAACAAGAATACGGCCCACCTGATGGGAAAGAGTGCCCTACGCTAGTGCGAAAAACTGAGGTTCGAATCATCAAAGCGCGGAACGGTCACCGTAGCCTATTCAATTCAATTCAATTCAATTCATTTATTAATAAGCGATTCACTTACATGTCAATAAATTGTTATCATATAATTATGTACCTATACCTAGGTATATTAATTATAAATGGATGATCATTATTTAACCATTATTAAAAAAATACAATTAATATAACAAATTCCGTTATATAGTTGTTTGACTTACTGTAAATTGCTTGTAAATTACAATGTCATTATAATAAACGCACATCACAAACAAAAATATGGTCTAATATTTTAATGATTTATCAGCAAAGTACTCGTCTACACTGTAATATGCTTTGGCGAGCAGCAGCATTTTTAACTTGGCGTGAAATGAGCTCGAGCTGGACGCACTAGTAATGTCATCGGGAAGCGTGTTGTACATCTTCAGACCGATGTAATCAACCCGCTTCTGTGACTTAGTAAGTCGGACGGAAGGCAGCCTGAGATGATGCCGATTCCGCGTGAAGTGGCTATGGGAGTCCGCCCACGTTGGGAACCGTTCAAGATTGTTTCTAACGTAAGTAACAGCTTGCAATATAAATTGACAAGGTAAGGTGAGAATTTTTAAATCCTTGAACAGCTCCCTCGCGGGGTGGTCCCACTCCACTCCACAGAGAATTCGAACCGCCCGCTTTTGAGTTCTAAATAATCTGTCACGCTCGGCAGCTAGTCCCCAGAACTCAACCCCATAAAGCATGATCGAATGGAAGTATCCGTAGTATGCCTTTTTTATGTTGTCGAGACAGAGAGTGCCACTCAGGCGCGACAGTGCGAAACAAGCAGACGACAGTCGGCTACAGGTGAGCTCAATGTGGGGGGTCCACGTCAGTCCTTCGTCCACAACAAAGCCTAAGTACTTTACGTGGGTTACCTGTGGAACGTTTAACCCGTTGCACGTGACATTAAGACGTTTCAGCCTATCTCCTCCCAGCCTAAAATGTATTATGCTAGTTTTATCCACATTGAGTGCCATTCCATTGGCGGAAAACCATTGTGCAAGGTCATTCATGACCGTACTTATTTTTATTTGTAGATTGTGGTGGTTATCCGCAGACACAATTACGCAGCTGTCATCAGCGAACAGCACAAAGTCAGCATCAGACGAAGAGGCAGTAATATCGTTCATAAGAATCAAAAACAGGTAGTTGCCCATTATTGATCCCTGTGGCACCGCGTTGTCCCCTATTAACTCTAGGTCAGACCTGACGCCATGTACTGATGTCAGCTGCATCCTATCCTTAAGGAAAGATGAGACCATGTCATAAAACGGGCCATTGACTCCGTAGTGCTCGACTTTCCTAAGCAACAGTGAATGGTTCACCAACTCAAATGCCCGCGACAGATCGCAGAAGATAGCTGCAGTCTGTCGCCGGCACTCAAGGCTATCCATCACTCTAAAAAGTAGATCACGTGTTGCGTCAACAGTGGACCTTCCCGGCTGGTAAGCATATTGTTTTTTATTTAATAATGCATTTGAGTTGAAATATGACATTAATCTAGTGCTCATAAGTTTTTCTAAAACCTTTGCCATAACTGGTATCAGAGAGATAGGGCGATAATTTTTTAATACCTCCATAGATCCCTTCCCCTTATAAATAGGCTGCACTTTGACCCTTTTTAGCGCGTTTGGAAACTCGCCTATTTGCAAACAACGATTAAAAAAATCGCAAAGGAAGCCAAGAATAAACCCAGGCAAGTAGTCTAAAACGCGCGTTGACATGTCGTTGATGTCTTTTGAGTCCTTCCGCTTAATATTTTTAACTATTTTTGCCAGCTCTTGAATTGAGAACAGTTCACATTCAAAGGCAGCTTCACGTCTTGGCATAAACCCATTCAGATATTGTAACGCCCTAATGATGTAGGGGCTCGTACTTGCGTTCTTGTTGGCGTCAACATAGAACCGGTTTAAGTTCACGGCCACCGCTGCCGTCCGCCGACAATCGCAGCCACCGTCTGACCTGCTGATAAGCACATCGAGTGCGCTGCATTTACCTTTGCGGCAAGTCTCCGATGCCACCGCTCGCCAAACACCACGGCTAACATTATCGGATTTAGCTATGATTTCGTTCACATAGTCTTTACGGGACACCCTTAACTCATGAGAAAAGTCATTTTCAAGTTGACGTAGTGTTTGTCTTAGCATCTCAGTGTTTACGTCTGAACAAAAGATAAGAGCTTGTTTTGTTTTCTGAATACGAGTGCGCAAGCTAAGCGCACGCTCGTTGATCCACATTTTAATGTTGTTCCGTGCAGGGTATTTTTTTACAGGAAAATGTACGTCAAAGTAATGTTTAATAACATTAAAAATATGTTCCAAGGTCAAGTTAGGGCACGATGATTTTAAAAACATTTTGTCCCAGTCGTATAGCGTAAGGCTTTCAATAAAATTATTAATTTTTATATCAGAGAATAAACGTTTAGAAACTACAGGATTTGCAATTAATTCATTCTGTATTTTCATAGTCAACAGTATTGCACAATGGTCAGATATGTTCATGTCAGTTACCTTAATGTCCAAACAATCGCTTTTTTAAAATTGGTGTAGGCATGATCAAGGCATGTTTGTGTCGTTGGAGTTATGCGCGTAGGCAGTTTAACTATTGATTTTAGTCCCACTTGTTTTAATGTATCATTTAATTCTTTAGTATGCTTGGATGTTATAAGAAGATCGATGTTCATGTCGCCAACAATTAACAGTTTAAGGTTGAGGTTTTGTAACGTTTGTAGTAATTGTGACAGTTTAGAAAAGAATAATTGTAAGTCAGATGAGGGAGGTCGATACAAACATACCACAATCATGCCCAAACTCACACATTCAACTGCACAGACTTCAAATTGCGACTCGACTGCGAGACCAGTGATATCGCTGCGCTCAATCGTCAGTAGCGAGTTTTTTGTATAAATACAAACTCCACCGCCATTTCGAGACGATCGGCTATAGTGTGCACTTAACTTGTAATTGACAATGTTTACGCTTTCAATATCACCGTCCAATAGCCAGTGCTCCGTCAGGCATATAAAATCTATGTTTTTAGTTACTTGTAGCTCACATTCTAGTTTAGTAGTTTTGTTTTGGAGCCTGTTTACATTTAGGTTAAGAGTGTTTATGATAGTGAAGTGAGTGTTTTTGCTGTCCTTGCACTTATTAGTACAAGCAGGTGTTGTCATAGAATTTTTTTTTTTTTAAAGTCAAGTGGCATTCTTCGAGGCCTTGGCCCGCAGAAAGGGCTGCCACGGAGTGATGCAGATGTTCACCGGCCATACAGTGGTACTGAGGAACATATCATACACAGACACAGGTATTCCTAATTTGTATGAGTTATATGTGTCGCGTTTAGACGGAATCTGCTCAACAATAAAACTCATGCTTGGGCAGATCTGTTCAAGATGCTCAGTTATCTCCTGTGTTGTTGTAGACGTCTTAAAGTAACATGCATGCAGGAACTTATGCATTTCTATACCCTTAACGCTTGTGCTAGTCGCAGTTCCAATAATCACGCTACTGTTTCGTTTAGATCTCCTTTTGTTGACAACTTGCCAACTATTATTTGGAGTCACGTCATTTATACAGCTTTTTGCCATAGTCATTGTATTATTTGTTTCGGTTGTAGATTTATCAGTCATAAGCTCGATGTCTTTTTTTGCGGAGGTAGCTGCATGTTTATTTTGTGCATTCTTAACACGAAGCGCTCCACCTTTGGTCGGAGCTTTGGTCGAGGTCTGCCGAATTGTTTGTGATTTTAGGGTAGATGCACTGTTAGTCTCACAGTTTGGTTCTGACGCATCAACAGCTGATGGTAGTGACACACGAGTGTTTTTATGTGTGCGTGCGTTCGTGGATTGGGCAGCCGAAGCTTGCTCACGTCGGATTCGTCGCATTTCTCTTGCGTCAGATGACGTAGCGTTTGCATATGAATCTATTGGTTTCATAGCGGTCGCGGTCATTACTTTTGTTTCATTCGCTTGCATAGGAGATTCTGTTATCTGTCTCGCTCTTACCTGAGACGTAGCTGTTTTTTGGTTACATATTTCAGCTTTTAGGGCCACAATTTCAGCCTGCAGCGATACAATTTTATTTTCGAGGGGTGCTATGGCACTTTGTACAACTTTTAGCAACTCCTTGTGGTCGAACTTCGACATTTTGTACCACTTTTTTAATATAAACTGCACAGTAACAAGTGACTACGTACTACACACACACACACTTTTGTGCTTGCACTCCTGTATATTGGACACCTGTAACACTAGACGTGTGACTATACGTTGCTAAGCATCTATTAAAAGGGTCCCACAGGATAACTCTTAGCAATCTTTTAATCCTCCTTTTAAAGTGCTCCATGGTGTATCTCTGCGGAAAAACCGATGGCGAGAGGTCCGCATTTCACAGGTGTGAAAGAGCACATGAATCGAGTCGTGTGTGATTTCCTCGACTCATGAGCTTTTTTGCGGTGGCGAGAGGTGCGAAGGTAGAAATGTGATACCGCTATATATAAAGGCCGTGAATATACAATGAGACCAGATATCTTTTCCAGGTGTACGGCTTGGGACTGTCGAAAATTCTGGCAGCTTTACCCCTGTAAATGTTTTTGTACTTTTTTTTGAATGAAAAAGGATTGAAGTTAAGGTAAAATAGATCATCAATAAGCCTGTGATCGTATAATACATGTACCTATAAAGAAACTGTTTTAACTTAATAGAAAGAAAGAAAAAGATAGATGCTCCTTAATTTTTTTTGTGTAAACGAATGACGTGACGAGCTAGTCATTCACCTGGTGTAAAGCGTCATGGCTGCCCATAACTATATGATTTTAATTACGAACGAAGGTTGATCAAATATAATGTTCAGTCTCTAGATATACGTAGAACGTACTTTGACGTATATTTATATAAAATTATTCATTCCTTAATAGATTCCCCTGATCTTCTGTCTCATATATCTTTCAACACTAAATACAATGCTCGTAGAGCTAAAGTCACCAACCTATTTACACTACAAACGTATAAAAATAATACGTCTTTCTTTAATCCAATAGTTAGAATGGCTCGTCAATATAATAACTTGTTAGTCAATAATTCAAAATTGGACATCTTTGATCCAAAAATTGGCAGTTACATAAAAACAATTAAAAATATCCTCCACGGGAAACCGGATGGTTCCGACACAACAGCTGCGTTGTGTCGAAATGATCCACCTCACCCTTAGTGACACTCCCTAAACTCCTCAAAATTTAATTTTAGTATACCGTTGTCATTGGGTACCCATCAGCAAAGCTTGTGGCTTTGCTAATAGGTGACTACTCTCATCTCGTCTCGGTAGTGATTGTGTAATTTATATTTTTTCTGTGTACACATAGTTTAAGCTACAATCCAGAACAGATTTGTTTGTATATTTACCTATTTGGAATAAGTCGTCGATTGTAATTTGTTTTGTGTACCTATATATAAATAAATAAATAAATAAATAAACATAATAGATGTAGTGTCACTTGGAACTCTAAATTAAAGTTTCACGTGACACTGCACTGCACGTCATCAACTGTCTTAGAGTAAATTTATCTCTGGGTAAGCGTGCCCCACATTCGACCTCATCATCACTTACCATCAGGTGAGATGTAGTCAAACGCAAACCCATCGAAAGTAGAAAAATAATCCCTCTAAATACTTTGATAAATTAAACAGGGGTAGATAACGGTACTATCATAAAGTCCTGCCTCTGCTCAACCTCAATCATACATCTGTCGTACTCGGAAACGTCGTCGTGCAAAGTTGAGAATTTGTATGTTCTCATAAAATAACATGATGGCGTTATGCGCATTTGAAAATTGCTTTAATCACTAGGAAAAAAAACAAGACTCACGGGATCACTTTCCGTTCGTTAGTATATTTAAAAACACGTCACCATACTGTCCAAACACGATTTTATTCAAATCAGAGTACCTAAATATTAAAAAGTCATAAAATAAAATAAACGGTAGCTAAAAAGGTATTTATTTATATCTGTCCGAACATCCCGAGTTGTATTTCCTTCCATAAATCACCTGAGGAAATAAATTTCGTTGTATTCATGATTTAGGTGGAAAGGGTCGGGAAAAGACTTATTTTTACTGCTCACCTTTCCCCGTATTCCAGCTACCATTTTTCTTTTGTGATTTTTTCATCAAACCCATTTATTATTCAAAAATTTGATTTGTTTTGTTTCTGTTACTGAAACTGTGCCGGCGTCAAAGAAATATGATGATACCACGAATAATCAATAGTCAATAGTCAATAGTAATTTATTCATAAATTCAATTTACATGTGTCAAAAAAAAAAAAAAAACATTATTATACAGCGAATGTTTGTGATTACCAATCATGTGTAATGACATGATAGCGCTGGTGGGATCGCTATCTATGTCTGGTGAGCTGGGCTGGAAGCACCAGAGGTGTTCGGTGGTACTGAAGTGTATTGAGGCGTCTACATGGTGGAAGGCGTGAGCATATACTGTCGGGTCGTCCTTACCAGTAGTTCGGATGCATGTTACGGGTGTTAATAGGATGTACCGGTGCAAGTCCGAATTCACACACTACAAATAAAACAACGAATCCACGCCACGCCGAAAGTTGTCACACCGAAACAACGCGGCCACTAGCGAGCTGGTCACAACGAATCATTGGAAATTCAGTCACTCGGAAAAAAGATTATCGGTCCCACCAGTAATGTTGTCAGTCGTTAAGCCAGTTCGTTTGAGAGGCCAGAAAATTTTGGCACTTACCTACCATTTGCCCACGAGAAGAAGAATCCAATTACACTATAGACAGATTCAGACCCGATTTTATAAATATTCGGTACCTGTAAGTAAAATGTCTTACCAAATTTCAGTAATGCTTACGAACTTAAGGCGGAGTCTGATCACATAATCAACAAAAAATCACTATATTTTCGAAAGTGCGACGTGACGATACAAAATGATCAGATGGAAAAAATTGTATTTACTGTAAGAAATGAGACAGAATACAACTTAATTTTTCCAAAATAATATAGTAGAATGACCCCGAACACAAAAAAAATTGTCGACGTAGTGCTCCAAATCAGCGATAACACACTTTTTTTTACGAATTGACTAGCCTCACTTATATTTTTAATTTAAACGGTTAAAAAACCAGTTCTTATTAGTTGTCTTTTTCTCTTAATCCACAAAAGAAATCAAAAAAATTAACACAGTTCCAAGCGAAGAACCAGGTCGGCATCAAAAATAATATGAAAATACAAAAAGAAAGAAAATATATTTATTCATCTTCAATATGATCTGCGAGTGGTACTTTAAACAAAGCCCTGTAGAGACCTCAAAAACATAAAAGCTGTTCTTGGACGCCGCCTTAAGGCTATTTGATAGAATTCACTTTCAACCTGAAAAGGTCCCAAAACTGTAACCTACTTTCTATAATCAAATTCCATAGAAAACCTAGGGTCGCCAAAATGTGAGTAAGTCAATGGCAGGAGATTTTAGCATAATCCCGGATCTACTTGACACCTCCCGACCTGAGAATACGTGATTCAACTAAAATACGATTATTTGGGAACACAGAGAATTGTTTATGCGAAGAGGTTTCGTGGAATAGATGAAGGAAGGAGCGCTGTCACTGAATATTCTATTGTGTTACGTTTACCTATTATTGGCAACCGCGGAAGCTTGTGATTAAAAACCTTGTTTCACACAAGTTACGCTGCATTTTTTTTGGTACCTCCCACCTTCTTTCTTGCGTCTACAGATTAATAAAAAATCCACAGATTAAAAAATAAATACTAATAAGTACCTATACCTTATTTGTTGTTCATTTACTGTACATCGTGTTGAATTATCTAGGAGTTATGTACAAAATTACAGAAACATCTTGGGATAATTAGATAAATAACTACAGACGAAAAATTAAAAATAATAAACTACCATCCACCATCTACCATCATTTCTACATTATTTCATTTGATTTTCTGAAAATGGAGGTTGATACACCTCAGAAGTACTAAAAGCATTTCAAACAAAAAAAAAACCAAATCGGTCAATATTTTTGTTAAATATCGATGAAAATCTTTGACACGCCTACATAAAAAATACAGATGAACATAGAACCTCCCTCTTTCTCCTCTCACATATTCTGACTTATAAAGACCACCAAAGTAAACTATAGGTAACGAAATTTCGACCAATTTTGAAAGAAGCAATAAAGCAGTAAAATGCCTAAATTCCCAGCAGCAAAACCTTGGCAAAATATTCCTAAAACGGTGACAAAAGAGCAGAATATGGTACCTCAAGGCGAGAATTTCATTATTAGATGACATGCTCTCTTGTCCCTTGTGTTAGATATCTCAACATTATATTCTTACCCATCTTGTTGAATCATTGATAAGCTTTTTCAGCCGCCAAATTATTTTCTCCTCTTTTTTGTTTTCGTGTACATTTTTACCTTATGTAGGAAAGTATCTAGGCTTTGTATATTAGAGGAGCCTCGGGGTCTCGGGGATCTTTTAATTTTTCGACATGAAAACTATTATATTTTGATCCCTTGGAAATTTTTGAAAGCGCAGCGAGCTTCCGTTGTTCCATCGGACCCACGATACCCAAAAACTCAAATACCCAAACCAAATGACTCAAATATGGTAACCGCTATACTAAGATTACTATAAAAATGTTAACAGGCAATATATTCAAAAAAACATTGTATTTATATATTTATTTAAATTAAATTAACACGGCAAACAAACTGACTGTATGACTGGTTGTTACAACACACATCTTATAGTGTTAAGGAATTTCAAATGCATCGTAACAAAATACTTTTTAATATTTGCACGCTTGCATGCAAGTTGAACAAAATGTCTAATTATGTTATTTTAAGACCTTCTCTGTAAATTTTGTTCTAGCAAATAAATATATGATTTGATTTGATATACCTATGTATATTTGCGCCGTAAGTTTAGGTTTAAATATACTTAGGTAAATATAATTGCCTTATTTTTAATATATATCAACGATATGCCTAAGTCAATTAATAGCCCAATGATATTATTTGCGGATGACTGCACAGTGGTTTTTAATGATGAAAATGTCATAAATACTAACCTAGCATCCATAGCACAATGGTTAATAGGTAATAATCTGAATATAAATATAGATAAAACAAAGATAATGGAATTTAAACAACGAAATAATCAAACTCTAGGTGCTCAAATACAACATGATGGTAGGACAGGTTTCCCTTTTTAGAAGTGTTTATTGTGAAAAATATAAATACAGCGTTACATTTCATGTAATAACAAGTCCTCAGCTAAACAGAAAAACAGTTAAATGATTAATTAATGGATAAAATAACCATACCTAACCAAAAATTTCATTGTCAAGGTACTGCTAGTTTATGATTTTTAATTTCCCATAAAACCAGCTAGGTACCATGTTGATTTACAAATATTTATAAGTCGTTAAAAATTCTTTTGTAGGTATATTAGCTAATTATTTGCTTGATTTAACTTAGTAAAATATATCATTTTATATTTAAGGTCAGGTGGGGTAAGTGAAACATACTTGCACATCTTTCCACTTTGTGAATTCTGTTTTACTAGGTGGTAGGACTTTCTGCAAAGTTCGTCTAGGTAGGTACCACCGCTTTGCCAGTTATTCTGCCGCCAAGCAGTAGTGTGCAAGCACTACTGTGTTCCGGTTTGAAGGGCATTGTAGCTAGTGAAATTACTGGGCAAATGAGACTTTATGATCTGATCACTCAGTCTAGTAATCTGAATACTAAACTGGGTGATGTCTCAGGATGACGTGCGCAGTGTAGTGTCGCGCGAAACTTTATTGTTGTAAAGTTCCGGGTGACACTGCAACTGTTATGGGCGGCCGTGTCACTTAACATCAGGTGAACGACTAGCTCGTCACGTCATTCAATCACATAAAAAAAAAAAAAAGGACAGTAGACACCACAACCAAATTTCTTGGACTATACATAGATAATAACCTAAAGTGGCAAAGCCACATAGACTTAGTTTGTAAAAAGCTTGCCCAATCTTCCTATAGTCTCTTTATATTAGCAAAAAAAGTAAACCTCTCCACGGTACTCACGTCGTATCATGGGTATGTCGCCTCTAGATTAAGGTACGCTATAATATTTTGGGGCAATGCAATAAATTGGGATAAAGTGTTTAGGGGTCAAAAAAGATGTATACGTGCAATGTGTGGCCTGAAAAGAACCGATAGCTGTAGAACATATTTTAAAGATTTAAAAATTCTTACTTTACCCTCACTATACATATTTGAATTAGCTCTCTTTATTAGACAACATCCATCTTTATTTAAAATAGTATTCAAATCCCAAAATCGGACTTTCTTGTGTTGTGTCAATAAAGTAAACCATAAAACTGCTTTATACGAGAAAAGTGTATTTACAATGGGGCCAAGAATCTATGACAAAATTCCAAGCCATATAAAAGGATGCAGTGACCTTCATGTTTTCAAGCATAAATTATTTCAATATTTAATCGACCATACATTTTATTCCCTTAATGAATTTTTTGCTAAGTAATTGACTATAATATAATACAATGACATGGACCTATTTATTAGTTATTGACTTTTATCTGTGATGTAATTTGATTAATTTAATTATTTCATAATGCTATAAGTGACACTTTTATATTAAAAGCTTTGGCTTATTTGTAATTTTGTATGCCGTTGCGGCTGATCGCAGTATGAACTATATACTTTTGTTGTAACATCTGTTTTATGACCTGTGTATCACAAAATAAATGATTTGATTTGATTTGATTTGATTATGTTATTCCTTGTTTAAATTACGACCCAATAAACAATAATACCGCAGTTGCCAATGGCAACCTGTAATGCTGCCAGTCGGGTAAACAAACAATTCTAAATCTCCTTATTAAATTATTTGCAACTGAAACAAACTTGTTCAACTTGGCGTCGCTCCAAATTCACACGTTTACAATCACCGTCTACGTTGATTCAGAGTTGAGATTTGTTTTACAAGTTTACAACTTTCGAACTTGAGTTTTGTAAACTCACAAGTATTAAGCTGGCTTGCCACGGTGCGTGATGCGGACGGACGCGGACCAGCCCGCACCAACACACCATGGGACGAGTGTCGTCCGTGGTATCGTAGATATCCGATCTGCGGCGAGTCGGTAACTTCAAAGGTCTCGTGCGAGTTCTCTTTTACTATTATTTTGTAATAACAAAATGGCTTCGAATTTCAGGACATACACAAACCGACACGCACCGTTGGAAAAGCCTTGTGTGAGGTGCGTGGCCGTCCGTGGTCATCCGCCGTGCGTGAAGTCGTGCGCAGTGTCACGCACCGTGTGAAGCCAGCTTTACAGATTCATCATTGTCAAACTTTGTTACTTAAATAATGAGTGAAAGTTATTACACAAATTATTTAAGTACATTTAATGGAAAGATTTAAACGGTAACGAGCCTTCATTAGATAGGTAAACCCGGTAACTAACTGCGTAAGCAAACTGCCCAATTCATTAAATTGCATCACTGCGTAGTTTGATTAATTGATGACATTACATATAATCTTGGTTATCCCTCTGTACATCATCATCATCATCATTAACAGCCTGAAGACGTCCACTGCTGAACATAGGCCTCCCCCAGAGCACGCCACCTTGAGCGGCTGCTCGCCTTCTGCATCCATCGGCTCCCCGCGGCTTTCACCAGGTCGTCGGTCCACCGAGTGGGGAGCCGGCCTACGCTGCGTCTTCCGGTTCGTGGTCGCCACTCGAGAACCTTTCTTCCCCATCGGTTGTCAGTTCTACGAGCGATGTGGCCCTCTGTACAACAGAATATAATTACACGATAGTGTCTCGTATTGATTGGATTTATATTTAACTATAGAGATGTTCCGTAGTTTCTTCCCGCCAATTTGGATTTTTAATTATCTGGAGTAAAATCAATTACCGGGGAGCCGATGGATGCGGGAAGCGAGCATCCGCTCAAAGTGGCGTGATTTGGGGGGGGACTATGTTCAGGAGTGAGTGCCTTCAGGCTGTGATGAAAAAAATTATCAGCTAGGCTACAGACAGGGATCTTTTGACTGTGGTTTTAATAGAAGATGTGTCTATTTTGCCTGTAATAGTCATGATGAATATCTACAATATTTTTTACTTTGGGAGATTCTTATTCTTATTGTTATTCTATTTGGGGGCGGTAAGGCCTACACTGACGTCCCGCATGGGGTGTATTGTGCATTTTCCCCTGCCAGCATTTATCCAAGCCAGCCCAGCTCCTTTATGTATCGGAGCACGGATTTGGGCCGCTGGCACAACTGTTCCAGTGATGTTACATTAGATGGTGGTCTGGAGACCGATTGCAGTCGATCCCGTGGTCGTTGTTCTTGTTTGTTTAGTAGATGCGTCGTTTCTCTTGTGGCTGTGCAATATAGCAGCACGTGCTCCACTGTCTCGTTTTCCTGCATGCAACCCCGGCACAGAGGGCTACCCGTGGCACCAATCTTGTGCAGGTGATAATTGAGGTTACAGTGACCTGTGATGATACCCACCATAAGGCGGAGGTCTTGCCTCATTAATTTCAGCAAATTGTTTGTGAGTTTCCTATTTAGGGATGGAAACATCACCTTTGCTTGCCTGCAATCAGTTTTTCTGTTCCATAGACTTTGGGAGATGCCACTTAAATGTACTTAAAAGAAAAACAACTATATATCTCCATTACTCTACTATACTTCTTCTACTATATTTTTCCATACCAGTAGACTTTTTACATTCAGATTAAAGTAAACGGATACCAAAGTTTATAACAATATTTTCTTTAGAATATTAAGTTGACTAACGACTATCTCTAGCACTTTTGTAGTTATGAATACGGGCCTGTTTGTTTAACTATTTAGTTAATTAAATCAATTAATTATTTAACTGTTATAGCTCTTAATTAACCTTTAGATTTCAGCCTTTCTTTTTCGTCTTACAACCTTCTAAACGGGTAAATGTTATTGCTTTTGGCATTAAGTTGTAACAAGGGAAATGAAAAACTGCCCGTGTTTAACCACGTATGCAAGGGGCTTTAACAACGTTCATTAATCAGTGCTGACTCATCTAAAACATTACTTGTTATGTAACCCAAGGAACATTTTGCCTGCTCCTCAGTTTCTCATAGCCCAACTTGGGGATTGGAAATCACGGAGGTTGGCTCGTTACAGACGTATACCTACATACGTTACATAGTTATTTGTTAACACAGGACTTCATCACGCTAGAAATATATTTTTATATATTTATCACGATGCTCCCCGCCGATGGATGCAAGAGGCGAGCAGCAACTAAAAGTGGGGCTCTATGGGCGAGGCCTATGTCCAGCAGTGGACGTCTTCAGGCCGTTGATGATGATGATGATGATCACGACGCGACCGACGTTTCGGTCAAGATTTTTATCAATGTGCCGAGCTAGATGTTCGCCTGAATACATGTTTGTGGTGTTTGGGGTAGAAACCATGGGACTGTGGGGGCCAAGTGCATTTGAAATAAACAGGAACTTGGCAAAGCTTTTGCTGGAGGCGACCGGTGACTAAAGCTGCCACGAATTTTGGTCATAAAATCATTTGTACTGTAGCAGTTGATTAAGTAAGTTATCCCATTGGAGTTCTCGTCAAATACCAAATCGATGCGTTAGATTTCATAAATTTTGGTCCACACGTGACCGGTGTCAGGAGTAGGTACCTAGTTTCAAAGGATGCTAATGAATTCAATTACACCCAATATAATATCCCAGCGGGAGAACGGATAAAGTTATAAACATTAGCTAACATTTTCGGGTATGACCATGTCATTTGAATATTACAGCCTATCATTAAAAACTTTACAGGACATCGAATGTGCCGTAACTTTGTTGGGGTCGTCCCAACTTTGTTACCCGAAAGTTTTGTCATTTGGTATTTTTTAGAAATCATTCGTTATATTACACCTCTTGAAATTACAATACGAGTCCATATTAAATAGAATGTACCTACTGTAATAGAAATGAGGGAGGCCTATGTTCAGCAGTGAACGTCTTCAGGCTGTTGATGATGATGATGATGAACCAAGTTAGTCGTTCACCTGATGTTAAGGCGTCACGACTGCCCATAACAGATTGCAGTATCACTCGAAACTCTAAATTAATATAGGTTTGCGTGACACTGCACTGCGCAGATCATCCTGAGACTTCAGATCAGGTCATAAGTCTCATTTGCCCAGTAATTTCACTAGCTGCAATGCCCTTCAAACCGGAACACAGTAGTGCTTGCACACTACTGCTTACCGGCAGAATAACTGGCAAAGCGGTCGTACCTACCTAGACGAACTTTGCAGAAAACTCCTACCACCTACTACCTAAAAGATGTAAAATGATGATAATAGTTTGTGGAACTCTAGAAAACCCCGTAGATCGTCAGGCATTGTTATTGTTACGTTATTTAAGGGCAGTTAGGGGTTAGGTTAGTTTTAGGGGGTTATTGCCACCACCAACTCATCATAATTCAATATTTTTGCACACAGTGTAGATTGTGGCTCCATATAAATATATTATTAGAAAAAAATAAAAAAATCTAATTGTTGAGGATGAGCAGGTCCAGTGAATGAGTAGTACACAGGAAAACTTGAGTAGTCACATGTAGTAGTAAAATGTATTATATTAAAAACCAGAACATAGAAAAAACGCACACAAAATCATAGAAGCTTAGTAGTCGTAGTCAATCATGACAGCAAAACAAAAAACCCAAATTATATCAAAAACACTTTAAAACTAGAAAAGTATAAAAGTAAAACTAAATATAAAAAAGGTTTGTCGATCGGCAACACCAATATATTAAAATTTAGGTAAAAAAATATATTTGGTAAACATAAAATGATGCCCAGAGCGGTTTACTGTGCACTCTCAAAATCGAGTGAAAAAATGTTTACTATTTAGTAATGTATGTAAATGTACATTAAAATTATTAGGACACGCCTATAGTAATAATTTTAATAGACATAGTTTTTTTTCTTTATATTTTGGCTCCACACATAGTGTATTTAGCCAGTGTCAAGTTTTGTAATTTTTCATCGTATTATGGAAATTTTCACTTAAAGTCAAGTCATAGTCACAGTCAGAGTAGTCATAGTCTAGTTTAAGTCATAATCCAGTCTAAGGCAAGCCCTAGTAAAGTGGTGGCAACTTTACTAGAGGCTTCTATGGAATTTTGGAAGCAATACGAAAAACCACGTTTCACTACATTATATCACTTGCCCACACTCATGCTCGTAATTCAGCAGTTAATGCGTAAAACACCACCAATTTTAAACATTAACACTGGAAAAAGCATAAGTTTTGTAAAATAATACAATGCACCGACGTGAGCTTTTCCGCGTTCCCGCCAAAACTCCATACATATACATAGTTAGTGATCGAGATTCGTGACTCTCCCAAAAAAAGGTTATACACGATAATAAACAAGTTTTAAAATTATAACTCTCAAAATCACTGTAATAAATAAATAACTACTCCATAACTGACAGATTTCAGCACTTCACTCTATAGGAACATCAAAGCGTAGAAGTTTCTAAGAAAACACAGTTTAGAAGGGTTCGTTATTTGTTATTGTGGTACAGTGTAAACAGGCGTTCATTTCGGAGTGAGATAAATCATCCGTTAATAGTTTAACTAACTGGTTCACTCAGTTTTCCGTCAAAATGACTTTACTTTCCATGTTTGGAGCTATTTAGAGGTTCCAAGTTTATATAACCATGCATTTTCGTTTTCTCTTCAACGGCTTTTTAGAGCCTTCACTAAAATATCCACCATCTTACTGTTGGCATTTTGACTGACAAAATAGGACTTTACGTGACATAACCGTACAAATTTTTACTTACTTGACATTGGCAGAATTATCGCTAAAAAGCGATAGAAAGCCATAAACGAAGAAGAAGAAGAAGAAGAAGAAGAAGCTATTTAGAGTACCCTATATGTAAAAATTGTACTGCACGGTGCCAACGTGTGTGAATTGTGAATTGGTTAGTATTTTAACACTCAACCAGCAAGATTGTAGAATTGTTTTAACATCAGAGAAATTAACAAAACTCAATCAATTAATCAACAAGCAATTCAATCAACCAATCATCAATTCAACCATCAATCAATTTATCAATCATACACCATGCATTCATTTTAAAGCACCTATAAAATAACTCCAAAAAGCACAGATCCATAATTATAGATATTTGTTTTGTTGCTCTTTTGGGAATAAAACTTTTGGGATTAAATTCAAATATTTACTTGATATTTATGTATATTTTAAATAAATATATATCCGACCGTTACTCACAAATAGTGTGTCGACTTCATGACCAGGTTACGAGCATATCCGATGCTCTTCCTCAGAACACATGCAAACACAAATCAACAAAACACAAAAAAACACAAATCAACCCACTATTCCTGAGTAACAGTCGGGTATATAAATATATATCCGACCGAATAAATATTTAAAATGAATCACACTCATGAGAATTTTAATCCTATAATATTTATATAGGCGACGAGCATCGCAAGAAGCGAGAAGGAAAAGAGATCTTATATGTTCTTTAATATTGAGTGCTTATGTTTTTCAAACAGTAGGCTTACTGCTGGTAAATATAATAGGTATGAGCTTGGGCATCCATCACGTTCAGTCAAATTTAGGTGGAAAAACAAGAGTGTCCGAAAAAATGAAAATTGATGGCGAACTCAGATGGACATGACGTATTGGAAATAAAGTTTCTAGACTCGATCAATTCGGAGAGTGCCTCAGGCGGCGATCGGGTAATTTGGTAACTTTTCACAAAGTAAATAAGGATTTACCTAACTATTGGCAAACTGGGTGCAGCTCTTTGATTTATAAAAAGGTTTTGGGAGTTCGCAATAATAATAATAAATATTATAAATACTATACTTATAAAACCCACGAAAAAAAACTAAAGCTTAGGTATGTCATAAATTGATCATATTTTTGAAATCGATCTTGACTAAAATTTCTCTCTGAATAGTTTGCGTTTGATATGGTAACATTCTACGTGGCATTAGCAAAATTGAGGTTACCTCTACACAAAAGCTATTAACCAAGAGCTAGTAGTTAGTAAATAGATAGCTAGCATTAGAGGCTCACTGGAAGATAATCATCAACAGCCCTAAGAAGTCCACTGCTGAACATAGGCATCCCCCACAGAGCGCCACTTTGAGCGGCTGCTTGCCTCCTGCATCCATCGGCTCCCCGCCCTGGGACTGGAACTGGAACTGGGACTGGAAGGTAATGCTTTATAGCATTAAGTTCGCATATGTACTTACTCATTATTGTTGTTTGAGCAATAAAGAATTTTCTATCTACATATATCTATCATTTGGTAAAGCGATCGAGATTCGAGACCGATCCCCGAGACGAATCCACGACGACAAAACCAAATCATAGTGCCACAGCCTAAACTAGAAATATTTAAAAGAGGCCTCATTATATGCTTATAAAAATATATAACAAACTGCCGGTTCACATAAGAAGCGAAAATAAAGAAACAAAATTTCAGAAAATACTCAATGAATTCCTATCCCAAAAATATTACTATACAGTGCAAGAATACTTGGAAGACAAAAGCGTAACAAATTCACGATGATATTGATGACACAGTCACTGTGACTGTAGGCAGATAACCTATACTTAGATATAATTATTTCCTCGGTTAGCCGTATCTTTACGAATAGGTGCACCTAGCCAAGTCCCTCATCGCTGTCCTTGCGGTGAAATGGTGGACGGGCTCGGACTTCATGGACTGTCCTGTATAAAAAGTACAGGACGAATACCGCGGCACACCGACTTGAACGATATCATCCGTCGGGCTTTAGTTAGTGCCGGTGTCCCATCAGTCCTAGAACCTAATGGACTGATGCGAGACGACGGCAAAAGACCCGACGGGATGACTCTCATCCCCTGGAAGATGGGACGGCCTCTAGTTTGGGATGCCACATGTGTTGACACTTTGGCTCTGTCCCATCTTCCTTTAACAACAGCTCAAGCCGGCGCTGCCGCCATCAAGGCCGAAAACCTCAAACGGCACAAATATGCACTCCTTGATAGGGCCTACATATTTGAGCCGTTTGGGGTGGAGACAATGGGTCCATGGGGGCCCGCCGCCATGGAAACATACCGGGACTTGGCCAAACGTTTGGTGGAGGCATCAGGTGACCAGAATGCTGGCTTTTATTTTGCACAAAAGATAAGCATTGCCATCCAGCGTGGTAATGCTGCCAGCATTCTGGGCACTTTTCCCTCCGCCAACGGTTTATTTTAAGTTTTATATTTTAGTTTTAAAGTTTTTAGGTGTAGTTTAGTTTTTAGGTCTAGTTTAGTTTAGTATATACATGTTATTTAAGTTTTTACAAAGAAATAAAGAAAAATTTCCTCGGTATTTTCATAGTCTAAATTTTATTATTGTGTAAACTCTTAGTTAGTAGTATTGTTTTGCTATACCCTAGCAGGGTTGTGTAACTTGTGTGATGTATCACCTTATTACATAATGCAATAAATAAATAAATAAATAAACCGATGCAGACCCTTAGGTCTGCATCGGTCTCGAATCTCGATAATAAGTAAGTACATATGCGAACTTAATGCTATAAAGCATTAC
The DNA here is from genome assembly GCA_910589525.2 of Ennomos quercinarius. Classification (NCBI taxonomy): domain Eukaryota; kingdom Metazoa; phylum Arthropoda; class Insecta; order Lepidoptera; family Geometridae; genus Ennomos; species Ennomos quercinarius. The sequence continues at coordinate 16,610,582 of OU342499.1, read as the reverse complement.
CTTCCAGTCCCAGTTCCAGTTCCAGTCCCAGGGCGGGGAGCCGATGGATGCAGGAGGCAAGCAGCCGCTCAAAGTGGCGCTCTGTGGGGGATGCCTATGTTCAGCAGTGGACTTCTTAGGGCTGTTGATGATTATCTTCCAGTGAGCCTCTAATGCTAGCTATCTATTTACTAACTACTAGCTCCTGGTTAATAGCTTTTGTGTAGAGGTAACCTCAATTTTGCTAATGCCACGTAGAATGTTACCATATCAAACGCAAACTATTCAGAGAGAAATTTTAGTACATGGAATGAGTGGTAAGCCATAAATTTCGTAAAACTCTCTATCTACATTGTAACACTATATAACTCGGTGGGAGCACTACCACGCTAAACGAACGACTTGGGTTGCCAAAATAAATAAAACCTAAACTAAAACAAAATAAGGTTGCAGTTAGCTTCCCGAAGGCAAGCCGAAAGATCTCCAAAAAAAGGAATGCATACTTGACCTGAGTTTGAACTACGTACTACGCCAAACTAAATATAACCTTACCTAAAACAAAATAAGGTTGTAATTACCTTCCTGAAGGCGACCCGGAAGTTCTCCGAGAGAAAGGCGTACAGCACCGGGTTGACGCAGCTGTTCATGTAGGCGAGCACATGCGACACTATCTGCGCTGTCACCGTGAAGTACGTGATGTTGTATGCATCTAGTGCCTTCACTAGCAGGATTATCTGTAACAATACAATGTATAATTAATTATGAAAGAAGAAAGGGAGATTCGCAATGGACGTTTGCAATACCAAGGGCATCTGCCGGTGCACTGCCTACTTTTAGGAGAGGCTCTTTTAACATTTCTACATACAATATATAAAAGGAAAAAAATAAAATTATATCGGTACAAATTGTAATTTTACGTCAAACTTTTCCTGTAACATTAAATATATGTTCACGAACGGTCGCCCATAATAGTTCAAGTATCACCAGGAACTCTAAAATATAAAGTTCCGCATGACACTGCACTGCGTACGTCATCCTGCGACATCAGCACAGTCTACAGACCGTTTACCGTAAGATGCGCCCTGATGTACTAACCTATACTATTTAAAATATGCAAGGTTACTAGACTGAGATCAGCTAGGCGATCAAGCCAAGTCAACCGATAGAAACACTTTGTAAGGATTTGTTTCAATGTGCAGTTTATGTGCATAGTTACTGAAGAAATTTAAAAATTAAGAATAAAATTTTGTCTGTTGCATTGCAATCGAAGTTACTTGATCAAGGCTCAGGTCATAACGTCTCATTTGCCCAGTAATATCATTAGCTACAAGGCCTTTTAAACCAGCACACAGTAGTGCTTGCACACTACTGCTTGCCGACAGAATAACTAGTAAAGCGGTGGCAAACCTACATAGACCAACTTCGCAGAAAGTGCTGTACTTAATGAGATTGTATATTGCTCGTACCACGAGGAGTGTGGTTGTTAAAACAACATGTCTAGAGCTAGGAGAAAGCGGTGAAGTCAAATGGTAATTCGTCACTGCAAGAAACCCTACGCAGTCGTCCTAAATTAAACGCCCACACGATTCTCGGCGGTGGGTACCTACGGAGTGAGAACGATTTGGATAAAATCTGTCAAAGTCGCGAGTTGTTCCACGAAGGTTACACGTATTACATTGAAACATTAATAAAAGTGCCGCATGTTTGGTAGCAGAAAAAACATGTCAACTTCAAACACATCTAGCTAAATAAGTTTACTAGCTGACCCGCCCCGGCTTCGCATGGGTTAGTTATATTACGCCAACTTCGTTGCCGGCAATGCTTTATTATTGTAGCGTATGGACATACCTACCTATACATATCTCTGCACTGATGCCGGCCGTATTATCTTACACCATTAAATTTAATGATGCAAGGAATAGTTAAATTAAATTAATTCGTAATTTTTAAAGATGTTGAAGTACCTAAAGTATTTTTCAACACACTTGCTCAAAACATGCATTTACAAAGCCTGTATACATTGTTCGAAAGTTAAACATTACGCACCATACAACGGAGCGTGCGGTAAAATAGGTACTCTCACCTAAGTACCTATGTTACCGCATCCTCCTCAGCTAGAATTTAACTATTATCTACTTATACGTATGTAAAAAAAACCCTATTCTATTTAGTCCCATTAAAGTCTCGTTCTATGGAAGAAAATGCTACTTAGCATTAAGTTCGCCTATGTACTTGATTATCTTGTGCAATAAAGCATTTTCTATCTATCTATCTATCTATGGGACAAAAGCGTAGCAGAACTAGTTAGGATATTCTCTGTGATGTAATATTCTTTCTTTTTTTTTTTTGTTACCATCTATTTCTTGGTAGCTGAACTCTGCACCTCAATACTATTGTTTATTCTGTGCCAATTGTTACGTCATAATTTTAGTGATCGTTCATTTTTTGATGATCAACTCACCTTCCTTTTCTACTTCTATAAATTCTCAAAGCTCATAATGATATGAAGGAAAACCTTACAAATAGCGACAGATTCCGAAAAAGCGGCCTAGATTTTATTCCGCTTATATTATTTGTAAATATTAGCATTATAATATTTCAAATAAAACTACTTATAATAAAAGCTTTCACTTCAAAAGCGCGCAACATAATGGATAAATATAGATATAATACATTTTATCAACAAATTAATTGGGAAACTAATTACTCCCTCAAAACTGGGTCATTACACCGTTTTATTGTTACCAGCACCAGGCTTTAATTTCATGGAATACTTAATACTAAAATCATCACTCTAATTAAGTACGCAATTTATGTTTAATGTTTAATTACATAAACCGGTTGGACGGCGCGCTATTGATCATTGTAATTGAGTTGGTATGAAGCGTGAAATGATCCCTTCCCTTCTTATTTCCTTCGCGTGCAGGCAAGTGGTTAGCCCTGAAGGCTAATTATTATTCTGGTTAATTTAAAACGTTCAAATACCCTTTAACCCTTCCACTCCCCCCTATTCAAAGGAACGCTTTAAGTTCCTATATCTTACTCACACTCGAGTCTTCCTCTCCTCGGAAACCTTGCAACTTTGGATGCCTGTCCACACCTTTCGATTTTATGACAAATCATTCACTGTGGAAGCTACTCGACTTTGGACTGCTCTGCCAAGTCCTTGCCAATTTTTGAAAACATGATAAAACAACATTACCTACCTGTCCAATGCTTAACGTCGGTTTATAAATATAAAATAATATATAATAATATATAAGGTTGGCTGGAAGAGATCACGTTTAGTGATAAGGCAGCCCAATGTGCTACCTACTATAAGTGCTCATATGTTTAGTCTTATACTATGTTGGTAAGTGCAATAAAGAGTATTTTCTATTCTGTTCTATTCTACACGCTTTAGTCTAGTCTTAGTTTCATGAAAGTCACAAATTAATTTTGTATATTCAGTTATTCAATCTGAGGACCTTTGTATTTCGTGTTGTTCACAAAATGTAATGCCGTGAATAAATAATACTTTCTTACTTTCTTTCTACACACAGAAATGAAATTAGGTAAACAATATACTATTTATTGTCTTGCGAAATAGGTTATACAAAAAATGTTGATAAACAATTACAATGAGGTATTGTTAATGTATGTTTTGAAAGAAATAATTTATTGGAGTTGGAGAATTTAGGGTTACGAAATTGCAAATATTAATCAACACATTTTTCCATACTGGTTTTTTTTATTGTTTATAGGCAAAGCATTTCACCACTATCTCACCTGAAGGGAAAGTGATGAGTCTACGATGGTACATGCTTGCCTAGAACCTATAGATTATTTTATTTTATTTATTTATTTTTTTATTTTACAAAAACCACAGCTCTTAAATTTAAACAAACAAATCTTCTGAATAAAGCTTACAGCCAAATACGGTTTTACATTTTATAAAGTAGGTACATATGATTGTGTTGCTCAACTGTTACTGAATTTAGAATGCAAGTAGAGGGTAATCTATAAAAGTCATGTAATTGTGCTGTGCGTATGCAACTTATTTATGTGAGAAAGAGAGGGTGTATGAGTATATGAGCGTGTAATAATGATACTATAATTATAATATAGGTATAATATAATTTTAGTGTGTAAATATATAATATATCACACACACTCATAATATACTCATAGCATACCTATACTTACACAATAATATACCATTGGTACTTATTAATACAAAGGTAAAGCCTGTTTAGGTACTTTATAAAAATGTTAATGTTAACAGTTAAATGTTCACTTAGTGGTTTTGCCAGTTTCATTTAGTAATCTTACAACTCCATGTTTAAATACTTGCTTACTCTCGTGAAACACATTAATATTACTAAATTTTTTATTGTACATCCTATGCAAACGATTGACCAGAGAGTTTCGAGCATAATTAGTATCTGTGTGCTTAACGGCGAACAAACATGTGTGCCTTGTTCTACGATCAGGCACAGAAAATCTTAAAAGTCTTGATGACAACTCCAGGCAGTCTATATAACTGTTACAAATACCATGCAAAAAACACATATCAGTCAAAGTTCTTCTGTTTTCAAGAGTCATGAGTTGGTGATGGAGGCATGATTCCTGATAGTCTTTAAAACTACTATAGCAGCGAAAGTTTAGGTGTAGATACAGGCGTATATATAATTAGTAAAAGGATTTAATTTAATGATGACAGATGATGGGCATATTGTGATTAAAATGATATCAGGATGTGCTGTGTAAAGTTAGGTATAGCTTGGTTTAGTCTCGATAAAATTACGTGATCAATTATAAGGGTAGAATTGGCCCTCTGGGTCAGACCGCTAAAGTTGCCCGAAAGCTATACTAACTTGGCTTAACGATCCCATCAAAATGTAGAATAATTACAATTAATCTGTTATGGGCAGCCGTGACGCTTAACAACAGGCGAACGACTAGCTCGTCACATCATTTGTTTGCATATAAAATAACCGACCAAGTGCGAGTCGGACTCGCGCACGAAGGGTTCCGTGCCATTATCTATCCCTGCCATCTAGTGTTCAGTAGTAGTACTATTCAAAGCAGCGCCATCTATGACTCATTTGGTAAACGAGCAAAAAAATCACGTTCGTTGTATGTTAGCTCCCTCAAATATTTATTTTATTCTGTTTTTCAGTATTTGTGGTTATAGCGGCAGAAATACATCATCTGTGAAAATTTCAATTGTCTAAGTATCACGGTTCATGAGATACAGCCTGGTGACAGACGGACAGATAGACAAACAGACTGACAACAGAGCCTTAGTAATAGTTTCCGTTTTACCCTTTGGGTACGGAACCCTAAAAATGGTGCTATAGGTCCCGGTAGGTATATCCGAAACGAAGATCACCAATTTCAGAAATAACAAAAACAATTTCTGTTTAAAACCCCAATACATTTTGTAATAATACTTTTGGTATTAGCTTCAATTTGGCTTACGGTGGCACTTAAGGGTGACTATTATAAAAATATATTGTACCCACTTCTGATTTGTTTGTAATTCTATTAGGTATTCTATGTTGCTTGAGCAACGGCTAACCGCTAAAGCCACCCGCCCTTGGCTTTTATTTGTTGCCTTCAATAATAAATTAATTTAGATTGAAGCTTCTAAACCTCTACTCATCCTATTCTATTTCAACGCTCTTCTGTTTATTTATTGTACATGTAACAACGTGCCATACAATTTTTGCTAAGTAATTCACTTTAATATAGGTAATATAACGAAAAGGACCTATTTATCATTATTGACTTTTATCTGTTTTGTAATTTGATTAATTTAAGTATTTCATAATGCTGTAAGTGACACTTTTATATTAAAATCTTCGGCTTATTTGTAATTTTGTATGCCGTTGCGGCTGATCGCAGTATGGACTTTATATGTTTGTTGTAACATCTGTTATATGACCTGTGTATCACAAAATAAATGATTTGATTTGATTGGTTAATAAATATTTTTATTACTATATAGGTATCAGTAGGTAGCGTACCCAACATGCTGGGCAACCATATTTAGTTTGTGCAAGTCTCCAACGGAGAGATCGGGGCAGGGACGGGACAATTTTCCGGTATGAAAATAACCAAAATGGTTATTTTCATACCGGAAAATTGTCCCGTCGGTATGAAAATAACCATTTTGGTTATTTTCATACCGGAAAATTGTCCCGTAAATATTTGCACATGCTTACTATTGCGGTGTCAGCAAGTTGTGTATAAAGGACAAACAAACAAACAAAAATACGTACGGCTAGTCCTCAAAATGCTTACACAATAGCTTTGAGAAACACAATGGCATTCATTTATAACAAAGGTGTAAAAGTAAAACTCCGATCTCAGTGCTCCCAGACTTCCATAGTAAAGTTGTTCCTACGTGAACCAGCACACGTGCATCTCGATTCCCTAGCAAATACGTGGGAAGTCGGTTTACATACCTAGGCGATAATTTCACCCACGCGCTAGGCTGCTCACTAGTGTTTTGTAACGAAATCCAGATAATTAAAGGAAAAAAAAAGATAAATAAACTCTTAATTGGCACAACGTTTATCAGGCGGGCCGTCAGCTTGTTTGTCCATCCATGTTATAAAAAAATAAAAATAATCACGATAACGCGACCATCAGCATCTTGGGCACGCTACACCTCATTTTAATGATGATGATGATGATGACGATGAATGCCAAATGTGCGACCGTGATGCCGAATAGAATATCATCATCACCAGCCTGAAGACGTCCACTGCTGAACATAGGCCTCCCCCACAGAGCGCCATTTCGAGCGGCTGCTGGCCTCCCGCATCCATCGGTTCTCCGCGGTTCTGACAGGTCGTCAGTCCACCTAGTGGGGGGCCTACGCTGTGTCTTCCGGTTCGTGGACCGAATAGAATATGTCTTTAGACAAATAAGCGTTCTTTGATACGTAAGCACATACGCTAAAATGAAATAAAACTATACAACCCTGGCTTTATTATACGTCTTTCGTTTTAAATTACCGGGATGGAGAAATAAAAATGCGTTTTATTATACTTTTGCTAATAATATTAAGTCCTCCGCAGATGTTGTGGGTTAATTCTATCCCTAGCTTAAGTACACCCCAGTTTACTGCTGTTGTAGAATATTTAATTTAATGTTAAGGTAGTACTTAAGTCAGTCAGAAGCCCCCAGTTTCTCGTACGTTTGTTAAAATTAAACTCATGTCAGTTTAAAAATACTGTACGCTCATTGGTTGTCTGTTGATCATCGGCTATCGTCAACCAATGAGCGTATAGTATTTGCTATGTTAAGTTAACATAGCAAAGTGTAGTAGTGTGTAGTATGTGTGTGTGTAGTGTGTAGTGTGTAGTGTTACTTGTGTGTTGTGTTATGTTGTGTTTGTCAAACTTATGAGAGACCGGGGGTAAGTATCATGGAATGGATTTTATGTGTAATATATCGAAAAAAGTTTTTTTTCATAATCTTAAAATTTTTAGCAACCAGCGCTATTTGATCGCGCCTTCCAACTCATCGGACTAGACGCTCCCCCAACTGAGCTATGGTTACATGTCCAGTAACGGCGAAAATCTTTGCTACGGCTACAGTAGTTCCAGCTGCTTAGTCAGTGCAAAAACATAGCCGTAAAGAAAGATTTTCGCGATCACTGGGCATTGGCCATGTAACCATAGCTCAGTTGGGAGAGCGTCTAATCCGGTGAGATGGAAGTCCCGGGTTCAAATCCGGGACTGGGGTGCTGGTCGCTAAAACTTTTAAGCTATAATATCAGTTAATAAGGCCTTAGGTTGACATTCAGAGTCAATGCATCGAGTTTACTCTTTTAGGGCCTTAATTACATGCTGAGTTGGAACCTATATGACGTTACGACACATTAGATGATCATCATCATCATCATCATCACATCAGCATTTTGCATCCACTGCAGAACATACAGCAGCTGAGGAGAAGTTTTCCATACTCACCACGCTTGTCAGGCGTCAGTCTATCAGTCAGTCAACCTGACTTCTGATGTTTAACACATAAATGTTTGTCCTGTGTGGGAATCGAAACCACAACCCACAATTTAGAAGGCAAAGCTACTACCATCTGATCTATAAGGCCAGTCGCATTAAAAATGGTATACGTACCCAAAACTTTTTCCAGTTCTTACCCCGAACAATTTTAAACATGGCCTTGATTACATGAATATATCGTATAGAACTCTGAAGTCCGGAAAAATGTGACCGGATGCCAACCCTCGGTGGCGGCCGGATAGATGCGATACTCTGGGTCATTCTGGACCCAAGATACCTTTTCCGGTCGTTCTGGACCCAACAGGAAGTAAACACTCTTTAACATTAAAAGGTCAACTTTGATTATCGTAACCGTCTTGTTGGCTTATTAATTCAGTGTTTTTAAAAGTGTCCATACTGATTTAGTTTTGATAGAAGTGACTTCGGTGAAAACCGGTCAGGTGCGAGTCGGACTCACGCATCGAGGGTTCTGTACCTCCTGACAATTTTGGTGAAACCATAAGAAATAGCTCCATAAATTGAATAGTGGTTAAAACGTTTTTGTTTAAAAGTAATGATGATAAAATTAAAAAACCATCAACACACCCACGACCACGAAACGGAAGACGTAGCGTAGGCCGGCCCCCCACTAGGCGGACCGACCGACGATCTGATGAAAACCGTGGGGAGCCGATGGATGCAGGACATGAGCAGCCGCTCAAAGTGGCACTCAGTGGGGGAGGGCTAGTTTCGGAGAAATAACGTCTTACGCCTCTTTGCAATGGGATTTGTTCCGTACTCTGGTCCTGCAGTCGGACTGACATAGTGGCCTTACTGTACAAACACTTCAACACTTCGATATACCTATAGTCAATTAGGCATCGCTGTAAAGTATTATAGGTGTGGTTAGTAATTTTTACAATTTTGTTTCTAGCATTACAAAAAGATTATAAAGCCGACTGTTACTAATATCACTTTGGTTTGAGGCCAATTTAAGCAATGTTGATTAATGTAATTCCATCGCACGGTAGGCCTGTAATTGAATTGATTGCCACCTCTATGAGTAATGAAGGTATAATTTAGATAATCTGACAGATAGGCCGTGAAATGAAATAGTGGTGGAAAGCGTTGGTTATGCTGTAACACGCGATGTTAGTGCTATACATACTAACCCCGGTCTATTTCAGGATGATACCCCAAAAAAATCTACGGCTATTCGTTTTTCAAATGAAATAAACTTGAATCATAGAACCAAACCGAAGTTCTAAGGCCAGACTTGTTTTTGAGGGTGGAAATGCCCTCTCACTTCCCTGCCACCACGGGGGTGATGGCAGGGGGTATGTATGTATTTTAGTACTTTTTCAAGTCAAGATGATATTAAGGTGTACTTAAAATATTATAGGTAACGATATAAAGTGGTTAATGTCTAATATTATATAGCAAGCCTATTACAATATGTGAATTTGTAATAAAAAGAAGCTTTCTTTCCCACAACTGGTGCAAGCAATCCGGCACAGTGGGCATAGGGCATTCATTGTAGCCATTGTAGGTCGCTTTATGTGCGTGTAATGTTCCGGGACTTATGTTAATCACGTTACCATAAGCAATCTGTGTGCAATGTTTTATTGGAATTGGTTCAGCCATTTTGGCGTGAAATCCAAAACAGACGTTTCACTTTTAACATAGGTATTAATAAGTAGAGAGAGAGAGATATTTTAATTTTGAACTGTTAAATAACACCAAAGAATCAAGAATTCATTTTGAAATTGCCCCTCTCTGCTTTAATAAAGAAGACGAGTGTTTAATTAAGTAAAATGATATTCAAAAGAAAGGAATTTGCAATTTCAAGTTTAATAAAACTTTTGTGTGCATACTTTGTTATTCTGACTGGAGCTGTACAACTTGAACAGTTGAATATTTTAAGTCAAAGTTGAGTATTTCGTTGAAGCATCTTTGACATACTTTGTAATAAGTATTCGCACCTATAGGTAGATCTAGTACTGAAATATTCTAGGTCTGTATTCGCACCAGTCATTTTAGTAGATCTACATTTATTTACGGACTGGCTGGAATCGATAAATTATGGATGGCAACTCTAGCAGGCTCGGCATTGCGGTGGGTGCGGGTAGAGTGAATAATGTATTGTCCGATTCTGTGTGGGACTGGATTATCCACGGAAATATAGTCTGTCTGCACTTTATTTATTTTAAAAACAGTACGCTTTAGCAACGCAATGCTGCATTGCATAGGCATATAGAGAATTTAGTATCAATTTAATATCCCAATGAAATTCAGAGGCCGAGTCTTAAAGGTAGAGGTTGCTACATATATAGCTCATCCTATTCTTGAAAGGTTGTAATTGTATCATGAAATAAGTTGTGTGTGTCAAGCGTATTATTTTGGTTCAATTTATAAAAACATTTATCAACTGGTTAATTTTATTGTAAAGGGAAAATTTGAATCACGAGCGGGATTGCATTTGTCAGCTGTTTTTATATGCTGAATTTAGAAAAAAAAATTAAGGCCTATTTACACGAGAGGGTTTCAAAACTGTTACTATCCAGCGCCGGCACTTACGGGGGTCACTACAGCACCAGCTCCGTGTGAAGGACCCCGTAGTAATCTATACAATACTGACGCATAGAAACCAGACCGTGTTAAAACCATCTCCTGTTAACAGGGCGTTAAGATAGCTCACCTGTATTGGACACCAGCAAACAGCGAACACAACAACGACTACTACCACCATCCTGGTGACCTTCTTCCTCCCCCTTCTGCTCTCCGCTGACACCCTTCCCCCTGGAGCACTCTTCCATAGCCTTGTCAGCATACACATATACAGCACGCTGATCAGCGCCAGTGGTATCACATACGAAGACAAAAAGAAGGACATTTGAAATCCCAACTTGCTATAACCCTGCTCCTCCAAAAATACACACGATGAGTGATTTCTATGGAAGTAGGAGTATTCTCTTTCTCCATGGCATATTCCTACAGGTATTGCTGTTGTTAATATCACTACCCAAATGCAAGCGATCGCTAACAACGCATTTCTCTCGGTCCGTATAGACATCGACGTTATGGGGTGCACTACAGCCATGAACCTGTCCAGGGACATTAGAACTAGGGTGTATACTGAAGCGTGCGCTGTGACTACTATGAAATACTGGACGACTTTGCACCACCAGTCTCCGAAAGGCCATCTTGGCATTACATAGTCAGTCGCTGTAAAGGGCACGCAGAAAATGACGAACAGGAGATCAGCAACAGCAAGGTTTATGATTAGCAGATTTGTGGTGGATCTCATTCCAGGGTTAGCTGCTACTACAAGTACGACTAAAGCATTGCCGACTAGTCCAACGATGCCGATGAATCCGAAGAAAATGGGGACAACTCTTGAGACGACTTTTTCTAGTAGTTCTCCGTTTTCGAATTCACTGCTGTAGTTGCAGCCGCCGAGTGTGGCCATCTCGCTGCTGATGTTAACGCAAATGTTGTAAAACTCATCCTCTGTCGACTGCATCTTGAATTTTTGGTCAGTGCTTCGTCATCATCAGCATGTGGAAGTTACCTGAAACAAACAAAGTTAATTGGTTAAAAGAGCCTTTCCAAAACTTTTATCACCATCAGATGCCGGGTGCTATCTTCTCAACCATGGTTATGTTATCATAAACATTGATTGCTAGTGTCAAGTTCTAACGCAAAATTAAAACGGTTTTACTCTCCTTCTTGGCAAAATAATAGCACGCTATTATTATATTTACTTTATAACGATCATTGTAATAAAAAGGAGTTAGTTCGGCCGTGTGCTGGTCAAAGACATTATGTTTTAATAGCCAATTTTTAAGAATTTAAATGTATTATTAATTGAGCTCGGTATTTTTAAAACTAACATGACCATATCCGAAGATTTAGCTTCTTCTAAAATTGGGTTAGCTAATAATAATATAGTAATATATTATTCAATACTATATTATTCACTTATTTATCTAAGAAAATGTAATAAATGAGTGAATAATATAGTAATAAATAATATTATGTCAAAATTGAAAATCTAAAATTCAAGCATAATGCATTCATACCATTTATCTTTCAATATAGCTGGTTTAAATCTATTTTGGTAATTTATATTTCAAATTAGTAAACAAAAACGGAAGCTTTTTGAGGTCGATCATTCGTGATCCATCATTCTAAAGGCCTTTTCATCGTGTTTTTGAATAAATTTTCAGTAATAACTCGTCAAGTAACGGTGTTGAGAAATTTACATTATACTCTATTAGATTAGTTTTGTATTATATTGTTCATTTTATAATATTTAGTTTGGTAGTAGTTCAGATTAATAGAATAGTTTATTTTGTTAGGTTTTGTTTTAACTATAGAGTCCAATTTTATCATACCTACTTATTTAAGCTTTTTAGTTTGTGTAGACCTCGTAATCACAAACGTTTTTTACGTTGTTCATTGAAGTCGTCCAGTTCCAAACATAGGGCCTACCCCACAAAACACCACTTTGGATTGTTATCATTGGGTTTACCAAAATCACCACGCTTGGCAGGCAGCTTGGTGACCACAGAAGATTTTAATGTACCGAGGAGAATGCTGCTGACATGGTTTTACGGCACGATGGAAAGATATGGGGTGGTCCTATTATCCCACCGCTAGGATTACACGGTACGGTAGGTGCCATGTTATATTTATCGTACTTAGTATGTCCTGAAATCAGACCTTACGGCTTCATATCTCGACAACCTCTTGACCGATTTTGCACATATTTGAAGCACTTGTATCGCTTGTGTTGTTGTTTGTCACAATGTTTCTGGATAAATTTTATCAACATTGGCCGATAGATGGCGTTGCAGCAAACGTCCCCGTTTTTTGGGGAAATATACCTCCACTTAAAAATGCCGACGACAAAAAATCCCTGAACTCGTAGAGCCCGTATACCAAGTTTCGTAAAGACTTGTTGAAAAATGCGACCTGTACGCGAGTAAGTACACCCGGACAGACGGAAGCCAATTTGGCAGAGTTGAAGCATATTCGTTCGCTCGGTCAATTATAGAGTTCACCATCATCATCATCATCAAGACGTCCACTGCTAAACATAGGTCTCCCCCAGAGCGCGCCACCTTGAGCGGCTGCTCACCTCCTGCATCCATCGGCTCCCCGCGGCTTTCACCAGATCGTCGGTCCACCGAGTGGGGGGCCGGACTACGCTGCGTCTTCCGGTTCGTGGTCGCCATTCGAGAACCTTTCTTCCCCATCGGTTGTCAGTTTTACGAGCGATGTGCCCTACACGTTACCATTTCAACTTGCTAATTCTAAGAGCTATATCGGTCACTTTAGTTCTCCTGCGGATCTCCTCGTTCTGGAGCTTATCTCTCAGGGAAACACCGAGCATAGCTCTGTCCATAGCTCGCTGCGCGACTTTGAGCTTACTAATGAGGCCAACAGTAAGAGACCATGTCTCAGTTCGTCATCTTTATAGAGTTATTGTATGTAAATTGGCTTCATCCATTCAATACGTACTAATTTTAAAACGTATTGGTAAATTCCAAGCGCATCGTCAATTTAATTTGATACCTTATAATAACGGAAATATTTTCAATTTCCCCCGAGGCTGAGTAATTCCCAAAACTTGGTAACATTTCTATCGATTCCTCATCCTTCGCATCTTTTGGCGGATATTTTTTCCGATTGAGTTGGAATGATGAAGCCAATTTGATCTATTGAAAGTCGACAGGTACTTATCGGCTGCCTTGATTGCGCAATCAAAAATTGAAATTGTGTTTGACAAAGTATTATGAGCAAAAGAGAGTTGTAGTCTCCGAACATAAAATAACTGGTACGTTAGGAATTTCAAATTTGGGATGTACGATTATCATAATATTTATTTTATTCGATTTCATGATCAATGTGTATTTGGTTTATCAAGAACACGTTTACATGAAAAGTGGGACTTTTGTATGACCCGAAATGTATGAAGAATATTTCATGAATTGAAAAACTTACACAGAAACCCGAATAATTAAGTTATATTTCATACGCCAATGGAATATTCGTTCAAAAAAATTGTCAAATCAGCGAACACTTTATTTTTATTACGTGTAAACTCTTGTCAACATTTAATTCAGGTTTTGTGACATTTTTTAACATTTTGCTTACATGAATAGATTCGAGTATAGTCAATTAATTATATAATTCAAAAAGGGGTTTTATGGATAGATGTTTTGTAACTGTAAAGTTTGTAAGGAAGGGAGGTAGAATACTTGGTAAAATACTATAACCACTTCAAACAAACTGGCAAAGGTAAGTAACGTTTGCTGCAGCCACTACCTACTTGGATGAGTAGACCACTACAAAATATGGTATTTACAATCATCGACAGGTTAGCTGTCTGTCGGTCCCGGATGTTGTAAGACAATATTTGTTAAGCCAAGTTAGATTTTAGCAGCCTAAAGCTAAGACACCCTGGGCTAATCGCTACCTACACGAAGTATCGTATTATGAAGATTTTTTCTTCTACAGTGACTGCCAACTCCCAGTTTCGTACGCGGCCGAAGGGGGAAGACAAATATAAACAAATTGCCACCGATAAATTAGCGATGATAACCACCGAAGTAGACAAAGGAACAAACCCTGGACTCTTGTACGTTTGTCAAACTCATGTCAACATACTTTACGCTCATTGGTTCAAGACAGCCGATGATCAGCAGGCAATCAAATTCGGTGTCTTAAGTTGACCCCGAGTTTGAAAAACGGACGAGAAGCCGGAGGGTTAGTATAACATATGGAATCATTCGCATGAATTGCCATTCACAAGCATAATACCCTCCCATTTGATCAATATACAAATCCACAACATTTTGAAATGTTACGTAAATGCTATAAAACTGAGTTTACAATACAGGTACGTCTGAATGGAACTATTTCAGGAGGGAAACGTAGTTGTTTACGTAATAAAGTCGAAACGGATATACGGTTGAAGTATGTAGCTGTCGAGTTTAACAATAAATGATGTCGAATAGGTACATATTCCATGAAGTGTTGCTATGAGAAAAAAATGAGCTTAGCAAATTCTTTGTGCGCCCAATTTGGAAGACTTTAGTTGAGTCTTTACCTTACTAAAAATATATCCGCCTCTTACATAGCCTTCTATTTGACAAGAACAGCAACAGTTTTAGGAGTTTTAGGTCTGTCAACTAGTCTTTAAAATTGGCTCCACTACAATCATACCAACTCACTTAAATATTCTAAGCTACACTATATCTACTATAAAAAAATGTTTGAACTGGCCACGTTGACATAATAAGCAGTCCAAATTTTAACGCTCTAGGGCGCTACCAAAAGATAGTAGTGTACCCAACGTCTTGGCAGGTTGGCACCAAATAATAAAAGTTCAGTGTTACGTTCTTTGGTACCAAATAAGTACCTAAGTGCCAGCAATTTGGTCACGCGTCGCATCAACCAGGTGCTCTGATAAACTTTAGAAAACGTGATCTCATTAAATTTCATGAAGTCCTTTGTTTATTTTTGACTAGCACTGGTTAACAGCCTGAAGACGTCCATTGCTGAACATAGGCCTCCCCCATAGAGCGCCACTTTGAGCGGCTGCTCGCCTCCTGCATCCATCGGCTACCCGCTGCTTTCACCAGATCGTCGGTCCACCGAATAGGGGGCCGGCCCACGCTGCGTCTTCCTGACAACCGATGGGGAAGTAGAACTAACAATCGATGATGGGGAAGAAAGGTTCTCAAGTCGATGTGGCCTGCCCATTGCCATTTCAACTTGCTAATTCTAAGAGCTATATCGGTCACTTTAGTTCTCCTGCGGATCTCCTCATTCCGGAGCTTATCTCGTAGGGAAACACAGAGCATAGCTCTCCTTATAGCTCGTTGCGCGATTTTGAGCTTACTAAACCCAAAAATAATAACCCAAATAATGAGACCCAATAATCACTCCAAACAAAATCATCAGAACAATGCTCGAGATTATATTATAAATCTCAGCGGCGTACCTAAATAAACAATGTTAGCTTTTCTCAATTTAACACAATAAACCAGGTGTCAGATGAAGTAACCAATCTTGTTTGACGGAGCACTGACGGAGAATGATGCTCAGATTGACGTACTGATGGATGAGTAAATACATCGCGGGTAAAGTTTGATCGTATTATGACAACAATTCAATATACTTGTAAGATTTGTTTTGTGTTATTCTATCTTCAAGATATAATTAAACTGTAACTGGGTTAAATCCATAAATTTAACCTTTTTTGGTAATTTTGATTGCATTACACTTCTTTATTGATATAGAAGTGAAAACAATTTTATTGAATTTTTTGGCTGTCTGTCTGTCTGTCCCTTTGAACACGCATCACTCTGGAACAACTGAACCGATTTCGCTGAAATTTGGTATGGTTATAGCAAATTTTTCAAAATAACATTTGGTATACTTTTTTGTTTTCTAAAACGGCCATGTGCGGGTTGCACATGGCCGGAAACATGTATGTAATTTTTATGCAAGAACTTTTTGTTTGTATTTTTATTTTATTTTATTTATACTCATCCTGTCGAAAGGAAGATGGAAGGGAAAGAGAAAAAGATAGGGGAAAAGGATGAATGGATGGGCCGGCGAAAAAAAGCAATGAGACGGCAATAGAAGGGAAGCAGGCGAAGCCAGCCTTCCTTCCGGCCCATCCATTCATCCTTTCCCCCTATCTTTTTCTCTTTCGATTCTCTCTTACCCATAAACAGGGTTAAGGCGTAAAACTAATTAACCCATGCGAAGCTGGGGCGGGTCAGCTAGTTACATAATATACCCCTTATATGTACTAATTTAATAGGAAAGATAAGGCAACTAACGTCCTTAGATTGCCTCAAAAACTAAGCGGTACGCCTCGCTCTACGATACAGATGCATATTTATTCACATGGTTACTTTTGTTATGTAAAATGATAAAATGTTGTAAACAAATTGTGTGCATTGCACCAAATCGAGGCTAGGGCTTATCGTCCCTGTTTTATTTGCACAGTCTTATGACCTACCTACTTCCGTACTATGTAAAAGAGAATCGTTGTCCATTCGTCTGTTTGTTTAGTTGATTAGAAAAATGTTTACGATTGGCTTGTAGTAGCTATGCGATCTAAACTGCACTTTATTGCGTTGCAGCAAGGGTCGCTAATTGTCTAAGTGACATCTCGGAGTGAAGTTTCTGTACCTTCCATTTTTTTTTGTTGACGAGGGGGGAATCTTTCAAAGATACCCACGTACTCAGTGCAGTGCCACGTGAAACTTTATAGTTTTAAAGTTCTGAGTGACACTGCAACTGTTATGGGCAGCCGTGTTGCTTAACATCAGGTGAACGCTAGTCGTTCACCTGATGTTGATGCTGCTCGTCACGTCATTCAAACGCATAAATAAAATACCCGCTGAAATGGGGCTGTAGCCGGGTTATGTGAGATTTCCACTCACTAAAACCCCCCCGGCGGTCTTCCTCGGTGCATGGCAGAGGACTCTGGGATCTTCTGCGGAACGCACCGGTGCCCTCCTCGCACTTGACGAAGCACATCCCGTGGGTGACTGATGGGCTGTCACCCACAAATCCTCACGGCCGTACTAAGTCTTCTGTATAGTACAGCAGCGAATAATATATTGAAAGCGAAAAGATTCTTCGAATTCAGATGTCTCATTAGTGTTTTTTACCCTTAGTAGTGTTAATAATACATTTAGGTAGGTACCTAAAAAGAATCCCGTAGAAGTGCCTTTGAGAAAAGCTCAGAGAAAAATAAGATGTAACTGGAAAAGCTCTTGGAAAACTAATTGGAGTCTCCTAATTACGAGCGACTAATTGGTAGTTCATAAAGTACAAAAATCAACTTGTTTATCTTTTCTTTGTTGTCCTTTTTAAGTTGAGATTATAGAGATAAAAATAAACATTGCTAATCTATTTATGTTTTGCAGACAAATCTGTTAGATATCAAAAAAAAAAAATTCCGGAGAGAAATTGTCATCAGACCTTATAATATTTGCTAAAGTCTTGACGACTATCATTACGTCATCACCCCCATAAGTCCCCATTTCTGGGACACTGACCTTATCTCTTATGGAGAGAGAGCAGGTCATAATCTAACACGCTAGCCAAGTGCGGCTTGGTAAAAAAGACAAAAAGATAGGGAAAATAGATGAACGGATGGGACGGCGAAACAAGGGAGGCAGGCAAAGCCGGGGCCCATCCATTCATCCTTTCCACTATCTTTTTCCCTCTCGCTTCCCTCTTCCCATGAACTGGGTTACAAACGTAAAACCAATTAACCAGTGCGAAGCCGGGGCGATCAACTAGTTATTAATATAAAAATTAGAACTTATAAAATTTTATATTACCAATATTCTTTTTTTCTTTTATTATTTTAGGTACCTTACTTTTCAAGTTTTAGGAATACCGAACTCTGTGAAAACAAGTGTAGGATTGGATAAAATTTCGTTACTATAATATTGTTTGCGCTTCAGTGAAAGCAAATATTTAGCGAAATAATTTGAATGTAATTTTATGTTTTGATTATTAATATCAGTGGTAAAGATAGTGAGATATAGTAATAAATATTTATAACTCCTAGTTTATTAACGTGTAAAAATATATATACTTTGTATAATTAAGCTGCGTTGTACTGCCACATAAATTTCCATGTTACACCCAGGTTAACTGGAAGATAATGCTCTCTAGCATTAAGTTCGCCTATGTACCTACATTTGTTGTTTGTGCAATAAACCATTTTCTATCTATCTATCTATGTTTTATAAACATTGTATAATTTAATTTTCATAAAATTATTTTGGTTTATACACATTGCTTCACATTCATTCATTTTTTATTGCTTTGCATTTAGCAGACTGCATGCTGCCAAAATGCAAAATGAGAAATTAAAAAAAAAAAAAAAAAAATGAAAAAAACAAAAAAAATTAAAATGTGAAATGTGTGTGTGTGTGTGTGATGTGTGTATGTGTGTGATGATGTGTGTGTGTGTGTGTGTGAGTGTGTGTGTGTGTGTGTGTGTGTGTGTGTGTGTGTGATGATGATGTGAAATGTTGAGATGGATGTGTGGTGTCACGAGGATGGTAAAATCAGGAATGAGTACATAAGAGGTAGCTGTCCTGTAGCTGGCCTTGGACTGAATTGAAAGGCGAGCAAAAAAGCTCATAGGTGACGATACAATCGTGAAGGCTAGGCTCCAGAGCTTAGAGCACCGTCGTAAAGTTGCCAGCCTATCAGTGTTCTACAGGTTACATTTCGGTGAGTGTGCTGCGGAGCTTACACAATCTAATTACACCATCTCCGTTTTACCATCGGACGACAAGACGTACAGCTACACGCCATCCATTTCTGGATGATATTCCTTCAATTCGTACAAAATGGCAGCGCAGTCACACGCGACTGAGCGCAGGCATAGGTATTAGGCATAAGTGCCGTTTTCGAGCCGGCGATCGTGGATTTACCCTATATTTCATCGCAGTACGTGGAATTAATTTTAAGGCATCAACTTCTTGTTACAGTCATTTTTATACGGTCGTTTGAAGTTTAGAATCCTCTCACAGATGTTTATTCAACAAATGTACCTATTCCCGAAATGCCTAATTTATTTTACAAACAACACGTTGGCGAATGGAAACAATTTTACCAAAGTTTGTTTTGCGCATAAATTGATGAGTTAGTGGCCAATGGAATGAATATTCGATTAAATAAATTGTATGTTCAAAGGAATGGATTATTGCGGTAATAGTTTTTATTTATAAAGCGAAATGGCTACGCCTGATGGTACTTCACAAAAGTAGAGATTTCAAATAAAAATTAGCATCAGCGCTCCAATACTAACAAGTACATAATGTGGTAAATTTATGTAATGTTGGCGCCAAATACCTAACAAAACAAACATAACATAAAAGACAGGTAAGTACTTTGTGTTTGAACTATCAAGGTTCTGTTTTTTTTAACATATACCTACAGGCTGGATTTTTGAGACGGGACTGGTACCTTAATAGTTACAGGAAAACTTTCCTAGGAGACCATTAACACCATTTTGAGATATTTTGAACTGCATTCACAGATTTCAGAAAAAATGTATAATTAACGAAAAAAGTGCCAAAATACCAAAAAAAAAGTTGCAGCAATCGATCATCATTCCTAAAAAAATACACATGACTTTTCGTCGTAAAATCTAGGTCAGTACCTATAAGTATCTACCTTATCTTCTCTCTGTATACGGCTTTAAGTAAGGCTGGACCATTTACAATTCCAGACGTTTTGCTACTAGATTATTCGGTTTTATGACGTCCTGCTGAATCGTCTCTCTGCTGACTAGGATAGGTACTTCGCTTTCATTATCATCAGACGGAATTGTCTTTCGGCGAAAAGGCCATTTTATAGACCCGGCTATATAGACTGGAGGAAAAGTATCTTTTTACTTCTTGCGTTTCAATAAATTCAGCGGACCCTAAAGAGTACTAAATTGTTAAGAGATATGACCTAGAATACCGTAAGAGCGTTCTGTGTATCTAAAACCGTATTAGGGTCTGGAAAAGTTGGAGCAATGTTGCCAGCATTTTGATACTGTATGGTGTTATTTTCCTCCATATTTTTTATGACCTATATTTTTTATTAATATAAGTACCTATATTTTATTTAATTACCTACAATAAAGGTTCAAATAAACCAGTGCAGTGACCGCGTGGCTTGAAACGTGGTCGCGCCAGTTTGTTCCAACTATAATCGTATTCCTTCTAATAAGAAAAATCTTCATATTTAAGAGGTTTAATGTTACTTTGTGTACTGCTGTTTCTTATGCTCAGTTTAAATCTTCTATGAACAAAAAAAACTAGACAGAGTCAAAGCGCGATAAATTTTATTTATATACGCACCGAAAAACGTGATGTTAACACTTTAATAAACGACACCCTAAACAGCGTTTAAAAAATATAGCGCTCTTCATAGGTATTTTTCCCGTGTCAGGCCCTTACAGAAAGGGCAATGGGATTGGGGTCAAGTGTCAGAAGGGTCGAAAAAGCGTGAATTCCGCGTCTCAACCCGTCAATAGATCCGGGAAAAGACCGTTACTCACCGTTACGTAACGTTTTTGCATTTAAGCGCTTCCGATTGCTGACAGCTGGGTCTCAAGGACCAACTAATGTCACTTCGTCTATTCTTTATCATCCTAATATATTTTTTCAGCTTATGGGATCCTCACGATCTGGCAAATGGACATTGATTATAATTCTGGGATCTTGTGTCGAAAACTAAAACAAACAACTTAAAAAACAAAATGTTAAACTTAAACGTTACCAAAAAGCACCTAATAGGTAGGTATCTGGAAATTCAAAAAAAATTATTGCAAATAGGCTATTATTAGCACTTTCACAAGTTAAAATTAGATAAGGTATTAAAAAATATTCAAATAAATTATTGTACATACTAAGCCAGCATAATAATTATAGGCAACATTACAGCTAGACTTACAGACAGACTGAGCCATCATACAAAACTCATAACATAGTCAAGCATGAGCACGCTGCTGCTTTCTATATAATATGAATATGGATATGCATATGGATGATAGAGAGAGTGCAGCGGAAGTTTGCCAGATACATCTATAAAATAATGTATGGGTTTTATCCTTACCTCTACCCATCTTTATTTGTGTCAGGAATGATTGGACTAGATACATTGGAATCCAGGCGTAAACTACTTCTTGTGATCCACTATTTCTCGATATTGCATGCTACAATTAATAACCCGGATATACTAGCTTCTATAAATGTATACGTTCCTAACAACTATTTGCGAACTGGGCGGCGTCGGCACCAGTTGTTCGCTTGTCCAGTGCCGCGGACGCACCACTGCAATAATTCACCCACGTTGCGGGCACTAGCCTTACTAAATGCATTTACTCACAAGTGCCACCATGTTGATATATTTCACGATAACTTCCGAACCATATGTAATAACTTTATGATTTATACCTGTCACCATTGCAATAGTTAGCGTTTTGGTAATACTGTAAGCTAACTATTATAAACTGAATAATAAATAATTAAATGAATATATAGTTATAGCAACAATAAAGTTGTCGTTACCCTCGTACTTTTGTGTATTTCCCATTCTGTCTGTACGTCTGTCATGACAGCTAGACTTACAGACACACTGTGCCATCATACAAAACTCATAACATAGTCAAGCATGAGCACGCTGCTAGTTTCTATATAAATAGCAAAAGCAAAGTTGTCGTTACTCTTATACCTAAAAGAGATGGCCTGAACACAAAATTAGTAATTACTCAACTCAGTTTTCCTTATAAAAGTTATACAACCCTGAAAAAGATCAAATAGTGTCACGAAATAAAATATAACATGTAGGGAACAACTCAAGTTCCCTATTTACTTAAGAACTGCCAAAAGCTCCTCACAGGGTACTTTTCTGTGTTGCCATAGTTACTTTAATATGTATGAGGAAAGAGACGACTTTTACGATACTTCTTTCTTTTTATTGTACTCTCTAGAAGATAGCAACAAAATTGGCAAAATCATTAAGTTTCTACTAGGAAGTTTCAAAAAAGCTGCCACTTTGCGCCATTTTTATGTTTATTTCCAGAACGACAAATAAATATGTGTGGACTTTTCACGCAGCGCCAGCTAGCCCCAAACTAAGCATAGCTTGTACTATATGGGAACCGGATAACTGATAGAATATTTCTCCGATCAAGTAGGAATATTTAGATATTTTTTGTTTGTAAATACATACATAGAATACAATATAACACCCAGGCACAGAACAAACATCGATGTCCATCACACAAATGTCAATATTCACCTTTGCATACGATTATCGCCCAAATTACTACTACCAAAAAATATGAATCCGGGAAATCGGAAATCTAGGAGACATCGGTGAACAGTAGGTACCTACACAAAGAACACATCGTTTATTTGAAGATGGTTTTATGGTTGACTAGCTGCGTCCCGCGGTTTCACCCGCGGATAAAAAGTAGCCTATGTGTTAATCCAGTACATAAGCTATCTATATTCCAAGTTTCATCCAAATCCGTCCAGCGGTTTGAGCGTGAAGGAGTAACAAACATACACACATACAAACTTTCAGCTTTATAATATTAGTGTGATGTGATATTCCTTCAATTCGCACAAAGAGTTTTGACTCGACATTTATAGTCCGAGCAGCCAAGGAATGGAATACTTTACCAGCGTCTTTGTTTCCCGATAAGTACAATCTGAGCTCTTCAAGTCGCGAGTGAATCTTCTAGGCAAGCATGTACCATCGTAGATCGCATCGTCACTTCCCATCAGGTGCGATTGCTGTCAAATGCGGGACTATTTAGTTATAAAAAAAGAAAGGTTAAAAAATCCTAACATAACATCTATTTAGTTCAGGACTAAATATACCCGAAAGTTTATTTCGATCTCTAAGGCTTTCTCAAGTGGTGAGGGCTCTCGACCTTTTCCCAGAGAATATTACGAGGGTCCTTAAGGCAATCAGATATATCGTGATGGCTCGTTCGAGCACACGGTCATTTTTACCTAAATGGTAGGTAAGGTTTGTCGTTATTGTCTTTTATAAAATAAATATTTGTGGACATTTCACACAGCGCCATCTGGCCCCAAACTAAGCATAGCTACTATACTATGGGGACCAGCTGGGCGATCATGTAACTTGTTGGCAACCGATAGAAACACAAAAATGTATGGATTTGACAGTTTCAATACGCAGTTTATGTGCATAGTTACTGTGAAAATTTTCAAATTTGGAATGAAATTTCTTCTGTTGCATTGCTATCAAAGTTACATGATCACCCCGCAGATAACTGATAAGGTAATACTTAGATACTTTTTGTTTGTAAATACATACAAAGAATACAATATAACATCCAGACACTGAACAAACATCGATTTTCATCACACAAATGTACGCCCTGGGTGGGAATCGAACCCACAACCTACAGTTCGGAAGGCAGGGCTACTAACAACTGAGCCATAAGGCCAGTCTATATAAATTATATTGGAATGAAATGATAATGACTACAACGTTTATCAGTTTTTTTATCTATCATCAATAACCTGAAGACGTGCACTGCTGAACATAGGCCTTCCTTACAGAGCGCCACTTTGAACGGCTGCTTGTATCTTGCATCTATCTATGCGGTTTTGACCACCTAGTAGTGCGCCCACATTGGGTCTTTTGGTTCGTGGTCACCACTCGAGAACCCTTCTTCCCCATCGGTTGTCAATTCTACGAGCGATGTGACCTGCCCATTGCCACTTCAACTTGCTAATTCTAAAAGCTATATCGGTCACTTTAGTTCTCCTGCGGATTTCCACATTCCGGATCTTATCTCGCAGAGAAACACCAAGCATAGCTCTCCATTGCTCGTTGCATTTTTGTATAATACTTTGATATCTTAAAGCACTACTTATATTAAAGAAAAGATCCAAACTAGTTTGACTTTTAATTACTTTGCGCCTACGTTTTCTCCATTGAGCTTATATATATCGGTACCTACTCTCTTTATCAACCGACTGAAATGACAATAAACAATAAAAAGTTTCAAGAGTTACCAACTTAAAGTTTTATTATTACTAGGTCAAGGTGTAGTTTCCTCTGGCACGTGTTTACTGACTTAACCGGGGTGACAGCTAATTGATTGATGACCTAATAGGTCGTCAATTGACCCTACATAAATGTGTCTGCTTGTACGAGATAGAACGTTGTATAGCTGCTGAGCTCGTTGATAAGATAAGTATAATTGTTATGAGCAAATAAACAAAAATAACCGGCCAAGTGCGAGTCGGACTCGCGCACGAAGGGTTCCGTACCATTATGTATCTCTGTCATCTAGTGTTGAGCAGCAGTACTATTTATAGCAGCGCCATATAAGACTCATCTGGTCAAAAATCACGTTTGTTGTAGGGGAGCCCCCTTATATGTTTATTTTATTCTATTTTTTAGTATTTGTTGTTATAGCGGAACTGTTAAAATTTCAACTGTCTATCACGGTTCATGAGATACAGCCTGGTGACAGACAGACGGACGGACAGCAGAGCCTTAGTAATAAGTCGGTTTTACCCTTTGGGTACGGAACCCTAAAAATATAAGGACATTTTACAGTGTCATATTAACCCAAATTATTTATTCAGGTGAAAACCGCGGGAGCCGATGGATGCAGGAGGGAGCAGCTGCTCAAAGTGGCGCTCTCTAAGGAGGCCTATGTTCAGCAGTGGACGTCTTCAGGCTGTTGATGATGATGATGATGATGATGATGATGATGATAATGATTTATTCTGTGCCCAAACCACCGACTTAATTTAAACCTATATCCATCCATCTGTCCCTTTGCTCGGAAATTTCATCCTTAACCATTACAATACATTTTACTAGGTGGTAGGATTTACAGTTCGTCTAGGTAGGTAGAGTGCGATTCATGCTCAATGGCGGCTGTGAAGTCAGCTCGGAACGCTGCGCAGTAGCCAAAATTTGATGTGCGCGGGCAGAGGTAAGCGGTGAGCGCAGCGTGCGGGGGACTTGCAGCGCACTTCACAGCCGCCATTGAGTTTGAATCACACTCTACCACCGCTTTGCCAGTTATTCAACGACCAAGCAGTAGTGTGAAAGCACTAATTTTGTGTTCCAGTTTGAAGGGCATTGTACCTAGTGTAATTACTGGACAAATGAACTTTATGATCTGATCTCGCAGTCTAGAAATCTGATTACTAGACTGTGCGATGTCTCAAGATGACATATCGCAGTGCAGTGTCACGCGAAACTTTAATTTAGAGTTCCAAGTGACACTGAATCTGTTATGGGCGGCAGTGATGCTTAACACCAGGCGAACGACTAGCTCGTTACATCATTCGTATCTCTGTAAGTTGATAGTAAAAAGTAAAGGATGAATGTGTAATTTTATAATGTACCTATGCGTAATATAATACAGTCAATATCTAATTATTTTCTATTCTGCCAAATTCGGTCACAATACGAGAATTACAATATCCGTGCTTCTCGACTTCGACTAGGACTTCGATGTATCTCTGCAATGATAACATGTGTAGACGTATTGGTATGTTAGTAGACATTTTCGCTGGTGCCAGAACTCAATATGCCTCAAAAAGCCATGAGTTTGTCAGTATGTTTGTTAGCTGATTAAATATTCCATTACGTTCCTTACGTTGTCGAGCTGCGGTATCGAGTTTCGAACACGCTTACGTCTTTCTGTCAGTTATCGGCTCTGCGGCTTATAGCCATTTCACAGCCGCTTTACTGTAAGTGGCTGACTGATGCGTAATTTCTTGAGTCGTACGTAAATTTGTGCTATACGATGCAAGAGCTCACTAGGGTTATGTTACAGACTCAAGTTATCTTAAAAGACAGCCCGCACTAAGCGTTTCACATCAAACTTTATAGTGCGTACAGCAAATGTGTTGAATACCTCGCCGTCGTCTTTGTTTCCAGCTAACCATAACCTGGGAGTCTTCAAGTCAAGAGTGAACAGGTATCTTCCAGGCAAGCATGCACCACCGTAGGCCACGTCGCCACTTACCATCAGGGGAGACAGTGGTCAAATACTATGCCTATAAACTATTTAAAAAAAAACTTAAAAGATTGCCACGACTGCCCTAGTGCACGGACGGTAGACAAAATTGTCTTTTCCCTTGTTTTACTACACTTGACAAGTAAGCAAGTATGAAGAAAGTGACATAAAACGGGGAAAGACAATTTTATCTACCATCCATGCTAACCCAGCTACTTTCGGAAAGTGGTGTGCCACACAATTTACTTTAGGCCACTTCTTGCTTTGCCGGCGCTTCATAATCCTAAGTCAAAGTAGAATCGTTTATTTCAATTCATGTTAGAATTAAAAAACAAAAATATATCGGCGTAGGTAAGTATTTAATTATAATAATTAAGTACTATTTATTAATCTTAAAGTTAAAAAACAAAATAGAGTTTCCTTTTCGATTAATTAAAAACCTTTGTTGTGTTTTGTGGGAACAGCTTTGAAGCCATTGAAATTAATAGTGTAATTAGTAGTTGTGAACAGAATAACTATTCACATTGTATAAATTAAATTGAGAAAATATCTAACATCATTAAAAACAGTAATTAAAATTCTAAGAGAAGCTGCTACGCAAAATATCTGTCTTTTTTTTAATAAGCTGAGATTTTGGGAATCTGTAAAAGCTAATTTAATCTTAAAGGTCTTAATATCCTATAAACTGTAGGTATTAGGTCCTTATAGTCAGCGTCTGTCGCCATCGTCAAGAATCGTGTATTGTACACAAGCTTTTGACGCGGTTGCTGTCATCCTTCCTTAATACCTTTTATTACGGGCAAAGTGCCTAAACTACAATAATACCAGCTACTACTAAATGCTGATTTTAGGTAGCTGAGCTACCTAAAAATATTTTTGGACCGTATTACTGGCTGCGTTGACCGTAGACAATCCAATGTTCCGTAGCGTACCCACAGATCCTATAAAAAAGTTTATTATATAATCTGTGAGCGTATCCAACATGCTCGATGCTCCCCGCGTTGCCCCGTACCTACAGCGGTACGCGCCGCCGTTTTGCATAGGGCTTAAGAGAAGTGTATAACCCTCCTCTTGTACATACAAAAAGCACCAACGCTTTTGATGATTTTTTTATATGTTATCTACACAGTAAAAAACTATGCTCGTACGTCTTCCTTTTTTAAGTTTATACAAGAATTTCGTATTTATAGCTACGTAAAGTTACAAATTTTCGGCGTTAAAATTATGAAAGTAGTAGTAACTGAAAACGAAACATATTAAAAAAAAAACAAGACGGACAAGCATAGATTATACTCTATCAAAACGATTTAGAGGGTGAAAACCGTTTTCGCTCGAAACGCTAAAATGTGGGTAAATTCTCTCATGGGCTCTATTGTCTCTATCATACGCGTGGAGAGCAGGCGATGGCAATAAAATTTTCAAAACCAAGACGGCCCTCTTAAGTGCGAACTTCGGAGGTGTCTAACTTTGTAGTGCGTACAGATGAACATAAGTAGGTATAACAAGTTTAACACACTAATGTCTATTCCAACTAAGTAGTTTGAAGTAGAAACTTGTAGTTCCGAAACCAATATTATTTAGGTCAGGTTATATAGTTAGTAAAGCTTTAAGCTGGATTAAACATTTCAATTAGTTGGGTAGACGTTATTACGCTTACTTCATTAATAAATTGAGAATCTGTATAAGGTTTAGACTGGCGTGTTTAACAGCTTATCAGATTAGGTAAAATCACATACCCACACATATTTGATAGCGCGATAAAATTTGATCATACGTTTTGTTACTTTTAAAATAGCTTCAAAGATTTACTCTTTTGTTGTTTTTATCATTAATAAAATTCAAATGATTATTTAACTAATAAAATATAATTTTAAAGCTTTAATAAATATTAAACTTCATTAAAAGGATTTATTCGATGTACTTGTTTGACCGACTACAGGAAGTTGATTATTTAATTGTTTAATAATTATTGTATTGTTACATTTAATATTTAAATAATGTCTTATTATATTTTACAATAGTTTTTAATGTAATCTACAATTATTAACAAATTATAATGTTAAATGCAGTTGATTTGACTCAGAGTATCTCGTGACGACACTTGTTTACACCTTGCTATATAAACGGCTAATGGCGGCCGCATAAGGCATTCTGAGTTGTACCTTCGACAAATAAGCAGCTCCGAATAAAGTTTTCAAATAAATTCCTATGAGTGTTTTTATTTACAATGGATGCTCTTACATCAGAAGTGGGATGATCACGCCCTAGATGACCAGCTCATCGTCAATCCTTGGAACAAAATTTAACTGAAGGTGCCCAAGCATAAAAGCAGCCTCGATTGGATATAACCTGTCACCAATGTGGTAAATCAGGACATCGCCAACGGGACTGCAAAACCATTTTCTACAACTACTGCAAACGTACTGGCCATCTTACGGACAATTGTTGGTCGAAGCCATCAACATCGTCAAACCCAAGAACCAGCCACGTCAGACCACCAAGACCGTTGAGTGTTCCAGAGCCAAGTTCCCAGCCATCATCACAGCAAGTGAACGTAGCCTAAGCTACAATTCCATGCACCTCAAGAGTTCGTATTGGTAATGTTGATTTTTTTCCTGTTTAATTGACACAGGCGCAGAGTGTTCTCTAATAACGACACGATCAGCAGGTTCGATTCTAGGTAAACAATGCTTGCCCCCATCCATTGGTCAAATAACTCTAAGAAAACATTATAGACAAAGCCAAACTTCGTGAAAAGGCCTCTGTCAGAATAGCCGAACAGGCATTCAAAAACAAAGAGCGATTTGACACAAATTGTGCATCAATTATTCCCATTCACCTTAACGACTTTATTCTTTGCAAAGATATCCAGTGGTCTAGCAACAAATCTATCGACGATAATAATGACCGTGATAGCGATAATAATAGTAACTGGTGGTCGCATGTTGAAGTCCCATGAGCCCAACAACCGGACCCTATTATATAGTGACGGTCGCTTGTTGAAGTGCCACGAGCCCAACAACCGGACCTTATAATATAGTGAGTGATGGTCGCTTGTTGAAGTCCCATGAGCCCAACAACCGGACCTTATAATATAGTGACGGTCGCTTGTTGAAGTGCCACGAGCCCAACAACCGGACCTTATAATATAGTGAGTGATGATCGCTTGTTGAAGTGCCATGAGCCCAACAACCGGACCTTATAATATAGTGACGGTCGCTTGTTGAAGTGCTACGAGCCCAACAACCGGACCTTATAATATAGTGAGTGATGGTCGCTTGTTGAAGTGCCATGAGCCCAACAACCGGACCTTATAATATAGTGAGTGATGGTCGCTTGTTGAAGTGCCATGAGCCCAACAACCGGACCTTATAATATAGTGAGTGATGGTCGCTTGCTGAAACACCATGAGCCCAACAACCGGACCTTATAATATAGCACAGCCACTTGTCTGCACAGGCTGTTTGAAAACAGCTTAGTCTGACAACTGGGCTTAATTATACCATTCATTTTCAGATCATCACAATAAAGACAACTAAAATTTCTGCTCAGAGCGCGAGCAGTTTATCAGAATGGCCGTGACAGCGCGATAAAATTTGATCATACGTTTTGTTACTTTTAAAATAGCTTCAAAGATTTACTCTTTTGTTGTTTTTATCATTAATAAAATTCAAGTGATTATTTAACAAATAAAATATAATTTTAAAGCATTAATAAACATTAAACTTCATTAAAAGGATTTATTCGATGTACTTGTTCGACCGACTACAGGAAGTTGATTATTTCATTGTTTAATAATTATTGTATTATTACATTTAATATTTAAATAATGTCTTATTACATTTTACTATAGTTTTTAATGTAATCTTCAATTATTAACTTATTATAATGAAAAAATGCAGTTGATTTGACTCAGAGTATCTCGTGACGACACTTGTTTACACCTTGCTATATAAACGGCTAATGGCGGCCGCATAAGGCATTCAGAGTTGAACCTCCGACAAATAAGCAGCTCCGAATAAAGTTTTGTTAGTTTTGTTTTTATTTACAATGGATGCTCTTACATATTTGTACAAATTTATGTGTTTTTTTGACCTCGTGTTTTATGGTTTGGTATCTACTACATATTTTTTTCAAAGTGACCTTTTTTCATGAATGACGTGACGAGCTAGTCGTTTACCTGATGTTAAGCGACACGGCCTCCCATAACAGTTGCAGTGTCACTCGGAACTTTAAAATAATAAAGTTGCCTGTTTAATTTCTTCTTTTGGACAAAGAGTTTCATGTTTACACAAATATAATAATTTAGAGCTTAGACCTCAGAAATGCCCAACAACACTACAAAGACAAGCACTATTTGATTTGAGCGGCTTATTGTTCCAAATGTAACACGAAATAAACAACATCACGGTATTTGCAATTCATAAAAGTAAATGGGAAATAGAAATTCCCATGCATGTGCCTCACAAAGGAAGGATAAAACGAAATTAATTTCCTACTAGTAACATTTTGAATTGTAAACACTACAAAGGAGTAGACAGTAGAACAAGCAAATTAAATTCATTTATGTTATTTATTTATTTATTTTTGTTGAATTACAGCAAACGCTGAAAAGAGGTATATTTTTTTTGTTACGCAATGCCCTATAAAAGTAAGCATCATATAATGCATATAAAGGCCACAGTGGGAAGGGATATACTTCTGATCAGTAACCTACAAACAGGTAGCAATGCTTGGTAGGAGTCCGAAACCTGATAGTAACTCACCGCCCGCACATCATACCTCATAATGACAACCACTCTTAAAACGTCAACTGCTCAGAACGCGGACTGTGTAAATGACAATTAAGCAGATATATTCTCTTTAATGACAACTTTAAAAAAATCTCTAAGTTATGCGGTACTTTGAGACGACTTTCCCCTAAGCTACTGTCGTAGCGTTATGTATTCTGTTTTCAAACTGAAATGTTGCCACTTTGTGGATGAGGTGTTTTGATAACGTTCTTCGTGCCTTCATATCTTGACTTATAGAATGATTGGCTTTAATATAATACCTATATTTGCAACCGACATAAATGTGTCACATGCTCACGCCGTAACACGGCTAAGATTGTTAGTCATCCGGGTTTTTGTACTCCTATCCGGCCACTTTACGTTAGGTATCCGGTCTATTTGGCTTTTTATTGAGCAACCACAGAGCACGAAAAAAATGACGCTTCGCATCAAGATATAGGGACAAAATTCTAGATGAATTTCGTGCCAACAATAAGCGCGTAGCGCAACCTAACGTCATCTCCATAGTCAATTGTTTGTGTAAATTACTAGAGGTTTTAATGGAAGCGCTCACTAATTTTTTATTTTTTATGTAAACAAATGACGTGACGAGCCAGTCATTCGCCTGGTGTTAAGCGACACGGCCGACCATAACAGATTGCAGTGTCACTCAGAACTCCAAATTTAAGTCTCGCGTGACAAAGTAAGGGTAAAGGGTATCAATAAAGTCCTTAAGAATCGGCAACGCATTCTCAACGCCCCTGGTGTGCAGATATCTATAAACGACTTAAACCACCTACAAAATACGATTTTTTACCATTTCAAGACAAAAAAGGGATTACAGTATCACTGGACATGCAAACATAGCTCAGTTGGAAGTCGAGGGCTCAAATCCCGCTGGTTGTTAAAAAGATGTAGGGACTATTGTTCTTGTTGGTATACCATTTAATGTGGTTTACTTTATAAAATCCATTCCATCAATTGCTTGATAGCATTTCAAGACTTAAAATATGCTTAGCTATCTTGTCCGTAGAGCCCATGCTGCTATTTTATTTATGCTATTTTACCCATATTTTGTGGCGGCGTGCCACTCAGTATAGAATTCCTTGTTCGTATGTTCGTGCCATGTGCACATTGACTGGTCAAAGTGTCTTGCGGTTAGTTAGCCGCCAGAGACTGATTGCATTTTAGATTTGATAGGACTGGCAGAAAAAAAAGTTTAAAGTCGGTTGACATTTTTTTTTGTTCGGCCGTAATATTTGAAGTTAAAAAAAAAATTGTTCTGGCTAATTTTTGTATTGTCTGTGTCGATATTTTTATGTCATTGGATGCGAACGTATATCTTTTATACAAATAAAACAAAAAAGTAGTATGTCATCGCTTTTAATTTCGTAGAAATAAATATTTCGCTGAACAACATAGATTTATTTGACTGGGACAACTTTGCACGCTCCTGGCTAATTATTTTATTATTATATTGGACATAAAACGATGCGGATGCGGATGCGTTGTTCGTTCCTGTAACCGGAAACATAGAGTTTATGCTTTAAAAACAAACACCAGAGGCACAGGAACGATTATTCCCAAAGTGCCGAACGTGGCGGCCCGAGTTCCCGCCAAAAAAATCTTCGTCACAGACATCAAAAACGCGCATCGGGATTACAGTGGTTAGTTCGGGGACAGGCTGGGTTTTGATCCGTGGTTAAGGTAACCAATGGTTAAGAATGCTAACAGATTCTAACCAATGGTGCCAATGGTCAAGATTTGTTAGAGATTTTAACTAAAATGGTTACTTTAACCTTAAGTTAACGTAAGTTAAGTACTTTGTGTTTTATTACACATATAGTAAGCCAAGCAGTAGTGCTTGCACACTACTGCTTGGCTTAGTGAGAATTAAAATGGAAATGCAATAACACGCGCAACATTTTGAATCAACGAAACAACAGAATACAAATTGGAGACTGAACACATCGTGCATTGTAATGCGTGGAACCAATTACAGTACGAACCGACTTCAGTTTAATTGATGTTTCCGCCAGTGTCCGGGCATGCTTGTTTGGTGTTCGGATGATTTGATTAGAGGTACGTGATTGGTTTAAAATAGGTTTTGTGAAAAATATTGCCGCTGCTCTGCAGTCGCCGATAAAATGGCTGAGCTGAAGTAACTGCGCGGTTAAAGTAAAATAAAAATAAACCAAATAAAATTTTACAGAGCCTTTTTGCTTAATTACTTAAGGCGGCGGGTAGACCAAAGAAGGTGTTTTTGGGACGTTTCCTGGCGTAATTACAACGCGTGGAGCTTTGAATTTAATAAATCATGTAATTCATTTCATTAACTCGTTTGTGATGACCGCAAATACAAGATTAATAAATATAGCTCTATAGAAAAAAATCGCAAAACTCCCTCGAAAAATTTTAATGTTCCCATTTTACTGAGCTTATACCGAATACATTTTTACAAAAAATAAATTAGTGTATTCGCAACAGACAATCAGATGTCGTGATGACTTAATAACCTTGAAAAGTACTATATACAAATAGATATTAATTAAAAACCGTCAAAATCAGTAATGTCGTGTGTTGTCTTTGTCGTAAGCGCCGCGCTGAAGTGCAGACTGAATTGATATTTAAGACTATGACGTTAAGGTTGATGTTTCTTTGAACGGATTTGGACCTGCTCATCTGGCTCTAGTCGTCACCTTAACCATAAGCAGGCAACTATTTATACTAGCTATTTAATTTTTACTTACACATATTAGTATTTTGGTGTTGTAATTATCTGGTGGTGTACCTATAAGTATATCTAATAATATCGATATACGATATCGCGTGACCAAAATGCTGGCACTTATTTGGCTCAACGAATCAGCATTGCAATTCAACGAGGCAATGCTGCCAGCATATTGGGTACGCTACCTACCGGTAGTGGGCTAGAGCATTTGGACTGTCTATAGGCCATCGCGGCTAGTATACAGTCTAAATATTCTTTGTAGTAGATAGTGTAGCTAGTTTACTAGTTTTAGTAGTGTAGTAGTTATTTTAATGAATTATGTTGGTAATGCTTTATAAATATGTAAAAAAATAAATAGTTTTGTATCAATCACAATGTAATTACAATAATATTGTAATTGATATAAAACTCAGTGATAGTATAATTAATTGAATAATTAAGTACGTAGATGTCAAATATCTTCTGATAATGATGTTTTCTCTACCCTTCAATATAATTACACAAACTCACACAAGAGCTAATTAGTTTATTATATTCCACAAAATAGTCCTTTGCCTGTAACTTTGAAGTATTAATAGCTTTACAAGGTTATTAATTGGTTTACAATAGTTATATAGGAAACACCGGTGGCTCTCAGTTCATATACCTAAACAGTATGGGAAGTTGTTATTCATCTGCTCGATCAAACGTCGCCATGGTTACCTATACTAATAAGTATTCTGTGCTGTGTCACTTGGGAAAAGGCGTGCAGCTGTGAATTGGCATGCGGATTCCAATCCATCGCATCGCAAGAATTTCTCAAGAAGATTATGTTTTTTTTTTTAAATAAATCTGCGTTACGATGACGGAATTATTTAAATAGTTGTGTTGCTGTCAACTACTTGTGTATAACAACACACATATTTTCAAAAATGTGTCACTGTCCACCCGTGGTGGATAAGCAGGTGGGGGATATCGGAATTAATAGTACATTTCTGAAAATATAGTCTACCTTTTCCTGTTAGTTACATGTCCTCCTCGCTCTATTGTATGCTATGCCACACATACCGTATGCAATATTGTGAGAAAAGTCACAAAGCCGGCTGATAGTTGCTGGTAAATACTAACCCCTTCCCAAGCAACAAAATTATCCTATAGTGCACGGGTTATAGGCCTGCAGCACTAATAACGGTCGTTTAGTGGTTCTAGAGTTTGCTGCCACGCTTATACTAGCATGTACGGAATCTGTTTGGCCTTGTAGTACATCTGTTTTTATATGTTAACTTATTATCGTCTATAGACCTAAATTAACAGCACAGTATAAGCTAAGATGTCCTATAAAAGTACTGCAAAGGTGTAAACACGCTTGGGAATACGTACTCTGGTAAGCTATACTTATAATTGCCTACAAGAATCATTATAAACCCATTCTAAGTAAAGTATGCTCATAAGAGTATCAAATAGAACTAAACGTACTGGATACCATTTGCAGTTGTTACTTGAATTTATAAGGGTTTATAACGGCTTATTCCAAGAGTCAGTGTACCTGGTTTTATTGTGGATTTGTCTAACACAGTTATAATCTTAGCACGTTTATAAGAGTTTCGTGTAGTATAATTACGAACCGAAATTGTCTGACTAACCCTAATTCCTAACAATATGGCGATTCTGTAGTTCTAATGCAAACCATTTTGAAACAAAGTACGTGTATAACAGTTCTATAATGAACTTTGGGAAGATAGCTAGAAAAAAAGGAGACTTTTTATTGTAAGCGTAATTAAAACCGATATTATTTTCAAATGCAAGTTGTTAAATATGCTAATTTCAAGAGGCGCGTAAAAATTTAGTTTTAAAACATAATATACTTCGCCGTAAATATACGTCTGCCATGCGAACACATCTTATGAAGTATGTGTAACACTGCAGATGATACGTTTGACTCATCTCAAGTATCTTTCCTCAACTGAAGATTCTATTGACAAAAACATAAAACTTTTCTGGAGGTTCGTAAATTAGATAATACGCTCTAAAGAAAACAGATTATTTACTTTTTATCAAATATTTTTATATTTTTATAAATAGGCAATATCACAACTGTTTTTGAAAGAGCTTGAAACAGAAACACAGAGTACGTTAGAGTCGTGTATGGTTCTTTTAGGCGCTTATAGTTGGCTTCGCGGGGAGCGGTTAGTTCTGCGTAGTCCAACTATAAGGATACTATTGGTCTAAGCAGTAGTCACCAAGTCTACTATGGGTGTATTAGAAGAAAGAGTGCGCCTATAAATTGGGCCCTTTTCCTTTGTTATAAGAGCTTACTATCCTCTTATAGTCCTGAAAAATGGTGGTTCCAGAGAAGATACAAAACCACTTTTTATTGCTTGGGTTATCAACAAACATTGCATAATAGTGGAATAGCTACTTAGTGTTTTGTCTTGTTTTATCTTTGCCCATTTCAAACTCAACAGATAAAGACAAAACACTGAATAAATATTCTTCTTATACAATTTTTATTAGTAAGGGAGTATAAGTATAGCCGCCGCTGTAGCTGGTTCAATTTATTACTCACTTATAAAAGCTCAATAGTTATGACGATGGTGCAAAGCTTTTATTTTCTGTACCTATCTATTTTGTGTCAATAGTCCTTACTGCTTACAGTTTTGTTTAGTAACCGATATTCACATCAAAAGCTTGTTAGTTGCAGACAAAATATTGTTTTAGAATTAACAGATTAATGTGCGGAGTTTCGAGCTTAATTACTTTGGGGTAGTGCCGACTTACCACCAGGAATACAGTGACTTTATTTGTAAGTTAAGGGATTTCCATCATGTTCACTTTGATATTATAAATATCATATTAAGTTTGGTAATTTCTCAGTTTCTTGTGATCCCACAGTTTTTAGTAATCTCGCAGTAGAAGTTAGAAATATCAAAAAAAAAAACTCAAACTCTGAGATATTCGAGTATTTTGTGGACTTTTATGCCGGCGGCCCATGGCATGACCATGGCATGGCGGTATGCCCAAGGCCCTTTTACGTAAGTACGTATTGATGGCCAATACATGAAGATATCAAATGCTTATCAAACCAGCACAGAGAAAAAAAATACGCTCGCACAGATGTTCTATGGACGCTCGCACCCCGATAGCACGAAATTCGCGTCGAATAAAAATCGGTAGAAATGCCTGAGTAATAGTAAAAAAATGCGAAAGAAGACAGACTCGACTCCATCTATACAATGAAGATACTTTTATAGTTTCAAATCTTTTAGGTATCGTCTAGTAAAATATAATATTATCGCGGCATCGGCGTAAACAAAGGAAATTAGGCTATACAATTCCCACGCTTTTGAACCGTACATTATCTACGCAATCTTAAACTTCCATTCAGAAATCCTCTTTGATCGGATCGTATTAAAAGCCGTATCCGAAAGCCGTTTTTTTGAGCCGTCGCTAATTCTGAAGTAATAACAAAGATATAAATCTTACTTCCCAATTCGTCTCAGCTGATCCCGTCTGATCGTTCATCATAATAGACGGATTATTGAAAATTTTGTTTTGATGAAAGTTCGGAGCAAGTCATAAGAGCGTAGCGGGCCGGCGAAAACACTACTTTTAATAAGGTTTTATTACTATTTTTTTAAAGAATATCTCCACATTATGAACGTTTATTTATAACATTTTGTTGTACTCACCCCAATTTTATTTATTTCCCTTTCTGGTAGAATGCCCCATAATCAAGGGCTTCGTAGTCTGAAACAAAACAAAACATGCTATTATTGTTTGGGACCTCAAACATTATTCGACCGAAATGGTTATTCTTTTTCAATATAAAAGCGTCCAACATTAAATACTTAGAAAAAACATTAACAGTTATATTCTTCACTAGCTGACCCGCCTCGGCTTTGCACTGGTTAATAGTTTTACGCCTTAACCCTGTTTATGGGTAGAGGAAAGCAAATGGGAATAATATAGGGGAAAAGGATAAATGAATGCTCCCTTCTATTGCCGTCGTCTCTCTTCAATTCAACAGGATGAGTATAGTGGTTTCATCTTATATCTATACACAGATCTGCACTGTGAAGGCCGTATTATCTTCCATGAAAACTATGCAAGGATTAAATTGAATAACTTCGTCATTTTTCAGGATATTGAAATGATATAAGATTTTAAACTATCATGGTCACTAACACTACTACAATATTGTTTATTAACGGGATATTTACCATGTATATTATTTGTTTTGAGTTGCCGATATTTCGATGCTGTTGCAAGCACCATGATCACGGACGGACTGAAGAACTTGCGGGTGGATGATAATAAGTTATGGGCAACCGTAACGGTCTACCCTCCTTCGTACACGTTTATTACGAGTCGCACCAGTACCACTGTCCCTATTCTCACTATACACTCGATCTCGACAAACAACACTCACAGTATCACTTTTTGCGCTTGGAACGGAAACATTTCGGCGTTACTGTCAAGTATCTGGAATCCAGTGGTACGTTTATGTAAACGCCGAAATGTTTCCGTTCCAAGCGCAAAAAGTGATACTGTGAGTGTTGTGTGTCGAGATCGAGTGTATAGTGAGAATAGGGACAGTGGTACTGGTGCGACTCGTAATAAACGTGTACGAAGGAGGGTAGACCGTTACGGTTGCCCATAACTTATTATCATCCACCCGCAAGTTCTTCAGTCCGTCCGTGATCATGGTGCTTGCAACAGCATCGAAATATCGGCAACTCAAAACAAATAATATACATGGTAAATATCCCGTTAATAAACAATATTGTAGTATTGAAATGATTCTTTTACCATCGTTAATTATTATTTGCCT
Source organism: Ennomos quercinarius (assembly GCA_910589525.2). Lineage (NCBI taxonomy): Eukaryota > Metazoa > Arthropoda > Insecta > Lepidoptera > Geometridae > Ennomos > Ennomos quercinarius. The sequence continues at coordinate 16,571,713 of OU342499.1, read as the reverse complement.
TTTACTGTCATTCAAATCATATACAAACAAAAAAATTCTTTCATAAAAAACACTTATTTAATGCTTTGTGCAACCCACACTTGGGCGTTGTATTTTAAATGATATTCTAAAAAAATTAGCTATAACCAAACTCATTGAAATCCGTTTAGTAGTTTCAGCGTGATGTGTGTTAAACCGCTTCGGCCGTCTACGAAACCGGAGCTTCGTAACCAGTTATGAACGAAGACTTTTTCGTCCTTGTACGTAACCAGTTGCGATCAAACATTTCGTAATATTTTTTGTAACCCGTTACGATCTAAGACTTTATTGTCTTAAACGCCGCTCGTCTGTAACCTGTACAACCTGTTAACAACCAGACGTTATTTCTGAAAATATTTCTAAAAATACCCGATTATTTTAAATCGGCATCTGTAGGCGGATATAATAATAAAACGGTTGCAAACTATTGGCTTGTTTGTTTATTATTCAATAGTTACTGTAAATCGAGTGGGTAATAATTTAAACTGAAAGTATTTTTATTTTATAGAAATAATAAATACTTTATAAGGTGCAATGTCCACATATCAAGTGCTAGTGGCACTGGAAACTAATTAGAATGGTCTCATGCGTGACGATGGTAAAAGACCCGACGGTATGACTCTGGTTCCCTGGAAGATGGGGCGGCCTTTAGTGTGGGACGCTACTTGCGTCGATACTATGGCGCCGTCACACCTTCCCGAGACACACGTTAAGACCGGCGCCGCGGCTAATTCTGCTGAGCAGCTAAAACGGCGCAAATATAGTAATCTCGGTAGCGGTTACATATTTGAGCCGTTTAGTGTTGAGACACTGGGTCCGTGGGGACCGGGAGCTCATCGCGTTTTCCAAAGTCTATCAGAGCGCCTGGTCGATGCGACGCGTGACCAAAATGCTGGCACTTATTTGGCCCAACGCATCAGCATTGCAATTCAACGTGGCAATGCGGCCAGCATGTTGGGTACGCTACCTACTGGTAGAGGGCTGGAGCACTTGGACTGTCCATAGGCCATCGCGGCTATTGTACAGTCCATAAGTGGTCTTTGTAGTAGGTAGTGTAGCTAGTTTAGTTTAGTTTATTTTTTATTATTGTAGTAGTTAGCTTGAGTAATAAAGGCAATTTGCCAGTTAAAAAAAATAAATTAGAATGTATCAGGTACTTCTGGAGTGAGAGCCTCGGATCTAGAGGTGGTTGGTAGAAGAAGATACAGAGGTACCTATCTGTACTTTTGCTCAAACCAATAAACAAAATCTGTGTTTTGTATGGTCTGCAAATAAATTGTGACCAGCTCTGATATGTATATAGGTACCTACATATATAATATACATAGTATTCATTATTATACACGTTAATTATGCCGCTATGCTTACTTTTATGGTGCGTTACATTTTCTTTTTAGTAATTACTCTATTATATAATATGTTATTTTTACCTACATGCGCGACGCTAACTCCGGCCCCTTTAATACTTGAATAGCTTTAACGACTAAATATAACAAGACCTTTCATGGTTCTATTTTCCGTCGCTAAAATTATGTATAGGCTTTCGGTACCAAGGTACAAAAACATTGTGAAAACTGCGTCAATACCAGATAGGATAGGGGTTCTTCATTTATAACATAAAATAGGTGCAATATACACAATTTTCGACGCGAAAAATAGTCATACGAGTCATAAGTGAACAGAAGAGTGAGCAAAAGTGTCAACAGTGAAACGCCAAAATGTTTAGTGCAAATATGCTATTTTTAGCACTTCTAGGTAGGTTCTCTTTCCTACTGATGGTGCAAGCAATCCGGCACAAAGCAGTATAGAAAACTCTGACCCGTAGCTTCGATTACACCTGTAAAGAAGAAAAAAAAAACAGCAGAGCAAGACAGACTAAGCAATGTGAATACTTCATCATCATCATCATCATCATAATCAACAGCCTAAAGTCGTTCACTGCTGAACATAGGCCTCCCCCACAGAGCGCCACTTTGATCAGCTATCTCGCCTCCTGCATCAATCAACTCCTCACGGTTTTCACCAGATCCTTGGTCCGCCTAGTGGGGGCCGGCCTACGCTGCGTCTTTCGGTTCGTGGTCGCCACTCGAGAACTTTTCTTCCCCATTGGTTGTCAGTTCTACGAGCGATGTGGCCTGCCCATTGCCATTTCAACTTGCTAACTCTGAGAGCTATTTCGGTTATTGTAGTTCTCCAGCGGATCATCTCATTATGTGAAGACTTCATAATCTTCTTATATACCTTTTGGTTATATATTTTAATGTGTTTTTCTTAATACAGGAAGGGTAGGTATAACTTTTAATTATGCTTAGACAAATAAAACTTCACCGTGATGAGTTTTTAAAATAAATTACTCGTGTTCGTTTGGAATTATGATAACATTACGTTTGCGTGCGGGTAGGGAGAAGGGAAATTCTTGAGCAAACATTTTGTGTTATTACACGTATTTCGCATTAAAACTTCCCATGTACAGTACACGGGTGTAACTTGTCTATGTTTTATATTTAATCTGTGAGCCTCAAAACTCTAGAAAATAGATAAACATTTTTAATAAAGCTTTTTACAATATTTTTATAAAAATAATATTACAAAAAAAAGAATAAAAAACTTAAACCTAGGGTGCCGCCAGCAGCGGGGCAAAGCCCAAGCTACCGGTGGTTAGGACTGCAGAGTGAGGAACCCTTCTGAATCTGACCCTTGATCCAACTGTCTACCAAGAGCCTCTCGAGGTGTTGGTCAAGGCTCTTCGCTATAAGGCCGTTCGCCAAAACGACTATCTAAACGACTTATTATTATTGTATCTAGCAGCAAACTCTGCACATTTTGGTTGAGAAATTCTCAAATACATTGAAACAGCGGTGCGCAGTACCTTTCTTAGAAGTGTTTCCAATTCCAATTTTCCTCGTACAATATTAAATTTTTGCTTCTCAGAAGTAAAGCTTTACATTTTGATTGCATTTTCTGTACACGCTATCAATACTGATCTTTACAAATATAAAAATAATCGTGAATAATTGGTGTTTTTTTTTTGTGAACCAGAGAGATTAAAGATGCGCGGTTCTTACATCACTGTCTTAGGGTTCGTAACTACAGATCAAAAAACTCACTCTAAGAGTTTTTTGATACATAGTTAAAGTAAGTAATGGTCAAAAAATAACAAATTCTAAATATTGGTATAACCATTGGTTACCTTAACTATCAAAAAACACATCGTTTAGTCTGGTCGCGAACCTGCTGGAACTCGGCGTGGCACTCTGTAGCACCTATTAACTTCTTTCACATTGAAAAGTATCATCCATCATCATCATCATCATCAACCTGAAGACGACCACTACTGAACATAGGCCTCTACGAGCGATGCACTAGGTAGGTACACTTAATTTAATCGAATCACATTGTGCCCTATCTTCCTACTTTCATTAGGTTTAGGTACACCTAGCAACATCTCAGATCCGAAGCGAAAAGGAAACCTCTATATCATTAAAACGCTCAAGGGTTCCGTCCACATTTCACAAAGCCCAGTACAAAGATTTCCGGTATGCAATCTACACGAACGAAGAAAATGGTATTCATTTTACCCATTCCCCTTTTAATTTCAAACTGTATATCCTCGCAATAGAGTCTATATTCAGTAGAGATGGTAGAGATGCATTGAGACGCTGAGACGCAAGAAAAATGTGTCAAGCTGATAGCTTCTTGCATTTCAAATAAGTAATCTTTCTATCCACTTCGTGTGGAGAGAAGTTAGATGATGCAACTTTGATGTCACTACAGGGATAAGTTTCCAATCTTTAGATCACATCGGTTGGGTTTTGAAAACTATTAAAGATCGTTCACCGTAAGATGTAATCTGATGTACTTTTATTTATTTAAAGATATGCAAATAAAACATATTAATCTGTGGTACATACAAGTTTAGATAATGCTTTCATATTACTTTACATTTACGATAATACTTGCATATTTTTAAATAATGTAAGTAATCGGGGGACATCTTACGGTGAACGGTCTTTACAAGAGATAAACTCGCCGATTTGTCCAATATTTCCCCTTTTTCTAGGGAAAAATCTTAATTTTCCGGGGTAAAATCCCCATATTTTTTTATGCTAAAATTTCGGTAAGGTCAGCAATCCGTCTGTAAAACATCGGTTCAACCACTTTGGCGTGCAAGCCGCACATACAAACCGGCAGATTTTATATTAGCAGAGATAAGACTGTGAAGCTACAAGATTTGTAAAAATGGCTCAATAGTGTTAGCAATGACTTGTGATCTTTGAGTAGTGCTACGACTGCGCAACGAATGTTGATTTAGGCGTTCCAGTTTATTTCAATAAAAATATTATACCTTATACTTTTCTTATCATTTTTGTCATACATTAGGTACCTATAACAATCCTTTACAACTTTCCAAATATAGATAATCTTATAGTTATTTTTAGCGGAATTACACTAGATATACTTTTTTCATATTGTATTTAAGATGAACTTCCGCGAAGTCACGCCTGAGTCAATCAATTAGTGGATACGAATCTGTAGCGAAGCAGATCTACGGCAGCACAGTTTGATTGTTTTTATTAGTGTACGGTTTCCTGTTGCCGTACAACTTGGTTGATGACGATTGAATTAAAGAATTGGAGTTATCAATTGTACTAAAATGTATTAAAAACACGATAACTAAAACTCAAAACTCGAAAATTTTATTGCAAATAGGCTATTATTAACACTTTTACAAGTCAAAATTAGCTGTTGTAAATACTAAGCAAGTATAATAATTATAGGCAACATTACATAGTCCTTAATGTCAAAATGTTATGTATAGCTAGCCTATTACAATACGAGTTTAAAAAAAAAGAAGTTCTCCTTCCCACAACAGGTGCAAGCAATCCGGCACAATGCAGAATGGACAAATCCGACCCGTAGCTTCAATTACACCTGTAAAGAAGAATAACTGACTTGATTCGTAATCTTCATGTCTGATGGTCGTGACCTACACCTTCCATGACCTTCTTTATGATGTCACGCCATTTTATCCTATTCCCAGCGACGCCGACGTGTATAGCATCGTACAGAGTGATGTCCAAAGTGATGCGAATTTGGTCGGACCAGCGCATCGGGCTGCGCCCACGCGATCGCTTTCCTTCCACTTTGCTTTACATCAGTTATACAATTGATTTATTAATTAAACAAAGTAAAACATAAAAAAATCCTAGTTAATAATAAGTTTTATTAGCTTCCTCCAATTGTCCAATTTTCGTAAACGGTCCAATAACTCCGTAACTCTTATCCGAAAACTTTCTAATATCTTGACTTCACTCCCTTGAGAGAACAAAGTTTCAATATCTGAGGCTTATCTTGGATAATATAAGTGCTAACACTTGTGCTTTGGATATCTTAAAGTTAGTTATTAGGGTTCCGTATGATATACCTATACATAACGAACCTCGTTTATGAAGGTAATAATAGCCCAGATGTTTTTACCTTAATATTGTACAAAATAGTTGTAATATGCCGCCAACATATGAGAAAGAAGTATGTAAAACACTGTCGCGTTGGGCCTCGCTGAAATGCAATGCCGTCGACGCCAGGTCTAGGGTTAGTGCGACCATGTTATGGTAACTCTTGTATTCAAAGGGCCTCTTGGTGTTAGCTTCAGCCTCACCAATGCCTCCTAAATGTCCGAGCTAGACCCGAGAATATAAATGAGGTAATAATTATTATTAATCTGTTAGATCATCTTGTCCAGCTGTTTGTTCATGTGTGCATTTATTTGTTGTTCACTAGATTGTCCGTCTGTACAGCTATATGTTTATGCAAGCATTTATTTTATTTTATTTATTTATTACTTTAACTAGGTGGTAGGACTTTTCTGCAAAGTTCGTCTAGGTAGGTACCACCGCTTTGCCAGTTATTCTGCCGCCAAGCAGTAGTGTGCAAGCACTACTGTGTTCCGGTTTGAAGGGCATTGTAGCTAGTGAAATTACTGGGCAAATGAGACTTTATGATCTGATTACTCAGTCTAGTAATCTGATTACTAGACTGTGCGATGTCTCAGGATGACGTGCGCAGTGCAGGTTCACGCGAAACTTTATTGTTTTAAAGTTCCGAGTGACACTGCAACTGTTATGGGCGGCCATGTCGCTTAACATCAGGTGAATGACTAGCTCGTCACGTCATTTAATAGCATAAAAAAAAAATCATCATAGGAAAACTTACAACCAATTAAACAGTAAAAAAAGTAAACAATAAAAGAAACTAGGCCAATTACAAGTTTCCACCTATAGAATTATAATTATCAACAGGTTGTCCGTCTGTCTAGCTGTGTGTTTGTGTACGTGCATTTATTTGTTCTCCAGATTCTCTGTCTGTACCTACAGCTGTACTATGTTCGTGTGTGCATATAATATTTTTTCATCAAACTGTCCGTGTGCCCAACTTAATTTATAACGACAGATTGTCTCTCCAGTTTTAGTATGTCTTTGTTTGTCCATCCGTCGGAGACTTGTGCCTTATTGTAAAGAAAATATTGAAGAGGATGTTACCTAACCTGAATCTAAAATAAAACTCAATAAATATTTTTTCCATACAATTTTTACAGATACCTTGGTGCGCAAATGCCTCTTTCACTTGGCTGGTTTTCAATGTTCCGGCCAGAGCACTTACGAAAGCACTTCTGCGTCCGTTGTTACTTACGGTCACGGTGGGAAGTTATCTCAAAATTCAGACGTGACAAATTGACACGTGATAAAAGTTACTATTTAAGTAAAAAATTATGAAAATCTCTACAGGCATCCGCGATTTGGTAATCTCATTACTTAGACTGTGCTGAGGTCTCAGGATGACGTGCACAGTGCAGTGTCACGCGAAACTTTATATTTTAGAGTTCCGAGTGACATTGTAACTGCTATGAGCAGCCGTATCGCCATTCATTAACATAAAATAACAATGCACATAACACAGTACAAAACAAAGGTATAACAATAGGCGGCCTTATCGCATCAAACTATTTCTATTCTATATTCAAATGTGTGAAAAATTTTAGCCAAATCCATGAAAGCCACAAACAAACAAGCAGAAGTAGAGACGGTGATTTGAATTCCCGAGACAGATGTTTGACAATCTCGTAACACCATCTCATAATCTGCATAAAAAATAAAACGGAAGCAAATGGGACATTTCTCAAGTCAACGTTTTTCATTCCCTCTGAAATGAAGTCCCTCAAAGTATTTGGTGTACTTTATTCAGTAGCTTTAGCTTACGTTGTCGCTCGGGTTAAGTAATTGAACCACGAATAGAGATTTAAAGTTACTTGGAACCAGCGTGGCTGCCGCAATTTCTTGTTGAGGTTTCAGCTTACTGCAATGTTGTAAGTAAATTAGCATTTATTCTTACGATTCCGTGTCCGTGTTTAAAAATAGTAACCCCTGTGACTCATTGTTTTCAGGAAAAGTCAATTGATTAAATTACTTACATAAGTAGTTTTGCCAGGCTAAAATATTTATTTCAGTACCTAACTTAAATAATCTGCCCTCAAAAACTATCATTTCAGCTGATATGATAAACGTGAGCCTATCTCATACAATTGCAAGGAAAAGAAGAATTACAAGATTGGTATATTCCCAGTTGCCCCCACATGGATTGCCCCCGGGTGACAATCGGGAATAAAATTCTCAGTTCCCCTCCCCCCCCACTTCAAATCGCTGTACATTGCTGCGTGGATCGCCAACGCCCTCTCATTGCTGCATTGCTCTCTGTTTTACCGGCCGCGATGAGGGGGGTTGGTGGTCAGATTTTTCTTTATAAAAATTGACAAAACAAACAAAACAGTTAGTTTACAATCATAATCATCAGCTTAATCAAAACAAACAAGAGATTATTTACGCACCTTTACATCTATGTTAATAATTAGGTAATCAAAATAAATCATTTTAGTACTATTGAGTTATTTCAGGGAATTAACTGTGGTGGGCAGCAACTCACAATTAATATTGCTACAGTGAGCTTTTAAATAAGTAGGTATCCACAAATTACAGACGCTTCAACAATTCCGTTAATTCAAATGTAAAGATGGAATGTTAATTTTATCTACATGTTTAATGTTTATATCAAAAATTACGCAATCACATCCCTTATAATCTCAAAGATTATGTAAACCACGGTTTTGTGTGTCAAATCCAGCGACCCAACCCGAAGTGGGGTTTAAAAACACTCAGACAGGGACGAGAGCAAATATTTGTAGACATTCTCTACTAAAACGTAAGATTTTATCCCGGACTTTTACATTTTGAGGTTTACTCGGAATTTTATCTTGATTTCATCTCGTCTAGGTCGTAAAAAGACACTCCTAACCATGTGAACGTGAAATGAAATCATAATTAGGTAGATTGTTTTGTATCTTATCGTTACTATAGGTACGTTAGAATTTCCCGTGGCGTAACACGAGTATAAGGTTATTTACTTTATTCCGCGGATCTTATAATTTTCTAGAAAAATTTAGGTACCCTCTGTTAATTTTGGTAGTATTATTTATTTATTTTTTTGAATATGTCAGCAAAACTTTATCAAAAACGATTCCGCCGTTATGGCATAGAAGCCACACAAAGTTGTCACCGTATTTTTATTTAATTTTTCATAAGAGTTAATTTACTTTACTGAGCTTATTTTGAAAAAATAGGGCATCAACTTAGTTATTTATTTATTTATTATTACATGCTTTCATACAATGCCATTTAGTTTTACTAATCTATATATAACACCTCGTCCTAAACATTTCATTGTATGAGCCCTGTGAGGGCGTTGCACCTTAGAGTGGAGCTGGAGCTTACATTTTCTTTAAAGTAACATTTATACAGTCCTCATTAAAATAGCAAATTATTTGTGGTTTAATTGATTTTGTCGTAGATTAATTTATATATTATAATTATACATAGTCAGTTACAAACAAGAATGTCATATTATTACATTAACTTATTTGTGTTCTCTCGATAATAATTTTAAGTGGGTAGATTTTAAAGTACCTATGTTATTTTTTTTATCATTCCCTACGTTCGAGTGTAACAGCACCGAGCGAACTAAAGTTTATCCGCTATAATTCTTTGACTGAGTAATAGCCTTTTTTTAATAAAAAAAATTTTAGTCGTCTTGTGAACGTTAAATCTTCTGATTCAGATATAATATCTTCAGGTAATTTATTGTAGTTCGAGATGAGTCTACAATAAGGACTCATACATCTGAACTGCTCTTATAGCTATCTAAAATTGATAAAACAATTACAAAGTTAATTTTGTTTCACCAAGTAATTGGTCCAACACAAAAACATCACAATTCTGAGAAACCAAAAATACATTCCTTCAATAAATAGTACAGTACAATTTTGTTACCAACTTCCTCCATCCATCAGCGACGATATCATTACTAGGGTTGCCTATTTACAAAAATGTGTAAATATTATATATCACAAAAATATGATATGCCAACTTCGCCTCAAATAAATGACTTCGCCTACCGCACGAAATCAATCTTGCTCGAGTAGATATTATTTATATTGACCCAACTATCGGTTCGATAGGAAAGGATACAATTTGCATAATATATGGCTGATCTTTGAAACTTCCTTTAGCTTTCAGGACTGATGTTATGTTTGTTTGTTTGCAGTGGTTTTTTTTAATGTACGAATGGGCCAACGTCTCTGTGCAACTCACCCGATGTTAAGCGACGATGCAGTTGAAGGTGTAACGGTGGCCTAAAGGTACTGAGTGATTCTGTGTGAATCTGAGTGATTCTGTGTGGTTCTGTGTGGTGCTATGTGGTACTTACCAGCCAATTATTTTTCACCGTTTCTTAGGATTTATAACCTGTTTTGTACCTTAATTTTAGGCAAATGAATAAATGTATTTCTATTTTGTCTACTCTTATTTTGAACCTTTAACCAGTCAGCCCTAGTTACAGATATAGCTCCGCAGACAGACAGACAAATATATAGACTATTTTACATCACCACGAGACGTTTATGAGTTCGTTTATTGATGTTGGTAATGGAAGACCGCGAGTGGACGGGGGAATGTACCGCGTAATCTTTGAATTGCGGAGGATATATTTGAATGAGACACATTAACCAGTGTTTGGTATGCAGTCTAATTACACTGCATGTTAATGTGTCTCATTCTCAACCGAGAATAATGAAAGAAATAAAAACATTTCTCAACACTCACATTATAAAATAGAACTTAAGTAGGTACATATCATAGAACAATAGCTAATTAGATACACGTAAAGAACAGAAAACCTTAAATACTTAAATAGTGGTATCAAAAAGGGCTCAGCTCTACATTGTGCCGGTGTGCATGACACGCGGCACTGATTTTCAGCTGAATCCTGTCGGTGTTGTTGTAGAATAATAGGAGATTCGGCTGTTATGGCATGGAAATGGCACTGCCGCGGCTGCGTAGTGCCATTGCCCTGCATAGTGACTAATTGACTGCACGGAACAAGTGGGTGAAAAAAAATAATTAATTTGTACTTTGTTCCATGGAACTTTTTTTATTGTGTATAGGCAAAGCATTTGACCACTGTCTCACCTGATGGAAAGTTATTAAGCAGTTAATGAGAAAAAAGTCCACTGCTGGGCATAGATCTCAATAGTTCCGTTACGGAACTGCCCAGCAGTGGACTAACACAGGCTGATGATGATGATGATTATTTAAGCAAAGCTCTAAAAACGCCGTACACTGTGCACTGACCACGCGTTTTTTATCCTATAAATAAGGAGTTCAGCGTGCTTCATCCGCCCTATACATTTCCATTTTCACTGTCGAGACACAAGCTTTCTCTCACAGGGCGAGAGTGCAGGGCATAATTCACTACCCTGGCCAAGTGCGGTTTGGTAGCAGACACATGTTCTAGAACCTTGTGGTTCTTGTTACTTACTTTCCCGTTATAAGAGCGAGTGTAAATTCCGCACATAATTTGAAGTCTGTCAGCTCAGTTGGTTAGCTCTGCCTTCTGAACTATAGGTTGTGGGTTCGATTCCCACCCGGGACAAACATTTGTGTGATGAACATCGTTGTGTGTTCTGTGTCTGGGTGTTATATTGTATTCTATGTATGTATTTACAAACAAAAAAGTATCTAAACCTTCTATCAGTTATCTGGTTCCCATAGTACAAGATATGCTTAGTTACATAATAATATTTATTTATTATTGGAGCGGGATATGTACCAGGGTTGGTTTGGTAGTCGCACGAGCTACCGCTGTGCTATTTTTTGAATGATTCTTATTCGCTTTTAATCATTCTAAACAAATTTTACTACCTATCACATTCTCAGCAGCCACTTTCGTTTAAATCGAATGAATTCATCAATCACACAGAGCTTTCTGGAACGATCGAGAGCAGTCATAATCAACAAGGTACGCCATTATCATTTGTCGAGGTGTCAGCATTTCGCAAATCACTCTCCAATTTCTAGCAGTGTCGGCATTTGACTGAGTGTCTGCGGATCATTGAAGCTATTGTAGGTACCTATTCTACTCCTAGCTATGGCAGGTTTCGATGGGTGCCGACATATATACATGGTAAACTATATTGAAATATCATATTTTCGTTTAGTTTGTGTTTAACATAGGGTAAATATTTTTCATAGAAAAAACTCAATATTGAGGAAAATTAAACTGTTAATTTATGTATAAAATGTGTAATATTAGAGACATTTGTGACAATCTGTTTTGCATTAATTACATTTATAGATGTTACTTTTTTCATCAAAAATGTGAACATGATGGGATGTGTCGAAACCGCAGCGGCTGTTACTAATGTTTTCCTATTCGATGCAACTGTATCAATCCAAAGGTAATGAGAAATCATTTTTGAAATTTAGGTAGAATAAAAGATGTTTGTTTTAGTGATATTAATTATGACTAATTATGCTGCATAGTCCCAGTTATATTATACACTTATTATCATCAGAATACCTTGTACTATTTCTGATGATTCCAGGCACGCATTATTTATCAAATGTTTCATTACAAACCTCGCATGTACAAAGTTAACTATGAGCAGCTACGGAATCGCAGACAAACTAGAATGCTCTCGGATAGCGAGCACCAATTGTCATGTAAATTACTTAGCTTTGTGTTTGAATTTAATATCAAAGTGCTCACGTGGAGTGACATTAAATGAGATGTGTGTAACTAGGTAGGAAGCGTTGCACGAGCGTGGTATTTTCACGCTCTTTGAGCTTTGTGTTTCTCTTTATTTTCTGCTTTTTTATTAGTTCTTGGGGATTAGTGTTCTCTCTCTCGGAGACTTATGGTTTACGTGTTAGAGTATACATATAGCTTGCTTTTGTATACTCTAAAGTTTACGTAGTTCCATATTCTAGCTAGAATTACGCTTATTCGTTCTATTGGCGCTCAAATAGAGTAGTAAATAAAAAAATCTTGAACCTAAAAACTGCAGTAAATGGACAAAACATTAATGTCATACTATAACAGCTAACAATAATGGAACAAATAATGTTTTGTATTTTTTAAATGAGGATAATGGGCTAAATCCTGCCGTATCTATTTACTACACATCTCTTTACGGTTTGTGTTATTTCGTTCCCAAATAATTTCTAAGCGCTCGGATTTGGTTCATTTGTTATTAAGTTATGAATATTGTAGTCGGATGCTGGAATCATGTAGGGTACTATTAGGTACAAATGTAACATGCTCATGTCATGTACATCTGTACCTAGTAGTACCCTTTTTTTAATGATTGTGATGTGATTGTTTTTATTAGAGTTTGTTTTCATTTTTACGATATAATAATAGGCTATTTGACTCATATAAAAATATGTAAAAAATTGTTATCATCCTAACTAATTGAGGCCTAATTGAGCTGAAAACAACCATTTTAATACTAAAATATGTTTATTTTCTTTAATTTATGCAAATAAAATGTATAATTTTTTGAAGGATAAATGAATGGTGTAAAACGTTTTGTGATTGGTGGCAACTGTGATGACGTCAGCAAACTGTATTCACATAATGTTGATTTTTATGCTGCGGAACTAAAAAACGTAAAAACAGCACCGTAAGTATTATTCTTTAACTATTTATTCGAAAATCATTCAAGATAATATCATTGTTTGGAACTCGCGTTTTAGGTTAAGTACCCAGGTACCTAGGTACTCGAGTATAGGATTTACTCGTCAAAGACCTACCTATGTTAGGAATAGGTACCTACATAATAACATAACATATAAACATACACACCTAAGTAGGTACATTAACAAATGGCAGCAATGTTTTTTGTACCTAATAGTAGGCTGGGTACAAATCAAAGAATTTTAGTATACATACAAAGGCTATTTTAGATTTTAGCACTTTTAGGTAAGTACTTAAAATACTTTATTTTAGTTGCTTAGACAATGTACAACTTTCTTTGCAGTTTGGACAGATTTTTCAGCTGTTTCTATAAAGTTTGTAGTTGTCTGTTTATTTTGTGTTTTTGCAGTACTACAGGCTCCAACTCAATAGCTTTCTGTATTTCAGTATCATTATTCAGGTTTCAGTAATATTTTCTTCATTTTCTTTTTCATGGGCTTCCTCACATCATTGGTGATATCTAATCTTTGCCTCTTAAGAAATGCTGCTCAAGAAGTACATACAAACATCTGACAGCTGTGTTCTGCGATCTGGCTGGCAATAGGTAACACTTTAGAGGCCTAACTCCATCTACCAAAACTATTTTCTTGCCCATTTTGAACTTCTTGTAATTTGCCACATCCACATCCTTCTCCATCTGTAGGTAATTTGACAGTAGAGTTAGAAAGTTTTATTTATGTGGAATCATGGATGTTTAAAAAGTCCATGTGTGGATAATAAAGTTTACCCTTTTATACTGGACTAGAATGCATTTGATCTAATTATCTCGATAGCTACCTACTTATGTCTTTGCTATAGGGTTAGGGTTAAAGTTTATTACAATTTCGTTATAATAGGTACCTACAAAAAGATTCATGAGGTTGTAGTGTTGTAGTAGTTATGAGTAGGTATAAATCGGTGTTTAACAGAGCGCGTAAAGCTCAATTTAATGAGTATACGCCTGATCGAAGGGTAACATAGAAGAATTACGCTGTAAGCAGGTACTTACATCAAAGTGATCTTCGCACATAAAAACAGTAGAAGTGGCTGCTATGCTTTTAGGGTCTCGGCGAACTAATCGTAGCCACTTTTTCAGTGTAGCAGGATTGATGGGAACCTGAATAAAAAGTTTCTCTGGTGTTTTCATTGAAGTACTGAAGCACTGTGGCACTATACACCATTCATACGACATTATTTTTGAATATTCTAAGCTTTTTATCACTCTTTGATTCCCATAACAATATTACTCTACTGCTTCGAACACTCGCGCAGGAGATAATGCACAAATGATAAAATATTAAGTGCAAGAATGTTCAGTTAGGTTGATGACTAACAGAGAGGAAGATTTTTTACTAATTTGTGACGTCATGTAGGTCACGTGACCGCCGCCATGATGAAAATAGCGTTTGCCGAATGAATTTTAAAATTCAAACTTTAATATCGGTTTTTACCGAAAATACGAAAGAAATCCAGGAAATATTGATTGGGTGCATTAGAAATCCCGATTAATAAAATAAAACAAAAACTAAAAAGTAGTCAAATAGCATATTATAATCAAACTCTCAACCGTATTAAGGTGACACTTTGCCACTCATTCAGCATTTAGTTGGGGGGCCTGGAGTACCTTTATTTATACTCCAGGCCTCCAGCTAAATGCTGAACGTTAATAAAATTTGTGTACAGAGGAAGGCAAGAACAGAGACCTGCACTTGTTAGATGTACGGTTAACAAAATTAATAATTGCATTATCGTTCAAATGTATAAGTTATAATAAATCTGTGCCTATAAATTACGATCCTACCCATCTGTGGAGATTGAAAACGGTAGCTCGAGGTAAGTAACTAAAAAGGTACGTAATGGTTGGTCATAAAATAAACGTTGATGGAAACTATGACGAAATAATGACAGTGACAGACATCATGAACTCACACTCGATCATTTCTGTTTTATTTCAGAACAGATGTTTGCCATTACCCCAATTTACTCTATTTGTTTTATTTTTGCGTTTCATTTCATTGTGAATATTTTTGTGATCCAATTAATTTTGTGATGAATTAACTAATTAAAAAACTGATGTTGTTGTTTATCTGTATTAAGTAACAGTTTTTGTATAAAGCTTGAAAGCCTGATCCCTTAAGAGTGCTAAAGCCTTATTTAAATAAATGAGTCTTGCTTATCTGATAACAAACTGCTATAACACTAAATTAAAAGCACTAAAAATTCACGATTCGTGAAATAAGCTTGTATTTATACGAGAAAAGGTGTTACTTAAAAACTTATATATTATGATTATGGAATATAAAATGTAATAAATTATTATGCGTAATGTATATAACGTAAACAATGAAACTTAGGCACATATTATTTTAATAAACATCTCATTATAAAACAATATAAATCTGTTTCTTTTGGACTCCACTAAAGCGCCCGTCTGGTTCAAAACCGCTTTACGAAGCAGAGAATTGTCACGCGTGTATCACATCATCAATTCTTCAGCCGCAAGGCGTCCACTGCTGAACATAGGCCGCCTCCACATAAAACGCCACGCCGTTTGCATAATCACCGCGCTTGACAGGCGGCTTGGTGATTGCAGAATATATTTTTAACTAATTGCACCCCACGGTGTTACCCGCGGGTGAAAAGTGATCCTATATGTTAATCCAGCGTAAAAGCTATCTGAATTCCGAGTTTCATCAAAATTAGTTAAGTAGTTACCGAGATATAAGGTAACAAACATTCACACACACAAACTTTCGCATTTATAATATTAGTAGGATGTACCGAGGAGAATGGATATTCCTTAGCCGGCTCTTACTGCACCCACGAAGAAAAAGAAATGGGGGTGTATAAGTGAGACAATAGTTATTTGTTATACTAGGCTGCAAAGTTGGTTTTTGGCGCGAGTACTTGAATTGAAACCTGCGCAAGCGAATTATCCTAGGTTCAAATGAAGAATCCTGAGCGTAGCGAAGGTTTCAAAGGTACGAGATGCAGAAAAACTTTGCAGCCGAGTGCAACACACAACTTTTCACCTCACTACAGCGAGGAAAATGCAAGAAAAACAGCTTAAAGGCTAAGAAAAGATTACTTTTTAGCTTATTAATTTAGCTGTGGGTGGCGGTAACGCTTAACATCAGGTAAACGACTAGCTCCTTACGTGATTCATGGAAATTAAAGAAGAAGTGTTTTTCATCCATTTTCCACACAGTCGCCGTGCTGGATAGCGTATTGGTTATATACTCTTTGGTGCTGGACAGTGCGATTATTCTAAAAATGAGGTTGGTGAACGAGAAAAAGATGGTATGTTTTAGGAGGTTGTCTGTGGTATTAATGAGTTTTCAGTGGACTGGCGATATTAAGAAGGTTAAATTCAGGCAGATCTGTGATTAAATCCTCAATAAGCCGTTTTATTAAAAAAAAGAAATCGTCTTTCATGCATGACCCAATAGATGGCGCCAGTTGTGGTTTTATTAAAATCTGTCACTGTCACTGCTTTAAGCATAGACCACAGGTTAGAAGAAATGTGTCACGATACTGACTGACAACTTTAAACTCTTTCGTTTTTTTTTAGTTTCGTTGCGAGATACCTTGGCTTTATTTTGGATCATAATATTAACGTTTATCTATCTCGCAGATCTACTGTACTTCAATTTACTTAATAAAAATGCACCACAGACTACTTAGGAGATACTACAGGCAATATACTCGCGGTCCACCCAACTGAATTTGACATTTCTTTCTAGTTAGTCTAAGCATTTTCTTATGTTTAAACTACTCTGTGGTTTGAAAGGTTTAAACTATGTACTTACAGCGCCATCTAGAAAAGAAACGGAACTAGTGTTTTTTTTTAAATAAAACTCCTCATTCTTGACGAGATAATTATTAAATAGAAACGTTCGAATTTTAAAAACACTTTCCACGCTAGCGATTAAAATGCGTTTTTGGGCCCAGATTTTGAATGACAAAGAGAATCTTTCCGAGTTAGTGAGGTGAAAAATATTTTATAATGGATGCGGTTTCGAATCTCGTCCATTTTATATTAAAATACTTTAAAAAAGTTCTAATACTGCTTGGCTTGTCGAGAGTTAAGAGGGGAAATCTGAAGCGTCAACTCCGCTCAAAACTCACCTTTTTGAACAGTGTGGTTTACCATTATCCGTTACGGTTCTGCAGGAAGTAGGGACAGAAATGTTATTAAGTGTAATGGGCGAGAATGCCCACATTATCCACAAACTGCCGTTAATGGTGATGGCGGGAATACACGATACGGCTTTATTGTCCGAAACGGTAATAATCGTAGATGATGAAGATTAGGGAATAGGAATGGGAAGATTAGATATTTTCGCATTAGATATTTTCAAGTTTTTTAGCGAATTGCACTAGATATTCTTACATTTTTTTTGCGGGGTTACACTTTTTAGCGAAATTGCACTAAATATTCTCACCTTCTTTTTAGCGGAGGTGCACTAGATATTTTCACTTTTTTTTTTGTAAATTGCACTAGATAATCTTACTTTTTTTAAAGCAGAATCGTTTTAGTTATCTACTCATATTTTTTTTAATTTTTAGCGGATTAGCATTATGTATTTTCACATTTTTTTGTGGACTTGCTCTGGAAATCTCACTTTTTTAGCGGAGTTGCACCAGATATTCTTATTTCATTTTATATTTACCCAAGCAGACTAAAAATATTGTAGAACATTTACTTTTTATATAATTTCTTTGACATTGAAGCACTTTGAGTTTGTAAATCGTATTATTGCATAATACATAGAAACATACCAGTGACGAACTCTTCAAGTTTGCAATATCATACACAGGCCAGGCGTCGTTATTGGAAAACTTTTGCGAATTACTTTACTGTAGAAAGTCGGAATGTTCCGGCAAATTGAAAAAGTAGGTACTATTAGTAACTTCCATATCAACAGAGAGTTAGTTTTTTTTTACTTAAGGTGGAACGTTACACCAGCACGGCAAATTCAATTTTTTTTGCGTTCTTTTGCCAATAATAGCTTAATTACTCAACGTGATTACATGAAAACTAATTTTGCGCAAATAAACAGGATGTATCAATAAATTCAGTTAAAAATATCACCTACTTATCATTGGTTTAGCGACAAATGGCAATAGACTGAAAAACTAAGAAGAAAATGGTGTATTGCCATTTGCCGCTAAATCAATAATATCTAGGAGATACTTTTAATCGTAATTTGTTGATACATTCTATTTATTTACGCAAAATTAATTTTCATGTAATCACTTTGAGTAATTAAGCTATTATTGGCCAAAGAACGCAAGAAAATTTGAATTTGCCGCTCTAGTGAAACGTTCCACCTTAAATGAATCACAATAACATTATAACCACACTTTTTTCAGCCTTCCTCTACCTTTATTGCCATCAACATTCATATTCAAAACTCTCTTGGTAACACGGACTTCATGCACAACAGGATCATTGAAATTAGTAGGTTTGTTAAAATTATAAAGAAACATACAAACCTGTAGCCAAGCTATTACTGAAAAACGCTAAAATCTCTTTCTTAGATCAGCTAATTATCTTAGTATTTTCCTTGACAAGTGCATTCACCTTTACCAATAATCTGAAAGAGACACTTGCGTCGTCGCGTGACATAAAACATATGAACATCAAACGTCATTCTCGAGAACGTCGACTCAAATATTTGAACATAAAAGCTGTACTCGAATCGAATACTGTGAAGTGGCAATAATAAGTTATGTTATCTATGTAAAAAAAGGGTCTATTGATTATAAGATACTCTTTGGTTCTATTGTTTTTTGTCCATGTCAGTGTCGAGGAGAAATAAAAACAAGAGTATTGCTGCGCTAAATTGGAGTTTCTATTTAAAATAATCTACCATCTTGATCATCTAAGCAACCGGTGAGGCTCTGGAAACCATAGGAGTCTACAGGTAATGGTCCCAGATACGCTGCTGTTCTAGCGTCGTCGCCGGTCAGCATCGCGTCGTTGGTGAGGTTAAGCAAACCACGCGGTCACACGAGTCAAGTGCGCAATACCGAGGAGTACTACGAGAGTGGATGATCAGTGAAGATGGAGAGTACGCCGTTATCCAATACACTGAAACTAAAAGGTGCTGAAAATTGGCCAGTTTGGCGATTTCAAACAGAGGTTATTCTACGAAGTCGAGGTGTCTTGAGTATCGCAACGGGCGCTGAGCCATGCCCAAGCGAGAATGCCAAACCATGGGAAAGCAGAGACGCCAAAGCACAAGAAGCCATAGTTACACGCATGGAGGAGGAGCCTCTGACACATCTTTTCTCATGCTCCACCGCTGCGGAGATGTGGAATAAATTGAGATCAGTGTATGATAGAGAGTCAACTGTGAGTGTGCATCTGTTGCAGCAGAAGTTTTTCACCATGACTGTTGAGAGTGGTGAATCAATGTCTAAATTCTTTTCAAGAATTGAGGAGCTGAAAACAAAACTGAAACTTGCTGCAGAGCCTGTAACAGATAATATGATAATCACCAAAATACTTATGTCACTGCCCGAGCCATTCAAGCATTTTAGGTCAGCCTGGGAGTCAGTTTCGCCTGAAAACCAAAACCTAAATGAGATGATGTCGAGACTATTGATTGAGGAGGAGAGATTATGCTCAAAAGAGGAGGTGGTTGCTCTAGCTGCACCAAAAAGTAAACAAATTGTAACATGTTACAACTGTGGACACTCTGGGCACTATGCCAAATATTGTAAAGAGAAGGAAAAAAGGGAGTGCTTTGTGTGCAAAAAGAAAGGGCACATTGCGAGCCAATGCCGAAATAAAAAGAAAGAGTATGTTAAGAAAACATCTATTGGAAGCACTAATAATAAAGATGTTAATGCATTTATGAGTTTATCCTGTCCAGAAGAGCTACAGATGGATAATGTTTGGTATATGGATACCGGAGCCAGTGAGCATATGTGTGGCAAGAGAGAATTATTTGAAAATTTAACTGAGAGACAACAAATATCGAGAGTAAAAGTGGGAGATGGCAACTTATTGGATGTAAAGGGAGTAGGAACTGTAATAGTCTATGCATGGGACAATGAAAAATACCGAAAAACTATTCTTTCAAATGTGCTGTATGTGCCAGAAATAAAGTTTAATTTATTATCAGCCGGTCATGTGCTCGATAAGGGTTTTCATCTATTTTCAAACAGTGAGCAATGCCAGTTTGTTGATAAAAGTGGAGAAATTCGTGCAGTTGCAAATAGAGTCAATAAGCTATATAAAATGGACTTTGTCCAGAATGAATCTCAATCAGTGAATTTCGGAAACAAACCACAACCAAAAATTTCCGAACGAAGCCATTCAGGTTTTGACATTTCAAACTGTCATTTGAGTGAGAGGTTAGAGAAACTTTCCAATTGGCATAAAAAGTTAGCACATCAAAACTTAAAGCAAGTGAAACACTATTTACAAAAGGAAAACATAAAGTTCGAAGATGATAGCAGTGATTTTTGTTGTGAAAATTGTCTGAGTGGAAAACAACACAGACTTCCATTCTTCAAGAGTAATTCACGAGCAGAAGCACGATTAGAAGTCATTCATGTCGACCTCTGTGGCCCCATGGAGACCACATCCTTGGGTGGTAACCGCTACATGATGGTACTGAAAGACGATTTTTCGGGCTATAGAACTGTTTATTTTTTAAAACAAAAATCAGCGAGTGAGGTTAGAAAATGTTTTGAAAAATACATAGCAAAAGCAGAGAGAGAAACAGAGCAAAAAATGAAAAAGATACGCACAGATAATGGAAAAGAGTTTGTCAACAGCGAAGTGGAGAATATGCTAGAGAAAAGAGGGATCATACACCAGAAAAGTTGTCCATATACTCCCCAACAAAATGGACGTGCGGAGAGAGAAATTAGAACGTTGGTGGAGGCTGCCAGGGCAATGCTTCATGGAATGGAGAAAAAATTCTGGGCTGAGGCTGTAAGTACTGCAACTTTTATTTTAAATCGAACAGGCCCATGTCCTACTTCAGAATTGACACCCTATGAGGTCTACCATAACAGAGAGGGATGTGATGTCAAAATATTCAAAGAGTTTGGGAGCAAAGTATCCATCCATATTCCTAAAGAAAAGAGGTTGAAGTGGGATCCAAAAAGTACTACTGGATACTTTCTTGGGTATGCTGAAAATGTAAAAGGCTATAGAGTATTTGTGCCTTCAACACAACAAGTGGAGATCCAAAGAGATGTGATATTTTTGCCTAAGTCGGTAGTCACTAGCTGCGAACATGAACTACCAGAAAATACTGTCGCTGAAGAGAATTTTGAGATAGAGAGTCAGAACATAGAAGAGAGTATTGAGATAGAAAACCAGAGTACAGAGGACTTACTTGAGAGAGAGACTACACAAACAGAGAGTGAGGGACATAATGAGAGTTTTCAAAGTCTAGAGGAGTATGAGCAAGAGGAGTACCAAGGAGAAGAGAATACAATAGGAGAGAGTCCAGTGGAGAATACTTATAGGCTGAGACCGAGAGAAAGTATCAAACCACCCGTGAGATACAATGATTTTGTGAAAAATGATGATGACACAAGTTTTTTATGTGAAGAAAGTCCAAGTTACGAGCAAATATTATCAAGTAAAAAAAGAAGTAAATGGGAAGAGGCAATGGTTAGAGAGTTGAGAGCTTTAGAAGAAAATGAGACATGGGAAGTTGTAAAGAAACCAAGCTCCTGTCAGTTCATTGATTGTAAGTGGGTTTTTAGACTTAAAAATGATACCTATAAAGCAAGGTTAGTTGCTAGGGGTTTCTTACAATTTAATCTCTTAGATGTTTATAGTCCAGTTGCTAGATTACAATCCATCCGATTGTTCTTAGTTTTTTGTATGGAGAAAAACCTACCTATTCATCAACTAGATGTATGTAGCGCTTTTTTAAATGGTGATGTTACAGGGGATGTGTATATTACCTTACCTGATGGATGTGATAGAGTCAAACTTAAAGAGAATGAGTGTTTAAAATTAAAGAAATCCTTGTATGGTTTAAAAGAGTCTCCGAAGAACTGGAATAAAAAATTTAATGATGTAATGAAAAAGTTAGGGTTCAATCAATCACAATTTGAGTACTGCCTATATATAAAGTCTGAGAAAAATTGTAATACATACATTGTTCTATATGTAGACGATTTACTGTTAACTTCAACAAGTCCTGAAAATATTCTAAGTGTCAAAGAGATGTTAAATCAAAATTTTAAGATGAAAGATCTAGGCATGATAAACTGTTTTTTAGGTATAACTATTACTCAAGATGTAGAGAAACGCTTTATTAAAATGACTCAGAGAGAGTATTTAGAAAAATTGCTTGTAAAATGTAACATGAGTGAATGTAATGCAGTATCAACCCCTATGCAGGAAAACTATGATCATAGTACTTTAAAAAGAGAGAGTTCAGAGAGTGTAGAATTAGAAAAAAGATGTAGGATGGTCATTGGTTCTTTAATGTATGCTATGTTGTGTACCAGACCTGATCTTTGTTTATCACTGAGTGTGTTAAGTAGATATCAATCTTGTGCCAGTAGAGATCTTTGGAATGCATTGAAACATGTATTGAGATATGTCAAGGGAACTTTAAATTTGTCATTAGTATTTAAGAAAGGCAAATATCATGAGAATATTGTTGGTTTTGTGGATTCGGATTTTGCGGGAGACAGAGTAGATAGAAAGTCAACCGGGGGGTTAATTTTCAAAGTGTTTAACTGTACTGTCATCTGGGGATCTAAGAAACAAGCTACTGTCGCGCTGTCTTCTACGGAGTCTGAGTTTCTAGCGTTGTGTATAGCCACTGCTGAAGCTTGCTGGTTAAGAAACTTGTATAAAGACCTAGTAGGTTGTGATGTAAATGTAACTATTAATGAAGATAATCAAAGTGTAATTAAGTTATGTAAGAACCCTCAGTTCAGCCACAGATTGAAGCATATAGATGTTAAACTACATTTTATTAGAGAAAAGATTACAAGTAAAATTGTTAATTTAGAGTATATAGGAACAGATAATCAAATTGCAGACTTCTTTACAAAGCCTTTAGGCCGGATTAAATTTGAAAAATTTGTAAAAGAGCTAGGACTAATGTAACAAGATATATTAGCATGGTGTATTAGCATGGCATGGTATTTAGTATTAACATTTGGTAAAAAAAAAAAAAAAGATGATTGTACTGAATAGAAACTAGAAGAATAATACCTATAAGTGTATCGAAGAGTATGGTATTAAGTTAGGTAGTCTATTTTTTGTAAGAAGTTGAAAATATTATGTTAGTAGTTTCTTTTGTGTTTGTTAGATGTTTATTATTGAGGAGGAGTGTGAAGTGGCAATAATAAGTTATGTTATCTATGTAAAAAAAGGGTCTATTGATTATAAGATACTCTTTGGTTCTATTGTTTTTTGTCCATGTCAGTGTCGAGGAGAAATAAAAACAAGAGTATTGCTGCGCTAAATTGGAGTTTCTATTTAAAATAATCTACCATCTTGATCATCTAAGCAACCGGTGAGGCTCTGGAAACCATAGGAGTCTACAAATACTGATACTACAGACAAAACTAATAGGTAAGCAATGTTGTTTTTTTTTATCAAAAATGGGCTAACATTTGGCCACGGTCTCACCTGAGTAAGTGACGACGCGGGCGACGATGGACCATGCTTGTACTATGCACCCAGGTAACTAATAGAATATTTTTTATTTGCATATGTCACGCTTAAAAACCTAACGGCGGTTACACTTCCTTTCAGGCGGCTGAAACTTAAAAAATAAATTAAAAAAG
This sequence comes from Ennomos quercinarius, assembly GCA_910589525.2. Taxonomy (NCBI): domain Eukaryota; kingdom Metazoa; phylum Arthropoda; class Insecta; order Lepidoptera; family Geometridae; genus Ennomos; species Ennomos quercinarius. The sequence goes on along the minus strand of OU342499.1, from coordinate 16,547,782 downwards.
GTCTTTAAACATACAAGTTTTACGCGGAATGGCGTAAAATTGCAGGCCAAGTCGCCATACTCTGCCGTAGCACGCCAACTTTATGAGATCGTAAACTATTGAAATGCTAATACCATTCACGGTCATGCACAAGATGAATAAAGTACGAGCAAAGGTGTTTTATACAGATACCAGAATTTATTAGAAATTCCAATATTATAAAGATGTATTTGTTATGTTGCGAACAAATACTGTTTATAACTATGAATGGCCTTTTCAGAATACACTCCAAAAGAAAAAGGATTAAACTTAGGTACCATCAAACATCCCTCAAATTCTATCTAGGTTTAGATAAACACACAGAATTTCATTATTATTTTACTAGAGTAATCATAATCATAAAAGTTCTTTTTAGTCTAACAAAGTAGCTGTTGGCTTTCTGACCTAGTCGCAAACAACTCTAAGTTATTCCGTATCCAAACAACGTAAAAATCAGTTTTCTTTACGATGTTTTGATGACAAAAGTTGCACGACGATCACAAGGACAAAAAGTACCGACAAAAGTTAATGATCACAAAGAAAATTATTAGTAGAAGTCTCGTAATTTGTTCATTTAATTCTTGCGGACCGGCGAAATAGCTTGTTGCTTCGGAAACTATCACTTGCTGTGATAATTTATGACTTAATAAATAAGGAGTAAGTAGTAAATAAGTAGTTAATTTATTTTGTGAAGCCTTATTTACGACTGCGATAAGTCTGAATCTTCGCCAGTGCTGCTCGTGTAAATTATCTTTCATTTGTTTTTCCATGGTACAACAATAAAATAAAATGTAGTATTTTTCCGTCTAAATCTTTACTCGACAGGGGCACGACCCTCAATCGTAATGAAAAAAAGTATTCTTTCAGTTAGGCAGTCCACTTTGGCTTTACGAGGTTAGCGATACCAATCGTTGCCGCAGTATTGCAGACATTGTAAAGACTAATCAATTTAAGACAACACTGAAGAAGTGGCTAATTAAAAAAGTATTTCATGACATTAAAGAATTCATGAATAGGGATAAGTCTGCTGACATGACAAAGGCCCAAAAAAGGCTCGCTTTGACCACATTAGCTGGATTGGGACCAAGCTTGCTTCATATCCCGCGGGGAGTAAAGCGTCCCTGGCTAAATCAGTCGAAGCGAACTTCTGCCGCTCCTCTCTGCCTCCGCTGCTGAAACCTGTTGGGTCACTAGCGCATACCGCAGAAGAAAAAGCAAACTTATTTGCTACACTCTTCGCGGAGAATTCTCGTCTAGACACTGCTGGAGAAACGCCTCCATGTCTACCTCGGTGCGAGGCCTCTATGCCGGAAATCCGCATCCGTCAGACTGAGGTTCGTCGAGCACTGCGTTGTCTGGACGTGAATAAAGCTAGTGGCCCTGATGGGTTACCAGCATTAGTCCTCAAAACTTGTGCACCCGAGCTAGCGCCAGTACTAACTCGTCTATTTCGCCTTTCACTAGAAACTGGTAAAGTGCCGAAATCCTGGAAGCTTGCAAACGTGCAACCTGTGCCCAAAAAAGTAACGCGTGCTGACCCTTCCAACTACAGGCCTATCTCAGTTATATCTATACTCTCCAAGACTATGGAACGTGTTCTAAATAGCAGACTCCTAGCATACCTGGAAGCGAATGATCTCCTCAGTGACCGGCAATACGGATTTCGCCGAAACCGGTCTACTGGAGATCTTCTTGCGTATGCCACGTATATCTGGAGTGAAGCCATTGAAAAGTACGGGGAAGCACTCGCTGTTTTTTTGGACGTTTCAAAGGCTTTTGATAGGGTCTGGCACGTTAGCCTTGTCAGCAAATTTCCTTCATACGGCTTACCCGCTGGCTTGAGTGTATGGATATCGGACTTCCTGAGGAATCGATCGATACGAGTTGTCGTTGACGGGTGCTCGTCTGATCAATTGGCAACCAATGCCGGGGTCCCTCAGGGGTCGTTTCTTTCTGCAACCCTTTTTCTGCTGCATATCAACGATTTGCTAAAACCCGGAATCTTTGGGTACGCCGACGACAGCACGGTTACATATCCGATGCTCGAGCTGGTGGTGCACATATCCAGTCTCTTAGAGAGGCCATGGTCGATCGCGTGAACTTGAACTTGCAGGCAGTCTCCGATTGGGGCGATGCCAATCTGGTCAAGTTTAATGCTAGTAAGACTCAGGCGTGCTTGTTCACTGCAAAACAGAGTCCAACTGTCTCCGACTTTCCAGGATGTGGCAGTACCGATAACTGTGTTATTTTGACATCCAATCTCAACTTTGGCTTGTACATTGAGTCCAAGGCTAAATTAGCTGCGAAAAAGCTAGGAATCCTAGGAAAGATGCGGCAGTATTTCACATTAGAGCAGCTCTTAAGCCTCTATGTTGCACAAGTCAGATCCTGTGTGGAATACTGTAGTCATCTTTGGGATGGTTCGGCTAAATACCAGCTCGAAGCCTTGGACTCTATTTAGAGACGGGCCAAAAGGCTCATCGGTAATGATGCGTTGGTCGAAGCCAAGCTCCAGAGCTTGGGGCACCGACGAAAAGTTGCTAGCTTATCGGTATTTTATAGGCTGCATTTTGGAGATTGTGCGATGGAATTACACGAACTAATTCCTTCATCTCTATTTTTTCATCGGACTACAAGGCGCACAGACACTCAGCATCCTTATATCGTTAATATTCCTACAGCCCGCAATATGAACTTTATAGTGCGTACAGCGAATGAGTGGAATACCTTGCCGGCGTCCTTGTTTCCAGCTGACTATAACCTGGGAGTCTTCAAGTCGCGAGTGAACAGGTATCTTCTAGGCAAGCATGCACCATCGTAGGCCACATCATCACTTACCATCAGGTGAGACAGTGGTCAAATGCTATGCCTATAAATTGTAAAAAAAAAACGTGAATTTTGATCTGAAATGTAATATCATACGAGTATGTTTTATAGTATCTAATGACTGCTTAAAAATGTAAGCAGTAATGTAATGGACAGCAGATAGGGTCAATTTTGTGTTTTTTCAGAAATCAGACAACATCCAATATGTGTTTTAGTATTTATTTAAAATGAATCCAATATGTGAGCGTAAAAGCACGTCACTTGACCATTTATTAGGTGCGTGTTACGTAGAGGTACATATCATTAGTGTGGTTATTGTAATACCCATTTATTTTGAAGGTAGGATATTTCTAGTACAAAGGGTTCTGAAAGTGAAATAACCCTTTCATTTCAACATGTTCAACCACATACAACAATTATACAAAGAGCTTCATCGTCTTACGTCAGTCATATTTACCACTAAGCTAAATCTATTAAATTTCCTATCAAATGTAGGTCACGTTTTACCCCCTAAACACACCATGAAAATAGTGTTCGATGAGTACCCAATATCTTATGCAACTTAATATGTGACTGGAAATATTGCATCGTCATCATAGAAATACAAGAGCAAGGAAATAAAACTAATTAAGTTTACATACAATAAATAACTTTAAAAGACGTTTGATTGTTAATGTTAATGTTATCTACGAAGCCGACTATATCCATGTGAGTGACAGAGACGACGCTATAATAATCTCGATGTGAAATATTTACCACTACCATAATTTACCCTGTAACACAGTTTATACTAGTACAGGGTACATGGACTTATCACTTAAGTTGGACTAGATTTACTAAGATAAGGAAGATATACGTTTGATTTTATATAAAGCTTTATATTCTACTTAAGAAACCATGGAACCCAAAGTTATAATGAATAAATCATTTATATTATTTATTTATATATTATACTATTGAAGTATTTTTTAAAACATGCTTTTGTAAAAGAACGTAATTAATCTGTTCATCATTCTGTGACCAGTATCGATTCATGTTGCCACTATACGAGTAGGTATCATGTTGAGTTGAACGTGCCACGAAAACTCATGGCAGTTGGGCTGCAGTGAAAAATAATTAAACGCTACGCTAAGAAGATGCGAAATTAAAAACATCATGCTTTTACGCTATCTAGTGCTTTTATTATTATTGACAACATTACAGACGAAATACAGAGCTACCAACAAAGCCACCTGGCATTGCATCCATTGACAGATTAGAGAAAAAACAATAACATCCGTCAATAATGGATAGCGCTGGGAAAAGTCAATTATCTGTGTGGTGTAGTTGCGTGGTATTTATCGGATACACTTTTCATGATGTGTGCTTGGGGTAACATTATCGGTACGATAGTACCGCTTTAATGGCGGTCCCTGTACGAGCTTTAAAGGCTTCGTCAATCTGTAAATCAATCAGTGAAGCCGCATGCCACAACGTGATAAATGGTATAGCGGTTTCATCAGCTGTATGCCCCAGTTTTTGCACAAATCTGTGGTGTATAGTTATAAATTGCCATATTTTATGGAGACACATTATAGATCTCGTTTGATTGTAGTACGATTTTGAAACAATATATTTTTTAATGTTTTCGGTCACCTTTTATACTTCTTTTAATGTTATTTTATTCTGGAAAATTATAACAGTTAAAGGTTATAACATCAGATACATTCTTACTATTTTAACTCTCATCCCCTCTCCCGAGGGAACCGTGCTGACTTTCGAGATTAAAAGTATCCTATACCTCATAATATGAACTCAAATCATGCCGAGTTTTATTAGAATCCATCCAGTAGTTTCGGCCTGATGCTCAGCCAAGATACAGACAGACAGACAGACGACAAAAATGAAAAAAAAAATATAGCTTTGGCTTCAGCATCGATAATAGAGAGCCCTCCAAAAGAACTTTTTATCTTCATTTACAGAATTGGACCTGTTACAGTTTTATTATAAGTATAGAAGATTATCAGAAAGCTTATGTACAGGGAGAATTTTTCAAGTGAGCGTGGTAGGCTAATTTTTTTTTTTTATGTAAACGAATTACTTGGCGAGCTAGTCGTTCGCCTGGTGTTAAGCGTCACGGCCGCCCATTACAGATTGCAGTGTCACTCGGAAATCTAAATTAAAGTTTCGCGTGACACTGCGCACTGCGCACGTCATCCTGAGACATTATCACACAGTCTAAAGCGGTGGTACCTACCTAGACGAACTTTGCAGAAAAGTTCTACCACCTAGTATAAATATAAATAGTATAAGTATAAATCCGAAACTATGAGTAAGAACAAAAACAAAAAGTACTCTAAGGAGTCTCAGGCCCGATTTGGATGAAAACTATCACTGCATCATTGGATTTTTGAAAAATCAGTACTTCGAGCAAGGAATCGAACCCGTTGATTTTTAAAATCCCTGTATATACAAGGTGAGTTTGAGTATGTTATCCCAAAAGGGGAGAGGACTGGGACCATGATAGCCCACAAGCTGTGAGAGCCTTACTTGAAACTGCGTGTTTCTTAACCTCCATACTAAAAGATAAATCTACTTACAAAATTGCACGTGCGCTACGAGAGTTTCTAAACACAGGTCATCGAATTCGGTCAAGGACGAAGTTCAACTACACCCAGCTGCGCTAGGGCTATCTTCGAAGCGTTTGGGTGAAACTATAACGTAAACTTTACATGGCATTTCTTCATTGAAAAACTATTAATTTAGAAAAGTCGTAGAAGAATCATTGTCTACCTTGGAAAGTAGATTTACCCCCTTTCGGGATACTATACCAATACAAACTTAGATTTTACAGGTAGATAAAATAGGATAACAACCAATATTTTATCTAATTATGTTAAGTAATTTTCATGTTGATAAATGAAAAAAAAAAAAAACTTATTATCATCATCATCATCATCATTAACAGCCTGAAGACGTCCACTGCTGAACATAGGCCTCCCCCAGAGCACGCCACCTTGAGCGGCTGCTCGCCTCCTGCATCCATCGGCTCCCCCGCGGCTTTCACCAGGTCGTCGGTCCACCGAACTTATTATAGATAAAGATAATCTCAAACCTCTACTATGTGAAGCTTTTTGTGCTTTTGTTATGAAGCTAACTTTTATCTACTTCAATTATTATGTAGTAGATAGTTTTTAAAATGAATATTTATCTGCATTATGTATACATGTAACGTGATCCAACTTAGTTGGCAACTATAAACTATCATGAAACCAAACGGTTAAAACTTACACGAGCTACGCAAGCTGCGTTTAGTACATGGTTAAGTTAGCAAGTAACTTAGTTCAAACTGCTGCAAATTTAGAGATGGCATAGTTACGCTTCCTAACTTTGCTTAACTTTATCATAGTTACTATAAATATTTTATTATGTTCTCTGTCACTGTATCTTGCTTTAAAAACTCCGTATAATCATGGGTCTGTCAAAAGAATTGTTAAGTCGTTTATTAAGTTACTTCACGTGTAAGCAAGTGATTAGGTTTATTGAAAAAAAATTAATCCATCCGAAAGCCTTTGTACTTTGTTACCGACTGCATTCGGCTTGTCTTACGATAACAATCGGGAACACGTGCCCACCGAAATACCGATGCGTTCAATTATGATTACCATTTTTTGGCAGTCACCCACCCATTTAAGTGATCTTCTTCTTTTCGTGTAGGTTAGTGGTCAGCCCTGGTGTCAGAATTTTTAGCCCAAAGGCTTCTAACTTGGCTTAACGATTATTGTCTTACGACAACAGCCGGGACCGACGGCTTACGTGACCTCCGAAGCACGGTAGCACTCAGTTGTAAATACCACTTTTTGCTGTAGTGGTCCCCCATCAAAGTAGTGACCGCAGCGAACGTTGCTTAACTTTACCGATCGGTTAGGAACGGCTAGTCAGGCTTCGTTATAAGCGCTATAATTTAAGTGATGATCGCAGCGACCGTCAACCCAGTCATATCTTCAGGGTAGCTTGAACATTCTGGCACCAAGGCTACTTCTCTTTATTCTTGCTGAGAATAGATCTACAAAGGGTATGGTATATTCAAGCTAAGTTTGGTTTAAGTTTATTCATGCGCTAACAATAGATTTGTCTTGTCATCTGCTGTAGTATTGTCGTAAAGAAATGCTTACCACAAATATTCATATGGTCAAGGCTCATCATAGGGTTCATATGGGAGTATGTTAAGATGGTACCTAATATCTGCGTCTAGGGGGATGTTTGTATCTTGTTTAATACTCGTTAAACTATATTTCAACCAGCCTGTCACATACACGTTCCATCGTTCCAATTCTGAGATATATTACCAAACACATTTAAATAATGGCTTCGCATCCAAATCGTGCGCCATTTGGACATTAAATGTCCATATATTCCCCGGAATGGCTGCAAAACGTATAATTAAATACACATTAGTTCTTGCAGAGGTGATTTTCATCTTGGCTAGACTTTATGCACACATCGTTAGCTATTGTCACCAACAAACTGGCCGTATGACGTTGCGACCCCCCCGGTTTCTCATACGTTTGTTAAAGTTAAACTCATGTCAACTTAAAAATACTGTACGCTCATTGGTTGTCTGTTGATCACTGGCTATCGTCAACCAATGAGCGTATAGTATTTGGTATGTTTAGTTAATATGAGTTTGTGAAACGTACGATAAACCGGAGGTATGACATCCATGGTTCAAGTACATAAATAAATTTATATCACATTCCTGAACAATATAAAACATTGAAAAAGACATACCACAAACTGCAATACATTATTTTATTATGGAAATTATACACTTTTTTAGTTGTTAAAATCGCACAGGAACAAAGCCCAAAATAGATTTGGCAGTCATCATCAAAAGCTTGAAGACGTCCACTGCTGCACTATCCACCAGATCGTCGGTCCACCGAGTGGGAGGCCGGCTACGCTGCGTCTTCCTGTTCGTGGTCGCTGCTCGAGAACCTTTTTTCCCCAACGGTTGTCAGTTCTACGAGCGATGTGGCCTGCCCATTGCCATTTCAACCAGCTAATTCTAAGAGCTATATCGGTCACCTTAGTTCTCCTGAAAACGCAGCGTAGGCTGGCCCCCCACTCGGTGGACCGACGATCTGGCGAAAGCCGCGGAGAGCTGATGGATGCAGGAGGCAAGTAGCTGCTCAAGGTGGCGCTCTCTGGGGCAGGCATATGTTCAGCAGTGGATATTGATGATGATGATGATGAAACTAGTGAATTATACATCCGCATAACATTGTCATTAGCCCGGAAATGTACCGTACCGTAAAAGTAGCTTACTTGCAGAATATATGACTGCCATAAAATATCACGTGATTTTCTTCCTGTTAACGATAAAAAGCGAAAATGACAGCGTTTTCCTGCCGCAAGTAAGCAAGTTACCTTCAAGTCTGACCCAATAAGTGTATCGACGCGATATGACATGGCCCACGTCAGCGGTTTTTAGGAAAACTGTTCGAGCTTTCGACATTTCCTGTTCAGGAGTTTATTAACGTTCGCGATAAAAAATCATTTAGTCATCGTTTTTGAAGTTCACAGTATTTAATAATAATAATAATATACATTTATTTCAGGCGATTTAGCCCATAAAATACCAAATTTACAATATATATACTAATAGAAACAAAAAAAAAAAAACACAAAAATAAACACAAAATTAAAAACAATAAATACTTAAAATCTAACCGGCATTGCTGTGACATGTCTGTCACAGCAATGCCGTATGTAGGGGCAGTCCCACCTCCCCGCGATCATTTTCAGGACCGTATTGCAGCTGCCACGCACTCTGCGCACCAGAGACGCAGCTCGCTTTCGCATGCTCGCGTGAAAGCAGCTAGTGCGCGCTTCCGCGAACATGCCTGAGGCACTGCAGAAGCGTGGCAGCCCCAACACTGCCCTGAACGCGTTATTGTACTGGACTCGGAGGGCGCTGTAGGCTCTTTTTGTGTAATCAGCCCACAGGACTGATTTATATGGGAAAGAAGGATATCATTATTTAGTATGTCACATTTTATTTTCGTTACAATAATGTTATTATGTTTCAAAGCTTTGTTGCATTTTGAACGTTTACATAGTGTAGTAGCATCACCACGCGTCAGCGTTGCACAGAAAAGTTCATCATCAACAGCCTGAAAACTCCCACTGCCAAACATAGGCCTCCCACAGACCCACTTTGACCGGCTGCTTGACTCCTGGATCCATCGGCTCCTTGCGGTTTTCACCGGATCGTCGGTCCACCGAGTGGCGGGCCGGCCTACGCTGCGTCTTTCGGTTCGTGGTCGCGCTTCGAGAAGCTTTCTTCCCCATCGGTTGTCAGTTCTAGGAGCGGTACCATAGTACTGACCTCCGATGGGAAAGAAGCTGGATGGATTTGGATGAAATTTAAAATATAGATAGCTTATATACTGCATTAATACATTGTAGTGTATGAACACGCCCGACTTATGTAGTCTAGTCGACGTAGCATAAGTTAGTATTAAGTTAGAGCAGTCACCACGTAGAAGCTGAGTAATACACTTGTGCATCGCAATACCCTCTTCCTTGCCAACATGGCTCACCATCAACCATAGGAGTTCCCACTCACCAAGAACCTGCAACCTTTACATGGCAAAACCATGCCACGTTACAACATAGGCTACTTTTTATCCGCGAGTGAAACCGCGGGGCGCAGTTAGTTTTTAATAATCATAGTTTTATTTTCGTTAATAATGTGCTACTTCAATATCTCAGCTATGAACCGTCAATTTTATATTCTTTATATTCGTATTCTAGCGTTTAGCATTGTTTGTGACTGACTTATTAACGACAACCACTAACCTAGTAACGAAAGAATCGAGGATACAATATACTTAACTAAACGTGGCTATATAATTTGAAATCCTCAAAAAAGTTATTTTTCACCACAAACCTCAATTACCTATAAATTCCCATTTATTTACTCAGAAGACCACCACTGACGTTACAAAGGTCACATCCTTTTCTCTACCTCAAAATAATCTCAATCATGATTGACAGTTATGTCAATCATGATGTGTACACATGTTTTGGGATATAATCTAGCTCAAAATGTATGTTTTTTTTTCTTTCTGCTTGTTCTTTCATTTGGTTATATTCTGTTTTGTGTGCCAAATAAAATAAATAAATAAATAAATAAATCTATTAACACTCCCAGGATAGAACCCACAACCTCCGAGCCGTAAGTCAACATCCCCAACCGCAACACCAAGACAACTGTCTTAATTACGTATTAAATACCATTGTAGACATAGAGATTGCTCAAGATTAATACCTATTCGAATTAGCTGATGGAATTTTCATTGAAGAAGGAATGTATTTGAAATTTACTCTTATATTTAACTAGGTATTTGGGACTTGGGTATTTTTGCCAATTTATTACTGCCCGTGCTTATGACAACGTAATAAAGTTTATTATTCGTTAACCGTAATTATTGGTCTAAGAATCTATAAGCTAACCGAAGCTTTCTGGGTCCTAATTCTGTATGACTACTTTACGATTTCTTACTTCGAAACCACGCGAATTCCTTGTCTTCTATTCTATTCTATCTATTCTCCATGAAATGAAAACGAAACCGCGTGAAATGAATTTGAAACTGTCAAAAATCATAATGTTCCACTGAGACGCGTTCCGAAACATCAACACGTCAAAAGTTACCACCACTTGTGTCAATATTTCTTCAAAATAAAAATAACTTTAATGTAGAGGTTTTGGCGGGAACTCGAAAAAGTTCACGTCGTTTCATTGTATTATTTTTCTAAACTTGTGCTTTTTCCAGTGTTAATGGTTAAAATTGGTGGTGTTTTACGCATTAAGTGCTGAATTACGAGCATGAGTGTGGGCAAGTGATATAATGTAGTGAAACGTAGTTTTTCGTGTTGCTTCCAAAATTCCATAGAAGCTTCTAGTAAAGTCGCCACCACTTTACTAGGGTATGACTTAGACTGGACTATGATTACCTGACTTAGACTGGACTGTGACTAAGACTTGAAGACTTGACTTTACACTTGAAATATTCCATAACTCGATGATTAATTACAATACTTGACACTGGCTAAATACACTATGTGTGGAGCCAAAATATAAGAAAAAAAAAAATCTTTAATGTAAAGTGAAAGTGAAAGTATTTCTAATGCTGTGACACAACTTTTTTACAGGCAACGAAAGATGGCGCTAACGAGACATGGCGGACATGGATGTTTTAGCAAAAAACTGGCGCCTTATTTGACTTGCCGTAGTCAGGCAGCGATATCCCCTCCTTAATGTTCTAGAATTAAATTAAAGATTAAAAGATTAAAAAAAAATGCTTCGTACTAAAAAATACACGTGATAATAGGGTTACTCCAAAACCTCAGCATGTATCACCAAGGGGGAGGGGTTAAAAAGTAGCTAAAAACATCACGTGAGTAATGGCGACCCCATAGGGACCAAGATCATTACTTTTTTATGGTAGAAACCGCGTTACGATTCCAGTTGCTATGACCATTACCTATCTTTGTAGGTGACACAGTGGGCGACTGAAACGATGAAGGAAATCACTTCATTCTTATTTGGACTTTAAGCAGTCAATCGAGAAATAAGATGACGGGGGAAGCAATTCTTTCCTTTAAATAAATCGCATTAAACTTCACTTCTTCCGACCTAGTTACTCTTTTGACGTAAGGCGACTTTTGTGACGGTTATAGAAAAGTTTGAAAAAATGTAATAGTAATAATTATAAATAAAAACAGTTGTAAAACTGAACAACCGTTTGTTGGTATAAACGAACGGCTAGGACGAAATCGATATAGTTCACCTGGGTGATCATGTTCCCAGGTGATCATGGGACACTAAAGAGTATCTTATGATCATCCAGGTGATATCACCCAGGTGATCATAGCGGAATAGACCGTTCGTTTGTACTTGTTGTAGTAGGCTATTTTTGTTTTGTTATGTTCGACTATTTAGTAAAACACAAAAAAATTTAAATACAAAATGAAAAAAGGAAATCTAGCGTAATTCCGGTAAACCTTCCGCCGCTTTTAGCGGAATTACACTAGATATACTTTTTTCATTTTGTATTTGAGATGAAATTCCGTGAAGTCACGCCTGGGTCAATCAATTAACAAAACATTTTGACTCTACGGTGACATATAAACAGTTAAAATGTCCCATTAATAGATAACTATCACAGTCAGCATGCCTTGTATCTTTTTTGAAATTAAACTAACCATAAAGGCACAAGCAAATACAGTTACAGTTATACAGTTGAAAGTAGAACATTAATACAGAATACAGAATTTATTGGTAAAAATTTAATAATTTACAGGTTAAGAACATAATTATGAGATAATAGTAATTATTGTAGTTGTCTAATGTTGTTGTGTTGTATTGTTTGTATGTTTATTGTGTATTATTGTATGTAAATACTATTAAGCCAGTTGTTTGTCCATAAAAAACTTATTGACTGAGCATACACACGCACGCACGTTGCAGGAAAGGTCAAAGACAATTTTATTATTTTAAAAAAACCCCGTTTGAATAATAAATCCAAATCAGAACATAATAATGAATAATTCACATATGTCAATGCTTGGGTTTCTACTCGTGTTAGCTTTGCCAGCCCCGTTTAGAATTTCAATCTGGTGTCGACCTCCTTGCCGTGCACATCGTATAACTGGGTACATTTTTTCAGCTCCGCCGCTGAGCCGTCATTCGCGACGGAATGCATAATTAATTGGCGGAATTGGTGTAAGCTTTGGGATTGCGCAGTAGGATATGTTTGGAAACTAGAGAATGCAAAGTCAGCTAGGCACACTGTTAATATTGATAGTGGGGGAAGGCAGTAAGGTATAATCACTGATATTATAGGCTAGTGCTATTAAAAATTAACAACTTTATATTATTTTCATAAAGTAGGTTAAAAAAGAATGCAATAATTAAAAAAAATTAGTAAAATCGGTAAATAAATCACGGAGTAATAAGCTTTCAAAGTTTCTCGAGTGGGCATCACCTGTTCCTTTCACGCAAAACAGAGCTTCCCCACAGTCACTATGAAAACGCACGTTGTGAAGTCACATGCCAAAGAGATTGTATGTAAAGCTACCACAGCTTAGTAACGAGGTACTATTAAAGTGAACATACTGACGTCACTGCACGTTTGAACTGTCTCTTTCTATTCCTGTATTTGTTTTCATTTTTTGAGACATTTAATTTTTGTTTTTTTTTTTAAGGAAAAATTATTAATTTGTGCAATAAAAAAATAGCACGACACAAGCTTTTATATTACCGCCTGCCATGGCGGCGGGAGATATAGACACACCTAGTACATACTAACTTTTGCATTTTTATATTTATAGTAAATAAATAATTGTGAACATTGTACACAGCGCCGTCTAGCTCTAACTAAAGCATAACTTGTACTATGAAAACTAGATAGCTGATAAAATACTTATACCTCATCATCATCATCATCATCAACAGCCCGAAGACGTCCACTGCTGAACATAGGCCTCCCCCACAGAGTGCCACTCTGAGCGGCTGCTTGCCTCCTGCATCCATCGGCTCCCCGCGGTTTTCATCAGATCGTCGGTCCACCGAATGGGGGGCCTGCCTACGCTGCGTCTTCCGGTTCGTGGTCGCCACTTATACCTATACCTTACTAACTTAATTTTTATTTTTTGTAAATACATACTTAAAATACAGGATAACATCTAGAGACTGAACAAAAATTGATGTTCATCAGACTTACAAATGTTTGTCTTGGATGGGAATTGAACCCACAACCTACAGTACAGAAGGTAGAGCTACTAACAAATGCGCTGTGAGGCCAGGCTTTAACATGTTTGAGGATAAAATGAACAAATTACTTCTAAGAGTAGGGTTTTTGATCCATAGTTAAGGTATCCAATAGTTAAAACCGCTAACAAATTCTAGCCAATTGGAAAAAAATTGTTAGAGGTTTTAACCATTGGTTACCTTAACTTATACGGACCAAAAAACCTACCCTAAGTACTTCTTCTTCTCGTGTAGGCAAGTGGTCAGCCCTGGTGTCAGAATTTTTAGGTCGCCCAAGGGCTTCTGACTTGTCTTAAGACAACAGCTGGGACCGACGGCTTAACGTGCCCTCCGAAGCACGGTAGCGATCAGTTATAAATACCACTTTTTGCTTTAGCGGTCACCTATCAGAGTAGTGACCGCAGCGAACGTTGCTTAACTTTACCGATCGGTTAGAAACGGCTAGTCGTGCTTCGCTATGAGCGCTACTAGCCTAAGTACTTTCATGAAGTCACGTCTCTCAAAGTCTCGCCTTGAGGTAGAGAAACTTATCTATACAAAACAAAGAACACCAACTGCTACTTGAAACTTTTCAACTGGAATTTACAATGTTTTGAAGTGTTTCTACTGCAGTTCGCTACACTACACCATCTGTTTCTTACCGGCAATATGCAAATTTATTCAATGTCTGCAAACAATTTAGCGATTCTGTTTTTGCTACGTCAATATCAATTTCAAGGAATTTAGGGACATAGAGCAGCTTTTTGGGGGCGCAGAGCAACGCTGGGGCATTGATAAACATTTCGGTGGTGGGTTAACAATTAAAACGGCCTGGAAATAGTTATTTGTTATACAACGCTGCAAAGTTGCTTTTTGGCGCGAGTACTTGAATTGAATCCGAATTGAGCGTAGCAAAGGTTTCAAAGGTACGAGACGCAGAAAAACTATGCTGCCGAGTCAAACACACAACTTTTCACCTCACTACAGCGAGGAACATGCAAGAAAAACCGCTTAAAGGCTAAGAAAAGATTAGTTTTTAGCTTATTAATTTAGCTATAGGTGGCGGTAACGCTTAACATCAGGTAAATGACTAGCTCGTCACGTGATTCATGGAAAATTAAAGAAAAAGCGTTTTTCATCCATTTTCCATGTAGTCGCCGTGCTGGATAGCGTATTGGTTATATACTCTTTGGTGCTGGACAGTGCGATTATTTTAAAAATGAGGTTGGTGAACGCGAAAAAGATGGTGTCTTTTAGGAAGTAGTCTGTGGTATTAATGAGTTATCAGCGGACTGGCAATATCAAGAAGGTTAAATTCGGGCAGATCTGTGATTAAATCCTCAATTCTTGACGAGAAAATTATAGAATAGAAACGTTCGAATTTTAAAAATACTTTCCACGCTAGCGATTAAAATGCGTTTTGAGAGTTTTGGCGGGAACGCGGAAAAGTTCACGTCGGTGCATTGTATTATTTTACAAAACTTATGCTTTTTCCAGTGTTAATGTTTAAAATTGGTAGTGTTTTACGCATTAAGTGCTGAATTACGAGCATGAGTGTGGGCAAGTGATATAATGTAGTGAAACGTGGTTTTTCGTATTGCTTCCAAAATTCCATAGAAGCCTCTAGTAAAGTTGCCACCACTTTACTAGGGCATGCCTTAGACTGGATTATGACTTAGACTAGACTATGACTACTCTGACTGTGACTATGACTTGACTTTAAGTGAAAATTTCCATAATACGATGAAAAATTACAAAACTTGACACTGGCTAAATACACTATGTGTGGAGCCAAAATATAAAAAAAAAATGCGTTTTTGCGCCCAGATTTTGAATGACGAAGAGAATCTTTCCAAGCTAGTTAGGTAAAAATATTATTTATATGTTTCAATATCACTGTTTACATAAATTACGTAAATTTACAGGTCAGGGGCTTTACCATCACCTCGTACGTCAACAGCCGCAAGACGTCCACTGCTGAACATAGGCCTCCCCCATTAAACTCCACTATGGACGTTTATCATAGGGGGTTTGCCATAATCACCACGCTTGGCAGGCGGTTTAGGGATCGCAGTAGCTTATAATGAAGCTCAAAGATAATGCCCATTCCCTGGATATTGGCTCTTGCGGCACCCACTGGAAGAGATGGGGTGGTCTTATTCGTACACCAGGACGTTTTGTATTCTATTCTATTCTATTCTTTTTACACGGTCTACTCAAGGTATTAATTAAAGACCCAAAGTGAAAAACGTACCCCTTTTACAAATAACTCTTTATTGTATTAATATTTAGCTAGAAACAAACCAGCGCGGCTTGCATGCCGTGCCGGCTGACCACAGTAGTGGATTGGTGTTTCTCTAACCTGTGACTTGACTAACACGACATGATAACGAACTTACAACCCAAATCGCAGGACGTAAATAATTGATATTTGGACGGTGTCTGTCTTTTATGCTTTTTCAACTTGCCGATTCTAAGAGCTATATCGGCCACTTTAGTCCTCATGCGGATCTCCTCGTTCGGTTGGCAATGGGCAGGCCACATCGCTCGCAGAACTGACAACCGATGGGGAAGAACGGTTCTCAAGTGGCGACCACGACCGGCCCGCAACTCGGTGGACCGACGATCTGGTGAGCACCGCGGGGAGCCGATGGATACAAGAGGCGAGAAGCTGCTCAAGGTGGCGCTCTCTGGGGGAGGCCTATATTCAGCAGTGGACGTCTTCAGGCTGTTGATGATGGTGATGATGATGATGTCTTTTATAGCGTAGGCGCTATATGAAAAAGTTTTTGAAAATCCATCCTTTCAGGGGATCAATTGTGGCGTAAAAATAAAACACAAAAAACGCAGATGAAAACTGCTGTCTCTTATAGTACGTACTTTGGATGCTGCCATCACATTTTTTTAACTATGATTGTCTCACTTTAATAAATTGAGCTACAAGATTTCGTGTATTTCTTGAAGAAAATATCCATTTCTTGTTTCATTAACTCCAAGATAAATAAGTTTTATACAGACTGCTAAACAGCACCGGTTTTACTACTTCTTCAGTGTCATGAAACGACGCTATTTTTTTATAATTGGCGCTGTTTTATGAAGCTATCTTAATCAAATCATCATTAAGCTAGCTTTTTTATGCAACTGACTGATCTCACAGCGGAGTTGGTAGCACAATTATTAGCCTTCTGAACTGTGAGTTGTGAGTTCGATTCCCACCCAGGACAAACATTTGTGGCATGAACATCGATGTTTTGTTCAATATTTGCTTTGTATATTGAATTCTGACCTATGTATTTACAAATAAAGTTATGTAATATTGTCTCGGTTATCTTGTTCCCAATAGTTCTTATAGTACAAGCTTTGCTTAGTTTAGAACTAGATTGCGCTGTGTGAAATATGCACAATTTTTTTTTTCGAGTGATTGGCGTTTGTATAATAGCTAAGATGAACCAACCAATAATTTTTTTATGCATTGGTTATGCATAATATCCATAGATTTAAATTTAAACGATTACAGCTGTAAAGATACTTTAATTAATTACATTGAATTTAGAATTTCAAACAGCTTTGTCTTATTTTTAGCCGCCTTTCAAAAAGGAGGAGAAGGATCACAAAGCTGAAAAATGTAATCATTTTCTTTGTTTTATTACATCTAACTGACTAACAAATGAACATGTTCATTTGTTATTCAGCAGTAAAATCGTTTTAGATCATTTTGCTTTAAAACTCATTTAGAATTGAGCTTGCTGTTCTTGGCTACTATGATACCACTAAGATGTCTTTAAATATGCACTGGTTAGTAGCAAAACTATAGGAGGCAACTTGCAGTTTCATCCACGTTTCTTAATACAACCTCTAATAATAACATCCAATTTTGACCCCTTTAGGGGTTTAATCTTCATAAGCCCTTTCTTAGTACACCTCAAAACTGATATTATGTATTCGAAAGGGCTAATTCAGATATTTAATAAACTGCCCGAGTCATTAAAACTTTCGCCTGTACACACAAGTTTAGGTAAGGCTAAGACTTCTAAAATCATAATACCTATGCTATGACATCTAATGAGATCATTGACATTTTAATATTCTAACAACGCACTTTTAACAATAAAATATTACTTAATTATGTAGTCAGTTAACGTACCTAACTTTGCATGCCAGATTTGGTGATATGTTGAGCAGTTTTATTATATCCACCCTACCTTGTCCGACCACATCTAAGCAAATAAATATATTTCAATTAATTTAATTTCATACTTTTAGTACAGGTACAAGTTCAAAAATTAAAGTAAAGACTACAAAGCAAAGTCAAACAATAACACCTGAGGTGTCAAACAAAACATTCTAAGTCGCTCGGGGATGTTTTCGCAGCTGGGATCACACTTACTGTTTTGGTGTACGGTTTCAGTAGCCGGAATTCAGAGATTTACATTTACATTTCGGTAGTCAAATCCCAGCGGCTTGGCGTACAAACAAGTCGCCGGTATCATAAATGTAAAACTGCAGAAAGGGTACTACTTTGTAAGAGATTTTCTAAGGGCCGAAAAGACAAGCTGCATTTGAACTGCACGTCAGCTGCATTAACGTAGTTGCGATGCAGTTTTTGTGCAGTCTACGTAGTTGTGACTGGGCTGCGCAGGCGTGTCAACTGCACAAATACTGTATCAGAAAAGCAATATTGCATGCAGCTGGTGCAGTTCAAATTCAGCCCATCTATCTCAGCCTTAAATGATACATAGATATCTATTTAGTTAATGTATATAAGTACAACCGTTTAAGTGTTCCTATTTATGAAACGGTTTGTTATTTAGCTAACTCGATATTCGGAAATAGGTAATTATAATTTGTAACCCAAAATTCTTTCATTGAATCATTATAAATAATTAAATAAAAAAAAATAAAAAAATTGATTGAATGATATAATTGATATAAATAAATCGCTTGATTTTATTTGATTTATATTTTTAACCAAGCCAAGTTACTTAAAATATTACCTAATTTGCATTTATTTATTTATTTATTGAAGAGAAGATCAACAGCTAATACAATTGATATTATACGTAAGTTAAATTACAAAAAAAGGCCAATAACAGAGCTTCCTTATTACTTATACGTTACTACGGTACGGTACTTGTATGTTATGTGTATATTTATTTATTTTTATTTTTATTTATTATTCACCATCTTATTACATAGTACGTTACATTTGGCCCACATTCAATACATTAAAATTCTTATTAAATACATTAAATTAGGTAGGTGGGCATTAAATAATGTTAAATTTGAAATTGTAATTTATATAACATACATAATTCATACTTACATAGTATACCTATAATTAAGTTCAACTGATGAACTTTACGTGATTTCAAATTTAAACGTTCAAAAATAGCAAATAATGGCAAACAATCGCGCGGCCTGGCACATTTTCTTTGGCCGCCCGCGGTGACCTGTAATGCTCTAGTTCTAAACTTTACTTTGAAGTGTTATCGCGAGAGTTATTGCATTCTACAGCTATAAAAATAATACAGTTCTGTAGAGTCCCTTTGAGTCGACTCGACGCGAGGTCGGTACAGTTATCAATGCGCTGTCCCCGAGCCACAGAGTACCTCCCCGAGCCGTTTTATAGACTTGACGTTGATTGAAGTCTTTGTACGGGGATGTTTTTTGAAATGTAGCTTTGAAATGAACTTTTTATTGAACTTCGAAGCTTTTTAGCGAATATAGTAGGTACTGTAATAATTTGTCTAGTACCTACCTAATATTTTTGGTAAACTTTTGTCAAAGGTTTTCTTACTTTTTAATGTTTTATTGTGTGATGTTTCAATATATTTAATGTTTTTCTTAATCTGTATCTGTCTATTTTTTATTTACCCGCTTTGTAGTGGAGTTTCTAGTAATGATGAATTTTAAATTAAAATGTATACATATAATAGTTACCTAGCTATGTAATACATAGCAAGATAACTATTATTAGCTTTAAAAAATATTGACGAAATACCTACATATGTTTATAATGTTCAAGATAATAAAGTTTTAATAAACAAGTGAAATACATCTGATTAAAATAAATATTACCTACGCAGATTAGATGAATTTACTAATAATTTTAGTTGTTATCTCTATTAAATATTTATAAGGACTATTATCGAGTGAACTTTGTACAAACCCAAATAAAGATCATATAGAAAGCAACGTCACAAACAAACATCAATGGCGACCCATCACCACCACAATAATTCAATATTGGAAACGGAAATAAAAATATACCGTTCAATAAAGGAGGCAAATATCGTTCCTTCTTTGAATCATTGGGGAAATAAGGGGGACAGAGAACAAAATGTTGGGGGCTCAAGAAAAATGCGGCACTCAAAAATGGTGAGAAATAAAACACGATGACGTGAGTTCTGAGGTGTTTGACTCGAATGCTGTCACGCCTTGGGGATACCACAGATTTTAAAAAATCTAATGTAGTGGGGACACGGCTGTCGATTGTTTGCATAATGGGGGTCTAAAATGGAGGAACATAATAAAACACTTGCTGGTGGAATAATAATTCTAAATGTTGTATTATAATGAATGTCTGCTAGTCATACTAAGACATAAGTACGTAATTAAAATAAGTAGTTATAATTCTATGATTAGGTAGGTATTTGATAGGTTTGCATTTGGCCGAGAGTATAGACTAAAAGAATAGAGAGAACTTCATTATCTGTCAAGCGTACCACTTTATGGACACTTTTTTATATGAAGTGGACACTTTCATGTGAATGAGTCTGACAGATTTGTATAGAAAAAACAGTTGACGCGAGTCGAAAAAATGGTACGGTGACTTTTCGCAAGGGTAGCTAATTACTATATGTTTGTTTCTTTCCTTCGCCACTGACGTAGCGATACGTCTGAGCAGTACAAATATAATATAGTTTTGATGATCTCTTTTTGCTTTTAGTCTATACTCTAAGATTTGACCACATTTCTCCTTCACAGAGCACGAAAAAAATACGCTTCGTCCCCGAAGTGTCGCATTTTTAATGCTCTGTTTCTCCTGATGCTACAGATAATGTCAACTCCTTTGCCCTCTGATCGTAGAGAGAAATGTAAACTTTTCAAGTGTTTTTCGATTCTTTTTGGACGATGTATGGGTAATTTTACTAAGTATAACATCGACTTTTATGCAAAGTTCGTCCCACAAAGCGGTGGTACCTACCATGAAAAAAAAAGCAAAGTGGCAAAGTGGTGGGACGAACTTCGCGCGAACTTCGTGCGTAGTGCGCAGTATCACGCGAAACTGTTCCACGAGTGACACTGCAATCTGTTATAAGCGGCCGTGTCGCTTAAAACCAGGCGAACGACTGGCTCGTCACGTCATTCGATTACATAAAAAAATGTCATTACGTTTTCGTAGCTTTCATTATAATGAAGATGATATTCTGTGCGCAAGAGTATGTATAATTAACATTTTCATTATTTTCTTTGTAAGTACATATTGACTCTTTTGTGAGGTCGCCCTCCTCTCTTCAATTTTGCTGCGCCCGACGGGGTCCATAATGAGCCAACTTAATTAATTTTATACTTATTCCGCCTATACAAGGTGAGTTTGAACAGGGGTATTATCCCGAAAGGAGGTAAATCTACTCCCCAAGGTAGACAATATTTCTTCTACGACTTTTCTAAATTAATAGTTTTTCATTGAAGAAACGCCATGTAAAGTTTACATTCGAAGATAGCCCTAGCCCAGCTGGGTGGTTGAACTTCGTCTTTGACCGAATGCTTCTAAATGAACGACCTGTGTTTAGAAATGAATTTATAGTATCTTGTTAACTCTCGTAGCGATCGCACGTGCAATTTTGTGAGTGGATTTATTTTTTAGTATGGAGGTTTGGAAACACACAGTTTCAAGTAAGGCTCTCACAACTTGTGGGCTATCATGGTCCCAGTCCCCCCTTTCGGGATAATACCCCAATTCAAACTCAGATAGTATGTATGTACACTATGGAAGCAATAAAATATCTGAGTCTGAATCTGAATCTATATATGACACCTGTACTCTTGCTTGCAAAATGCTTTCTCTATGACTAGAATCCAAAGTATGCAACACAAGTTATGTTTGAACACTATTCCCTAAGTTATTTAGTTGCACCCGAGCTAAGTTCGCCCGACGTTGTTATAGAACTAATAACCGAGGCGCGGCCGAGTTGCGAGTAAATTGAGTTATATTGCTTTATTACTCCTAGATTTCATATGGGGCCAAGTTTTCAATAACTGTGTATAGTGCTTCAGGGAAGTGCATGTCAGTGATAATTTTTTTCTTATGTTTGGCTCCACACATAGTGTATTTAGCCAGCATCAAGTATTGTAATTTTCATCGTGTTATAAAATATTTCACGTATAGTCAAGTCTTACTCACAGTCTGGGTAGTCGTAGTCCAGTCAAAGTCATGCCCTAGTAAAGTGGTGGCAACTTTACTAGAAGTTTGGGAATTTTGGAAGCAAAACGAAAAACCACGTTTCACCACATTATATTATCACTTGCCCACACTCATGCTCGTAATTCAGCACATAATGCGTAAAACGCCACCAATTTTAATCATTAACAATGGAAAAAGCACACGTTTTCAAAAACAATACAATGCAACGACGTCATCTTTTTCGCGTTCCCACTTTTTTTTTTTTTTTTGAACGGGCTAATGCTGTTGGTCTCTACCGACCTTTACAGCGTCACCGGGCGGGAGGGCAGGCGCTTAAGGCGCCCAACCGTCAAAAGTGGGAGGCAACTAGCACAAGGGCACCCCTGGGGTGCGAGCCTCGGCTTGGGCCGTTGCCGGGATAAGAGGATCGAGAAGGCTACGTCCACTGGAAGAGTGGACCCTATGGAAAATCGCGACCGTTCTAGCTAACCTACGGGGGGTACGTCGACCTCGCCGGCGTGGTCGGTGTCTGATTGTGTTACGCTGGTATCCTATACCGGTGCCGAAGGCGGTACCTGAGCCAGAAGGGCTAGACTGATCCGGTGATCCTAGCGCAGCCGACACAACGGCTGCTATAGGATCATTCGGATCGCTCAAGACGTGTCTTGGGCGGCGACGACGGGGTGGCGGGTCTGTCATGTCTGTAGAGTAACTTGATGCTTGGACTACGAGAGGGTTGGGGTGATGGGGCGCCGCGTCAAAATAGCGGCGGGATGCATCCTTCATAAACTGACGGATGGATGGGAGTTCGAGATCGCAATGGAGGTCGGAGTTTTCGCGTTCCCACCAAAACTCTGTCAGTAATAAGTATTGTTGGTATTGCCAGGCTTGGTGTATTCCGCAGTTTAGGTACCAAGCTACAAGTTCCGGTGGGAAATAATACTCATCGAGCTAAATATGTAATTTGAAAGAGTATCAAAAAAAAGGTCTACTGAGCTGGCAAAGCATCGACAACGCCCGTAGTGCTGCAGATTTCCACAGGCTGCGGTTACCGCTTTCCATCAGGCGGGCCGTATGGTTGTTTGTCACTTATAGCATAAAAAAAATGTATAATTAGAGTACTAAAGTAGAAGGACAGAGAGGAAGAGGACAACCGAGAAGAGCGTGATGTGCTGTTTAAGAATTATTTTCTGTTTATTATTTATTACGAATGTCGTGCTCAATTTGAGAATTGTACAATATGGTCTTGTTCATTTTGCGTATTGTGCATTACGCTCCAAAGTGAAACATTCGTGGATCCACTGAAAGAAAAGGCTAATTTCATGTTGTGGCAAGAGCTGAAAATGCTGTCGCTGGAAATCGTGAAGAGTGGAAGAAACTCCACAGACAAGAGGTAAGGTCTTGAATTAAAGAAACAGACGACCTAAATATAAGATCAGCGAGCAAATAAAAAATAATCTGCAATACAATCATGTTTATTTCACTTGAGATTCAACAGATTTACAAGTTCTGTCCGTTCCTTGTCGTCGCTGGCGGTAGAATGCCCGACCTATTTTATTCTCACATTGAGTCCGTACCCTCATAATTTTACATGTTTACCACAGTATATCGAAAATATTATCCAACGTAACATTTAAAAAAACCACAGAGTCTATATCGATTACCTACAGTACATTATGGGTCTTACTTATAAAAACCTCGCCATGTAGTACTTAGCCACCTCTCAACTAATCAGTTCATAAACTCCACTGTTACTCATAAACTCCTCTTATCTTTTAGTCAATTGCTAAGCAACAGATTAACAAAATTCTTACCTATAAACGCGATTTAGCGCTAAGAGGTTGCTAACTAATTCCTAAGTAGCTGTCAAAATTAACCACCGCCATGACCTAGTTTAGGCCTGCTAAGAGCCAAGATGGCGAGTTAAAAACAGCTGTTTGACGGCGAACGTTGTTGTCAAAATCAAAAAGGTGGTGTGCTTTGAGGTTACTGTTATTAAGTCTCTCCTTGTTGAATATTTTAATCATCATCATCCTCTTTGCCTTTTCCCATTTGTTATTGGTGATCGACTCCCAACCTAACATGTAGCGGCGAGCTACCAGAATTACACGAGCCACTGCCATCTGCCCTCGCAACCCATAAGGGACCAGTAACAGGGATAATGGTTAGATCAGGCTTCAGATTCTATCAGGCGTCTGACTCGTCTGTTCGCAGTAGTTCAAACTACCCGTAACGATTGCCATATATGTTCTTATGACAACCGGGACCAACAGCTTAACGTGCTCTCCGAGGCACGGAGCGATGGCATCACAAACTGCACATAACTTACTAGATAAGTCATTGGTGCAGGGTCTAGGGTCGCACCCGGTGGCGTAAGATTGCGAAGCGCACATGTTACCGCACGACCACCATCGCTCGCCACCTTGTTGAATATTTCAATAAATATCAAAATAATTTTTGCTTAGTGATTATAATGGACTTTGACGACCTTCGGGAATAATTTGCCAGACAACATGAAATTTTTGAAAAAAAAAAGTCAACGTTAACTGTCAATTTCGTCCTAATCATGACATTCACGACCTTGTCACAGATGCTAAATAGAATTTTGAGAACACATATTCGTTCTATTTCGTATTTTAGTCGATTATTTTGGTTGTTCTCTGTGGCAACAGTCGTTTATACGTCTCTTATCTAAGCAAAAGCTAAGTAACGTTTATAGGTAAGGAAATGATAATCATGGTTTAGGAGTTTATGAACTGATTAGTTGAGAGGTGGCTAAGTACTACATAGCGAGGTTTTTATAAGTAAGACCCCTAATCCATGATTGTCATTTTCTTACCTATAAACGTTACTTAGCTTTTGCTTAGATAAGAGACAACCAAAATAATCGACTAAAATACGAAATAGAACGAATATTTGTTCTCAAAATTCGATTTTGCATCTGTGACAAGGTCGTGAATGTCATGATTAGGATGAAATTGAGAGTTAACCTGCTTAAAAATGGAAACATTTGTCACACGTGTTTCTTTTTTCCAAAAAAAGGACAGACTTAGTAACAGTAACCTCAAAGCACACCACCTTTTTGATTTTGACAACAATGTACGCCGTCAAACGGATGTTTTAAACGCGCCATCTTGACTCTTAGCAGGCTCAAACTAGGTCCCGATGGTGGTTAATTTTGACAGCTATTTAGGAGTTTTTTTTTTTTTTTTTTTTCTTATAGTTTGGCTCCACACATAGTATATTTAGCCAGTGTCAAGTATTGTAGTTTTTCGTCGTATTATGAAATATTTCATGTAAAGTCAAGTCTTAGTCACAGTCAGTCAGGGTAGTCATAGTCCAGTCTAAGTCAGGTAGTCATAATCCAGTCTAAGTCATGCCCTAGTAAAGTAGTGGCAACTTTACTAGAGGC
The DNA here is from genome assembly GCA_910589525.2 of Ennomos quercinarius. Classification (NCBI taxonomy): domain Eukaryota; kingdom Metazoa; phylum Arthropoda; class Insecta; order Lepidoptera; family Geometridae; genus Ennomos; species Ennomos quercinarius. The sequence goes on along the minus strand of OU342499.1, from coordinate 16,522,321 downwards.
TTCTATGGAATTTTGGAAGCAACACGAAAAACCACGTTTCACTACATTATATCACTTGCCCACACTTATACTCATAATTCAGCACTTAATGCGTAAAATGCCACTAATTTTAAACATTAACACTAGAAAAAGCATAAGTTTTGTGAAATAATACAATGCAACGACGTGAACTTTTTCACGTTCCCGCCAAAACTCTATTTAGGAGTTACTTAGCAACCTCTTAGCGCTAAATCGCGTTTATAGGTAAGAATTTTGTTAATCTGTTGCTGAGAAATTGACTAAAAGATAAGAGGAGTTTAGGAGTTTTGGCGGGAACGCGGAAAAGTTCACGTCGTTGCATTGTATTATTTTTCAAAACTCGTGCTTTTTCCAGTGTTAATGTTTAAAGTCGGTGGCGTTTTACGCATTAAGTGCTGAATTACGAGAATGAGTGTGGGCAAGTGATATAATGTGGTGAAACGTGGTTTTTCGTGTTGCTTCCAAAATTCTATAGAAGCTTCTAGTAAAGTTGCCACCACTTTACTAGGGCATGATTTAGACTGGACTGAGACTACCTGACTTAGACTGGACTATGACTACGCAGACTGTGACTAAGACTTGACTTTACGTGAAATATTCTATCATTGTGAAAAATTACAATACTTGACACTGGCTAAATACACTATGTGTGGAGCCAAAATATAAGAGAAAAAAAAAAAGAGGAGTTTATGTTAATGTAAGACTGTATGTATTCAAATGAATGCGACTTATTTATGTACCTACCTACCTACCGCTACGTTCAATCAAAATTCTAACATAAACAAGGACATAATCAGGTAGTTTCGGCTTTGTATAGCGCCGTCTCTGTCACTCAGATGGGCATAATCGGCTAGTGTCTGTTTAGTGTCGGATGCCAGTTTCATTTAATTAAGAAATTAAGTAATTACTATTTTTTTAAATTCTATTTTGTTTTGTATCATTTTAAATGAAAAAATGATTTTTGAGTTGACGTGTACCTATGTTTGTATGAATTTAGAAACCCAAATAAAGATTCTTTTTAGATTTTATTTTTGAAGAGGCATCCTTTTGAAAATTTGCAATCCGTTTAACTTAAAGTTATAATTTGGTGACATGTTTACTGATGTATTTGATGACAGACTGAATTTCAATTTCATTTTAATTGACTTTCCCTAATTAGTTGAAGCAGGAAAACACTTTGTCAATGCAAACATCTCTTTCTCTCTCTCTGCTCTTGAAACACTTAAGTAATAATTGAAATAAACAAGGGTCTCATAAAATGTCAGAGCTCATTATTTATTAATCAACTTATAATTAAAATATTCGTTTAATTAAGAATATAATCTTAATCACAAAAAATCTTAATTCTGGCGAACGAATTGACTCGTACTCGAATTGTATTTGAGGAATTGACTCGTCATTCCTTTCCATAAAAAACTTTACTATTTGCAAAGAGGTATATGTACTACGTACTAGAGAAGCTATTCAAAGCACAAATAGTTGTCATTTTTTGTATAATTAAACTAAAATCCGCTATAGCGCTTTACGAGATTAAATCGTCTAACCAACGATCACAACACGCAGCGCTAGTGCCATGGCACATTCGGATCATAATTTTTACTGCTATTCACTGCTGCACGTGCAGTCGCTTTGAGAGCTGAGCATCGTATGAGCGAGAAGATGCTCATTGGCATATTTGCAGTGGTTGACAATGCAAGTTAGAGATGTCCTGTCTGGTGTATACATAGAAGTCTTTGACTATTTGTAGTTTTATCGCGCGCCATTGGAAATGATTCCGATAAAAGCTAGACGATAGTATTGTTTTCTCACTTCCACCACGGTGTTTAAATGTGGTAGGAGTGAGACAAAAACATAAACGTTTGCTCTTTTCAGGTCGTATTGATAATGGCGTGAATTAAACTATTTTGATCCTTTTGTGCTTCATCAATTTCATATCTCTGTTTATTATTTTTTCTTTTTTTTACACTGTAAAGTTTAAATTTCTTCGTTCAAAACCCATTCACTTCATTAGCAATAAAGCAGGTGTGTCGCGCCTCACTCAAAGCGAGCACTCGTTCATTATCGTTCACCAGATCACAAAAGCTCATTCATTCATACATTTGTGAATGGTTAATGGTAGCAGTGCTGGGTTACTTTGAAGTCGTGTAAACGAGATAGGTAAAGCGTTAGCTATATTCATTATAAAACTCTTCGTTACCCGACCGAGATAATTGTGTGAAAGTCATGTCATTAGCAGATAATTACGTTGCTATAAATAAATATGTGCATCGTAATTAGCAAATTAACTGGACTGGCTAGGACCTAGCCACATATAGGTTATCATACATACATTATCAGTCTTACTCATGAACTCTTCTTATCTTTTAGTCAATTTCTTAGCAACAGATTAAAAAATTCTTACCTATAAACGCGATTTAGCGCTAAGAGGTTGCTAAGTAACTCCTAAATAGCTGTCAAAATTAACCACCATCGGGACCTAGTTTGAGCCTGCTAAGAGTCAAGATGGCGCGTTTAAAACATCCGTTTGACGGCGTACATTGTTGTCAAAATCAAAAAGGTGGTGTGCTTTGAGGTTACTGTTACTAAGTCTGTCCTTTTTTTTGGAAAAAAGAAACACGTGTGACAAATGTTTCCATTTTTAAGGAGGTTAACTCTCAATTTCGTCCTAATCATGACATTCACGACCTTGTCACAGATGCAAAATCGAATTTTGAGAACAAATATTCGTTCTATTTCGTATTTTAGTCGATTATTTTGGTTGTCTCTTATCTAAGCAAAAGCTAAGTAACGTTTATAGGTAAGGAAATGATAATCATGGATTAGGAGTTTATGAACTGATTAGTTGAGAGGTGGCTAAGTACTACTTAGCGAGGTTTTTATAAGTAAGACCCTATACTAGCAGAACTTTATTAGTGTTATTGTGTATTAATAAGAATATGGACTAAAATATAATTTTGTGTGTTATAGACTGACATAAAAATATTTGAATTGAATTGAATTATAGGCGACTACATGTAGGTACCTATATAACCTAGCCGCTAGGTTATATAGGTACCTGCCACAGTGTCGACCACTGTAGGCGTGTGCTAATGTACTTAATTGACGACCATGACTTGTCAAATAGGGCGCCCTACGATGGGGAGGGACAAAATGCGTCGAGTAGCTGGCAGCTATTTTATAAAAAGAGCTGAAGAGTTGAAGGCCGGCTCCAGGGCGCATTTTAAGAATTTCTACCTGAAAACTATAACCTGGGTATCTTTAAGGCTAGAGTGAATAGGTACCTTCTAGGTTTGCGTGTTACATCTTAGGTCACAGCATCGCTTACCACCAGGCGAGTTGTTGGCAAAACGTAGACCTATCTATTATAAAAAAAGACTAAAGGCTGTCTAGCAATGTATTAGCTCGCGATGATGATAAAAAGTTACGTGAATTTTCTTTTTTCTATGTATTTTCAAAGCGGAGCGTGTTCTGTAAAAAAAGAACTGATTAGATTTGCTCCACGTTGGGCGCCAATATTCAGATTTTACATCCCAAAAATGAAAACTAATTACTTTCAGTACTTTTACATGAGTCATGTAGCCCAGTCTCGCAGAGGAGTACACAGTACTTACTAGTTTTGTCTTATATTGAATACGTAAGTATGTTTGAAACTGAGCATATTCTGTGTAAAAAGAACTGACCGGATTTACTCCACGTTGGGCGCCAAAATTCAGATTTTACGTTTCGAAATGAAATTAAGTTCTCTTACTTGCTTACTATAACAACTTACAATTTTTTCACTAGTTTTCTTGTTTTGAATATGTCTGCATACTCTACCCTGTTTACCTAGATGTAGCGTCAAAGTACAGGGAATTAATTTAAGTTTTTCAAAAATCTCTTTCCTTACTACTTAAATATATAAAAGTAAATCAGTGTATACTTGTTTGTTATTTTTTAGGGTTTCGTACCCAAAGGGTAAAATGGACCTTATTACTAAGTCTCCACTGTCTGCCTGTCTGTCCGTCTATCATCAGGCTGTATCTCATGAACCGTGATAGTTAGACAGTTAAAATTATCACAAATGTATTTCTGTTACCGCTATAACAGCAAATACTAAAAAACAGAATAAAATGAACATTTAAGGGGGCTCCCATACAACGAACGTGATTTTTTTGCTCTTTTTTATAGATAATAGAACGAAAACCTTCGTGCGCAAGTCTGACTCGCACTTGGCCGGTTATTTTGTATGACTTTCACGACAAAACAGCTAAATTGATTTGACTGAAATTTTAGCTCGCACATTGTTGACAGTACCAAGATCAACTTAGGTTTCTTTTAACCTAGAAAACTATGTTCTCATGAGAATACGGAATTATGTGAAGGCAGTGAAAATATATTCGGTATGGATTAGTTTTATAGGAAAAATTTGAATCACTCACGTGCGAGATTTGACATCTATCCGTGTCTTGACCCGGGACATGCATTCACTCAGCGCGGCAAATTCAAGTTTTCTTGCGTTTTTTGCCAATAATAGCTTAATTACTCAACGTGATTACATGAAAACTAATTTTGCGAAAATAAATAGAATATATCAATAAATTACAAAGAAAAGTATCAACTAGATATCTAAACCGGAGCGCCCCGGGCCAGGAGTCCAACCAACTATTTCTTCGATCGTAGGACTGTAGACTATGGCGGGCGGTCGGACTCGGCACCGACCCGGGGTTACGGCTCTTTCGGCTGGGATTGGTCGAGGAAGAGTAAGAGTTTGTTATGAAACTAGGAATCTGGCCAGCGGGAGTTCTTCAGGGCGGAGGCAAGCTTAGGTCCAGGTCCTGGAGGTGATCGCACGACTTCAGGTCCTCTTCTGTGACTTTCTGCGGCGAGAGCTTCAATTGTTCTATCGTTCTCAGCTGGATGCGGTGGCGCTCGCGAGTCCGCCCCTGTATGGTGAGGGAGACCCTGCGAGACCGCGATAACCTCAGCTTTGTGTCGGCGATCGCTTCTATGGCTAGTGGGTCGACCGGTCCTTTCGCGCCGACCTCGTCTGCGATCGCCGAGTCTATGAGGGTGACGGTGGATCCGTCATCTAAGAGCGCCCATGTGTCCGTTTCTCCCGCCGGTCCGGAAACTGTGACCGGCACTATCTTCAAATAGGCGTGTCCCATCTTCTTTGTCCACGTTGACGCGACTGATTCTGTCTTTGCTGACGGCTGTTCTGTCCTCTTCATGTGATGCAGCAGCTGATGATGTGTATATACACATCCGTCGACTTCGCACTTCTTTGTTTTGCACGTGTGGTTTTTTGTACGGAGTCGCAGGCAGCGAAAGCATAGGCGTGCTTTCTTTGCCATATCCCAGCGCTCGTTGACCTCGGCGTTCTTGAACTTGTCGCACTCGGTGATCACGTGACCGGCTTCCTGACACGTCGAGCATTTGCCGGTCGGACGCTCTTGAGCGGCGTGCGTCCGTTGCGGGGGCGGCGGTCGGCGTTGTTGTTGCCGGCCCTCGTAGCTCGATGTGGTGACTTGTTCCGGTTGCGCGAACGGGCTGTGGTACTTTGCTTCGCGTTCAAGGAAGCGGGCGAACTTCGGGAGGTCAGGTTCCCCTTGAGGCTGGGTGGCGGCGAACTCGAACCATCTTGGGCGCAGTGAAGAAGGCAGCTTTTCTGACAGCATCTTGATCGCTTCTGGGTTGAAGAGGTAGTGTACGTTGTCGAGTGCTTGGAGCGCCGCTACGCTGTTGGAGATTTTGTTCGCGAAGATGCATATTTCCCTCGGCGAGTCGATTGGCCGGGGAAGCTGCCGAAGTCGCTCCAGTTCTGTTGTAGCAATGGTGTCTGGGCGTCCGAAGCGGGTTTCCAGAGACTCCATAATTCTCTGGGGGTGCGCGCAGTTGATGAGCAGGTTGTCCACGGATTCGCGTGCTCTTCCGCGCAGGTTGCGTCGTAGGCGCGCTGTGTTCTCGACGTCGCTGAAGAAACCGGCAGTCTCTATGTATGCAGCCCTGAATGCCAGCCAATCTTGATGCGCCCCATTGAAGACTGGAAGTTCGGTATAAAATCGTGGCATACATGGGCGCGGCTGCGAGTTGGCCATCGTGAGGGCGGCTGCTAAGTCGGCTAGGTCAATCTTCGGTTGCTGCGGCAGGGCGACGTCGCTGTTGCGGAGCGGCGCGTGGGTGGTCTCTGGTTCGTAGAAACTCGGCGGCTGGTACTGGCGATGGTGTGTGGCGGCCGGAGGCACGGCTCTGGCCCCCGGGGCGGCAACGTGTGGTTCTTCAGGTAGTGCCAAGAAGTGAGTTTCATTGAGGTCCAGCCACGTGTCGACTCGTTGTGTGGCTTCGCGTTCCGTGGCTTCAGTGCGCGCGTCGATCTGTTCATCTTCACACTCTTCGGCTTCTATAGTGGCTATACGGGCGGCGGCGAGTTCAACTTGCAAGCGGATATGTTCTTCTTTGGCGCGCGCTAAACGTAGCGAGCGCACGGAGTGGGTGCTTCTATGCGATGCGGTCTTGGCTCTTCTCGGGACCGCGGTGTTGTTCGGCGTCGACGTTGCATGTGGCGTCGGCGCGGTGAGTGTCGCGGGCGTCGTGACGAAGGCGGGCGTCGCTGCGGCGACGGGAGTCACGACGTTGTTCGGTGCGACGTCGCGCATCGGTTGGCTCGATGCGGCGTAATGCGTCGTGGTGTACGGCGCATCCTCTGGTGGTGCCATGGTGTATGGCGGCTGCAGCGTTGCGTTCGCGGCGAGGTGGGCGGCGAGCGCAGGCGGTGGCGTGACATAAGCACATTGCTGCGGCGCGGCGAATGAGGTGGCGGGTACCTCGGCGTGGGCCGCCGCGGTGGCGGCGGACACCGCGGCGGCATGCGTCGGTGCGTGGCGATGGTGCGATGTGTGCACCACTGCACCGGGCGACGGAGCGGTGTGGGCCACGGCGGTAAGCGCGGTCGCGGGCGCGGCTCTGGCCGGCGCCGCGCGGTGCGCCGCGGCTGGTGTTGCACGATGCGTCGTGCTGGAGCCCCCTGTGCGCAGGGTGGCGTCGCTGGAGGACGTCTCCTCCGTCGAGACAGCCACTGCTGACCCTGCTTGACTCCGCGTGACGGGCCTCTTCCCGCTGGCCGACCGTGTTCCTGGCATTTCTTGAGGCTTCTTTTCTTCCCCGACGATATTCGGCTGCGATGGACCAATAAACCGGAGCGCCCCGGGCCAGGAGTCCAACCAACTATTTCTTCGATCGTAGGACTGTAGACTATGGCGGGCGTCGGACTCGGCACCGACCCGGGGTTACGGCTCTTTCGGCTGGGATTGGTCGAGGAAGAGTAAGAGTTTGTTATGAAACTAGGAATCTGGCCAGCGGGAGTTCTTCAGGGCGGAGGCAAGCTTCTATATTCTTCTTGAGATGTGGTCGGTCTCGCTGCCAGCAGTGGAGTGATCGCTAGCGCCTCGCCTCTCTATATTTATGCCATCTCCCCGTGGTCTATCAAGGCGGCGAGTAAGCGCCGCCTAGCCGAGTAAATATCGGCCCTGTTAGAGGGAGATGGCAACAGTTCGCGAAAACGAGACGGGGCGCTGAGCGAGAGGTTCGGATGCGGGAAAGGGACATGCCTATACTATTTTTTAGTCTACCTAACTTTGATTTCGGACCTAGATTTACCTATTTTTCCCTTTCCCGCTCCTATTACCTATCTATTTTGCAGCCTCTTTTGCCCTGAATAAAACTCCCGCCGCCAGAATCATTTATTTGCATCAAATACATACAAAGACAATACAATTACAAGTTACAGAGCAAATGAAAGGGAGCAATCTTAAGACTATAAATGGGTGTAAAGTATATAAAACGATATGAACGAACTAAACTTAGAAACTAATTTATAAAACACGAGTAAATAGACTCAAAACTAAACTATTTACATTTCACTATTGTTCGTCATCACCGTTTTGTCTTCTGGTGCTCGGTCGTCCGGAACAATATCATTGGTTTAGCGACAAATGGCAATTAACTGAAAAGCCAACACGAAATTGGTTTATTGCCATTTGTTGCTAAACCAATGATATCTAGGTGCTACTTTTAATCGTAATTAGTTGATATTTTCTATTTATTTACGTTAAATCAGTTTTCATGTAATCACATTTAGTAATTAAGCTATGATTGGCAAAAAACGCAAGAAAATTTGAATTTGCCGCGCTAAATGTAACGCTCCACCAAGCTATCGTGACAAGTGGTCTCATCTCCTTATTTATCCTTCACCTTGTACTACCAACTTACGGTTTAAAATCTAATCGCTTAAGTCTCGTCATGTTACGTTCTAAGTGAAAGTAAACGCGTAGGCGTGAGCACCATTTGATCTTCGATGGAGTGTCAATTATTATTATAGCCAGCTGAAAAACGTCAAGAATTCATGAAATTTTGATGACTCGTAAGAAGCTTCGAGAAGATTGGCAGGTGGGCTTATAAATATCAAAGCTTTATGACTTACTTTGGTACTTAAATCTTGGTAGTGAGAGTACAGTCAAAAGAATGTCAAAGTTAGTTTTTGAAGTATAAATAAATATAATTTGTGGTCATTTCACACACCGCCCTCTTGCCTTAAACTAAGCAACGCTTGTACTATGGGAACCAGATAACTGATAGAAATACATAGATATATACTTTTTATTTGTAAATGCATACAAAGAATACAATATAACACTCAGACACAGAACAAACACCTATGTTCATCACACAAATGTTTGTCCTGGGTGGGAATCGAACCCACAACCTATAGTTTAGAAGCCGGAGCTACTACTAATTTTGCTTTCATGACAGTCAAAATTATTAAAAAGATAAAGCAGGTACATTAGTCATCATTATCAGTCAGACTCCTTTTTAGTAAGTATAAGTACAGGTAATGGCGTGCGGTGATAAATTATGCAAATCGACATGAGAGGGAGATATTGGATATAGTGTCGGCATCACAGAGCGTCGTCTCTATCACTCAGAGGGACATAAGAGCAAGACGCAAGGATTGTAGTAAAAGAGATAGATAAAGACGAAGGTAAATCTTCCATACATTTAAAAGCTTCTATCCACCGCGTCGTAGTTATTCCCTCTAATAAAAGGAGGTTTCAAATGCGAAACGGCTGAGACAGCCCATCAAGGTTTAAAGGAGGCGTAGAACTCGCCTTTATATCTTACGATAAACCAAAAATCACCTTTAAAAATCGAATCTTGAGCGCTCTCACCACAACAAAGGAAGGCCGAACCTAAAAAGTTTATAATACAGTATGCTCACAACCCCTGTGACAACACACCGAACTCCTCTCGATCAAACATTCAATTCCAGAAATAAGCCTCGCGCACACTTGCAACGTAAACATTCTAAAGCCAACACAGCGCTGACGTCATGCACTTAAGAGATTCGCCGTGGACATAAACAAACTGTGTAGGTATACGTGGCCTAATTAGTGTCGGTGTTTGGGGATTCAGGATTATTAGCACGCTGTTTGCTTTGGGTAGATACGTATAGAATATCGCGTGCCTAAGCGTGTTGCTGTGACAATGTGGCTGGAGAGAAACACTATCAATTAAACTATAGTATCTTGTTACCGCCTAGCTGACCCGCCCCGGCTTCGCACGTGTTAAATAGTTTTATGCCCTAACCCTGTTCACGGGAAGAGGGAAGCGAAAGGGGAAAAGGATGAATGGATGGGATTCTACGGCTTCTATTGAATGTTGTGACAGCCAGACTGCATGTAATTAATATAATATTGTGAAGTGCACATCATTCTCTAGCGAATTTGCTTTATCATCAACAACAGCCTGAAGACGTTCACTGCTGAACATAGGCTAACCCACAGAGTGCCACTTTGAGCGGCTGCTTGCCTCTTGCATCCATCGGCGCCCCGCAGTTTTCACCAGGTCGCCGGTCAACCTATAGGGGGGCCGGCCTACGCTGCGTCTTCCGGTTCGCGGTCGCCACTCGAGAACCTTTCTTCCCCATCGTTTTTCAGTGATGGTTGTAGAATTTGCTTCACATATGCCTTAATTTTGCTTTAAAATAATGGAAACTATTTAGTCTCACTATGAACAACTTAATAGGTAGGATAACAGGGCCATGGGTCTAAGCTTCGAAGCATAGACACATTTTGCATTCTTGTTTTCTATAAAACAAATTTCATAGGCACAAAACGTTTTCACAAAGTGGTTTTAGCATGTGTTAGGCACTTTCCACACGCTAAAAGCGTTTGCCTGCAAAATAGTATAAGTGCAAGTTTTAACATTTTTGCTCCATTGCTCAAAGTACAAGTTAGTGTAAAAACTTGGCGCTAAGCTGTTAAAAGTAGGTGACCTGAGACTTCGTTTCCTTGAAATATTGGATAAACTTATAGCAGCTTTAATATTTAAATGAATAAAATAATGTGGGAAGTTAGTTGAAGGATATAAAATAAGTTAGAATAACACTGACGTCAAAACTAGGATAAACTGTGACAGCTAAAGTACGTAAGTGTGGATTTTTAAAGCGCATTAACGTGATGCAATAAGCGTTGAACCACATGTGCATTTTAATCGTAATTTTAGCTCTATCCTTTTCTATTCACCAGGAACTTCGTTTTCTGAAGCGAGATAAATGGAGTGATATCGTGCACGGCAGCGTCAGCGATGATATAGCACTTCACTATCGTACTCGCTCTGAGAGGTGGTGATCTTGACCACCTCCCAGAACGAGATCTCGGACATTATTTAATTCACATCACTTGACCGGACAACAGTTGTCCAGAGTTCTTGTCATAGTTCATAATACATATCATCCAGACACAGAAAGTAATATTTGAGCTCACGTTGAAAAAAAAACCAATAAAAGACACGAGAAATACCTAAAAGTCACCGCGAAATTCATGTCTAACATGTGAGACTGGAAAACCTTGTTATTTGACTTAAGTACTTTGCGCCATCTGCCGTCGACATCCATCTTGTTAGAACGTGTGTTTGCTTTACCTTAGTCAGAGAGGTGAGTCTTCGCAGAAAAAAATGTTTATACATCCAGTCAAATCCTGACGTTCTGCTCAGGTAACTAAAAGCTGTACTGGCATACATTCCGACATTACTTGGATGAAATATTCACGCAATCAATAAAAACACTTCTAATTAAATGACTTAATTGAGTATGTATACCTCCATTTTAATTGCAAATTAGTTCAAAGTTTGTTTGCTGTAATGTTTGTGTTTTATGGATTTTTTTATGCACAACACAATAAATCCATGTATTTTTATTTAAGTTAACACACTCCATTAGATCTTCTGTAACTCAAATTTATAAACCTTACGCATAATCATATCAACACCCAAACCATGCTTCTGATACGTCAAAACTGTATTATGGAAAACGTGGGAAAGCTGTTGTTCTAGAAGCGCTTTTATTAAAACTGCCACCAGCTCCTCCATTAACTTCTTGGAAAACTTTAGAGTATATTTTAAAACCATGTTTCTCTGCACAGGGTTAAAAGGTACTGACAAAATGGATAAAGCAACAGTGGCGCAGGTAAAGCTAAAATACGAAAGCTCTCTAACTTCGTAGCTGTTTTGCTTCGTAGCAAAACAGTTACGAAGCCAAGGAACTGTTTCGCTACGAAGCCATTTCGTTGCGTAGAGCTCATCTAACTTCTTTGTTTAGTAGCTTATGTAGCTACAGTATTTTTTTTGTGCGTTGATCCGTTCGTCTTTGTTGGAAACATGCTACAAAAACGAACAGCTCTGAATTAGTAGCTGTTTCGTTACGTACTTAGTAGCTTAGCTCCTTTTTAGGGTTCCATACCCAAAAGGTAAAACGGCCCTATTACTAAGGCTCCGCTGTCCGTCCGTCTGTCTGTCTGTCTGTCCGTCTGTCACCAGGCTGTATATCATGAACCGTGATAGTTAGACAGTTGAAATTTTCACAGATGATGTATTTCTGTTGCTGCTATAACAAGAAATAATAAAAACAGAATAAAATAAATATTTAAGGGGGCTCCCATACAACAAAAGTGATTCTTTGCTCAGTTTTTTGATAAGGGTGCGGAACCTTTCGTATGCGAGTCCGACTCACACTTGGCCGGTTATTTAGTAGCTATGTGGCTGCAAAAGCTATGTAGAGGCAAAGCTGTTTGGTTTCGTAGCTGTTTTGCTACGGAGCTATTTCGTGAGGTAGTAATAGTTTAGCAACAGTTTGGTTAAGTAAATATATAACACTGTACGCTCATTGGTTGAAGAGGGCTGATGACCAACAGGCAACCAATGAGCGTTCAGTATTCGGTGTGTTCAGTTGACATGAGTTTGACAAGCTTTCGAGAAACCAGGCGCTAGTTTTGACGTCGCGGAGCCATTTCTTTTAATTACCAAGTTTCCATTAAATTATCTGGCACCAAATTAACATTTTTACATAATCAAATTTCAACCCTGTAGCTTTGAAGCAACGGAAAATTACTTTAACATAATTAATTAAATACAACGCGTCTTCTCAATCTGATTTGGATTTCTAAGAATTTCAATTAACCTCAAAGATACGGTTTCACAATCAGTTAATGAAAGCTGTAAATTAAATTAGATTTCACGGTGGATTAATATTCTATTGGTGTACAACAAAACTGTTTGCGAAGGCAGCTAGTGTGAGAAGGTATATTGAAGTGTTTAAATGGAAGGACGAGGTTCATAAGACTCATTTTACTTTAATGAATCTTACCTTTATCCGTCTATTGACCCAGCATTATCCTAAGTGTATAGTAAATAGGTAATATTTTAGTATTAATGTTCCTTATATTATTCTTCAAATTATGTTTATTGTAACACGAACGGCATACCTACCTATTGTATACATATTACACAATTATTGATCGTCATAAAACTACAATTAATTATAAGAATTAAAACAATATCAAGAGTTAGAACGGAAATTACATATAAATAGTAATAATTACTTTATTTTCTTACAAAAATACTAAAAAACTGGCTCATCGATAAGACATTCTATAGTTTTGACGAATACGTAGATTGTACCACAGATGCATGATGACGTACCTACCACGACAAGGTACTAAATATTTTATTGTCAACCGCTCTTAATTATTACATATTATTATGTGCACATTTTATATTGAATAATTTAATTGAATTTTGTGATAGTACTTTTAACTAAAATTATTAATAGTATTAAATTGTATTCAGTTTGATAGACAATAAACCGACTTCAAGTGAGGTTGTATTATACTTTTGGTGGGTGTATCTAGGTACTGATTAAAGGGGTGATCAATAAATTTCATCAAAGCATATCAATGTTTTTTCACAATAAAGTAAAATGTCAATGACTGACGTAAACCACTTGTAAACATATAACTAACATCGCAGTTGGTTAGTAGCTCTACCTTTGTTTATACTGTGCTGTGTGTTTTAGGGTGGGTTTTTCGGTTAAGGTAACCAATGGTCAAAAATTCTAACAGACCATATTGGTTAGAATTCGTTAGAATTTTTGACTATTGGTTATCTTAACTACGGAGGGAAAACCCCAGCCTAAGTCGTTATAATTTCTACACCCAGCACAAATGTTTTTGTGATGAATCTAAGGATCTTCAATTTTGTGCTATGTTTGGGCGTTGTATTTGGTGAGAGCGATGGTGGCCGAGTGGTAACATGTGCGCTTAGCAATATTAAGGCACCGGGTTCAATCCTTGGCCCTGCACCAATGACTTATCTAGTAAGTTATGTGCAGTTTGTGATGCCATCCGTGCCTCGGAGGGCACGTTAAGCTATCGGTCCCGGTTGTTATAAAAACATCTATGGCAATCGTTACGGGTAGTCAGACGCCTGATAGAATCTGACGTCTGATCTAACCATCCCTGTTACTGGTCCCTTATGGGTTGCGAGGTAAGATGGCAGTCGCTCGTGTAATTCAGGTAGCTCGCCGCTACAGGTTGGATTGGGAGCCGACACCAATAACAAATGGGAAAAGGCAAAGAGGATGATGATGTTTGGGTGTTATATTTGTGCTTATTATAAGTATGTACCTATCTATATAAATAACGATCAAGCTCTCTTCGTTGGTAAGCGATCACTTGAAAGGCTAGATCGAATATGCTATTTTTGTTTTAAAACATTCGAATTGTTTTTGGGTTTTATCGGAAAAGGGTTATAATGGTGACGCTGAAGGCCGAGCCTACTGCTACGCGAATGAAGTCGCAAGCAATAGCTAGTTTACCAACAAAGCATACCTAGGTTTCCGTATCATAAGCTTTGATGAGTTGGGGCTAGATGGCGCTGTCAGAAACTGAAAATCACATTAGAAAAACAGCAGTATTATTTTTTCCGATATATTTTTGATGGATGTTGAGGTTGAGAAAATTTCTTGTGGCTTAACTTCCTTACTACGTCCATAAAGTTACCGATTCCTTGATTGCCTCACACTAAACATTTTAATTAAAATTTATTAGGTTGGTTTAATTAAGAAAGGCTTACGGGGTTGAAATGTTTCCGTATCCGTAAGTCTATCAAGTTAAATAACTACCGGACAAGATGACGTCTTAATAATACTTAGTGAGCCGTGATATTTCTATCGGGGGTGGGGGATGTACAATATTTTTTTTCATCACACTCAACTTCAGATATCATAATAAAAAAAGAAATTACTATTACTAGGTGGTAGAACTTTTCTGCAAAGTTCGTCTAGGTAGGTACCACGGTACCACTGCTATGCCAGTTATTCTGCCGCCAAGCAGTAGTGTGCATGCACTACTGGTCTACTGTGTTCCGGTTTGAAGGGCACTGTAGCTAGTGAAATTACTGGGCAAATGAGACTTATGAACTGATAGAAATCTTTTTTAGACTCTGTGATGTCTTAGGATGACGTGAGCAATGCGCAGTATCACGCGAAACTTTAATTTAGCGTTCCAAGTGACACTGTAACTGTTATGAGCGGCCGTGTCGCTTAACACCAGACAAACAACTAGCTCGTCATGTCATTTGATTACATCAAAAAATACTGATAATATTAATATAAATACTACTTATACAAAATATCTACGATTAGTAGCGTGTTACCTACTTAGCGTAATCTGTAAAGGAACTGGGGGCGTACTGTAAGCTCTTAGCGCGATTCAAAACAGAGCCTACACTGGATCGCTTGTCAAAATCCCCATACAAAAAAAAAACAAAGCGATTCAATATAGGCTCAGTTTTGAATCGCGGTAAGAGCTCACGGTACGCCCCCTGTTCTGATTTGGGCGATTCTAGAGAGTCTGTCAATAGATGTCGCTACCAACCCCGTAAATTGGTTTAAAAGGTGAAGGATAACGATCACTTGGTAAAGCATGTCCCCGTCCGTGATTAAAATGTTCATTTAAATTAAAAATGAATCTGTTGCTTACGCCTGTTGATAAATCCATCGATTATTCTGTATCTTCACGACCTGATTAAAAATAACTGCCTGTTAACACTCGGTTGGATCGTCACGGCGGATTACAGCGGGTGACACGCGAGAGTGCCGCTAATGGCGGTTTGCATAATTACTGTAGACGTGGCTTAACCTATGTTTATATAGGAGATTGTGCTATTTACTAGCTGATTAGACTTAGGTAGAAAACCGCATTGAATATCAGAGTGCACGTTACTTATAGAATTCATAGATTTTAAGTAAAAAGTTTCACCAAAAGTCACCGACATAGGTTTTTTTTTACCAATGGTATGGTAACATTTGAGACGATGGAGCATGCTTGCCTAGAAGATACCGGTTCACTCTAGCCTTAAAAACTCCCAGATTATATTAGTCAGGAAACGCTGGTAAAGTGTTCCATTCCTTTGCTGTCTCAATTATAAACAAGGAATCAAAACGCTTTGTACGTATTCGAAGAATTTCTACCATAAGTAAAATTAGCAAGTGAAAATGGCAATGGGCAGGCAATGTCGCTCGCAGAACCAACAGCCGATGGAGAAGTATCTAAGGTTCTCGAGTGGCGACTGCGAACCGGAAGACGCAGTGTAGGCAATCTCCCGCTCGACGACCTGTGGTCAGAACCACTGCAAGCCGTTGGATGCAAGAGGCAAATAGCCGGTCAAAGTGGTCTTCTACGGGAGAGGCCTATGTTCAGCAGTGGACGTCTTCTGGCTGATGATGATATTTGCCCGAAAAGTTTTTTCCTACATTTTTTTCTTGCATAACATTATTTTGATATTAAAACAATTGCCTAACATCTCGAACGAGTTAGCTAAATTCTCATGACCTCTTTGTGCGATTCAATTAACGAAATAAAGTGAGTCACAACAACTTGTAGTACTATTTATATAGCATTCATTTTAGAAATAAATGAATTATGGACTTCAATTGAGTCTCACTCAGAGGTGATGGTAAGGCCCCAGATGGCTCATTTTTAGGGATCCGTACCCGAAAGGTAAAACGGACCCTATTAGTAAGGCTCCGCTGTCTGTCCGTCTGTCCGTCTATCCGTCCGTCACCAAGTATCTTATGAATGAATGAATGATTTATTTAAAAATTGACAAACATTTTTTAAAAATATAATCATTTTCAAATTCAAAGTGGCGCTTGGAGTTTTGGCGGGAACGTGAAAAAGTTCACATCGTTGCATTGTATTATTTCAAAAAACTTATGCTTTTTCCAGTGTTAATGTTTTAAATTAGTGGCGTTTTACGCATTAAGTGCTGAATTACGAGCATGA
Source organism: Ennomos quercinarius (assembly GCA_910589525.2). Taxonomy (NCBI): domain Eukaryota; kingdom Metazoa; phylum Arthropoda; class Insecta; order Lepidoptera; family Geometridae; genus Ennomos; species Ennomos quercinarius. Next base: position 16,505,648 of record OU342499.1, on the reverse strand, counting down.
GTGTGGGCAAGTGATATAATGTGGTGAAACGTGGGTTTTCGTGTTGCTTTCAAAATTCCATAGAAGCCTCTAGTAAAGTTGCCACCATTTTATTATGGCATAACTTAGACTGGATCATGACTACCTGACTTAGACTGGACTATGACTACCCTGACTGACTGTGACTAAGACTTGACTTTACGTGAAATATTCCGTAATGTGATGAAAAATTACAATACTTGACACTGGCTAAATACACTATGTGTGGAGCCAAAACATAAGAAGAAAAAAAATATGGCACTCTGTGAGGGAGGCCTATGTTCAGCAGTGGACGTCTTCAGGCTGTTTTATGATGAAATTCAAACTTGATATTGTTTTCACACATTCTATTCTCTGCGTTTTACCTAAAATAACAAAATGATATCTAAGATCACATATACTCTGCCCCAACATAAGATAAATATAACATGTTGTTATGCTGGTCCCCAGATACACAATAAATATTGCGCAACAATCGTGCGTACAGATCGAGCTGTAATAACAGAAGTAATAAATAACCTGGACGCATGACTCGAGTATCTATATGAGCTGGATCAACGCTTTGAGAAATCTTTTTTAATACTTAATTTACGGGCATTCGACCAAATAAATCACTCTCTTATCGGCAAAAAATAAACAACTGATTTATTCAATAACAAATATCCAACAATCACATACAAAATTATATTCTGAACCCAATAACTAAGATTCCCTGTATCTAGGCAGGACCTACAAGTATCACTGGGTCTGGCAACATCTAGATTAAAAAAAAAATACATATAATTATAATTATATAGTATGTACCACAAGCCCAGGCACAGAAAAAGTGTAAACAAGGCTATATAGATGCAACTGATTGAATGCAATTAATTGAGCATAAAAACTAAAATGTTAGCTGATGGATGTAAAATCGGTGCTCGGCATTCTCTTAAGGTACCTACCGTTTAAATTTTTTATGATTGTTGGTATAATAGTTTCTAATGTTTTTAGCAACCAGCGGGATTTGAACCCATGCCTTCCAAGTCACCGGATTAGGCACTCTCCCAACTTAGCTATGGTGGCATTCCTCAGTGATACGGAAATCTTTAGGGCTACATTTTGATACTGACTAAGCAGCCGTGGCGACATCTGTAAAAATGTACTGTGTGGCTGACACTTTAAAATCCATTCCGTGATATAAAAAATCATCGATAATTATTTGAATATTATCAAATACCTTGTGAGATAACAATACACTTAGAAAATGTACCAACTTCTTTGTCATCTGCGGTGACATTAATATAAATATAATGTCAGACAGAATTTACGTAAGAATATCATTATACCAAGCCGTAACTACCAGACTGTGACTGAACAATTATCTGTGACGATAAATCAACGAATTGATATCAATATAATAAAAAGAAGTTATCCAAATAAACAAGTGCGAAAACGCTTTGATGTTTGTTTCACCGAAAATTACAACTGGGAATATCCTTCGACATCCGTCGGAAAAATAGCTTGGAACACATCAAGTTTGAAAACAATTTCCATCGAATTTTCCAGATTTTTCGCACCGTTTGCGTCTCGGAGGGAATACTTTGAGCGTATCAATCTCCCAGCTTCGCCCTCGGCGTGCTTTTCGATTGAGGAATCAAACGAGCCCCGTGTTTATGACTGGAATGCAAAAGTTGGGTTATTAAATTGAAATGGGTAAATAATATGGTGTTAGCATGTGTGATGAGATTTTCGCGAAGATTGGAGGCGTGTATGAGGGCTCTGCACCCGCATTATGTAAAAATTGCAACAGTAACGCAACTGCAGTAGCAAAGCAACAGCAGTAGCACAGCGACAGCAAACACTTAGCAATCGGTCGCAGTCGCCCGCCTGTTGCTCGCCTGTCACTGAATACACTTCTGCCTTTGATACTAGCGCCACTAGCAACAGGACAGCAATAGACGGTAACAAAATAATGTACTTTTTAGTTCATCGATTGTCCGACAGTCGGTGATTTAGCGCTCGATCGCTTTCTGCTCTGCGAAAGTGACGTTTGACAGCTTTGACAGCATGTTCCTTCATATTTTTTCCCGCGTCGGAAGGGAAAAAAGAGCCACTGATTTCCTCTTTTTTGGCCATACCCTTTACATACTTTCACTGCAGAATATATACCCTCAGCCCCATTTTTTAACTGGGGCTAAAGTATGGAAGGCTATGGCCGATAAGTATACCTAGTTTATACTATAGAACTTCCTTGACCTAAACCAAATCAGGGTGGGTATGAATATAGGCCTCCCCCAAATAGCGCCACTTTGAGTGGCTACTGGCCTCCTACAGCCATTGGCTCCCTGCGGTTCTGACCAGGTCATCGGTGTACCTAGCCAGGGGCCGGCTTACGCTGCGTCTTCCGGTTCGTGGTTGCCACTCGAGAACCTTTCTTCCCCATCGGTTGGTTGGTTTGGCTCGGTTGGTATGGGTACTAGCATTATATTATCTGTGGTATGATGAAAATACGTTTCGTAAACAACTATTACGGGATGAAGAAATTTCACGTCCCTGTTGTACTCCGAAATCCTATTAGTGGTTTAAAAATAACATCTTTCTTCCTTTCTTCTCTTATTTTATAGACATGAAACTAGACGCGCCTAGTGGTTTATCCGCAACTACCCCGTTTCCCACAGGAGTTCTCAATTTTCCGATAAAAAGTACCTATGTATATACGTACCTTTTCTTCTCATGCGTTTTGCTCAGTCATTCATAGTCCAAACGGCCAAGGAATGGAATGCTCTTCCAGCAACAGTGTTTCCTCCTGGGTATAACCTTGGTCTTTTTAAGTCAAGAGTGAATGGGCATCTCATGGGCAAACGTGTTCCACCTTAGACAACTTCGTCACTTACCATCAGGTGAGTTTTAGTCAAGCGTGTGCCCATTTTAGCATGAAAAAATATGTAGGAAAATGCCCAGCATCATCATTAAAAAAAAATCATCCACCTAACATTATTCCATTTAAGTGGGGTCGTTGCAGCATGTTTTTTCTTCCACTCTTGTCTGTCAGACGTCATCTCAACATTCACTTCCTTAGCACCCATATAATTTTCTAACCACACTTCTTTGGGTCTTCCTCTACCTTTTTTACCAACAACATTCATACTCAAAACTCTCTTGGTAACATGACTTTCATCTCTCCAGCGTTGGTACTAAAGCTTTCACTTGTCTTGATGACTAGTTATCTTACGATAATAGCCAGGTCCGGTGGTTTCACGTATACCTATGCTACATAAATCTCGCTCTGTAAGCATTCTCCAAACCGATTCAACTGTTTTGGCGTAAAGCCACAAACAAACAAAACAACGCTTTACGCCATCAGTAGATAATGATATTCAGGTTTACGGGCGCGACGTTAAGCTACATAATTTTACACACCATACATAGGGGGAAGCAATCTTGAAATACGCGGCTGTGGATAGATTAATATTTGCAAATGATGATGATTATTAGTTTTGGAGTCGGCGTGTCGCTCCGCTGAGTGATTTGTGAGTTTAAAAGCTTTTATTACATTATAAATATTAGATAAATAAATATAATGATGCCAGCATTTTGATCACGCGTCGCATCGACCAGGCGCTCTGATAAGCTTTGGAAAACGCAATAAGCTGCCGCGGGCGTATTACCTAACTCGCAACAGGTTTGCAACAGGCGTAAATTGCGCGATGATTGCTGTCATACATCATTAGTGGTGTCGAGCACGTATGCTTCGCTATTGCTGTTGCTTTGCTACTGCTGTTGCATTGCTGTTGCAAATTTTACGTAATTACCCCTCCGGTTCTTACTTAGTTTATTAGTTTTTATTATTGTAGTAGTTAGCTTAAATAATAAAGGTACATTGCCCGTTTAAAAGAAAATGCTTTTATATCTACAGAAAACAATTGTTTTCATGTACCTACCCACAAATTCACCTAAATTATTATTACCCGTACCCTTGATAAAATAATCTACAAACTAAAAGAGCAAAAGCGAGCAAGATAATTTCAAAACAAAATGAGCGAACTCATTAAGGTATCGTTTTAAGAATTGTAATTAAAAACTGAGTTGAGAAAGGAGAAAATTTGGGATAATTCACTTGACGGTAACTCGATATTATTTCTACGGTATGAAACAAGATAAACAATTAAGAAAATAATTAAGCGTACATTTTTAAGAATTTAGGGGATTTTTGTTTTAATAAATTCTTATTTCTTTTTTGGCTAAATTTGTGGAACTAATTGGTGAGCTAACGGCGGTATTCTCTTTTTTTGGCATTGATCTCTGCGGCATCTAGCCGTTATCTATAAGTTTTTTATGCTGAACTGAGCATACGTTTGACAAAATCTCACTTGATAGTAGTACCTACATTAGGTCGAATAAGAGATGCACTGATGCACTCTTGACTGGCTTGTTAGTTCAGTTGGTAGTAGCTCTGCCTTCTGAATCTGGTTGTGGGTTCGATTCCCACCCAGGACACACATTTGTGTGATGAACATCGATGTTTGTTCTGTGCCTGGGTGTAATATTGTACTCTATGTATGTATTTACAATCAAAAAAGTGTTTAAGTATTGTATCAGTTATCTGGTTCCCATAGTACAAGCTATGCTTAGTTTGGGGCTAGATGGCGCTGTGTGAAATGTCCACACATATTTAATTATTAATTATTTTTATAAAATTCTATGGTTTCACAGATATAATCTTAAAAAAGAAAGAAATTATGTTCATGAACTCACTATTAGGCGTTGTAAATTTCTCCATACAAAATACAAACTTAGAATAAAACGCAAACTTAAGATGGATTTCTTGATCCGTAGTTAAGGTAACCAATGGTTAAAAATGCTAGCAAATTCTAACCAATGGTTAAAGTTTGTTAGAGTTTTTAACCATTGGTTACCTTTATCAAAAAACCCACCCCTAGTAAACGAGTTCCAACATGTAGCAAGCGCACATTAACAGCTCAGTGGGCCCTCATCCGTCGGTATAGGCACGTAACTCTAGGTCATCGGTAAACAAGTTGTTTGCTTAAACAACCACGGACCGTGATTGGACACAATGCTCTACGAATTTCAACATACACTATGTCAGTATGCAAATATTTGTATCTATTTTACCCTACTAATCTAATATATGGCGAAGGAGAAGAGGGTTATGATTCAGTTATAGCAATGACTATGTTTAATAGATTTTTATCCGATTTCTAACGCAAAAGATATTTAATACGGAATGATTTTTTAAATTTTTATTTATCTTTAGTATAAACAGAAGCTAAGGTAAATTATAAAGTTATCATTTTTGATGTTTTGATTCTACAAACTATAATAACAATGTTTCTTTTAAGGATTTTTTAACTGCACAATGGCATCCACGTTTACGTTTTGGTAAGAATAATTTAACAGTCCCTTCACAGTGCATGTTTTAGGTTTGGAGCCGTGACCAGGAATATAAGTCACCAAACTCAAGGAGCGACCCAGGCTGAGATTGTAGGCTCAAACCTTTCTATAAAGCCTCTCTTGGAAGTGTCCCAAGAAAGCTTTTCACAGCTTTTCGTGTGCATTTTTTTTTCTATAATTCAATATGTGCTCTGCCATATAACAAATATTACTCCATAGCACTACTTCGTTAATTTTTTATACAAATAAAGGCAGATTTAATCAAACAATTACTCATAATTTAATAAATTTAGGCTATAAGGTTTATGATATAAATTTTTGAGTTTTGATTTATAGGTATAATACGGTCTACTATTGTGAAACAACTAGTTTTAGATCAATTATGGGAAGACCTGCCTTTTGCAACACAGTTGAATAACTAAAGCGAAAGGCAGAGCTCACTTTTTTTATGTACCTAATTACTGTTTTACAATAAACCATTTGTATTTGTATTTGTATTTGTATAATCTCTTAATTTTTTGAGACAAAAAGTATGTGTTGATTATAAAATGTAGCACGAGTGCGAATTTACTCCTTTTTGAAACAGCTAGTTGGTTACTCGAACATTATGTTATAAGCGTGCAAAGTTGATCAGTACACTTGAGGCGGTAATATGCGCGCGAGCCGCAGGCAAGCGCGTTATGGGAGCCAAGAGTGTAATGATCAATGCACACGCATGTCATACGACGTTTTTCATCACAGTTCTAAGGAAAAAAACAGAGTTGTATTGTAAATTAACTTTGTGAAAAATGTCGTGCAGGCTTCTTATTTTCACGCGCCGTTAGAGAAAAACCGTGTTGATGACCGAAACCGGAGCTGGAGCCGGAGCCGGAACCGAAACTGAAACTGAAACCGAAAATGAAACCGAAACTGAATCCGAAACTGAAACCGAAACTGAAACCGAAACTGAAACTGAAACCGAAACAGAAACCGAAACCAAAACCGACACCGAAACCGACACTGAAACAGAACCAAAAGCCGAAACAGAAACAGAAACCAAAACCGGAACCGGAACTAGAACGAAATGAAACGACGAAAATGTACGTATAACTTGCAGTGAAATATAAACTTAACTGAATCGGGTTATCATATTTATTATAACGTGTGTGGTGTAAAGTAAAAAGCACACGTCGGAATTTTTTTAGATTATGATCCTAAAAGTGGTGGGATATAAGCTATAGGTACAGTTCAGGCACAGTTCCTCAAACTTAGCGCAACCGTACTTCGTATATAGGACACGTTGGCGTCAGTAATAGATCAATTTATATTAAAATAGAAGAGATAGTGACTAAGTAGGTAAAATTCTCCTTAAAATAAATATAAGTACTTGTGTACATAAAAATACAAACAAACGGAAATATCTAATACAACAAAACATCCATAAAAGAATCTCGTTTCAGTTAGATAAGTACAAAGTACCACAAATAAATACAGCTTAACGTAAAGCCACAGTGAAAAACAGTAGAGATACTTTGAATCGTCGGTCGTTTGTTCATTATCTCAGTTGATGACAAAGCGTCAATGTGTAAGCATAAAATATACCGCTGTATTATCACTTTGACAGACGTCTTGGTAAAATTAATCCTCGTAATTTTTTAAATTGTGTAAAAGTGTAGCGTTTGGCGACTTTTTGCCTAATGTTGACTGATGTCGTGAGATTAATCAGGAAAATTAAAAATCCCCATTGGATTTGAGGATGAACCAAGAACATGGGCAAAGCCGCTGTACATTCCACCGATTCTCTTTACCCAAATAAGTAAGCCGCTTTTTTAAATGGTAAAAGGTAAATGGTAAATGTGTAGTAAGCGGTAGTGATAATATTGTCATGAAATAAAACTGCCTTTTGAACTTCACTTTTTTCCCTTAATTACTTAATAAATAAGTACATCACAGATTTTTAACGCGAACCAAAAAATTTAAAACCCGTTGTTTACCATCGAGATTTTATTTAACCGTCTGATTGATTGAAAGTTACAGCCAATCACGCGCAAGGTACTATTGTCAGTCAAAAAAGTAAAAAAATATTAATAATTAATTTCAGAAAGTTTAAAATAATAAATGAATAATTCAACAAATAGTCCTATTATTACGCCCGGGATTTTTTTTTGTTTTCGAGAGCTGTTTTTACGTATTGCGTTCCACATAAAGTATTTCTCCTACTGCTATGCGTACACTGTGACGAGGGTCTCAGTTTTCTAATGGCTTCAGGTTTTTTCGCTGCGTCTAAAAGCCCTGAGATACTACAATAGGGGTAAATTGCACATTTATAGAAAATATTGCCGAGACAAGCCATTGTTGGGACACAAAGAGATTTGTGTTTGTGGCGCATTGAACTTGATGTGTTTTAGTTATTATTGTAAGACGGTAAGGAACGTAACTTGTTGACTTTTGAATGGGTATTAATGTAGATAATTATGTTGTGTATGTGTGTTTACGTTGTGTGTGTTGTGTATATTTCATACAAGATTAGCAATAATAATCCGCCATCTTGAGCCGCGTCGGTCAACAATTTAAGCAGATTTTAGGGCACGTTGTGCCAATTCAGTTATTTTTAATAAAAAACATTTAATGGCTTTGGTCATGCTGGTGATGATGACATCATCATTATCACTGGAACAGTTATGTCAGCGACCCAGGGCTGTGCTCCAAAATCTCAAGGAGTAAGGTTGGCTAGGGTAACTGAGCTGGCTGGGGGAAATGCATAAAACACCCCAAGGGGGACGTCAGTGCAGGCTTATAGCGCCCCCACTCAGAATAAGAATAAGAAGTAGGTACCACCCCATCTCTCTACACGGGTGCCGTAAAAGCTACCTAAGGGAATATCTAGAAAATGGGCAACAGCATTCTCGTTAGTTTACATTAAAATCTTCCGCAATTGCTGTCAAGTGTGGTGATTATGGCTCCCCTCCTCCACTAATAAGCATGTAAAGTAACGTTTTATGAGGGAGGCCTATGTTCAGCCGTAGATGTCTTCTGGCAGTGGCTGTGAATGATTTTTCTAGATCTACGATTTGTATTCATATCCTGAAGCACGTTATAATAAATAACATTAGGACGTCTTTGTTAATTATTGTTATTACATACTAGCGGTCCGCCCCGGCTTCGCACGGGTATAATAGTTTACGCAGCGCACGCGATGTAAAGAATATTTTAGGTAACTTTTTACACCTTGGGTCACATTATTGGAGTTTTAGTAAGGATCCTTAATTTTTTGAAAATATAATGTAGCCTATGTCACCCGAGGATAGTGTAGCTTCCCAACAGTGAAAGAGTTTTCAAATCGGTTTAGTAGTTTCGGAGCCTATTCAATGCAAACAAACAAACAAAGAAAAAATCAAATCTTTCCTCTTTATAATATTGTTGTTATTGTTATTATATATGAGTATTAACCACAAACTTCTAAACAAGAGAAAGATCTCTGAACATCAAAATGAAATCTCGATTGGCGATAATGCAGACACACCACAGCCATATCATTTCTGTATTCAAAATCCTTTCCGTACTGCTTCCTTTGTCACTGTGACAAAAAACAGCGAGGGCGTAATTCACCGCTTCTTAGCCTCAAATAATTTTGTGTTTGACTCTCGCGACTCCGCGGGTATTTACATTAGAGCTTTAAACCAGCTCGTGGTCGCAATCTCTTTGAGAAGTAATGCTTTTTCTCGGCAGTAATGTCTCTAAATGTGCAATTCATTCGACATTGTGGTGTATTTTGATGTGATTTTCAGTTGCGGAGAGAGTCTTTTACCGTGAAATATTGCTTATCGCGGTTGTGCCTTGTTGTAAAAAACTTTGAATAAGCTTCCTTTTATGTAAAAACGAACTTAGTTTATTTTAAAAAAGTATGTATGAGGCTTACCATAAATTGATCAATTGGTTTGGTAGCTTTAGCTGATAGACGGTTGATGGATGATGGACCGAGAGATGAACAGGTAACTTCTAGGCAAGCGAGACCGCATCATCACTTACTATCAGGCGAGATAGTGGTCAAACCAAGCCTATCAATCAATAAAAAAAGACCAATTATGGATGGATGTCAGTGCACATTTTATAGATCGATGGATGAATTGACATCATCGTCAGCCTGAAGACGTCTACTGCTGAACACAGCTCTCCCCCATGAAACGTCATTTTGGACGCTTATCATAGGGAGGATTAGCCATAATTACCACGCTTGGTAGGCGGCTTGGTGATCGCATAAGATTTTAGGTACCGAGGAAAATGCTGCTGCCCATTCCCTGGACATTCCCATAGTCAGTTCTTATGGCGCCCACGGGAAAAGATGGCATCCATCGTCGGTCGTTCGATTGATGTGCTAACACCGTACTTTAAGGGTGCTAGCATACCAATCGACTTCTTTTTTAAAAATAAATTCTGTTGCCTCTTTGCGGTAATACAAACAAACAAATTATATTAATACAAAAACCAAAACAAGAAGGGCACATAAAGGCACAATCTGTTTCACGGCATATTGATCATGTACCATAATTAAGTTATCAAAGTGCAAATTACTATTTCTGTGGCTTTTAAATCTTATTCCGTAAGTAAATGTGGTGTTACAAAACCGAACAAATACACGTATTACAGCAAATTAATCACAAATTTTATTGCATTATTAATAGTCATATTTTGTTAATTTTGGTCTGGTATCTTTATGTAAAACCTGTTTATTTTGTATATTGGGTATGCTCTCCTTCCGATATATCGTAATATTTAAGTGTATCAGTTTTTTTATTATTTAGCAATTTTACTCCAAAGTTTGAAGGATCTCAGTAAATAAAATGTCTGCTGTTTTATTTAAAAAACTATGGAGGCCTATATGTAGGTTCAATATTCAGTAAATAAATACTACAGTTAACTTGTCGCAAATATTCAAGATCTTAATCATAATCACAGTTTTTCACACACACAATTTCTTAAATTTCATGTCCTATTTTCAAACTGTCATTGTTTGTTTGGTACATCCTAAGTCTATGCTCTCACCAGCATAGAAGGCCCATGTCTTAAGAGTTATAGTTGAAACTCGAGAACCTATCTTCCCTTTTGGTTGTAGGTTTCTGCAAGCAAGTCGAATTTCAAACCATGTGGCCTGCCAATTCAACAGAGCTTTAATTTTTGAGAGTTATATGGGCTTGCTAATTCGGCAATTTAGATGTAGTATGTACTTACCTACAATTTTCCAGGTGGTTAGGTATTTATGGCAATGTTGGGGTTTTCATTAATTCCAATGTCATTTATTCCAGATAATTTAATCTGAATTGTTAGTAATACTCAGACTTATAACTATATTAGTAGAATCATTAAAAAACACATAACAAATTATATTAATAGTTACCTAATTATTGAAATTATTCAGATATTTATATCATATTTATTTTTAAAGAAGTATTTTCTTTTTTTTAATGACCTGAAAAATTTATAAAATAGTTTGAACGATGTGTAAAAAATAAATAAAATTCATGTTGATGTTTTGACAAAATTATACACTTGTGGGATGTGAAAGAAAAGCTTCATAGGTAGAGGAGTTCCAAGTTCCTACATAATATTTGCACCTGTATAACAAAGCAATAATATTATACCGGCTTATTATTTTAAAATATAACTTACATCACATTTTGAACTACTTTGCAGTATTCCTGTAGTAGCTTCCAAAGCCCGAAACAGCAAGCGCACAAAATAAAAATAAACTTCACTTTTAATTAAAAACACTACATAAACTACAACATTACAGTTCAACTATTAACAACAACCGTTTTTAATAGTCAATGAAGGTAATAATAATTAAAAGAGTCAACTCACTGCTGCATATAATTTTTAACAAAAAGAAAACAATTGATAAACTTTGAGAAAACAAAACAAATGCCAAGTTTAAAAACGAAAAGTTCAGACTCGAACAGTTTTAAAATATAATTAAAATTTTCAAACGTTCCAAATATAATTTTAAATTTCAACGGAGTTTTACTTCGCGTTCCGGAGAGGTTGGAGCGACGAGCGTCCCAGTTCACTACCAGAATCAAACTGAGTGGCGAGTCCTGCCGGGAAGAGTAGCTGACTGAAATCGCAGTACCGGAGCTCGCTCCAATTGAACCGATATACGGCAAATATTTACTTGGGGATACGCCGGTAATGAAATATTGTCTGCGAAAATCTGCGGAAACTCAATTTCGCGAACGAGTAGTTTAGTTACTGGATTAGATTGTAAGCGGCAGAACCACGGTTGGATACAACAGTTATTTCATTACAGAGTTTTTCTTTTAGGAGATAAGGCTCGTCAATTATTTCGCTTCGTTACGCAAAGGAGATGAGATAAAATACATAATTATGTGAGAAAATAAAATTCACGACGCCTCTTGTTTGCTTGTTTAGCAAACAGACTTTATGTTATTCAATTTTCCCGTTTTCTTTTCGGGGCCATGTTAATAAAGGAAACTTCAATTGTGATTTTTTTCAACCAGAAAATTGTGGTTACTATTTTTTCTTACTTGTCGTAGAGAAGCAGTGCTATCACAGATAACCCCCAATAGATACCGCATGAAAGACGACGACCGCGCTCCACGCATTGGCGTAAATGGGTCTATATAACTCGCCGTTTCGCATTACGGCCTTAGTTTCGACCAATTATTAGAGTTCATTATTAGGGCGTCACTCGAAACAGCCAATAATAGCGCATTGGCTCCAGTCCCCGCAACCCGCGCCTTCCTCCAGTTTTGGTGAGCTAGGATCCGAACAAAAATTCCGTAATGCGGTATCTATTGGGGGTTATCTGTGAGTGCTATCAACACCTTAAGCCCGAAGACGTCTATAGATCAACGGCTGTTGTCTTACGACAACAGGTACCGACATCTTTACGTGTCTTCAGTGTAGTCCTGTATTTTGTTATTGTTAGAGAATAGTTAATAGGTATCTTCTAGGCAAGCATGTACCATCGTAGACCGCGTCGTCACTTCCCATCCGGTGAGACTGCGGTCAAATGCGGGCCTATTTAGTTATAAAAAAATAGTTGTACCTCCCTATCTTAATATCTATAATTAATAATATATCTTAATAATGAATATACCTAGGCATAGGTACATAATTATATGATAACAATTTATTGACATGTAAGTGAATCGCTTATTAATAAATGAATTGAATTGAATTGAATTAATATCTAAGACGTTTTTAGTAATTTTCTCGTGGGAGCTTTTCAGTTTCTGGGATATAAAATAGCTGCCCTATGTACTAATAAATATACCAGTAATAGTTTGTAACCTTTTATCCAAATTGAAGTGGCCATTTTAGGAGTACTCAAAATACTGTAAATATTATATTTCCATTATTTATTTACTTAAGTTCTAAAATCATTTTAAATTTACAGGGTAGCAACGCATTAGTGACATCTCCAGTCTCACAGATGTCTCTGTGCTGGGTATAATATAAATACTTGGGTGCACTTTTTACTTTATAGGATTTTTCTATGCCCTTTACTATTAAAATATCATTGATCTTGAAAGAAAGAGTTTAATTGATGTTTCTTTTTATGTTAGGTATAATGTATAACTTATTTTGTAAATCCCTTACCTACTACCGTTGGTTTCGTATTGACTATACATAATTATAGAAATGGTTGAACATGTAGATATAATTATTATGCTTATAAAATACAAGAAATTTACCTACCTATTTTCGTAATTAATTTTTTTTAAATAGATATACATGTTCGTAAAAACCGCGTTCCATCGAGCCCTTTTTTTTACTAAACCATGACTCTTTTAACTCGTCTGCAAATATCCAAAGCAGTAGTTTTACAACGTAGTTTTAAAATAGCTCCATTATTTACAATTCCAAAGTGTCGCCCTAAATGTAAGTAAAGCTTATTCTAGCGCTAGACTGCAAGTCTAGATTCAAACTTGTATTGAACTTTGTGACTTTTAGTCTAAAGTTTGAGCTGACTGCAATTTGAGCTGACGTTAATTTTATTTAGATTTATTTCACAGATTAAAGAAAAAACGATTGATATGTTGTACCCTATTTTGGAGAACGTGTTGGGGTATTGAATGTTTTGTGAAAACATTATTTAATTTTTTTATTACCTTACCAAGAGTTTGATATATTTTATATAAGTTGTCACCATGATAAATGACAGTATTGTTAAGTTTTATGTAATAACCCACTAAGGGTAGGTTTTTGATCCACAGTTAAAGTAACAAATAGGTAAAATCTCTACCAAGTTTTAACAATTGGTTAGAATTTGTTAAAGTTTTTAACCATTGGTTACTTTAACTACAGATCGAAATACTCACTCTTAAAGGCCTATACAGCATGCATTTATTAAACAGAAAACTACAGCCTAACTCTGAATAAAATAAACGCAATGTCATAAATAACGCTTGGTTGATTGACTAAAAATACATATAAAAATAGGTAGTTGAAACTTTTTTTTTTTTTGTCCTTATATGTTGGCTCCACACATAGTGTATTTAGCCAGTGTCAAGTTTTGTAATTTTTCATCGTATTATGGAAATTTTCACTTAAAGTCAAGTCATAGTCACAGTCAGAGTAGTCATAGTCTAGTCTAAGTCATAATCCAGCCTAAGGCATGCCCTAGTAAAGTGGTGGCAACTTTACTAGAGGCTTCTATGGAATTTTGGAAGCAACACGAAAAACCACGTTTCACTACATTATATCACTTGCCCACACTCATGCTCGTAATTCAGCACTTAATGCGTAAAACACCACCAATTTTAAACATTAACACTGGAAAAAGCATAAGTTTGGTAAAATAATACAATGCGCCGACGTGAACTTTTCCGCGTTCCCGCCAAAACTCTCTAGTTGAAACTTCCTAGTTCCCAATTAATTTCCCCTACTGTGACGTTGGCGTAAACAAAAAAAGGCCGGCTAATTTTCCCACAGGAAATAACCCCAGCTCACGGTCACCTCTCAAGCCTTCCTTTTGCTAATAGAGCCGAGATATATGGCCCTTGAAACTGATTAATAAGGCCAATGAATAGAGGAAAGTAACATAAGGCTTATTTCTGATGAGAAAATTGTATAATAGGATTTGTTGCGTCATAGGTCATATTCCAACGCAATCAATATGCTTACTTTAGTAGATATTATGCTGTCCTCTGGTACCCTGGGAGATATTTCAAGGATTCATGATAATTATGTGATCGTATTTTCTGAATGACGTACGCATTTTGATAATCCGCTCAAGTTTACCATCGCAGGGCATGATTTCAGTGGTACCTATAAAGTAGTATGGTCGACTGTTCCTGCATTTTCCTACTACAACATCGTGTTCCTGTCAGTGTCCTCCCCTTATTGAGCTACTGGGAATAAGGGTAGGGAAGACCTCCGGGACAGTATGTGAGCTACCGAGCACAAAATAAAAAGTGAAAAGGTGCTGATAAATCTTGGTAGTAGTACATCGGTATTTACTACTAACAAGATTTATTAGCACCTTTTGAGCAGATTTTCATCATAAATGTCACCACAATACATAAAATAGCAATAAAAAAATTGTGTACACATTACGGTAAAAGTGATATTTATGTTATGTTAAACCAGTGGTCCATAAAGTTTATGCTAATTAAGGTCATTCGTTGCGGAAGAAAATAAACTAAATAGTATGAAAATACGGTCAATAAAGCTCTTAGCCTAATCTTAATGTTTACTAACATTAGTTAGTAGTCAGAAAAACATAGTCTAGATTTGTACGAGCCTGATGTCATACTGGGTGATAACGGATTGACTGGCCTGATAGGTCAGTTGGTAGTGGCCCTGACTTCTGAACTGTAGGTTATGGGTTCGATTCCCACCCAGGACAAACATTTGTGTAATGAACATAGCTGTTTGTTCTGTGTCTGGGTGTTATATTGTATTCTATGTATGTATTTACAAACAAAAAGTATCTAAGTATTGTATCAGTTATCTGGTTCCCATAGTACAAGCTATGCTTAGTTTGGGGCTAGATGGTGCTGTGTGAAAATTAAATGTCCACCGCATATTTTTTTTTTATGGGATTGAATGACGTGACGAGCAAGTCGTTCACCTGATGTTAAGTGACACGGCCGCCCATAACAGTTGCAGTGTCACCTGGAACTTTAAAACAATAAAGTTTCGCGTGACACTTCACTGCGCACGTCATCCTGAGACATCACCCAGTCTAGTAATCAGATTACTAGGCTGAGTGATCAGATCATAAAGTCTCATTGGCCAGTAATTTCACTAGCTACAATGCCCTTCAAACCAGAACACAGTAGTGCTTGCACACTACTGCTTGGCGGCAGAATAACTGGTAAAGCGCTGGTACCTACCTAGACGGACTTTGCAGAAAAGTCCTAACATGTAGTAAAATAATGTTTTATATAATGTTTTGCGCACACTCGGTACTTTGGTGAGATTATTTAACGATAAATAGATATATAGAATAAAGAATGTTCGCAAAACGACATTCAGTCGTGAATTGGTGCTCAAGTCGAGACGTCGTTGTTTACAAAATATGATTATTATTTAAGTTAAATATGGATTTATGCAAACAGTGACATTGCCGTGTGGTCCCGGGTCCTGAATAGGACCACCCCATCTCTTCCCGTAGGTGCCATAAAGGAATATCCAGGGAATGGGCAGCAGTATTTTCCTCGGTACAATAAAATCTTCTGCGATTACCAAGCCGCCTGCAAGGCGTGGTGATTATGCCGAATTCTCCCTACGATAAGCGTCCAACGTGGCGTTTTATGGGGGAGGCCTATGTTCAGCAGTGGAAGTACTTCAGGTCAATGAGGATGTCAATGACATGTATTTTTTAAGGTTGCCGTTTTCAAATCTTGTTAAGTGAATACGCGTTTGCTAAAGAAATGCAACGTTCAATACTTTTAAATTTTTTTTTACCTCACTGTTAACAGAACATTTTTCTTGGATCTATCTGATTCTATTTTGTTCTGCGGTCAATGACTTATAGAGCATACAATATAATGTTCTATAGCAGTAGTGCAGGGTATGTCGCGCTAGCCTCGACGTTGAGATAGGTAGATCTCTAGGGATTACACGAGATAAATCATACCGGGATCCCTCTGTCGGGAGTGACAGGTTCATGATGATACTTGATATACTGTTGATAGGAAATATCATCTCTATTTTAGTATATCAGCAACAAAGAATGAGTTTTTTTTTTAATTTTAACTTCAGATTAAGGAAGTTTTAAAGCAGTGACTTTTAGATTAGTCCAAGAAAGTTAAATACTCAATTATTTTAGGATTTTTCTATAATTTTATTACAATTGGTGCAGTAGTTTATACATGAATGCAAATAAATAAATGAGTTATAAATGTAGACGTAGCAACTTAGTAGCAAAAGCTACGGGTTACGAAGACAAAGAACTTCGTAGCACTTACGCGTAGCAAACGCTACATACTAATAAAATCCCACACGCACTCTAATTTCTATACTCACTCATTCCCTCTTACTTCTATACTCACTCATTCACTCTTACTTCTATACTCACTCATTCACTCTTACTTCTATACTCACTCATTCACTCTTACTTCTATACTCACTCATTCACTCACTTCTATACTCACTCATTAACTCATTTCTATACTCACTCATTAACTCTTACTTCTATACTCACTCATTTACTCTTATTTCTATCCCCCCTCCTTGATTCGTAATCCTCATGTCTGAGGGTCGTGACCTCCACCTTCCATGACCTTCCTTATGATGTCACGCCATCCTATCCTATTTCCAGCGATGTGTATAGCATCGTACAGAGTGGTGTCCAAAGTGGTGCGAATTTGGTCGGACCAACGCATCGGGCTGCGCCCACGCGATCGCTTTCCTTCTACTTTGCCGGTCACTACTAGCTTTTCCAGGTTGTTTCCGTCTTTCCTAGCAATGTGACCAAAGTACTCTAAAATTCACTTTAGGCAAGATGGTAGAGAGCCTTGTAGTGACCTTAAGCTGTTTAAGTATGGATGCGTTGGTCCGATGGGCAGTCCAAGGTATTCGCAGCATTCTTCTCCAGCACCACATCTCGAAAGCGTCAATGCGTTTACGGTCCACTGCTCGTAGGGTCCAGGTCTTATTAGTCTTTAAGGTCTTATTTCTATAATCACCCACTAACTCTTTCATTCACTCACCCACTAACTCTTACTTCTACTCATCCATTTATGCCACTGCTATCTCATCTTATCCGTATTTATTTTTATTACATTGTTAAGTATCTCGTACCAGTATAAGCACTTTTTTGAGGTCGTTCGTCATTTTTATGGACAATATTAAACACCACCTACCCACCTACCATTACGGGGAAAATCTGCAAGGTAAAGAGGCAATAAAAGTTCCCGCAACAGAAATTTATTTATCCTCGAACACGATATTGTGTTATGAGGAGCAAACAGGAAATTAAAGAAAAGCCCTGTAACAGGCGTTCGCTTTTATATTAAAAAGCCATCCGTTATGGGCATTTTTAGGGTTATTTGGCGCTGCTAAAAAGACTAAAACAAAGAAAGAAAGATAAGCTTTATTTGTACAAACTGTACACAGACACAAACAACAATAAAAATTATGCTTAACAACTAAAAATAAAAAACAAAACCTAACTCATTTAAAAAAAACAAAAAAATCTCCATCTTCAACTACTTTTTCGGTATCAAAAAATGCTATTTTCAGCGTATTGCCCGCCAATCACAACCAAGAAATTCAAGTGTTTGCGACTGCTAAATTAACTAATCACAGCAATGGGTCGCCCAATTGGAATCACACACCAGCATTATTATCACAGTCTTCACCACGAACGTAGGATATTTTTGCAGTTCCACAAATAATGTAGATTTCGCGACTGCATTCAAAAATGTTGCGTGCGCCCGACACGGTCTGAGAATAAGACTATCCGATTTCTTCTGGAAGGTGCCGTAAATGCCAGCTATCGGAATATCTACTAGGTGGTAGAACTTTTCTGCAAAGTTCGTCTAGGTAGGTACCACAGCTTTGCCAGTTATTCTGCCGCCACGCAGTAGTGTGCAAGCACTATTGTGTTCCGGTTTGAAAGGCATTGTAGCTAGTGAAATTACTGGGCAAATTATGAACTGATTTCACAGTCTAGAAATCCTTTTTAGACTGTGTGATGTCTCAGAATGACGTGCGCAGTACGCAGTGTCATGCGAAATTTGGATTTCCGAGTGACACTGCAATCTGTAATGGGTGGCCATGACGCTTAACACCAGGCGAACGACTACCATGTCACGTCATTCGTATACATAAAAAAAAAACTAGAGAATGGGCAGCAGCATTCTCTTAGGTACATTAAAAGCTGCGATTACCCAGCCGCGTGCTAAGCGTGGTGACTATGGCAAATCCCTCTATGATAAGTGCCCATAGAGCCGTTATAGGATTAATTCAGACAGAGCAGCAAAATGCTCGAGCACTTTTTAAGTCCTATTGGAATATCAACCTTAATCCGTTTAGACAAAGCCGAAAATAGTATGCAACATTAAAATAGGTTAGATTTTAATGTTGCATACTATTTTCAGCTTTGTCTATATGAAATAAGGTTGATATTCCAATAGCACTTCAAAAGTGCTCGTGCATTTTGCTGCTCTGTCTGAATTGACCCTTACGGGGAGGCGTATGTTCAGGTAGAATATGCCCACAGCGACGGCCTTACGAGCTTAAAAATTAGGAAAGATGATAAACAATTATAAAAAATGTACTTTTTTAAGGATTTCTAATTAAATCGATTTCTAATTATTTTAATTGAAACTATGTCCAAAACTTTCTACTGAACAAAAAACGGTAAGCATTGAACCTTGCAATAATATCTAGATATAATATATAATTCTACTGTACGTGTGTATGTACAGCACAAATTAAGTTTGTGTGCGTGAGCGTCCCTGGTTGGATAACCCGTTCGAAATCAGGGTAGGTCAGCGGGGTCAGCTAGCACAATCTAAAACAAAATATCCATTCGTCAATAGCGCGAACAAAAAAAGTGGTCGTAAAAAAAGTGTAAGATTATTTTTTTTTGGTCTGGTAAGTATGCAATAACAATTATATAGCATTAATAATAATAAGAATAAAAAAAGGCTCATCCATCTTGCAAGAATGGAAATCTCGCACGACTCGCTTCATGCGTTCATTCTTACCTTCAAGATGTGGAATAATCTTCCCCCGGAAGTATTCCCGCGATGCTTCAATATGCAGTCTTTTAAAAAGGGTATCAAAAAAAGATTTACTGAGCTGGCAACGCGTCGACAACGCCCCTAGTGTTACAGATGTCCCTAAGCGACAGTCACCGCTTTCCATGAGGCGGGACGTATGCTTGTCGCTCATAACAAAAAAAAAATTACTTTAGAAGGGTAAATAACCTCCCATGGTTATTTTTAATTTATCAAAAATCTTTTAGGACATAACTCACATCACTGAACAAACAAGTTTTGTTCTGCAACTTTCAAAATTTAAGATTTTTTTTCACAACTTTTTTTTTATTACCTACCTACTATTTTATTTAGGCGTAATATATACAAAAAAGTTTTTTGCCTATATTCTTTAAACTACTATAATAATAAAAGCTAATAAAGTAGCTACACTATCTACTACAAAGAACATTTAAACTGTATGCTAGCCGCGATGCCCTATAGACAGTCCGAAAAATTAATCATAATACGGGTCAATACTCAATTAAACAGAATGATAAGCTCTGTAGCCTATATCCTGTCTTTGCTGGTCTGTGCCTAACATGCAAATAAGAGGAAATTCCATTTTCACCTCACTAGCTCGGAAAGATTTTCTTTGTCATTCAAAATCTGGGCGCAAAAACGCATTTTAATCGCTAGCGTGGAAAGTGTTTTTAAAATTCGAACGTTTCTATTCAATAATTTTCTCGTCAAGAATTGAGGATTTAATCACACATCTGCCCGAATTTAACCTTCTTGATATTGCCAGTCCACTGAAAACTCATTAATACCACAGACTACCTCCTAAAAGTTACCATCTTTTTCTCATTCACCAACCTCATTTTTAGAATAATCGCGCTGTCCAGCACCAAAGAGTATATAACCAATACGCTATCCAGCACGGCGACTACATGGAAAATGGATGAAAAACGCTTTTTCTTTAATTTTCCATGAATCACGTGACGAGCTAGTCATTTACCTGATGTTAAGCGTTACCGCCACCTATAGCTAAATTAATAAGCTAAAAACTAATCTTTTCTTAGCCTTTTTGCTGTTTTTCTTGCATTTTCCTCGCTGTAGTGAGGTGAAAAAGTTGTGTGTTGCACCCAGCAGCAAAGTTTTTCTGCGTCTCGTACCTTTAAATTCTTCGCTTGCTCAGGTTTCAATTCAAGTGCTCGCACCAAAAACCAACTTTGCAGCCTTGTATAACAAATAACTATTTTGTTAGCGAAATTGTAACCCTTTACATTAGCGAAGATATTATTACACTTAGGAAAAAACGGTACAACAAAAGCTGTTTCCTTATATCTTAGAGTATACACAAGCAAGCTATGTGCACTCTAAGGTTTAAATGATGTGAATTATGCCCTAAAAGGTTTTTGGTATATTAAAAATAACCCTGTATATCTAAAAATAGTGGAGACTGCGAATTGGTAAATAGAGCGTAGGACAACCTGCGAGTCGATAAAGCAAACAAAAGTGACATGTAATAATGCTCAGTAGTAAGTTTTGGGAGAGGCCTATGCCCAGCAGTGGAGTAAATGGGCTGACGATGATACGTATTCAACCACAGTCACGTTTGTTCCAAATTGATTGACTTCGACATGAGCTCGGAAGTACATAACTTAAATAAAATATAAAAATCTGTCAATGGCTGGCTCTCATGACTGGCCTGATAGCTCAGTCAGTAGTAGCTCTACCTTCTGAACAGGTTCTGGGATCGAGTCCCACCCAGGACAAACATTTGTGTGATGAACATCGATGTTTGTTCTGTGTCAGGGTGTTTATATGTATGTATTTACAAAAAAAGTATCAAAGTATTCTATCAGCTATCTGGTTCCCATAGTACAAGCTATGCTTAGTTTGGGCTAGATGGCGCTGTGTAAAATGTCCACAAATTTTTATTTATTTATTTAATTATTTAATGCTCATGCTTTTTAGTCATGTTTGCTTGACAGCCTTTTGCTCTAGGAAAAAAACAGCTTTTTCCATCATATTTAGCCAAACACGCTTTGACATAAAATTACCTACTCTCAAACTAGTTCCGTAACTAAACTTTTTTACATGAATGTAGACAATGCAGTCCAAAGTTTCACTATTCTAAAAGAGCATAAGCGCACACACATATTATATAAATGTACATGTGCATAAATATAAGTGGAAAGAGACATTTCTTTGTGACATGCTTACGGGAAATAAAGATTAAAGATTGGTTTGAAAGCTTTTAATAAAACCGTGACACGTGCGGTCTTGTAGCGAGAAAACGATCGACACGTGTACGCTTCAGCCGCCCACGTAACCGAGGGCCGCGATTAAAGGTTCAAATTTAATAAACCCAAGATTATATTTATGTTTCTATTGCATAGAGTAAGAAACTTGAATGTTTTTTTATGTGTGGGACTTTGTATTTATCTCAATTTCAGTTTAGTACCTTCAACCGTTTCTGAGATCCTTTTAAAATATATAACTGGCCATGTGCGAGGCCATAAAAACTAGCAAAAAAGCAGGTTTGTAGTGTGGGAGCCCCCTTAAATATTTATTTTATTCTGTTTTTTAGTATTTGTTGTTATAACGGCAACAGAAATACATCATCTGTCAAAATTTCAACTATCTAACTATCACGGTTCATGAGATTACAGCCTGGTGACAGGCGAACAGACAGACGGACGGACGGCGGAGCCTTAGTAATAGGGTCCGTTTTACCCTTTGGGGTACGGAACCCTGATACCAAAAGTGTTCAATAGTAAAAGTTGTATTCTGAACTTTATAAAAAGATTTACTAAGCACGGTCTTAAAGCATAAACAGGTACATGGTATAATTCCAACACAATTGGGGATTCGATCGTATCTGCGTAATGAATAACGACAGACGTCCATTACCGCGATTGCTCGCTTACACGTAACACGTAATTACATTAGGTGCTAAATCTGGGCGGATCCCTGTGAACGAATCTCTATTATTCCGTTAGACACGTGGCTTTTAATATAGTTAGTAGTTTGCTGGAACATTTTGTTTGTGATCGGATTTAATCTAGTTTATTTTAATTTTCGGTCTATTCCCGTTAGTTTAACAGGTTGTCAAACAGGAAAAATATTTACTGTTAGATTACTGGTTATCTATAAACACTTACTTTTCCTTCCAGAAAACCAATTTGATAATATTGGTTATCGAAAATTATACCTACCTACGGTAAACTAGCAAATAAAAACGCTTGTTACGTAGAGTTAGACTTCAAAAAGTAGTCCATTGCTCTGTTTTACTTCAGGCGTATTATTAACTAGCTGTTAAATAATTTACAATTTTAATTAGAATCTTAAACCCTTCAACCTAATGAACTTAGCTGTCAAGTGAAAACATTGGCTGAAATCTTCGCGTTTCTAAAAGGATTATATTTTGTACGAAAGATTTATTGAACGACTTTGAAATAACTTATGCGGCCTTAAGTGTGGCAACTTTTAGTCTGCTAACAAGTTCGGCGTACTTGTTTGACTTGACAACATGAAACACGCGTTGGAATGAAATATTTATAGTAGATTCTACGTAATAGGGTTCCGTACCCAAAGGGTAAAACGGATCCTCTGCTGTGTGTCTGTCTGTCTGTCCACCTGTCACCAGGCTGTATTTCATGAACCGTGGTACACAGACACAGAGACGACGCGGCGGCGCGGCAGCGATAGACGTGTTAGACAGTTGAAATTTGCACAGATGATGTATTTCTGTTGCTGTTATAACAACAAATACTAAAAAACAGAATGAAATAATATGTATAATGGGGTTCCCATAGAACACACATGATTTTTTGCTCGTTTACCAGATGAGTCATTGATGGCGCTGCTTTAAATAGTACTGCTACTCAACACTAGATGGGAGATAAAATGAGCTAACCGACTAGGCTACGTTCTCCTGGTATTTCTGATCCTACTAGTACCTACCTAGTACCTACTTATTTATATTGCCCTTTTCTCTACCGATACCTATGAGTTCCACGGGAGATTGATTTTGTCCATGACATTAAGGTTTAAGTTTTAGTCCTAATCTCCTAGTTATTTTCCCTTCGGCCATGTATGAAACCGGAGTTTCGTGTCCAGTTGCGATCGATGACTTTTGTGTCCTTGTACGAAACCAGTTGCGATAAAAAGCTTTTTCGTTCCTGTACGAAACCAGTTGCGATCGAATACTTTGTCCTTGTACGAAACTAGTTGCGATCAAAGACCTTTTCGTCCTTTTACGATACCTTCGTTTGCAATTTTAAAGGATAACTGTGGATAATAAACAAAATAAGGAACATGCATAAAATAGAAAATAAATACAAAAACACAAGTTAATATTTTTGGGACAATTTTTTTTCAAAAGTTGCCTAGCAAAAATGCCTTACAGATTTGTACTGATAAAGTGGTCTCACTTTAACATTTACTGTTATATCTTCAAAGTTAGCGATTTCGATTTCTGATCTTTTAATAGAATTATTCAAATAGCTTCAGTTTTAATAATATTTATGAGTTTATAACGAATATAATTTAGGTTACGACGCGACGGCGACGCAGATCAGAGACAAGACATCGACACCCGACCCCTACCTATCATAAAACCCACTCTAATTTGCGGTGCCAGATCACAGACTTCTTGTATTTAGCCCTGATGGCATAAATCTTAACCCGCCTGAAGGTTTTCTGAGTAAGACCATGTATGATGGATGACAAGCTGGCGTTTTAGTTTAAAGCTAATACATCAGCTCACATCTGAAGCGGGGAATTCAAAATGTTGACTGTGATTTACTCTTGTAGCAAGCCCAGGTAACATTCATCATCATTATCATCAACAGCCTGAAGACGTCCACTGCTGAACATAGGCCTCCCCCAGAGAGTGCCTCTTTGAGCAACTGCTCGCCTCCTGCATCCATCGGCTCCTCATGGTTTTCATCAGATCGCTTAACATTATTCTTTATATCATTACATAAAATATTAAAAATATCAAACACAGAATGGAAATGATTCCACACCGTATTTTTACAAGTTAAACGGTTTAGGAACCAATACGTGTAAACAAGAGCATAACATTATTTCATAATCATATTTTCTGTATGGCACCCATCATCTATACATATAATAAAACTGTAGAGATAAAAAAGTCTGTAATTGCAAGATATCAACAAAAAAATTACACAGGTTGGCTTAAAATTAGCCGCTGATCACGTTAAGCCACTTTTTAAACACTTTGTCTGTTTGTTTGTTTGTTTATTTGTTTGTTTGTTTGTTTGTTTGTTTGTTATGACTGAACTCCTAAAATACTGAATGGATTTTCATGCAGTTTTTACTAATATGCTTAGAAATAACCGGCGCTTAACATAGGATATATTAAAATTGCAATATCGTTAAAAAAATTTGATTACAATTATTAAGATTTCATTACGGAACGAATCCGAGTTTTAAACAACATGGCCGATTGATGGTTTTTTTTTTGGTTACTTATAGTAAGCAAAGAGAAAATAACCGCTTACGCTGAAGAGATGGGTCTCCCATAGAGAAAAGAGCGCTACATGTTAAGTGTAGCACACGTTTCATACAACTAACTCTTCTCTGTCTATCAATATTTTTAAATGCGTTATTGAATGAATGGGAAGGTTTTAGGTACTTTACTAAGTTAGGTTTTTAGGTAAAGGTTTTAGGTAAGTTTTTTTTTAAGTTGGCTACTGTTTCCGCCATAACGGTAAGTTGTAAGCTGTGGTTGTAAGTTACCACATATTGTCACAGATTAGAAAAAAAACAATCGACTACACTCTGTGCCACATGTTTATCTGGAGGCAAAGATTAAAGAAAAAGACTCTGTGAATGGATATGACCAAAGAGTAATATTAGTACCGCTACTCTAAGAGAATCAAAACATTTTATAGGTTTCCTATTTATATTTTTACAGGTTGTTTAGCATTTTAGAAGTTAATTAAATAGATACATATACCAACAAATATTAATAGTGTGAAAGTAGATGTTTTTTTTTTATTTTGGCATTAGACGACATTTGTACTTAGCCAATGATACGAAATATTTTATGAAAAATGTTTTAAAAGGGTACTTACTTAGAGTATAGACTAAAAGCATAGAGATATCCATCAAAACGATATTATATTTGTACTGCTCACACGTATCGCTACGTCAATGGCGAAGGAAAGAACAAACATAAAGTAACTAGCTACGCTTGCGAAAAGTCAAACAGAAAAAACAGTTGACTCGAGTCGAAAAAATGGTACGGTGAAATTTCGCAAGTGTAGCTAATATCGTATGTTTATTTATTTCCTTCGCCACTGACGTAGCGATACGTGTGAGCAGTACAAATATACTATCGTTTTGATGATCCCTCTTTGCTTTTAGTCTATACTCTAAGGTTTTTCTATACAAACCTGTCAGACTCATTCACATCAAAGTGTCCACTTCTTATAAAAACTGTCCAAAAAAGTGGTACGCTTGACAGATAATGAAGTTCTCTCTATGCTTTTAGTCTATACTCTAATGGTACTTAGATATAGGTAAGTATAATTATACTTTATGGTAAGATCCTCGAATTAGCAACATGGCCGTGTAACGTTCGATTTTGATTTCTTCTTCTTCTTTCACGTAAGTAAATGAGTTTTAATAGTTAAAATATTTTAGGTCTGTGGGCTTTTCAATGAACAAACTAAGCAATTATATTCTATTTGGGACAAACCACAGGTTAGAGTAAAAATTATTGGTTACTCGGTTGCTCCAAGAAGGTTAATTATATCTTTGGGTGTATATATGCAATCAGAAATTAAACTTCTTTTTTCTTTTTTGGTGGTAATTACTTGGCTCTACGGACAAGTTGTAAAGTTTATTAGAATTTGGCAAGAAGAAGAAAGGTCTTTGAAAGTGGACGTCTTCAGGATGTTGTTGTTGATGATGATGATGATGATGATGATAGCCGTATTTGAATTAATTGATCATAGATATCAATTTCAGCTTAATTCTTTCCGTTATTCCTAAAATAAGTAATGGTCTCGACAGATATTTAGAAAGCTATTTCGCAAGATAATAAATTGTTTAATTGTTTAATTTTTTATAAAAGCTTGTAATGGTCAATTTACGCTTTCCATGATTTACATTGGAATTTACAATAGTTCATTGTATAGCTATCAGCTAATAAAGCATTAACTATGAGTTTCCTGCTTCAGAGTGGACCATTTACTTTAACAGATGTTTTAATGAACCACGTTCATATATAATTAATGTATTCATCATGCCATTTTTAATTATAGTAATTTTAGCTCTCTTTTTACCAGATAACTAGATAACACGCCATCTGCGTTTAATGTAAACGGAACTGTTGATTAGGTCATCGCGTAAAATTAATAATGTTTTTTTATTATCTATGGAAAGTAGTATATTAATTTAACTATTACGAAAACGAACTTAATAACTATCTACACCTAACTAAAAACGAAAACCCTAAATATTAAACAAAACAAAAAATGAAACAATGGGTCCCTGGGGCCCGCAGGCACGGCTTCTCGTCAGGGATCTGTCCAGACGTCTGGTGGAGCTGACACGCGACCATAAGGCTAGCAAGCTGGCACATACCTCGACCAACGAATCAGCCTGGCTATTCAACGAGGAAATGTCGCCAGCTTTTTGGGTACGCTCCCCGCAGAAAGTGAGTTAAATTTTGTCTTTTATTTATAACCTCTTTTTATTTTTATCTATGGTCTATGGTGTTCATATTGTATGAATAATATTTATTTAATTTTTACCTAATAAAAAATTTTGTGTGTGGGCCAGACTATAGCCACACTGATCTACGAGGCTAAGTGAGAGTTATAAATAACTCTCTGTTTGATACACACGCCTGGTTCAGTGCGAACAATTTGGTACTTAATGCTAAAAAGACCAAATGTATAAAATTTAGTTTTAGTAAATCGGTGACTAAACCTGATTGTTTTATAGAAAATAAAAAACTTGAGGTTGTTGACACCACTGTATTTTTGGGCTTAACAATAGACTCAAAATTGCAGTGGGGTCCACATATTTCTTCTGTTTCTGGTAGGCTCAGCTCGGCGGCGTATGCGGTTCGGAAAATTCGTCAAATTACTGATATCAGCACAGCTCGCCTGGTTTACTTCAGCTACTTCCATAGCATCATGTCATATGGCATCCTGCTGTGGGGTAGAGCTGCTGACGCTGAAGCTATATTCATATTACAAAAACGGGCTATTAGAGCAGCGCTCGAGCTTCTCGGAGAAAGTTTTTCAAGAAAATTAGTATCTTAACAATGCCTTCACTTTTTATTTATGTTAACATTATGTATGTTAGGAAAAACATTGAATCGTTTGGAAAACTTGGTGACGGGCACACATACTGTACCAGAAATAGATCTAAGCTTGTTCAGCCAAAAACAAGGTTAACTAAGGTGAGCAAGTCTTTTTTGTTCTATAGCATTAGTTCTATAATCAAATCCCACCTAGCATTCTGAATTTGACGGAAACTAAATTTAAGAAAACAGTAAAATCAATGCCTTCAAATAAGGCTTACTATAAGGTAAATGATTATTTAAGTGACAAAAAAGCGTGGGATCTACCCCAGCTTGTAACATGTAACAGTAGGTAACGATCAAATAATTGTTATGACTTTATGCTTATAATGAATACCTTTGTTAATGACGTGTGAAAATATGTACATGTGCCTACATTTACTCATTAAAATATTTTGATTTGATTTGATTTGAGATAAAAAACTAAATAATCGAAAATTAAAAATTATCTGGTTACATGGAATCGAGATATGCCATTTGAATACCTAATATTAGATGCCAAAAATATGGCTCAAAGCGAAAGTTGTTTATTACAATACGACTCTTGGAAGATGTTTTGCAAAAAATCTTAAGCTTTTTATTGCTTCTTTGCAGACGGGATGTAATGGCTTTGGAAAAGTTATACGTACGACGTGGTGGCAACTTTTATATTGCCAGTTTCAACATCAAATCAAAATGACGTTATAAAACCAGTAGTATGTAGGTAAATCTAAAGTGAAAAAAATATTGCAAATAGGCTATTCTTGTACTTTTACAAGTCAAGATGGTATTAGGTAATTAAAATATTAAAATTAAATTACATTACAAGTAACATTTATAAAGTGCTTAATGTCAAATATTATATACAATATGTGAGTTTAAAAAAATATTTTAAAAATTCACTATACATAAGTATAGTGAATTTTTAAAATACCCATATTCAGTGTAATAATAAATTACCTAAATTATTGTGAACTCAGAAATAATTCCAACCGGTATTTACATCCTGTAATTTCTATTAAAAATATAACAGTTATTAGGTATCGCATTATTTAAAGGAAACAATACAAAGGTTAAATTTATCCGAGCTAATTGAAAACGTTCCGATTGTGTGCGAAAAATCCAATTTCGTTTGTTTTAGAATGGACTGGACGACGAACTCAAACAATGGAGGGAACGTGAGCCGTTACGTAGGTACCCTATACACCTGGGATTTTGTATGTGGTAATTAAAGCGTGTTTCGTTTGTTTTGTTATAATTATCTGTCACTATGCTATGATAGTAAGTAGGTAGAAGGTTTTTGGCGGGAACGCGGAAAAGTTCACGTCATTGCATTGTATTATTTTTTAAAACTTGTGCTTTTTGCAGTTTTAATGTTTAAAATTTTGGCGTTTTACGCATTAAGTGTGGGAAAGTGATATAAGTAATGTGGTGAAACGTGATTTTTCGTGTTGCTTCCAAAACTCCATAGAAGCTTCTAGTAAGGTTGCCACCACTTTACTAGGGCATGACTTAGACTATGACTGACCCAGACTGTGACTGGCACTTGACTACGTGAAATATTCTAAACACGATGAAAAATTACAATACTTAACACTGGCTAATTACACAATGTGAGGAGCCAAAACCAAAGAAAAAAAAGTAGGTAGAAGTAGATATTTAGGGCCTTATTCGCTATGCCACAAGATTCATTGCCAATAACGTCGCGTGATGTCATAACGTGCTCTAAACATAAACGCGAGCTTTAACGCGCAACGACATGAATTTTTTTTTGTTCTTTGTATGGTATGCCACGCGTTAGGTTGTTTGTTGCCAGTGTTTTCTATTTATTGACGTGTATATAACGAGCCTAGTTGCGTTTATCAAACTTGACAACGGCATTCAGAATAGCATTATAGGGTTATCTTCGAACGTAAACTTTACATGGCATTTCTTCAACGAAATACTATTAATATAGAAAAGTCGTAGAAGAAACATTGTCTATCTTGGGGAGTAGATTTACCCCCTTTCGGGATAACATACCAATTCAAACTCAGATAGTATACTTAGATGCTATTTTTAATGAGAGTGTTGAATAAATCTTTTTTTCTTTACTTTCTTTCTTTTATCCGCCCGTTTAGCCGGGATATGCTTGACTTAAGGCACCGTGACAAGTGATCTCGTGTCCATACAGGGTTGGTATCCCGTTCATGATTCAAATTTTTCTTTTATGAATTAATCTGCAGAAGTAGGTAATAAGTAAGATTAAGTAAGTAATTTAGTAAGATTACTAATTGTTATTTTTGGAATATAACAAGGCCTTAGAAGCAAACAGGAACGAGAGCGAGTGGATCAGCGGTAGCCAGTGTGACTTTCGAACCAACGTACTCTGGATACTGGTGGCCGAGCGGTAGCATGTACGCTTCGCAATCTTACGGCACCGGGTTCGATCCTCGGCCCTCCACCAATGACTTATGTAGTAAGTTATGTGCAGTTTTCGATGCCAATCGCTCCGTGCCTCGGAGAGCACGTTAGCAATCGTTACGGGTAGTCAGACGCCTGATAGAATCTGACGCCTGGTCTAACCATCCCTGTTACTGGTCCCTTATGGGTTGCGAGGTCAGATGGCAGTCACTCGTGTAATTCTAGTAGCTCGCCGCTATAGGTTAGCTTGGGAGCCGACCCTGATAATAAATGGGATAAGGCAAAGAGGATGACATCATAGTCTTTGCTTTTTCCCATTTGTTATTGGTTATTGTCCATTTGTTAGTGAGAATCCCGTTCGGTGCTTCATCATTGACTTTCCAAGTTATGTGCAGAATTTGCACTCGCTCTTATAACGGTGAAGGAACACATCGTGAGGAAACCAGCATGTTGAAGAATCACTAAAATTGGAGAATAGACGTGTCATCTACCAAACTGCACATGGGCAGCCTGGTGGAAGCCTGTACTCTCAACCTGTGAGAGAAGGCCCGTTCCCTAGTGGGAACGTACTGGGCTAATAACGGATGTCATCAACAGCCTGAAGACGTCCACTGCTGAACATAAACCTGCCTCCCCCAGAGAGCGCCACTGTGAGCGACTACTCGCCTCCTGTATCCATCGGCTCCCCGCGATTTTCATCAGATCATCGGCCCATCTAGTGGGGGGTGACCTATGCTGTGTCTTCCGGTTCGTAGTTGCCACTCGCGAATCTTTCTTCTTCATCGGTTGTCAGTTCTACGAGCGATGTGGCCTGACAATTGCAATTTTAATTTGTTAATGCATTTCGGATGTAATGCAAGCATATTATAACCTTTTCCATCGTTCATTACTCATATTTTTAAGCACTTTTTATAAAGTTCAGGACCACAGATAATTACAGTAATTAATTGAAACAGCAACACAGCGGT
Organism: Ennomos quercinarius; assembly: GCA_910589525.2. Lineage (NCBI taxonomy): Eukaryota > Metazoa > Arthropoda > Insecta > Lepidoptera > Geometridae > Ennomos > Ennomos quercinarius. The sequence goes on along the minus strand of OU342499.1, from coordinate 16,474,377 downwards.
GAAATTATTGTCACGTTCATAAAATGTAATGTGACACATTTTGTATTCCGCCGACAAACCACGATAAGCCTTGAAACGCTCGTCTGCAAACACCCCATGAAAGCTCATAACGTGCTTTGCATGAATTTTAATAATATTTTTAATATATCTTGCGTGACCCTGAAATTACGTGATATAAATAATATCCTACTTGCGCAAAGCATAAAGTTTATAACAAAATGACGACTCTGGCGCACAGCCTGTAACGCAATCAACTCAAGCCTGGGGACCATCCTGCCTCCCTTTGTCGCCGACCCATTAACTCACCCTTTTCGCCTCCTTTTCTCTCCTCCCTTCAGCAGAGTTAAAGCGTAAAACTAAAGTCGAAGCCAGGACAGGTCATTATAAAATATGTTTTTCTCTTAGAATAAGTACCTATAGAAGTTGTTAAGTTTCCAACGCCTTCTCAAAACGCACGCCACTTTTGGTATTTTAGACGATTGAAGCATGAAAATTAATAGTGTGCCAGGGGAATGTCACACCAGAACCCTTATGCTGCCTTTCTGATGTGTTGTGGTATGATTTCACCGCGCAATTGTCATTTTTATAATTTTCTGGGAGCTCTTCACACAGAGCACTGACCGCGCGAACGTCGTACGTGCCATATATGGCACCAATTAAACGGCTTACATTTCTGAATGTCCTGGAGTTCTATAGCTACCTACTTATTCTCTTATTCTAAGGCTTTTATATTTATAAAATAATCGAACATAATTAAGAAATTTTCTCAAAGGAAAATCATAAAAACGAGCAATTAAAAGGAACTTTACACCTTTTTGTGCTAGACTGCTAGTGCATCTAGGAATAGTTATTAAAAGCAAAAACTGCTCGTTAGTCGTTTCCTCCTTGTTAGTTTGTTAGAAAACTCAACACTAGCGATTGATTAAAACTCCAAAGCGTCAGTTTGCTCGCTCTAAAAATAGTTTTTTTTTTAAGGCTGATAGATCGCCGTTGTTTATTGAGTCTTGTGACTGAGTCACTGAGTTGAAACTGTGAGCTACTGAACGAAAACACTCCTTGTGGTGAATTAATGGATTTATATCACAGGATATTCCCTGGCTAACAATTTTTTGGTCAAAATGGTGGAAAAAATTCAACGCCATCAAGATGACGCCAATATGACGTCCTGTCATTGTAGGTATATAAGTTTACAATAATTTTCCAAATAGAATATAGTTATTTTATGACAAAACGAAGTATTGTATTCAAAAAGTTGACTTATTTATGGTAAAATATGCTGCCTTTTTGATTAAACTAACCTTTCACAGCATAGTTGGGCATGTTTTCTTTATAGCACTCAACCGATCTCGTCCGACTTACATCACAAACTGAGCGCTAGTGGTTGCCAATCTGTGAATTTGGCTCCTACTTTGAAGCGAAATTTTAACGTCGTCAATATTATATAATATGTCAATTGGTGAATGAGTCTATTTAGTTCACCACAAGGGAGCAGTTGAGTGCCCTACGTTGGTGCGGTGAGACACACTGAGGTGCGAATCATTAAAGGGGGTATTACATTTGGCTTTATTTAGACAGGCTAAATCAATAGATTAGTACTTATAGATATAGATTAGTTTGACCAATTCAATGTATTTAATGTTTTGTAAATAATAACTCAATGTTCAAAAATATTATCTATAATTTCTTAATCTCATTATTGAATACTGACACAATTAAATTAGATCCAATTACGAATATTTGTACGCCTGCACCTATGGGCAGAATTTTGTTGGAAGAATTATGTGCTAATCCATCTTTGCAATATTGTAACCCAAAATTCTTATAATTAGATTATTTCATTTCATTTCATTTCAATATACATTGCTGGCTTAATGTTACTTCCATCCAACTAGTCACAGCAGTAGCAGTTTTTACGCTAGCTTATAAGACACCTAGTATAAACACACAAAGCTTACCTATTTACATTATTAGTAGGTACCTATTAGACAATTAAAGCGGATTCCTAAAGATATAATTTTTAATACTGAAAAATGAGAAAATAAAAATAAGCACTGGCAACACTTTACATGACTTCACACATAGAGATTTAATCAATCTAAATAATGCTTATAATCAGATGAACCTTATAAGTTGTTCGTAGTAAACGCTGGGTAATTGCTCGGTGAACTCACGGCAAGGCCATATCAAAAGCTATTCAAAGCATTAAAAACCTATGAGCGTACAATTTTCCACATCTCAAAACACCTTTGGAAAGCTCGTCTTTATTTCTGTAAAGCTAGAGTTTAAAGTCGTTGTTTGTTGTTTTAATTCATAAATGTATGACGTGGCGTTAAAGGCAGAAATGTATTTGTATTTATCAAGGAAGTTGAACGTATATTGGTATCTAGTGGGAATTCTGTGATTGGTATAGTTTATTTTAAAATCATTCCAATTTTGATCTGTTTGGCGTTGACGTTGTCACATTGTCAGTTATCAGTAGAAAATGTAGTCCAACCACAGACCAGTACGTCCTATCTAACATACAAAAAATATTCATTTATCTGCCTAACATTTGTATTCTTTAGGTGGTAGGACTTTTCTGCAAAGTTCATCTAGTACTTACGTACCACGCGCTTTGCCAGTTATTCTGCCGCAAAGCAGTAGTGTGCAAGCACAAATGCGTTCTGGTTTGAAGGGCATTGTAGCTAGTGAAATTACTGGACAAATAAGACTTTATGACCTGATTTCAGAGTCTAGTAATTTATTAGTAGACTGTATGATGTCTCAGGATGACGTGTGCAGTAGAAACTTTATTATTTTAAAGTTCACATGTGACACTGAAAATGTTATGAGCGGCCGTGTCGCTTAACATCAGGTGAACGACTAGCGTCACTTAATTCATTCTCATAAAAAAGCATCAATTTCAGGCTACCCGCATTATAATGCCGATTCACCCGCGAGATAACAAAGCAATTTTGAGGCAAATAATCGCCATTTTGTTTTGCCAAATAACGGAAGTCAACGGCTCGTGAAAGGCGGAAACAAAGCAAAAATCGTGGCTGCATCCGTTACGGAAACGGAAGAATCACTTCACTAAATAAGAATAATGGCACAAATGTACAGCGGCTTTTTACTGTTTGAATCGTTGTAATTTAAGGTAGAGCGTTTCACTAGTGCGGCAAATTCAAATTTGCTTGCGTTCTTTTGCCAATAATAGCTGAATTACTAAACGTGATTACATTAAAACTAATTTAACGTAAAGAAATATCATGTATCAACAAATTACGATTAAAAGTATCTCTGAGATATCATTAGTTTAGCGACAAATGGCAATAAACAAATTTCGTCTTAGTTTTTCAGTCTATTGTCATTTGTCGCTAAACCAATGATTATGTAGGTGATACTTTTAATTGTAATTTATTTATACATTCTATTTATTTGCGCAAAATTAGTTTTCATGTAATTACGTTGAGTAATTAAGCTATTATTGGCAAAAACTCGCAAGAAAATTTGAATTTGCCGCGCTAGTGAAACGTTCCACCTTAAAGTAGCAGGAGGGTAATGCAGGAGGCAAGCAGCTGCTCAAAATGGGGATTTATTGTAAGTCTATTGGACTATGAATTAATCCCCGACAATATACTTTAATTTCGTCATCATCATCATCATCATCATCATCATCATCAACAGCCTGAAGACGTACACTGCTGAACATAGGCCTCCCCCAGAGAGCGCCACCTTGAGCGACTGCTTGCCTCCTGCATCCATCGGCTCCCCGCGGCTTTCACCAGATCGTCGGGCCACCGAGTGGGCCGCCAGCCTACGCTACGTCTTCCGGGTCGTAGTCGCCACTCGAGAACCTTTCTTCCCCAAAATATACTAAAAATAGGTGGAGGACGGTGGCAGTCCGATATTTTAAGAGCCACTGGGAAGTTTTATTTCCAAATTCCCCACCAGAAAGTCTAGGTTGATTAGTTTAGAAGTTTAATTTTAGGAGTACAACGTTGATTGCAGATTAGATCGCTGTTGAATTAAAATTTGTGGATAATAAAAGCTCAATTATAATTTTCGTCTTTTAACATCATTTAACCACAATCAATTGTGTATTTTGTGACTTATCGGTACAGAAGCATTAATTAAATCTTCCTCCGAGTACACATAATAACCGCAAGTATTATCTCCACTACGCTTATCTCCAAGATCCCAATTGTCCCGTATTGTTTACCAACAACCCCATAAACAATCGCCTGATCAATAATCCCCATGGTTACAAATCGGGGATACTTGGCACACTGCCGTACTCCTCTGCCAGACGACGACTCACCATCGATAGCACCATACACGCGATGTCGCCTTACACCACGCTATTCGCTTATTTTGGCGTAAGTTTTTTAAATAATTGTTAACCGTGCGAGTTAGTAACGTTAATTTGCAACTTGTTTTGCTTTAGAGGTAATTTTGTTTACTTACTCAAAATAATTATAACAAATCAAATTACAACTACCCATGGATTTGCATATCTACTACGCTATGTGGTGTGTAGGTACATCCGTACAGCTACCTATGTTATAAATATTTGTAAATAGAACGCGTTTAGATATTTTGGGGGTGGGTTATCTGTGAGATTTTTTCAGTAAAATGATCTATGCTTGCCAGTTAGTGCTTGGTTTTGTTTTTCTTTTTTGTGGCCTGCGTGAGATTTGTTTTTATTTGTCATTTGGAAATCATAAAGGCTTGTTTCTATGTTTTCGTAAGCTTGTTTAGTTCGTAGTTAGCTATAAGTTTTAGTTTATAAATACTAAACTTATTGATTGACACTCAAAGAATAAATAACAGAAAATTACTAAAAAACTTACATATCAGGATTGGTTAAGTATTTTTTGCATCTAAAAAATAGCATTTTTGCGGTTATTTTCATTTATCGTCAACATTTGTCTTCAGTTTTCTCATCGACACGCATGCGTGCCACGTTGTTTATCTCGAGATGACATCACCACATGAATGGCAACTCGACCGGATAAAATGGGTCAAAGTTACACGGAATGTGTGACGACAAGTGGTCCCTTTTATATTTTGTCGGGTGTTTTAGTCCTTTTTAATTGACGTTCTTGTCACAGCCTGAGTATTGTTTTAACAAGTCTATTATTAATTAACTAACTAATTTTATCTTTTTGCTTTCGTTTTAAGTTGTTAATTATTCCAATTCTTCATTGTAGCATAACTTTGATTTGAACATGACATAGGATCTAATTTTTTAACTAGAATAGGGCGTGACTTTAATATATTTATGACTTTTATTATGATTTAAGCGGGATAAAAGATTACGTTAGCTGAGGCATTTTTCTAATGTGCCATTATAAAAAACGTGTTTTTTTTAATTTACAGTTTTTTTTTTGTATCGTAACTATAATTATTAATACGAGTGCTACCTATAACCAGTAATAGTTTCAAGGCAAAACATACTCTATAAAAACTGGGTTAGGTATATTTTACTCAAAACGTTTTAACGTGAGGCATATCAAATTTAATACAGGCGTTGTTTGCTCGTCATTTGTTTTGTTTATTCGTCAGTACGAATGGGTTTTTATTTATTTGATAATGTAGTGGACAAGCTATTAGATTTTCAACTTTATTTGGTAGCAGTTTAGGTTTAAATTCATTATTTGAATAAAATTATGTGTAAAACATTCAATCTTATTTTTTGTTTTATTGATGAACTACGTTTATTTAGCTTATAACGCGTGTCATTAAAGAAACGAATCTGACGCAAACAAGAGACTATTATGTTCTCTCTTCCACTATTGTGTTTAAGTGCAGAGGGAGTGAGACAGCATAAAAAATGTTTGCTCTTTTCAGTTCTTTATTGAATCGCGTTGTAACTAGTAGTTATGATATTTTTCAATATTTTGTATCATTTTATGTTACTACTATGTAGTGAAAACAATCATACCCAAAGTCAGACTACATGCATGTATAAACTAACTTAAAAAGTTAAAAAAACTAAGTAATTATAGGTATTATTCTCAACCAATCGGTAAAGTCAAGCAACGTTCCGTAAGTCTTGATTTGGATGGGTGATCGCTACAAAAAGTGGTATTTACAACTGAGTGCTACCGTGTTTCGGAAGGTACGTTAAGCCGTCAGTCCCGGATGTTGTCGTAAGACAACGGACGTTAAGCCAAGTCTGAACCTATCCGGGGCGTGATGGAACCTAAGTGCTAACGCGACCCCATCTCGCTCCATCCCGGCCGCGGACAGATCACGAGGGTTTTAGTGGGTTAGAGTCCCACGCACCCCCATAGTGGCAGGGAAGTGCGAGGGCATTTCACCCCCTAAAAAAAGGTCAGAATTCTTAGGGCCTAAGCATTCTGACTCCAGCGCTAACCAGCGCTGGAGTCCCTAAGCATTCTGACTCCTGCACTAACCAGCGCTGGAGTCAGAATGCTTAGGCTCAAGTAAGCTTAAGTGGTTACTTGCCTACACAGAAACGAATGATTTTATAATTTTAAAGTATTGTCAAAAAAAAATTTAATTAAAAGATAATAATCTCACTAGCAAATATCCCATCATCATCATCATCACCATCAATCATCATGCAATTTTTTTCTAAACATTCTAACAGGGATTTTCTTTTCAGCTATATCTTCTCTTCATGTTGGCCTTCTTCATCATCCTCTGCCTCGTATGTCTCCTAGTCCTCCTATGGTATCACAGGAAGCACAGCCGCGAGGTTACTTCCCTCACGGAACCCAGGGAAAATACTCCGATCCGAAGACCGTGCCAAGACGAATTTTAACCTTACGACTGATAGAAATAAGGTTATCTGTGCCTTAACTATGATAAAAACTCCAGTGCCAAAGTTAAAGGTTGCAGAATGATAACTGCAATAAAAAAGAACCCGTAGAAGTTTTAATTAGGTGTTTCGAATAAGGTTCATTTTAGTTTGAAATTACTGGAAAAGTGTTTTTATGAACAGCGAAACAAGTGCAAATAAAACTATTTTATTGTTTAATATTCTTTACTAAATAACAATGTACGACTGTGATAATTAAAAAAATATGAGAAGTGTCTGTTTTAAACCCCTTGCTGGTAAAACATGCACATGTATTTTGGGTTATCGAAGTGATCGCTTTATGACCACCCATAGTGACACTTATAGGAATAATGCTTGGTTGTCGATCGACACGGGATTTCATTTGTCAAATGATTGATTTGTGAATGAAACATCGACTTGATCTTCGACTTGATCTTCGACTTGACTTCAGCTTCACTGATCGGCGACTGAGCGTTTGCTTTGATAACGTAATAAGCCTAAGTTTTATGTTTCTATTATATACCGATTGTTCCTGTAATTTAATCTTTGAATAAAGAGTTTTATCCATCTATCTGTATAATGACATCCGAGTGCACAAAGGAAATGGGCTGTTTTCATATAGACCGCATCTTAAAATTGTAACATGATAAAGTAATTACTTAAATAAATAAATAGTAAAAAAAAAATATATAGATCCTGGACCCTAACTAGAATTCCCTGTATCTAGGGACCCAGAAACTACGACTACCATGCTCCCACAACACCCAGACACAGAACAAGGTTTGAGCTTTTTCTCATGTGCACAAATATTGTCCTGTCACGGGACTCGAACCCGCCGCCTCCAGGTTATAACGCGACCCGCTCAACCACCATACCAGTAGAGGCTGTCAAACTTGGATTTATATTTTATTTATTTGTTAAATGAAACTATTGTGAACATGCAGTTTAGGAATGGTTATACAGTAAGGAGGCTTAAGCTCATACAAAATTAACGCTTCGAGAGTCAACAAACAAGATTTCAGCTTTTCAAATAGGTATCTCTAGAACCAAAGTACTCAATCATCTTTCACATGACATTGTTAGTAATTATAAAGATACAAGTTTCATAAAGGTGCATAGCAGAATCGCCAGCTTAGCGTGATCTCTGAAACGATTTTGATGTAATTTCTGAGACCATTTTGAAAGTGTGTCCTTTTAAATAACAAAGAATTTCATAAATTACGGAGATGCGAGATAACAAACTATGAAAGAAAAAAAATACAACAGAATTGAGAACCTCTTCCTTTTTTAGTCGGTTAAAAAGGCAACGTTTCATATACGTTCATAATTAACTGTAATACAGATATTTAATGTATTTTAATCATAAGAAATAGGGTTGTAGAATTTGAAGAGTGTCATAAAGTGTGTTATCATGGAGTTACGCAATGAGACCATTAATTAATATGGCAATATAATTGTTCCATCGTATTCTCATAATTATCTTTACATTCCATGAATACCTAAGCGGATCTCATATAGAATAGAAGCTCATAAAAGATTGAGATCTTGGCCTTGTTCTTTCACATCACAGTATTATAAAGACGCAGTATGGATTCTGTAAACAAAGTCACACGGCCTCTGTGGTGTGGTGGTTGAGCAGGTCGGCTAATAATTCGAAGGCAGTGCGACCGACCGCTCGTGCCCTATGAGAAACGGTAGCGCTCAGTAACACAGAATAAATAATAGTACATGTAGTGTGTGCGAGTTAATAATGACAGGGATATATTAAGGTTATACTGAAATACTGCTTGGGTACCTAAGAGACCTAAGCGTCAGTCTTTCTAAAGCCGTCGGCCGGAATCAAAGATTATAAGGCCCGTTGATAGCTCGTGAACATAATTTCTCGTACAAACACGACTCACCTGCGCGGGCAGGGGACGAGGTAACAAAACGAGACAAAGCTATACAAAATTACAAAGGACAGAACAGGATGGAATAAAAGATATCAACGGGCTCCCGTGGGCTTGACTGGCCTGATAGCTCAGTTGGTAGTAACCCTGCCTTCTGATCTGTAGGTTGTGGGTTCGATTCCCACTCGGGACAAACATTTGTGTGATGAACATCGATGTTTGTTCTGTGTCTGGGTGTTATATTGTATTCTATGTATGTATTTACAAACAAAAAGTATCTAAGTATTGTATCAGTTATCTGGTTCCCATAGTACAAGCTATGCTTAGTTTGGGGCTAGATGGCGCTGTGTGAAATGTCCACACATATTTATTTATTTATTTATTTATTTGTATGAAAATAGTAGTTGAAATACACTACTAATTTTCGTATGAGGGGAATTTGTATCATTGGTCAACTGGATTTATAGTCAATGGCCGGAGTGGACGTATCCGCGTCTCTGAGCCAGTGTCAGAACCCTCATAATAATACAGTAATATTATAAATGCGAAAGTCTGTATGCTTGTTGATCTGTCACGCTCTTACAGCTGGACGGATTTGGATGAAATTTAGTGTAGAAGTAGCTTGTACTTACCTTGGATTAAAACATAGGCTACCTTTTATCCCGAAAACGGGAACGTTTTCATAGGAAAGCGGGTGAAACCGCGGGGCGCTACTACTATTTGGTAATTTATAGCTACATTTGAAACGATGTTTGGGAGATTTTTTCGATTGATGGTTCGTTCTTTAAGTACCTATTTTACTTATTTATGAAAATAGTGAGATGTTTTTCTTTCATTAATAGTAGCATTGGATCGGTATGTAATATAATTTATTTATTTTATTTCATTTAGCCATGCTATCATAGCCTAGATCTAAGGTAATAGGTACTCCACTGGTTTTTTACTGTGTTGCACCCATTTGTATCTGACACGTCGGTTGCAAATGTTAGGGTTCTTGGACTGCTAGTTTACAGTCTGAACTGTATAGTTCAGGTTGACAATGTAAACGATTGCATATACATTTTTTTAGTTTCACGTTACTCCATTTATATATATTTGTTTAGCTAATTATCTATTATTATCTTTTACTAGGTGGCTTCGTCCTATCTTTTCGTCCAAAATACCGCAGAGCCTGAAAACGAAAGTTTTCAATCAGTGTGTGTTGCCAGTGATGACTTATGGAACTGAGACATGGTCTCTTACTGTTGGCCTCATTAGTAAGCTCAAAGTCGCGCAGCGAGCTATGGAGCGAGCTATGCTCGGTGTTTCCCTGCGAGATAAGCTCCGGAACGAGGAGATCCGCAGGAGAACTAAAGTGACCGATATAGCTCTTAGAGTTAGTAAGTTGAAGTGGCAATGGGCAGGCCACATCGCTCGCAGAACTGATAACCGATGGGGAAGAAAGGTTCTCGAGTGGCGACCACGAACCGGAAGACGCAGCGTAGGCCGGCCCCCCACTCGGTGGACCGACGACCTGGTGAAAGCCGCGGGGAGCCGATGGATGCAGGAGGCGAGCAGCCGCTCAAGGTGGCGTGCTCTGGGGGAGGCCTATGTTCAGCAGTGGACGTCTTCAGGCTGTTAATGATGATGATGATGATGATGACTAGGTGGTAGGACTTTTCTGCAAAGTTCGTCTAGGTAGGTACCACCGCTTTGCCAGTTATTCTGCCGCCAAGCAGTAGTGTGCAAGCACTACTGTGTTCCGGTTTGAAGGGCATTGTAGCTAGTGAAATTACTGGGCAAATGAGTCTTTACGACCTGATTTCACATGCCTAGTAATCTGAGTGTCATGGGAAACTTTATTATTTTAAAGATCCGAGTGACACTGCAAGGTGTAATGGGCTGCCGTGACACTTAACAGCAGGCGAACCACTAGATCGTCACGTCATTCGTTTACATAAAAAAAAACTATATTAATTTAAATAATGCAAATAATAATTTCGCGTGGGACTTATTCGCTCTTTCTCTCCCTCTCTCGAGACGGAGAAACCGCTACTCCGTCCCTCTTTTTATACAAATACAACACAACCCTGGCTTTTTTCTGTAATCTCTAATACAACTTACACCAAAAAAGTACAAACAACAAAAACCTACACCCGGTAACACGTAGCCATGGCGTAGCTTCGTAGCACAGCTACGAGCGTAGAGTGCTCGTAGACATTGCATCGTAGGCACTAGAAGACGCGGGTTCAAATCCCGCTGGCTGCTTAAATTTTAGGGACTATAATTTTATATACTTTAAATGAGGTTTACACTTTAAAAATCAATTCCTTGACTTTTAGCCCTTGTTCTAAGAGATCTTGACTGATGATCTCTTTTCGCTTTCTTCTTTATCCAATTTAATTAGTTTTTTTTTCTATGTAAACGAATGACGTGACGTGCTAGTGCTTCGCCTGGTGTTAAGCGTCACGGCCGCCCATAACAGATTGCAGTGTCACTCGGAACTCTAAATGAAAGTTTTGCGTGACAATGCGCACTGCTCACGTCATCCTGAGACATCACAGTCTAGAAAAGTTTTCTAGACTGTGAGATCAGTTCATAAGTCACATTTGCCCAGTAATTTCACTAGCTACAATGCCCTTTAAACCGGAACACAGTAGTGCTTGCACACTACTGCTTGGCAGCAGGATAACTAGCAAAGTGGTGGTATCTACCTAGACGAACTTTGCAGAAAAATCCTACCACCTAGTAACTCTTAATTTCGAGTATTCTTTAGATATCAGATAGATAATAAAATCTTCCACGAACGTTAACGCAAGAAATAATATCCTTCCAGAACAATCCGTTCGCCTTCCTTCGTAGGATCTCGCTCAGAATTTAAATGTGCTGCCCGGGACTACTCCGAGGAATAATTCATGCTGACCATCTGCCACCTTTTAGGGACGCGGCCGTACGCACGTGCTTAGTTGAAGAAAACTTTATAATAGATTTGTGTTTTAAAATAGTTGTGAAAATTGCGAACTGAACGTTTTTCATCCCCCCTTTTCGAAAAGAGTCAGAGTTCCTCGATAAGTGTGTCTATAATGGATCATTTAGACGTACTTAATGACAGTGACAAAATAACTTTTCTGGGGGATGAAAAGCGGAGTGAGTGTGTGCCACAAGGTACCAAAGTTATTTAACCTCGACTAATACTTTCAATCCCTTGCTACGCTTAGGATTCTACTCTAGAATCCTTCGCTTCGCTCTGGATTCAAACATTCGCTCTCGCCCCAAATACGTTATTTCGTTCCCTTGTGACACAATATTCTAGGTGGAATGTTTCACTAGCGCGGCAAATTCAAACTTTCTTGCGTTTTTTTTTTCAATAATAGCTTAATTACTCAACGTTATTACATGAACACTAATTTTGCACAATTAAATAGAATGTATCAATAAATTACAATTAAAAGTATCACCTAGATATCATTAGTTTACCGACAAATGGCAATAGACTGATAAGCCAAGAAAAAACTAGTTTATTGCCATTTGTTGCTAAACCAATGATATTTAGGCAATACTTTAATCGTAATTTGATTACACATTCTATTTCTTTGCATTAAATCAGTTTTCATGTAATCACATTGTGTCATGTGACTTTCACAGATGATGTACTTCTGTTGGCGCTATAACAACAAACACTAAAACACAGAATAAAATAAATATTTAAGGGGGCTCCCATACAACAACGTGATTTTTTTGCTCGTTTTTATAGATAGTGGTACGGAACCCTTCGTGCGCGAGTCCGACTCGCACTTGGCCGGTTATTTGTATACACTACTATAACTAAAAGCTTCAAAAGAATAAATAACTTTTTCTAATCAACTTTCAAGTACAAAGAACTCGCCCTTACAGCAACCACGTTGTAAAATTCAGTGTAAATTGCATGCAATAACGGTGAACTCCTGGACGCAAGCAATATTCGAATTAACTCCGATAATCCAAGTCTAATTGTTCCCAGTACTTCGCTCTGTAATGGCACTAGCAATTATTGGTTCGATATGGGTTAGGAATATTTAGATAGGGCATATAATAAATAAAACTTGGGGTTAGGTTGAGGAGACCCGTAATTGAACTCAAGTCTCCGATGTAACTCTTAGAATTAGCAAGGGCAGGCCACATCGCTCGTAGAACTGGACAACCGATGGAAAGAAAGGTTTTCGTGACCACAAGCTGGAAGACGCAGCGTAGGCCACCCCCTACTAGGTAGACTGATGATGAACTGCGGGGAGGGTTTGGAAGCAGGAGGCAAACAGCCACTCAAAGTGGTACTCTGTGGGGGAGGCCTATATTCAGCAGAGGACATCTTCAGGCATTAGCCATTAGATCATTAGATCATTTGATAATGATGATGATGATAATGATTAGGAAAGTAACAGATATACAAAACTGAATTGCCCGCTCTACCATTCCTTCAGGCACAGATAATATAATACTATACTAGTACTTCAGCAAAGCGATTCAAACTAGATCCATATCATCCAAGAACGAACCATTAAGTTACTAACCTTGCCTCTAAGGGGAAGATTATACAGTTGATTAACACTTAAGCTTGTGTGCGTAACTCCATCACTTATACACAGAATACTGATCAAAAGAGCACGCGGAATAGTTGACAAGGGCAGATCTTGATTGTCTTCTATTTTTGTATCTAATTAAATAAAAAAATAAAATAAATATGTGTGGACATTTCACACAACGCCATCTAGCCCCAAACTAAGTAGCTTGTACTATGGGAACCAGATAACTGATAGAAATTACTTAGATACTTTTTTGTTTGTAAATAACTAAATACATACATAGAATACACTATAACACCCAGACATAGAACAAACATCGATGTTCATCACACAAATGTTTGTCTCGGGTGGGAATCGAACCCAAAACCTATAGTTCAGAAGGCAGAGCTACTACCAATTGAGCTAACCGGCCAACGGAGAAACAGATAATGTTTTTAATTTGTATCTGCGTCTGTTTGTGTCACAGAGCAAAAAAAAACTCGCACCCGATAGAGACGCCTTTTAACACTTTTCACACAATTCACTCTTGTCATTTTTAAAATAGAATCTTATGTTTTATCTACGCATATGACAAGAAATGAATCCAGTCTTGTTAATAACATTTAAGGGGGAACGTTTCCTCAGCTCGGCAAATTCAAATTTTCATGCATTCTTTTGCCGATAATAGCCTAATTACTCAACGTGATTAAATGAAAACTAAATTTGCGAAAATAAATAGAATGTATCAACAAATTACAATTAAAAGTATCTCCTAGATATCAATGGTTTAGCGACAAATGGCTATAAACAATTTTCTTCTTAGTTTTTCAGTCTATTGCCATTTGTCGCTAAACCAATTATAAATAGATGATACTTTTAATTGTAATTTATTGATACAGTATATTTATTTGCGCAAAATTTGTTTTCATGTAATCACGTTGAGTAATTAAGCTATTATTGGCAAAAGAACGCAAGAAAATTTGAATTTGCCGCCCTAGTGTATCGTGATATGCGTGACACGCTTGAATTGTATGGAAGTTGTTGAGCAAGTCGTCTCTTTCGTTCGATTCCGTGGGTTTATCGACAGTTTGGGTGACTTATACCTAACTAACGGTAAGAACTTGTACCAGGAGCTTATTCAGCACTTCGCCATACAAGTATATGAGAGTGCTTTCATACACTGAATAAACTTCGGTATAAATAATAATGATATTTTTGTGTTCATTCATAAATATTTATCAGAGCTTGTACTGCTCATTGAGTAGCCCTTTCAGCTCAGTGAACCAACCTTGTAGCGAGTACGAAGGCTATTCAAGATCGGCTCGGATGATTAAATTTATGGTTAGGGCTATTCTTATTATTCTGTTAACTACAACAAAAAATACTTCTTTTAGATCATGGACCTAATATAATACGTGTGGATGGGCTAGTCGTTCACCTAGTGTTTAAGCGTCACCATAAAAGATCTGTGTCACTCAGAACTCTAAATTAATGTATCGCGTTTCACTGACGCACGTCATCTTGAGACATCGCACAGTCTAGTTATAGATCATAAAGTCTCATTTGCTCAGTACTAGCTATAATGCCCTTCAAACCAAAACACAATAGTGCTTGCACACTACTGCTTGGCGGCATAATGGCAAAGCGGTGGTACCTACCTAGACGAACTTTGCAGGAAAGTTCTACCAGCATCTAGTTTAAGAGCATTCTTTTGAATTGTGTTCGTGTTTCAAATAAAGGGAAACATTACATTAAAATATATATATCTCCTTACCTATTCTTTCTCTAATGCACCTATTTGAATAGCGTTAATTTTATCAGTTTTCATCACACATACTCGTAAAATGGCTATTATTATACAGTAACCCAAAATATTACGCACGCGTGCTGTTTTCTATACATTACCGCACTAGTGTCGTATGATGATATCCTGATTAAGTTAAGTTTGTATCTATATATTTGTGTATATAATAAGAGCCACTTTACAAGCAACTGTGTTGAAAATCATATATTTACTTATAAATCAGAAAAAAAAAACACGAATTCAGATAGTATGGCAATATTTAAAAATAAATTGTTTAACTTTTTAGTGACGAGAGCCTATTATACAATTAACGAATATTTAACTGACAAAAAAATTTAATTACAATACATATAATTTTGGGGATATTTGATTATTATTAATGACTTTATATTTTGTTTTACTTGACATTTTTATGTAGATAGTGTAATAGAACCCTTATATTGCTCCTTTAATCCATTACATTACATTAATAATAAATTACCAAATATACTAAATTAATCTGAAGACGCTAAAAAGGTTATCAATGTTGGTTGACTATTTTGGACTACCTATTTTAATGTTTATGGCCTTGTGAATCGTCTCCTACAAATGGTAGAACCGTACGTTGTGATAATGTAGTAATCCAAATCCTTTTAAAGTAATGAGACAATACCTAACTAACATCTAACCTATTCAAAAATATTAAATTAATTTAAAATATTCATCGTCCTACAAATAATTGCAATTTAATCCCCTGATGAACACTATTCCTATAGTCCGAATAACCGAACTGAAATTTCCACATAAAATCATATTATGCATCAATCATTATACCAATTATTATATTTCCTACTATATTTTCGAAAGGTTTCAATTGTAGGAATGAATAATCTTTTCCTGCAAAAAATTGAACATTATAGTTCCTAGTCATAAACAAAACTGAAAGTAAATTAAAGCTTCATGACGAACGTATGTTGAAATTAACAAGACAAGAAAGTGAAACATAGGTAAAACGTAAGTAAGTATATTGCTAACTGAGTTTGAGTTTGTTATATAGCAAAGTCATAGTAAACTCTATTTGTTTATCATAACTCTGGCATAGGAGCCCCGCCACCGCTCCAATGCTGTGGATCTCGACTACCTGGCTGGTTAACCCTCCACTATTTAGTGCTTGAAATTTCCCACACGGAGGTACCGTGTGTGAAATTCCCCCACACTAAGAGAAATTTGATTTTACTAAATTTTGTTCTATTTATCCCAAGTCAGTACGTCAGGTACCCCATCTACCTATTCTTATCTACTTATCTAGTTTGGACTCCAAAAGGTGCAAGGGACAAGAGGACATTATTTTTTTCCAAATCCTAACAAAATAGACATCACCTTAGTTAATTGTGAGTCTATCTAATACGTACTACATTCGGTATATGACAGACTCTAAAAATAGCTCAACTTTCAAATCTCCTAGTTTTCGTCTAAAGATTATCAATATTATCGTAGATTCTATATCAACAGCATGCAGTGGACTAAACAGTAGTATTCATTTAACTATAAATATTTATTCGAATTCAATGATCTGTTTAGTGATATTCAGGTTGTCTCTATTTTCCAGAACTTGTATTGAAAAGTAATCTAAAACCCGTTTATATAATTTAGGTATTATGTTTCATTATTATGAAATACGATAAGGACATGTTTCCTTCAAATAATATTATAGATTTTTGATGCTATTTCCTAACAACAAGATATTCTCATTCGAATCTTTAAATTAGCTACCCCTATCCGTTTGGTAAGGAGATCACTAACAGGTACTGCTGTGCTTGACCCAAGACACGAAGGACAATTTCTTATCACTAGTACATTAAATGTTTTTATAGAATAAAAGGTAAAACTCTTATTGAAAAGTCAATAATATAATAATAATAATATAAACAAACACGAACAACCCTAAACTATGAATAAATTCCCGGTAGTTATTTAACTATTGTACAAGCATTACCTATTTCGTACTAGAGTGAAACTTAATTACGATTTTATTTATGTTACTCGCAAATGATTTCAAACAGAGAATATTTTCCCAATAGTTATGTAAGTATAAAGAATAAATTCCCAGTCGTTACTGATTCCCGGTAGTTCCTTAACTATCGTTCAAGTATTACCTATTTCGCAACTAGAAAACAAAACGTTCGTTTCCTTGTAGGAATATGATCCCTCCAACTCTGCTAAGTAAAATTCCGCCTAGAATCCGCTAAGAAAATACCTATCTTTTTATGCATATTGTGATAACCGTGTAGGAATAGAACCTTTCTCATATCCTCCGTAGAACATCGCAAAACCAGCTAAAGAAATACCTTCCTATACCACAGAATAGATATATAGTACAACGTACTTTTACCACAAAATAGATTTATAGAATTACGTATTTATACTAATATGATCCGCAACATTAACGACAATAATTTTTCAGTTGAGACTAAGTCACGAAAACTAATGTGATGAATCGTATTCAAACACATTCCCCTTTCTATCTCTACTGTAGTTTCACAAAAGTTTGTGCCAGCTATAGAAAATACCTACTTATACCTATGCAGCGTTGCTCTCTGCACACTAAAACCCTCTGTAATCATCGAGACTTCCGTCAAAAGCAGGGTCCCCGATAAACTTGCCCTACAATAAACACCCACAGCTTCAACCTACGAGAAAACTTGAATTATATTTTTATAATTTTGATAATTTAAAAACTTTAATTGGCGATTTGATTCTGCATCCAAAAAATCTGCCAAAAGTTTTAACTTGAACTTACCAGAATCAAAATGTGCTGATGCATAATCTGCCCATCTACAGCGCAGAAGAGGAGTTAGCTTTCCTAAAATAGCATTCTGGGCAGCTCCTGGGCGGCACCGTGTAAAGCGGCGCTGAGCCTGGCCAGGTTTTCTTCCGGGGTAAAGCCTGCCTCCGACCGTAAAAAGGCCTTCTTGAAGGAAAGCTAGCCAGAGACGTGACCATCAAAGAAAAGGAAGGACACCGACCTGCTTTCTGCTCCCCAGGTCCGCGATGACTTTCGCCAGCCTAATAAAGAGTCTTGTGTCTCTACATTGTTTACTTTATTTGTGTTATCATAATAACAATTAGGCGTAGGATTAATGTTGTGTGTGCCTAATCTGAATGAGTGTGCAGTGTTTCCTTGTGTGACGGGCTGTAGGCAGGGTTGTATGCAATAGTCACCGCCCGGCGACGAACATGCGCGACTCGGTGAAACGGCACCATGCTGGAGTGGGAGCTCCGCGACAGCTGCGTTGCAAGCTCCATCGAGGTTTCGTCCGTCGTTATTAATTCTGAAATCGAAAGTGCGATTATTATATTGTTCTCCAAGATTGTTACCACAATCTACTAACCACTTTCGCGTCATAGAGCTCCTTTCGGACGCTGCGGTAACAATAGCGGCCAGCTCCGCTTGCAGTTCTAGGTCAGCGGCCCTCTTCTCCGCTTGAAGAGCTAGGTCAGCGGTCTTCTTTTCTTGCTCTGCGACCTGATGAGCATGCCTAGCCACAGCTGCAAGCTTGTGGGCCTTAGCGGATGCTTGTGATGAAGCAACCGAGTGCGTTTTTAATATAGGCGTTGGCGTTGGTGATGAGACGGGTAAAGGTAACAGCATAGTGTCCTGCAAGAGAGCCTCGTCGTTTTGATTAGCAAGCGTGTCGCCTGACGACGTTGCTGGTAGTATAGAAGCGCTTACCTCAATCCGTTTTGTTTTCCGCGTGATGGACCTGAGAGTTGGCATCGTGAACGCCGAAAGCTGCCACCAATGTTGAGGATGAGCAGGATCAGTAAATTAGCACCCAAAAAACCCAAAATATAGAAAAAGCGCACATCAAATCTTGCAAGCTTACTCGAATCCGCGTGAATTCCCAGATAACAAAATCCTATTACCTATCAAAAACACTTTAAAAGTAGAAGGGTAGAAAAGTAAAACTAAATATAAAGAAGGTTTGATTTCTTTTACTGTTACCTTATTTTACCACGGATAACCGCTTTTACACCTATCTCTACATTTTCTCTATCAGTTAATGCGGTGCCAACGACTATTTCCTTTATTTTTGGACTATTCTTTGTGCATAAAATGCTTCAATGAAATTATTTCAGTATTTTTATAATTTAGGTAAAATTTATAATATTTGTGACGTCACGAGACAGCCTGGGTCGTTACAATAGGTGCTTAAAGATAGTGTTTTTATTATTTTATTTTTTGGTTCTTAGTTGTGATTGTTTAAATGTTATTTACTTGACACTTGCCATATTTTATGTTTTAAATATTTTTTGCATGCCATTTCGGTAGAATGTGGAGAGCTTAATTATTGTTATTTATCATCTTTGTATGTACCCATGTTCAGGCAAATAAATTGAATTGATTGATTGATTGATTGAAATAATTAAATCCAGATTTAGGAAATGATTGCATCCTTTTTCTAGGATTAGCAATACCACAGAAACCCTACCAATATGCGATGCGTGTGTCAAGAAGCGTGAGCACGTAACATGTACCCTAAAGCAAGATTCAAGTATCTAGTAATATTTTATAACACAGCCACAAGCTTCTGACCCCTTTAAACTTAAAAGTGCTTAAGGAAAATGATGTTAATAGTGTTAATAATAAAAATACAGGTACCCATGTTAAATATTCATCGAAACCCTAAGCCGGAGAGGTCCGGCTGGCCTGAATCGAAAACGAAATGAAAGTTTCCCGACGAACCTTTCAGATTGATTTACTGACCTTAAGCCCTTGGAATTCGTTGAAATTGCTCTAACCAAATTATTTATATACCTGCGTACTATGAGTATTGTTGATTTGTAGCTAGTAATGTTTATTAGATTTACAGAAAATAGAAAAAGAAATGAATAACCCTTTAGAGATTTATTTGAATTAGTTGGCTTAGAAAAAGGTTTATTATTATGCTAAAAGAAAATTAAAAATGTAAAAATTATATTTGACTCATGATTTAATTATAACACTTTATTAGGAAAAGAAAGAAATAATAAATATACAGAAAGACAGAAAGAAAAAATTGATCCCCAAAAATGTTACGGTTCTACTACTACTACTACGGTGGTACTACCGGCAGAGAAAAAATAAATGATAAATATTTGTGGACATTATAAACAGCGCCATCTAGTCCCAGACTAAGCTTGTACTGTGAAGATATCATCCTCCTTCATCATCATTCCAGCTATCCACCTGCTTTCGTAGTATTCGCACCAAACATTGGCCATTCACAATTTAGATTTGAATTCAAGTTTAGAACAATAGTCGCATCCTTTTCATTTTTCACACATTTTTGTCATTCTACCGATAGACGCCAAGGGGAAAAGTACTTCCCTCGCAGTTGCAGAGCACTAAATTTTAATATATTTTTACTTAATTAACAGCTTAAAGCGTCATTATCATCATAAAAACTATACCAATTAACTGTTCTAAAAGTTTAAGTTGGAACAAGTTGTTTTATATACCCTTCCGGCCTTAACTTATAAATTGTACGTTACATTTGCAAGAATAAACTCCCGTTCCCGAAGCCTACAGTTTCATTACCACCACTTCCCGAATTTTCCCACTACATAATCGTGTTCCCGTGAGTGTCCAGGTCCACCCCTTACTGAGCTACCGGGAACAAGGGTAGGGAGGACTTCCGGGACAGTACTATGGGAACCAGATAACTGATAGAATGCTTAGATACTTTTTTTGTTTTGTAAATACATAGAATACAATATTAACACCCAGACACAGAACAAATACCTATGTACATCACACAGAAGTTTGTCCTAGGCGGGAATCGAACCCATAAGCTAGAGTTCAGAAGGAAGGGCTAATACCAACTGAGCTATCAGACGAGTCAAAAATATCCCAGAAGCTTCGTCATGGAATAAACGAATGGAACTATGGGAATGGATCAACTCATTAGCGTCTATGTTTTCGGGAAAATATAATCTCGGAGTTTTCAAGGCAAGAGTGAACCGGTACCTTCTAGGCAAGCATGTTCTATTGTCGACCACGTCGCCACTTACCATCAGGTCAGACAGGGGTCAAATGTATGCCTATCAAATATAAAAAGCCGCAAATATCTTGGGAAAAAACTTGCATATAGACTTAACCACCTCAAAAGTACGTATCTTCTACCAATGTGTGGTGGTTCCCGCTTAGATAACGTCGGGTGGGTCATTTGGTCGTCTCTATTCTAAGCAGTAATCTAAAATTTTAAATAACACATGCACATTTTGCGTAAATCCCTCACATTACCGCAAACTAAGTAGATACTGACGCTGCCTAGGCAATATTGCGCTGAGCTGTTTGGGCAATATCCAAACATAACAACTCAGTGCGATACGGTATAGGAATGGCTAGGCTAGCTATAAGGAAAATGCATGAAGGTTTAACACTGCATTATAACATCGAATGAAGGATCTATTAAACATTGTGTCTGGGTGTTCTGGGAACATTGTCCTCGTATTCCTGGGTCCTTAGATACAGGGAATCCTGGTTAGGGTCCAGGATCTATGTATGAGATCGTTGGGCGTTATTTATTTATTTCATCTGATTTACACCGGATTTCAGTGACATAAAAATCTTATGAAACCTATTTCTGTATTTATTAGCGAGTTTGATCACTTTTCGTATAGCGGAGAAATCTTTCGTGCTAGGTGCTCAGCAGAGTATCTTTATAATTTGCGATCACAGCGATAAAGATCCGATAACTTATGTAAGCTATTTAGTTGATGGACCATTAGGAAACGTAAATAGAGGAAAAAGGACTTCGAATCATGAGGCGTGACCATAAATGGCTCAAATGACAGTCGATTCGTGGATTAATGTGCCATTCATAGCCATTTAGCCAGTGAAGTGTGATACCTACACATTTAGCACTAAAATGGGGCTCATTTCGATTTACTCCAAAATTGACACGCAAAAAACATATTTTGAAAATATTAATACTATAAAAGGATGACGCAGCGTAGGCCGGCCCTCCATTAGGAGGCCAGCAGCGGCTCAAAGTGACGCTCTCTGGGGGAGGCCTATGTTCAGCAGTGGAAGTCTTCAGGCTGTTGATGATGAAATTCACAACTTAATATTTTTTTCACACATTCTATTCTCTTCGTTTTACCTTTATTTTTTAGGTATGCTTATTTGGTGTAGGATAATTTAAATATTCATCAGGTGAGACTGCGGCCACAGCAGGCCTATTATTCAGTTATAAAAAAAACAACTAAAGAAAGTATACCTTATAGCTGTCATCACACAGCATCAGCCTTTATGCGCATGCTGCTGAGCATAATATGATTGAACCCATTAAGGGTTTACCATAATCACCATGCCTAGCAGCCGTCTTGGTGATCGCAATAGATTATAATCCATACCGACAAGAAAGCCCAGTGTTCATTGTCTAGATATTCGCTTAGACGGCTTTTACAGTATCCCGCGGGAAGAGATGGGGTGGTTCTATTCTTACGCGGGTACCATTACAGCTTTATGGTAGCTAACAAAATAAATAAATAAATGACAGCAGCTGGGCATAAAGATTTTATATTTCGAAGATGTCTTATTATGGCGTAGAAAGGTTTAAATCCCTGAGAGGGTAAAATGGGGTGTTACATTTAAATTAAGTATTTGGTTATTCCAGTATTTACTTTCCAATGCATGACTTGAGTCATCCCAGTAGTACCGTAAACACAACCATCCTCTCTGAAGGCTCTTCAACTTTTGTTCAAATAAAATAAATGAACCGTAAAGGCTCAGTCATAATGGCGCCCACGCGACAATGCTGCAAACAAATGCGACTGTAACTGACTGACATACAACGTACTGTTTCTTTGGCAAAAGGATGTATTAAGTTTATTTGGAAAGTCAATCATTGAAAGTCAAAATTCAGGGTCCAAAGTCGTGAAATATTGAATACGGGAACGTGGAGGAAACTATGAGTCGATTTTAATATGTAAACAAAAAATTGTTGATTGTAAACGCAATGATAAGACTAACAGTAGGTTAAACAAATAGATACCCGAGATTATTAATACAACTTTAAAAATACGTAATATAACAATCATTGAAAGAGAAAAAGAGTCTTTATACTAAAAAACAGGTGTATGCTCTGAAGAATTATTTGATCTTTTTTTTATTGTTGATAGGCAAAGCATTTGACCACTGTCTCACCTGATGAAAAGTGATGACGCAGTTTACGATGGTGCATGCTTGCCTAGAAGATACCTGTTCACTCTCGACTTGAAGACACCCAGATCATAGTTAGCTAGAAACAAGGACGCTGGCAAGGTGTTCCACTCTAGTACTCATTGGCTGTTCGCACTATAAAGTGTATAGCAAAACGCTTAGTGCGGGTTGATGGAATTTCAACCATATATGGGTGCCGTATTTTTGTGCGTCTAACACCGACATCGCGTTTCTACCATCGCACCTCTCGCCGCTGTGTAAAAGCTCATTCCCACATTATTGACTCACGGAAGTCACACACGACTCGGTTTATGCGCACTTCCTTACCGTACATCTGTAAGATGTGGAATTAGCTTGCACCAGCGGCCTTTCCGCAGAGCTACAACATGCAGCAATTTAAAAGAAGGGTCAAAAGTGTTTTATCACAGGGTAAGCAACGCATCAGTGGCATGTCTTGTGTTACAAGTGTCCATAGGCTACGTTGACCTCTTCCCATCAGGAGAGCCGTATGCTTGTTTGCATTAAAAAAATGAAAAAAACGGAAAACTTACCTTTGAAAATAAAATTGAGCTGGTCAATCTGCTTCCTGTATATACGCCTAGATTTTTGCTGATGCGACATTTCGGAGCGCAACAGGCTAAGTCGCATATTTAAGCTGTAACGTGATGATGTGTATAGACCCTTACCAGAGCCAGACGACCCCTATAACCACCAAAACCGTTGTAGCACATCGCTAACGGCTTTTTAACAATGCGGGTTAAATGAAAACATAACATTTTGAAATAAATTAATATACTTAATTAAGTTTGAATTAACTGTATTAGGGTTTTGAATTATATAGAATTTGGTGTTGATTTTCAGAACTATCAAGCTATGTAAATTTTACATTTTACTACGAAGTATATTCAAATTAATTTCAATGTCAAAAACATTCAATATGTTATTCCAGTAGGAGAACCTGAATTGAAATATTTATCTTTGACGTTTGTAACAGTTTATTATAATAAGAAAACAATTGAATTACGAACCTAGTCATATTTGAGTCAGTTGAAAATAGCTGGGAAGCAAGTGAGCTTATTCATAAAAAAACCTGATACCTACGCATTTGCAACCTGATAAAAAAAAGAAATTATGATGAGTATAATATTTCTGCCCATCTATAAATTCTGAAACCTACTAACCACTTGTTTATACTTTAAGAAAGAAAAAAAACTACATAAAAAGCATAGATTAAAAAAATCTAGGTTTATGATAAAAACAACCTCTATACTTTAATAAAAGACGTTTAAAATACAAATAAAACCATCATCGACATCACAACACAATGGCACGTACCCGAAACAACGTAGGTATTCAAATTACTGCCCGAGCCAAGATGGCCGCCGGAAGTGCCGCTCTGGATCCTTCATTTCCGGTCTGCCGTTGCCCTGAGCTATTCGCTGCTTGGAATGCTATCATCTCAATGTAGGTACGTCAATTTATAGTTATTTGGATTGCAAAGTGTTACTCGATTTCAAAAGGTCACCTAAAAGGTCTCTTTTACATTTAGGTAACAAAATAGGAATTGTTTTTGGTCTGATTTTTATTTTGTAGGATAACAGATATAAATCAGAATTCTATTGACGTTTCCTATTGAAATAAAATTGATGTTTGATCGATGGATAAGATAAGATAAATATTTATTGAACACCGTACAGACACAGTATATAAATAGGTACAAATCACTAAACCACTTTGAGTGGCTGCTCGCCTCCTGCATCCATCGGCTCCCCGCAGTTTTCGCCAGATAGTCGGTCCACCTAGTAGGGGGCCGGCCTACGCTCTGTCTTCCGGTTCGTGGTCAACACTCGAGAACCTTTCTTCCCATCGGTTGTCAGTTCTACGTCGTAACAAAAATCAATCGATGCTCTTATAAGAACGCCTCACATAAAATCCCCGTATCAATGAACGCCATCTCTATGCTCCCAACTCTTATTTGCACTCTAGGGACGTAATGCAATACTATATCACTCTATATATATACATATTTATACATAAGTGTTTCCCCATCCACCTTTAAGCGACCCCAAAATGGCGTAGCGGTAAATACCGAGTTCAATCAGACGCGATTGACCTCACGTGTTTCAATATTTGCGGGGCGGCATCACGCACTGTGACGTCATCAGTAAATGATGACCTAACGCACACAACGATGTGCCTTTACAAGATATTAGGGTTCCGTGCCCAAAATGTAAAAATGGGAGCCTATACTAAGCCTCCGGTTCAAAAACAAAAAGCTAGGTGGTCCTCATACAAGGAACGTGTTTTGATAACGATTTTCTGGGTTTTTCGTATCTCGAAAATGGTAAGTACTTAACACATTAAAGTCTCAAAACTTTGTATAACTATAGTTTATACTCTGTATTTTAACAAACAAATCCTGAAAATTGGTCAAGGCTTACGATATTGGTATTCAGCAACTGTTCAATTTCAGGAGCGTGTCTGCATGCAACCTGTATAAGTGTGTACGGAACTCTAGGTGCCCGAGTCCAACTCGCACTTGACCGGTTTTTATATTTTATTTTTAACCTAAGAAAGTTTTCTATGACCATCCAGGCAATGGGCATGCCCATTCCTTGGATGTTCAGCATTCTCCTCGGTACATTAAATCATCTACGATCACCAAGCCGCCTAGCGCCTGCTAAGCGTGGTGACTATGGCAAAGCCCGTATGATAAGCCTTCAAAGTGGCGTTTTACTTTGGAGGCTTATGTCCAGCAGTGGACGTCTTCCAGATGTTGATGTGTGGTGATCCAGCTGGATTTGGCTTTCAAGGTTCTTTCCGTGACGAGATTATGCCACAGTGTTAGGGGGCTCTAGTGTGATCGATCAGCTTCCGTATTGTGTAACTCAATCGTAATCGATGAATGGGCTTCATTTAGTAATTTCCGGTTGTGTAAAATCCTCATCCATCGGTGTTATGGTCGCTTAGGCGGAGAACTGAATAGACAAAATATTGATTAACTATGATAATAAGAAATAGTGAAAAAATACTAATGGATGGAGATGTTACACAATGCCAATATGCCGGAAATGATGAAATGAAGCCCATTCATCGATTACGATTGGCTTAGCCCCGCTCTGATCGTAACAGGTACAGGGCTGAGGCGTAACAGAGCGCCCCGATCTAGGTCCGTGAGAGATCTCGGGCTCTCTGCGCACTGAGGCAGGATTAGCAATAGGAACTATTGGTGCGAGAGCCCACAGCAAAAAAACCTACGTCATCGAGTACCCAGATAAGCTATCTTTAGAACGTTAACCGACACTTAAACATGTAAAAAAAACAGGTCTGCCAGTTCCGATCCTGCCGGGTCATGGAAATAATCCACCTCCACCAACTTCAAATGCCTTGAATACTAAGTTTCGCCAAGTTTAGACCTGGCAGACCTTTTAATATAAAATATATAAAATATATATATGTTATATTTATATTTTTATTTTTTTTATTTTTTTTATTTTTTTATTTTTTTTTATTTATTTATTTATTTATTTATTTTTCTTTCTTTCTTTCTTTCTTAATCTATTATCAGGGTCACCTTGGCTATTATTAGGGGTAAGTTTCATCGGGGTATTCGCTGAGGTAGGTAAAGGGTGTGACGGGCACATTCTTAGGGGTCTGCCAGGTACTTTCGGCAGGGTGCGCAATGGCAGCCAAATTTTTTTTTACATAACTAATCAATGGTTAACTGTTTCCAGAACTTTCTTTCGGGCAAATTTTGACATAAAAAATGTCGAAAAATTTCAATTATTTCCATGACCCGGCAGGATCGGAACTGGCAGACCTGATTTTTTTTACATATTTAGATGTCGGTTAACGATCTAAACATAGCCTATTGGGGTACTCGATGGCGTAGGTATTTGTGCAGTGGGCTCTCGCACCATATATTCTATCCTAATGTATACGGTATGTTTCCGTCTGTTGCACCAATATGTTTCCTTAGAGGGACAGATCGAAATAAAAAGTTTTATCTATTCCACGTTTAACTACATAGGGACAGATAAAACTTTTGTGCCGTCTGTCCCCGACAGAGTGGTGGGAGAGATGATAATTTTATTATAATCTACATAATACAGGTACTAGATACTATTTTACTACCTGTATGTACACTGTTTTGTTAAGGCAATGTGTCTCGTATAGGCGTACCTTTAGAATAATAGACTACGGCAGATACTTCACAAACATATTTGTGTAGGACGATATGATTACTATCTTGGTAAACAACATCTGGACCTAATTGTCCTAGATTTAGATTCCAATCAGAAGAGGCGGGTAAATAGGTGTGATGTGTTGCTTAGATATAGACTATTTAGTTGTGATATTTGTATAAATATTTGTAGTAACTACGCGTCTACGTTAGCTTTTATATTAAAGCAAACAGCTAAGTTGGTGGTGAGATCAATTTTCTATATGAGAGTTGTGGGTTCGAATCAAATACAAGAAGCTTGCTTCGGTGAAGGAAAACGTAGTGATGATTCCATAATGGTGGAGGGCATTTTCTGATAGTAGCCAGTTATTTTCTGGCTAGCTATCAGTTATGATAATCAAATGTCAAGCGTTGCGGTGCCAACTGTCCAAGCGTAGCGCCTGCGTCCAGCACTAAACCTAGACTAGTAGAGTGGGCTAATGACGGATTATCGTCAGCGGTTTGTTTTAATTAACCTTTCATTACAAAGGTTTTATTAATAATAAAAAAGAAAGCGTGGAAGCAATAATTGTTCTTTCTTCAAACAAAAAATCTAAATTAACAATCAGAACAATTTGGAAAAACATAATATTATACGTGAGATGAAAATGCTTGGGGGTAATCGAAAAACAAAGAAACATGTAACCTGTTAGTTTAATGTACTTATCGTATTTGTTAAAAAAAGGAACATAAGGAACAAGTAATATATTATAACGTATGAATTTCTAAAAGCTTTATTTATTAGAAAACGTAAACAAAGCGTAGAAAAATACTTCAAAAACTTTTCATCCCAAAACTTTTTTTTTCATTTTGCTATCATTAAAAGTTTAAACTACAAAATATAGCTTACGTAATTATAATAAATTTTCTATCCTATCTCTCGTTTTCATTTTTAGACTTACTATCATTTAGAACGCTATCGATGATATCATCGTCGCTTTTTGGAACATTTTCTTCTACGTCTACTAATCCACTTGGGTTTTCTATAATTTCATCAATCATTCTATCATCAGAGCTTTGTATACTATTTTCATTGATTTGTTCTTTGCTTTTGACTACATGATTATTATTGTTGTCCAGTTCGAAGTTTGAAACTGAACCTTGATCGGAATCTTTTCGTTTCGAATTTTCTATACCATTTTCTTGATTGAAGTTTTCTATCGGTAGTTCTACCTTTTTAGCATCACTTTCAACATTTTCCATTTTGTTTTCGCCATTTTCTCCTGAGTTTTCATTATTTTTGTCCATAGTTTTGTCTTCTAACCTTTCATTTCCATCTTGGTTAATATCTTGTTCATCATCTTTAGATTGCTCCTCTTCGACCTCTTCTTGAACTTCTTCTTCTTCTTCTTCAATTTCTTCAAATTGTTTTTCACCATTTGGAGTCTTTTGTTCTGCGTTTTCTTTTACTTTATTTTCTCTAGTGTCTTTGGGAGAATCCATTTTATTTTTGTTTCTTTTAATTTGTTCAACATTATCAACAGGAGTGAAGTACTGTAGTTTTTGAGAAGGTAGTTCCGGAAACTTGTCTCTGAAAGAGATAAAATACCTAATGAACATTACTTTAGTTATCCGGTGGTCATATTTAAATGTATTCATTGTTATCATAGAATCTTTATACTCAAATAATATACAATTTCACTCATTATATAGAAGCTGCTCCAGCTCATTTATTCCAAAAATTACTATTGCAGAATTTTATCTTAGAATATCTTCAATTTTTGGGTTTTTGAGATCCATTGATATACAAGAAAGTATTTCTTCCATTGCAAATAATATAAGAGCCTGTTTATATATTACTACTACACTATCCTTTAGCGTCATTACAAGACGCATTTTTAGGTTTTTAAGACTAAGTTTTTATTAACATAAATATCAATATTTTTTTTTATTTTATTTCGTACGTTACTAACTAGAATCTTATCTGTTTTGTTCTTGTTCATATTTTTCTTACCTATGTTTATTTTCGTATTTACTAGGTACCATGAAGCAATTCGATTCTCTGTAAATGATCCACTTCCTCCTAACCCAAGGCCACGGAAGCTCTTGACAACGACTCTGAAAGTAAAATAATTATCATGAAAATGATACAAACATGCTATTTTTGTGAATAGATTTGTGCGAAAAATACTCCGGTGGGATTTGTTGACCTCGGTCTTGGTCTGTTTGGTAGATTTGGAAATCGGAACAGCTATTGCTGGGTAAAATGTTTATCTTACAGCATCATCATCAGTGGCCTTTTCTTTCCTGCTCGTGTAGGCAAGTGGTCAGGCATGCACAATTTTAGGTCACTTAAAGACTTTTTGGCTTAATAATTGTTTTCTTACGACCACAGTCAAGACCTGCAGCTTAACGTGCCTTCAAAGCACGGTAACAATCACGGCAGTAAATACCATTTCTTGTTAATGGTCACTTATCTAATTAGTGACCACAGTGAACGTTGGGAGCGAAATTATGACAGGCGGTCGACTAGTTACTGAACACGAGCGACCGGGGAATACGTACACGTTTTGGTTTTGGGGACTTTCAAATCAATAAATTGTTAGTTCTATGTTGGGGAAATTAATTGTTTTGTTTTACGCCAGCCTGGTGCAAGATTGGACGTCAGGCAGTCTAATAAATTAGTTTTTTTATCTGGGTCGTGACATAAGTAAGTATACATAGCGGATAGCGCGCCTACTAATAGTCGAGTTTTGAGCGCTATACACCGCGGAATATAATTCGATATTTTCCTGAAATGTATGTACTCATCCATGCTATAGAATGTTAATTTAAAACTAAACACAAAAGTACCTATAGTATAAATTGTAAAACTAGATACAATAAAATTAGTCCAAATTCAAATTTCTAACAAAAGGCCTACGACCTGTAATAAGTTGGCACTCTGGGACAGCGGGGAGGGCGGTGCAGGTGTTTTAGCTACCTACGAAACATTTACCTGCTGCGTGTAGCGTGAAATAGACATTCGGCTGACGGCGAACTATTTTTAACGCTGTAAATTTGTTCTATAGCATGGACTGAGTACATACATTTCAGGAAAACATCGAATTCAATTCCACGGTGTATTTACGCATGAATACCGAAGCCTTGTTAAATGATGCAATAATATGTAGTTTAATGAAATCTACCTTATCCCATCTCCCTAGCAACTTGCGTGGGTATCCTTGTTTTGATATTCACTGACAGGTTCCAATGTTATTTGTGTTATTAGTTGTGTTATATTCGTATTTAGAGGCAATTGTTATTTATTATGAAAACATTAATTGAGTTGTTCAATAGAGCTGATCCTTTGTGAACAGAAAAATATGTTTATGTTTGATAGAGTGAAACATATTAATTAAATAAATTAAAGGTATTCTTAAGTCAACTTTCAATCAAGCAAAATTCACACAGAGCTGGTTCTTAAGGTCTCGAAAAAACCGGAGCTCTTATAAAATTATCATCTTTCTAACTTTGTGCAATGAAAACATAAACATCCTCAAAATTTTCAAATTCTTGATTTTATTATTTCTATTTATTGAAATTGTAGTATATTTAATTAAATACCTAAGGTAAATTAATCTTAGTCAAGTTTATACTTACGGCTCTTTCGAGAGCTTTTCTTACTCTCTCTAGTTCCATCTCTTTTAGTTGTTCAGGCGTTAATCCGTTATCCACCATCTGAAAAATATATGTTTTCTTATATTTTGGGAAATGTACGTTATTATATCGCTTAGTCAAAAGCTGGGCCTGTGTTGGTTTTAGAAAGAAGGCAGGCCTGCCTTCCTTCTTTTGCCGTACCATTCATTCATCCTTTTCCTCTATCTTTTTCCCTTTCGCTTCCCTCTTACCCATGAGCAGGGTTAGAACGTAAAACTAATTAACCCGTGCGAAGCCAGGGCGGGACAACTAGTACACAAACGGAAACAACTCAGAGAGTAGCTCATTAAATAATCATTAAATATTCCACATGTTTCAGGTGTTCCTATATTTGATTTGTAGCAATTCTCTTACGTATAATTAATATAACTAGTATGTACTAGACATTCGTATGATATTAACTACAAGCCTAAGACAAAATAAACTGGCTAAATTCTTTAAGACTGTCTAAGACGAAGTAGATATTCTCTAAGCATATGTAATAATGTCTACTGTGACTTTACTCTGTTAAGTAATACCTCAATTTCAACCCACAAACAATTCTCCGGAATCTGTTTATAACCTCATTTCAGCAGTAATTCCACAAATTATAATATATTTCGTCAGCGCTAAGATCGTAATTAAGAAACTCGGGTCAAACAAACGCCATGGAAAAAGATTTCCCCAACCATTGTTAGAGTAATAATTTACAGACATACATAATGCAAGTACCTTTAATTTACTTGGTACGTTATTGTATTTTGTGAATGACAGACATATTAGGTATAGCCACAGATTACCAAAAATATCGGACTACGTATAATAGCTGTTTCGTTAGCGCTAATATCGCTACCGTTTACGGTTACAATGTATATAATATGAATTTGAATTGCCTAAAGATATCTAAGGTTTCTTCAGAAATCTCAAAGCAAAGGACCCGACAAAAAATCGGAATGGCATCGTAGTTATGAGTTAAATAATAACCAGCACCATCTAGGAATTTTCGAGAAGGCATATTTCATTTGTTGTTGACCTTTGCAGTACAAAAGAGTATACAAAAAGGTGTATACAATGGCTTAGTAATTATTGTGAAGCACTTTTGTGGGGCTTTCGCCACGTATACAGCAACTGTGCAAATAACCCAACTTATAGTTATATTTACGCATTTTATGAAAAAAGCAAATAGTACAGGAATAGACCATGTCCAAGGTCTTCAGGTTTCAACGGTAGGTAGGAATTACTCAATCTTTAAAATAGAATTTTACCTTTAGATACATAAAGCCCTGAATAAATGCCTTTTCTTTCTTTTTCTTTCTTTAGTGACCACTTTCCAAAAAATTAGCATTTAATTTATTGATTTCTGACCTTGACAACTTTTATAAAAACTTTTCTTAGATATACTACTTCCTGGAATGACTACATATTAAAAATGCCTTTAGCCACTCAACTTAAACTTCTAATTCTAGTTCTAATTTAAGGTAAGGCCTGGACTGACGTTCCGATGGGGGTGTATTGTGCATTTCCCAAGCCATCCCAGCTCCTTGAAGTAACGAAACGCAGCTTTGTGGTGCTGGCACAACCGCTTCAGTGTTGGTGTTGCGAGTGTATACAATGGTGAGTGGGTACAAGTTTTTGCGCTCTTCCTAAATCTTTCTAAGTTTATCGGTTTATTACACAAAAATTACAACTTAATGCATTCTCTTTGCAAGAAACCCACAGTTGAGCATTATGACTTTGTAACTGATAGATGATAGATGTTACCTGCTATGAAAAAATAAACTTAATAATAAAAATAAACATTAAATAAACATTAAACTTAATAAAAATAAACACCAATCGAAAGTGTAACATCCCAAAGATCAATGCGTTTTCCATAATCCAGCATGTCAAATTAACAGACAGCATGAAATTTAAAAAAAATATTTTTAATATTTTTAGTATATGCCATCCATATGGCATCGTCATGGGTTGGACCATAGACTTAGGAGTAACAAAAAAAATCTAGGTCTGTGAGTTGGACAATCTTTGTATATATTCCACATACTGTAATAGAACAATGATTGAGGCAGGTAGGTGTGCTAAAATTTATCCCCGAGGCTTGGCATCCCAGTTTATAAATACAGTGTCATAAAATATTATACCTTTTTTCCTACAGCTTTTGCATATAGGTACCTACCAATAATCTGTTGCAATATATGAATAGGCCCAATATTTGTATGTTCTGAGCGAATTAGATATAGGTAATTGTTGTATCTTATTATATTTAAGATATTATAGTGTACTTACTAAAGGATCTTCGTAGGCATATTGTGCGTTAACTTTGTCTTCAGGTCTGAAAATGAAACGAATAAAATTAAAATGTTTATTTTCTCCGACGTCTTAATTTCAGGAATTATTTTTCCTGGCGTGAGCAACAAAATTTAAAATGAGAAAATAATTTTCTATCTATGACCTTTCCCTGTCTCGTGATATTAAATATTTGTAATATTTTAGTATGGACTTTGTAATAAGTTTTTAATTTCGAGGCGCGTTGAATATATTTTCCATAAAATGAAAGGTAAATTAGGATCAGTTAGGTACGTATTTAATTATATCAAAACGTTAGATATTTCAGGAGCAAAGTTTGTGATTCGTCGGTATCAGTATGGATTATTTGATATTTGATACTAGTTGCGGCTCGCAGTTTCATCCGCATATTAAAATGTCGTGATTTTGGTTGGTAGTCCTGAAATATCAGTTATGTTGGCAGTATTGAGTCAGTTGTCATTGCACGATACCTTCGGCCAATCATGAGCTATAGGTTGGCAGCACTGACTGTATTCATATTTCCGCTAAAAAGTGTGCTTCGGGGGAGAAAAAGGAGCGGCAGTCAGTTCGGAACGAGAAGCCAAGCAGTGAACACGGAGACCACGAGGTCAATATTGTCAGTAATAGTTTATCATATTAGAAGAAAATAAATTGAGTATTCCAGTGCTTTGGTGTATTTTACTTCAAAAAGTATCCTGTATCCTGTATGTCAAGCATATATATAAGCCATTACCATTCCAAATTTCATTCAAAACCGTTTGGCTATATCAGCGTGAACGGGGAACAAAAACACACACACACACACCACACACACTTCACTTAACTTTAATATTTATGATTAGTTTATGAATTAATGAATACGATAATGTACTTCATCATCATCATCATTCATTATTAACAGCCTGAAGACGTCCACTGCTGAACATAGGCCTCCCCCAGAGCACGCCACCTTGAGCGGCTCCTCGCCTCCTGCATCCATCGGCTCCCCGCGGCTTTTACTAGGTCGTCGGTCCACCGAGTGGCCGGCCTACGCTGCGTCTTCCGGTTCGTGGTCGCCACTCGAGAACCTTTCTTCCCCATCGGTTGTCAGTTCTACGAGCGATGTGGCCTGCCCATTGCCACTTCAACTTACTAACTCTAAGAGCTATATCGGTCACTTTAGTTCTCCTGCGGATCTCCTCGTTCCGGATAATGTACTTAGTGTGGATAAACTATTTTATTTAAATTCGTCTAGCTGTTGCAGGGTGAAGTGGGAACAAACACCGTGTAGTAGATAGGTGTGATTGACGCACTTTTACCAATAAGATGTATCGCTACACACTAGCTGTGTAAGATACATACATATACGGCAAATGTAATGTAATTTTAGATTATGTTTCGACAGTGACGCAGCTATTAAAACAGAATGATAACGCGACAGTGAGATGGTATTACCGGTGGTTTATAGCAGGTAGAAAGCACACATCAGGTGCGTTAATACATATCTTGAACTAAACATAAGGCACCACTTACGAAGTAACTACGATCTTCAGATTGATCCCAGCCTCCAAAACCAGCTGGTGAGCCTGTTGAAGAGTCAGGTTGGACGTGTCCTGTCCATTTATCCGGAGTACAGTGTCTCCCATCTTGATGCAGGCGTGCTCAGCTCTGCTACCTGGCCTGACCTGGAGAAGGATGAAGTGGATAAATGACTTATAATCACAGACCTAGAAAATTTTCGTAAGTCCATACTTAGGTATTCACTGTCTTATGGCTATGCTCGGTGCTTACCTGCGAAATAAGATCCAAAATAAGGAGACCCGCAAGAGAACTAAAGTGACCGATATAGCTCTTAGAGTTTGCAAGTTAAAATGGCAATGGGCAGGCCACATCGTTCGTGGAACTGACAACCGATGGGGACAAAAGGTTTTTGAGTGGCGACCACGTACCAGAAGACGCAGAGTACGCTGGCCCCCCACTTATGATCACACTACCGGTAATACACGGCGCCGGTGGTGTGATAATAGGACTACTGAGTGACTTGCCTGATTTTGACTACGTGAATAAGTCGAACAGTAAACTTACATAGGCAACTCGCAAAGGCGTATTGTAAAACGCTCCACCAGCCATTTCAAAGCCCCACAAGGTGTCTTCAAAGCTGACTCGCTCGTGGATGCCCTCGTTCCTCGATGCCCAGGTAGGCTTGACCAGCTCGCCAGCAATCAGGGCAGCTTCCTCCGGTTTCAGCTTAGTATGCCGCATGTCGATCGGGGCTGGGTTTGAGGGATCCATTCTGGAAGAACAATTAGAACGTTTGGAAAAAACTAAAAAACCTGTAAAATTTATTTGTACATTTAGAGGGGGATATGTAAATCATCACATCAAAGGTCACGTCGCTTGTAGAACTGACAACCGATGGGGAAGAAAAGTTCTCGAGTGGCGACCACGAACCGGAAGCTGCAGCGTAGGCCAGCCCCTCACTAGATGGACCGATGATCTGGTTAAAACTGCGAGGAATCGATGGATGCAGCCCCTCAAAGTGGTGCTTAGTGGGGGAGGCCTATGTTCAGCAGTAGACGTCTTCAGGCTGATTAAATAAATATATAATGCCCAACAATCACATACCACTATTACTACTTACTACTGTGTTCCGGTTTGAAGGGCATTGTAGCTAGTGAAATTACTGGGCAAATGAGACTTTATAATCTGATTTTACAGTCTTAGTAATCTAATTACTAGACTGTGTGATGTCTCAGGATGACGTGCGCAGTGCAGTGTCACGCGAAACTTTATTATTTTAAAGTTCCGAGTGACACTGCAACTCATAGCAATGAGCAGCCGTGTCGCTTAACATCAGGTGAACGACCAGCTTGTCACGTCATTCATTCCCGTGAAAAAAAAAACATAGATTATGCATCCTAACTAAGATTCCTTGTATGTAAGGACCCAGGAACTTCAAGGACCGTGATCCCACAACATCCAGATTCGGAACAAGTATTTGCGCTTTTTTTTCTATGCACAAATAATTACCCTGTCGTAGGAATTAAACCCGCCACCTCGGTACTAACTTGGAAAACACTATAATTTAATCTTAAGTAGGACAAATCCACAAATATGCTTGTATGTAATTCATTACAGAGGAGTTATGATTGGCAGCTAAGTCTCATATACTGCCATAGCTTTACATTTAGACCTACCATAACTTCCACGGCCCGCAGCCAATGTGTAAGAGAGAAAAACTTTGATCCCCTGTCATCGCATAATCATTATACGCTAAGCTCAACGCGAATTTCCCATTTCCGGGAAACGAGGGGTGTAATCCTAGGTCAAGCGATCCAATTTTTGTGGGATATTTTCATCAGAATGAGGATTTTATGACGGATAAATTACAAGTACGGCCTAATTTTGACAGTGTTGCCATTATGAATCTTTAAAAATTAGAACTGAAGTAACCATTAGTAATCTGTGACTGAACTGGCTACTGTATAATTTTATTATATTTTTATATTTACGCAAAATATTATAAGTGAAAGCATTACAACTAACCTATTCACTTACGTAACATACGTCTAATACGGTTGCCAATCTGGGACACGGACCTTCTCTAACAGAGAAGGAGGTCATCATCATCAGCCTGTGTTAGTCCACTGCTGGACTTAGGCCTCTCCCAAGGTATGCCATTGAGCCCGGTCTCCGGCTCTTCTCATTACTGCCAGTCACTCGGCGGATGGCGTCGCTCCACCTGTGGTGGGCGTCCTACACTACGTCTTCCAAGTCGCGGTCTCCACTCAAGGACACGCTTTCCCCAACGGTCGACGGTTCTGCGACAAATATTGCCAGCCCACTGCCACTTAAGCTTGCCAATTCGGTGGGATAAGTCGGTGACCCTGGTTCTCTGTCGGTTCATCTCACGGAGAAAGAGGTAGGAGGCCGTAATCAATCACACTGTGTTGAATTATGGCCACACTAGATGCACTCTTTTTCATCATGCACGTGACCAGAATGGTGAATGCCACTATGTCCTCGAAGTTTGTGATTCATGAAGATGCTGGTTTCCTCAGATATTTTCCTTCACCGTGAGAGCGAGTGAAAATTCTGCATATAACTTGAACAGTCATTGGTGGAGGACCAAGCGGGATTCGAACCAGTCGGGTGGTTGGTTTGAAAGTCGCACAAGCCACCGCTAAGGTACACTCACTCAATACATAAATACATAACACTCCAGTGTCAAATGAATAATATTATACCAATAAAGAATGTGTCTAATAAAAAAGAGCGGATATAAAGATCAAAAATCTCACCCTAAAACGAATGGATGTTAAAAGGGTGGGATTTTTGATCGGTAGTTCAAGTAACCAGTGGTTAAAAACTCTAATAAATTTTGACCATCTGCGGAAAAAAACCCAACCTTAGTTTTTTTTTAATTGTTGATATGCAAAGCATTGGACCACTGTCTCACCTGATGAAAAGTGATGACGCAGTCTACGATGGTGCATGCTTGCCTAGAAGATACCTGTTCACTCTCGACTTGAAAACACCCAGATCATAGTTAGCTGGAAACAAGGACGCCGGCAAGGTGAGTGGAACACCTTGCCGGCGTCCTTGTTTCCAGCTATTGGCTTATTGGCTGTTCGCACTATAAATGGCATAGAAAAACGCTTAGTGCGGGTTGATGTAATTTCAACCATATATGACTGCCCTGTTTTTTTTTTGTTAAGGTAACCAATGCATCAAAACTAACAAATTTTGACTATTGGTTAAAATTTGGATCAAAAAACCCACCCTTAGTAAAGTTGACATCAGGCCGAGTGGATATATAAAATATGAAATTCAATTTATTCACCGACTTTGAAACATAAAGTCACTTTTCCAATCAGCTGCCGTCACGAGCCGAGGTTGATATAAAAATTATATACATATACCCATAGCTAATATGAGGTTATTAATTCCCCGAAAGTGACGAGCTTTCTATGTGCTGCTGACAGCGAGAAAATTACACTTATTACATTTTACCTCATTTCTATTTAACTTGACGTCAATGAAACGAACGATTAACGAAAGAGAAATAAATGTTAACCACTGAAGCTTAGAGTATAGTCTAAATCATAGATAGATCATCAAAACGATATTATATTTGTACTGCTCACACGTATCGCTACGCCAGTGGCGAAGGAAAGAAACAAACATATAGTAATTAGCTACGCTTGCAATAAGCACCGTACCATTTTTTCCGACTCGAGTCAACTGTTTTTTGTCTACAAATCTGTCAGACTCGTTCACGTAAAAGTGTCCACATCATATAAAAGGTATCCAAGAAAGTGGTACGCTTGACACATGATCAAGTTCTCTCTATACTTTAGTTTATACTCTAAGGACTGAAGGCACCTGATTTTGTTTAGGATGAAAAGGGACCAATAGCTTTCATGGCCAGCGTTTGACCTTTAACATACTCTAATGTTTGACCACTTCCGAATCATTTTGTAAAGGAACAAAGATGCGGTCTGTATCAGGGCATCTGTGATGGGATTTTAATCGGGTGTCGGCACCTCTGTTCACACTAATCGGTTCTCGGCCACGAACGAAGCTAGTTAGTTCTACGAGCGCTGTGGCCTGCCCCAGTGCCCATTGCCATTTCAACACAATTCATCAGGTAGACACAAATATCGTTATTTGGTTAAGTACTGTGATCTTAAGCAGATTATAAAAGAATGGAATAGAAAACCATGGATGTTTTCCAATATTTAATGTGAAACAAAAATCGAGATATCCAAAGAAAAATAGCTGTTTTATCGCCGAGTTATCTTTGTAACAAAAGAAGCATAAATCTAGGCAGGCGTTTTATGAACCTAATAAAATTTTATCGATAAAGTGGGCAATAGGTAAACGAAATTACTGTTGGGAATTCGATACGAGAAGCATGAGAACTTGATGGTAAACTCTATCTATGTACCTACGTTTAATATCTCATTTTGACTTGCAAAAGTGCTAAAAATAGGATATTATTTGCAATAAAAGACTATGACTTTAAGTGCAGTGACCTATATTTTTTTTCATGCATGCATGATTATGCTGACCTTCGACGTTGAATTCGTGCCATTGTCTAAACAAATATGTGTAAAATGACTTTGCCGATTATTCTGCCGCCATCTTGCTAACTGGAGCACAGCACACTGTGTTTTGGTTAGAAAATTATATACATATTACTGGGCGAAGGAGACCTTATAACCTGCTGATCCATAATCCATTTGACACCTAGTCGACTGTGCTGATGACTCAGCATGACGTGGGCAGTGCATTGTCACGTTAAAACTTTATTTTGGAGTTCCGAGTGATACTGTATATAAGCAGGTTGGACGTGACACTTAACACTAGGCAAATGACTAGCTCGTCATGTCATTCGTTTACATAAAAAGGGGTAAATTGCGAAGTATTGGGGCGTGTCTATAGTAGGTACCTAATAATATTGGTCACGTATAGCTTCGTCATGACTGACCTTTACCTTTATTTGTTCAAGGACAGACACAAACGGGACAGACAAGATATGATTAGCTCACAAATGGAAAGCAACTAGGCACTTGTCGTGTATTCATTATGTTTTCTTTGAAATACTTATTCATCCTATTTTTATATATGTAGGAAATTTATTAGGGAGTAACTACTAAAATTTGATCATAGTTTTGTTTTGTGTTGTCAGAACACTGTTATTTTTATACACAGATCTCATTTGGGGGATGAAATGAGAATATTTTACTTTCCGAAAGTGATCTTACATTTGCACTGCACACTATCACCACACATCTTTCAACATATTAGGTACAATAATACTGATCAAATTCAGATGTGTTTTTACATCCTAACTACATCGGTTCTTTCTATTAGGTATATTATATAAAAATGAAACATAATTGTAATACTTGTTCAGTAAATAACATAGCTGTAAAATTATAATTTTAGTTGTTACATAGTCTCCTTATTCTTTGAACTAACTTTAACTACTACACCAATATTAACAGCTTGTTTCCTATTACTAAATAATTATAGGTACTTACACATTTTTGGACAGACAAGTAACATTTAGACTGTGTAGGTACAGACTAGCCACGATTACCTATAAGATAGTCCAAATGCTCCAGGCATAAATTTGATTTTAAAAGAAAATTAGAAAATATATTTAAAAATTAAAAATCAACTATTCATAACAAAAATATTTTGTAATACACTGTTTTAACTTTCACGGTTGTTCGCTACATTTTTGTAATAATAAAAAGATAAAAATCCCGTAAGTACTAATAAAAATATTATGGTTCTCATCTGTCTATCTGTTTGTCTGTATTAAAAAAATTATGAAAAATTTATGACAAAAAATGGATACGCCGTGAAAATTACTAATCTATTTAAAGCTAGGGCGTATCAACCAGTGATATATAAAAGCACAGATCTAGAATACTTTCGTTCCTCTCGTAGGCCTATGGATAAAAGCTACTTTTCAAATAAATATGAAATATAAACAAGTAGAATACGCAACATAAATTTACTTCACAAAATCACTACGTGTCACTTGACATGTATTCCATCATCCTCTTTGCCTTCTCCCCTTTTTCTCTTTCTATTCCTGTATTTTAAAATGCATGTATAACTTTGTCATTTTTTGAGATATAGTTTATTAAAGCAATAAAAATAGCAGTGAAATAGCCTATTATGTAAATAGTAATTTAACACTGGTCTGCAGCTCTAATAACGTTTCTTTGTTGACTATTCTGAGTCTGATATGTATTATGAGCTTCCCCATGTATCCACAACTGCTCACTTTAAGATCAAACATAGAACCGCCCCGAGGCGTCAGTTTCCCTGGGGCCCTAGAAATAGCAGAGCGCTTTATAAAGCCAACTTTAGTAACTGTCTATAAAATTCCTAATTACCTATCCATATCACTAACTATTTCGGGAAAAATGCATTTATTTGATTTTGAATCATTCAGTTCTCATTATTGTGGTCAGATTCAAATACAATAGTGAGACACAATTCTGACCTTTTCAAAGGCTGAAATTCAAATTCTAATAAAATTCAAATTTCAAATTCAGTCAGAGTTCAAATAAACCAACCAACGCACAAGATTTGTCCGCAACAGCTCGTAATTTAAATATTGATTCAGATACAATAGATAGATAGAACAACTCTTTATTGACACGAAGATAACAATAAATAAAACAGTTAATCTTACGAGTAGGTGTACAATAGTGAGATATAACCCTGACTGTTCAGACCACAGAGCTAGAACTTCGTTACTCTCTCAGATTGTGAAATTCAAAGAGCTTTAACGTTTTTGTATGGTGCCAAAATCGCCTAAGTGAATCACTTACAATACAATACAACACAAAAATACTTTGTTAAACACCAAAGCACAACAATGCGCATGATACAAAACAAAGAATGGTAGAACAACGGGTGGAAATCGCATAGAGCAATTTCTTCCAGGCTACCTTTGCATGGACAGGAAAAAAACAATCTAAGAGCGTAGCGAGATATTTTTTATAAAATACTTTTTGTTTCCTAGGTTTCATCATTGACCACGAAAATGTGATTTTTTCAAAATGGCGGACAATTAGGTAGGCCAAAAAGGTGAGTGCTCTTTCCAATTCAGTAAGAGTTGTATCGCGTTCAAATACAACAGACCAATCAGCGCGCAGCGAAGAAGTCAGAGCGATTCTCAATCCCCAAATCGCTAATCACATGGCCATCATGTTTCGCACTTAACAAGCCAACTTACGAAGGATGTGTACGTGGGTGGGCTAACATGGCTAAGCTTTAGACGATCTTTCTAAATGATCTGTTATGTTGTACAAGTAACTTGTAGCTCATTTCGTTGGTATAGTAACTGGCTGTGAAGGATGAAAAAACAAGTTTCTCAAATGACAACATAACAATTTGGTAAGTTTCGATGTTCTATACTTTATTTCCAAAGGAATTCTTTTGTGGCGCTGATTTATTTTCGTTTTGATGCTAATTGGTTGGTTTTGACCTTACCCGCTCTTTTCATCGGTACTTTTAGCATTTCAACAGATTAATTTTTAAGGTGGAACGTTACACTAGCGCGGCAAATTCAAATTTTCTTGCGTTCTTTTGCCAATAATAGCTTAATTACTCAACGTGATTACATGAAAACTAATTTTGCGCAAATAAATAGAATGTATCAATAAATTACAATTAAAAGTATCACCTACTTATCATTGGTTTAGCGACAAATGGCAGTAGACTGAAAAACTAAGAAGAAAATTGTTTATTTCCATTTGTCGTAATTTGTTGATACATTCTGTTTATTTACATTAAATTAGTTTTCATCTAATCACCGTTGAGTAATTAAGCTACGATTGGCACAAAACGCAAGAAAATCTGAATTTGCCGCGTTAGTGAAACGTTCCATCTTAATGTAAAGGAAAAATTTCAATCACGAACGGGATCTGAACCCTCATCCATCCGTCCCTAAAGCCAGGACATGCTGTACATGTCCAAATGAATAAAAATAATAAAGCACTTCTTTGTTCACACAATACGGTTTTCGGTTTTTCCATGATATAGATCAAAATATGATGGAGCCGCACTGAATTAGAATTTCAAAAATGTATCCCCTCTGCAATCAAAGAATATTATAGGAAAAGAAAAAAGCCTAATATGGACTCAGTGCGCACGCTTGTTCAGCAATATGAAATCTATAGTGATTAACAAATGGTGTGTAGAATTCACTGTTTACAATATCCGAAGAATTTGTCTCTATCACACTTGCAGAGCGTCTGCTAGTATCACAGCGATGGCAATCACATTTTTCTTCTACCTCCCTGTAATATGGTTGTCTGATAATATAGGATAGTATGGCCACTGAATATCCTGTAAACTGCCGAGAACTATACAGTTCACCTACTTGACTATCGACATCATTTTATATTTTTCTCTCCCCCAACGAGGCGTCAAGCGCTCTTGACTGTCGGAAAGTTTTCTAACGCTTTTTATTACGTTTTTTATTTTTATTTAGCTGCAACGGATAAATTCTTTGATGTATATTTTTAACGCTGCAGAAAAGTTGTCAATTTAAGCCGTACATGAAAATATTTTGTTTAATTTTTTCGCTCTTTGAATAATTTTTGCACCTTTCTCACAAAGCATATTTATTCCAACATCGTTAGTTTACACGAAGAGATAAATAAATGAACCAACCAACGCTATGTTAAGTAACTATGTATTTTTAAATTACACAGTAGAATAGGCAAATATGTCGCAACTATGTCAACACTGTCCACCACGATCTCTAAACTGAGAGACCTCATTTGCTCTTCCTGACTGAGACCCAAATACGTCGTCCACCTGACGTAGCCTATTTGGACTGCCCTGGCTTCACGCTAGAGCACAATTTTAAGCCACGGGCTGGGGGCCGATTCTCACCAATTCGACTTTTCTGTAGTCCTTATCGTTATAGTCGATGTTATAATAGGTTCGAAAGGGACGGAAGACAAATCGAATGGCTGAGAATATGGCCCCTGGTGTATGTCTCTATGTTTGTGACGACATGTATGTGCGAAACGTCTCCGTAATATTGAAAGGTCGAAGTATTCTGTATTGTGAACTTTGGTGGATACTGGAGTGT
The DNA here is from genome assembly GCA_910589525.2 of Ennomos quercinarius. Lineage (NCBI taxonomy): Eukaryota > Metazoa > Arthropoda > Insecta > Lepidoptera > Geometridae > Ennomos > Ennomos quercinarius. Next base: position 16,430,427 of record OU342499.1, on the reverse strand, counting down.
ATCAAGTTAGGTCGTTAGTGCACCTCCGCACTAAGCGTTTTGCTGACTCATTCATAATCAGAACGGCCAAGGAATGGAATGCTCTTCCAGCAGCAGTGTTTCCTCCTGGGTATAACCTGGGTCTTCTCAAGTCAAGAGTGAATGGGCATCTCATGAGCAAACGTGTTCCACCTTAGACAACTTCGTCACTTCCCATCAGGTGAGTTGTTGTCAAACGTATGCCCATTTAGGATTAAAAAATGTAGGTATTAAATTTGAGTATTAATTTTCATTTTTTTTTATTTCTCTAGGCAAGCATGTGCCATCGTAGACCACGTCGTCACTTTCCATCAGGTGAGATTGCGGTCAAATGCGGACCTATTTAGTTATGAAAAATTTACAATTCTATTGCATAACGTGGATGCGTTCTGCTATCCTGTAGTAACCCATGAATTTTAATTATTCGAAATATAAATATTTCATCTGACTTGATTTTGTAATCGTACTTATTTTGTGAATCGTTATTGTGTGACACCAACGCGCCTTGGCTTTAAAATAATAATTTACTTATTATTATTGCTTTATCTTGGTTATAATGTTCATTTTATTGTAATGTTATTTCGGTCTTGAACCAATTACCTTCATTCTGCCATCAATTTGGTTGGACAATAGGTATTGTCTACCTGTTTTATTGGGTCCTCCTTATCTCCATTCATAGAAGCAGTTATGCTGAAACTGTAGTTACGGCCGTATTTTGACGTTAATCTTATCAATCTTCTGCTTTAGTTCCTAGGTTTCATTGTTAGTTTATATTAATTTATGTATATATGCTTATTTACTTAATGTGGAACGTTTCTCTAGCGCGGCAAATTCAAATTTTCTTACATTTTATTTTTTTTTCTTTTATTTGATTACGTGAAAACTAATTTTGCAGAAATAGATAGAATGTATCAACATATTACGATTAAAAGTATCTCCTAGATATCATTGGTTTAGCAACAAATGGCAATAAACAATTTTCTTCATAATTTTTCAGTCTATTGCCATTTGTCGCTAATCCAATGATAAGTAGGTAATACTTTTAATTGTAATTTATTGATAAATCGACGTTCCTTGTTCTTTAGAGCCCCCAGGTCTTTCGCGTTCAGACGGCAAGCGACCGGACGGTCTTACGCTAATTCCATGGCAGAGAGGGCGCTGTTTCGTGTGGGACGCTACGTGCGTTAGCATGTTTGCATCCTGCCACCTCCCTGCCACCCAGCAGTCAGCCGGGGCGGGCGCAGAGGCAGCAGCCAGAGGCAAACACCTCAAATACTCTTGTCTGGAGTCAGCGTACGACTTTGTTCCGTTTGCGGTCGAAACCGCTGGACCATGGGGCTCTGAAGCTTGGAAGTTCGTGCTGGATCTGGGTCGCCGCCTGAGGGAAAAAGGGCGGGACCCCCGGTCGGGCTGGTTTGTGGTCCAACAAATATCTTTGGCCATTCAGCGAGGGAACGCGGCGAGTGTGCTGGGGACGTTCGGTCAGGGAACGGTGCGAGGGGGCTTTTTTTGAATAGTGGTTTTATGCGTGTTTTTTTTAGTTTTTAGTTTTTTAGTGTGTAAGTTTTATATTGACCTCGGGTTGTTATTACATTATAATAATAATTCATATGTTAATGACGTGTAATATGTATTTTTAATTTAGAATGATTATTGACACCTAGTAGTGCAAATAATGTATTCAAATAACAATAAATTGATACATTATATTTATTTTGCGCAAAATTAGTTTTCATGTAATCAGGTTGAGTAATTAAGCTATTATTGGCAAAAGAATGTGAGAAAATTAGAATTTGCCGCGCGAGTGTAACGTTCCACCTTAATTTAGCTAATCTAAATAGGTTTCCCTAAATATTTCATTGTCCATAAGGCACTTTAAAATGGAGCATACATTAACTAATCCCAAAAATCAAAAATAGTTTTAAAATCCTAATTTAAAATTTAGCTGACGATATAGAACTAAATTACATTTCGCCACATTATAATAACATAATTATTAAAGATTTATTTTCTTATGGACCAAAGTAGTTACTAATTTTCAGGGTGTGTATCAATTCTTCTCCGGCTATAACTGAATACCCAATCTTAAAGCTCGACTTAAGGCATAAATACATGTATCTCACTCCCTACACCTCCACAGAACCAGCTATCCAATTATTAATTTAACTCGATCCACGCGTCATGAAAAACGCGTGGCATTACCATATTTGATTAAAAGATATTATATCAATTTTAGTTTTATAATGACAAAGGCAGTATAAAGTGCATTTTATTATTTTGTCACTACTGCAAAACATTTGGATGACCTATATTGCTAGTGCTGACCTATAGACAGTCTCAACTCTAAATACCCCAGCTCTAATAGCTACCAGACTAGGTACTGTAGAGCTGGTTTCTTTTTTAGGGTATTTAGAGTTTATTTATTTAGGCTGCAGTATTTAGAGGCCAGTAAGTAGCGCCCAACATACTAGCCGCATTGTCCTATTCAATTCCAATCGATTCGTTGTGCCAATTACAATTTTTCCAAGCGCACTTATGAAAAATATCACACGAAAAAATATTTTAGTTCAAAAAATTATTGATTAAGTATTTTAATTTTATTACAACGGTAAAATTTTAATCACCCCTGTGATAAATAATTAAAGTACATGACACTTTATTTACAGTAACTGTATGAACAAAAAAAACTAATATATTGAAACCACTTCCTGGTAATGGTAAACGAGAATACCACCTACCAATTTAATGGAATCGAATAATTTAATTAACAATTCGATTCTATCCTAACAAAGGCGGTCTTTGTGATGTTTTATTTATCCCTCATCAAATTGAGGTCTTTTAGAGCTTGAGCAACGTTTATTTTGTGTTCCGGATACGTTTTATTTTGTTAGGTCAAAAATTATATTCTATTTATTATTATAGCGGAAGCAGAAATAAAACGGGCTGAGTTTCGGTAACTTCTTTTAATTGTTCCTTCTTATAAAATTGCAACAGGAATGAGAGTAGTAATGGCTGCTCCTTATATAGACATACTTTTCCCTCCTTGGCATGGCGTCGCTGACAGTTCGGGCTGGCGGAAGGGGCGGTGTCAATATGGTGACTTGGCTATGGCGGGCTGGAACGTTGGTTGACGTCACGTCCGTTACATTATTTTAGTAGGTCTTTGCGTAACTATTACAGTTATATACAATATGGTATTTTTATGGCAATATTATCTTCTACGCAGAAGTTTCTGAAAGTGGTTTTTTGTTAACAGAAAATTATATAAAAGCAATAGAAAATATTGTTTGGTAAAGTTTCCTCTTTTTCTTTTTTGTGTAGGCAAGTTGTGCTGAGCAAGAAAATAAAATCGCGTGATATTTTATTAATGATCTGTGGTTAATTCTCTTGTAATAACTACGTATTATGCCAAGCTCATTCTACTCACTGTCTCTTACGAACTAAATTGTTTTGCTAGTAACCTTCTTTCCTCAGTTCGCGAACTAATTTCAATCCAATTGAAAAGCCTACATTTCGTGACGTATCGTTTTGAAACTTGACACATACAGATAAGTATAAAAATGAATGAAATGGTATTTCTTATTTTTAAAAGAAACATACAAAATAAATAAATGCGTGTCTTGGCAATTTTTTAATTTCATCCCTTAAAGGGGTAAAAAATACAGGACAAGGTCCCTTCGTAATATGCTCGTACAGCCAAACCGTTCTGAAGCTGAAGACTTGAAATTTCGAAGATACATTCATTAAATACATAGTGTAGAGGTGCGCTATAAAACGGAATTTTTATCCCGGAAAATGAACGGGTCCTGAGGGATAGTGCGCGCGGGCGAAGCCGCGGGCATTAGCTAGTGACACTATAATACGGAAAAGTATCTAAGTCTATTCATATATTGCAAACCGATTGGGCACAAACCAACGCATTTCATGATCTATCGACAGATGTATTGAGTCTCATAGTCATTAGTGTGTTCTAATTTAAGCTGGAATTTGTGTAGAACGCGTAGGACGTATGTGTGGGACCGCTATGTAATGGTCTCGCCGTAATAGGACCACCACATATTTTCCTGTAGGTTGCCGTAAGGGTGGCTAAAGGAATAACCAGGGAATGGGTAGTTTCCTCCTCAGTCTCCATTATAACATGGCAAACCTACCTCCCTAATTAGGAAAGATTATGTTCAGCTGTGGACGTCTTTCGGCTGATAAAGAGAAGTGAAGTAAGACGTATAGGGCTGGTTACTGTACATTTTCGATCTCCATCATTGCCTTCAATTATCTTCAATTTAGTCATCCACTGCTATATATTAGGATCCCACGCCTACATAACAGAGACTCCGAAATCCCACGAAAGAAGCATGGCGACTTCCAAATATTTTGGGACCCTGCCTTTTCGACGACGTACAGTCAAACATTTTTGCTACAGTTAATACATCCATAAAGCATAATAAAGCAAATTGAATGTAGGTTGCAGAAGTTGGGGAAAATTATAATTGTGATTATGTTTGTTTGTTAGTACATAACCTATAGGTAGCCGTGAAACGTAGTGCTATTTTTTTATTGTGTTCACAGTTTGAATTTAGCGGTAAATATAATAAATATAAATTAGCTAACTCAATTCAGTTTCGGTTGGAATACGAAATACGAAGATATAATAAAGATGTTGACTTTGACAGAATAATGGAATGGATTCACAGACAACAGCATAAGGCTGCGTACTCAACTGATATTTAGTTCTAATAAATAGTTTTAGAGAGCTTTTGTTTCCCTACCTCTAAAGATAGACCACACTACTATTATAAAGAGGAAAGATTTGTATTTTTGTGTGTATGTTTGTAATGAATAAACTCAAAAACTACTGTGCCGATTTCAAAAATTCTTTCACCATTAGAAAGCTACATTCACCCTGACTAACATAGGCTACACCACTACACGTGCGAAGCCGGGGCGAGCCGCTAGTACAAGATATTTGGAAAAATTGGTAAAAATAATCTGTAAATAAAAATCCTTATTGCATTCATGAAGAGTACTTAGTTATTTTTTAGAAGGTTGGGTCATGAGTCGCCAGTGTTCTTTCATCTTGAACGAAAATCATTGCCTGAAAGTTCAAAGCCTGTTTCGCCGATTCAAATCAAAAAATGTGCCTTAGTAAGTCTTCTTTGCTTCATTGTTGTATGTAGGTACTGGGTGGCGCAAAAGTAAAGACCCTATTTGGTTCAGCTATAACATTTTTTCTAAATTAGAAAACTAGATTTAGGTTTTTTTTAAATGTATATTTGTGCCATTAAATTTCGTACCATTAGGATTTAAAGATGATGTCTTTTAAATGGTGACCTCCAGAGTTGATACACATTTGAGCCCTATTTATGACATTTTGCATAACTTGCCGTAACACTTCCTGCGATATGTTCGTTATTTCTTGACGAATGTTTTCTTTTAGAGCTGCGAGAGTCTGTGGCTTGTTCACATACACCCGAGATTTCAAAAAACCCCAAAGAAAGAAGTCTGGACTGGTCAGATCGGGTGATCTTGCAGGCCAAGGCAAATCGCCAAAACGAGAGATAACTGGGCTTGGAAAAGCGTCCCTCACTAAGTCCATAGTGTCGCGCGCTGTGTGTGCCGTAGCGCCGTCTTGTTGAAACCAGATGTGCTCCAGCCCCAATTCGTCCAAACTGGGTATCAAAAACTCACGTAACATGGTTCTGTAGCGTTCTCCAGTGACAGTTATCGCATTGCCTCCAGCGTCTTCGAAAAAACAGGGTCCGATCACTCTGTCAACACAGATGCCACACCATACAGTAACTTTTAGTGGGTGTAGAGGTGTTTCTTGAATAATGCGCGGATTATCAGTGCCCCAGAACTGAGTATTCTGCTTATTGACATGCCCTGAGAGATGGAAATGCGCTTCGTCACTCATAACCAATTTTGAAGGAAAATCATCCTCTTCAAGGTTGAAGTTTATGACGCGCTGGCAGTAATCTAGACGAGCTCGGTGGTCAGCAGGCAGCAGTTGATGAGTCATTTGAGTTTTATACGGGAACATCTTTAAGTCTTTCACCAAAATACGCTGCAGGGTCCGTCTGGAAATGCCCAATTGCGTGGCACGTCGCCTCGTTGATGTTTCTGGACACTCTTCCACATCTTCGCGCACAGCATCGATATTTTCAGCTGAACGGCCTGTTCTTGGTCTCCCAGACTTAGGTCTATCCAATGTTGAGCCAGTTGCTTCAAGGCGTGTGGCAAAGCGTCGAATTGTGCGACCAATCGGTGCCGGACGGTGGGGAAATCGTCGACGAAATTCACGTTGTGTTCTTATCACTGATGAATTATTCCGTAAGAACATTGACACAATTATTCCACGTTCTTGGGGAGTAAAACGGTCCATGTTTATTTTCAGTGTATTTTACATTTGTTCACTACACAATTTTCAACAACAGAATGACAGAAAATGTCATATAAAAAAAATAAAAGTATTTTCTTTAGTGCCAGTACTTTTGCGCCACCCAGTACAATAAAATAAAATACTACTTATAGGTACTTTAATGATTAATCAGTGAACTGGTTGAGCGGCGGAAGGTCGTGGATAAAGTATTCATATGACACAAACTTTCAGCAACGTAGGACGTAGGTAGTAAAACGTAGGTAAGCGTAGGTAGGAACTAAAAAGTTTTTGAATACACCCAACTTTTGGTACACCCAATTTGTAAAATAAAGATATTCTACAAAAACAATTAGAATTTAATTAGATTTACCGTCTTTTTTTAAAACAAACAATTAAATCTACTTTACTATCTAATTTTTAAACTAAAGCAAAAACAACTAACAAGATTAAAATATGTAACATAATAAATAATATAATATCACTTTTTATGGTTTATTCGCAAAAGTTTAAAGTATTATTCACTCCTAAAAAGTGCAATAAATAACCGCCTGTATTTTAACTTTCGCGATTTGAACTCGTAAAGTTAAAACAGGTCTCTTCGCACCCAAAAATTTATCAAAAAAAAGCACCCCGCCTGTATTTTTATTTTACTTTCACGAAGGGTCAAGTTTTCAACACACTAACCTTGAGCTCCTTTCCTAATTTCCCTGCCCTTAATTTCCCAAGGGCACTGCCTCTAACACAGGTGGTAAAGTGATCACTGATCACTCAATACACGGTACTGATCGACTGACTAATTAATATCGAATAGGACGGCGTAGGCGGGACTTGGCGGCGATCTGATTGATTTGGGATCGATCTCACCGTGGTAATCGACTGTTAATTGCTACTTCAACCAAGATTGACTGGGGGATATGTCTTTGAGGGAATCAAACTGCTATTGATCGTTTAACTCATTGGGGAAGAAAGGTTCTCAAAATTATAGCGGAGACCACATAAATATTGCGTAAAAAACCGCAAACAATTTGTTTATTGGCAATGAAGAGCCTATAGGCGTTTGTGCGACTGACAACCCATGGTGAAGAAAGGTTCTCGCGTGGCAACTACAAACCAGAAGACGCAGCGTAGGCCGGCCCTCCGCTAGCTGGACCGACAATCTGGTCGAAACCGCGGAGAGCCGTTGGATGTAAGAGGTAGGCAGCTGCTCAAAGTGGCGGTATGGGTGAGGCCTATTTCACCAGTGGGCGTCTTCAGGTTGATGATGATGATGAGGTGTCTATAGAATGTTTTATTGTTCATCTCTCCTGAAGGTAGGTAACCAGATGAGGTCGAAGGTAGAACACAAAAACCAATTTTCTCTAGATTTAAAAACATTCTGATTATATGAGGGGATCGATGGCGAAACAAACCTCCTATTCTATGTACTCATTAAACGGTTTGGTACCAAGAGATGGTTACTCAACAAAAAAAGGCAAGAAAAACCTCTCCACGCCACCGCTAAATTGAAGTGGAGAATGAGGGTGGAATGGAGAAGGTGGAATAAGGCAGTGAATTTTATGATCACAGTCACCAATGTTAATGAGTGTTTCAATGTAACATCACCATAATTAGGCTGATGTCAGTCCTCTGCTTGACGCAGACTAGTATTGTTATGGATAAAAAACTTATTGATTCTAATCTTTGTCTCTTCTTATATTAACAGAACTGCTGCCGTCGGCATAATTAAGTCTAGATAAAAATATAATGGAGTTTTGGCGGGAACGCGGAAAAGTTCACGTCGTTGCATTGTATTTTTTTACAAAACTTATGCTTTTTCCATGCTTATGCTTTTTTTTGTTAATGTTTAAAATTGGTGGCGTTTTACGCATTAAGTGCTGAATTACGAGCATGAGTGTGGGCAAGTAATATTGTAGTGAAACGTGGTTTTTCGTGTTGCTTCCGAAATTCCATAGAAGCCTCTAGTAAAGTTGCCACCACTTTACTAGGGCATGACTTAAACTGGATAATGACTACCTGACTTAGACTAGACTATGACTACCCTGACTGTGACTAAGACTTGACTTTACGTGAAATATTCCATAATACGATGAAAAATTACAAATCTTGACACTGGCTAAATACACTATGTGTGGAGCCAAAATATAATAAAAAAAATGTAATGGTACATTTTAATTATCATTAATCGATAGCGGTTAATTAAACTAACAGACGTTGTGAAATGCGGCAGTAAGACCTCATTCGCACGAGCGCTTTTTCAACGTCTGGTAAAAAAGCGTTGAAATGAAAGAATTGAATGTCAAGTAGATTTAATTCACATGACATCGCTTTTTAAAAGCAACACTTTTTAAGCGCTCGTGTAAATGAGGCGATTTTTATGCGCATGTGCGCATAAAAATCGTTTCGTAAAAATCCTGCGCTTGGGGCTTTTAAAACGATAGTAACAATTTGCTTCTTCATATGGATGCTTTTTGATCACTTTTGTCTCATTTCTCGCTACAGTAAGACGTGATATAATGAATAAAAATATGAAACTATTCGTTCAAATACGCCCTGCGTTTTAAATCAAACACTTCTCGATAAAAAAGCGCTGCGTTGAAAAAGCGCTGTCGTGTGAATAAAATACATGACATTCATTTGTTTAGTTCCAACATTTTTTACCGGACGTTGAAAAAGCGCTCGTGCGAATAAGATTTTAAATCAAACATCGGGCATGCGGCTGAGCTCCCTATAAATTTATTATTCAACTCTTTCACTTCAATATTTACCTTCAATTTTCTCCCGTTAACGATAAACAAAATCCGACGTACCAGACCCATATCACATGAATGAACCTGTCAAATACATGTAATTGCCCAAAGACACCATTCCAACACAAACGCCAAATAAACAAGCCCTAAAATCTTAACCTTATACGTATAGAAATAAAATCGGTTCTCAATCAAAATCTGTTTTCATTGTTTGCTCATAGGAAATACAACTTTCATACGTCGCATAGCAAGCGGTTCTAAATCTTGAAAATATAATATGATAGCGTGAGCGGTAAGTCATCTTGATTGAGTACCAATAACTAGCGTTGAATTTGACCTAAAGTTAGCTTAAAGGTCTCTAAAACGATTTAAATAAATTAATTACGATATTATATAGATAATTAAATTATTAATTAAATTTAAAAAACAAACCTAAACTGTAGGTAAAGCATCGAGTTTAATCCACCTTTTTTTTACTAAATAGGCCCGCATTTGACCGTAATCTCACCTGATGGAAAGTAACGACGCGGTCTACGATGGTACATGCTTGGCTAGAAGATACCTATTCACTCGCGACTTGAAGAGCTCCAGATTGCCATCATCATCATCATCATCAACAGCCTGAAGACGTCCACTGCTGAACATAGGCCTCCCCTAGAGCGCGCCACCTTGAGCGGCTGCTCGCCCCTGCAAACAAAGACGCTGATAAAGTGTTCCATTCCTTCGCTGCTCAGATTGTAAATGTCGAGACAAACCGCTTTATGCGAATAGAAGGAATATCAATCATAAATGTCAATCAACACCTAAAGTTTTCGATTCGATTTAGATTTTTAGGTACCTAGGTACTTACGTGTTTATGTATTAGTCATTTATTTAAAGAATCTAAAAGCCAGAACAATAATAGTGTTGATTGACATTTTGGTTACGGTGCAAGCTAATTTTACCTTGGGTCACAGAGAGCGGAGTCGAGACATGTAGACTGAAATATCCGACCGTGACCAATTGATGACCGATCTTCAATCTTTGTCTCGTTTGACATGAGTCAGACAAGTATGTATGACCAGCTGTGCCCTACGGCTCCGCTCGCATTACTGATGATAATACGTTAGTCCCATTTGATAAAAAAGTCAGTGCTATTTTAGGGTCCATAGGTAATATTAGTAGGTTTTTTGTATGGTGATTAAGCGACAATAGAGTTCAAGGTGGCTTCGGACTTCACCTGGATTTGGAACGTCTGGTCTGGCTCTCAAGTAAAGCTTCTAGAACACATCGTGAAAGAAAATACTTTTTATGCTCTACCACCACGCACTATCATAAATTATAATAATCGTTGGTATATACGAACGTGTAGACTTTTATTTTTTTTAAATAATACGATAATAAAACAAAAAAATAAAACAATCTACTATTACTATAGGTGGCAGAACTTTTCTGCTAAGTTCGTCTAGGTAGGTACCACCGCTTTGGCAGTCATTCTGCCGCCAAATAGTAGTGTGCAAGCAATTGACTAATGGGTATTGTGTTCCGATTTGAAGGGCATTGTAGCTAGTGAAATTACTGGGCAAATGAGACTTATGAACTGATTTCACAGTCTAGTAACTAGACTGTGTGATGTCTCAGGATGACGTACGTGCAGTGCAGTGTCACGCGAAACTATTATTTTAAAGGTCCGAGTGACACTGCAACTGCTATGGGTGGCCGTGTCGCTTAACATCAGGTGAACAGCTAGTCGTTCACCTGATGTTAACAGTCGTCACGTCATACATTCTTATTACAAAAAAATATACCGATTGATTCGTTCAAGACCTACCCTTATCCCACTAGTTAGGGTCGTGCAGCATGCCCTTATAATTATGCTGCGGTGATTTTTAACGACTGGTGGTTTGCCTGGCGTTTTTGCTTTTTTAGAAAACCTTGCGTTACAAAAGGGTACCTTCTATTTTTTTTAACTATTATAGTACCACAAACAATAACAATCCGAAACAAAAATATACAATCACACATACAAATAGAACAGTCAATAACACATCTAAACCGATGCTTTCTAAACAACGACGGCCTATAATTACAGCAGCTAATAATACCGTTTGAACCTGTTATCGAGTACAAATTACGAAACCGCACCGGTGCCAATACCACGGGTCTTTCACCCTACTGAACACAGCCTTACCGTTCTACAATGCACTGCCTATAACATATGTACTGAATTATATGTGAGATTGTTTACTAATAGGTGCTTCCGTTTCTTTTCAAGGCAGTTCACTTCTAATTGTTGGTAACCACAAGCCGTCTTTGTTCTGTCCATTTAGGGAGACAAAAGATTGGAACAAACCAGCGGAATTGTGCCCAGGTTCCGGACTGGTTTGTGTTGGGCTGTTGGACTATACTAGCCTTTAGTGAGAGGGTATCATTGGACGGAAGGGCGGATAAGTAACCTTGCCGTCGAAAGTTACGCTTGCACCTCAGAGGTTCTCTTGAAGGTGCTTCCTACCTTCAAGAGAACCTCTGAGGTGCAAGCGTCGACTTGGGCCATTGCCGCTAAAAGAGGATCAAGAAGCATAAGTGCGTCCACTAGAAGAGTATCCTGGATGCTATGGAAAGACTCAATCGCTCTAGCTAACCTATAGGTTACGTATACGGAGAGTACGTCAACCCCGCCAGCAAGGTTGGTGTTTGATTGTGTTACGCTGATGGTATCCTATATACCATAATATACCGTTGTCAAAACGGTATCCTGAGCCTAAGGGCTATAGACTGGTAGGACGATCCTAGTGCAGCTAATACTACGGCTGAGGATCACCCAGGATGTATCTGACTGGGAGGGAACTGGGAGGCAAGTTTGTTGTGACGTAAAGTAGCTAGGTTTTATTAGGTAGTAGGACTTTTCTGCAAAGTTCATCAAGGTAGGTACCACCGCTTTGCCAGTTAATATCTGCCGTCAAGCAGTATTGTGCAAGCACAACTGTGTTCCAGTTTGAAGGGCATTGTAGCTAGTGAAATTACTGGGCAAATGATTACTAGATTGTGTGATGTCACAAGATGACGTGCGTACTTTATTATTTTAAAGCTCCTAGTCACACTGCAACTGTTATGGGCGGCCGTGTCACGTAACATCACGTGAACGACTAGCTCGTACCGTCATTCATTCACTTAAAAAAAGCTTGACGCTTGAGTTCTATACAAGAGGGTTGGGATGATTGGGTGTCATCACATCAAAATAGCGGCGGGAAGCATCTTTCCCCATCTTCATCTTTCTTCAACTGTTGGATGGATTCTCTACAGATTAACCAGGTTTTCTCTCTGTAGATTACGCTGAGTAGGCGATACTGCTATAAAAATCATAAATATGGATTCTGTACACTCCTTATTTTGTGTCAATAATGACGTAAGATATCAACTGTGACTTATTCTATACACACTCATCCTCCACGTGAGGTGCGGCTTCAAGCTATGTGAATATTGGGTATGTATGATTTATGATCTTGTCACTTGAATATGTCAATCATTGTTGACTAATTGTTGAGTGCGGAAATTAATAAATTTTTGGCGCATGATGTTCTTGTGCTACTCGCTTTAGTCACTCTTTTGTAATCTATGGTGGAATAATAAAAATAATTGTGGTGTTCTCTTATGATTTTTAACATCCGAACAAATAGCCTGTGCATAAATCTGTGCATCTGTGGCATTTCTCCTGGATGGGTGGACCTGTTTTTCTTTTTTTTTATAGGTAACTTGATCAAGAGTGTTCTTAACTATGTTTTGAAAAATACTGTTCAGTCATTTAAAGATCATCAGCTCTGTTATACTTGACGAAAGTAATTTCAAAGGTTTTATTTTATGCAGTGTAGTGTGGTAATAATGTTTTCTCAAACATGCTTGGAAATGTTAGTACCTATTATATTGACAACCTTCTTCGAGATAAATCGAAATTACTGTACTGACGAGCAGCGGCCGGCAAAACCCTATTTCTGTCGTGGTTTAGCAGCCAAATAAATTACATACAAAACTCATATCTGTCATGACATGGCTACTATTTGAGAAAATTACTATACAAGCCTTTGCCACAACTAGCCATTGATGGACTTACGTATGTGTGTGCCCACATTTACACGTTCGTCTATAAATGCCTCTGTTGCTGGCCGCTGCAGTAACGTACTATTTTTTAATGAATTCATTTAATAGATAAGTGATTTAGGTGATTTAGAGGGAACATAAATGAAAATAAATTTTAATGTAAGAATAATCTGAATCACAAACGGGATTCAGACCCGCATACATCCATTATCAATCATCAATATGCTATAAACAGGTGATACTGCCAATTAATCATAAATGTTTATAATTATATTATACACCATCAGACGGTCTCCATCAGAGCCCTTCTTCCTCGCTATATAAATAATAACTTATGCCAGGCACAGTTAATTATAAATCCAATTTTGAAATATAATAAGTTATTCCAAAACACAGCATAAGTCTACAGTTTTATATTTAAGTAAGATAGGTCAATATTTCGGTAATAAATGTTGCTCAAGCAAAACTGCGGATGTTATCCTAAGAGAATTTGTCAGGAGCTAAATGAAAGCAAGTAATTGAAAACAACCAGAGTCCCTTAAACGTAGTGTCAATAGCAAATTAAATAAACTTTGGGGTAGAGTCAGCTACAGAAGTTTGAAACATTTGACTGCCTTCATAGCTCAGTTGGTACTAGTTCTGCTTAGTGCATTATTTAAGATCAGGGTTCGATTCCAGTACAAAATAATTTATCATTTAGAGTAATTATCTACATGAGAGCGATGGTGGCCAAGCGGTAGCATGGTGCGCTCGCAATCGTACGGCACCGGGTTCGATCCTCGGCCCTGCACCAATGGCTTACTTATTCAGTAAGCTATGTGCAGTTTTTGATGCCATCGCCCCGTGACACAAAAATACGTTAAGCCATGGGTCCAGGTTGTCATAAGAACACATGTGGCAATCGTTACGGATAGTCAGACGCCTGACAGAATCTGACGCCTGTTCTACGATTCCTGTTACTGGCTCCTTATCAGTTGCGAGGTCAGATGGCAGTCGCTCGTGTAATTCTGGTAGCTCGCCGCTACAGGTTAGATTGGGAGCCGACCCCAATAACAAATGGGAAAAGGCAAAGAGGATGATCAGTGATTATCTAGATGGGCTCTCATATTCTCGCAGTCTAGCAATGTTATTACTAGACTTTGCTGATTGTGCTGATGTCTCAGCATGACGTGAATGTCACGTGAACCTTTAAAGTTTAGAGTTTCGAGACGCACTGCAACTGCTATGGGCGGCCTCTGGCAATCGACTAGCTCATCACGCTATTCACTCACATAACAAATATTAACCCAATCACATTTTCTCAATGTCTTTTTGTCAAAGACCTATTTGAGTCATGTTTTATTGAGCGGTTTTGGTTTAGGAACCGTTTATGTAACTGACTCTACTTTGTAAGTTGGGAAAGGAAGCGAGTTCTTGCGGACTTACTTCCGTGCTCAGTTAAACTGTTTGTTTAAGTGATTAAAGACGAAGATTCCTGTTTACTTGAAAACAATACAGGGAAGACTGAAACTCGTAATTTAACAGTACAGCTTTATTGATGAAAAAAAGTCACGCATCCCATCTTTTAAAAGGATTTTATGAACTAAATATTTTGTAACCATGAAGGGGATATGAACGAAAGATACAGCTATAACCTCAAAATAGGTCAGCAATGGCTCCTCTTTTACATTTTTAATAGGATTTTCCTCATAACGACTGTCAGTATTCCTGACACGTTAGTCATACAAGATTAATGTTGTTTATGAGCTTACCTAAGCGTGAAATAAGATGAAATACGGCATGTTATCGACTAATATTTTCCACGAGCTTCTGCCCATGTATTAATACCAATTATATTTCGTGATAGCTCTACTTTGCCTACACACTATTACTCATCTAAGCATAAAATATTATTCGACCTACATTTGTGCTTACGCAGGTTTTCTAATAAGTAATAGGTACATACTATCTTAGTTTGAATTAGTATATTATCTCGAAAGGGGGTAAATCTACTCCCTAAGGTAGACAATGTTTCTTCTACAACTTTTCTAAACTAATAGGTTTTCATTGAAGAAATGCCATGTAAAGTTTACATTCGAAGAGACTAGCGCAGCTGGGTGGTCGAACTTCGTCCTTGACTTGACTAACCGAATGTTCTTAAATGAGTTTGACGACCTGTGTTTAGAAATGAATTTGTTTATTTATTTTAGTATCTTGTTAACTCTCGTAGCGATCGCACGTGCAATTTTGTCAGTGAATTTATTTTTTAGTATGGAGGTTTGGAAACACGCAGTTTCAAGTAAGGCTGTCACAACTTGTGGGCTATCATGGTCCCAGTCCCCTCCTTTCGGGATTACATACCAATTCAAACTCACCTTGTATAGGTTCTTATCTAAATAAGCATTTTCCCCCTTTTTTCGCCCTTATCCTGGTCATGAGAAGACGGATGCAAAGAGAAAAAAGATAATTGATTGGATGAATGGATATATCATCATTATCATCAACAGCCTGAAGACGTCCACTACTGACCTTGGGGCTCCTCCAGAGAGCGCCACTTTGTGCGGCTGCTCGACTCCTGCGTCCATTCGCTCCTCGTTGAATCATAGAGGGTTTGATCAGACATGATCAATTGTTTATGCCAGCCTCATAGGCACTTCAACTCCCTGCTTATCTACGGCTAGTTGTACAAGTTTATATGTCATCCTGGCTTCCTCTGATTGAGGATAAGCCAGGATGCTGTTACATTTATTGAGTTCTTGCAAGTTAATGCCTGTTTTGTAACGTAACATTGTTCTTTCAGCTTCTTCACAAAACAGATATGTAATCTGTTTTGTGCATAGACTTACGAACAAATTCTAGGTTTATGGTTTTGTGGTTTCGGTCCGAGTACACTCCAGTAAAATATGCAGAAATTGAGGGGTACTCTGTTATTTAACATAAGTACCTAAACTCAAAAACTCAAATTCTTTATTGCAAATATGCTATTTATAGCACTTTTACAAGTCAAAACTAGATAATGAAGGTAAACGATTGACGTGACGAGCTGTGTTCGCCTGATGTTTTGCGTCATGGTAGCCCATAATAAATTGCAGTATCACTTGGGAGTCTAAATTTAAAAAAAATCGCGTGACACTGATCTGCGCACGTCATACTGAGACATCATATAGTCTGGTAATACTATAGACTGTGAGATCAGATCATAAAGCCTCATTTGCCCAGTAATATTACTAGTTACAATGCCTAAACCGGAACACAGCAGTGCTTGCACACTACTGTTTGGCAGCAGAATAACTGGCAAAGCGGTGGTACCTACCTAGACGAACATTGCAGCCAACATAGTAAAGGACCTAGTCATGGACTGGAGGAATGCCCACCATCATGCTGCGTCCTTTCTTCCCCATCAGTTGTCTGCGAGCGATGTGCCTGCCCAGCTCATCAGCATTTTTTTTTCACACATAGCCATCTAGCCCCAAACTATAAGCATAGCTTGTACTATGGGAACCAGATAACTGATAAAAATACTTAAATTCTGTTTCTTCGTTTCTAAATACATACACAGAATACAATATGACACCCAGACACAGAATAAACATCGATGTTCATCACGCAAATGTTTGTACTGGATGGGAATCGAACCCACAACCTAAAGTACAGAAGGCAGAGCTACTACCAACTGCGCTAACAAGCTAGTCGGCATTTGAACTGCTAACTCTAAGAGCTCTTTGTCGAATTATATTAGAAGGCAAGTAAGTATAATAAATAAAATAATTAAGTTTTTTCTTCATCCTAATAATCTCACTTAGGCCCAATTTTACCAAAATAGAATACATCTTATTCCAGTATAAAGCTACTGGTTACTCTCGGATACACTGATTAACAAATGAAATGACAATTAAAAAGAAGCCATTTTGAATGTATTCAAGGAATAAGCTTTCCTTCCTTCAAAATTGGTGGTATAAGGGCTGTCTCGGTTGTTCTCGGAAAGTTATACTTGAAATAAAATTTATTCTACTTTGGTAAAATCGGGCCTTATTGTATTAACGTTCGGGCTTAATCATAATTGTATAATTAGTGTATTAATCACGGATCTAAATAGTTGGCAGCGCGTACAAAAGTATACTGTGGCTTAAGGCCAATTCATGTAATGACAATCCACGCACATGATCGCTCTTTCACTGATAAGTTATTACTAATGCCATAGATTAGGCAATAGTCTGTTTGAAATATACATAAAACTGTTTATTGCTTTACTGACTGACTGACATAAATTCATTTGTAAATAGAATGTCTTGCTTTTATGATGTGGGCATTGAGGCTTGGAGGTTGGTTAAATAAATAAATAAAAATATTTGTGGACATTCCGCATAGCGCCATCTAGCCCTAAACTTAGCCAAGCTTGTAGGCTATGATCCTGTTCATCTCACAAAATATTTTTCCTGGGTGGGAATCGAACCCACAACCTACAGTTTAAAAGGCAAAGTTACTACCGACTGAGCTATCAGGCCAGTCAAAACCACGATTGATGTGGGTAGAAGATACTATAAAAACTATACAACCCGGAATGCACCCGCAATTACCCATTTTCCCATTGAAACTCTTAATTTTCTCAGCAATCTATGGTAAAAATTTCATCAAAGTTGGTACAGCCGTGACGTGACGTGAAATCCAATCAAAAATAAAAAAAGCATTCAACGAAACAAAGTTCCACACCTCGCTTTTCCCAAAACGGGATCGATAAAAATATTAAGCTCATAAAGCCTTCCCAAAAACAGCACCGAAACGCTAGCGTGTGCTAACATGCATACTAACGCCATCTATTTTTAAGTGAGTTTTTATCATTTGAAACTAGATGGCATGTTTCACAACAAATTGAAATGACATAAAAATGACTATATTGTGACGTAATTACCTATACATTATGCGACGAATTCCGTACCGACCTTAAAATTACCTTAAATTTTACGTATTTTTAGGTCATTGACGGCATTATGCTACCTGATAATAGTTTACACTTTCAAGCGACAGTGTGATAGACGGTCGGACACTAAACTTCTTTATTGATTGACTCAGGCGTCACTTCGCGGAAGTTCATCTTAAATACAAAATGAAAAAAGTATATCTATCGTAATTCCGCTAAAAATAACTATAAGATTATCTATACTGGGGATGTTGTAAAGGATTGTAGGTAAATGTATGATGAAAATGACAAGAACCCCCCAGGGTGTCCCAGTTTATTTCAATAAAAATACATATTATACTTACCTTTTACTTTTCTTGTCATTTTTATCATACATTTACCTACAACAATCCTTTAAGACTTCCCAAATATAGATAATCGTATAGTTATTTTTAGCGGAATTACACTAGATATACTTTTTTAATTTTGTACTAAACTTCTTGCCGAAGTTTTCTTGCAGGTGGAAACCTGGCTTTTTCAGCTTTATAGTATAAAATTATCATGTTTATTGAAGAATTTGCCGTGTGGTCCCGGTTACGAATAGGACCACCCCATCTCTTCCCGTGGGTGCCGTAGAAGGCGGCAAAGGGAATATCTAGGGAATGGGTCGCAGCGTTCTCCTCGGTCTTGGTGATAATCAATCCTCACCTACTGCGAATCACCAAGCCGCCTGCCAAGCGTGGTGATTATGGCAAACCCCCCCCCCCCCCCCCCCCCTAATGACAAGCACAAATAAAAACGGCCCCCAGTCCCCGGCAACTCTGCTATCCCGTGGCTACGGTAGCGGCCACGGTAACGGCAGGGCAAGGGGTGCGAAGAATCCCCGGCAGACGCCCGGCTACCAACCCCAACGACGACCCCTGGCCCTGGCAACACATAACGTGCGCACACTGAAGGCTGACGAAAGGATGGTCGAGCTAGAGGCGGAGATGGGTAAGTTACGCTGGGATGTAATGGGATTGTGAGAAGTCCGAAGACAGGGACAGGACACGATAATCCTAAATTCCGGTAACTTATTCTTCTACCGGGAGGGAGACCAACTTTCCCAAGGGGGTGTCGGGTTTCTCGTCCGCAAGTCTCTCGTCAACAACGTGGTCAAAGTCGACAGTGTGTCGGCCAGGGTAGCGTACCTGGTACTCCGAATAACCAAACGGTATTCGTTGAAGGTTATACAGGTATACGCGCCGACGTCGGCACACTCAGACGATGAAGTAGAAGCTATGTATGAGGACATATCTGAAGCCATGCATACTTCCGAAACATACTTCACCGTTGTGATGGGAGACTTCAATGCGAAGTTGGGCACAAGGAATAGCGATGAGCTGAGAGTGGGGCCATTTGGATACGGGCAGCGGAACCCTCGAGGACAGAGGCTGGCTGACTTCATGGAGAAGGAGGAACTCTTTATGATGAACTCCTTCTACGAGAAGCGGCCATCCAGGAAGTGGACGTGGATAAGTCCCGACGGTTCCACTAAAAATGAGATAGACTTCATCATGACGACCAAGAAGCACATATTCGATGATGTCTCTGTGATCAGCAAGGTGAAAACCGGTAGCGATCACCGTATTGTTAGAGGCACATTGAATATCAATGTTAAGCTCGAAAGGTCACGTCTGGTGAAGTCTACGCTCCGTCCAAATCCTGTCCAAATCCAAAACCCCGAAGGCTTTCAGCTGGAACTCCAAAATCGCTTCCAGTGCCTAGCCGACTGTAACACAGTGGACGAGCTAAACGACGGGTTGGTGGAAACTGTCCAAGCTGTTGGATCGAAATTCTTTAAGACCCAACGCCGAAAGAAGACTCAAAAGCTCTCAGAAAAAACTCTTGAGCTAATGGCCGACCGGAGCGAAATGAAGCTGCAGTCTTCAGTTGATATGTCAGCCTACGGTGAACTCAATAGACGAATCTGGAGTTCCTTGCGACACGACTTGCGTGCTCTTAGTACTTCACGTATTGAGGCCGCAATTGAGCGGAACCAAGGCTCTAAAGTGTTCGCAAAGGATTCGTCTATTGGGCAACACCAAATGACAAAACTGAAAACCGAAAATGGTAGCGTCATTTCATCCAAGCCTGAGATTCTGAGAGAGATCGAGAAATTCTATGGACAGTTATACACCTCGACACGTAAGCCCGCTACTAACACAGCTCAGGACATCAGAGCCAAGTTAGTCCGACACTATACCGAAGATATCCCGGACGTCAGCCTGTACGAGATTAGAATGGGCCTCAAACAGCTTAAAAACAACAAGGCACCAGGTGAAGATGGAATTACGACCGAACTTCTGAGAGCGGGTGGTAGACCGGTACTTTTAGTCCTCCAGAAGTTATTTAATTCTGTCATCCTTGAAGGTACAACGCCAGAGGCATGGCACAAGAGCGTGGTGGTGCTCTTCTTCAAAAAAGGCGATAACACCTTATTGAAGAACTATAGGCCCATCTCGCTCTTGAGTCATGTGTATAAGCTGTTTTCGAGAGTCATTACGAATCGTCTCGCACGCAGGTTTGATGAATTCCAGCCTCCCGAACAAGCCGGTTTCCGAAAAGGCTTTAGCACCATAGACCACATCCATACGCTGCGCCAGATTATACAGAAGACCGAAGAGTATAATCGGCCGTTATGCCTAGCGTTTGTGGACTATGAGAAAGCCTTCGATTCAATCGAGACTTGGGCGGTGCTGCAGTCCTTGCAGCGATGCCAAATTGACTATAGGTATATCGAAGTTTTGAAGTGTTTGTACAGTAAGGCCACTATGTCAGTCCGACTACAGGACCAGAGTACGGAACAAATTCCATTGCAAAGAGGCGTGAGACAGGGAGACGTTATTTCTCCGAAACTGTTCACAAACGCATTGGAGGACGTCTTCAAGCTCTTGGAGTGGAAAAGATCTGGCATCAACATAAATGGCGAGTACATCACTAACCTTCGTTTTGCCGATGATATAGTCATAATGGCAGAATCGCTCGAGGACCTTAGCACCATGCTCAACGACCTCAGTAGAGTCTCCCAGCAGGTTGGTCTTAAGATGAATATGGACAAGACAAAGATCATGTCTAATGCTCATGTTCCACCTATACCGGTAATTGTTGGGAACGATACTCTCGAAGTTGTCGACAAGTATGTCTACCTGGGACAGATTGTCCAATTAGGTAGGTCCAACTTCGACAAAGAGGTGGCGCGAAGAATCCAACTCGGCTGGGCAGCGTTCGGGAAGCTTCGTCCTATCTTTTCGTCCAAAATACCGCAGAGCCTGAAAACGAAAGTTTTCAATCAGTGTGTGTTGCCAGTGATGACTTATGGAACTGAGACATGGTCTCTTACTGTTGGCCTCATTAGTAAGCTCAAAGTCGCGCAGCGAGCTATGGAGCGAGCTATGCTCGGTGTTTCCCTGCGAGATAAGCTCCGGAACGAGGAGATCCGCAGGAGAACTAAAGTGACCGATATAGCTCTTAGAGTTAGTAAGTTGAAGTGGCAATGGGCAGGCCACATCGCTCGTAGAACTGACAACCGATGGGGAAGAAAGGTTCTCGAGTGGCGACCACGAACCGGAAGACGCAGCGTAGGCCGGCCCCCCACTTGGTTGACCGACGACCTGGTGAAAGCCGCGGGGAGCCGATGGATGCAGGAGGCGAGCAGCCGCTCAAGGTGGCGTGCTCTTAAGGGGGGAGGCCTATGTTCAGCAGTGGACGTCTTCAGGCTGTTAATGATGATTGAAGAATGAAGAATGAACAGAAGTTGAAGAAGTGCTCCTGGTATTATTTATCTACCTACCTACATTATAGAAGGAAGAAGGAAGTCATAACTCAAGCATTTCCGGGGGTGATTAGTCATAAAAGGATTAGCTATAACAATTATTCCAAGACTGTATTTCAATCAATAGATAATTGGATAATAATTGAGTATGCTAATAATTTTAATTGAGACATGTAGGTACTTATTAGTGTTTTAATTTATAGTTGCTGGGCGTTACATTTCGGTATGATTCACTCTTTGACAATTCAACCAAGATTGACTAGAGTTTTTCCCTTTTATGTTTGTGATAAGATTGTTTTTTTAACTAGTCACATACAATCTATTCTGTGTACATGAATCTATGATTTATGTACCTCACGCACGGAAACACAGCATCCGTATGTGGTAGAAATTCCTAGAATACGTACAAAGCGTTTTGATTCCTCGTTTATAATTCGGACAGCAAAGGAATGGAACACCTTACCAGCGTCATTGTTTCCTGACAAATATAATCTGGGAGTTTTTAAGGCTAGAGTGAACCGGTATCTTCTAGGTAAGCATGCTCCATCGTCGACCGCGTCGTCACTTACCATCAGGTGAGACTGTGATCAAACTAGACCTCTATACTAGAATTAGTGCTCTTTTACGTATTAGATTAAGTTTTTTTGGTAGTCACAGAAGTAAATGAACACAAATATGTTAAAGAGGAGAGGTTGTCAAGCGAACCAGCTTTTATATCACTCTGGAAATATATCATTTAAAACTTTGTCTGTTTTTTGTGTTTTTAGCTTTCAAGTAAAAACGGTGAACAACTTTTGATAAAATTCTGAGAACATAAGTACCTAACTTAAATATGATGAACGTAATACTATACTGAATATTCATGGGAGTTATTAACCCGGAAAATTAAGAAGGAAAACGAGAAAAACGGGTTAATTGTGGGTAGTTGGATAATATGAACACACAAACACAGAAAGGTAAATATTGCCCGAACTAATTATAATGTAGATACAACTGCGCACAAAAGCTTTTAGAAATATTGTTTTTTTTTGTTGTAACGGGCAACGTGGCTTTATTCTTTAAACTAACTACTACACTACTAAAACTAGTAAACTAGCTACACTATCTACCACAAAGAACATTGTGACTGTATACTATAGCCGCGATGGCCTATAGACAGTCCAAATGCTCCAGCCTACTACCGGTAGGTAGCGTACCCAACATGCTGGCAGCATTGCCACGTTGAATTGCAATGCTGATTCGTTGAGCCAAATAAGTGCCAGCATTTTGGTCACGCGTCGCATCAACCAGTCGCTCTGATAAACTTTGCAAAACGCGAAGAGGACCCGGTACCGCCGGACCCAGGGTTCGATTGTTGATTTTAATATAACCTGTAGATATCGAGAAAATATAAACATAGAGGCGAAATTCCCTAAGAAATTTGTATACTTACCTCAATTGAGCACGAGAAGTTTAAAGAATTGGACATTTTGCAAATGGGAAGCAGTGAACAGGATGCTTTGAATGGCTTTCTAAAAGATGTTATAGCGTGCAATGTTTCATGAAAATTTGGTCGATTTAACTGTCGATTTAACTAACACTAACATTTAACTAACTCACTGATCCGTTGTCTGCCTTTAATACTGTAGGTTGTGAGTTCGATTCCTACCCAAGACCAACTTTTTGTGTGAAGGACCGGTGTTTGTTTATGTCTGGGTGACCAAAGCGAAAATAAATATATTTATTTTTATCATCACCATCATCAACAGCTGAACATAGGCCTCCTCCAGAGACCTCCACTTTGAGCGGCTACTCGCCTCCTGCATCCATCGGCTCCCCGTGGTTTTCACCAGATCGTCGGTCCACCTACTGGAGGAATGGCCCACCCAGCATTTATTTTATTTATTCGTAATTTTTAAATTGTTGTTGCAATTTTGAACACAACTGTACCAACAAGGCTACATCTTATTCCACTCTCACCCAACATGTTGTTCTTCTTGTAGGAACATTATTAGCTTGCTCTGTGACAGGGCTATAGCCCCTGAAAGTATTATGAGTTCCTTCACTTTTAGTGACAAAATTGTGTCGCGACGTGTGGAAACAGTAGCAAAAAAATATTTATTGAGTTGATAATCATCATTGTTTGGTTGTGTTAACATATTTTGACGAACCATTCAAAATATGAAAAAATTACCTCTAGTGCTGCCTTACGGAACTGAGACGTGGTCTCTTACTGTTGGCCTCATTATTACCTAAGCTCAAAGTCGCGCAGCGAGCTATGGAGAGAGCTATGCTCGGTGTTTCCCTGCGAGATAAGATCCGGAATGAGGAGATCCGTAAGAGAACTTAAGTGACAGACATAGCTCTTAGAATTAGCAAGTTGAAATGGCAATGAGCAGGCAGAACTAACGTTCTACGAGCGATATGGCCTGCCCATTGCCCAACCGATGAGGAAGAAAGGTTCTACGAGTAGAGTGGCAACCACGGACATGAAGACGCAGCGTAGGTCAGCCCCCTACTAGGTGGACCAACGATCTGGTCAAAGCCGTAGGGAGCCGGTGAATGTAGAAGGCGAGCAGCCGCTCAAAGTGGCACTCTGTGGGGGGGGGGGGGGGGGGGGGGGGCTGTGTTCGCAAGACATGTTCAGGCTGTTGATGACGACTGATTTTTCTAATACATACAGCGTTGGCATTAGACAAAATATACGTTTTTGTCGTCGTATGAATGTGAAACAGTGTGTGTTTTTGGGACTGTATCTCCTGCTGGCGATAGATAATAAAGCTTAGCTGACGGACAACGCGAAGGTCAGCCTTTATAACAATTATGGGATCGCCTAGGGAAATTCAGATGTTACATTTTGTTAGAAAATTGGGCACCAGTAAAAAAACATTGGCTTTCTGTATTTTAAACCTAAATCTAATTTTTAAATTACGTTTTCGTGAATTATTCTGGATGCGATATTTTTTTATTGTTTGATAGGGCTCCGTTTGATCACTAGCTCACTTCATGGTAAGTGATGGTATAGGATGTACCTAGGTATCACGTATGTGTTGAATACTTTATTTATTTATTTATTTTACATCAACAGCCGGAAGACGTCCACTGCTGAACATAGGCCTCCCCCATAAAACGCCACTTTGGACGCTCATCATAGGGGGGTTTGTCATTATCACCACACGACTTGGCAGGCATAGCTTAGTGAAAGCGGAAGATTTTAATGTACCGAGGAGAATGCTGCTGTCCCCCTGAATATTCCTTTAGCCGGCTCCAATGGCACCTACGGGAAGAAATTGGGTGGTCCAAACCTCACACGGCTGGGACCACACGGCATTTATTTATTATGATAAAAACGACAAAATCAATAACAATTATCACAAAATGTTTTTTCCATAAAGAAAAGACAAATCAGTTCATATATTATATTTGTTCACTCACGAATTAAAACACTCTAAGTTTTCTTCAATCGCAATGTTATGGTGATGGGTGGTGTTGATGATAGCATAACACCCAGCCAGCACGTTAAGCCGTCGGTCCCGGCTGTTGTCATAAGACAATAGTCGTTAAGCCAAGTCAAATAGCCTTTGGGCGGCCTGAAAATTCTGATACCGTGAGCTCTTAGCGCGATTCAAAACAGAGCCTATATTGGATCGCTTGTCAAAATCCCCATACAAAAAAACAAAGCGATCCAATATAGGCTCAGTTTTGAATCGCGCTAAGTGCTCACGGTACGCCCCCGGGGCTGACCACTTGCCTACACGAGAAGAAGAAGAAGCCAGCACGTGATCGAACATTTGATTGTAATAGCTTTCCAATCATCATTCCAAACCATCCTCGTATATTAAAGACAAATTCATCACATATTTTCATTAAGAAAGGTGACGTGACGAGGTGTTGATGGATAACAATGATCAGATGGTGAACACGTATGCTGCGACATCCGCTGCGAGTGGGTGCTAGTTT
Organism: Ennomos quercinarius; assembly: GCA_910589525.2. Taxonomy (NCBI): domain Eukaryota; kingdom Metazoa; phylum Arthropoda; class Insecta; order Lepidoptera; family Geometridae; genus Ennomos; species Ennomos quercinarius. The sequence continues at coordinate 16,404,583 of OU342499.1, read as the reverse complement.
AAATATAGCGTATACTTATTTACATTAAAGTAACCAGTGTTGCCAGAGCTGAAGCGCCAAGTGTGGACAAACAAGAGAGAAAAAAAGATTTATTTATAAAAATTTACCTACGTAAAACGTTAAGTTACGTTTAGATCCGTTCCAAAATAGAACGAAAGAAAATCCAAGGAACACACCTACTAATAGAGCCATTTGTCTGTTTTTAGATGTGCCCGAACCACAATTTATATATCGGCAATAATTGAAATGCACCAAAAGTGTTCCCATAACAGCAACAATCCATGGTTTGGTGGTTTTTAGGGTTCCGTACCCAAAGGGTAAAGCGGACTTTATTACTAAGGCTCCGCTGTCCGTCTGTCTGTCCGTCTGTCACCAGACTGTATCTCATGAACCGTAATAGTTGGACAGTTGAAATTTTCACTGATGATGTATTTTTGTTGCCGCTATAACAAAAAATACTAAAAACAAAATAAAATGAATATTTAAGGGGGCTCCCATACAACAAACGTGATTTTTTTGTCGTTTTTCTATTAAAACTCTCTATTATCTATATAATAGTACGGAACCGTTCGTGCGCGAGTCCAACTCGCACTTGGCCGGTTATTTGGTTTCTATTGGGTCACATTTTAGTATTCCATTCAATCAAGACCTCAAAACACACATCACAAAGGTACTCAAATCTCCGCTTGCCGTCAAGGACGCCACAAAGCAATTTAACAAAGCACATCACAGTTTGCCCACTCAACATTCAGCGGCAGCCCTGATCAATTACATGGGGCAGCCGCATTGTTTTGAAGAGTATTAATTGGTAGCCTTGTACCTATCTAACTATTATGTATTCTTTGGTATGGGTAGCTCTGTAATCTTAGAAATGTGAGGCTTTCAGATTGAAAATACCTAATATTAAAAATACTTCACCTACTACTAAACATGTATTTTAATCATAGAATTGTTTCTACATAGTTTGAATGTCTTTTTTTTTATGTAAGCTGTGCATTTATGAGTTGATGTTGAGTGTTGACCCGCACTCTCACAGTAAACACTTGTGTTCGAGAACAGGGGTACCTATGCTGAAAATCAGCCCTGCGTAGACCTTGCTGTTTACGCAGCACAGTGCTGAGCATACCCCTGTTGCCAGCTAAGAATAGTGTACCTATCTATTACAAATTGTCGTAAGTCTGTTGTAGTTTTGGCAATAAACATTATTTATTCTCATTCTTATTCTGAAAAGGCGTTTGAATTAAATGGATACGGGTTCAAATCCCCTTCGTGATTCACTTTATTTCTTTATTTTTTAATGAATCTGTTGACGCTTACTTTCGCACCAGTTTTTATCCTTAAAGAAGAAGATCCTTCAAAGCCCAACGAAAAACAAACCAGTCCAAAGACTACACAAATAAAATCAAAAGATATGGTTCCTTTGTACAAATTTAATCTAATAAAATCGCCTCAGCCACCCTTTTTCCTGGTTTTATAAGCATTGTTCTTCCATTTGCATTTCCCTGGAAAAGAAGTTAAGTGCCCTGTGTGATCAAAGATATTCACGACAAAGGGAATTGGAGATTGTCTCGGAGATTGGAATCATAATATTTTATGTGTCATATTTGTTTACTGAGAGGACAAAAAAAAGCTACTTGGAATTCTAAAGAATAATATAATACATAATATAAGGTAGTAAATGATTAGAGACTTCTTGAGAGAACCAATTTTGTGCACCTGAACTGGTGACTCGCCCCTTCTCCCATTATGAAACACGTAGAATAGTTGATACTCAAGTCCCAAACTAGATAAAACACTTGTTGTCAACTCGACGTACGCTACTGCAAAATAACAAAACGTATCATTTTCTCGAGATTAGTCTGGAATTTAACTGTCAAAAAAGTACACCTACTAAAAGGATTCCTTGCCAAAACGCAATCGAATGTTGTGTTAGAGTATGAAAAGGCCTGGCGCCGAGCCAGGCTGTCGAGTCAACGTTCAACTCGCTCGCACGATTCAATTGAGATGCAGTTTGGGTGTCGAAGTTAAAACTTCCTTTGCCAAATGACGATTCCCTTTCGGGGCACGTACAGTATTGCTGAGCAGTGAACTGCCTTTAAGACTCTCAGTTCTTTGTAAGTTTTTAACTGACATCTTGCACTGTAGCAGTGAAATATACTCCGGGATTCGTTCACTAACTTCTATGTAGGATTTGTACTATTTTACTAAGGAGAACCAATAGACTCTTAGAATTAGCAATTTGAAATGACAGTGGGCAGGCTACTTCACTAGTAGAACTGACAACCGATGGGGAAGAAAGTTTCTCGAGTGGCACTGACCACGATCCGAAAGACGCGTAGCTAGGACTTGGAGGATACGGAGGCAAGTATCAGTCGCTCAAAGTGGCACCCTATAGAGGAGCCTATGGTCAGCTGTGGATGTCTTCAGGCTGATGATGGTGATGAACTTCTTTCTGCCTTTCCTTCTAACTCGCAGTAAAATGGCCTGCCTGGAACATAATAACGAATTGATTTCCACCTCATTCATCAGTTGGATAAAAGAGAACTGCCAAAGTAATTATTGCTTGAACGCTCCATTGGGAGTTTGAGCGGGAACACGAAAAAGTTCACGCCATTGCATTGTATTATTTTTCAAAATTTGTGCTTTTTCCAGCGTTAATGTTTAAAATTGGCGGCGTTTTACGCGTTAAGTGCTGAATTGCGAGCATGGGTGTGGGCAAATGATATAATGTGGTGAAAAGTAGTTTTTCGTGTTGCTTCCAAAATTCCATAGAAGCCTCTAGTAAAGTTGCCACCACTTTACTAGGGCATGCCTTAGACTGGATTATGACCACCCAGACTGTGACTATGACATTACGTGAAATATTCCATAACACGATGAAAAATTACAATATTTGACACTGGCTAAATACACTATGTGTGGAGCCAAAATATAAGAAAAAAAATCGCCCCAATGAAATAAAAAGCTAAAATCTCTACATTCATCATGTCACTCTGCTAATGGACTTTATCTAGAACTTCCCATTTACCCATAGATGTTAAGAAAATGCTATATAGGTATTGCATAATTACTAAGTACCTCTGGTAGGTAAAGGCAGCCTGTCGTAGATCGCAACACGTTTGTATGCAAATATGAGCACAATGTTATGTAAGCCAGTGGCGTGGGAACTATAAACCGAAGGACATGACGTTTTACTACCGATATAAATATTATACGTCTTGGGGTCATTCAGTGCTGGTCGTAATGCAGGAAACACTTCGACAGCATTATATTTAAAACCAGTCTCTCTGAACTAGGGCCCAAGAACGACTGATTGATTCGCAAAACTATCCCGCATCCGTATTATGTAAAACTTGCAACAGTAAAGCAACAGCAGTAGTTAAAGCAACAGCAGTAGCAAAGCGACAGCAAACACTTAGCAATCGATCGCAGTCGCCGGCTTGTTGCCCACCTGTCACTGAATAAACTTGGGTTGTGCAGGGGGCGCGTGCCCCCCCGTGGCGCAGGTAGTCTAGCACCAAGCGCGGTAATTAGCCAACTTACCAGGAAGATATGGGTGCATGGAATTCATCATTTGAAGAAAGGAGCACAAATTGGTCTTGTATCGTATAATCTATGTTACAAAATACAAAATTAGCAAAGTTATTTCATTTTAATCCATCCAAATGATATTATAACTTTGTTAAAACCAATCCAAATCCAATCATTAGTTTTGCGAGAGGCCGTCGTATACCGTCAAACAAAAGGGTTTCTAGTTTTAACAAGTTTTAATGTTTAATTTCCACATTTCCTATCAGTTTTATAATTTGAAACTCGTTGCTAGCTAAATGTGGCTTAAGGCTGCTATATAGTCGGATCTGCTATATCGCTCGTGCATTGCGACATTGTTGAGATATTAAAAAACCGGGCAAGTTAAAGTCGGACTCGCGCACGAAGGGTTCCGTACCATTACCTATAAAAACGAGCAAGAAAATCATGTTTGTTGTATGGTAGCCCCCTTACATATTTATTTTATTCTGTTTTTTAGTATTTGTTGTTATAGTGGCAACAGAAATACATCATCTGTGAAAATTTCAACTGTCTAACTATCACGGTACATGACATACAGCCTGATGACAGACGGACAGACAGACAGACAGTTAAACAGACAGTTAGACAGACAGTGGAGCCTTAGTAATAGGGTCCGTTTTACCCTTTGGGTACGGAACCCTAATAACTATTCCATAAATCCTACCAAACAAACCACTACCAAAACAAAACTAGAACATTAACAATACAATTACAAAACTAATCTAACAAACCACTACCTGTAGGCAAAGTGCCCAAAATGCTGCCATTGCCACGTTGAATTAAATAACTGAATTTACCTACGAAAAATCAGACTAAACTATCTTTTCTCTTGAATAATATTAAAAATACTCAACAAAAATATCATATTAATCCATAACATAATTATAATTAGTCCTTTTTTTAAAGCCAGGAAGGAGTTTGTTTAATTAATTTTATATTTAGATTTTCATAGCGAAGCACGACAAGCCGTTTCTAACCGATCGGTAAGGTTAGGCAACGTTCGTTGCGGTCACTACTTTGATGGGTGACCGCTATAGCAAAAAGTGGTATTTACAACTGAGCGCTACCGTGCTTCGGAGGGCACGTTAAGCCGTTGGTCCCAGCTGTTGTCGTGAGACAAGTCAGAAAGAAGCCTTTGGGCGGCCCAAAAAAAGTTCTGACACCAGCTGGGTCAGCATGGACGGTAGACAAAATTGTCTTTCCCCGTTTTACGTCACTTTCTTCATACTTGCTTGGAGTAAAACAGGGGAAAGACAGTTTTGTCTACTGGCCGTGCTAACCCTACTGGGCTGACTACTTGCCTACACGAGAAGAAGAATTTAGAGTTTTGTTATGTTGTTATGGAAATCAAACATACCTACTTACCTACCAGAAAGAAAAAAATGTAGTATGCATAAGAATAGGTACTTTAACAAAATTAATTCCACATTCATTTCACGCGGTTTCGTTTTCATTTCATAGAGAATAGTTTTTGCAGATTACCACCACACTTTTGAGAACCACGCGAATTCCTTGTGTTACATAAGAATGTAAGACAACGAATTCACGTGGTTTCAATGCATGGAATCGTATAGTGGTCATACAGTTATTATGACCCTGAATAGCATCAAATTATATTTCATACCTAAACGAGTACACAATCGATTTGATAGTGGTTTTGAAATAAAACGTGACCCATCCTTGTGCCACGAATTACGGTGGAATCACGTTTTCCTACTTTGTGTGAGGGGTTTCTGATAACACCCAACCTTGTTTAAGAGTAAGCCACAGCACTGCGTACTGTAGCTTATGCCTGTCTGCCTGTTTGACAGCTCTTAAGTTCATACTTATCTCTGTAATCTTTTTTTTTTCGATCCGTAGTTACGGTAAGCAATCGTTAAAAACTCTAACAAATTCTAACTAAGAATTTGTTGCGTCCTAGTGGCGTTCATTTCTATACATTATTATAGCTCTATAGCGATGATAGAGTGATTTTCGCACTCGCTGCGCTCGCGCATTCTTTTTGAATCCTTACTTGTCTACAGTAAGACCAAAGAGAAAATCAGATATAAATTTAAGCGTAAGTTTCGATTTTGATAAAACTTACGGATTAACGAGTAAATTATTCCTAACACTAATATTTCTGAGCAGTGGTGGATTCAGGGAGCTAAGGGGCTCAAACTCGACCCAAATGCATCTGAGTAAAACTTTCTAAAATTATTTTGCCAAAATCTGTCAGAGTGCCTATGATTGAAAAATTTTCGCGCTCTGCTTCCACTTTTTAAATTAGTTTGTGCCTCTTGTTGCAGTGGCATTCATTTCTACATATTATAGTCATATAGCGCCGATTATGTGAATTTTCGCACTCACTGCGCTCGCGCATTCTTTTTAGAATCTTGTTGAACACCTATTTTCTACAATAAATAAAGATACAATAGAAGAAATAGATGGAAATAACTTTAATGTAAAGTGAAGGTATTTTTAATGGTATGACACGATTTGAACAAGACACGATTACGACGTGCTTTCGTATCGTGTGGAATCTGTGTTTACATAGAGAATTCTCTAACTCCCTTGTACACAATAAAGCCTGTACGTATCTTTGTTAAAGTCATAAAGTTCATATCGACAAGTACTAATAAACGATTTATGTGTCGAGAATAGAGGCAATACACGAAAATAACGACGCCAGACGTTGCCGGCTATACTTGACCCACAACAAACGTGATATGGTTATGGAATTGAAACTGAAAAATATAGGAATAGTTTCTTATAATTTGTAGGTAAGTTTGAAAAGTATCTCGAATGGTTTGGGTTCCGTCCAGTTACTTAACCAGAGTTAACGAGACGCTTAATTTTGTGGAGGGGTGAAAAAATGAGTCAATTTAATTCTACGAATGTAACAAGATTATTATATACTATAGAAAGTCCAATAACGGATCTATTCTAGGTATTTACATTTGTAAAAAAAAACACGTGCACGCACAAGGTGTCTTCCCCTTAATAGAGACGTAAAGAAAAGCTTTAATGGACACATGCTTAGGATAAATCTAAAAAAAAATTGTGGACTTAGTTTGTAAAATTAAAATTGTTTTAAAAGTTGGAGCTAAGTATAGTGTTTGAAGATAATCTTTCCCAAACTTTTATTTACAAAAAAGTCTGTAATTGCAAGATATCAAGAAAAAAATTACACAGGTTGGCTTAAAATTTGCCGCTGATCACGTTAAGCCACTTTTTAAATACTTTGTCTGTTAGTTTGTTTGTTTGTTTGTTATGACTGAACTCCTAAAATACTGAATGGATTTTCATGCGGTTTTCACTAATATGCTTAGAAATAACCGGCGCTTAAAATAGGATATATTAAAATTGATATATCGTTAAAAAAATTGATGACAATTATTGAGATTTCATTACGAAACGAATCGGTTTTAAACAACATGGCCGATTCATGTTTTTTTTTGGCTACTAACGGTAAGTTGTAAGTTACATATTGTCACAGATTAGAAAAAAACAATCGACTACACTCTGTGCCACAATGACCAAAGAGTAATATTAGTACCAACCGCTACTCTAAGAGAATCAAAACAATTTATAGGTTTCCTATTTATATTTTTACATACATATACCAACAAATATGAAATAGTGTGAAAGTAGATGTTTTTTTTTATTTTGGCTTTAGACGACATTTGTATTTGCCAATGATACGAAATATTTTATGAAAAATGTTTTAAAATGGTACTTAAATGTAGGTAAGTATAATATACTTTAGGGTAAGATCCTCGAATTAGCAACATGGCCGTGTAACGTTCGATTGGAGGTCTTTGAAGAAAATCTGACGATGGTGGTTGTGAATTTTGATTTTTTTTACCAAAACCTGTATTATTTTTGAATTTTAATGTTTAATAAGGGTGGATTATTATTCCTTAAGTGTTCGTAAACGTGCACGAGTGTTGGCAAATGGTTCCAAGTTTATATAACCATACATTTTTGTTTTCTCTTCAACGGCTTTTTAAAGCCTTCAGTAAAATATCCACCATTTTACTGATGGCATTTTGACTGACAAAATAGGACTTTGACATGACATAACCGTGCAAATTTTTACTCACTTGACATTGGCAGAATTATTGCCGAAAAGCGATAGAAAGCCATTAACGAAGAAGTGGTAGGTCTGTGACACATGGTTAGTGGCAAAATTGTGCCGCATTTGGCAAAAACAGTAGCCAATATATAAAAAAACGTTCGGTTTTGATTTCTTCTTCTTCTTTCACGTAGATAAATGAGTTTTAATAGTTAAAATATTTTAGGTCTGTGGGCTTTTCAATGAACAAAACAAACTGAGCGGTTATATTCTCTTTAGGACAAACCACAGGTTAGAGCAAAAAATTATGAAAGACAAACAGACGGACAAGACAGTGATCTTACCTATAAGGGTTCCTTTATTTTAAAACTGTTACGGAACCCTAAAAATGAAACATTCTTTGCAAAAGCGAATCTGATTAGAGCTTTGTACACATGTTATTTTCTCACTCCCACCACTATGTTGAAAGTGCAGTGGGAATGAGACAACCTGAAAAATAGCGGACTTAATATAAATGTCGACTCTTTTTACAGTGGCGTACGTAAGTACTTGTGATTTCTAATTAGTATTAACAAAATTAATTATGTACGCATCGTATAGGTAAATGCAATACTCCAGCTGTAAAGTATGTATTTTATAAACTTATTATTGACACTGGCTAAATACTCAATTCGTATGGACCCAAACTTCAGAAAGTAAAAAAAAATATGTGGTGAATGCACAGAGTAAATTGTTTTTTTCTCTAATCTGTGGATGAATGCAACAAAGATACTCTTTGGAAACAAAAAGCGCGCGGATATGAAAAGCTGACGATAACAGTGATTGTTTTGTATTTTTCTAAACTGCCTAAATAATAGATTACCCACCTATTTAGGTAGGTACACTTACTACCTAAACAAAATTTACTGGAACCTCTTATGAAGACTTGAACGGTTTTTATGGTGAAAACACAAGAACATCTGTTGAAGTGAAAATGACAAGGTCGACCGTATCACTGGTATGTAGGTATACCATATTATAGAACTTTTATTAGTTAGATGCCTAGACCTATCGTATATTTAAAAAACTAACGTATATGTATAAGGTAGGTCTAAGTAGGTACATATTTAATTAAATAATTGTTCCTATGATTTGCAGTTTCTAACCCACTATTTTATCAATGTGTAGGTGATCTGATACACGTGAAAAGCCATACTTACCTACTACCCAACCAACATTTTTACACGTGTGTTACCTAATCTGCTAATACGTGCTGAGCTCCGAAAAGATTTAGTGGATTTTGTTAGGAAATGCATGAACTATTCTAACGCAACCTCCACCGCTCTTGAAAAGCGTTGAGACCATCACGTACGCCATCTCTTTCTGGACCGGGCCTCGGTGGTTATAAGTAATAACGTGAATTATTTTACTAGAAGGAGAAAAAGGAAAGAAGAGAGAAAATATATTTATTGAAGACATGACACAAGATAGAAAAGATAATAAACAAGAAGTCACGCTGAGATAAGACTGGAATGGACCCACAGAGTAAATGGCTTCATCTCGCCTTTAGCATAGAACAGTAGACTAACATATCGGCCCCCTTATTATACCTATACGAAAAGTTTGCAACTGGCGTAAATTTCGCAATCATTGCTGTCAAAGCTGTCAAACGTCACTTTAGCAGAGCAGAAAGCAATCGAGCGTTAGATCACCGACTGTCGGACAATCGATGAACTAAAAATTGCATTATTTTGTTTCCGTCTATTGCTGTTCTGTTGCTAGTAGCGCTAGTATCAAAGGCCAACGTGCGTTCAGTGACAGGCGAGCAACAGGCGGGCAACTGTGATCGATTGCGGAGTGTTTGCTGTCGCTTTGCTACTGCTGTTGCTTTGCTACTGGTGTTGCTTTGCTTATAATACGGGTGCCGAAGTGTCTGGGTGTAACCAGGGGGGTGTCTCACTCACTCCGCAGTTTAGGTATTCGGCCAGCGGCGCTCCGCTCGGCGGACGGAGTAGCAAGTAGTAGGTACAACGCCGCTCGGCTAGCACGCTTCGTTCGCGATAGAAAGACGGCCCCTTCTTAGGTCAATTATAGTGCTGTGCGATTTGAATTGCGCTTTATTGAGTCGGAGCCCACTCGGTGGACCGACGACCTGGTGAAAGCCGCGGGGAGCCGATGGATGCAGGAGGCGAGCAGCCGCTCAAGGTGGCGTGCTCTGGGGGAGGCCTATGTTCAGCAGTGGACGTCTTCAGGCTGTTAATGATGATGATGATGATGATGATGATGAGTCGGAGCAAGATCACTATTTATTTAAACGATTTTGCGGAGTGATCCTTCTGTCCGTAGTACTATATAATCTACTCTGTGGTGTAACTGTGTAAATTTCCCAGCTACGTGCGACACAGAATCCACAATAATCCCACCAAGGCCCCGATATTGGAAAGTAAAACGGGATAAACACGAGCTGCTTTTCAATTTTCATTTTTTTGCCACAATCTGTTTTGATCCGGTGTAAATTGAATAAACAAATGGATGTGGCTTCACGAGATTTTTTAATCAAAAAAGATTATTTTTTGATTCTTGCATTATTTTTAGCCTCCGAGTTTATAATAATATGGGAAGTTTTCAAGATTTTATAGAGCCTTAGAAGCAGATAAATAATCAAAGAATGTAATACCTACAGTGTATAAGTACCTATATGAATAAATAAGCTGGCATAATAATCGTATTACTTTGGGATTTTGTTTATTTTATTACAAGTGGTAAACAAGCAGACGCCCCACTTGATGTTAGTGGTCACTATCGACAATCTTCTTCTTCTTCTCGTGTAGGCTAGTGGTCAGCCCTCGTATCAGGATATTTATGCTGCCCAAAGGCTGACTTGACTTAACGACTATTGTCTTACGACAACAGCCGGGACTGCCGCGCCGGCTTAACGTGCCCTCCAAAGCACGGTAGCGCTCAGTTGTAAATACTAATTTTTGCTGTAGCGGTCACCCATCAAAGTAGTGACCGCAGCGAACGTTGCTTAACTTTACCGATCGGTTAGAAACGGCTAGTCGTGCTTCGCTATGAGCGCTACACTATCGACAATACGCAAGGGGCGCTAAAGCGTTGTTAACCCGTATTCCATTTCCCTTTTTTTGTTTACTAGTTCTGAGCGCTCAGTCTGTATTGTTCTAGTCTGTGAGCTTGATACACAGTTTTGCTGATTTGGTTCGTTCATCAGCAGATTAAGTTTACGGCGCAGTAAATCACTGGCACTGATTTATTTCGGAATATAAACGTGTGGCTAAATAATTGCTATCATACGGTTAACAAGACATTTACGGTATTTTAAACCAAGCGGAATTTAGTTAAAGTATATCTGGGGTCTTACTAACAGTACAAATTGTATGTAGCAATTAACTTTGGATCTTCAATTGAATCGCGCTAATGAGGTGGTAAGGCCCCTAGGTATAATATTAGGTAAGTATTCTATGGTACGGGCAACGGATAAATCGAAAAATTCATCTTGTCTGAACCTAGTAGTTGAAGTAAGATTCATAGACTACAGTCAAAAGTGTAGGAAAGATCATTCCCCTTTGGAGATCTAATGAATTGATTCTTTGATTGAGGATTTAGGTACACTCTTCGTTATCATCCGGAACTAGTGGTTCCGGTCATAAAATCTAGATTGTGTTTGTCTACACATGAAGTAGAGTATTTAGAACTATGTCTGTGACCGTTTCCGGGTAATTGATGTGCATCCCAAGCATTATTTATATAGTGGTTTGATAGATACTTTTTTCATACCTATACCTAACGATGGCGGTCTCCATGCGGCATTTACCTATAAACGTTTTGTTAGCAAAATAAATTAAAAAAACGGCATCTAATTTACGTACATACAATATAGATTTTAGTTCCAAACGGGTGTTACACTATAAATAGGAACATAGTTTCAAAATATTTTTTGACTGAAATCTTTTCTTTTGTCGTATGTAAAGGATGTCTCTGTACGAATGCACTTTTTCAATTTAAACTAATAACACGTATTTTTTTGAGACTGTTGTGATTTTTTTATTGGATTGTAAAGAAGACATGTTCAGATTAAGTATGGAATAAAATATCCGTCAAACGGCTCTGATGACAGGCCACAACGATGAAATTATATTTGATTGAAGACAGGCCATTACGCTTTTCATGAAATTTTCCATGTTTTTTTCACAGAGATGTGGCTGTATCTCACCGATATGACGCGTTGGATCTCAGATTTGAGCTCCGGAATTGTTTCTGCTTTGACACCCATTACTAGTCTGAGAAAGATCCTTCAGTTTGCCCGGAGCAAACTCAAAGCAATCATGCTCGTTCCATTACTCTAAACCACAAAAAATAATATTTACTTTAATATTAATTCTGTCATTACTAAAAGCATTTGCAAAATTCCGTATTAACATCTTGCTTAATTTCCCCTGGGTGTATTACCTGAAAATTGTTACAAGGCGGCTATTTCCCCTTGGATGCCAAGATGGAGTCTTTCATCTGCAATTCTATACAATAATAATGAAGTTGTGTGTCTAGAGCAGAGTTACCTTACAAAAGGTAGTCATCAGCTGACAACCGATGGGGAAGAAAGGTTCTCGAGTGGCGACCACGAACCGGAAAACGCAGCGTAGGCCGGCCCCCCACTAAGTACAGGATGGAATTTAATTCACTAGCATATATTGAGTGTATGATAATATATCATTTATTCATGATTATTAAACAGTAATGGGTGCAAATGAAAATATTTTTTATTGAAAATTATGAAGATTGCCGCGGCATCTAACGTACTTGGCACGAACAATTTTTATACTATTAAATATTTTTTGTAAATCTTGTACTGTAGCAGTTAATTAAGTAAGTTATCCCATTTTTGGAGTGATTACCAATACCAAATCAATGCGTTAGATTTCAAAGATTTTGGTCCACACGTGACCAGTGTCAGGAGTAGGCACCTAGGTAGTTTCAAAGGATGCTATAATGAATTCAATTACACCCAGTAGATGACCGACGATCTGGTTAAAATCGTGGCGAGCCGATGGATGCAGGAGTCAGATCACAGCCGTGTCAGGAGTCAGGTGACAGCCGTTGAAGTGACGCTCTACGGGGAGAACTATGTTCTGCAGTGGGACGTCTTCAGGCAGATGATGATGATGATGATGATGAAATAAAATTTAAAACATATTTAAGGTTATTATTAGACAACCTACCTACTTTATAATAGGAAACGCAAGATGTAGAGATCACGTGTAGAACTACGACAACCGAGTGTACTTGCATGGTTAGTGTCAAAATCCCCTTTCGATTTTCCTTCTAAACGGGATTTTGAGACTTATGAAAACGCGAATCTGTGTTCCAGTAGAAATTTCGATCACAAAATAATCACTTTATTGAGCTTCATTCTAAAATACAGGCGTCTCGTATTCTTCTTTGAAGTTGCAAATACCTATAGGTACCTACTAAGAGCTCAACAATTTTATCTTAAAAGTTATTTAATTAAACTTTGTGTAAGGAACTGTACCTATATATATACTTAAATAGAAAGCAATGAAAATTCTGAAAGTTCCCGAATAATCAAATTATAACCATGTTTTTAATTTAAATAAAAATTCCTTTTTAGACTGAATCCTTAGTTACACGAAATAAAATAAATTTACTTGAGAACGATACACAGTACGTTGACTTTGCATGCGTGGTTACTTTAAACGTTTGTGGCGCCAAAGTGTGGAGACACACAGAGTATAAAAGCCTTTATTTATTTCTATTATATTTTTTATAATTTATTTGGCTTTGATCGGTAATTAGTTTACCATAACTTGTAAAAAGCAGGAGCTCAATTAACTCATTTGATTGTAGATTAAAAATTAATTTAAAATTGTAGAAAAGATCTATATACGTTCCTAATAATACTTTATTATTTTTTTATTTTATTAATGTCTTTACTTGGAAAAATGAGTTACTTTATTCACATGTATTAAGAAAATAATTATATCGTAGTACTTCGTAGCTTCATATAAACAGTACTCACGGAAAAAAATGATGTTTTTGCTATTTATGTAAGCCGAGTTTTGATTTCTTCGCTAGACGCCCGCAGTTTCATCCGTGTTTATTCGTATAATTTTTGACACCCTGTTTACCTTCTTATGACCTGTTTTTTTTTATATCTCTTAGTACCCTCTTACTCAATAAAAGGAAAACACCCTTCTAAACAGTCAGTAGTTTGGGTTAGTTTTTTGTCTCTAATTCCTGTTTGGGCTATACGTTGTCTGTTACTCAATCAATCAGTCACATAAAGCCTTTCATATGAAGATAGATAGATAGATAGAAGAATCAGATAGCGTTTTGGTATTATAAGAAGTTAAAATTTTGGCAAGTTCAAATACTGTATTATATTTACACTGTGGCTTTCTAGCAACGGTGTGGGATGAACTGAGGTTCTATAAATGGCCCGGATTTCATTAACACAAGTATTTTTACGCTGAACTCAGATTAAAGGAGGGGTTTCAATTCTATTTCGTCGAAGCTTAAATGAAAATTGTTTGCTATTGCGTACAATAGATGATGATTGTGGTTCCATCTTGATCAGTATTTATACCTAAGTATGAAATCCCGGGGTGCAGCTAGTAAACAATAAAGTCGTCTTACGCTCTTGAACTAAACCTCAATGAACCTAATTCTCACAGAGTCTATCTCGCTCTTGAACTACAAATCAATAGACCTAAGTCTCACAGGGTCTATCTCGCTCTTGAACTACAAATCAATAGACCTAAGTCTCACTAGGTCTATCTCGCTCTTGAACTACAAATCAATAGACCTAAGTCTCACTAGGTCTATCTCGCTCTTGAACTAAAGCTCAATGGACCTAAATCTCAGTATGCCTAACTCGCGTTTGGTTTACGCATAACGCGATTAAGGCACATTGCGTTTTAAGTAAGCAGCGAGCAAACGAAATAAAAAATGGTGTTTAACGTTGCAGTTTATTTCATCTATTTCTTGGACATTTCACACAATGCCATCTAGCCTCAAACTAAGCAACGCTTGTACTACGGGAAGATAACTGATTGAATATTATCATATCTTACTTCCTATTTTTATTTTTCATGTCTTTTTATGTTTTTTAGACCTTACTTAAAATTTTACGGGTTTTCACGTGAAATAAATACTTATTTTTAGGTATACCTGTTTTCATTAGAGCACCAGTTCTTTTATTAGAACTAAAACTCTTCTTACATAGACAGACACACATTGCGTTTATTTTTTGTGCACAAACAGTCGCCCTAACGCAGGATTCGCCCAAACCAAACCCAAACCCATATATTTGAGTAGGTACTAGCACAGATTACTAAATATGTTACTCCGGAAATACTCACTTTTACAAGCAAAAGTCTATTTTATTACCTACTCAAGACACAAGTACTAACAAAGTCTCAAAACAACAATATAAGGAACGTAGACCAAACCAGGCAAAGAGACGCCGTAACCACAGCCTAGTTTTAATTATCAAATAAATAAGCCCAATTATTAAGCTGCAAAGCCAAAGGCTTGAGGTCGGTATCATTTGTCTGTGACCGCCTTATCTCAGGAGGGCAGGTACGCTCAGGCTTTATAAGGCTGACAAGAAGAGCCTTTCACAAACAAAGGCGTGCGGTTTCGAGACAATGTCGTTGAATTCAAAACTCTTTGAAAAATAGCTCCTATCCACAGACTGCGCGACGTCACTGTAATTGATGTTCTGCTAGAACTTATATTTATACTTAGAAAAAGAGTTATAGGCTGTAAGCAAAACACAATAGTCCTAGAAGCTTATGGCATCTAATATGCTACGATTCTTACCATCCGAGACTTCGGGTCCGCCGACGTATCATGACTGTGCCTAATACCTATGTGATAGAGTTCACTTTAATAGTACATTATGATACAAGTGTGCAAAGTTGTGATCATTGCACTCGGGGCGGTAATATGCGTACGCGTTATGGGAGCCGAGAGTGTAATGATTAATGCAGTTTCAGTTCTAGTTCCAGTTTTCGTTTCATTTTGGTCGATGTCGATTTTGTTCGCGCCATCAACACTGTTTTTCTCTGACAGCGCGTGAAAATAAGAAGCCTGCACGGCATTTTTTACAAAGTTAATTAATAATAGAACTCTGTTTTTTTCTCGCAACTGTGATGAAAAACGTCGTATGACATGCGTGTGCAATGATCAACTTTGCACACTTGTATCATAATGTACAATTTCGCCCGTACACCGAAACACAAGACTTCGGAATATGCGAATTAGAGTACTAACCTTAAGTCTTCTCCTTTGCTTTTCCCTCTTCTTTATCGAAGTTCTTTACATCTTCGGCAGCTTAGATAAATAAACAGTACATCGTCAGTAGAATTACGCGATCTTATTCCTCCATCTCTCTTCTTTCACCTGATATCAAGGCGCACAAAAACACTGCACCCATATATGGCTGAAACTTCATCAACCCGCACTAAGCGTTTTGCTATGCACTTTATAGTGCGAACAGCCAATGAGTGGAACACCTTGCCGGCGTCCAGCTAACTATGATCTGGGAGTCCTCAAGTCGAGAGTGAACAGGTATCTTCTAGGCAAGCATGCACCATCGTAGACTGCGTCATCACTTTCCATCAGGTGAGAGTGGTCAAATGCTTTGCCTATAAATTATAAAAAAAAGAAATGGTACAAATATTCAAAAAAATTTACAAGAGTTCATATTCGTCTATAAAAGGGCTGTATATAGTTGTATAGGCCTCAGTCATTCTTCGTCATTTATTCTCGCTGTTTTCGGGAGCGTTCCGCCATTCTCCTCGAGATAAGACACGACGTAACGTTTGGTTCATGCCGTAAATATTGCTGTAAATATTGCCATTTTGCCATTACTGCCGTAAGTCATTTCCCCCTTTCATGTGACATGTATTGTTGTCAAGATGTTTTGCAGTTCGTTATGGATAAGCTCGTTACGTCGTATCTTTGAGATTTAACGTTTATAGATATACGTGTTTTATATATTTGTATAGGTTTACGCACGATGCGGTTTTACCTGAGACGGTTTCTTTCCCTTTGAGCGTATCCGTTCTCCTTGGGAAATCCTCATTCCGGATTTTACCATGCATGTAATGAAGCTCTGAGCATATTGTAGCTGTCGCTATAGCTCTTCGCTTAGTTTTGAGGCTGACAGTAAGAAAATGTCATTACTGGCAACAAACACTTATATATTTTAAAAACTTTGTTTTCTGGAACCACGGTAAAGAATGAGGCGTTTTATTAAAAAAAAAAGAAATTGTATTTTATGTATGACCTGGTATGACCCGAAAGATGGCCAGTTGTGGTTTTACCAAAATCTGTCACTGTCACTGTTTCAAGCATAGACCCACAGATTAGAGAAAAAAACAAATGACTATAAGACCACAGGTTAGAGGAAATGTGTCACAAAGGTCACGATACTGACTGACAACTCTAAACTCTTTCATTTTTTTTTATTTTCGTTGCGCGATAGCTCGGCTTTATTTTGGATCATAATATTTATTAACGTTTATCTATCTCGCAGTTGTTATAGGCGGCCGTGTCGCTTAGCATCAGGTGAACAACTAGCCCGTCACGTCATTCATTCTCATAAAATAAATTATATGAGCTAGATCTATTCGGAGTACCCACGTAACTTGCATTAACAAGAATCTAGACTCTCAAAAGATTATACTGAAAACTGTAGGCTCCGTGAAAAATCTTCATATAATATTTTACGCTTCATATATTTTGCACTTACTCCGCGTCGAGAAGAATTTCTTTGTAGACGGAAAATAAGGCTTTAAGTGGGTCTTAAAATGTCTTGGATTTATGAGAGATTTTGCATTATGAAATATTTAAGGTGAGGTGAGGAGTGTATTCGGAAGAATTAATCAACTAATATAGTTAAAGACAGACACATGGACAAAAAAGATCTGGGCTATTTGTTCTATCCCTTAGAGTATACATAAGCAAGCTATGCTTATATTGCCTATGTATACTATAGGGTTCTACCAATAGAACAGGTAGGAAAAAAGTCTCGGTAGTTCTACCAACCCAAGTAGGAGAAAAATCATATGTATTCATACTACCAATAGAAATTTAATAATTAGGAAAAAACATATTTTGTTCTATAATATTTGTGATACCTACCTTGTGGTAGGTACTTTTTCCTACAAGTAGGAAAACGTAATTCCAAACCTACTAGCCCTACCACAGAGTAGTATACCACTTATTGTATTGCGTTTAATCCGCTTGGTATAGGTACCTATCGCTACCTATGCTGAGGTTTGTTTTTTCAAGATTGGTACGGAACTTTAAAAAGACAGACGCACTCAGCATACTCATCATCATCATCATCAACAGCCTGAAGACGTTCACTGTTAAACATAGGCTTCCCCTAAAGAGCGCCACTTTGAGCGGATCTTGCCTCCTGCATCCATCGGCTCCGCGCAGTTCTAACCAGGTCGTCGGTCCACCTAGTGGGGGGCCAGCCTACGCTGCATCATCCGGTTTGTGGCCGCCACTCGAGAACCTTTCTTCCCCATCGTTTGTCAGTTCTATAATACGAGTGGCCTGCCCATTGCCACTTCACCTATTCACTTTGCTAATTCTATATTCTTGCTATATCGGTGACTTTAGTTTTCTTGCGGATCTCCTCATTTCGGATCTTATCTCGCAAGGAGACTGAGAGGTACTGTTCATTTAACACTATTGGTAGGTATCCTGATAAAGGATCTATAACGCATAATCCAGAAACGTAGGTATCTATATTAGATCTCCGAACAATAGTTGAAATGCCAAGACCGACTGTACATTTTGCATGCGTTGCTTGTTTACTAACAAGGAGGTCTCATTTGCATATGAAAATTGATTAGACTGTGGTGTGTATTCAGGATCAGGGCATTATTCATTCTAGGATTGATTGTATTCATGACTAGCCCCGCCTTGGCTTCGCATCGGTTGATTCGTTTTATGCCCTAATACTGATAACTGAACATGGGAAACGGGAAGGGAGAAGGAAAAAGATAGGGAATGACCATGAGTCGAACTCGCGCACGAAGGAATTCGCACTATTATCTATGCCTGCCATCTAGTGTTGAGTAGCAGTACTATTTAATGCAGCGCCATCTGTGAGTCTTTTGGTAAATGAGCAAATAAATCACGTTTTTTGTATGTTTTTTGTAACATCAGACGAACGACTAGCTCGTCACGTCATTCATTATCAATAACCGGCAAAGTGCGAGTTGGACTATAAAAAGGTACTCTGTGGTTGGACTCGCGCACGAAGCGTTGTACGGGAGCCTCTTAAATATTTATTTTATTCTGTTTTTAGAAAAAAAAAACAATAAAAATAAAACAAATAATATACGCTATAGATGTATCAAGCATTTTATTTGATTCGCCAGCGATCACTAGATGATAAAAGGTCTTGTATATGCTTTAAGCGTTTTCTGACAACCTGAAACTGAAGCGATATTGTGGTTATGGTAATGTAATGGTACGCCTGATAGCCGTTTTAGATGTTAACACGGGCGCTGAGGGTTTATGTAATGTATATTTTTGGCTGCGTTAGATTTTGGTATAACTGCTTCCATGAAAAAACCGAAATATGTACGAGGAACATTAATGTCCAGATATTGTATACGCATGGGTAAGCTCAAAGTCGCGCAACGAACTATGGAGAGAGCTATGCTTGGCGTTTCCCTGCGAGATAAGATCCGGAATGAGGAGATCCGCAGGAGAACTAAAGTGAAGCGATATAACTCGTAGAATATATATATAGTATGTTGAAATGGCAATGGGAAGGTCACATCGCTCGTACAACTGACAAACGATGGAACGACGATCTGGTGAAAGCCGCGAGGAGCCGATGGATGCAGGAGCCGAGCAGCTGCTCAAAGTAGCGCTCTCTGGGGGAGGCCTATGTTCAGCAGTGGATGTCTTCAGGCTGTTGATGATCATGATGATTTGCATGCTCAGAATACGTAAGCGTATATAATTATAGTGTGCCACTTACGTGGTATCCTCAGCAGGATAGCTTACTTGACGGCTGGTACAACATACTTTAAAAATATGGGTATACCTACCGGGTGTAACTGAATTCATTAGCATCCTATGAAACTAGTTACCTACTCCTGACACCGGTCATGTGTGGACCAACATTTATGAAATCTATCGCATCGATTTGGTATTGATAATAATTTCAAAAAATTGGATAAATTACTTAATCGACTGCTACAATACAAAATTAAAGTGAAATAATTATGTACTTTCTGTATTTAATTAGTACATGCAAGGTAAAAAAAACTTATAAAAGTATCAATATCATTCGAGCCAAGTACGTTAGACGCCGCGGAAATCTTCATAATTTTCAATAAAAATATGTTCTTTTTCACTCATTACTGTTAAAAATCATCATTAATAAATGCTGTAGGTACTATCGTGTACTCAATTTATGCTAATGAATTCAATTGCAACCTGTATATTAAATATCACTTAACAAACGTGTTAAGCTGACTTCGTATAAGTACAATCTTTTTAGCGCTATAAGAACTTCTTTGATCATATACTTGCCTCTGCATCCAACGGCTCTCGGCGGGTCGTCGGTTCACCTAGTGGAGGGCCGGCCTAATACACCAGGTCTTCCGGTTCGTAGTTGCCACTCGAGAACCTTTCTTCCCCATCGGTTGTCAGTTCTACGACCGATGTGGCCTGCCCACTGCCAATTCAACTTGCTAATTCTAAAAGCTATATCAGTGACTTTACTTCTTTTGCGGATCTCCTTATTTCGGATCTTTACTCCCAAGAAAACTTCGAGCATAACTCTCTCCATAGCTCGCTGCGTAATAATTCTTTAGGTACTTATTGCTATAAATTAGGTAGGTACTTATGTAAATTCTAACCCTCGTATTAATGCATGGGTAAGCAGGTATAACAGTGAAATAGCTTCGTAATGTTTTATCTTATTTTATCTTCACCTATTTAAAACATGTTAGAGAGTAACAAAACATAAATTAATTATTCCCCGCTACACGTTCACCTCATCGTTAATTCCAAAGAATAACAATCATATCGGCTTGGGATTTTTCGGAAGAAATTATCATAATTGTAACAATCTCCACCAAGGAATTAAATATTCAATTAGCTACCTACTCACAGAAGGCTTTTTTGGGTCGGTTGGAGCTAGGCTACCGCGACAGAGTGCAAAAATCTCGTAAGTTTACGAATGGAACAAAAAATTTGTGATTTAAGAGAGTAAAATAAAACAAAAAACATAATGAAAAATAAAACAAAAGTACATTTGATTGTGATCTGTTTTTCTTATTATTATTCCACAATATTAGTTGACACCGATAGC
This sequence comes from Ennomos quercinarius, assembly GCA_910589525.2. Classification (NCBI taxonomy): domain Eukaryota; kingdom Metazoa; phylum Arthropoda; class Insecta; order Lepidoptera; family Geometridae; genus Ennomos; species Ennomos quercinarius. Next base: position 16,383,584 of record OU342499.1, on the reverse strand, counting down.
TAACTAGCCACTTACACTACTTCAATCAATTACTGCATTATTAAATTTCAATCGCTGTAGCATATACACTTTTGTTGTCATAAAAAAATTATTCATTAAGTATGAAAATGACAGCATTGCTAATTACTTGCACACACCAGACGGAAGGACGTACGGATGGTGAGTCTGCGTCTCCGAAGATTTTGGGCCAAGGTCTGCTTTGTCTATCTAGTCTATAATGCAGATATAAGAAAAGGTAGAGAGAATGAGAGAGAGAGAAAGTATTGTCGATCCTACATAGAGGTATATCGTTGACAAAGCCAAGGAAGTCGGACGTATATCTACTTTGGACAAAGCCTATTGGAATTTCCAAATTCATGTTCTTGTACCCTACATACATGATCTACAATGTAGATTTTACATGCTGGCTAAATGCACGCTTTGTGCATTCAGCCAGCTATTAAATTCAAGTCTTGATTTATACCAACAACTTCGGAACGCCTAAAATGGCAGGCACCCTAATAAGAAAGCGGAAAGGAGGATATTCCGAAAAGGTGCGATCAGAATAGCGATCAGATTTATCGACCAAACTTGGATAACCTTTATATCTACTGCCTTTATTGGGACCTACTTATCTGCGGCCGGGGGATGAAATATTCATATTGAAGGTGTTTGATGGAGGCCAAATACTTGGGTAGAGCCGGTTATTTAGGGGATGCGCGTAACTTCTTGATAACAGGGACTTGTGGAGGCGATAAATCAATTTGATATGACTGTGGTAACTATAATTAAAGAGTTGTAATTGGTTTGAGTCGAGTCAGGATTTAGTCAATTAAGCCGTAACAGTGGGCAATACCGTGATACCATACCTTTTTTTTACACAGATGTTATTAGCACAGCTTTAAAAGTGGGAAGACGGGATACCTACGTGTTCAAGAGAAGAGTGAGATGACTATAGACAAGCGTGCTACGTCTTCAACTGCATCATTACTTCTTCTCTCATGTAGGCCATTAGGCATGTGGTTAGTCTTCCTGTCAAAATATGTAGGCACTCAAGATGTACCATTGAGAAGTACCGTTGATGGTTTGGTTAGGAAATTATGACCAAATTGTCCCACTGGTACCATTGATGGTAGGTGTTGAGTGGTGCGTGCCTGGTCACCTATACCTACTTATCAGGGTGCGGACGGGTCTAAATAATATAGTCAATATAGGTAATATATACCTACATAGTTCCATTTATTACGCGGTAAAACACTTATCGAATATATGCGCGTAAAGAAGAGGTTGATGGTAGAAAGACGACTGAGGAGGGCAGGTGCGGTGCAGCTAACGTATGCGATATTTGCTCTTGCACTCTGCGCCCTCATAGTAGGTACAACTGGTACTGTGTCCGGACCAGATGTACCATTGAGCAGTATGGTTAATGGTAGCTACAATTGGGACCGAATTGTCCCACTTGTACCTGTAATACGGTAGCACATTCTAGTATAGTGACTGCAGCGAACATTGCTTAACCTTACCGTTAGATTAAAAACGATTAGTTCAAGCTTCGCTTCGAATCACTTGCCAATTACCATCTTAGATGATTGTTATTTTTGTATGGAGTAATAGAAATGTAACTTCTTAATACTTCATTAAAGGCTTTCAATTTTAATTCAGGTTTGTTAGCGTCATAAAAATAAAACGATGGAACAGGGGGTCTAGCAAAGATGCCTTTCCATTAGCGTTAACGCCAAACGATAACTCAAAATGTACAACTACTACTAAATGTACAGCTACAACATGCAGCAATTTAAAAGGAGGGTCAAAAGAGTATTATCACAGGGTAAGCAACGCATCAGTGGCACGTCTTGTGTTACAGATGTCCATAGGCTACGGTGACCTCTTCCCATCAGGAGGCCGTATGCTTGTTTGCTACCTATAGCATAAAAAAACCCCTGCTGGGTTAGCATGGACGGTAGACAAAATTGTCTTTCCCCGTTTTACGTCACTTTCTTCATACTTGCTTGGAATAAAACAGGGGAAAGACAGTTTCGTCTACCGGCCGTGCTAACCCTACTGGTGGTTTTTGACGGAATATAAAAAGTGGACGGAGCAAGAAATTCGCAGTCTATGGCGGGCAAAAAAAGAAAGAAAAAGTGGTGGCAGTGAAAACTGGATGAAAAATCAATATATTGGGTAAAAAAGAGCTATCTATGGGTTTGCTGGAGATATTCATCAATATGTCGCTTTGTAGCAGAAGTATTAATATTTTATCTATACCTACAGGTGTAATGTAATGTCATGTCTAAGGAATGGAAGTTGGGGTAATAAAAGATGTTGAGTTACTTATGATATGATCTATATCAGGTTAAATAAACACTGGTCCAAGGCTGAATATAACGTTAAAGTTATCAGAGCTTGAGTTGTTGAAGTTGTTACAGACGTAAAGTTAAACAGTGAGTAATCTCTCGCTGACATCTCTTTTACAAACTCGGGCTGGGATTGTGAGATTGTTACTTTGAACACTGAACTTAATTCCTACTGTGAGGTCACTGTAGAGACATTGTCAAAACTCTTTGCAGCGTTTGTGTTTAGGGTTGTCCAATAAAAAACTTATTATTGAAGTCATATAAAGTCACAAACTTTAAGAGGAACATAAAGAAAATACAATTTTTTTGTGTATATTGTAAGCAACAATGGAACAGACATCGCTACATAAATTAATAAATAATATAATTATATGTGGATATTTCACACAGCGCCATCTAGCCCTAAACCAAGCATAGCTTGTACTATGGGAACCAGTAGATAACTGATACAATACTTAGATACTTTTTGTTTGTAAATACATACATAGAATACAATTATATAACACCCAGACACAGAACAAACATCGATGTTCATCACACAAATGTTTGTCTCGGTGGGCATCGAACCCGCAACCTACACAGAAGGCAGAGCTACTACCAACTGAGCTATCAGGCCTGTCGGGTTCCATCTCTTCCCCTAGAGATCAAAGCAGTGGGGCAGGTGGGATCGTGAAAGTAAGCGAAACGCTGAAAAACCGCGGGGAGCCGATGAATGCAGGAGACGAGCGCAAAATGGTGCTCTCTGGGGGAGGCCTATGTTCAGCAGTGGACGTCTTCAGGCTCATAATGATGATGATGAGGCGAAACACTATAAATCATAAATCTTTAAACGTATCTAATATTAATGTCATAAGCCCCAAGACCTGCTACAAATACTTAGCCAAAAAACTTTCCAAACTCCGTCCAGCTTCAAGACTAGTTATCGATTCAATTCACCCTTGTGGTTAAATTTTCCTGTTTATTGGCGGTTGTACGTGACTGTCCCTCAAAAGTTGCCCGACAATCTGTCGGGCGAGTTTTGTTTTCTTTGACCCTCTTGTCTTTGAAAGATCTACAAGTTTATTTGATAAGCAGTGAAATTTAAGCTGCTTTGTGGAATTCTATTAGTCATCTTGTTTTCATTCTAGATTGTAGTCTAGGATAGTAGCGCAGTCCTGAAAGTTAGGAAGAGCTAATTTTTAGGGTACTGTACAAGGAACTATTACCTATAAGTTCATCATGTCCGTTTGTCAGTCTGTCCGTCTGAATCCTTTGAACGTCTAAAAATAAACGCATATATGACTTGCTCAACGATATTTTATGCAGAGATATCTAGGTTCAAAAAATAAACATGTTTCATTTTGGGTATGCACTACCTAGAGTAACTCCCGTTCCCATACATGTAAAGACAGCATGAAATTGGTTTTTCGCCAGGGAAAAAGTACCCCAGGGTAGCATGGCATGTGAAGTGAAAAAAAAAGTTATCTAAATGAATTTTTTATCATCAGTTGTACCTACCGCTTGCGTACTATGAGCCAAAGTGGCCACCTTCCTATTTCTACACCACGCATCCCAGAAACTTATCATTTTCTCTGTTGATAGACCTTACAGTAAAAACACTTTTAAAATGATTACGAACAAAATCTGTCATAGTTTTTTGTGGTTATGTAGTTTTGTGAAAAACTGTTAAGTTCTTATAACGTCCTACTTCAAACCTTACTACTACCTTTCTTGAATGTCACTTTTCAAGATATTTGTATGATGTAGGTATATAGGCCGGCCCCCACTAGGTGAACCGACAATCTGGTCAAAACTACGGTGAGCTGATGGATGCAAAAGGCAAGCAGCCACTCAAAGTGGCGCTCTGTGGGAAAGACCTATGTTCAGCAGTCCTCAGACAGTTGATGATGAATAGGCTCGTTTTTTTATTGTAATTAAAGCTAGGTATATTATTTGTGTCTATACGGGACTCTAAGTACTAAGCATGACCCGACATGCTCTTCACGATTATTTGAATTCCAGGCCATTTTAGACCTAAATGGCCTGACTTCAAATTGAAATTCAGCATTAGTCCTAGCCACAGTAAAGTCACGGAATGCTAATTGTACCCGTCTTGCCATAAATCACGCTCGCACGCGAACACAATGATTAATTACTAAGCTAAGTTAATTAGTCCTCAAGTTTCAGAGAGACGAAATCTCTTTCTCAAACAAGACGGGTTAAAGAGCATTTTATTATTCCCACTCAATTCTGTTCTGGTAGAGTATGATGTACTTTTAACAGCTTTTTTATTAGTTTAGATGTGTTTTTTCTGCTTTGCTCCCCAATTTGTTAGCAAGCTGGTGCAGGGAAGCGCAGAAAACCTTTTTTGAAATTATTGAGTAAATAATTACCGCCCCGACTACTGCTGCCCTGCACGGATGGTAGACAAAATTGTTTTTCCCTTGTTTTACTTCACTTGACAAGCACGCAAGTAAAAAGAAAGTGACGTAAAACGGGGAAAGACAATTTTCTCTACCGCCCGTAATAGGCAGGCTGGGCTGGCCTTTTACCTTAGAGTATAGACTAAAGCATAGAAACATCTTCAAAACGATATTATACTTGTACTGCTCACACGTACCTATAGCTACGTCATTGGCGAAAGAAAGAAACACTTGCGATAAGCACCGTACCATTTTTTTCGACTCGAGTCAACTGTTTTTTCTATACAAATCTGTCAGACTTATTCACATCAAAGTGTCCACATCATATAAAAATTATCCAAAAAAAAAGTGTTACGCCTGACACATAATCAAGTTTTCTATATGCTTTAGTCTATTACTCTAAATCTTTTACGCGATGCGTCAGAAGAGCAGAGCCATAACGATAGAAAGAGAGGCACCTTTTGAAGTAGGCTTGCAGCGCTGTGCTAGTGTGTGAGTTGAACTGCACTTTATTCCGTTGTAGTAGAGTCGCTATTTATTTAAGCGATTTCGCGAAGTGTAATTTCTAGGCCTGTACTATAAATTGTTCTGTGCCATTACGTTGTTCGAAGCCGTAAACATTGTAATTAAAAAGAAGCGTTACAAGTGGAAACGCGTAATAATTACTTTCACAAGTTCACGAATCGTCATTTTCATTACCTTTAAGAATCTGAATGATCTATAGTCTTGGAGAAAATGAATCTATTTGAATGACTGTTTTGTGAAGACGTCCTCTCTTTTATATAGGTACTTACCTACTACTAATAAAGGGCTACAGGGTGCTATATTGATAATAAGGCGAAGGTCACGTAGACCCCTTTTTTCAAGCTTTTATTTAACTTGCAATGTCTGTAAGTATTAATTTATAGTCGGTTCATATCTTGCAACTGAATTTTAAAGCAAATAATTTTCCTCCAATGATTGAAATAAATTTTGCATGTACACGCGTTTATTTTGAATGACAATGTAAGTAGGTATGGTTGGCGTTGGCTTATGAGCAGTTTTCTAATGTCACTTTCTCCTCATTGACGCCTTTCTAAATCCAATATGGCGGACGGCCCAAGATGGCGGATTAGTCATTTTTTTGTGCACGCTAATGATGTGGGTATCAAGTGAAAGGGTTTGCTGTGAAAAATACAAATAGCTTGGTTCAAAAGATGCTTTCACTATTAATTTAGGTATCTACAAAGATATAGGTAATTTACCTAATACTTACAACGAAATTCCAACTAAGTAAAGAAAATGAAAAGGCCAAGTAAACGCTCCTTAATCCTCAAAACACTTTAACTTAGAGCGTAAGCTTTATGCAAAAACAGTAAAGGGCTCATCACTCTAAAATTATACACCGCTTATCAAGGGATATTTGCTAACATCAAAGTGATTATCACGACTTGCTTATTACAGATCGTAATAAAGGAAAATATCTGTAATTTTTTTAATTAACTTTTCCATTTACTAGTTTTACAGACAGACCTGTCCCACCCATAAAATAAAACATAGAACAGGGACAAAGCAGTAAATATGTAGATAGTAGCATTGATTTCGGTATAGGCCGTAAACTTCACACTTTACGACATGTACCTGAATAGCTGAAGGTCTGTAAAGGTAGACGCAATAACGCCAAGTCTCTTTTAGGATTCACACGATCTGCTTATTTAGCCAGAGTCAAGCTTTCATCATCAAAAAAGAAAAAAGAAGTAAAGGAAAGGAAAAGTAAAGGAAAAAAGGAAAAATAAAAAAAAAACAGAAAGAAAGGAAAGGTTCTCGAGTGGCAACCGCGAAGCGGAAGACGCAGCGTAGGCACCCCCCCACTAGGTGGGACCGACGATCGGGTTAAAACCGCGGGGAGTCGAAGGATGCAGGAGGCAAGCAGTAAAGCGAAGGATACTTTACTTTCTATGGAGTTTTGGAGTAAACACAAAATAATAAGTAAGTACCTACTTACCAAGTCAAGTACAGATAATCTTTACGTTGCGAAAATTCAACACGAAGTCTCTCATTATAAAATCATTGAAAAGGCAGTCCGCGACCGCAAAGAGTAGAGTAGAGGTGTGTCATTAAAATAATGACAGCTATACAAAATCAAGACAACAAGTCCACATCTCCATAAAGAAAATTAACAAAAATACAACATAATATATTTTATTTTATTTTTTATTTGCGTAAGCAAACAGTATCACATTCAAAAAATTAGAAATAATATACAATAATCAATGTGATACCAGCACCGTTTACCACAGAGTATTTATAATCTTAATTTAAATGTAAAGGCAAAACGTGCATCAGGAACAGGATTTGAACCCGCATCCATCCGTCCCTAATAAAGTCGGGACATGCAGAATGTTCATCCGCTCAGAAAGATGTAAGAGAACAAAAGGAGAATCCGCACTATAGACAATCGTGATTGATGCTCAAATTCTCTCTCTTTCTCGAAGAAAACCCATGAGTGAGAACGTAGATATCTAATCAAACTTATAAAGCCCTATTCAAACCGGTGCGTTATTCGTACCGCTGTGAGCAGTGGTATACTGCACAGGATTCCGCCCAGGTATTTTGTATGAAATTTCGCTCAAGTTTCGCTCTAGCCGCGGTACTTCAATAAAAAATACCGCGCGGGGTTCAGCGCTGTATTTACCTACCACAGATAATATAATACTATACTACCCTACTATACTATTACTACCCACAGGGATACGAATAACGCGTCGGTTTGAATAGGGCTTACTTAAATTCTGATTAATTATGGTCAGTGAAGTATCGCCTTACCACGTCCGTGCCAATTTTCCTGCAATAAACAGATGGGCATGAAATCAAATACGATAACTCGTTTTCAGTAAAACATACTTTGCCAGTTAATATTAGAATCAGTGCATTGACAGGTTGATCCTCAATTTCGACGTGAAACTACTATTATAAATATACGCCAAAGTTTTTGTTTAGATTCTAAATAATAATTGTTTATTAAATGATGATAAAAACCTTACTAATTTTTGGGATTTTTTCTCTATCTGTTAACGGTAAGAAGATTCATTCATCATTTATTTAACTGGCCTGATAGCTCAGTTGGTAGTGACCCTGATTTCTGAACTATAGGTTGTGGGTTCGATTCCCACCCGAGATAAACATTTGTGTGATGAACATCGATGTTTGTTCTGTGTCTGGGTGTTATATTGTATTCTATGTATGTATTTACAAACAAAAAGTATCTATGTATCAGTTATCTGGTTCCCATAGTACAAGCTATGCTTAGTTTGGGGCTAGATGGCGCTATGTGAAATTTCTACACAATATAGTTATTTTATTTTTATTTATTTTTGTTGTTTATCCTATTTATTCATTAAAAATGTACATAGCTTAATATAAATGAGAATTTAATTGTTTTTGGGAATTTTATGTCGTAATAAATATGTTAGGGACAAATTTGTGTTTGTTCTGTCCGTAGACAAAAATCGGAATTATTGTACTAAAAAGTATCAATTTTCATTTATTTTAAAAGGTAACGTTTAGGAACTTTAGGTAACTGGCACACTGAAAATATGACATGTTGCGGGTTTACTCTTTTTTGAAACACCTAGAGAGTTACTCGCACAAAAGCTTTTCATGATACTGTGCCACTTTACACTTACAGAACAAGTGGTAGGAAAGTGGCACAACGCACTTCTAAATATTCTTAATACCACGTTTAAACACCAGCTTCCTCTACTAAACCTTTTGGCCTTAAATCTTTAATTAATTCTGCTTCAGCAAAGGAGTTCAGATTTGACTACGAGTTCAACGAGCAGGCGGGAGGCTGGTTGAAGTTCCACGTAGTTCCTGCTACTTGGGATGAGGCCAGAATGCGATGCCATGCAGAAGGTAAGTACATCCTCTTTTTGTCCTCGGTGTATGCTAAACAGTTAGTAAATGATCTTTGCTCACAGGTGCCGTTCTTGCATCGCCTTTAACCAATCAGTTAAAAGAAGCAATCATCGCTTTTGCAAAAAGGCATAACGACCCGAACGAATGTATCATCTTCTCTGGAGTTCATGCCACCCTTTCCAAAGGAGACTACACGTCTGTTGAAGGTATAATCAATATTGCTGGTAGTACCACACTCAGTTATAAGGGAACTATTTGGCTTGTATTGGACATAATTATTATGAGGAGGGAACGCATTACCAACAAAGTAATCAACAACATGTATGTTGGTGGATGGAAGAGACGAGGAAGTCCGAATAAAATATGGATATAATCTATACTACTATATAAAAATTGTTAAAAGTATCAAAATCATTCGTTCCAACTACGTTAGGCGCCACGGCGATCTTCATATGTTTCATTAAAAACATTTTCATACTCGTTGATAATCATCCATAAATGTTGTACTGTCATGGACTCAATTTATGCTAATGAATTCAATGAGGCTTTTTATTTTTAAAAAAACGCTAGTTCCGCTTCTTTTCTAGATGGCGCTGTATGTACATAGTTTAAACCTGTCAAACCACAGAGTAGTTTTAACATAAAAAAATGCTTAGACTACCTACAAAGAAATGTCAAATTCAGTTGAGTGGACCACGAGTACATTGTCTGTAGTATCTCCTAAGTAGTCTGTGGTGGATTCTTCTTAAGTAAATTGGAGTACACCAGAACTGCGAGACAGATAAACGGTTATATTATGATCCAAAATTAATCCGAGCTATCGCGCAACGACAATAAAACAAATGAAAGAGTTTAGAGTTATCAGTCAGTATCGTGACACATTTCCTATAACCTGTGGTCTATGCTTGAAACAGTGACAGTGACAGATTTTGGTAAAACTACAACTGGCGCCATCTATTGGGTTATACATAAAACACCATTTCTTTTTTTTAAATAAAACTCCTCATTGCCCCCTGTATAAGGTCTATTCGCTGTTTGCCCCTTTCTGGTTTTGTCTTTTATTTGTGGCTAAGGTCAGATAATGAATGAAAAAGAAGTGCATGAAATGATGACGGCTGATCTGCATAGATGAGAGATATGAGACCTTCGGTCAATAATGGCGATAAAATTTAACAATCGTGAGCTTTTTGGGGATTTTGGTGGATGTTTGAAAAGCATCAGTTTCTTCTCGATTGTCAGCGGTCAAGTCGAGATGAATCACTGCTGCTTGAATATACCTACGTTATTGCTACAAATATAATGAAACACAGTGTCACAGAATGGTTATAGGTAGGTACCCGAAAGGGTTTTGTTGTGAAATGCTTTCATATTCCAGGAGTTCCCTTACTAAGGCTAGCAATCACCTGGGCTCCAAACGAGCCGGACAACTACAACAACTTGGAGAGTTGCCTTGTGATGAAGATTGATAGCAACAGTAATGGTGTCATGTATGACAACCGCTGTGGTGATATCTTTCCTTACGTCTGCTATAAGAAGGACACGAACTTGACTATGAACGAATGTGGAACTACCGACCCTGGTAGGTACTTTTAAAGACAGTTGTATATTTTTAATAGATAACGACTTAAATCTGGATTTTATAATAATTACTTTTGCTTGATAGTCAACACTTCTGCCGGGACGCTGATTATTACGGCTTCCTCCACTTGAATCCACAACTCAAGTCCACGTGTGGATCTGAGGATACCTTTATCTCGTCTTAAATCCACATGTGAATCCATGGATACTTCTTTTTCCTCTTTGATCCATCAGAATTATTGCCGAGCTGTGGATCCAAGTAGACTCCACTTAAGTATCTTAGTTCTCTAACAAGTAGTAGTTCAGATAAGTAGTAACACATTACTGTTATGAAATTGGAAAATGTTAAACTCAAATAAATGATATCCATCGAAGTTTGATTCAATAATTAAAATAGATAACATATTACTTGCAGAGTACAAACTGGAACCTAGAACAGGTAGTTGCTACAAGTTCCACACAAGTGGTCTTCCGTGGTCACAAGCATATATGACCTGCTTAGCTGAGGGAGGCTACCTGGCCATCATCAACGACGATATAGAGGCTTCGGTGGTCAGTTCCATCTTCGATAGATATCCAGAGAACACCATCTTCTCGCACTACAGAGACAGTCTTATGCTAGGGTTCCACGATTGGGGGCACCGAGGCACAAGTTTTATGACCATTCACGGTATGTTTTCCAGACTTAGGCAGTGTGGTGGATTATGGCTTATACTCTATTCTAATTGATACTGTGACATGAGGTATGTGTCCCGATCACTAGCGGGACACAGACCCCACTGCAGTTCCCACTGGAACGTAATGGGTTGATAATGATAGTGGGTTTTTATCAACAGTTATTACGGAACTTTGTGAAATCGGAAGTATATCACAGCGTTCCCAAGATTAATACATCGTCTAAAGATAACGGTGCTTGCGGATTTTTTTATATTCATTCGAGGACGTATTCCGAGTTGTGATTACCATTGATCGCATAAGCCAGTCTTTGATAAATTAAACAGGGGGTTGTAGTAGAGAAAATAGTTTGGTACGACCTAAACTGCTTTCCATTAGAACATTTCTTTCGGATTACAGACAACAGTTCCATGATCCTTTTGGAAACCTGTCTTTTTACTTCGACAATTCTTCACTGAATTTGTTTGATGTCTGAATGACGATCAGAAATGCAAACTCGTCACATAAAATAGACCTCTACATAGTTTGTTTTACCAAGATCTCATATTCTTTGCTGAGCTGTTTTTTTGCATATATGAAGGATGCGTTTTGACATCTAAAAACAATATTTTTAGGAGAGTCTCTAGAATCCATCTTCCATAAATGGTCTCCTGGCCAGCCTGACAATAGCTGGAGGAAGGAACGCAAGGAAGAGCAGGAGTTTGGTGGAATTATTCTCAGGAACGGGCTCCTTGATGGTGTCCGCACTAACATACCTCTCGCCTTTCTGTGTGAGATGAAACCGAACAGTCTCCGTTGAAGATTATTTTTCCTGCTACCGATTACTTATAATATATGGTTATTCTCAAACATGCTTGGAATGAGCATTATTTTGACAACCTTGTTCGAGATAAATCAAAATTGCTGTATTGGCGAGCAGCGGCCGGCAAAAGTTGTATGAAAATCTATATCTGTCGTAATTTAGCGACCAAATAAATTACATATTAAACTCATACCGGTGTGTGTGGACGTGTATCAATGCCTATGTTGCTGGCCGCTGCAGTAATGTACTATAAATGCTTGCGTAGTAAGTACCTAATAAAATACACTGCTATGGAAATGTAATGTTGTTTAATTTGTTTCAACGCGATTAGCGTACTTACTTGGACGTGCTTGGACAATGTCAAAGTAGGTATTGCATACACAAAAAAAAGATGTTTTTGATATGTCTTCTAATTCAACTGCTTCCGTTTACTCAGTATTAGACATAGAGGTTTAAAGATGGGTGTTAAATAAGTTGCAATTAATCAAAATGATAAAAGTAGATTATGATGCTGGGTTACATATAAAGTTACACCGTAATTATATTTGATTGTTTAAGACCTCCAATTTAGATTTATAATATTGTTGCACAATATTGCAACTGCGTGATAAGAAATGTCACACGTGCGATGAAACCTGATGCACCTTGACGAACATAGACTAAACATACGGGATTCATGTTTTGGGGTTCATGTTAAACAAGCTAGATCACAGAAATAAACAAAAACCGTATAGAAACCGAGTCATGGAAGGATCCAAGTTAATAATAGGGAGATTTCAGCACAACTAAAAGCAAATGAACTATTCAAAAAGCAACGTTAATCTGACCATAGAGTATAATAACTGTGACCGACTGCATTTTACAGAGTATTTGTCTAATCTGTGCTGCAGATGATTTTAAATTAGATATTGACAGCTAGTATTGACAGATGACAGCTGTTCAGCGTGCTACTTAGAATAAGACATTCAATTTTGCACAGATTAGAGAAAAAACAATTGATTTTCAACGTCAGTGTTGCAATTGTTAATATGTTTTGCGTAATGTTTGAACCCATATATAAATATTTTGGAGGTTTACAGAAAAATAATGTAACTTTATTATAAATCCTTAATAATAGATTGTTCATTTACATTGGCTGTAGGTACGTTGATTATTTGCACTCTAAATAAACACCCAAGGTCCATACAAAACAAAGTCTTCGCCTTTGCTTGCAAACGAATTCCTACTAAGTAAGGTTACGTACTGGGTTAAGTTAATCACCTTTTTCTATTTACATATTTTGAATTCGAATACACTGTGCTACTACAGTTGGAACGCGTTGATATTTTATGCATGTGATTTCATTTAATATAAAAAGGCAGCACCCGATATCGAACTAAGATAACTAAACCATCGAAGAAATCTATCCGCATACCTATCGAAACGACTGCTAGCAAGATGACTAATTAACCAAGTAGCAAAATTTTAAACTTCTTTAATGTTTATTCCGCCAAATATAATGTCAAAGACTCAGAATGTCTACTAAGCAAAACGACCAAGCTGGTGGTTTATTTATATCTATATCTATACTAATCAATGATTTATTGCACAAGTTGTAAGAAGGAGAAACTCTTTTTATTTAAAACTCATTTATTAAAATAATAAATAAATCATTTCACTGTGTAAAATAAAAGTGGACGTAGTTACAAGTTTTTAGATTTAGAAGATACACACAAATCGTTTACTATAATTATTATAATTTAAAATTTAAATTAATAGGTTTGCTATATTTTGACTATACAATTTGTAATTTTATATGTTTATATTAGAACAATAACATAAATCTGATATTTAGTTGGTACCTAAGTGATAAAAAATAGGCTTCGACTTTAATCTATATAAATCGTACAAAAAGCAAGCCGATGTTAGTTTTATTGGGAAAGTAAACATTTTCTTTTTAAAACAAAACAAATCTTAAATATTTATTTTAGTTAATTTATTATTTACAAGCCCATTAATATTTGAAAAACTGCTTGGATTGTTTACTCACCTATTTTGTTAATGCGTAATATACGCACCACACATACAGTCATTAGCATAACACAAGTTGAATTTATAAATGTTGCATGTTAATTTTGTTTGCCGTAGACAGTTCTGTTGATGTGCGATGTAGTAAGTAGGTACTTTTAGTTTCTGCTAGGTTCTGCAAAGCTAACGTAGTGTCTTAGCCAGGGTATATAACTTATTGCTATTTAGGCACTAAGTAACTGCATAGCTACATTATTTCTTTTTTGAACTTGTGGATCGGAGGCAGTTTCCAAATTAAAAAAAGAAGAATTTTCATTAAAAATGTTTAGAAGTTTCGTTATTATTGGGGTTTTATCCGTGCTATGCCAAGGTAAGTACTTTATTTTATTTTATTTGGCATTAATACTAATTTACGAGTTATTAAAGCGTAAGTGCTATTTTGGAAAGCTAGCTAGATCTATTTGTTGTGTTTAGGTGTCATTTTGGGAATAATTTTGATTCTATTTTCGTCGGTGTGGTGCTTTGTGGGAAATGCTCTTCTAGGCCATACGAATCCTCTTATTTTTGGGTACCATTCATTCTAAATTCTATGTGAAATAATGGCCAATAAATTATTTATTTATTTATACTTTAGCACAAAAATAAATGTACAAGGCGGACTTAATGCTATGAAGCATTATCTACCAGTCAACCTGGATGTACAAGAAAAAAAAATGGTAGCGGTGCAGTAAGATTAATGTTACAATAAAATCGTGTTTATAAGAATAAAAATAAAAATACTACAAAATAATATATACTTAATTATACAAATAATATAATATACCTACTTACATAAATATAATATATATCATAATCATCAACGCCAGCACTGCCGAATAATATTTCATTTTTATCTTATCTAATCATAGAAGGAAGACGATTGTAAAGATTACATCTACACCTTGGACGAGCAAGATCTACATGCTTTAAAAATATTTGATATTGGTGGTTGACGTCGACTTTCCATAGCTTCATTTTACAATGTAATCCCACGTCCTCCGCAAAGTTTACTTCATCTGAGGTTTTATTTGTACTGGTTGTTATTGAATTAATTAACAGCCTTTAACTAGGTACCTACTCCTGGCTCCTGACACAGGTCACGTGTAGATCTAAATTTATGAAATCTAACGCATCGCATTGGTATTAATATTAACTCCAAAAATTTGGAGTTACTATCAATTCCAAAGTTTACAGAGCCCCTGGTTGATGCGACGCGTGACCAAAATGCTGCCACTTATTTGGCTCAACGAATCAGCATTGCAATGCAACGGGGCAATGCTGCCAGCATGTTGGGTACGCTACCTACCGGTAGTGGACTGGGGCATTTAGACTGTCTATAGGCCATCGCGGCTAGTATACAGTCACAATCTTCTTTGTAGTAGGTAGTGTAGTAGCAGTAGCAGCAGAAGTCTAGTAGCTTTTAGTATATTTTTTTTATTGTAGTCGTTAACGTTGTACTTAACGTTGCTTTATAAATATTTATTAATATGCCTAAATGTATGTATTTATGTGCTATATATTCTCGAATTCGTATAAGCTTATAATATTATATAAGTAAGGTTTTTATTGTATTTATAATACCTATTTATTTATTTATTAATGTGTATGTGTATGTATATGTATATTATAATATCATACCTACTACTTATCTGTAAAAGTTATTGTCTACAGAGAGCTAGTTTGTTTAATTTTAGTTAAATGTTTATGTCTTTTTGTTTATATTGCGCACCGCTGACTACTCCTTATGCCTGTGATACTATCCATCCAAAGGTTGCCTGGAAGAGATCACTTTTAGTGATAAGGCCGCCCAATGTACCCCAACCTACTTTATAATTTTTAATGTTTTTAGTTTTTATCCTATGTTGGTATGTGCAATAAAGAGTTTTTCTATTCTATTCTATTCTAGTTAGCTTGAGTAAAAAAAGCATATACCATACCACCATACCATTTAAAAAAATAGGACAACTTATACATATAGTTGATGAACTGCTAAAATTAAATTAAAATAATTAAGTCAGTACGGTTTTTAATTTTTACATACAAGGTAAAAAAAACTATTAAAAGTATCAACATGCCAACCAATAATTCATGCCAACTATGTACCTAAGGCGCCGCGGCAATGTTCAACAATTTTCAATTAAAATATTTTCATTTGCACTCTTTACTCTTTAATAATCATCAATAAATGATGTACTATCATGTACTGACTTAATTTCTGCTAATAAATTCAGTTGCACCCTGTAGGTATCATTAATTTTTATAGATTTATTTACTACTAGCAGCGCCCCGCGGTTCCACCCGCGTTCCTACAGGAACCGTTCCCGTTATTGGGATAAAATGTAGCCTATGTTTTAATCTAGGGTATAAGCTACCTCCATACCAAATTTCATTCAAATCCATCCAGTTGTTAGAGCGTGAAAGAGTAACAAACATACACACATACACACAAACTTTCGCCTTTATAATATTAAATATTAAATATATTAAATATATAGTGTGATGTTATTTGCACAGCAAAGATGTTTAGATTCGACTATGAGTACAGCGAGCAAGCAGATGGCTGGTTGAAGCTGCATATAGTTCCCAGCACATGGAGGGAAGCCAGGATGAGGTGTCATGCTGAAGGTAAACGGTTTCTCAAGTATTTAATAATTATTATACAGCCCCTTTTCAGCAACGAGCTCTCGAGCACTCCTTTACTGTTCCTTGACCTAAGGTTATCCATAAATCAGCTTCAAAAGACTAGATTGGTAGATTATTTGAACAAAAAACAACATAAATAAAGTCGGAAATAAGTATAAAAGAGTCGGAATCGCGAACCGAGGGTTCCGTACGTGTATAGGTACTCTCGCACTTGGTTAGTTTACATTTTTTAGTGTTTGGTTATACTACAGAGAGTGCACTATTAAAACTCGCTGTCTCCTTCATATACATTCAGGATGAAGGAGACGAGAGTATAGATTTCATGTTAGGGTTATCTAGTAACGTATATAAAGAGTTTTGTTCGTCACCTAAAGATGTTAGTTTTCCAACAGGCGCCGTTCTTGCATCACCTCTGACGGAACAGCTGAAAAAAGCAATCATGGCGTTCGTAATTAGGACTAAAGAGTCCTCTTATACTACAACAATATTTACTGGGATCCATGCCAGTTTCTCCAAAGGGGATTATAGCTCCATTGAAGGTAAACATTATTGTTATAGGTAAGCGCCTTAATTCATTTTCCAACTCGTCAACCATAAGTAAATAATAAATGACGCATAACGATCACATGCATAGATCGTGAACCCTGACTAGGATTTTCTGACTAACGCAGTCTAGACCGGCCTTTCACTAAATGGGCCAACGACCTGGTCAAAACCGCGAGAAGCCGATGGATGCAAGAGGCAAGCAGCCGCTCAAAGTGGTGATCTATGGTGTAGGCCTAAGTTTAGTAGTGGACGTTTTCAGGCTGTTTATGATAAAGATGATGATGATTCTTCTTGACATCCCTATTTTAAAAACAATATTTTTGTACAGGGGTCCCCCTAACCCGCTTGCCTATCACTTGGGCGCCAGGCGAGCCTGACAACTCTGAGAACGCTGAGAGTTGCCTCGCGATGACCATCGACTATATCGGCAGTACTTCTGATGTGCGCTGCGGCAACGTTCTACCATACGTCTGCTATAGGAAGTATACCAGACTGAACATGTCTGAATGTGGAACTACTGACCTTGGTATGACCTTGGTTTTTGTACATCTGTCTCTTGCTGTCTTACTCCGACTGAACAAAGACATAATAAGTGGAAGTGGGAAAACAATGTCTTCTTGCTTTCGTCCTCAGAATCGTTGGGGGAAGGCACAACTTTTAAATTAGTTTTGTCGTTCACTTTATTTATTTATTTAGTTATTTAATTGAATTAGTACGGTTACACCATTTACACTGATTGTTATTTAAATACAATTACAATCTGATTAAAATAATTACAATAAAACATTGGACAGATATAAAATAATCATGTCAAAAGAAATAAATAAGTTCGTCAAAAAAAACACACATGTCAAATTGTTATTAATATTACATAGGTTTAAAATTTACGCATAATAAATAATAATCAAAATTAAATAAAGAATTAACAATAGTCCTCGCAGTCATAAAAATAAAACAAATAACACATTTCACACATTAGTTTTGGTTTACCATAATCATCACCACGATTGAGAGCAGGCGGATGGTAGACAAAATTGTCTTTCACCATTAGTAGGATAATATTGGGCATTCTATCCCACCCTGCTCGTTACACTCGCACCGCTCGTTCCACTCGCTTGGTGGGATAGCATACCCAATATTATTTTATTTTATTGTCGTTGATGAAGTAATTCTACTTCGCTTTCGAAATCCTGTTATGGCGAGAAAATTTAGTGTTCAAGCTTTGATGGTGACTCGTATATAACGACCATAACAACGAAAAAATTATCATTGCATGGAAAACATCCCTAACATTGATACATAAAAATGAAGTTTATTAAACAAGCGCAATCATTGAGTTTTAACAAAATATATGAAGATTGTAAAAAAAACATCTTTCGACATGGAAAATTACTTCCAAACACAATGCGCTGTTTGATTATCGGACCATCTAATTGTGGAAAAACAAACTTAATGGTTGGTCTCCTTTTACATGAAAAAGGATTACGTTACCGTAATATATATGTATATTCTAAAACTTTGTATCAACCGAAATATATATTTCTAGAAAAAGTCCTGGAAATGGTTCCTAATATTTGTTTCACCAAATATCAAGCTAATGAAGACGTTATTAGTCCACAGGACGCCAAACCTAATTCAATAATAATATTTGATGATGTTGCATGTGAAAACCAGTCGAACATGCGAGATTATTTCGCTATGGGTAGACATAAACACATTGATTGTTTTTATTTAAATCAAACTTATAGTAAAATACCTAAACAGTTGGTGAGAGATAATGCAAATTTAATTATACTCTTTAAACAAGATGATGTAAACATGAGACATATTTATGATGAACATGTAACTACAGACATGACATGGTTAGAGTTCAGAGAAATGTGTTCAAGGATTTGGAGCAAACCGTACAACTACCTAGTGATTAACAAAGATTGTGAAAAAAACAAAGGTGCCTACAGAAAAAACTTTGACACATTTGTCAAGTTTAATTAGTACTTATAAATAAAAGTTTCATACATAGGACTTCATTATACACTAAACAGTACAAAGATAAGTACATATTATTTTCAAAATAATAAATATGGAAAAAGATCTAAAAAGACAAATAGTAAATGCTGCAGAAGCCGTTAAAAAGAAAATACGTCAAATGAAAGATATAGAGAATGAAAATGATCAAGTGATCAGAAACGTTTTTAAACCAATAATTAACCCACTTAATCAAATTATGAAACATGAGAATACAAGTGCAGATAATAATAAGCTCAACACATCCATTGAGTCAAAAGACTTTGATAAAACTCTTATTAAGAGGCAGTCTGATATCACAGTTGGCAATACAACAAAATATGAAGACACTGATTCAGAAGATAAAACGGATAATTCAGATCAGTATCAGGAGAGTGAGGAAGAAGATGAAAGTGATGCTAAAGATACAAGCAATGTATCTTTTAAGACAGTTGGATCTAGTGAAAGTAATGAAGATTATAATATATCTTCTTGGTCTCTGTCTCCAGACGTTTTGAGCAACATTCCATTTGGTGTAAGGAATGAACGCGGAAAGCTAATGATGGGGTCATCTCGTGTTACTGTTACTGATGACTACGTACAAGTTAGTGGACGTAAATACAAAAAAACCCCTGGAATATACGAGCTGTTATTTAGAAAGATCCCAGATTTAGCTGCGGTCACGGATGAAGATACTATGCACTATAAGTCAATGCTGTTAGATACTAATGCTCACAGAAGAGATTATGATCCAAACAAGCCAATGAAAAGCAACAGAGGACGAAAGTACTTAGCCATTATAAAACCATTATTTAAATTACGAAAAGTTTCTGCAAGTACTGAAGGCAGTAATCAAGATTTAAGACAAGGTTCCGGATTGCCACTGTTAAAAAAATGGAAGAGAACTACTGATTATGTATATTGGGACGATCCAAATGAATTGATTGAACGATTAAAATTATTAATTGCTTCACGTGATGCTGGTAACACAGGAGTAGATAACGAAATAATATCAATCATCGAAGAATTGCGTGAAAGTGGTGTAATAAATAAATAAATAAATACATTGAAATTTTCAAAATTAACTCATTTCCATTTCATAACTTAAACATTGCGGTTCACCTGATGCAATGAATACAGATAAATTTGGTAACCATATACATAAACGCTTACGATTGACAGAATTACTAGGTGTATTTGACAATACTTTAACAAAAACGGAAAACGAAGAATTCGATTTACAACAGACAAGATTGACAGGGGTGAGAACTCCTTCGGCGGATAGTGATGCTGTTAACAAGGATTATGTGGACAGGATTAAACAAAATTATTATAGTAAACAAGAAGTCCAACATTTACTTCATGCTATTAAAAACGACATACTGATTTCAGTCGGTAAACTTCAAGAAAATTATTGTACTAAAGCTGAGTTAGAAAATGTTTTAAAATTAAACTTAAAATGAGTAAGGAAGAAGTAGTAAATGAAATTCACAAAACAGCAAGAAAAAATTTCCCAAGGCGACCTGTGGTTTTAAAGGGAATCGATGACTTATGGCAAGCAGATCTTATTGATATACAGAATTTAAAGCGATACAATAATGGATTTGGATTCATTTTAGTTATAATAGATTGCTTCTCAAAACTTTGCTTAACTGTTCCAGTCAAGACAAAATCAAAAACAGAAGTATCAAATGCATTCGAACACATTTTAAAAATCACTAATCGCTCTCCAATAAGCTTACAAACAGACATGGGAAAAGAGTTTTACAATGAAAACTTTAAGAAACTCATGCTTTTGTATAATATCAATCATTATTCTACATATTCAGTAAAAAAAGCTTCGATTGTTGAAAGGTTAATTAAAACATTGAAAAACAAATTATACAAATACTTTAGTCTAAACGGTAGTTACAAATGGATTGGCAAGCCCTTAGAAAGTGTTGTGAAATGCTACAACAACACAGAGCACCGCATTACCAAACATAAACCAGTAGACGTAAATAAAGAGAATGAAAACATTGTCAGATATAATATTCGAAAATCACAGATATTTATGTTGAAAAGAAATAAATTTAGCATTGGGGATTATGTGAGGATAAGCAAATACAAAGGCAGTTTCGAAAAGGGCTATACCCCCAACTGGTCGACAGAACTGTTCGTGATTAAAAAAATTAATAAAACATTCCCTATAACTTACTTAGTAGTAGATATTAAAAAGCAACCAATTTTGGGAAGTTTTTATGAGCACGAACTGCAAAGAACTAACTGTCCAAGTATTTATCTAATTGAAAAAGTTATAAGAAGAAAAGGCAACAAACTATTTGTAAAATGGTTAGGTTTGCCTAATAGTGAAAACAGTTGGATTGATAGACGAGCTATTGTATAAAAATCAGGATACAACGAGTTGGAGGACATTATAATGTCAGTTACGCGAGGTAGAGGACTTATTAACAGTGTAATAAATAATTTACCATTTGAACTACATTTACCTGGATATAATTATTGCGGACCGGGCACGAAACTGAAGGAAAGATTACAGCGAGGTGATAAAGGAATAAATAAATTGGATGAAGCTTGTATGAAACACGACATCGCATACTCGGCTAACAATAGTTTAGAAGATCGTCATAGAGCGGATTCGGAGTTGTTAAATATGGCAAAACAGAGAATAAAATCTAAAGATGCTGGCAAAGGAGAAAAGCTAGCCTCCTGGCTAGTAAGTAAAGTAATGAAAACTAAATTAAAGCATGGAGCTGGAGTGAAATCTTTCAAAAAATTGGTTTCTTCAATTCGCTCCAGTTTGAAGAAAAGAAAACCAAAAAATAACACGACGGCTATTAAACTAGCATATAAAGCAGCGAAAAAACTTATTAATTCCAAAAATAAAGGAATGAGTCTGCCACGCATTATACCAGTGCCAAAAACAGGCGGTATTTTACCTTTAATACCCATTTTCGCTGGATTATCTGCATTGGGCGCTGCGGCAGGTGGTGCAGCAGGAATCGCTAAAACTGTAAACGATTATAAGTCAGCTCAACGCAACTTGGAGGAAGCTCAGCGTCATAATAAAGTGATGGAAGCTATAGCCTTAGGAAAGGGCTTGTATATGAAACCTTATAAAAAGGGTAATGGATTGTTTGTTAAATCAAAAAACTAATGAAACGGCTACCTAATCGTCCACTCACAAACATAGACATCCTAGAATATGCTGTCCATCGCATACCTTACTTCAGAGGTGTTTATATGAGAGATACGCTACCAAAACATCCTAGAAAAGTTGAATGTGCCGTCGTTAATTTGGATAGTATGGCGAACGAAGGAACTCATTGGGTAGCCTACGTTAAGTTTTTAGATTATTGTGAATATTTTGATAGTTTCGGTGACTTAAAGCCACCCTATGAATTGATTAATTATTTAAAACAAGATGTAACATACAATTATAGCAAATATCAAAGCTTTAACTCTTTTAATTGTGGACACCTGTGTATAAAATATCTTGTAAATTTTTGGAAAAACCCCACTATTGTGTTGAGTAAATATTTAGAAAACATTAATAAAGATGTATAAAATATAAAGTACTGTTTTAATTTATGTCATTACTACAATGTCTTTCACACTGTCCATAACTGGTAGTACATCACTTTTATCAACAAGTTATTCGCCTGCATTACAGCTTGACGACGAATACGAGTGTGCTTTATTGTATTTGTCTACTTTTAATTCAATTCCAAATATTGATATTACAAATAATAAATTCTATTACGATGATAATGAAATCATAGTAATACCCGAAGGAGCGTATGAACTTCAAGATATTTGTGACTACTTGAAAACCAAAATGAAAAATGCAAATCTTAAATTGTACTGCAACAACAATACATTAAAAACATTTATATATTGCACTAAAGACATACATTTTGAGAAAGAAAGTTCTCTTGGAATGTTGTTAGGTTTCGGCAAACAGGTATTAAAAGCTAATATAATACATGAGTCGCAGCTTCCAGTGAACATTTTATCAACGACTGTGGTAAGGATCGAATGTGATATAGTAAGCGGATCATATATTAACGGAAAATCAAGTCATATTATTCATGAATTTGCGCCAAATGTACCTCCTGGATATAGAATCATAGAAATACCTAAAAACATCATTTATTTTCCTGTCAATCAACATAATATCAGTTCTATTAATATTAGAGTATTGGACGTAAACGATAATTTGGTTAATCTAAGAGGTGAGGAAATACAGCTCTATCTACATCTTAAAAGGAAATGATTGACTACAATAAATACGTGAATCCTGTATCAAGAGCAATCAGTGTTAATTGCACAATTCGCAAAGACACATCTAAACGGAAAATAAAAATAAGTAAAGAAAATAAAAAATATTTGAAATTTATTGGGCTTCTAAAATGAGCATTTTAGATATAACAAGTACACCTGTCTGCGACAACACAATCGACGGCATCGAATTCCATTCATACAAGCCTTATGTGACAAGTTTTAACAGGAATGATGAAATTCGTATTCCTATTAATCAGCAAGATTTATACGTGCTACCGTCAGCCAGTACTTTGTATTTAGAAGGAACTGTGAATATTTTAAAAAAAGATATAAAACAGAAGGTTGATCACGTTGAATATACAAACAATCCTCTGCTTTACTTGTTTCAAGATATTAGGTATGAGCTTAACGGAGTGGAAATAGATAAGATCAAAAATGCTGGTATATCAACTACTATGAAATCTTTGATATCTATGAGTTTAGATGACTCTAGAGTAGCAAAAGCTTGGGGATGGGACATTCATGGAACAAGACAAGGAGTGAACTTTTCAGCATCAATACCGCTCAGAAATATTCTCGGATTCGCAGAAGATTATAAAAAAATTATCATTAACTGTAAACACGAATTGGTTCTTCTACGTAGCAATACAGACTTAAATGCTGTAAAACTGAATAATGGAGAAACTATAGAAAATATTGAAATTCATAAAATAATTTGGCGCATGCCACATGTTAAAGTATCCGACAAGGAAAAAATTAATTTACTGAAAATTTTGGAAAAGGATCGACCGATTATGCTCGCTTTTAGAAACTGGGATCTATATGAGTATCCTTTATTACCTCAAAGTACAAAACACACGTGGTCTATTAAAACGTCATCTCAAATAGAAAAACCCAGATATGTAATTGTTGGTCTTCAAACAAATAGAAAAAATCAATGGGATAAAGATATGTCACAGTTTGATCATTGTAATTTACGCGATTTGAAAGTGTACCTCAATTCTACGTATTTTCCTTACGAAAGCCTTAATGTTAATTTTACCGATCACAAATATGCTATATTATACGAGCAGTATGTCAGATTTCAACAGTCTTATTACGGTAGTGGGACCGTGCCCTTGTTAAGTATAACCAATTTTAAGGAAATAGCTCCACTTTTCGTTATTGATTGCTCTAGACAGTGTGACAATATAAAATCAGGACCTGTGGTAAACGTACGCGTGGAGTTTGAAAGCAACACAGAGATTCCTGCTAATACTTCGGCATACTGTCTTATTCTTAACGACTGTATTGTGGAATACAAGCCTCTAAGCAACTTGGTGAAAAAGATAACATGAATCCTGATACAATCATAGTAGATCTTCAAGGATTCAAAGATTCAAGAAACAATTTTATCATAAAAGAAATTGCAATTACAAGTGAAGATCATAGCCAAACGTTTTTGGTGAAGCCTCCCTATTCCTATAACAACTTAACAAAAGAAGAAAAAAGACAAGTGAAATGGATTGAAAACAACCGTGGAATTATGTGGAGCGAAGGTTTCATAGACCACCGAGAACTAAAGCGTACCATAGTACCATATTTGATTAGAAAAAAAGTTATAACTAAAGGCCAGGAGAAGATTAAATGGATTCAGGAGCTTTGTGAGACCTGTGATGTAGTTGATATAGGCGAAAAAGGGTGTCCTAATTTTATGAAGTTGCACTCACGGTATGATAGTTTATATTATAACTGTGTTAATCACAAAAAACAATGTGCATTAAGAAATGTAATTTGTATAAAAAAATGGTGTGAAGATAATGATATTTTTAAATTTAACTTATTTATTTAAGAAATTGTTTATTCATTGTAATAAATATTTTAACTATTATAAGCATTATTTTTTATTTCCTACCTAATTTACTCTAATAGGAAAAAAAGATTTTATTATAGTTAAATACCATTTATTTTATAAGTAAGCTTAAATTACACATAATGATTATATTATTTCTTATATCTACTTAACAAATACGAAAATTATTACTTAGATACAACATTATAATATTTTATGAAAATTCATAACCATAACTACATAACTACATTTATAACTTCATTGAAGTACATTTTGTGTTTGATCATATATAGTATCATTTACATTTCTCACAACGTATTGGGCACTAAGCATTACATTGTCTTCGCATTCCTCACATTTGCAGTCACTCGAATGCCGCTGAGGTTTATCCATATTTAAAATTTGTATTTTGATTAGTCGTATTCCTCGAGATGGTTCTCCATTAATAACAAACGACGGCTCGTAACCACGCTGACGTTTTTCTATTACATGGCCTTTTGCCATTCTCTTGCTGGGCTTCTTAGATTTCGCCTTCCGCTGAGCCTTGATGACATCGCAGAGTTCATGGGAGTTCGGCGGTGTCGGAGGCTCGAAGTATTGAGCACACTGAGAAAACGGATCCGGTGAAACAGCGCGTTCTTCTGGGTCGGACAAAATCGAGAAACCATAATTCTGAGTAGCCTGAAACAAACAAAATATTTTAAACACATTTACTAAACACTTACACTTACTATTTAGAAAGTAACTTAAAAACAACAAAACTCACCATTAGGTACTTTGTTTTGGTAGATAGGTTTTCGTTGAAATAAAAATAACCCTTGCTGTGCTTTGTTGCTTGCTGCTGCTCCGTTTGCCTGCGCCCGTTTGAATGCGGTTATTCATTACAGTTATTAAATAACTTTAACAATGTCTGAATCATACATGCTTACAATACAGTTTTGTTGTGTACCTACGCTAATAATAACTGGAAACCATACCACCTGCGTGTTCAAACGTGTTACAGCAATGGCAGAATATTTGCTTGCAAAGCAGTTTGATTGTGTATGAGACTGGTAATTGGAAACCGTACCACCTGTGTGCTTCAAATTCAGTTATTTGCTAACAATGCAGTTTGCAAATGGTAACTAGAAACTATACCACCTGCGCGCATAAGATCAGCAAGTTCAAACTTGTTACAGCAATGGCAGAATATTTGCTTGCAAAGCAGTTTGATCGTGTATGAGAATGGTAGTTGGAAACCGTACCACCTGTGCACTTCAGATTCAGTTATTTGCTAGCAATGCAGTTTGTGAATGGTAACTGGAAACTATACCACCTGCGCGCATAAGATCAGCAAGTTCAAACTTGTTACAGCAATGGCAGAATATTTGCTTGCAAAGCAATTGGTTGTGTATAAGAACGGTAATTGGAAACCATACCACCTGTGCAGTATACTGACTAATATTCTGTTTATTTTAATACCTAATTCAGGGTAGGTATATTAAAACTAAATAATAAAACAATTTGAATAGTATTATAGGTACCATACATTTATTAAACCTAGGACATATAATTATAAACTAATTAAGCTAGGGTAGGTAACAATATTTTAAAAGTATAATCTTATAACTCTAAAAAACATTTTACGACAAAATGGGCATGTATTTTTCAAAGATAGTGCACACTTTACACAGCTAAGATGTCCACAATTTAACGATAATGAAATCTCATCATTGAAACAAATTTTACAAATCATATTTTTAAAGTACTTTTTACTTTGAATATCATCGTCGTCATTAATATTATCACTACTAACATTGAACGCCTCAGATTTTTGATACTGATCATATTTTTTTTCTATTATATCTTTTATATATCTTTCACCTTTCAAAATTAAAATATAGGAACAGTCTTGAAAAAATCGTGCGTGCTCTATCATAGGTCGGTCTGGAGCTGACCAGTCTTTGATACCACCACCACAGAAGTAACAAATCACTTTATCACTTTGTCCTGTGTAGAAAAAACCTGCCTCAGCCATTTCTTCTGGTGACTGAGCTAATCCTTTAGGCCAAGAGTCAAAACTCCGCAGACGAGTTTGTTGCAGGGCATAACGACTATGAGCAGGCCGTTTTAGTTCCATGTTTTAATCTTGGTGAATGTTTTAATTAAAAATAACAATATCAATAATTGCAGCTAAGACCAGTTACAACCTCTGCTGTTCCGTAATGTTTGATTTCACTTGAGTATGAATACCTTAAAAAAAGTAGGTAGGTACATGAATGATTTTAATCAATTTTACCTGTCCTAAAAAGGATTGAGCAGTTACCCCAAGCTTTTGTGGATACCTTATCAGCAGAAATCAAACGCTTATCATCATTTCCTGACAAAGCCACTTTCTTTACTTTTTGTGTAAATACCTCATGTTTTATTGATTTAAAAAGAACATTTGTTTTTTTCAAAACGTTTCCGTGATATAAGGTTTTATTATAGTCGGCCAGATCTAGTTCGTCAACGACAGTATTTTTTACACCTTTTGCTTTTTTAATGATGCTGTCAGCGGTTTTCACGCAGTAAAGTTTGGAACGGAGACCTACAAATTCAGTGATCATTTTTCCCCCCATCTCATCCTTAAAAAGACCAGGAACTTTTTTATTTTTAAGAGGAATGTTGTGCTCGTTATTTATCGCATAGTTACTCGTATCAAAATACGAAATAAAGATTTCTTTTAGATCTTTGTATACGTCTTTAGTTTCAATATGATATATAAAACTATCAGTGTCAGTGTAACACATCTTAATGCGATTATCATAGACAGGTCTAAATACCGAGTAATGAAAGTCATACATGTGACTTTTTGATAGCTCAAGTACGGTAAAACCGATATAGATTGGTTTGTCTAAAACTATGCGATCTGGTTTCAATTGCACTGCGACCAAATTTTTAGAGAACACAGATGCGCTATGAAAATGTGGACTTGCAATCAATTTTGCAGCCGTCGTTTTCTTTTTAGTGCTATTTTTTTTGTCTGTCCATTCGTTGACTAATTTAACATTAACCCGTTTTTCATTATTTTCTAGCGTTTTTCCAAATATACTATTGTTTAGCAACTTGAAAAAATCTTGCTCAAATGTTGATGTTGCCTGTTGACGTAACTGCGTGTTAAGATCAATATATTTTTTCAAATACGGTCCCTGCACGAATTTTATTACTCTGTGTATTTTACGCAATATTAATCCATGTTTCAGACAGGTTTTTAAATGGATGTAATGGATAACATAAAAATGTTTGTCATACAAATTCGGTACAAGTTTTTCCGTTTTTCCACCTGGAGGGATGCATTTTTCAGGACAGAACGGGAGATCGTTGTGTGCACTATGCAGTTCGTTCGGATAAATCAAATCGACTTCTAGAATAAAGCCGTGCACAGAATCATCTGGGATTTCTGTGACATCCAAAGAATTGATTTCATTTTGCTCCATAAATTTGAAACCCGATAATGGTAAATACTGACTCATACTGAATCCGTACAAATTATTGCAATCGATATAAATGATATAAGAATCCGGTTTAGTCCGGTCATAACCAGGAAGAGCAGCGTGATTCGCGGAACAATTTCTATGAGAACAAAGCGAAATTCCACCACGTACCCCGTGTTGAATCATTCTCAGCATAGCCAAATCGTCAATGAGTTCAAGTTGAACTCCGGTTTTAAGAAGCATTGCATCAAATGACAAACTCGGTGCTGTCAGATAGAAAGCAGGATCAAGATCGTAATGCTGTTTGCATGTTTTTCTAAAATTTTCAAAAATATCGGTTAGTAAAAGAACATCTGTCTTTAAATACAAATCCGTATACTGTCCTAAATCATGCATTCTGAACTCTGTCCAAACTAATTGCGCGTGCTCATAGTCCTCGTCGGATACGTTTTCATTTGTTAGAGAACTATAAAAACAGTCTTTGGAGGGAAGAGACCGCTCTTCATAACGTTCCCACATATCCATGTACTCATACGGGTAAACACCTTTCCGCGACAGCAGATGGAATTTTTTATCGTCATGAAAAAAATCACGCAAATGTTTAAAGCTGTCTTTATGCAAAGTTTTTGTTAGTTTATCCAAACTAGCTCCCAAGAACTTCAACGAATCAACAAATCGGAGTTGAATAAATTCGTTTTTTGACACAGCAATAATTTTTGTAAAGGATATGTAATTTTCTTTCGTCTTTGGAATGATCTTAATTGCACCAGGAGCTTCCCCTAATTTTTTTATAAACAAGTGGCAATCATAGCCGGACAAGTTGTGAAAAAATATTGGTACAAACGATGGACGTTTGAATTGCAAATTGCAAAGACTATGCGCTGCACCACGATAGTGACCGGTGATATGACAGTGGTCGCGAACCTTGTCTGAAAATAAAAAATGTTCGCATATGTGACAACGAGTGGCACTTTGAAAATCAAGTGCATTATTTTCAGTGTAAATCATTGGAGTAGCTTTATTCAAAATCTTATGAATGTTTTGCATGTCTTCAAATATGCATTTAATGAATTTTTCTACACAATCGGGACCGCGATGCGATACAAAACGATTTAAATTTTCATCAACAGAACAAACAATGTAATAGGCGAACGCCGCTGGTAAGTGATGATGCAATGTTGACGTGTTACATGTGTCAATGTCAAGGTCAGAGTTTCGTTCCAATAAAGATTCGAAATCTGCATATATAACAAAAGGAACATTCTGCTTACGTTCGAAATGTTTGAATTTAATCACCGATCCTTTCTCGGGTAACACCGTAACAACACCACCACAAACATGATTATTTAGCTCTGCAGCATTAGAAAAAAATACTAAACACGTTTCGCAAAAATAAAGTTTTCCGTGATGTTTAGTCATTTGACTTCTAACAAGTTTAGACAAGCTTTTGATTAAGCAATAATGTTGCGTTCCCGAGTTGTTTTCCAGTAACAACAAATGAATGGTCTTTCTAGATTCTTCTTTATTTTCCGACTTGTATAAAGGACCCACAATAATTTTGTTATTTTTTAACCCATATACGATAAATCTGAGCTGCGAATTATTGCTCTCGAATTTTTGTATATCAGAAAACGTAACCGGAAACTGCACATCATTTACATTCAATACTGTGCGGAAGTCTGGATAAGATGTTACCCGCTCTGGGTGTGACTTAGCTGGATATAAAGCAGCCGTAACACACCACATGAAACAACAATTGTCTTTATTTTGAATGTTGAGACATGCTTTTTTATTTTTTATTTTTTTCGGTAATTCGATATAGCTGGAACCGCGTAGAGGTTCATATTTGTTAATATTGACCTCCAAATGAGTGTTATGTAAAAATGACCACCCTGAATCTTGATGTTCAAATGACTCTACTTTTTCTTTTAACGAACTTACCATGTCTGAAAAGAACACATCAAAGTTAGAGTTTTTGTATAGAATAATATTTTTAGTCAGAAATGATTTCATTTCTTCAGTGTTATTTTTAAACATAAGAAATTTAGCGAAGTACTCTAAGTTTATTTTAAAGCAAATGTGTTTATTGAGACAAGCGTTTAAAAGAGTGCTTAGTTTATCGCGAATCGAAATAAAAAACGCATCAATTGAACTAAGAGGTTGTTCATTACATATTAACCTGTAAGTGGCGATTCGTTTGCGGAATGCCGAAGATATAATATCAACACCCTCGCTATGTGGTTCAACAAAAATATTATTGTTATTTCTATGAACGTTACTTCGCAAGTGCCCTATCCAAGACTTTGCGTCAACGGAAGTACTACAGACTGCACAATAAGGCATCTTTGTAAGTATTATTAACTGTGCCTAACTAAAACCAGAAAATCAAAAAATATAAGCCATATAAGAAAATATAATATATTTGAAGTATCAATATGGTAACCTATATACTATCGTAACATTAAGTACCTACCTACTTATCTTAACCTACTTAAATTACCTAAACTATTACTTACTATGAACTAATTTAACGATGGGATACAAAGATTAGTCACCAAGGTTTATATAAAATTGGTGACTAATCTTTGTAGACCACCGGATCCGAGCCTTTGAAGACGCCGTAGGCGTCCTCCATAAATTGCTGTATTTTTTCCCAAGGCGGGGAGCCCTCTGCAGTTTGGAGTTTAATGGCCACTAAGGCCTTTTTGTACAAAGTTTGAGAGGTCCCTGTCAGCGCGTCATCAGTATTATAAATTTTCAAATCTATGTAAAAGTTGCCCTCCGTTATTTTGGCGCGCCGCTGACGCCCAGCCGCCACCCTGCTCGTAAAGGACGAGTACAGAACCTTCGCGGCCGTCTCCTCTTTCTCCCGAGCAGCCTTTTCTTCCGCCTTCAAAATATAGTTGAAGAACCCGGACTTTTTTCTGTAACAATGAAAGTAAAATAATACATAAAAATTTCTGCCGAGTGCTACCGCGTTAAAATACGCGTAATACATAATAATATACATGTACCTATAACATTGAAAAGTTTTTAAGCACCAGTAACGAGATAATGACTGTCAGCTTAACTTAATACGAGAATTCTTATAATGGAACATTACTCAGTCGTAGGTTAATTTACTTTGAATCAGGCGTTTGAAAACTTACAGGCTGGAAGGCTGCTCGCTACCGGCTCCTTTTTTGTTTGACTTTTGCGGCCTCTTTTTGGATGAGGTTGAGGAGGACGTCGCCGCTGGGTTCTCGGGTTCCGATTCAGAATCAGACCTTAAAAATAACAGCACACATTAGTTGATAACGAAAAAATAATATTATTTTGGTATGCACGTATTTGTAGTCTGCAGATAATTACCCGAACAATTCCTGGACTCTCGCTCTTGCTTTCGATTGTTTTTTCGGTGCTGGCGATGCGGCGACGGGGGCGCCGCGTTTTGTTGCCTTTTTGGATGGCGGCGCGCACTGAGGGGCTACTGCCGAAATGGTATTTTCGTACTCAGAGTCAGACCTGAAAACAAAAAACATATTAGTAGAGAAAAATTAAAAAAACATTTAGAATACAAAATAAATAAATTACATTAAAAATAAATACTCACTAACATTTTAAAACTCCGGTTCTTCTTTTTGTTAGTTTGCACTGAGTACTTTGCACTTGCTGCAAGGTTATTTTCTTGAAAAAGAATGATTTTTTTCTGGCAAAACAGTGTATTTAAAACAATCAGTATTGCATCGTTAGCAATAATCTTCACTAACAAAAGTTAACCATCTCATCTTCACGAAGCATACAAATATAAGCTTTCGCTGAATACAGCTAAATCATACAATCAATCGATTATCGATATCTCATTTTGACATCTTTCAATAACCATTTCAGGAAAGAAAAGGACAAATGCTAAATTTGTTTACTATGCAATATCGATCACCTGTGTCTTTCTTCAAACGTGAACCGTCACCGCTTTCATGAATTGAAGCATACGAGCGGTTTATAAACGCGCGTTTTTATGCAGCCCGGTAAAATCAAATAATGTGTGTAAACACTTATTTTGTTGGTTTCATCAAGAAATAATATTTTTCAATCATTGAATTTAAATAAAACAGTAAACTATAAAAAAAAATTTTACAGTTCTACGCATTAATTATGTAAATAGTAGACCACTTTCTAAGAGCTAGGGCCTTATCTTCTATCTCTTAGGTACCTACTTTGCATCTTACATCTAAGGCACCGTGTATTAATTTAAAGCTCGTCTGCATTGTACAGTACTACTTAGTAGTATTGTCTATTCTGTGACGGTACCTATGTAGAAAGACACAGTGACGCGATAATGCTGACAACTGAAGATTCATGAGTAATGTTATTGTTACTTGGAAGTTATAGTCAAGGAGACAATGCAATTTAATTTAAGGATTGACAGCCTCTATGGTGTGGTGGATGAGCAGGTCGACTCATAAACCAGAGGCGGCGGGTTCGATTCCCGTGTCAGGTCAAGTATATTTCTGCACAGAAAAAAACGTGAATACTTGTTCTGTGTCTGGGTATTGTAAAACCATAAAATATGGTCCTCGTAGTTCACGGCTCCCTCTACAGACCATGACTAGGATTTCTTGGATCTATAATAGTTATAGATGTGATCGTTAAGTGTTATTTCTTTACTTATGTAAGGAATGAAACTAAAATCAGTACTTATATAAAGTTTGGTATACGTAAGTGAATCATTTACATTCGTGTGTTTTAATATTATCCATATCATATTTGTGATAAAAATACAACAAATAATCACTAAATCAAAGTATTATAAATATTAGGTTATATACCACCTATTTAAACTAGTTTGTGAATATTTTTAACCCAATATGTAATAATAGGGCTAGCTGCTTAGAGAGGAGAAAGAAAGTACTGTGACTCTTCGACTAACTTTGTTGTATTGCTGTGCAATACACAAGTACATTATTTCATTATGTGATTCAATGGTGTGAACTGTGAAGTGATCGTGATAAATGAGATTTTCCCACGGATTTTTTGCGATTTATGTGAGTATTAATCTAAATTTATATACATAAATATCATGATAAAGTATTAATTTATTAAATTCTGGCTAACATTGTCATTTTGTTTGCAAATAAACTTACATTAAAAAATGCACAGTTTATGTAAAGTTTCCATGACCTATTGATTTTGGATTTACTTTAAAGTACCAATGTAATAATTTTCTGGTTATTTTTTGATTGATGATTTAAGTAAATAAATTTATTATATTTATTATGTTCGCAAAGAAACTTAAATTTAAATCACTCAGTTAAAAATGTCCATTACATAATTTATAATTCTACCCTTAAATGCCTGTATGATGGTTTAAAATTAAACGATTATAAATGCATTCAATGTGTCTGCCAGCTGCAAATTATTTAAACAAGTAGGTACTTTGGGCCTGAGCATGTTTTTATTGCAGGTTCAGAAGCGGTGTACAACAGTGTTTTCAGCAGTATGAAACCAGAATCAGGATTGTATCCTTTTAAAAAAACTACTTTTATTATGCAAATATTTCTAGGTAAGAACTTAATTTCAAAATGATTGGTGCAAAGCTAAAAATTCATGGGTGAATATAATAATTAGAAAATTTTGCGTAGATTTTTTTTATTGATTTTGCAAGATGTGACTACTTCCATTTTTTATTAAAAATAAAATTCTGCAGGGTCACGCTGGATTCAAACTATTTAAAAAAATCAAATGTTTTTTTAATGTTTTGGGGTCGTCGGAGTACATGATCCTAACAGGACGTGAAATAGTTTCTGTGGGCGACCTTAATTTTTGGTGAATCTTGCTAACCTGTGGTATGAAGGAACCTGAGCCTATCCGAGGTTTAGAAACAAGATTTATATAAATTTTTCTAAGGGAACCTTGAGCCAATTCGTGGTCATTTCACTTTGGTAATGTTTTGCTAACCTGTGTTATGAAGGAACCTGAGCCTATCCGAGGTTTAGAAACAAGATTTATATAAATTTTTCTAAGGGAACCTTGAGCCAATTCGTGGCCATTTCACTTTGGCAATGTTTTACTAGCCTGTGTTATGAAGGAACCTGAGCCTATCCGAGGTTTAGAAACAAGATTTATATAAATTTTTCTAAGGGAACCTTGAGCCAATTCGTGGTCATTTCACTTTGCCAATGCTTTGCTAACCTGTGTTATGAAGGAACCTGAGCCTATCCGAGGTTTAGAAACATGATTTATATAAATTTTCTAAGGGAACCTTGAGCCAATTCGTGGTCATTTCACTTTGGTAATGTTTTGCTAACCTGTGTTATGAAGGAACCTGAGCCTATCCGAGGTTTAGAAACAAGATTTATATAAATTTTTCTAAGGGAACCTTGAGCCAATTCGTGGCCATTTCACTTTGGCAATGTTTTACTAGCCTGTGTTATGAAGGAACCTGAGCCTATCCGAGGTTTAGAAACAAGATTTATATAAATTTTTCTAAGGGAACCTTGAGCCAATTCGTGGTCATTTCACTTTGCCAATGCTTTGCTAACCTGTGTTATGAAGGAACCTGAGCCTATCCGAGGTTTAGAAACATGATTTATATAAATTTTCTAAGGGAACCTTGAGCCAATTCGTGGTCATTTCACTTTGGCAATGTTTCGCTAACTTTATATGTTATGGAGGTCCTGCACCATAGAAGCTCGATTACTAGGGGATACTCGAGCCAATCTGGTTAAAAATCTTTAAGCATTGTTCAAAAGCTAAATCCTGAAAAGGATGTGAAATCTAAGTATTGAAATCTAAGGTGACCGATAAACAGCATCTTAAGTTAAAGTCGATTTACCCATCATCTTCTAAATAAGTTCTTACTTAAGTATAAAATATATCTACATTACGTGTGACGATGAGTCATACATTCAACACCGCTGATAAACGCATTGAACTTGACCTATTTTTGTTCGTGCAGTAGGTACCTAAATCGTTTCAATATGACATTAGCACCTATATATCATTAACCCATCTTTACAGCGTGTAATAATAGTTTGATTGTGTTTTGCTTTTAGCTACATATTCAGGCATTGTTATATAACAATGTCGCCTGACCGTTGGTTAACTATAAGGGGAATATTCTTCCTGCTAACTTATAGGTACTTCGCCACCGAGAAAAAAGTGAAAGGATATCGATTTTGTCCGAACATTGTGTAAACTTGCAGATAGCTCGGTCCCGTGATCAGGTGGCTGAGCATCGTTTTGCGATGACTGCATGTTTTCATAATTACAGTCATGTTATGATTCTGTGTAATTTATGTACAATGAACTTGAAGCAAAATTTCGTGAGCATGCTGCTTTACGTATTAACAGTAAAACTAAAAAGTAATATTGGGCATGCTATCCCACCAAGCGAGTGGAACGAGCGGTGCGAGTGTAACGAGCAGGGTGGGATAGAATGCCCAATATTATCCTACTACCATTTTATGTCACTTGGGGAAAGACGATTTTGTCTACTGTCCATGCTAACCCTGCAGGTGGCTTCTGTGATCAGAAGATTTTAAAGTACCGAGGAGAATGCTGCTGTCCTCTCCCTAATGGATATTCTCTTAGCCGCTTCCTACGGCACCCACGAGAAGAGATGGGGTGGTCCTGATCTTACACCACCGGGACCGCACGCCGACTATACCATAAACCATAGACTTAGGATGTACAAAAAATTCTAGGTCGGTGCCGTAAACAAACAAAAATAGCAACGTTATTCTGAATTAAGTGAAAACTCAAAAACTCAAACAAAATATTGCTAAAAAGCTAATTTCAGCACTTTCACAAGTCAAAAAATCAGAAAACTAAAATAGACAGAACACCTAGTATATATGATATTATTCTAAGCATTTTTTATGTAATCGAATAACGTGACGACCTAGTCGTTCGCCTGATGTTAAGCGTCACGGCTGCTCGTCAGTTGCAGTGCCACTCGGAACTCCAAATTAATAAAGTTTCGCGTGACACTGCACTGCGCACGACATCCTGAGACATCACACAGTCTAGTAATAAAATTAAGTAATAAGATTAGTAGATTGTGAGTTCAGGTTATAAAATCTCATTTGCCCAGTAATTTCACTAGCTGCAATGCCCTTCAAACCGGAACACAGTGCTTGCACATTAGGTACTGCTTGGCGGCAGAATAACTGCACCAGAAGCAAGCCTATTCTATTAAATGAGTTTTAAAAAAAGAAGTTCTCTTTCCACTACTAGTGTACTAGTACTATCCAGCACAATGCAGAAAAGAAAACTCCGATCCCAAGCTTCGATTACACAGTGTTTTAAAATGGGGATATTCATCAACAGCCTGAAGACATCCACTGCTGAACATAGGCTTCCCCAGAAAGCGCCACTTTGGGCGGCTGCTCGCCTCAGATCCATCGGCTCCCCGCGGCTTTCACCATCGTTGGTCCACCGAAAACTGGGGATATTACCACACTATTATTTATTGTTGAACTGTGATATTACTGCAAAATGATTTTTATTTCACTAACAGCCTACGAACTGGAACCTAGAACTGGCAGCTGCTACAAGTTCCACAGGAGAGGCCTGGTCTGGCAACAAGCGTTCATGACCTGTCTGGCTGAAGGGGGCTATCTAGCTATCGTTAACAGCGATTTAGAGTCAAAGGTTATAAAAGAGATCTTCGAGAAAAATCCGGGTGACACCATCCGGTCAACTGACACTGGAGCGTTGGGAGTCGGATTCCATGATTGGGGCGAGCACATGACTTTCATGACCATCCATGGTGGGTATACCAAACATTATAGCTGGAACTGGTGAATGAATTAGCTATTGCTTCTAACTTCCTAATACTTAAAACTAGCTGAAATTTCCCATAGAAAAAAGGTCGTATTTAAAATTGAGGATTTTTATTTTATTTATTGAGATGTGAAAGTTAGGTGGAATGTATGTAGGTTTGTATGTTTTTACATGCATAAGGATTTTGTTATGCGCCGTCTAGCAAGATTTAAACAACCGACAGAAGCATATTCAACTTTCATACCAATGCACCGAGGCACACCGAGGTTCTAATCCCGCTCCGCTTATGACTTCTCAGCAAGTGCGGGATTTCCATTCGCTCTGAACAACTTGGGAAAATAGGCCTATAAAATCGGAAAATCCGATGCTAAATGCTGTGTCTCAGCAGTGGGAAAGTATGGGCTTATGAGTGTAAATATTGCCGTTATCAACACGCTTGGCAGGCGGCTTGGTGATCGCAGAAGATTTTAATGTACTGAGGAGAATGCTAGAAATGAGTGCTGGGGACTTATTTTACTTAGAATGGACCAATATTCTAAACTTCTATGCTTTTCATGTTATTCTGCGGAGTTAGTAGTAGTAGTGATCTGATTGACTGATCTAGTATTATAATATTTTCTTCCAGGTGAAACCCTCGACCAGGCGGGTTTCCAAATCTGGGCTAAAGGTCAGCCAGACAACGCCACTAGGGCTAGGACGGGTGACGCTGGTGAATCCTGCGGGACTATATCTAGAAACGGCTTGTTGAACGACCAGTGGTGTAGCGTACCGATAGCATTCATTTGTGAAAAGAATCGGGACAGCCTTATTGCCTTTTAAACTATCTGTATTGTTATAAAATTAATTATTAATTTTTTCTGCATTGTTATTTGAATCAGATGTATTTGAAATCAAGACTCTCCTCTCTTTCATCTACATTATTGATGAACGAGACAGTTCTTTTCAATTGCTGAAAATACTTACTTTTAGTAAAACAGGAAATAGAGTTTTCTTTTTTTTAATTCTATTTTTTTAGGGACTTTGATACGCTTTACTACTTGTCCATCGATATTGAACCCGCGCCTTCCAACTCATTGGATTAGATTACAGACCTAGATTTTTTCATTACTCTCAAACGACTCACGAAGCGTGGGAGGGAGAGGTACAAATCAAGTACACACTGCTCGAGAGGAAAAGAGGTAGTGGGTAGGGGTGTCATTATTTTGGGCGAGTACCAGCACAAAAATAGCACATAAATCACATAAATCTGTTTCACGACGAAGAACATTTTGACCATGTACCATAATTCCGTTATCAAAGTGCGAAATACTATTTTGCAGCTTTTACATCTTATTCCGTGAGTTAATATGATGTTACAAAACATATTAACCTGAATAAATAACATATTTATATCACAAATTTTATTGCATTATTACTAGTCATTCACATTTTGTTTATTTAAGTATGGTCTCTGGCTGTAAAACCTGTTTGTTTTGTAGATTGAGAATGCTCCTTCCGATATATCGCAATATTTCAGTGTTTCAGTTTTTGTATCTTATTTTTTTTAGTTTTATCAATGATGTATTATTTACTGATGGTACGTGAACACAAAATTTTTGTATTATTTAGCAATTTTACTCCAAAGTTTGAAAGATCTCCGTAAATACAATGACTGCTATTTTATTCAAAAAAACTACGGGTGCCTATAATGTAGGTTCAATATTTATTAAATACTACAGTAAATTTGTCGCAAATATTCAAGATCATAACAACCGTTTTTCACACACGCCTACATTGCATTCACTTTTACTGGAGATGCTCTGACAAAGATATATAAGTTAGCATTATAAAAGCGCAACTATAACAATGAATATTCATATCAAAATGAAAATTTGCTTCCTAGGTAACCCAGCTTCATAATAATTTAAATATTTTATCATATCGTGCAGTATCGTTTGCGTCAGTCGCTTGGGGTTCCACTGATACCTAATACAGAAATGTATCGATATTTTACGACTATTTACCTACTCACTCATCTGATTGTTTAGTTACCATGGTACCCCACGTCGTACCACCAGTTGTACCACAGTTACTTTTTCCTAACCGTGGTACCCCACTTAGTTAGTCTTTTTTACACATGTATACAATGCTACCCCTGCAGCTGCCCTAGCACGAACGGTAGACAAAATTGTCTTTCCCCTGTTTTACTCCACTTGAAAAGTAAGCAAGTATAAAGAAAGTAACATGAAACGAGGAAAGACAATTTTCTCTACCGTCCGTGCTAACCCCGCGCGTGACGAACCGGAAACGCGACAAACCCTAGCGTGCGCACCGCGAGAAAACTTGTCGTCGCTGTTAGAGTGAGACACACTTAGGCGCTACCATAGTCTTGTCACGGTCTCTCACGAGATGAAGAGTCAAGAAAACTTTGTCGCGGTGCGCATGCTAGGTAGGCAGGTCACGAACTGGAAGATGCAGGCCAGCCCCCCATGGACTAGTACCGGCGTTGCGTCCTAGTGACTAGGTGGACCGACGATCTACCGCGGGGAGCCGATGCATGCAGAAGGCAAGCAGCCACTCATAGTGGCGCTCCGTGAGGGCTAGGCATTTTTTTATATTTTATTGTGTAATTGGTATTTCTTTCTTTATTTATGGAGGAGGTGTAATGTTTATCAAGGATGTCTTAAGGCTGTTGATGTCGCTCATGTTACCAAAACAACTATTTTTTTTATCAGCGATATTCTATCATTAAACCACCATAAAAAAGTAATCTAAGTAAGTAAGTAGTCTAAGTATCATTTGACCACGGTCTCACCTGATGTTAAGTGACGACCCGATTGACGATGGAGCATGCTTGCCTAGAAGATACCGGTTCACTCTAGCCTTAAACACACCCAGATTATATTTAAGTATATCAATGGCTAGCAACCGATAGAAACATAATGTATGGATTTGACAGTTTCAATACGCAGTTTATGTGCATAGTTACTGTGGAAGTGTTCAAATCGGAATGAAACTCATGTTGCAATGCAATCGAAGTTCTGTCTGTGATCACCCCACAGATAATCAAAAGTAAATTGCAACACTGCAATGACTGGAACTTTCACCCATTGTTGGATCAGAGCTTCATTTAGTTATCACAGTGGAAATGTTCACGTTGGCGCATTGACATCTGCAAAATGGACCCAGCGAGCTTACCCACAGCTAGTTTACAGACTTTAAAGCTTCGTAAAACTGCAAGTCTAGACTAGAAAGACATCCAACCCCTGTGCCTGCACGGTGTATTGCTTTGTAAAATATTCTGTTTACATAAGGAGCTATCTTGTACGGATTTCAAAGGGTTCGAGGAGCATTTAGTTTTTCACAGAATCAGCAGAGGTCACTGCTTACGGGTAGTATCATTTAATGAGTAAAAATATCATACACACTGCATAGTTATTTTTGATAAATGGGAAAAATATCCCTTGATATAGAGCCCACCCCAACATGTAAACAATAAAGATAATAATTTAAAGATAATACACTCCCGACCTTCCCACCAGGTGGACCGACGATCCAGTGAAAGCCGCAGGAAGCCGATGGATGCAGGAATCGAGCAGCCGATCAAAGTGGCGCTCTATAGGTAGGCCTATGTTCAGAAATGAACGTCTTCAGGCTGTTGATGATGATGTAGACTCCCAAAAAAGATACAGAATCAGGGACGGTAGCAAGAATCCCAATACCTCTTTTATCTAAAAAGACCTAATGTTAATTAAGGTGTTTTTCATCGTTAATGCGCAACCTTATTTATTAAAAGTTCTGCGAACGGTAGACCTCGCGACACCAACGTTTTTGCAGCAATAGTTGTATTCAGTCAGTTCATGCATATTGCATAATCACACCAACACCCAGAAGATATCCACTGCTTCTTCTTCTCGTGTAGGCAAGTGGTCAGCCCTGGCGTCAGAATTTTTAGGCCGCCCAAAGGCTTCTGACTTGGCTTAAGGACTATTGTTTTAAGACAACAGCCGGGACCAACGGCTTAACGTGCCCTCCGAAGCACGGTAGCGCTCTGTTGTAAATACCACTCTTTGCTGTAGGTCACCCATCAAAGTAGTGACCGCAGCGAACGTTGCTTAACTTTACGGATCGGTTAGAAACGGCTGGTCGGGCTTCGCTATGAGTCACTACTGAACACAGCCCATAAAACATCACTTTGGATACTTTTCATTGGGAGGTTTGCTTTAGGTATAGTCACCCCGCTTAGCAGGCGGCTTCATGATAATAAATTTTAATGTACTGAGGAGAATGCTGCTGCCCATTCCCTGGATATATCCCTTAGCCGGTTTTTACGGCATCCATGGAAAGAGATGGGGTGGTCGGTAGTCCTATTGTTACACCGCTTTGGTCACATGGTATAATCTTATAAAAATGTATAACTATAGGTAGGTACTTATAGTATATCCCGAACTCAGACTCGTTGCCCATATTTGAAATTTTAATAATATCTGTTGCCTAATAAAGCTATAAAAATTCAACTTGAACATTTTTTGGTGACTCTTAACTTTAACGCAAGTAAGAAAGAGCGCTTTTTAGTTTTAAGCTTCGGCCCCACCGACGCGTCTGCAAACGGGCAGCATCAGCGCTCGAAACAACTTGGTACCGTCGCTGCCCGCGAGGATCGCGGCGAGGCCGTCTACGAACACAGGGAGCGATGGGTGCCGAATAGCCGATTTTGACGCTTCACTGACGCCACTTGACGCACCGGTGTGACCGCAATTCGATGCATTTTAATAAGGCAGCTGCTACCTTAACTCTAGCTTTGATATAAATTGAAGAATAAACTTGTAAGCATTATGGAGGGTTCAGGTGAAGCTACGGAATAATTAAATGATATTGCTTTTAAACACAGAGATGAATATAAAATACGTTTAAAACTAGTATTAGATCTTTAATCTAGTATGGAAAACAGTGTGCTATCAGCCACAGATCAGAAAACAGATTCATTTGAATGTCAACATGAAACACGGAAGTATCTACTTGCATATAGGAGTATGCCGTAAGGGTGCCGCATACGCGTATAAGTAAGGGTGTGTACAGATCTGGCGAATGCGCTGCTTACGCGCCACCCTCGAGTAACAAACTGAGGGGAAAAAAGCAGCGAACTGACGTGCATGCACGCAAACTGTCGCGCGCGGTTCGCGTGCAAGTCGGGCCTCATGCGAGCAGCACGCGCGCGGCACTTGACTGGCGCACAAAGAGTTGCGCATGCAGTTCGTGCGTGCTGCACGCGTGTTCGAACCAGGCAAGCCTGGGTCGCTGGCACAGCTGCCACAGTGCTGGTACTGGTGGTGATGATAATGCTCTAGCGGGTGATATCAAAGCGATGCAGCATGGTGCTGATGCTGATGAGAAATCTTCGAGGTTGTCGCGATTTGACAATCACTGAAACAGGTAATATTATATTATCTGTGATCAAGGTAGTATACTTAAGTATGTGATAGCTTAAAAGATAGCCTAAGGCTTGCTCAAGTATGCCCTGAATGGATACAGTCTAATACTTCCATTACCTATACCTACACAAAAAAACGTTTTCCTTTTAAAAGATGATATAATTTACAAAGCCAAATTTTTATTTTCTTGGTAAAATAAAAATGAACGAATTTCCTCTAAACTTTTACAGAAACTGTCACTATTATGTCTTGCAATGTCGTGACGTTACGTTTAAAAATCCGGAAATCCGTTGACAATATTTCCGGAATTGCGCTAGTATTCATTCAAAAAAAATATAATGCGCTGGCCATGCGCTGGCTTTAAAATTATTGGAATTTTCAGCAGACATTACTCAAAAATAAGTTTCGTGTGGTTGAGTGGTAGATCTCATGACTTTCATTGAAAACCATGCAACCCACCCGGTCTGAATCCCTTTCAAACCGCATGTCTAAAGTAAAGTGTACCTATGGGTACATACAGCCGCTTATTTATGAGAATGAATGACGTGACGAGCTAGTCATTCACCTGATGTTAAGCGACACGACCAGCCGTAACAGTTGCATTGTCACTCGGGACTTTAAAATAATAAAGTTTCGCGTGACACTGCACAGTCACGTAATCCTGAGACATCACACAATCTAGTAATCAGATTATTATTATTATTATTGATTATTGTTATTGAGAGGGAACGTAGAGCATTGTCGGTTAGATGCAATATGCTGGCACGCAGGTTTGCACGCTGCACTATGCCAGTGAAAGTAACTTTATTCAAAGCATTTTGCCAATCATTTTACGCGTGCAGCCTGTGGACCAAGTATACGCAGAAAACTTACAATGCTCTACGGATCCAGTATAATAATGGGTTCCGGATGCTGTTGGGTCTGCCTCGGTTCTGTAGCGCGTCCGGAATGTTCGCCGACGCGCGCACGGATGACTTTTTTGCAATCATGCGTGCGCGCGCGGCGTCCCTGAGGCAGCGCGTGTGGGGCACAACCAACAGCCTCCTGGCCCTAGCAGCTGGAGACTGCACGAGTGGCTTTCTGAAGCGGTGGGTTGCGCTGCACAAACCTGCAGCTCAATTCGTGGCTCAGTAAGCCCCTAAATAAATAAATGTGATGTTTTTTGCTAATGTGTTTACTAATATAGCTATAAGTTT
This sequence comes from Ennomos quercinarius, assembly GCA_910589525.2. Classification (NCBI taxonomy): domain Eukaryota; kingdom Metazoa; phylum Arthropoda; class Insecta; order Lepidoptera; family Geometridae; genus Ennomos; species Ennomos quercinarius. The sequence goes on along the minus strand of OU342499.1, from coordinate 16,339,715 downwards.
TATGTTACTAACTCTATGGGTGAACAACCTGAAATAAAAGTTTTATTATTATTATTATTATTATTATTAGACTGTGAAATCAGGTCATAATACACTAAGGAACGATACTAATTAAATAAATAACGCTCACCCTATCACACACATAGATCCTGGACTCTAAATAGGATTCTCTGTATCTAGGGACTCAGGAACTACGAGGACCATGCTCCCACAACACCCACACACAGAACAAGTAATTGCGCTTTTGTTGTGTGATGTCTTGAATAAATGTATTTTCATTCTTTCTTTTTCTGTGCAAATACTTGTCCTGTCACGAGAACCGAACCTGCCGCCTCAGGGTTATGAGCCAACCTGCTCAACCACCATACCACAGAGGCTGTCAAAATTTACTAATCCATTTTATTCGTATAGGTACTTGTTATTGATTTAAAGTAGTTGTAAATAGTGCATTAGGCTCAGTTATCGCAAATAAATCATTCATTCATTCATTCATTCATTCATTCCATCCTGTTTTAGGGTTTCCCGCATACGGGTAGTCACTAATCACTGACTCGAATTTTTCAACCGCAGAGCTTACATGATTTAGAGCCCTGTTCAACACAGATTAGGCTCTTTCGATAGAATTAATCACTGGGACAAATGCCCATTTATTTTATTGGGGTTTTTGGGCTTCTCGTCGGGCAAACCCGGAATTATCCGGAAATAATGGGAACTCCGTACATTACCGGGACAAAGGCTACGATGCTTAATGTTGGAGGCTTAAAGGCTTGATATATTATGTGCGCGTACATAAAAACAGTTGATATTTGGAAACGTAATTAATGATGTGTACCTTCTGGTTGAAATTATAGGGGTGAAATTTAAACGCAAAATTGACTATGATTTATTTTTTTGCGCTGTGACGTATTTACTATCAAAGCATCAGCAAGTCTCAAAGCATTCGCATTTTGACCAAAAACGCAAAACAACGCTTCGTGAAATGACCTTTCTGTATATCGGTACTGACCAATGCGAAAGCACCCGCGCTGTAAAGGACGGTAGAGACCAACAGCATTAGTCTGTGAAGAAAAAAACAAATCGGAAAGCAATAGATAGATACATAGATAGACCACAAATAACAAAAAACTGGTCATCTTCATCATCATCAACAGCCTGCATACGTCCACTGCTGAACATAGGCCTCCCCCCACAGAGCACCACTTTGAGCGGCTGCTTGCCTCATGCATCCATCGGCTCCCTGCGGGTTTCGTCAGTCTACCGAGTAGGGGGCCGGCCTACGCTGCATCTTCCGGTTCGTTCCCCATCAGCTGTCAGTTCTACGAGCGATGTGGCCTGCCCAATGCCATTTCAACTTGCTAATTCTAAGAGCTATATCGGTCGCCTTTAGTTCTCCTTCGGATCTCCACGTTGCGGATTTCATCTCGCAGGGAAACTCCGAGCATAGCTCTCTCCATCTCTCTACAAAAACTGGTACGTAAGGATAACGATAGGCTTTGTTAAAATAATAACGTTTTGGTACATATAGTAATTGGGCGGTAATCCAAAAAGGGCTCTGCACTGTGGACATGCCACTGATGAATTTACAGGCGGGACAACCTATTATCCAGCGTACGCCTCATTGCTTTGTTGTCGTGAAATAAAAGGACCAGTTTGTCCTCGACCAAAAATAACCCAACCCACAACGTTGTCCGTAGCAATTTATATTTTTGTACAACGCTATTTTTCTTATGTTACCTAATACCTAAAAAAGGGCCACTGTGCGGCCTAGTTGCGGAAAATGAGCCCGCACACCAAGTACCAAGTAACTAAAGTATGTTACCTAATGTCTGACTTGACGAGCTAGTCACTCGCCTGATGTTAAGCGACACGGATACCCGTAGCAGTTGCAGTAAACTCTAAAATAATACAGTGCTTAATAGTACGATCACATAGTAGGCTGTAAGATCATGTCATAAAGTCTCATTTGCCCAGTAATTTCACTAGCTACAGTACTCTTCCAACCGGAGCACAGTTAAGTAGTGCTTGCACACTACTGCTTGCCGACAGAACAACTGGCAAAGCGGTGATACCTATATCTAATAGACAAATTTTGCATAAAAGTTTTACCCCTAGTAAAATAATGTACATCGAACCAAAGAGAGAGATAATAGGCTGTTTTCTTAGAGCGCCTTCTCAGTCACACAGCAGAACACTAGAGCGGAGCGACAACAAGGTACGAAGTAAAAGGATCCTATCTTTATCTCAGAAATGTAAGCGTAACTTGGATGATTTATAAAGATTTATTAATATCTTCCTAAAACTTATCAAAATATATCCAATAATATAATAATCATTATCAGCTTCCCACTGTTTTTCTCAAGTGTCATGTTACTGTCCTCTTGATGTTTACCGCTTTTTGGAACCACAGACTACTCAGGAATACATATGAAGTCCCAATCGATAATATATGAAATACAGACTACCCAATATTAGTAGCCTAACAGGAGTTGCAGCCAAGTCATAAGGCTGACGCTTTGACGCTCTCCGAAGCCGGCATCCGGTTAGCACGGCCGGTAGACAAAACTGTCTTTCCCCTGTTTTACTCCAAGCAAGTATGAACAAAGTGACGTAAAACAGGGAAAGACAATTTTGTCTACCGTCCATGCTAACCCAGCTGACATCCCTAGCAGATTGATGAACATCATCAGAACATCCCTCTGAATGACAGAGATGATGCTCTATGAAGCTAACACTAGTTAACAAATTATCTAGCACCTACTCTTTGCAAAAATGCGTGGGTTGTTCCTGTCTGTCCCCGCGTGCTGTCCCCTCGAAGGGACAGAGAAGAATAAAAATCCCTGTCTGTCCCCGAATTGTCACCGAATTCAAATTCGGGGACAAACAAGAATAAATATTTCCTGACTGACCCCGAAATTAAAATAGGCGATGAATCAACCTATATCGAAATTAGAAAACAAGTATTAGGTAGTTTTGACAGTTAATTGACACTACTTTGTATTCTGTTACCATTCACCCGTGAGACGTGAGGTGGAACGTTACACTCGCGCGGGAAATTCAAATTTTCTTGCGTTTTTTGCCAATAGCCTAATTACTCAACGTGATTACATGAAAACTAATTTTGCGGAAATAAACAAAATGTATCAACAAATTGCGATTAAAAGTATCTCCTAGATATCATTGGTTTAGCGACAAATGGCAATAAACAATTTTCTTCTCAGTTTTTCAGTCTATTGCCATTTGTCGCTAAACCAATGATAAGTAGGTGATACTTTTAATTGTCATTTATTGATAAATTAAATTTATTTGCGCAAAATTAGTTTTCATGTAACCACGTTGAGTAATTAAGCTATTATTGGCAAAAGAACGCAAGAAAATTTGAATTTCCCGCGCTAGTGTAACGTTCCACCTTAACTCAGAAATTAAACTCAGACCTCAAGTTGACATACTCAGTTTCTACTAGCCCGAGCATTGCAAATAGGGCGAATTCTGTGCCTATACGCACAAAAAACAAACTAACTTAAAATGAACTGAAGTGTAATAGTAACGATAAAAATATAAAAAAATATTTTACAACAATAAAATCACCTTAAAAATGTGGATTTTGGTCGTTGTCGCCACTAGCGTTAACTTCTTGGTCGCCATGGTATACGTCTTGTCGTTGGATATAAATCATAGTAATCATATGTACTCGTGTATGCATGTGCAGGTGGATCCTGTAGCTTTTCTGGCTGTGAAGAGCTTTCTGTGGCATTTAGACTGTCTTCTGTCTTCTCACAAATAAAAGGATGAGGGTCGCAGTAAAGCGCTCTAAACTTTCCATCCAAAAGACCTCCGCACGTTTCTTCATTTAATGCGCAAGGTTGAACATTCATAACATTACCTGTAATAATAAATCTTTCAGTTGGATGTTTGATCCTAACGTAATTTAACTTTAATAAGAATAAGCCCAAATTTATTATAGAAACTAACGTGAGTAGTAATCATAACTACTATTAGTAAACGGCTAGCACTCACGTACTGTTAGTCGAATAACTCTCCGGTGTTGAGGCAATAAAGATGCCCATCTTCGTGGAGCATGCGCGGCCACGACGGCGGCCCTGCGCTGACTGCGGACCAGGAGGCATACTGTGAGCTCTTAGCGCGATTCAAAACAGAGCCTATATTGGATTGCTTTGTTTTTTTCGCGATTCAGTATAGGCTCTGTTTTGAAACGCGCTAAGAGCTCACAGAGCTCACAGTACGCCCCCTGGGCCCGCGTCGCCCGCTGCGAGGATGGTGCGGGGGACGCAGCCCGCGGCGACAGGTGCTTAGTTACGTGAGTGCTAGCCGTTTACTAGTAGTAGTTTTGTAATTAAACTATACTACTTCATCGATGCCATTTTGCGTCTACTGAACTTGGCCTCCTTCATTGGAAGAAGAGCGGTTCTTATAGTAATCACCACGCTCGACAGGCGTCATGGTGATCACAGTATATATAATGAAGATCGAGAAGAATCACATCATCAGCTGGGGCAGATGAACATACTGCTGAACATAGGCATTAACCACGCTTGGCATGTGGTTTGGTCATCGCAGAAGATTTTAATGTTAATGTACTGAGGAGAATGCTGCTGCCCATACCCTGGATATCCCCCTCTTACGGCACGTATGGGAATAGATGGCAAGGTCCTTACGCCGGGCTGGGACCACACGGCACTCACATCGATGTTCACCACACAAATGTTTGTCCTGAGTGGGAATCGAACAACCTACAGTTCAGAAGGCAGAGTTACTACCAACTGAGCTATGGGGCCACAGTGAAAGGTTAAGTGGTGTTTTATAGGGGAGGAGTATGTTCAGCAGTGGACGTCTTTCGTCTAATGATGTGTGCCATGGAGTTCGAGAACCAAAATAAAAATAACCGGCCAAGTGCGAGTCGGACTCGCGCACGAAAGGTTCCGTAACATTATCTATCCCTGCCATCTAGTGTTGAGTAGCAGTACTATTTAAAGCAGGGGCGTCTATGCCTCATCTGGTAAACGAGCAAAAAAAACACGTTTGTTGCATGGGAGCCCCCTTAAATATTTATTTTATTCTGCTTTTTAGTATTTGTTGTTATAGTGGCAACAGAAATATATGGTCTGTGAAAATTTCAACTAACTATCACGGTTCATGTGATACAGCCTGGTGACAGACGGGGAGACAGACAGGCAGACATACAGTGGAGCCTTGGTAATAGGGTCCGTTTTACCCTTTGGATACGGAAACGTAAAAACGAACCTTTGATATCCCACCACATCCCATTTAGACATTTGAATCCAGCAAAGGCTTTCTTAGTTTCTGTTTTATTTTCGACGAGCCAGTCTACACTGTCGATCGTGGTGGTCAAATGTGCTCCTTCAGCATGGCAGATGGCAAACGCTTCACTCCACCCGACTTCTTCAGTATGGTATTTGAAGCAAGTATTATCAGCTGTTCCTTTTTTGAGATGGTATCCTGTAAAAAGACAATGTGTGGTCGTTTCTACTGCTGTAATGCGGGCCTTCTCCGTTGGCCATAATCCACCACACTGGCCAAGTGCAGGTCGGTGGGTGACATATGTTCTCAAGGTTTGTGATTCTTGATCATGCTGGTCTCCTCACGATGTTTTCCTTTACCATTTTAAGAGCAAGTGCGAATTTCGTACATAGTACACGTGGCAGGACTTTTCTGCAAAGTTCGTCTAGGTAGGTTTTTACCACTGCTATGCCAGTAATGCTGCCGCCAAGCAGTAGTGTGCAAGCACTACTGTATTCCGGTTTGAAGAGCATTATAGCTAGTGAGATTACTGGGCAAATGCAAAGAGGTATATGTACTACATACTAGAGAAGCTATTCAAAGCACAAATAGTTGTCATTTTTTGTATAATTAAACTAAAATCCGCTACAGCGCTTTACGAGATTAAATCGTCTAACCAAAGATCACAACTCGCAGCGCTAGTGCCATGGCACATTCGGATCATAATTTTTACTGCTATTCACTGCTGCACGTGCAGTCGATTTGAGAGCTGAGCATCGTATGAGCGAGAAGATGCTCATTGGCATATTTGCAGTGGTTGACAATGCAAGTTAGAGATGTCCTGTCTGGTGTATACATAAATTCTTTGGGCAAATGAGACTTTATGATCTGATCACACAGTCAAGTAATCTTATTACTATACTGTGTGAGGTCTCAGGACGACGTGTGCAGTGCAGTGTCACTGCACTGCACACGTCGTGCAAAACTTTTAATATACAGTTCCAAGTGATACTACAATCTGTTATGGGCAGCCGTGACGCATAACATCAGGCAAACGACTGTATTACATTAGAATACATAAAAAAATGAAATGAAAAGTTACTTTATTGCCTTTTTTTATCATGCGCACAAATATAAATAAAACTAAAAACCATCAAATTTAAAGCAAATGGGGTGGCTTCAGCATTGTGCCGCATGCACGTTTCCACGTGCACGCAGCGCTGTTTTTCAAGCCATCCCTCGCTCGGACTGGTGATCGCCGAGAGAAAAAAACCAGTACAAGCGGGTATCATTACAAAATCTATAAAATATAAAACAGCTTTTTTATTACGCGTACCATAATAACATTAATGTGTGCATAAATCTTTATGTGGGTATAAGGTGGGATGTTTGGGTGTGTAAGTGTGAGTTTTATTTTTGTTGGAACAGTTGCTTGTGCGTGCAGGCGATCGACCGAGTGAGAATATGAGTATAACATAACTATATTGCGTACCTATGTGTATGTGGATATGTGAAGGTAGAGTATAATATGTAGAGTGTGTGTGAATGCATGGTGTATGTATAAATGTACGAAAGTTGTATTATTTCTGCGTTTTAAAGGTTGTTTCAAAGTTATTTCGCTGTCGAAGAAACAGATTTCTTTTTAGCTGAATTTTAAACGTGTGATGGTGTATTAATTACATAAAAAAATTACTTGAAAATTCATAGGTGCAGAGTCAAGCGGGGTTCGAATAAGGGTGCATCAGCTTAAAAGCCTAATTTCCTAGTACCACTGAGCCGCACTCGCACAGCATATTATGTAATTATATACTCGTATTTATTATGTGATTCTTGTCATGAAACAAGTAGGAGAAGAATGAAAACGGTTTTTTGCCATATTTCTGATCTACGCTCAACTTATGGCCCGCTCATTTTGCAGCGCCATCTAGTTTTATAACGGTTTTTGGCATATTTTTGATCTACGCTGTTTTCTTAGTGAAATGAAATGAAATGAAATGAAATGAAATGAAATGAAATGAAATGAAATGAAATGACCTTTATTCCTGACACACAATATCGCATAGTACACAAGAACAATATAACATAAAATATTACCTACATTACATACTAATATGCTATACCAAGCGATACTGCGCGATGTCAGGAATAGGTCCCGGCTCAGCATACAGCTGAGGCTGCACATAACAACCTCAGCTACTGATTTTCAGACGGGACCCATTTTCATGACATCACGGACGTACCATAAATTTAAACAACTACAGAAAGAAAGTAACAAACATTATAAATAATTAAAAAACTAAAACGTACAGAATACTTAGACAAAAAGTAACATTAGACAAAAAGAAAAACAACATTAAAAAAAAAAAAAAAAAAACTTCTTTATGGCAACACAGAGTGGCCGTCAAGCAGCCGTCAACGCCAAAACTGGCATTGACAATGACGTTTAGATTGTGTGCGCCCCTATACCCTACCTGCCAGCGGCCAGCCCACAATACAACTTCAACCTTGCCACGTAGCTGACCTTACAGTTTATTCATTCAGTCCATTTGATTTCCCATTATGTATTGACCACTAGTAGTACGGTAATCTATCCAATTAATTGTAAAAGATGTGATCACAAGCAGACATGAAGTGGATCTGTAATTACAGAGTGTATAGAAACAAAAAGATATCGACATCCTATGAAGACTGTAGCACTCAAAGTAAAACTAAATAGGAGTTGGAGAATTGAGGTGAGTAAAGTGTTTAGACTAGTAATAATCAAATTGAATACAAATATTTTACAACACCTAGGTACTTATATTCTACCTACAGTAAACCACAGGTAGTACACATATCCTTCACTGAAGCTTTTGTTCGTTCATAAGGTGTAACTTCAAGTGCTTCCTAAATGTATGCAATGTTTTCAGAGATTGGAGAGGGGGATGAAGAACATTCCAGCACTTTGTTGCAGCAAACCTGAAACTACCACGAAAAGCCACAGTTTTATGTTGGGGTGTCAGAAGTGGATATTTCAGCCTCGTATTATACTGTATTGTATATTAGTGTATTGGCATTCCTCTCCTACTTGTTGCATCATCATCATCATCATCATCAGCCTGAAGACGTCCACGGCTGAACATAGGCCTCCCCCAGAGCGCACCACCTTGAGCGGCTGCTCGCCTCCTGCATCCATCGGCTCCCCGCGGCTTTCACCAGGTTGTCGGTCCACCGAGTGGGGCGCCGGCCTACGCTGCATCTTCCGGTTCGTGGTCGCCACTCGAGAACCTTTCTTCCCCATCGGTTGTCAGTTCTACGAACGATGTGGCATGTACTTGTTGCATGCTCTTGTGAAAAATTATGGTAATACTCAACTGACCGTTATCAATTGTGCCGCATTCGTTTATGTTTATATTCGTGTTTTTTCTGTAGCAGATGAAAGGGTAAGTATCATCGCAGTTTTTATTCCCCATTGTCCCGTTGGAAAAGAAGACGAGGCAACCGGTGCGGAAGAAGGCTGGTTCGCCAAGAGACCAATGAATTGGCATCCTCTCCAATGGTACCCCTATAACAAAATTTGAAAAAATGATTGGTATTATAACAATATTTCATGCCCAATTTTTTTATCTCTATTTTATTTTGGGGACTTTTGTCCATTAGTGTATGTCAGTCCCATCATAACCTTAGCCTATGTACCCATACTACTTAAATATAATTATCTGAAAAAAAGTGGTTCATCGTTCTTAAACATTTCGTACTCGGCGGTGTCATAGCCGCGGTTGGCAGATATTTGAAACTTATGAAAGATTACTAAGTTATTATCTTTTTCTTCCCCATATATTATGGCATTGCAAAAGGAAAGAAAACAATACAAAAAAAATATGTCAATTTTAATGTCACAATTGACGTGGACAAATTATGAGCCAGAGGGTTAACTTGGCAGCTTCCGATGCTGCTTCTGATAAGATATTATGGTCTCACGTCTAATATTTTTGCCTCAACCGTAATTTGTCACAATTTGTTTGAAACGTTGTCTAAAATTAAGTAAGTCCTTACATAATTATTATAAGTACCTACAAATTTTTATGATAATTAATTTTTAAATGCACCTAGTCTTAATTTTTTTTATGTTTGACGAGGCTAGCGTTGGACCACAATCTCATCTGATGGGAAGCGATGATGCGGTCGAAGGTGTAGCACGTTGGTCTAGTAATAAATACCTATTCACTTTTGACTTGAACAGCCCCGGGTTGTATTTTTCTGGAAACACCAGGGCATTCCACACTTTTGCAGTTCTTTTTACAAAAAGTGGAGTCGAAACAGTTTGTACGTAGGTACCTATTGGAGGTATTTTGACCATAAGAGGGTGGGTAACATACTATAATGGTGGGTAGTTTCTTAGTTCTTACCTTCAACAGACGCATAAACCGCTTCTGAAAACAAGTTGTTTACCCCGGAGAACATGCAGGTCGGGCAGATTTTTTGATCTTGCATCACTTTTGTAATCGCTGCTTGTAGCGTTTTATTCAAAGGTGATGCCAATATTGCCCCTGAAAATCAACGAAAAAAATTATCTAAAGGTCAACTGCGTGGCTAAAAGCTATGACGTCGGAATAGAAGCTATATTGTTGGCTAAAGCCACCGATATGTCTCTTAGTACTTTGGCAAGTTGAAAAGCTCATCCACACCTCGTGAACCCATGGAAACAGCTCCTAAGGTCGCACTCATCTCTCTAGCCCCTGTTTCTTGTACGTTTGTCAAGTCAATACACCAAATGCTGTACGCTGATTGGTTGAAAGCAGCTGGTAATCAACCATGCAACCAATGAGCGTTCATTATTTGGTGTGCTAAGTTGACACGAATTTAACCAAGTTGACACGTAGGAAGGTGACCTATACAAGAACACGGGTGAAAGCGTTGCTTAACTAAGTTGTAATTTAATAGACTTTAGTGCAGATGGCCATGAGATATTTAAATGTTAATGAATAACGTGACGAGCTGGTCGTTCGCCTGATGTTAAGCGACACGGTCGTTCATATCAGTTGCAGAGATAAATATCTGTATCCAAAATGTTACCCAAAGTGGTTTAATCTGCGCCTGCGTCACGTTATTATTAATATAATAATAAGTAGGTATACTATATTATACTAGGTACCTTCGAGATGACATTTAAGCTTAGCATTACTCCATTCCATAGGAATCATATGCATTTTCATCCATACATCGGCTTCCTTGTAATATTTGTAGTCATACCGGAACACTGGCTCTGGAAGAACTTCAGGGATAACTAACCAATTTAACTATTTAAACAGATAACGATATTATTAGATATATTATAATTATCAATATAATAGCATTAATAAACAGCTACGAATAAATATACGAAATATGAATAAAATTATCAACATAAAATTATGTATACCTAAGTACTTAAATAGTTTATTTTGTTTGATGCCACAAGCAAAATTAAAAATGTCACCAAAAGAAGAAACTCTTCTTATCCTGCTTCTAGGAACCGTGTCTATCCGCCCCGGTGCGGTCCGCATCCGTGTCCGTGTGTGTGGTGTGTGTTACGAAGCTTGCGTTTCTTTTTTTTTTCAATTATTTTATTTTTGCGTTCGATATTAATATTTAGCCAAAAAAGCAAAATATTATTTCTTTTTAGTTTATTGACCGGCTCGATCATTTGCTTTGAAGAATCTTTGCACTGATATTATTTACTTTAAGGAAAACCAAAAGAAAAATAATGGGTAAAAAATATAATGAACAATATTTTAATTCGAACAGGACGACCCTCAAACAACTGACACCATTAATCAACTAGATATAAATAAAGCTGATCTCTCAATTGCAGCCTGCAGGATAAATGTTAACGATTAAGTATTTTTTCAATAAAAATATGTATTGTTCGACTATTGAAAAATCGGCCCTTAGTACTTATCTTAACTTTGAAGCATTCAGAATTGTTCTGAGAAGTATGTATACCCCTCCTCTTGTCCATACAAAAAATGCCAACGCTTTTCCACCTCTAAATATTACACGGTTTTGAAGATACAAGCATAGATTATAATCTATCAAAACGATTGACACTAAAATCTAGATTTTGTGAACTTTTAGAGGATGAAAACCGTTGGCGCCCGAAGCGCTAAAATGTATGGGCTCTAATGTCTCTATTATCCTACGTGTGAAGAGCAGAGCGACGGCAATAACATTTTCCATAATCAGAACAAAATTTTACCTGCTGATCCATTGCAAAAAACGCACAAACTTATTAAAATTAATATAGTTTTTAACATCTTTACGTGATTGTTTTTAATTAAACATTACCTACGGCACAAAAGGACAGAGTATATTTGAATAAACTAAATTAACAATTAATTAAAATTCAACTAACGAAATAAGACGATAACAGAGGTGAAAGGAGATAGATAAGCGTAATTCATTAATTTTATGGCTTCAGTATCTCTACGTGGTATTATTATATGTATAACTAGCATCTCGCCCCGGCTTCGCACGGGTATAATAGTTTCCTTAACGCACGTGATGTCAGAATATTTTGGTTTTTTTTACACCTTGGGTTACATTATTCCGTTTTAGTAACGATCCCTAATTTTTTTTGAAAATATAATATAGCCTATGTCACCCGGGGATAGTGCAGCTTCCCAATAGTGAAATAATTTTTCAAATCGGTTCAGTAGTTTCGGTGCCTATTCAATGCAAACAAACAAACAATCAAATCTTTTTTTCTTTATAATATTGTTATAGATAAGTACGTATATTCTCTGGCTATGGTCCCGTATCACAGAATATAGGTGTTATTAGGTATATCGACGTCCGAAAATACTAATAATTAAATTTTTCATATCTATGTTTCACATACCTAACTCGTTTTTTTTAAAATGATTTAATATATAATGGTGGTGATTTATAGATAATATTGTCCATAATAGTTTTTTTTATTGGTCTTTTCTTATCCTATTTATTAAAATAATGGTTTTATAAAATTTAATGTTATAATCATTAATGTTAAGAATTTTTGGTCCATATTTTTTTATTATAAGTTTCATTTCTCATAAATTTCATAATAATCAACCTTCATAATTCCAATGTTTAGAATGTTTTATTTTCATATTTATTAGGTAACAAAATAATAATTCTCAGGTAGTTTAATATAATATGCATGTAAACCACAAAGATACTACTAGATACTAGTCTAGGGCAGTCATATAATTATAGGTGCGACGACGAGCGAAGCGAGGAGGAACGTTTGTTTAGTTGATAGTGGCCACACGACGTACGAGCCGAGCGAAGCGAAGCGAAGCATAGCATAGCGAGCCGCGGCAGCGGCCGGCACTTGTGCTTAACTTATACCTGTAATCATTTCTGAGAAAAACAGCCTCGACAGGTAAACAGACAGACAGGTGGACATCAAATTGATTAGCTACGTATGAATGGGTTCCATTCCAAAAAATAGATTAGGAGCCCCTAAACATTTATGTTGTAAAATCTGTGACTAACAAAAATAGTATAATGAGTTTATCAGGGTTATCGTATTTAACGGTACCTATATTTATGTAGTTTTATCTTCATGGAAAAACACCAGATGAAAACAAATAATTTAGCTAAGCAGCTGAAACGGCGTAATTTTGACAGCCTCTGTGGTGTGGTGGTTGAGCAGGTCGGCTCATCAAAATAGGTAAGATTTTAATGTTGCATACTATTTTCAGCTGCGTCTAAATGGATTGAGGTTGATATTCCAATAGCACTTAAAAATTGCTCGAGCATTTTGCTGCTCTGTCTGAATTGACCCTTATACAGCATATAATATACCTCTCCAGCTAATATAAAATAGTCCACAAGCGGTTGTTCCATTTTAATAATGAACTATAGCACCCTGTAATAGCATTGTAATACAATAATATTATGTACTAGCTTTTGCCCGCGGCTTCGCACGCTTGTATTGTGTTATTTCTACGTTTAGGTTGTCTAATAATAACTTAGTTCATGCATTTTCTATATACCAAACAACAAAATCCACTAAATCTTTTCGGAGCTCAGCAAGTATTGTCAGATTAGGTAGCACACGTGTATAAATGTTGTTTGGGTAGTAGGTAAGTATGGCTTTTCACGTGTCATCAGATCACCTACACATTGATAAAATAGTGGGTTAGAAACTGCAAATCATAGGTACAATATTTAATTAAATATGTACCTACTTGGACCTACCTTATACTTAGACGTTAGTTTTTTAAAATATACGATAGGTCTAGGCATCTAACTAATAAAAGTTCTATAATATGGTATACCTACATACCAGTGATACGGGCGATCTTTTCCTTGTCATTTTCACTTCAACAGATGTTCTTGTGTATTCACCATAAAAACCGTTCAAGTCTTCATAAGAGGTTCCAGTGAATTTTGTTTAGGTAGTAGGTATACCTACATAAGTACCATACCTATTATTTAGGCAGTTTAGATAAATACAAAACAAACACACATTGGTCAGTTTTTATATCCGCGCGCTTTTCGTTCTCAAAGAGTATCTTTGTTGCATTCACCACATTTTTTTTACGTTCTTAAGTTTGGTCTATACGAATTGAGTATTTAGCTAGTGTCAACAATAAGTTTATAAAATACATACTTTATAGCTGGAGTATTGCATTTACCTATACGATGCGTACATAATTAATTTTGTTAATACTAATTAGAAATCACAAATACTTACGTACGCCACTGTAAAAAGAGTCGACATTTATATTACGGCCGCTATTTTTCATTTTCAGGTTGTCTCATTCCCACTGCACTTTCAACATAGTGGTAAGAGTGAGAAAATAACATGTGTACAAAGCTCTAATCAGATTCGCTTTTGCAAAGAACGTTTCATTTTTAGGGTTCCGTAACAGTTTTGAAATAAAGGAACACTTATAGGTAAGATCACTTTGTTGTCCGTGTGTTTGTCTTTCTAAGAATCTGTCGAGACCATTACTTATTTTAGAAATAACGGAAAGAATTAAGCTGAAATTGATATCTATGATCAATTAACTCAAATACGGCTATCATCATCATCATCATTATCAACAACGACATCCTGAAGACGCCCACTTTCAAAGACCTTTTAATAATTAACCTTCTTGGAGCAATCGAGTAACCAATAATATTTTGCTCTAACCTGTCATCATCATCATCATCATCATTAACAGCCTGAAGACGTCCACTGCTGAACATAGGCCTCCCCCAGAGCACGCCACCTCGAGCGGCTGCTCGCCTCCTGCATCCATCGGCTCCCCGCGGCTCTAACCTGTAGTTTGTCCTAAAGAGAATATAACCGCTCAGTTTGTTCATTGAGAAGCCTACAGACCTAAAATATTTTAACTATTAAAACCTTTAAAAATCATTTACCTACGTAAAAGAAGAAGAAGAAATCAAAACTGAACGTTACACGGCCATATTGCTAATTCGAGGATCTTACCTATCCTATATATTGTCCTATCCTAATGTATAGTTATACTTATATACCTACATCTAAGTACCCTTTTAAAACATTTTTCATAAAATATTTCGTATCATTGGCTAAATACAAATGTCGTCTAATGCCAAAATAAAAAAAAATCTGCTTTCACACTATTTAATATTTGTTGCCATGTTGCTATATGTATCTATTTAACTTGTGACAGGTTGATAGAACGTAAATTGTTATGTAAGCAAAACAGGTGACGTCATACAAAACATTAAACATTTCTATTTTGTGGGGAAAATTTAATGCTAATGTTTAAGAAAAATTACTAAAAGAAACAGTAAAATATACAAGAAATGGAATGAAGGCAATTAATTCGCTTTTAACTCACTTTTCAATAAAAAAGATATAAATAAAATATTAAATTCGTTGCTTGCAAAATTACGTTCTACTGTTGAATAATGACACTTGACCATAGGGGCGGGACATCAACGATAACTACAATCGAAGAATAATTGAAAACAAAATGATAAATCGTTTGGATTACTTTTATTGCTAAATAGCGTGGGCACAAAATACGGTGTTGCCAGCCGTAATAAAAATATTCGGCAAAAATTACCTGAAAAATCGGTTTTTAAAAGAAAAATCGATTGTTTGAAATTAAAAAAGATATCGTGAGATCGAATTTCCACAAATAAGCACTCATCCATTGCTAGTCTGGTTTCAACTCGCAACTTTTGCTTTCGTCTGTCCGGAATTGGATGTACGACTCGCGTATAGGTCATAGTTTTCAGCGAATCTTGACGATACTTGATACACAATTCCGATGAGAATACGTCAAGGGTTTGATTTCCTCAATAAATTCTTATCATCTAAATCGACACCCACGTTTTATACCCCACCCACGTGTACTTGTGTTTCCTCTAATTTCAACAATGGGAATAATATATTATTTACCACGCACTCTAAGGTAGGTAGGTCTACCTAAGATAGATATCATGATTATATGATATGTGTCTAAAAATAATCGTTAATCGGTATTATGTATCTAAAATAATCGTTAATCATCGAACCGAATATTGGCCTACACATCACTAAAATTGTTTTTTGACATGTGACAGATGACATTACATAAGCTTCACAGGTGCCTTCCAGTTTGAAAAAAATTAAAAAAATCAATCGGCCATGTTGTTTAAAACTCCGATTCGTTTCGTAATGAAATCTCAATAATTGTCATCAATTTTTTTAACGATATATTAATTTTAATATATCCTATGTTAAGCGCCGGTTATTTCTAAGCATATTAGTGAAAACCGCATGAAAATCCATTCAGTATTTTAGGAGTTCAGTCATAACAAACAAACAAACAAACAAACAGACAAAGTGTTTAAAAAGTAGCTTAACGTGATCAGCGGCTAATTTTAAGCCAACCTGTGTCATTTTTTTCTTGATATCTTGCAATTACAGATTTTTTTATCTCTACAGTTTTATTATATGTATAGAAGATATAGAAGCTACATCACTTTCATTAGGCGCGGTCACACGCGACTGATAGCAAAACAAGGCATATGCCTTGTTTAAACAGTACCGTTTCCGAGGCGGCGATCGTGGATCGCAGGTTCCATATATAAAAAACATAATTAAATAAATGGCAGTTACTCACTTTAAACATCAACATTTATAACTCATAACATGGAGATAGAATTTTTATTAATTTCATTCCGGACATCACACCACCTTATATTCTATACTCTTACATACAATCAGAAATAAAAACAATGAACAAATAGGTATTACGTTGGTGCAAAATGTAATGTTGCGTGACGACATAAATATAGGTCCCGACCCAGCATGCAATCGAGGCCCAAAGACCTTAATAACTGATATTCAGTGGTTGAAATTACAATATACTTCTCTCTTTATCCAGTGAAGGCTCACTAGTAGTCGTATAGCTGGTGTTAGCTTTGGCGTTGTGACGTATCGGATACCTTTTGTTGGGCAGCGCTTTTAGACTGACCACTGTCTTCTCGCAAATGAACGGATAAGTGTTGTCGCAGTAAAGCGTGCTAAATTTACCATCTTGAAGGCCTCCACATATCTGTTTATCGAATGTCCATGGTTGAACATTCATAACATTACCTGAAATAGAACGTTGAATCGAGGTTTGTTCGAAGGAAAATATCTATGATAAACATACGTTCAAGTCAGGAATAGTCAGTTTCTTTCTGAAAATAAAACAGCTCTAAAAAACCGCAGAAAAATACTTTCTTTTTATGTGAAAGGGTCCTAACAAGGCTACTGTTCACCTGAAGGGAAGTGGTCACCGTGGTAATTTTTAAAGGTCTACAAATAGTCCATGTCTAGTAGACATGGACGATTAGTAGAGGAAGTCAGAGCAGAACGCATGTTAAGGGATTGTGTTTAAATAAATATAAATAAGTAAATAATAAATAAACTCTTTCACTTTTAATTTATACTTTGGTTCACATTCTTTGAATATAGCTATTAAAATCACAGAATTCGCCCTATTTACATAGGTCGTCTATGATTAAATTAATTAAAACAAACGATTACTTTTAAAGAAATCATCCACATAAAAGTATCATTATCATCATCATCATCATCAACAGCATGAAGTCGTCCACTGCTGAACATAGGCCTCCCACAGAGAGCGCCTGCACCCAAACGGATATGCCTAAAGGGAAAAAAGGATAGGTTACATCTAAACGCATTATTAAATAAAACTACTATTATTTTTGGCCGTATTATGCTTCTTGCCCAGACTTCCCCTAGACCTTTAAAATGTATACAACTTTTAATAGAGTTAACTCTGATATTACACTCGTTTGTCCACAGCTCCAAACTCTTTACTAACCACGAAACATTTGCGTAAAACTAACATTACAAACCTTTGATATCCCACCACGTCCCATCAATATCTTTGTACCCAATAAAATATACTGGTTTCTTTTTTTCTTTCTTTATTGGGGCTCCGACGAGCCAATCTACGCTTTCAATGGTTGAAGTTAAGTGCGCTCCTTCCGCGTGACAGATGGAAAACGCTTTAGTCCACTCGGCTCCTTTAGAATGATATTTGAAGCATGTTTTAGTTCCGTTTTTGAGTCGATATCCTGTAAAACAAGTTTGTTTGAAGTCAGTGGACGTCTTCCGGTTGACCTTTGCAGCGTCACCGAACGGCGCATAAGACGCCCAGCCGTCAAAAGTGGGACAACTAGCTCAAGGGTACCCTTGGGTGCGAGCATTGCCGAGGGAAGAGGGTTGAGAATACTACTGAAAGAGTGGACCCTATTGAAAGTGCCCGAAATGCTGTGACGACGCGATTGAGAATAATAAATGCTTGCTTAGAATATACCTGTTCACCTTTTCTTTTGAATGACGTGACGAGCTACTTGTTCCCCTGATGTTAAGCGGCACGGCCGCCCGTAACAGTTGCAGTGTCACTCGGAACTTTAAAATAATACATTTTCGCGTGACACTCACACAGTCTAGTTATCAGATTACTAGACTGTAAGATCATAGTCTCATTTGCCCAGTAATTTTGCTATCTATAACTAGGACAGCTTCATACAAATTGAAATATTTAAACCAGATAGACAAAAAGGGCTACTGACCGTTATCAATTGTACCACATTCGTTTATAACCAGATTCGTGTACTTTTTATAGCAAATGAAAGGAAAATGATCCTTGCAGTTTTTGATGGCCATAGTTCCATTGTACGAGAAGACCAGACAACCCGTTGGAGTGTACGTTGGTTCGTTATGAGACCAATTTATTTCCATTCTCCCTAAAGGCACACCTGAAACATAATAAAATTATGAATCATATACTACATCCTTATTTTTGGTTTTATTTGAAGACGTTAAAAATACAAAGACAAAAACGGACTAAAAAGCTCATTGGCGACAATAAATTAGTAAAGGCTAAACTCCAAAGCCTTGAACACCGGCGTAAGGTTGCCAGCCTATCGGTTTTTTACAAGCTGCACTTCGGAGAACCTCGGACAGCAAAGGAATGGAACACCTTACCAGCGTCATTGTTTCCTGGCAAATATAATCTGGGAGTTTTTAAGGCTAGAGTGAACCGGTATCTTCTAGGCCAGCATGCTCCATCGTCGACCGCGTCGTCACTTACCATCAGTCTCTTACTTAGTGTAACAATGTGAATGTTTTGGCTTAGCTGTAAGTTCACAATTGTATTTAACAATTAAATAAATAAATAAATAAATCAGGTGAAACCGTGGTCAAATGTTAGCCTATCGTTGATATAAAAAAAAATGAGATGAGAGATAATTGATTTCACTTTATACAGTTTGAAGCAAATCTGAACTTAATACTGCATGCACACTATTGCACATATACGGCGGTAAAATAATTCTCTGGGAAAACTACGGTACCTCCTAGGCATACTTTTTCAAGAAACTACTATACCGCCTCGGACTCTAACTGATAAATATATCATCATCATCCTCTTTGCCTTTTCCCATTTGTTATTGGGGTCGGCTCCCAATCTAACCTGTAGCGGCGAGCTACCAGAATTACATATATAACTGATAAACTGATAAATATATAATTATGTTTATTATAAATTAAAGTTTATAATTAGAATCATACCTTCAATAGAAGTATAAGCCCCCTCTGCAAATAAATTGTTTACCCCGGAGAAGACAAATCTGGGACTTGGTGTGTGACTTAACAGCAACTTTTCTATTCCAAATTCTAGAAATTTATTCAAAGGTGATACCAACATGGCTCCTGAAACAATCGTGATTTGAAGATTAATAAATAAAGTCGGAAATGCACAGGGTAAATAACTGACTCCAAAACTAGAGAAAGTCAGTGCTGACCCAGTGCCGACCCGGTACTGACCTAGTGTAAATTGATTTTCACTAGGTCAGCTCAATTGCTCGAATTTTGGAGTCAGATACTTACCCTGTATAATTCCAGCTTTGAATAAAATGTATGTATGTACCTATATGCACGCGTATTCATACATACACGGACCCAAAAACTACAAAAGAGTGTATTGTTCACGCATGTACCTACACAAGTTGTGTACTATAAGAACACCTAAGTTGCATAAATGCCTTATAATCATCATTTTCTTGCACTGGTCACATTTCATTTGGGCTCAGCGCATATGTCTATTCCACTCCTCTCTTTTTTAATGTGGAATAAATGATGGGACGAGCTCGTCATTCGCCTGGTGTTAAGCATCACGGCTGCTCATTTGCTTTACACTGCGCACTGCGCACGTCATCCTGCGGCATAACACAGTCTAAAAAGATTTCTAGACTATGAGATCAGTTCATAAAGTCTTTTTGCCCAGTAGCTACACTAGCTACAATGCCGTTCAAACCGGACTTCAAACTTCTCTGTCAACCGTTGTCGTTTTATTCACTTCCTGCCTGATTATCCTACCGGCTGCGCCATGTATTGTTTAGTTATTTTTTAAATAAAGATTTGATGTGAGGGAACTGCAAAACTATTTTATTAACTTAATTTCTTATAGGTTAAGTTCAGTTAAGTTATAATCGTGTTCTCTATAAAAATCACTGCACCGTCGTCGCCCTCGGTGTTGCCAATTTTTATTTTACAGATACTACACATTCTTTTCATTAATATTATCATTTCTTACTTTGATCCGTCCATTAATCTTTTCTTCGGTCTTTTTCTTTCTTAATTCCTGATTTTTTGCATTTGGTTTGAGCCCTGCAGGCTTGCATCGCACGGGTGCCCATTAGCTAGTTACCTCTCACATTTAATTATCTGCTTTATGCTAGATGACGTTGTACCTAAAGGTCGGTGGACAGCAATACCAACAATATTGACCACGCCGATTATTGTGTAAAAAGGCTTATGTCGTGCTATTTTATTATTCCACAAATTAATAATATTCCTCTAAAAATAAACAGTCGTGAAAACAAAGTTAAAATATCTCAAAAAATGACAAAGTTACAAGCATTTTAAAATACAGGAATAGAAAGAGACAGTTCAAATGTGTAGTGACGTCAGTTCTTGCTCCTTCATAGTACTAAGCTGTGGTAGCTTTACATACAATCTCTTTGGCAATTTACGTCACTAACTTGCGTTTTCATAGTAGCTTATTACTCCGTGATTTATTTACCGATTTTACTATTTTTTTCAATTATTGCATTCACTTTTAACCTTATTTATGAAAATAATATTAAGTTGTTAATTTTTAATAGCAGGACACTAGCCAAAGGATAACGGACATCGTGAGGTAGAATATTACCTTCGTGGATGCACTGAAGCCTAGCATTACTCCAGCTCATAGGGATTGTGTGCAGTTTCAACCAGCCACGTGCTTCTTTGATGTACTTGTAGTCATATCTGAAAGGAGGCCCTGGAATAGATGATAATCCAAATTATTTTAAAAGACACTCAGATTCATGCAGTTTGTTTATTATAGGCTTAATATCAAAAAAGAGACATTACATTACAACTTAAAATGTGAGTCCTAATGAATAATAAGATAAACCGGAAATGGTGTATATTTATTTATTTATTGGGCACCAAAACAATGTACATTATAACTATTTAATGCAACTAACTACAAAGAGAAACATGGAACATATACATTGATTTTTACTTCGTTATTCCAGTGAGCCAACAAACGTGCCCAAAGTGGCACTGGCATCATACCACGCTGCGAAGCGAATTTGATCTTACCATAGCTTA
This sequence comes from Ennomos quercinarius, assembly GCA_910589525.2. NCBI lineage: Eukaryota > Metazoa > Arthropoda > Insecta > Lepidoptera > Geometridae > Ennomos > Ennomos quercinarius. The sequence goes on along the minus strand of OU342499.1, from coordinate 16,318,306 downwards.
AAAAAACTTTTTTTAGGTTAATATCATGATTTAGGTACATATTAATCTGAAATCTTCCAAAACACGACTGAATTGACTAATATAAGGTATTGTCCATGTAGCACTTAGGTAGGTACCTAGTACAGTACTAAGATAATGTATATACCTGCGCACGTTATTATTGTGACGAAAAATTTGAAGTTCCCATGGCTAGGAAATAATAACTCTGCTATGGGGTCCAGGAAATAATAACTCTCTGCTATAATAGGGGTCCAGCAAATAATAAATCTGCTATAGGGATCCAGGAAATAAATAATTCTCAGCTATAGGGGTCCAGGAAATAATAATTCTGTACTAAAGGGGTCCAGGAAATAATAGCTCTGCTATAGGAATCCAGGAAATAATATTTTTTTGCTATAGGGATCCACGAAATAATAACTCTGCTATAGGGGTCCAGGAAATAATAATTCTCTGCTATAGGGTCTAGGAAATAATGAACCTAACTAAAATTGAGGCGAAACATAGTCATTTCGAAGTTCTTACCCCTTAATTCTACACAATAAACACAAAAAATGGTGAAAATTAACGCTATTTTAAACATTTTATTAGAGCGTGCTTGCCATGAAATTTCACAATAACAAATAAATACTGTATTATTAAATGCATAAATTGACTTAAATATCTATCAAACAATGTAAATCTTATCTTGGATACAACCAGCAAATTATGATAGCAAATGTGAAAAGATGTAGATTACTTCCTTAATATCATAAGATAAAGAAAATTAAACAAACAAAGGTTTCCTGGCAAGCACTGCTCAAATAGTTCAAAAATGGCCAAAAGACCAGGACCCAGGCCATTAAAAAAAATTTTTATAAAAAAATAACAATATAAAAGAAACTGCTATTAATGATAATGAATGACGTGACGAGCTAGTCGTTCACCTGATGTTAAGCGGCACGGCCACCCATAACAGTTGCAGTGACACTCAAAACTTTAAAATTAAAAAAAATCACGTGACACTGCACTGCCTGAGACACACAGTCTAGTAAACAGATTACTAGGCTGTATAGCACCTATAGATCATAAAATCTCATTTACCTAGTAATTTCACTAGCTACAATGCCCTTCAAACCGGAACACAGCAGTGCTTGCACACTACTGCTTGGCAGTGCCGTAAATAGGGCGGTGCCACCGGTGCCGCGGTGCCCAGGCACAGGGCGTACACTCTGGGGGGCGCAAGAATGGCCAGACCAGGCAGGACTATTATTTTTTCGGTTTGCTCCTGATAAGTTCCCGCTGCGCCCCTAGCGCTCGATTCCAACACATACGTACCTTGATGCCAGTATCATTAAAAATTAGACAAAACATCGCGCTCATTTTTTTGGCAGCGCACAAGCGTATTTGTGTTTAGTGTAGGTATATCGGAGTCAAGCGGCCGCCCGGCTACCGCTTAGTCTCCGACCGACCGTAGTGGCCCAAAAATTAAAATCTTAAGAGTCTATACAACGTCAAAATGCTTAAAGAAATGCTTTTCGCGCTCGCTTCGCTGGCGTATATATTGTTTTTATTGTGTTTTGTTTTACAGCAAGCGCGTTTGTACTGCCTGACATTTAATTCATGTTTGAATTGTTACACGCATTTTCTGAAATACAATACGGCAAATATAAAAAATTTTGCGCTCGCTTCTCTCGCGTATATAAAGTTTTTACTGCATTTTGTTTTATAGCAAGCGCGTATGTACTGAATGCCATGGAATTCATGTTTGAATTGCCATACGCGTTTTCTGAAAACAATATTGCAAACATAAAAAATTTCGCGCTTGCTTCGCTCGCGTATTTAATGTTTTTACTGTATTTTGTTTTATAGCAAGCGCGTTTGTACTGACTGCCATAGAATCCAATATCTATATAGAATAATACCTAAAAAAACAACGGTGCAGTTATATAAACTCGCACAGGGTGTAGAAAAGGCTATTTACGGCACTACTGCTTGGCGGCAGAATAACTGGTAGAGCGGTGGTACCTACCTAGACGAACTTTGCAGAAAAGTCCTACCACCTAGTAGTATAACTACCCGTATAATCGAGTTATACTTGTGGCGTTCTCTCATTTTTGTGCGGTTTTTTTTTTCATCAGGCGTTGTGGTCGACCTCTTGGGTCATGTATCACATGTACGAGCATTACTCATAAAAATCATGATTTAGGTATCATCGTGCAAAATTCTTTTTTTATAACTAAATAGATCCACATTTGACCGCAATCTTACCTAATGGGAAGTGACAATGCGGTCTACAATGGTACAGAAGACACCTATTCACTCGCGACGAGTTCCAGATTGTACTTATCGGGAAACAAAGACGCTGGTAAAAAGTTCCATTCCTTCGCTGCTCGGATTATAAATGTCGAGTCAAACCGCTTTGTGCGAATCGAAGGAATATCAACCATAAATGGATGGCGTGTAGCTATACGTCTTGTCGTCCGATGGTGAAATGGAGATGATGGGATTAGATTGTGTAGAAGCTACTCACCGAAATGCTTTGGAGCCTAGCCCTCACTATTGTATCGTCTTTGAGCTTTTTTGCTTGCCATTCAATTGAGTCCAAGGTCTGAAGCTGGTATTTAGCTGAACCATCCCAGAGACTGCTGCAGTATTCCATACAAGATCGGACTTGTGCTTGATAGAAGTTTAAAAGCGGTCCAGGAGTGAAATATCGGTGGGCGTTCCCCAGAACCCCTAATTTTGCAGTCAGCTTAACCATGGACTCAATGTAAGAGCCAAAGTTTAAATTAGACGTTAACGTAACACCTAATAGCTCAAGGTGGTCAGATACTTTTACTGATACACACTGGAAAGTGATAGTCAGCTGGAATGGACTCTTTTTAGCGGTAAATAGACACGCGTGAGCCGCTCTACCTAATTTAAAATTTTCAAGTGCTCAATCTAGGTATATGTTGCTGCTCGATGGTATAATGTCTATAAAGAGCCCCTCTCGCCACCGCAAAAAGCTCATCCACATATTATTGAGTTGTGGAAATCTCATACGACTCGATTCATGCGACCTTTCTTGCCGCACACTTGCAAAATGTGGAATGAGCTCCCGCCAGCGGTCTTTCCGCAGAGTTATAGCATGGAGTACTTTAAAAGGAGGGTTAAAAGAGTTCTACAGGGTAAGCAACGCATTGGTGACGCCTCTTCCGGTGTTACAGATGTTCATAGGCTACGGTGACCGCTTCCCATCAGGTGGGTATGCTTGTTTGCTCCCTTTAACATAAAAAAAAGAAGTTAAGTCAAGTAGTCAAGTTACGTGATAACCTATTAGGCAGCTGATTATAAATGTTGATGTGACCCGGGGTGACAACAACAGATTAAATTTTTTTTGATACCCATAATCGGTTTTGTGACTAATTTAATTATTTGCATCATATACCCGTATCAAAAGATAACAAATGGAACGTCTTGTAGATATACCTAAATTACGTTTAATTTGCTATATTTAAACAAAGATAAGCGTTGTTCATAATTTTTTTTTTTTTTTTTTCTCGAATATGTACAAAGCGTTTTGATTCCGAAAGAGATCCACTGACTTTATTTAGTGGGATAAGGGTAGATGGAATGATAATTGCTTATAGAACGCCAAAATCGGGATTACGAAATACAATCTTAAATTTTTAGGGTTCCGTACCCAAAGGGTAAAACCCTATTACAAAGGCTCCGCTGTCTTTCAGTCTGTCTGTCTGTCTGTCCGTCTGTCGCCAGTCTGTATCTCATGAACCATGACAGTTAGACATTTAAAATTTTCACAGATGATGTATTTCTGTTGCCTCTATAACAACAAATACTAAAAACGGAATAAAATAAATATTTAAGGGCACTCCCATACAACAAACGTGATTTTTTTGCTCGTTTTGATAGATAATGGTACGGAACCCTTCGTGCGCGAGTCCGACTCGCACTTGGCCGGTTATTCACTTGTCTTCTTGCTAAATGAGAGTGAGCTGAAATATAAAGAATCCTAGTTCGAACGGGTTAGTCTCACACCTCTTTATGCTTAGATCTTTTATAGAGGGAGCTTTTGTATGGTTATTTTCCTTTGCATCTACAAATGATCATATTCGAAGGAAGGGGAAGGGAAATGGGAAAGATAGGCAAACATCCTCCATCACCACTTCCAATCACATGAGATGTTGTAAAACGTCCCATTTTCTCACAAAAAGCCTAGTGAAAAAATGTATGTCTTACTTACTAATCTCAAAAACTTATTTACTTTCGAATTCGTTTAATTTTATTATTAACTGATTAATTAGTTAGTGCTTGGGAGTGTTTAATTATATTTTAAGAAGGCTGTCGCGACTTTTTTCGCATATAAAAGGCACTGCGACGTTGCACCATACGTCGTTGAAGACGGCTTCTCGGAAGACGCTACCGCAGTACTCGCCGGTGTCTCCCGTGCGATCCCTGGTGGAGTTGTCGGGCTGGTTGGCGGCCCACTTCTGATAACCGGCCGCGTCGAGCGTCTCTCCTGTAACATGTAAAAAGTAAAAGTTTGTAAACAGTCGAAACAATTTGGGGTTGTCGTCGACGTCAGATTGCAAGCACTACAAAACCACAAGTCGTTCGGCCAAGCGTCACCTTCTTATCGTTGAAATACCTCCAATACGTACTAGCCGTTTCGACTCCACTTTTTTAATAAGAAGTGCAAAAGTGTGGAATACCTTACCCTGGTCGGTGGTTCCAGAAAAATACAATTCAGGGTTGTTCAAGTCAATAGCGAAAAGGTATTTAATACTAGACAAGCGTGCTACACCTCCGACCGCATCATCGCTTCCCATCAGGTGAGATTGTGGTCAAACGCCAGCCTAAAAGTTACAATAAAACCAAGTCGCTGTTATACCTCAGTCGACCAGAAACGTTTGAATCGATAACACTACATCGTCGCGTAGCCTGTCCTTAATTACATAAGAATTAGTTATAAACTTGATTATATAAGTCTTGATCTAAATAGGAACTACCAGGAAAAAGAAACAGGTGTCGAAACTCCAAAAATCGTAGATACATGCCTATTCTGATCATCAACGCACGATACTAAACGTAAGTTAACATACGTAGTACTAACCGGTTGAGTTATACGACTAAAATTTCGTGAGTGCTGTTTACTATTTGTAGGTATCCCTACTACCTACTCCTTGGATACTAAGTAATAGAATCATAGAAGAGTATTGTAAGTATGTATACTTGAACAGAATGACATTTTATTTCTGTGTTCATTTGTAGTGGTCTTCTCTTTTCAGAGCTTTCTTTCTTTTATTCATTCTTTCTCTTTTTCTTGAACACATTTATAATGAGCTAGAATTTGAATTATTCTTGTCTTATTGTAAAATGCAATGATTTTTGATACGTACCATGGATAGTCATATAGGTCCCACGTTCACCCCAATCATGGAACCCAACAGCCAATATCCCAGGGTCAGTGGATCGAATTGTGTTGTCCGGGTGTCTCTGGTAGATTTCTGTAACGACTGTTGCTTCTAGTTCACTGTTGATGATCACCAGGTGCCCCCCCTCCGCCGCACAAGTCATGTACGCTTGAGCCCACGTTAAGCCCCTTTTGTGGAACTTGTAACAGCTGCCGGTCCTCGGCTCGAGAGTATAAGCTGAAAAAAGCTGTTTATTACGGGTAACATGTTCACAAAGTTTCTGTAGCAGCTATAGCAATATCTATGGAAACTGTGTTTCACGCAGGTTCCATATAGATGTCGCTACAGCTGCTTGGTTGGTGTATAAAGATATGGTTGACCAGATTTTCGCAGCCTTTGAGAAAGGTGAGCTGGTGACACGATAATCCGTCATTTTTTTAAATATGTATTATATAATTTATAGGCATAGCATTTGACCACTGTCTCGACCTGATGGTAAGTTATGACGCAGTCTACGGTGGTGCATGCTTGCCTAGAAGATACCTGTTCACTCTTGACTTGAAGACACTCAGGTTATGGTTAGCTGGAATGGAAACAAGGACGAAAGCAAGGTATTCCACTCATTTTCTATTCGCACTACAAAGTTTGATGCGAAACGCTTAGTGCGGGCGGTAGGGATATTAACGATATACCTAAGGATGCCGAGTTACTGTACGTCTTGTCGTCCGATGAAAGAATGGAGATGAACCATCGCACCATATTCAAAATACAGCCCATAAAATACCGATAAGTGGCTGCTGATATAATGTGTAATAATCATCCCTCATACCTACCAGGGTCAGTAGTTCCACATCCAGTAAAGGTCAGGTGCGTATCCTTCTTAAAGCAGACGTAAGGCATGACATCACCGCATTTGACGTCAGACATACTGCCCTTGTTGTCGGTCATCATCGCGAGGCAGCTCTCAGCGTTGTCGTAGTTGTCAGGCTCGCCTGGCGCCCACTGCACCGACATCCGGGGTAACGGTACACCTGAATTTTAAAAATAGAGCTTTTGAAGTTTCCTATCCAGAAGTAAAGGGATAAGGCTCTCCTAGATATTATGATTAACAGCAGAAAAGACAAAATGATATGCCATCTGATATGCCATGCGTTTATGAAAGCTTCATTAATTACTTACGAAAGCAAAGTAGAAGAAAGGGAAGACCAAGGATCGATTACACAAGCCAATTAAAAGGTTACTGTCACGTCTTACCAAGAGGTAAAAAGTAGCTTAGACCAGAAGAAATGTAGGATCTTGGCCGTTTCATAGAGAAGACTGGTTTCACAAAACATGCAGGTACCCGCCTCTTTGATTTTTTATAAGTAGGTAATAAAATAGTAATCTTTGTGATGTCAATTGCTGGTGAGGTCAGCACAGACCAAATTACCCCTTTAAAAAAAGTTTATCTGAGTTTAATGTGTTCCCACAATTAAGATTGTTCCATTTTGCGGAATGTGTCACAAGAATTCCCCTTACTAAACCTTTATCTAATGTGATATGGAGAGCGGGCATGGCGTGTGCATAAGCAGTGATTCGCGGTCGCTGGCACGATGACCAATGACCAGTACCTAACCCATTTCATTCTTCGTTCTGTTACGTCCTGCGTACCTACTGCCATGTTGCACTTTACTTTTATTCCCCATCATCATCTTCATTAGCTGGAAGACGTTGATTATAACATAGGGTCCTCCAAGTTAAACGGCTCCCAGCGATTTTAATTAGGTCATCGGTCCACCTAGTGGTAGTGAGGGCCACCCTACGCTACGTCTTCCAGTTCATGGTTGCCATTCGCAAACCTTACTTCCTTATTGGTTATCGGTTCTGCGAGCAATGTGGCCTGCTCATTGCCATTGCAACAGCCTGTGTGGTGTAGTGATTGGGTAGGTTGGCTCAAAGCCCAGGATGCTGCGGCTTCGATTCCCACGACACAGAAAAAGCCGCGTGTATTTATTCTGTGTGGGTACTGTAGGGCCACAGTTCTCGTAGTTCCTTAGTTCCTAGATACAGGGAATCCTGTTACAGTTCAGGATCTATATATAGGTATACCTACATGCTCGTGGGGCGTTATCATTCTATTTTAATTTTATGTAGATGTTTTAATTGAAAATCAGACAGTATGTTATTGCAGACTGTACCATAACTAACCTGTATGTTTGCCTACCTTCGATAGACGAATAGTCTCCTTTCGAGAAACTTGCATGGACTCCAGTAAATATGCTGGTAGGCGCCGAACCCTTGAACTTCGATACGAAAGATATCATTGCTGTCTTCAGCTGATTCGTCAATGGCGATGCTAGAACCGCGCCTGCGGAAACATTAAACTGTAAGAGACTTGATAAATGATGCAGTTGTAAATACCTCATCTTCATCTGTTGATGCAGACGTCCTGAAGACGTGCTTGAAGACGTCCACTGTTGAAAATAGTTAATACTTTATCGCCTGTCAATTTGGTCAGTCATTTTGGCTTAGCATTCCAGCAGGCTATCTATAGGTGCTCAGAATTTTACGTAGGAAATTCATCGTTCCCAAAGTGTTCTAACTAGATAAAAAGTGTTCAGTAAGTTGCTCTTTTGGGCATACATTTTGTGCTACTTCAACAACTGCTCTAAAAATTAAACATATAGCTAGCTTATAGGTGTGAGAGTGTGCTTCTATAGGAAATATGTATATAAAATTAAGTAATAAGCGCTCTGAGCTTGCTATTGCAACAAAAAAAATACAAACTACTTATGAAACGTTTTCTACACGTAAACTTTACTAAGCGGTAGACTCAGATTTAGTAAAATGACAAGTTTTTAGTGTTGGTAGCTACGGGCTACGAAAAAATAGGAAATCACCAAGGCGTCTGCCAAGCGTTGTGATTGTGGCAAACACCAACCCTTTACAGTAAGCCATTGGCTTCATTTTTAAGCCGTTTTGCGAATAGATGCAATGTATAGTAGCAACTTTCAACGTTACATCCCCCACCCCCACTAAACCCAAATAGGCTATTATTGCCGTGCGAAAATATTCTGATCCTGTGGGGAGGTCTATGTTCAGCAGTGGACATTTTCCGGTTGATTGTGGGAAATGAAGTTTTTTAATCGTATTTTTCTTCATCTTTTTGTACCAAGTTTACAAAAAAGTGATGGCTAAGATTAGAGCATCTTCCTTTAAGTTGTGTTTATTGACAGTAATAGCTAATAGGTACCTACTAAAGCTACACAAAAGCCCTGAAAGCGCTTACCTTCAGCGTGACACCTCATTCTCGCCTCCCGCCAGGTCGCAGGAATTAAGTGGAACTTCAACCAGCCATCTGCCTGCGTGCTGAACTCGTAGTCATATCGGTACTCCTTTCCTGGGGAATTTAAAATCAATCCTACTTTATAACCGTAACAGTTAAAAAACTTCTATTTGTTTCATTGTTTGAAGCTTTTATAGAAATTTGGCTGCATTAATACCTACAGATTGCTTACCTTACAGAGATTAACGTAATTATGATAGTTCTTATCCCGAAAAACGAGTAAATTTGGGTGCCTCTAGTTCTGTTGAGCATAGGCTACCTACCTTCACATAGTTCGAATCGTCTAAACAAGCGCACAGCCAACTGATGGGAAGAAGTCACCGTAGCTAAGGATATCCTTTATCATCATTAACAGCCTGAAGACGTCCACTGCTAAACATAGGCCTCCCCCAGAGAGCGCCACCTTGACTAGCTGCTCGCCTCCTGCATCCATCAGCTCCCGGCGGCTTTCACCAGATCGTCATTCCACCTAGGGCTGGCCTATGCTGCGTCTTCTGGTTCGTGGTCGCCACTCGCGAACCTTTCTTCCCGATCGGTTGTCAGTTCTGCGAGCGATGTGGCATGCCCATTTCCATTTCAATTTGCTAATTATAAGAGCTATATCGGTCACTTTAGTCCTTTATAGCTATAGGTAAAACCCTACTTCACTTGTCAAATACCAAGCCAGCCAAGGTAAGCAAGGCGCCCCTGGTGTTGCAAGTGTCTATATCTACAGGCGACCGTAACTGCTTACCATCAGGTGGGCTGCCAGCTTGTTTGTCTGTCCGTGTTATAAAACAAAAATAAACCAGCCAAGTGCGAGTCGGACTTGTGCACGATGGGTTCCGTACCATTATCTATCTCTGCCATCTAGTGTGGAGTAGCAGTACTATTTAAAGCAGCGCCATCTATGACTCATCTGGTAAACCCTTAAATATTTATTTTACTATCACATCTGATGATCATTATTTTACATTACATCTGTGCTTTAATGCGCCCCAATGTATGTATCTATATACCTATACCTACGTACCAAATTACAGAACCTGCCAAACAAAATACAACGAATACCCCACTGACTGAAACAAGAAACTATCGATGTCCGTGACGCAATTTTTTTACCAATTTTCCTGTTTACAACACAAGAGAGCGTCATGCATCTATATAATTTTACTTCACTTTATATTGCTATGTCGTTGACCTTTGCCCTTAGATTTATTTATATTAATAATCTTTTAATAAATCAATGAAATGTTAATAAAATAATCTTACCTTGACATAATAGAGAATACACCCCTAACACAAGTAAAATACGTTTCATTTTCTTGTCTAAATAATATACTTTTTTTAGATTCTAGAACACAACATATACCCTACAGAGCCAACGCCATATGATAAACACCTAACATAATAAAATACAAAAAGTATGTTGTGTTCACGAACGTAGGGATGAGCGAATCCTTTCGATTTTGTAAAAATAATCGATTTCTCTTTCGATTAAACATTTTACATATTAATTTTTTGTTGTTTGTTGAACTAATTACTTGCAATTACATTTTTACTAAACTGTTACATACTTTTTATTATACTTTAAGTATAAACTTACCATGATAACAATTTATATAGGCAAGAAAGCGAATCAATGTTAAACAGCTAAATACTTGATGATCTCACCTCTAAAACCGGTACGGGCCGGCTGGGAATTTTATACAGCTATCAAAGTAGGTATAAGTAGGTACATAGGTATTTTGCAAAAGGCAAAAAAAAGCTCCTGGTCTGTTTCTTGTTGCTCGCTGATTTGCTACTACTGTTATATTATAATTAAAATAAGTATACCTACCTAGCCGTATCTATACACCGTGGAGTTGAATTCGATATTTTCCTGAAGTGTTGTACTCAGTCCATGCTATAAAACCATATTGCAGCGTTAAATTAAAAAATAAAAGTAAAATAAATGTCCAAATAATTCGCCGTAAACCGCAATAACTATTTCACACTACATGCTGCGGGCAAATGTTTCGTAGGTGCCAAATTATTACATGTCGTAGGCCTATTGTTAAGAATTTGGATTTGGACTAATTTTATAGTACCCAGTTTTAGGTTTTACATTATAGGCATTTTTGTGTTTTGCTTTAACATTTATCATTGTTTTCCCTATTACTAAATAATTAATTAAAATAAATAAATAAATAAATAAACATTCTAAAGCATGGACTGAGTACATACATACATTTCAGGAAAATATCGAAATAAATTCCACGGTGTATATGTAAAGTTTTTACATATAGGCACCAACATAGGTAACAAGATAACTAAAGTATAGGTACCCAATACCTACCTAAGTATCTGCACAAAACAGATTACCTATCTGTTTTGTGGTATCTGTCAGGTCAGGGGTGGCCCTCGATACCTATACTCTATGGGGTGGCCAAATATTTTCAGAATGCAGTTTACCAACAGCAACGATGAAAAAATAAGAATATTAGAAGCGCAACTCGTGTTTTGAGTGTTTCGATATTTCCGATACCTCGTCCATAGCCTATTTCATAGGCTGGAGTAATTATATAACCCCCTACGTTTGCATTTTTTTTTCGTACAAGTTGTATAAAAATACCACGCAAGTTACAACTTCCATGGTGCTAGTACCTAATGGAAAATGGTATTTTCGGTTATAACACAGACTACTAGCATAACGGGCTACCACAAATGTGTCCGATGTCGACCGGTCGACCGCAGCGCAGTCGACGTGTTGGCCACCCCTGTATTAGGTTGTAAGGCAGGCATGTCCAACTCACGGCCCGCGTGCTGCATGTGGCCCTCTATGCATTTATTTGAGGCCCGATCCAATTTGACGATGACGCAGAAGGAGGCTGCGGAGCGGGTCAGAGAGGATGATGCCAACTCTGACCCCCTCCGGCGCAGACGGACCGGGGGACGGGAAGGCGTTTCGTGCGCCTTCTCCATCCTCCGTAGTGGGGTCGGCAGTGCTCACACGGCCCCACACGTCTGATGGGTAACCAAGCTGCAAGGCTACCCACTGGCGCAGAGGCCCGAAAAGGCTTACCGCCGGGGCGAGATAGTGAATGCTAACGCGACCCTATCTCGCCCCATCCCGGCGGCGCGGCGGACGGATCACAGGGGTTTTTAGTGGGTTCGAGTCCCACATACCCCCTGCCATACCCCCCGTGGTGGCAGGGAAGTGTGAGGGCATTCCCCCCCCCCTTGAAAAAAAAAATAAATAAAAAAGGTTGTAGGGCAAGCATGTCCAACTCACGGTCCGCGTGCTGCATGTGGCCCTCTATGCATTTATTTGAGGCCCGATCCAATTTTCAGAACAGCCTCCCTCCGGGAAAATACAAGTGCCCCAATTTCAAATAACAAGTACCTAAACCGAAAAAATTTAAATATTTTAGGTACAATTTGAAATGTGTTTTCAAGATTTTAAGCTCCAAGTAGATCATTTTGCGTTGTTTATGGTTATGGGTCTTTTCTCTATTGACATCGAAGCCGTGTGCATCAGCCTGATACGTTTCCCACAGCTGGGACACATGCCTTCTCTCCATGATGTGTGTGTACTCTCTCTCTCTCTCTGGATTATGATCCACCACGCTGGACAAGTGTGGGTTGGTGGATGGCACGTCATGTTCCCGAATTTGGCCCTCTTGAACTTGTTGACTCTGCATATTTTTTGACCGTTTTAAGAACTAGTCCAAATTCCGCACAGAACTTGAAAAGTCATCGGTGTAGGTCCGGGATTTGACCTGGGTGCTTCGGATTGAAAATCGCATGTGCTTTGAGCTACATTTGCTCCTATATAACAATGTCTAGAATAAATTATTTTGCAGGTACCATGATTGCTTCGCCCCACCGGCGCATCTGCGAAGCGGCAGCGTCACGACGTGAAACTATTTGGTATACCAATCGCTGCCCGTGGGATCGCGGCGAATGGACGAATGTGAAGCTTCGAGACGCCGGTATGGCCGAAGCTTAATACCTATCTATTACTGAGATCAACTTAACTTAACTTTGATAATAAATAAATAAATAAATAAATAACTAAATTTACAGTCTGCTGGAATCAGATACATGCTGGTGATTATGAGGGGTAAGTTGCTTTCATAAATACTTTAACTATACTTAAGTACTTATTTATCACTTCACCGTCTTTCTAAACTCGAAACACATCTTATCTAAATTAATCATCCTCTTTGCCTTTTCCCATTTGTCATTGGGGTCGGCTCCCAATCTAACCTGTAGCGGCAAGCTACCAGAACTACACGAGCGAACTTACTAGATCAGATAAATCAGTGCTACAGGGCCGAGGATCGAACCCGGTGCCGTAAGATTGCGAAGTGCACATGCTACCGCTTGGCTACCATCGCTCTCCCTTTTCTAAATTAATATTGAACATAAATATAAACACACATAAATAAAATAATTTCTTTATGCCATTTTGTAAGTAAGTAGGTACTTTATATTTTTATTTAGAAATTTGTATTTTGCTCTATATCTAATCAATTTATCTGATACACAAAATACTCAGTTTCAGGGATAAACCACAGATCTAGAATATTTTCGTTAATCTTAGGTAAACAATGCTCAAAACTGAAACACATGAGGCAATTATTGCTTACATTCATTAAAATTTAGTCAGGGTCAAAAATCACTAATTGTTACTCAGTCAGCGGCCGATTCCTGTAATTCTGAATATTTCTACTAAATTGTATTATAGGTCGAATTGGACTGCTTCTCCGCCCAACCAGTTACTGACAATATGACTGAAGAGGGCCGGGCGGGATACGTAAGGGTTGGGAGCTCTCTTAAATATTAAAGAGAAAGAAGACTGTTCGGTCTCTTCTCGCATAAAAACGGAACTGCTGCGCCGCACCAAATGTCATTTAGTACAACTTCTTTCGAAACGCTCCCGCAGTACTCTCCCGTGTCTAAAGTCCGCGCGTTCGTGAGGTTGTTCGGCTCATTTGGGGCCCATCTTAAAAAGTCTGTCTCTACTGGCTTTCCTGCAAACATAAGATTGCAGCGTGGTAACTGGACTGATCTAATAACATCTAAATCTTCAGTACTTATTGCTAGTACGAGTATTATATTCGTATGATTACTGTACTTGCACACGCCCCTAGTGGGAAACGATACGTACCTACCACTACTACTAAGTTTCCCTGCGAGATAAGATCCGAAATGAGGAGAACCACAAGTGAACTATAGGCACCGTTATAGCTCTTAGAATCAGCAAGTTGAAGTGGCAGTGGGTAGGCCACATCACTCGTAGAACTGACAACCGATGAAGAAGAAATTTCTCGAGTGGCAACCACCAACCGGAAGACGCAGTGTAGGCCGGCTCCTACCAGGTGGACCGACGACCTGGTCAGAACTGCGGGGAGCCGATGAATGCAGGAGGCAAGCAGCCGCTAAAGTGGTGCTAAGTGGGGAAGGCCCATGTTCAGCAGTGGACATCTTCAGGCTGATGATGAGAAGTAAATTCCAAGAGTTCCATTTGATCCAAAACTTCGACGATGGGAGGCATGTGACACCTCTCTTCCTTTTCAGAGTTAGGGCGAAAAGCTAATAACCCGTGCGAATCCAAGGCAGGTCGGCAAGTATCTAAATAGTAATAAAGTTGAACAAAATTCTCTTCTTACCATGGATCGTCATGAAATTCACGCGTTCGCCCCAATCATGGAACCCTACAGCCAGGGTATGTTTACTGGATGAAAAGATTACGTCAAATGGATATTTCGCGTAGTACTCTTTCACCACCTGCATTTCTGTCTCAGTATCAATGATGACGAGATAGCCTCCTTCAGCTACACAGGTCATGTACGCTGTATGCCAGACCTGACCTCTTTTGTGAAATTTGTAACAGCTGCCGGTTCTGGCTTCCAGGTGGTATTCTGTAAAGCAGTTATTGTAAGTTTCAAGACTTGAATCTATCCTATGATAGCTGAGTGAAACGGTAATAATTATTGCTGTCTGTCATATCTATATACGCACAGATAACCCCCAATAGATACCGCATTACGGGATTTTTGTTCGGATCCTAGCTCACCAAAACTGGAGGAAGGCGCGGGTTGCGGGGACTGGAGCCAATGCGCTATTATTGGCTGTTTCGAGTGACACCCTAATAATGAACTCTAATAATTGGTCGAAACTAAGGCCGTGCTGCGAAGCGGCGATTTATATAGAACCATTTACGCCATTGCGTGGTGCGCGGTCGTCGTCTTTCATGCTGTATCTATTGGGGGTTATCTGTGTACCTACGTGAAAAGTAGAATTTGCTCTGTTTCCGTTTTTTAATAGGGCTATTATACACAAAAATACTTATTGCTAGAAATTGGATTTTAATACCTTAGGAGGCGAGAAAACCAGTTATCAAACTTGGTATTCTCACGGAAATAAACGAATTTGACAATGGATGGATGAACCGAAGTTATCCAACTGATTATAAACTATTTTAACACTAAAACAAAAAAGGGTTTTCAGTTCAATTTTATCCGATTATTGAAAAACTGGACCCATCATTGGTTACACAGTTAAAGTACCATCACAACAACAGCCGGAAGACGTCCATCTCCGCTGAACACAGGCCTTCCTCATAATACCTACGCCACTTTGGACGCTTATCATAAGGTTGTCACAATCACCCAGCTTGCCCGGCGTCTTGGTGATCGCAGAAGATTTTAAAGTACCGAAGAGAATGCTGCTGCCCTTTCTCTGGATACTCCTTAGCTAGCTCTTACGGCACGGGAAGAGATGAAGTGATCCTTCACGTCGCCGAGACCATACGGCCATCACAGGCCAAATAAAATCACAGAAGACTAAATAGTAGCCTACCTGGGTCAGTGGTTCCGCATTCAGACATAGTCAAGTGGGTATCTGGTTTGTAGCAGACGTAGGGCAATATTTCTTCACATTTAACGTCAGACATGCTGCCATGAATGTCAGAGGCCATTGCGAGGCAGCTCTCAGCATTATCGTAATTGTTGGGCTCGCCTGTAGCCCAGGAGATTGACAGTCGTAACAATGGAACTCCTGCGCATAGTAAATTAATGTGCCAATGATATCTGGATAATCCTTAGGATATTCTAAAAACTAAATGTGGGTAATTGATTAGTTGATTACGTTGCCCACTAAGCGTAGGTTTTTTTATCCATAGTTAAGGTAACTATTTGTTAAAATCTCAGCATTGGTTACCTTTTAACTACGGGTCAAAAAATCTACCCTAACACACATATACACACTTTCAATAGGTATGAAGTACATAGTAATAAATTGTTCTAATAGACTTTTAAGTATTGCTATGATTTAAGGACTACGGGAATCCAAGTACCTAAGTATACCTATATTGAAACCACACAGTACCTGTTATAGGAACTGGATTATAAAGACATCAAGTTAGTGTCAATATGTCAATGTTAACTACTTAATTCTTTTAATCTTTTAAAATACGTAGCTGCACCAAAACCACATCTTTGTCAATGATTGACTAAACAAAAACGAAGCAATTCAATTCAATCTATTATCATATAGGCACAATGTACACTTATGAAAGTCAGTTTATACACAACAATAACAATCTGAGCAAGGGAGTTCCATAATATTCTTTGGATCTGAGTCTTGAACCATGTTTAGCTGAGTAGCTGACACCATGTTACAGATCAAAACTTTTCTAGCTTGAAATATGAATGCCCAAAGGCAATAATATATTTACAACTTCCAATGTTATACCAATTTAAGTCTTCGTTTGAAATAAAAGCCATTACTACCCACATGCCTTTATGAGAGCAATCAGTCCTCCATCTTTTAGTTGTTGAACCATCTACTTAATGTTGATTCTATGCGCACGTGCTGTGTGACATGGTTTGAAAAGGTAACATGTACTCTCGACCCGTTCAAATGAACCAATTTGAAAACATTACTTATACCTTCAATAGAAGAGTAGTCTCCCTTCGAGAAGCTTGCGTGGACTCCGGTGAATATGGTGGTCAGTATCGAGCCTTTATGCTGCTTCACTTTAGATATGATCGCTGCTTTCAATTGATTACTCAAAGGTGATGCTAAAACTGCACCTAGAAAAGTGAAATTAGGTATACAATGGTTGAAAACATTATATCTCTTATTTTAATTTTGCCTCTATAGATGGAGAAGAAAAGTAATTTCTCTTGCCTTCTCTTTACTATTCCATCGACTAAACTGACTTGGAATTTGTCAAGATAAAAATAAATCGGGGTTCTCCAGAACGTAGGAGGGACTCAGTGAATAACCAGAAAAAACAAGGACGTTGCAGTACTTAGTTTTAGCTTAAAAAATACTTTGCCCGTAAAAAACGCCAAAAAACGAATAAAACCAAACGGAAATATTTATTTGTTTGTTAAGGCTGCAAAGTTGGTTTTTGGCGCGAGTACTTGAATTGAAACCTGACCAAGCGAAGGAGTCTAGAATTGAACCACGAGCGTACCGAGTGGTTCAAATGAAGAATCCTGAGCGTAGCGAAGGTTTCAAAGGTACGAGACGCAGAATAACTTTGCTGCCGAGTGCAACACACAACTTTTCATCTCACTATAGCGAGGAAAATGCAAGAAAACAGTTAAAAGGCTAAGAAAAGATTAGTTTTTAGCTTATTCATTTAGCTATGGGTGGCGGTAACGCTTAACATCAGGTAAACGACTAGCTCATCACGTGATTAATGGAAAATTAAAGAAAAGGTGGTTTTCATCCATTTTCCATGCAGTCGCCGTGCCGGATAGCGTATTGGTTATATACTCTTTGGTGCTGGACAGTGCGATTATTCTAAAAATGAGGTTGGTGAACGAGAAAGAGATGGTATCTTTTAGGAGGTAGTCTGTGATATTAATGAGTTTTCAGTGGACTGGCGATATCAAGAAGGTTAAATTTGGGCAGATCTGTGATTAAATTCTCAATTCTTGAAGAAAATTCGAGAAAATTATTGAATAGAAACGTTCGAATTTTAAAAACACTTTCCACGCTAGTGATCAAAATGCGTTTTTGCGTCCATATTTTGAATGACAAGCACAGATTAGAGAAAAAAACAAATGACTGTGGTGACAAAGAGAACCTTTCCGAGCTAGTGAGGTGAAAAAATATTTTATTATTTGACTGCTGCGTAATTAGGTACCTCTATTGTTTAAAATTATTTAATTCCAATTAAGAGTATTATTCAATCATCTTTCCTGTTTTTATGTAATAAATACCTACCTACATTTTCTGTCGCTTTGCACAACCTTTACGAATGTGTGCGATATGGATGTGTTTTCAGAAAAAATAATAATTACCTACCTACCTATACCTATTTTAATAAATGTTATGTTATAGTTAGGTGTATAGATATTTATCTAAAGAGGAAGCCTGAAGCACAAAATATTCGCGGATCCTCTATTCCGCTTGCCCAATGCGAAATTTTGAAGATATTAAAGAACTAAAATATCTGTTAACTGAATTTACTCAAACATTTTGGGCAGATTTTTCGAGAGTAAATTCAGTTATTTAATACCTATCTTCAAATGTCGCAAAACGCGTAAAGACCATAATAATTAGATTAAATGAAAATCAACATTAAATAAATCGAGACTAATCAACTTGACAAATCTATTATGTTAAAAAATATTAAATTATGTTTTTTTTAATTACCTAAATACGTAAATAAGGCCCAAATTATCAGAAAGTCCATTATAAGATTCGAACCCACACGGGCTGCAGCGTATCACTTGTTAACATGCGACCACGTACCTTTATTACAATATAATTAAACTAAAGGTATTAGTCTGTTTTTGTACATAAGTTCTTTCTTCTTTCTTATGTTTTAGCTCCACACCTAATGTATTTACCCCAGTTTCAAGTATTGTAATTATTCATCGTGTTAGTTAATATTTCACGTGTCAAGTCTCAGTCACAGTCTGGGTCAGTCATAGTCCAGTTTAAATCAGATAGTCACAGTCCAGTCTAAGTCCAAGTAAAGTGATAGCAACCTTACTAGAAACTTCTCTAAAATGTTGGAAGCAAAACGAAAAATAACGTTTGATCACATTATATCACTTGCCCACACTCATGCTCGTAATTCAGCAGTTAATGCGTAAAACGCCATCAATTTTAACCATTAACACTGGAAAAAGCATAAGTTTTGTAAAATAATACAATGCAACGTCGTGAACTCGCGTTCCCGCCAAAACTCCAGATAAGATCTTAGATATAGACTAAAGTATAGAGAGAACTTGATTATGTGTCAAGTGTACCACTTTTGTGGACACTTTTTATATGATTTGTGAACACTTTGATGTGAATGAGTCTGACAGATTTGTATAGAAAAACAGTTGACTCGAGTCGAAAAAAATGGTACGGTGACTTTTCGCAAGCGTAGCTAATTACTATGTGTTTACTTCTTTCCTTCGCCACCGTCGTAGCGATACGTGTGACCCGTACAAATATAATCTCTTTGCTTTAATCTATACTCTAAGGAAAAGATATCTTGATATCTACAGCTCAGCTAGGCTACCCATGCTGGGGTATCATAGAAGAAAGAAAAGAAGATCAATGATGAGAGATTAAAGGGAGAATTCAGTCTTGAACACAGACGCAAGGTCGCCGGTCTGTGGGTCTTCTATCGGTTACATTTTGGAGAGTGTGCGCATGCCCTTCATGGGCTCCTTCCGTCATCCCCTTTCCATCATAGAACTACAAGGCTTGGTGATTCTTCACATCCTTACGTCGTTAGTGTACTGCAAGTCCGCACTAAGCGTTTTGCTGAGTCATTCATAGTCCGAACGGCCAAGGAATGGAATGCTCTTCCAGCAACAGTGTTTCCTCCTAGGTATAACCTGGGTATTTTCAAGTCAGGAGTGAATGGGCATCTCATGGGCAAACGTGCTTCACCTTAGACAACTTCCTCACTTACCATCAGGTAAAAAATAGATTAGGGTCCCCTTACCTTCCGCATAACATCTCAGCCGGGCCTCCCGCCAGGTCGCCGGCACCATATGAAACTTGAGCCAGCCCCCTGCTTGAGTGTTAAACTCATAGTCAAACCGGTATTCCTTTCCTGGACAACAAAAGCACGTAAATAATTTAAACCTTCTAATAGAAATTGCAACGTAGATTTTTATAACCGCAAAAGATACAATCAAAAGTTAGGTACGTGATTAATTATTTTCTTTAATGTGGTAGGTATATATCTATACATATAATAAAACTGTAGAGATAAAAAAGTCTGTAATTGCAAGATATCAACAAAAAAAATACACAGGTTGGCTTAAAATTAGCCGCTGATCACGTTAAGCCACTTTTTAAACACTTTGTCTGTTTGTTTGTTTGTTTGTTTGTTATGACTGAACTCCTAAAATACTGAATGGATTTTCATGCGGTTTTCACTAATATGCTTAGAAATAACCGGCGCTTAACATAGGATATATTAAAATTGATATAACGTTAAAAAAATTTGATGACAATTATTGAGATTTCAGTACGAAACGAATCGGAGTTTTAAACAACATGGCCGATTCATGTTTTTTTTGGCTACTAACGGTAAGTTGTAAGTTACCACATATTGTCACAGATTAGAAAAAAAAAACAATCGACTACACTCTGTGCCACAATAACCAAAGAGTAATATTAGTACCAACCGCTTCTCTAAGAGAATCAAAACAATTTATAGGTTTCCTATTTATGTTTTTACAGGTTGTTTAGCATTTTAGAAGTTAAATAGATACATATACCAACAAATGAAATATGTTTTTTTTTTATTTTGGCTTTAGACGACATTTGTATTTGCCAATGATACGAAATATTTTATGAAAAATGCTTTAAAAGGGTACTTAGATGTAGGTAAGTATAATTATACATTAGGGTAAGATCCTCGAATCAGCAACATGGCCGTGTAACGTTCGGTTGGAGGGCTTTGAAGAAAATCTGACGATGGCGGTTGTGAATTTTGGTTTTTTCTACCAAAATCTGTGTATTTTTGAATTTTATTGTTTAATAAGGGTGGATTATTATTCCTTAAGTGTTCGTAAACGTGCACGAGTGTTGGCAAATGGTTCCAGGTTTATATAACCATCGATTTTCGTTTTCTCTTCAACGGCTTTTTAGAGTAAAATAAGAGATATTTTACTGATGGCATTTTTATTGACAAAATAGGACTTTGACATGACATAACCGTACAAATTTTTACTCACTTGACGTTGGCATAATGAGGAGTTTTATTTAAAAAAAAGAAATGGTGTTTTTTTATGACCCAATAGATGGCGCCAGTTGTGGTTTTACCAAAATCTGTCACTGTCACCGTTTCAAGCATAGACCACTAGTTATAGGAAATGTGTCACGATACTGACTGACAACTCTAAACTGTTTCGTTTATTTTATTTTCGTTGCGCGATAGCTCGGCTTAATTTGGGATCATAATATTAACGTTTATCTGTCTTGCAGTTCTGCTGTACTTCAATTTACTTAAGAAGAATGCACCACAGACTACTTAGGAGATACTACAGACAATGTACTCGTGGTCCACTCAACTGAATTTGACATTGCCTTGTAGGTAGTCTAAACATTTTCTTATGTTTAAACTACTCTGTGGTTTGAAAGGTTTAAACTATGTACTTACAGCGCCATCTAGAAAAGAAGTGGAACTAGCGTTTTTTTTTAAAATAAAAAGCCTCATTATTGCTGAAAAGCGATAAAAAGCCATTAACAAAAAAGTGGTAGGTCTGTGACACATGGTTAGTGGCAAAATTGTGCCGCATTTGGCGGAAACAGTAGCCAATACCATACCAGGACCTTAATTGTATGCTGAGTCGGAGCCTATTCGTGACACCGTGCAGCATTGCACTGCTTGTCTTTGCATGTTTATTATTTTACTTGTGTTGTTATTGTATGTATCAGGATATTGTAATGTCATGTAGTGTAGTGTTGTGTTGTGTGTCATGAATAAATGTATTTTCTTTCTTTCTTTCTTTTCTTTCTTTCTTTCAATATTTAAAAAAACCGTACGGTTTTTATTTCTTCTTCTTCTTTCACGTAAGTAAATAAGTTTTAAAGTTAAAATATTTTAGGTCTGTGGGCTTTTCAATGAACTAAACAAACTGAGCGGTTATATTCTCTTTAGGACAAACCACAGGTTAGAGCAATAAGTTATGAAAGACAAACAGACGGACAAGAAAGTGATCTTACTTATAAGGGTTCCTTTATTTTAAAACTGCTACGGAACCCTAAAAATGAAACATTCTTTGCAAAAGCGAATCTGATTAGAGCTTTGTACACATATTATTTTCTCACTCCCACCACTATGTTGAAAGTGCAGTGGGAATGAGACAACCTGAAAAATAGCGGACTTAATATAAATGTCGACTCTTTTTACAGTGGCGTACGTAAGTACTTGTGATTTCTAATTAGTATTAACAAAATAATTATGTACGCATCGTATAGGTAAATGCAATACTCCAGCTGTAAAGTATGTATTTTATAAACTTATTATTGACACTGGCTAAATACTCAATTCGTATGGACCCAAACTTCAGAAAGTAAAAAAAATTATGTGGTGAATGCACAGAGTAAATTGTTTTTTTTTCTAATCTGTGGGTGAATGCAACAAAGATACTCTTTGGAAACGAAAAGCGCGCGGATATAAAAAGCTGACGAAAACAGTGATTGTTTTGTATTTTTCTAAACTGCCTAAATAATAGGTTACCTACCTATTATTTAGGTAGGTATACTTACTACCTAAACAAAATTTACTGGAGCCACTTATGAAGACTTGAACGGTTTTTATGGTGAAAACACAAGAACATCTGTTGAAGTGAAAATGATAAGGAAAAGATCGAACGTATCACTGGTATGTAGGTATACCATATTATAGAACTTTTATTAGTTATATGCCTAGATCCACCGTATATTTAAAAAACTAACGTCTAAGTAGGTACATATTTAGTTAAATATTGTACCTATGATTTGCAGTTTCTAACCCACTATTTTATCAATGTGTAGGTGATCTGATGACACGTGAAAAGCCATACTTACCTACTACCTTAACAACATTTTTACACGTGTGCTACCTAATCTGCTAATACGTGCTGAGCTCTGAAAAGATTTAGTGGTTTTTGTTGTTTGGTATATAGGAAATGCATGAACTAAGCTATTATTAGACTACCTAAACGTAAAAATAACACAATACAAGCGTGCGAAGCCGCGGGCAAAAGCTAGTAGGTACTATAATTATAGCGTCTAGTATTAAATATATCTATGGTACAAGTTACATCTTGTGAATACAAGAGATTTACAATACAACTAGTAATATAGTAAGTATCCATTTTTTTATTGGGAAGTAAATAATTATTACCAATAACTGCATGCATGCTTATGTTTGTATCGCAGCTAATTTCATAGAGAGCTTTATATAGGTACAGACTAAACGTTAACCTTCGACTGTAATGAAAAAAATACAATAAAATACTTATAAATTAGTATACGCTTACCTTGAGATGACACTAATGCAAAAGTACCAAAAATAAGCAAACACCGAATCATTTTAAGTTTGTAATGTCTCTAGCAGGACGTGAGAATTGGGTACTCCACAATATCTAAATGAGAACCAGTCGGGTAACAAAACAAGGAAACAAAAAGTTCTAATTAAGTTAGTTTAATAAAACACAGCATAGCTTGTAGATGTGTGTATTAAAGATTCACTCTAAAAATCGATTTACCGACTTTGAGACGAAGGAGAGTGATTTTAACATGTTACAGAATCGATTTATTAGCAAAGAACGATTTATTGGTAACTATTCGTAAATAATTTAGGTACTAAATTATTCTAGCGCATCGGCAACGGCCATACAAATACATAGGACGGAGACATACAAAATATAAATCGTTTTTATCTAGATTTTGTGCTGATAATTACTTTGAAAATCGATTTTAAAATTTCAACTGGCAATACCATACCGCTCCGTGTAGGTACCGTATGTACGTACCTATTTACCTGCCTAATTATATATTTTGATGGCAAGGCAGATTAATAAACAGGTTAGTGAGTTTATTATACAGTTTTTCCTTATTCCTTAGACGTCCATTGACTCGAATAAGGAAAAACTTTGCTAACACCGAATGATTGATAATTAAGTAGAACATGACTGACATTTGATTGAATCGAACTTTGTGTATGATTGCTGATGTTGTGTTCAACAAGCAGCCGTCATACTTCGCAAATCTAAAGTACCTATTACCGCGTGACCGACACTTAGAGGTTTTAAATTCAAAATAATTAAGCAAAAATGTATCGTCGACTATTGGGTGTAAAGTGTATTTAATTACGATGGTTTTATTATATGTAACATACAAATACACTGAAGTTAAGTGAAGCAGTAACCAAATGTTTAACTGCAACGGGAAGTGTGACACGATGAGAATACGAAAAGTGGCCCCATTTTTGACCATTTCTTGTTAATTTTTGGTATTATTTTTGCTTCTATTATGACAAGATTTATTTGTTTTTTAGCTTATGTTTCATAGTCCAATTCACAAATTCTGTTTCTATCTTATACCGTTTAGGAAATATAACTGTGTGACCATCAAATTTGAGCTTCGATGAGAAGTACCCAGGAACGTTTTAGTCTGATAGCGACTTAAGTTACACTATGTATGTACTATCCTTCTTGATTAGGTACATGTCTTGTATGTGTGCTTATGCTAAATAAATAAGTAAAACTTAAAACATGGCATCTAATGAAAACCACAAAAAGTATTATTAAAGTAATTTTTATTAGGGTTTAAAATAGGCTGCCTGGCTTCTTCTCGCACACAAATGGTATAGGCACGTTACACCATACGTCGTTTAGCTTAAGGCTCGTTAGGGCACTCCCGCAGAACTCCCCCTTGTCTCCCGTCCGCTTCGCGGTGCAGTTGTCAGGTTTATTCTCAGGCCAAACGTCATAGCCAGCTTTGTCGAGAGTTTCACCTGAACAGTGAAAATGCCTTGTTAGATTAGATATTACTAGCTGCTGTTTGTAACTTCGCACGCGTGAACTACGCAACAAAAGGCATCGTATGATGTCCTTCTGCAGGATTCAAACTATCGCCATATTCGTCACCACCAAATTTCGTCAAGATCGGTTTAGCCTTAAGCCTATTTTATGAGTGGACATTTCACACAGCGTCATCTAGGCCCCAAACTGAGCATACGACTATATTTTTGTGTTTTTTATACAGATATATAATTTATATAAAAGAGAATCTGTATAAACAAAATTGAAAGATGTAGGTAACCCACCATGAATTGTCAAAAAAGTTGAGTGTTCTCCCCAATCGTGGAATCCAATCAGCATGCCAGCGTTGTCCGGATGACTGCCATACAGTTCCTCAATGACATTTGCTTCCATCTTACTGTTTATGATAAGCAGGTGGCCACCTTCAGCAGCGCAGGTCATGAATGCCTGTCTCCAGACCAGACCTATGGCGTCACCTCGGCTGTGGAATTTGTAGCAGCTACCAGTTCTCAGATCTAGAGTGTAACCTTTCAATAAAAACAGTTTTAATTTTAGTCACATTGATGGATCAAATTGCTAAAAACCTTGTTTTGTGGTGGTGGGCAAAATATTCAGCCATTTTTTCGCAAAAGTTGTTGTAACATACAAACTTCTTAAAAGTTTTTGTTAATGTTATGCCCAATTTATTGATTTATCAATCTGTAATTTAACACAGCTGTATTACGGTCTTGCTTGACCAATACTGAGTCAAATTTGCACCAACTTTGACCAAAGTATCAAAGGCGTCTATCGGACGTCTGATGTTAGAAACAAGGCTTTTTTCCTTAGAAATTGTTTTTTCTTCTATAAAAGGTATATTCAATAATGAATGGGTTTAACTATTTGTTTTTTTTTTGTTGTTGTGCAATATCGTCACCGAAAGAAAATGTTGTAAATTTCCGCGGTTACCTAAATAGGTATTTTAGTATTAAAAATTCTCATGAGTGTGATTCATTTTAAATAAATATATATCCGACTATTACTCACAAATAGTGTGTCGATTTCTCGACCAGCTTTCGAGTATATACCATGCTCAGAAAGCATCGATGGAACAGCATCGGATATGCTCGAAACGGTCTAGTAATCGACACACTATTCGTTAATAACAATCGGATATAATATATTTATCTAAATAGGTACTTATATTGTAAGAATGCAATGTCGATACTATACCAGGATCAGTAGTTCCGCATTCAGTCATGGTCAGATTAGACTGCTTTTTGTAGCACACGTATGATAATACTTCGTCGCAGCGCACATCAGACATGCTGCCTTTCTTATCAGTCAACATCGCGAGACAGCTCTCCTCATTCTTGAAGTTATCAGGCTCACCAGCCACCCACTCAATTGGCAGCCGGAGCAAAGGTACTCCTGCAGAGTATCAGGCATCAGATCATACGAGGGAGTTGTTTAAAGAACTACTGAGAATCGGAAGTATCTTCTAGATCGCACAACATTTATAAAGGAACTGGAGAAGCAAACTTCAAAGTACAGTCAGTATAGTGAGTACATAAATAATGTTTTAAGATTAAACTAGTATTTCTTATCAACGATCACACTTGACGTTTCTATGGGATCGTAATTATTAAAAACTTGATTGTTCAAATACTGGTTTAAATGTAGTTTCTTCTTCTTCACGTGTGCTTAGCCAATTATGCAAGTGTTAAGCTCAAGTTTCAGAACACTCAGGCGCCCTATATAAAGGCTACTGACTTGGCTTAACGATTGCTGCAGCCTTACGACAGCAGCCGCGTCCGATGGCCAGAAGCACTGCAGCTCTCAGTTGTAAATACCGCTTTTCCCGGCGAGCACACTGGTAATTTAATAATAACGCCCAACGATCACATACATAGATCCTGGACCCTAACTAGGATTCCCTGTATCTAGGGACCCAGGAACTACGAGAACCATGCTCCCACAACACACAGATACAGAACAAGTATTTGCGCTTTTTATTTTCAGGAGCAAGTGGTCCTGTCGCAGCAATCGAACCCGCCGCCTCCAGTTTATGAGCCAACGTGCTCAACCACAACACCATAACTCTTACCTTCAACTGATGTATAATCTCCTTTTGAGAAAGTGGCATGAACCCCTGTGAATATAGTCGTTTGCGTTTTTCTCTTATGTCTTTTTACGATTGATATGATTGCTGCCTTCAAGAAGGTAGTTAAGGGTGATGCCAGTACCGCACCTGTGGATGTACAAGTAGTAGGTATCATGAACACCATTCAAGTAATCATTCGCTGCAGATATTACTATAATCACCTGTACATGATGTGTGCATCATCAGCCCATGCCCAACGTCCCCACTGCTGGGCATGAGCGTTCTCTCAGCAGAGAGTAAAACCATGGAACAAGGAGGAGAGGAATGCCAATACACCAAGAAAACAGCGTAGATCAGAAATATGCCAAAAACCGTTTTAAACCTAGATGGCGCTGCAAAATGAGCGGGCTAGATGGCTAGCTACGGCGGGCTAGGTTTATAACGGAACTTTGTACTAAAGAACTGATTCTAGTAGATGCTATCTTTGAATGTTTATCTTTAACTCTCTGATAAAAGCATAGCAGAGCGAGTAATACACAGAGTCCTGAGTTCCAGCAGTGGTGATGTAACAGAATAATAAAGGGTGATGACTGGTGATGGCTCTCATACCTTCGGCGTGACATCGCATGCGCGCCTCCTGCCAGGTAGCCGGAACCAGGTGATACTTCAGCCAGCCGCGTGCATGCACGTTAAACTCGTAGTCGAACCGGTAGACCTGCCCTATATAATAAAATACTCTAGAAACTACACTATACCTCTAAATATGCACTAGATTTCTAATCTAGACTGGCCTGATATCTCAGTTGGTAGTGGCCCTACCTTCGGAACTGTAGGTTGTGGGTTCGATTCCTACCCAGGACAAACATTTATGTAATGAACATAGGTGTTTGTTCTGTGTCTGGGTGTTATATTGTATTCTATGTATGTATTTACAAACAAAAGTTATCTAAGTATTCTATCAGTTATCTGGTTCCCATAGTACAAGCTATGCTTTGTTTTGGGCTAGGTGGCGCTGTGTGAAATGTCCACACATATTTATTATTTACTAGCTGACCCGGCAGACTTCGTACTGCCTTTATATGGGAAAAATGAAAGGGCTGTTTTTTAGGGTTTTCCCAGCAATTATTCGAATTTTTCTCACCTTTTAAACCTTCCCTAGACGATAGATAAGATAAATCCGTTCAGCCGTTCTCGATTTTTAGCGAGACTATCGAACAGCAATTGATTTATATGTTTAATTATAAATTGACTTAAAAAATCTTCTTTGAAGTACCTACGCTGACTATACTATTCACGTAAAAATGCACAAATAAACATAAGAGAGAAAAGAATCTCGCAGCCACGGTTTATCCTCTAAACACCTCTTCCCGAGAAATATCCATAGAGCAGATATAGAGCTGATACTTCTTGAGGCTTTTTCATTACATAACATATTATAATGACACCCACAATAATAACATTGCCTTGCCATAATTCCACAAAAAACAATGGAAATTCATGGTTTTGGGATTTATTCTTTTACTAGCGCTAAAAACTCTAAAGGTCGGTATATAAAATTATGTTTGCAAACAAATTATATTATTACCTTGAGAATGGACGCAGAGCATTCCTAGGACCAGCAACGTTCCAATCATTTTGTGATAACACACACATAATAATACAAATCTTCAAATAATAACTACATAATAGGAACTGACGAACAATTCTAAAAAATGCTATTAAATTATTTAAATCTATACGTGCGAGACGTGGATTTTGGTTAACGAAACACCAAGATCCTGCATGTCGTAAGTATCTATATGTGAATTAGGAGCTCTTTGTGTGTGTGCAACTGGTGTAAAATCCACGAGATGTTGAGATTCGAGTTATTCGATTCAATCTTATATCGATTAAGAAACTACAACTGTGTTGTTTGATATTTAGATTCAACCTCAACAATTCTCTGAATCGATTTTATAAAAATCTAAATCAGGTACATGCCTGTAGTAAAATCGATAATAATGACAAGGCAAACCTACTGACACGCCAGATGAGAACAACTTAAGCCTTTAACATAGGCCAAACGCGTCTTTTTAACTAATCATACTGAAGAACCTATGAATTCTACAGACATGAAAAAAATATCACCAATAAGATCATTCTGCACCTGTACTTATCAATTGAACAAAATATTCGATTACTAGGTACATTATGAATAAAAAAAATACTTTTAGAACGCCTTTCCAGTCACACAGTGTACAATGCCGCGTAAAGGAAGATTGCGTCATAAAATATTTTTACACCCTCGGATAGGAAATTGTTGTGAGAAGCCTCTTTAGGTAATCTATGTTACTGGCACTTTTATAATAGTTTATTTTTGTATTGACATTCGTTGTTTATCTTGACTACTAATATACACCTAGAAGCAGCAACATCTTTTTATTGAAAATATTATTTAATGCACTGCCTATATACCCCGTATATAACAAGTGGTTATGGGCTTTTTGGGATATCGATAGAAAATTAAGTTTTATTGATTTTAGGTAGTGTGAAACTATAATTTTCACGAAAAATAGCGATTGTGGGATTTCGTATTTTCTTTGATCGGGAGCCGAAATAACGGGACGTATGCACAATGGCTGAAGACCTGTGTGGACTCAGCGGTATAAGAAAATTGAAAGGTACGTCCGACTACCCAGATTGGAAATTTCAAGTAAGAAATTTATTAGAAAACAGAAATTGGTGGCGAGTCATTGACTGCAATGATGACGATGTGATAGCGAGAAATGAGGACATCGATCGTAAAGCTAGAACCACAATCTGCTTGTTGCTGGAAGCTGAGTGCTTTACGCACGTATATGGTGCAAAGACAGCGAAGGAGACTTGGACTAATTTACAGAAGGCATATGAAGACAAGGGCTGGGGAAGAAGGATTTCATTACAACGCATGCTTTGGCAATGTAAGCTTGAAAATTTTGAGTCTATGGAGAGATACATAGCTAAAATTATGTTTTTATCGCAGCAGCTTGCTGATATTGACTCAAAGGTATCAGAAGACTGGATAATCTCCATATTGCTAAGCGGACTGACTGCCGAATATCGTCCGATGATCATGGCAATCGACAACAGCGGACAGGTAATGAAGCTTGAGCAGATCAAAGCTAAACTTCTTCAAGAAAGTAATCGCCGACGTGATTACGAAGGAGCAAGTTCTGAAAATGCACTTGTAGTTAAAAAGAATACCGAAAAGAAAGAGAAGGTATTCAAGTGCTTTAAATGCCATAAATTGGGGCATAAGGCCTCAGAATGTAAGAAAAAGATCCAAGCTAACATATGTTGTGGAGCACAAGAGTTAGAAAAGACAAATGACGGCTGGTACGTTGATAGCTGTTGCTCAAACCATATGACCAATAATTCGAAGGCATTGGAAGATTACAAAACCGACAGAAGTGGTTTAAAGGTAAAAATCGCCAATGGAGAAGAGTTGCCGGTACGAGGCAAAGGAACAATACATCTGAAAAGCAATGAAAGCATAGAATGCTCGTTGAGCAATGTTCTGCATATTCCGGAATTAACCATGAATTTGTTATCGGTGAGCAAACTTGTTGATAAGGGATTTTCTGTTAATTTTACCAAAGAAGGTTGCAGTATTAAAAATTCGTTGAACAACATCGTGGCAACTGGTCGTAACGTCAACGGGATTTACAAATTAAAAGAAAATTACAAGTCACCGACATGCAATCTGACATTGTCAAAACAAGATTGGCATAGAAGATTGGGACATATGAATTCAGATTATATGCGAATTTTAAAGAATATTGCGACTGGTCTCGAAAACATGGAGACAACAACGGATGTATCGTGTGTGCCATGCATTGGTGGTAAAATGAGCAAGCTACCGTTTCCGAAAACTGGTACGAGGGCGAACGACATCCTGGAAATCGTTCATACAGATTTGTGTGGCCCGATGGAAATTGCTTCATTCAGCGGATCAAGGTACATGTTATTATTTATTGACGATTACAGTCGGATGACGCACGTTTATTTTCTTAAACACAAGAGTGAAACTTTTACGAAATTTCAAAAGTATAAAGTTCGAGTCGAGAAAGAAACCGACAGGTCAATCAAATGTCTGAGATCGGACTGTGGTAAGGAGTACTGTAACAAGGCTTTTGATGATTTTCTGAAGTCGAATGGTATTCAACACCAGACGACGGTGCCCTATACACCCGAGCAGAACGGTGTAGCAGAAAGAGCGAATAGGACTATTGTCGAAAAAGCGCGAACTTTACTCATCGAAGCGAATTTGAGCAAAAAATACTGGGCCGAGGCTGTGAACACGGTTGTTTACTTAAAAAACCGTAGCCCAACTAAAGCAGTTAAAGACTGCGTACCTATACAAAAATGGTCGGGAAAGCCAGTAGACGTTAGTCATTTGCGAACATTTGGATGTGCAGCGTACAATCTAGTCCCGAAACAAAAGCGACAAAAATTGGATGCAAAGGCAAAACCAATGATTTTTGTTGGATATCCTGAAGATGGTAAGGGGTATCGATTAATGGATTCTAAGACGGGCGAAATCATTGTTGGTAGAAATGTACAATTTTTAGAGAATGTTTTTCCTGGGGATAATGTAAATAGCGATAAGATTTGTAACTTTTTTCCTATTAATTTATTGTCCTGTTTTAGTGAAAGTGACGATGAATGGGAAGAATGTGTGTCTGATGCTGGTGGCGCAGGTGATGTAGGTGTGCGTATACCAGAGCGTGTACCTGCGGTGGTGACGGAGTGTGTCTCTGACAGTCTGCCTGCGACCATGAACGAGCGTATTTCTGTGACAGATGTGTGCGAACCTGCAGGGTTGGATCGCGAGTCTGTTGTTGCAGAGAGCTCGATTGAACAGCGTAATGACGAAAGGCGTTATCCTCGTCGAGATAGGAAACAAACAGAATTTTACAATTGTCTAACTATTGATTTGATTTCAGAGAGTGACCCTTTGACATTGACTGAGGTCATGACCCGACCAGATCGTGATTTATGGTTAGCCGCGATGAATGACGAGTTAGAATCATTGAAAGAAAATCAAACATGGATTCTTGTTGACCCTCCGCGTAATAAAAAGCCAATACGGAGTAAGTGGGTTTTTAGAATCAAACGAGACAGCGATGGCAAGGTGACAAAATATAAGGCACGTCTGGTCGCGAAAGGCTTTACACAGGTATGTGGTGTAGATTATAATGAAACTTTCGCGCCGGTTGTACGAAGCTCAACTCTACGCTTGCTGCTTTCGTTAGCTGCTCAGTATGATTGGCATGTTGATCACTGGGATGTGACAACGGCATTTTTATACGGGAGATTGAAAGAAGACATTTTTATGTTACAACCAGAAGGTGCGGTTGTAAAAGGTCAAGAGCACAAGGTTTGCAAACTGCAAAAATCTCTTTACGGCCTAAAACAAGCTTCACTAGCTTGGTTCAATGAGTTGAACAAAGAACTTATTGAGTTAGGCTTAGAGCAATCTGTAATAGAACCGTGCATGTTTTCAAAATTCGAACGTGACAAACGTATCGTAGTACTAATTTACGTTGACGATATTTTTGTTTTTTCGAATTGTAGAGAACAGATGGATAGATGTAGGGTTGGTTTATCTGCAAAATTTAAGATAAAAGACCTTGGTCCAGCTAGGCACGTTCTAGGTATGAGGATGCGCAGAGATAAAGGTTTAATTGTGTTAGACCAGAAACAATACATTCTGAAACTGTTACAAGAGTTTGGAATGTCGGACTGTAAGCCTGTGACAACTCCGATGGAAGTAGGACTTCAATTGGCGAAAGGTAACTCAGATAGTTGTAGCGATATACCCTATCAGAGTTTAGTGGGGGGGTTGCTATCTAGCCAATTGTACTAGGCCCGACATAGCACATGTGGTAAGCGTGTTATCACAGTTTAACTCGTGTTACACTACGGAGCATTTTAGTCATGCGAAGCGTGTGTTACGTTATTTAAAGTATACGCTTGATTTAGGCTTATGTTTCAGAAAGACTGATCATATGAGATTGCGAGGATTCGTAGATGCAAGCTGGGGGAGTTCATATGATAGAAAGTCTTACACTGGAATGTTGTTTAAGCTAGGTAATAGTGTGATCTGCTGGGAGAGTAAAAAACAACAGTGCGTTTCGCTTTCTTCCTGTGAATCTGAATACGTTGGGCTTTCTCAAGCAGCGAAAGAAGCAGTATATTTACGTAGTTTGCTTGCTAGTTTGAGAGAAGTGAATGTTGTGAATGAACCTGTCACTATTTACAACGACAACCAATCGTCACACATGATAGCTTGCAACAAAGTGAACCATAACAGGACGAAGCATATCGATATTAGGTATCACTTCATTCGTCAGGCGATAGAGAATGATCAGGTTAAAATTGAGTACATGCCAACAAATGAAATGGTTGCAGACATATTAACAAAGTGTCTGCATGGACCTGAGATGCGATATTTTTTAAACGACTTATGTTTACAAAATGTTACTGTAAAAGTAAGTAAGTAATATAGATTAAGGGCGCGTGTTGTGAGAAGCCTCTTTAGGTAATCTATGTTACTGGCACTTTTATAATAGTTTATTTTTGTATTGACATTCGTTGTTTATCTTGACTACTAATATACACCAAGAAGCAGCAACATCTTTTTATTGAAAATATTATTTAATGCACTGCCTATATACCCCGTATATAACAAGTGAAATTTAAAAATATACAAGCTCAATTGAACATTTTATTTTTAGAGCCAAAATTAAGTCTGTTTAGTAATATTTTGCGTTATTTTGCGGCGAGCCAAGGGCGAGGCCCTTGGCGGGGCGTGAATTAGTCTGCCCCGGCATGTGCCAACGGGTGGACGCGCTGCTGTTTTTTATAAAATATTTTACATGTTTTTCTTATTTGTATGAAAATTATCAATTAAACAGCCAATAAATAGGTATTGACTATACGAAAAAGTCGGTTTTAGAGCCATTTGATTAGTTCTTAGTGACTTTAATGTCAGTAAAAGTATTTGGAACAATAATAGATCGTTAGCACATAAGGTCAGTATAGGTATTTTAAACTCTTTTGGCAGGGTAGGGTTCCAGTCGAACTAAATTAGCGTTAGGCCCCATACACGTTACATTTTATTGATCAATCTTTGTGATTGATCAATTTTATTGATCGTTTAGGGTTAGTATTGGTCAATGTTCTTCGGTTTACAGTATGGAGAAAACATTGACTTAAGTGGTCTCGTCAATTTTATTATTGATCTATAAAATTGAACGTGTTACCATCACCAGTTATCAGCTTCTTCAAAAATGGTTCGGTTTCATTACGTCGTAATAAATAATCACAGATGAGTACACGGTTCATTAGGTTTCCTTCAGTGAGCTCGTGAGGGACCCAAATATCGAGCTTTTTTGTGTACCTACCCATTTTTTTTCAAATGCGCCAAAACTGTTTTGTGGTCAATTCCCAGTTCTTCAGCTACGTCGTAACTACTGATATGCCGATCTTGCTCCACTTTTTTTTAAAAATGGCATCCATTTTATCCGTAATAGGGCGACCAGAGCGAGGTGCATCTTTGACATCAAAATTTCCGGATTGAAAACGCTTAAACCAAATTTGTGCTACTCTCACAGACACTGCACTAGGTCCATAAACATCGCAATTTTTTTTCGCGGCTTGCGTTTCATTTTTACCTTTTTTGTCATAGAATTAAAAAAAAACAGGAGTGAGTTTTGATTGACATCGAACTGACGTACAGCAATGGCGGACACCACAGAATTCCCACTAGTATAATTTTACAGCGCGTGCCCGCCTAGTTGTTTCTTGCTCCCACACGAGGTGCTGCCTGAATAAGAACGTCTCCCAAAATTTTGGGTAAATAATGGGTGATTGCGTTAGCTCTATCTATAGAGTAATTTACTTTGATACCTAAAAATTATGTTTTACCAGTGTTCATTGTTTCAAATTTATTGTAAAAACTAAAATGCAAGGTCAGGTGGGGTAAGTGAAACGAAGGAGTACCTAAGTGAAACCCTATCGTAATCAATAAATCACGCAGTTTAGCTCTATGCTATGTGGCGAAATGGTTTCAATGCTCTAACACACGCGTCACACAATCTTTCTGCTAGGTCATATAATAAAAAGAAATCTCTAAGTTTACAAAACACAACTCGGTTGATGCCATGAAGCAATTTAATAGTGTTTATGTACATTTTTACACAAAAAAATGCATGAAAGGGCGCGTAATGTGGGGTTAGTATTTGCAGTCACAGACGACACAGGTAATAAAATCAATCAAATACCTACTACATTACAAATGTCATTGTAAATGTCCGATGGGCGAAAATCGCGTATTTCACATCAACAGCTGGAAGACGTCTAGTGCTAAACACAGGCGTGCCCATAAAACGCTCTATAATCAGCGTCTAAAGACGCTGATTATAGAGAGGTTAGAGGTTTGCCATAATCACCTCGCTTGGCAAGTGGCTTGTCATCGCAGAAGATTATAATGTTCCAAAGAGAGTGCTACTGCCCATTCTCTGGATAGCTCCTTAGTCTGCTCTTAACGGCACCCACAGAAAGAGATGGAGATTCGGCGCTTATAAAGTGCTATAAAGATACTATGCAGCTATTATTATATAAGTAGGATAATTATTGCGGATAACAGATAATAAAAACAAAACTGTCAATATAGTCACCTACAAAATAATCAAACCCCAATGTCAACCTACCGTCAGAATATTGAATCGGAACGTTTCTGTCAAAATCGTGAACCATTTTTAAAGTGATGTTTCATTCATGCAAATTGAATTTTCAGAAATTATTTTCTTGAAAAGTATTTATTGCCGTCATTTGCCATTTCAGATTAAGGCTTTCTATGTGTAAAAAATTAGCGTCCTAGCAGAATTCACAAAGTGGACAGATGTGCAAGTATATTTCACTTACCCCCTCTGACCCTAAATATAAAATGATATATTTTACTTTATTTATTTATTTAAGCACAAAACAAATTACAATCGAAAAAATAAGTGAAATCAAGCAAATAATTAGCTACTATACCTACAGTAAGATTTATTCCGACTTATAAACTATTTGCAAATCAACATGGTACCTAGCTGGTTTTATGGGAAATTAAAAAGCATAAACTGGCAGTACCTTGACAATGAAATTTTTTGGTATGTTTGGTTATTTTATTCATGAATTAATCATTTAGCTGTTTTTCTGTTAAGCTGAGGACCTGTTATTACATGAAATGTAACGCTGTATTTATATTTTTCACAATAAACTCTTCTAAAAGGGAAAATAGACAAAATAATGTCTACTTACTTGTGAAATATTATTCCTTCATGTTTACGCCTCAGTACGACTTCTGCTGCATAAAATGCTGCATTCACCTACTGCACACACATTATTTCTCAAATATTTATTGCGTTAATCACTATTTCAATTGGATTATTTCACAAGAAACCACAATATTAAAAAAAATTGTTAACCTGTTTGGCTTAGATCAAACGAAGCCAAATAAAAAACCCGGTAACGGTGACAAGGACCAAAGATATTGCGTTCATCTTTTTTTTGCTTAGTACCGAACGTATAGCACTATCTTTGTTGTCCATGAATGACGTCATATACTTCTGGGCCCTGGCGGACACCTAAACATGTGTGACGGATTAAAAAATTGCCATGTGAAGAAAATTACCCGAAACCGGCCAAAAAAAAAGATCTGACGTTGGTGTGACTTTTTGTATGACCAAAAAGCTACGCGATCTTGTAACAGAGTAGTCAAAATTTAATAACTTATGTCATTTTATTTTTCATCCCTCAGGGTTAGTCCTATTTGAATTTGTAAAAAACTATTACGACATAAATATATATATACTTTTACACGCTATTAATGCTATATTTGCTCCGTTTCAGTATGAAAATGGAACCCGTATAGGATTATTTTGTTGTGTATCTGTCTGTCCATATTAGATTCAACTTATAGGATACCTACCTACTTTACGATGACCTAGAGCTGGTGTGCATTATTTGTCGTACAGGCTTAGAGTCAGATGTTGCCAAAAGATTACTAAATTTTTAATCCTAGCGGTAATTTCATGGTGTACGATAGTACGGCGAGCTTCGGCAGTGCAGTCCTTGCAGTTATACCTGCGCGATGTAATCCATACACTACAATAAAACATCGTCAGCAACGAAGTTGACGCCACTCCATATTATCCTTTATGCTATAGGGGAGAGGAAGGGAGAGCGAAAAAGATAGGGGAAAAGGATGAATGTATGATGGTAAACAGAGGCGCACCTGCCTCCATTCAGGCTTTTCCTCTCCCATTTCTTTCTTCCTTTGGATAGGGCTAGGGCGTAAAACTAACTAACCGGGTCGGGTCTGTTAGTCAGTCAATAAAACTGTTTATTTCGCACAAAGAATTATAGCCAGGCTTTTGCTGAAAATGTTTTATGAACACATCACTCGTATTTTTCTACTTTACTTTTGAAATGAAACTTGCATCTTCCATTATGTATATTTGTTATTTATTATACAAACTTCCAATACTAGTAAGTGTCATATGTCTTGACGCCACTGCTGCTCAACGGGAATTAACTGCTTTTTCGACATTTTCGTAATGGCTGGACTCCCCAGCAAACTCAATTTTCTTCGAGCGGAACCATCCATGATTGGCTGATGGTACCAACACTACCAACCTATCAAGTATCAACCAATCATGGCCCTTCTGACAGTTTGCCAACCAAAAAAGTCAAAAACACGTCTTAATTTGTAAAAGTAAGTATCTATTAATACATTTCATGACACTTTACTTTTTCTACGTTATAGAAAACCTGCCCAAATATGCACGATTAGTAGGTCCATTACAGGTAAAATATTTATTAACCTGAAAAAGACCAACACATGCATAATATGCATAATGGAAATATGCATTTGCATATAGTCAGTTCTCTAATTATGATCAATATAGGTGAATAACTTGTATTCGAACACAATTTCGTCATTCTCCCATACTTCCGGGTAATTTCCAAGTTTGATTGTTGGCAACACTAAGCTGGTTTTGTGTATTGATTGCATCTCAATAATTTTATCGAAAAAGCAAAAAATTAGTGGAATAATAACAAGCTTACTTGTGAAAAGTGATCCCTTGAGTTTTTTTTATCAAACTACTATGATTCCGACAACTTTTCGCAACGCAAGACAGCATTTTATAATTTTTTTCTAAGCGTCTTGGGCGACGTCCGTAGCAGTAATGGCAGGCGATAGACTTCCTATGATGTGAGTGTGTGCGTGTCCGCTTGTACTTATTAGTGTTCCGACTTCCTAAGGGTACCTCGGTTCGGGATCAATTGGGACTCCGTCCTTCTTTTTTTATTAGGTCCATGTTTTTTGTAGTAAAATTTTAAAATGTATGGAGTTTCTTCATTAGATTCACTCATCTTCACAGTACGAAAAACAAATAAAAATCACACATTTTCCTAATTTGAATATGGAAATATCTTCTTTAAAATTTAAACTTTTAATGATAAAACCAGCCAGATACAAATAGTACAGCCAAAGAAATTTTATTACAAGTTCATACTTACTATAATGCGAAAAGACTTTTTCCTCAACCTAATAATATAAGTTAAAGTCACAAAAGTTTAAAAAGTGTTACGATTGATTGTATTTTGTAAAATATATTTTAAAAACATCTTGCTTAATTTTATTTAATGCAAGCCTCCAAAATAATATTTTTTTATGTATACTTAGATACTTTTTTTGATTGTAAATACATACACAGAATACAATACAACACCCAGCATCAGAACAAACATCTATGTTCATCACACAAATGTTTGTCCCAGGTGGGAATTGAACCCACAACCTATAGTTCAGAAGGCAGAGCCATTACCAACTGAGCTATCAAGGCCATCAAAATGGAGCCCTCAAAAAAAAATTCTATACATTATCTTCAATGTACAGATTTGGACCTGTTACAGTTTTATTATAAGTAATATAGATAGATATATTATATAAGTAATAAACCGGGCACCATAATATTATTATAATAGGTAGATATATTTTTCACGGAGTTTCATCTGGAATTGTTTATCTTTGACAAACTCTAGCTCATTGTCAAACCTACGAGTGTGGCGCCCCTGGTGGCTCTTATTAATAACTTTATGTCCAACGCTCAAGGTCATTGGCGCATGTTAAGCTCTAAACCGGTGATCGGTACAAACGTTGCCCCCGTATAAGGAAAAACTTTGCAATAACTCAAATATTATTTTAATTTAAAGGTATTACGTACATATATATGTATATATGTGGTATATATCTATTCTGTGGTATTGGTACTTAACACATAATATTTTTAGACCAAAATATTGAGAGAACATAAACAGAAGCTGGATGCAAAGCGGCGTAATAAGTTGGATTGGGGCTGCCAATGATGATGATGATGATGATGATGATGATGATGATGATGATGATGATGGTGATCACAAACAGTAAAACTATTTTTAGACAGTAACCTGATGTTTTAACTGGTGAATCGAATCAAATTAACCTACAACTTATAAATAAATTTTACAATTTAAATCCTCAACTTCCTTACCTTTGCCTGTAGCCACAGGTTACAACGTAGGTAACTACAGATATATACAATAGTAGAGAAACGTCTCTATACAGCAATCTACCAAGCAAATACCTTATGAAAAATGAAATAACCCAAATATTAGGCAACGATTTTTTTGTTTTAATCTATCTAATTTTAATTGTTTTAACTGTTTTATAAATCATATAATCTAAACTAAAATAAACTAAGTTTAATTTTAAATCAAATCAAATCAGTTATTTATTTGCAAGAATACACTACAAAGGGTACAAGATCACAGAGTAAATAATGGATACGTGCATTCAGCCTGCAAGCAGGCGTGCAAATATTAAAAAAATATTTATTTTTGTTACTACTTACATGTTACATATTCCTTAACACTACTTAAAAGCCAGTCACTTAAATGTTTTTTAAACATATTTCCTTCTAAAGACTTGAGGTCATTAAGTAAATTGTTAAAAATAGTTATACACATGTTATATACGTTTTTCTTATAAATATCTTTGCGGCAAGGAGGTTGGTACAGCAGGTTCGCGAACTTAGATCTTTTTTGTCTAGTAATGACATCACTTCGTTTTTTGAAAAATTCGGGGTGAGTCTTAGTGAAAAGACAAATGTCCCTAATATACATGCAAGGCAGAGGAAGAATATTGCATGCTTTAAAAAGTGGCTTACAACTATCCAGAAACCAAGCCTTGTTTATAACACGAATACACCTCTTTTGAATTTTGAAGACCATGTCTATTTCAACTGAGTTGTAATTATATAAGTTTTGAAATACATATTGTATCTACCTTTTCATGTGTAGGTATGTGTATGTTACCTGTACTATTAAGTTTTCTGCGATTGAAGAAACATTTTGTTTAGCACAAAGTAGGTAGGTATTCGGATCAGATATATTTGTAGGTATGTCTACTACAACATCTGTTATTCTAATGTAGTTTTAATTACCTATATTCAGAAACTAACTAAAAAAAACTATAAAATGCCAAGTAATTCTAGGATCCCGTATTTTTACACCTTCTATCTGTCTACTTATAAATATAACTACACTTTTTGGTACATCATAAATGGCAATACATTAAAAAAACCCCACCGATGCAAAAATCAGTCGGATCAAACCAACTTTCGAAATGGCCACCATCTTGAATTTGCGTCTTGGATTTTCATGGCCACCATCGGAAAGCCCCACAGGAAAGCCCTCATCGTCCCCTAAGACATTAAAATTTGGTCAAACACATGAGTGTAGTTAAGTTAAGTTGGGCGTTTCAATTAATATGTATGGCGGCCATGCTTTTTGTACAATAGCTATCTTTGTATTATTACTCTGGAAGCATCCCAGCAGGGTTTACTCCAACTTTAGTTTAAACACAACCCCCATCTGACCTACTCATCCTGTGGAAGGGAAAGGGAAAAGGATGAATGGATGGGACGGCAATATAAGAGAGGCAGGTGAAGCGAATTAACCCGTGTGAAGCCGGGGTGGGTCAGTCAGTTTTTTAATAAAGCCTTTAGAAGAAGTTATAATGAATTTAATAATAATAATAAAATAATAATAAAAAATTAGTTGGAAAGATAAAAGGAAACCATGCTGAACAGTGTATTTGGTTATCGCACGATTCAAATAAACACAAAAATAATCCTGATAGCTATTTTTTTTTTTGTTTTTTTATTATGAGATGATTGGCAAACAAGCAGGCGGCCCACCTGCTGGTAAGTGGTCACCGCCGCCTATGGACATCTGCAACACCGAAGGCAGTGCCGGTGTGTTGCCTACCCTTAGAGAGGACTCTTTTAACACTTTTCTTGAAGCTCCCCATACTGTAGTTATGCGGAAAAACCTCAGGAGGAAGATCGTTCCACATCTTGCAGGTTCGTGGAAGAAACGAGCGCAAGAATCGCGTCGTATGAGATTTCCACGTGTCTACAATATGTGGATGCGCTTTTTCACGTTGCCGAGAAGTTCGATAATAAAATCGAGAAGATGGGATGAGGTTAAAGATTTCTTCAGAGCATTCCCCATGATAATAGCGGTAGAAGAGACTCAGAGAACCGATATCTCGTCGTAGACTTAAAGGCTCTAGCTTGTCGGTGAGCTTGGGATCGTTCACAATTCTAACGGCTCTTCGCTGTAGGGAGTCAAGTGGTTGCAGTAAATACTTCGGTACCCCACTCCAGAGATGAGCGCAGTACTCCATGTGTGGCCGAACCTGGGCTTTGTATAACAAAAGACGTTGGTTCGGCGTGAAGTACCGCTTAGCTCTATTGAGTATACCGGGTTTTTTGGCAGTAAGAGTGGCCTTGCGTTCCAAATGACTCCGAAACTGGACCTCGTTAGTAATGTCTACGCCTAGGATCCCTACACTCTTCGACAAGGTAAGTGGAATACTCTGGAATAGCGGAACTACAGTAAACCGGGACTTTTTAGCGGTATTATTTTAAGTTTATAGGTAGACACAAATTGTAACACACAAAATATATTTGTTTGATGAATAAATAGTTTACGTATTTAAGAGACTCTCCCGACTCTTCTCACAAATGAATGGTATCGGTACATTACAAAACAGGTCATTCAATAGCCCATCTCTGAACACAACCCCACAGAATTCGCCAATGTCTCCGGTCCTAGCCCTGGTAGAGTTGTCTGGCTGACCCTTTGCCCAAACTTGGAAACCAGCCTGGTCGAGGGTTTCACCTGGAATTTATAAGAAAGTTCTCAGCGTTATGAACATAAAAATGACCAAAAATTATCCAACAATCTGTTCAGCACAGGTCCTGATGTAATCATGATCCCACCTTCTTGCTAAGTAGGCGTCAATCTTAATAAAAATAGTTATAATCTTAACAATTCAGGTAAAAGAATAACACACTTAAATATTTTTTTCTTTTTACTAAAATCAGATGGACTGATCTAAAAATTGAGAAGGCTGTCTCGACTTTTTTCACATAGGAAAGGTATCGGCACGTTACACCACAGGTCGTTCAGTAAACCATCTCTAAATACAGTTCCGCAGAATTCGCCCGTGTCCCCGGCCCGTGCCCTAGTAGAGTTGTCAGGTTGATTTAGAGCCCATTTTTGGTAACCAGCTTGACCCATGGTTTCACCTGGAAGGTTTTGTTTAATAATAGCTTGCGTAAATCTATTTACAATTTCCCGGCGGCGGCCGGCATACCGCATCTAAATACAACTGTTTTGCTATACCCAGTACCCACCGTGGATGGTCATGAAAGTCATGTGCTCGCCCCAATCATGGAATCCAACTGCTAACGCTCCGGTGTCTGTTGACCGGATGGTGTCGTCCGGATTTTTTTCGAAGATCTCTTTGATAACGTTTGACTCTAAGTCACTGTTAACGATAGCTAGATAGCCTCCTTCAGCTAGACAGGTCATGAACGCTTGTTGCCAGACCAGGCCTCTCCTGTGGAACTTGTAGCAGCTGCCTGTTCTAGGTTCTAGTGTGTAGGCTGTGGAAAAAATAAACAAATATAAAAAAAACAGAGATATGAACAAATACTATTAATCAAAAACATATGCCACATATGCATTTATGCATGATTATTTTAAAGATCCTACAAAAACTATCATACCAGGATCAGTAGTTCCACATTCAGACATAGTCAAGTGTGTGAACTTCTTGTAGCAGACGTAAGGTAGTACGTCGTTGCAGCGCACGTCGGAAGTACTGCCGATGGTGTCAATGGCCATCGCGAGGCAACTCTCAGCGTTATCGATGTTGTCAGGCTCGCCTGGCGCCCATGCAATGGGCAGCCGAGCCAAGGGGACTCCTGGAACAAAAAAAAACTTATAGGTACAATATTATAATGATAGGTACCTCATAAATCACAGATACCATCAGTCTATTAATAAAATTACTAGACTGTGAGGTCATGTCATGGAGTCTCATTTGCCCAGTAATTTCACTAATAGTGGTGCCCTTCAAACCAGACTATAAATAGTAGTGCTTGCACACTACTCCTTGATGCCAGAATAACTGGCAATGGTACCTAGCTAGACGAACTCTGCATAAAAATCCTACTATCTAGTAAAGATAGAATATTGAATAAGTGATTTTAGTTTAGTTTTTAGTGGGGCTTGATTTTAGTTTTAACCTTACCTTCAAGGGACGTATAATCTCCTTTAGAGAAACTAGCATGGACTCCGGTGAATATAGTTATAGGAGCCGAGTTTTTCTTTCTCATCACAAACGCCATGATCGCTCTTTTCAGCTGGTTCGTCAGAGGTGATGCAAGAACGGCGCCTACGGGAAGAACATCGTCTTTAGTTCAAAATAATAATAGGTTCTCTAAAAAATGGAGACGACCCGAAACTACACTATATGGTATCCATGGACGTTGCCAGGATTGAGTTTAGGGAGGCAGTCAAAAGTAAAATAGCTATGTGCATGCTAAAACAGTTTGACATCAAGGTTCAAGCAAAGCGAGCGCAAAAATTTTGCACGGTTATATAAATAAGTTTAGTTAAAACACGTAAAACTTCAACTATTTTCAAAATTAGAGCTCCCAATCTTCATGACTGACATGAAAACGCATGCGAAGCTAGCGCAAAAACTTTAGTAGTTCATAATTAGATGTAGAAATCAAAAAATAAAATAAATAAATAAAATAGAAATCCGATTACAAAAAACGGTATAGCAGACAATAATGCGCGAGTGAAGCGAGCGCCGTTTTGCACATTTATAAGAAAATCTGAAGAAAACATGTAAAATTCCAGCTATTTTAGAAATAACAGGTTCCAATCTTTATGAATTGACTGACATAAAAATTTATGCTAAGGTTTGGCCCAA
Organism: Ennomos quercinarius; assembly: GCA_910589525.2. Classification (NCBI taxonomy): domain Eukaryota; kingdom Metazoa; phylum Arthropoda; class Insecta; order Lepidoptera; family Geometridae; genus Ennomos; species Ennomos quercinarius. Next base: position 16,274,112 of record OU342499.1, on the reverse strand, counting down.
AAATTTCAGTAGTTCATAAATAGATGATAATGAATTCAATTATGAAGACAGGCACCGTCAATAACAGAGCGCGAGCGCAGCGAGCGCCAATATTTGTACACCTTTATAAATAGTCTTGATAAAACACGTAAATTTTCAGCTATTCCAATCTTAATGAAATAATTGCAGATAACAAACCATTTGTTTTGCAGTTGACGGAAAAAGATTGATGAGATTGACGCGCTTTTGGTTAGACTCTCGCTCAGATTATTTACTCTTCAGTTTGGGAGACTGAGTGCTTACCCACATGTTGTTGCCCATACTTCGCTACGCCCATGGTTCTTGAGCACTTCTTCCGACCAGCGACCGACTTTCTAGGGTTTAAACCCTAGGGTTCTAGGACTTAGAGGGGGGGAGGCAGCATTTTTGATACAACACGTGTCTCGGGCGGCGACGACGAAGGGGAGGTGATACACACATTATGTGCCTACCTACCTTCAGCATGACACCTCATCCTGGCTTCCCTCCATGTGCTGGGAACTATGTGCAGCTTCAACCAGCCATCCGCCTGCTCGTTGTACTCATAGTCGAATCTGAATATCTTTGCTGTTTAAATACACAATTTGTTTTATTAAAGACGTTAATCCATTCATGTTAATAACTCTGTCTGTCTCTCAGTCTGTTTGTTACTTTAATTTGGTATGTAAACAGTTTTTATATAACCTGGGAAAGGACATGATAATTTTTACCGCGATGAAATTAATGAAATTAATGAGGCTTGCAAAACCTGGACCTAGTGGGAAAATCGTATATACTCAGTCTGTCATTGGTCTGATTAGGGTTTTACTGGGTTTTTCCTAATCCTGCGCAACGAATGTTGGACCAATTTAGGCGCCCCAATTTACTTTAATAGAATATTGTACCTACTTTATACTTTTCTTATCATTTTTGTCATAATTATATTTACCTACAACAATCCTTTACAACTTCCCCAATACAGATATGCCTAATCTTATAGTTATTTTGAGCGGAATTACACTAGATATACTTTTTTCGTTTTGTATTTAGTATGTACTTATAAAATACTCAATATGTATAAAACAAATAACAACAAATATATTTACTGCTTAAATTCAATATAAATATTTTTGTAGGTGCATTATTATTAGTTAGACTTACATGCAACAATATTGTATCAAAAGCTCGCATGCATGCAATGTGCACCGTTCCAATAATAATTCTTATATTGAATTTAAGCAGTAAATATCAATTGTTATTATTTGTTTTCTATAATTAATCTTAGAAAAAACTTAATGTCTGGTAAACCAGAAAATACTATAGGACTGGATACTTATTTAGTTCTTACCGGGAAGCTCTAGAATCATATAATTATATTATTAGCGACACTATCGAATGGTGTAGGTAATAATATAGTGATTTTTTTTTTTCAAAATCAAAAGGTTCTATGCCTTGCAAGAACTGTTGATTTTTTCAAAAATCCAATTATGCTGTTTTAGTTTTCATCAAAAGACTCCTTCGAGTTCTTTTCGATATTCCTCATAGTTTCGGATTTGGCCTACCACGCCTACTTGAAAAATTCACCCTGTATAATTATCTGTGTGTATATTTGTCTTAGAGTATAGACTTGTATTGTAATGGTCACATTACACATTTTGAAATTGAATGTTAAAATCAATAGAGACTGGCAGACTGGGTGTTGGCAGCAGCCGTTTAAAAACAAAATGAAATAAAAAGGAGTTATTTAAAATAAAAGCTCTTACCTTGACATAGGAGAGATAAACCTCCAATTAGGAGTAAACTTCTTAACATTTTTTGTTAATTTCGTGCAACTCTAATACGCTACGATGGCACAGTAGTGGTGTGCAACACAAAATAACAATTACAATAAAACTCTTTCCGTACAATATTGTATACGTGGTGCTTCCTAGTGCGAGTGTGTTTGTCTACATAAAAGTTAGTTATAAGGAGGAAATCCAAACCGAGTACCTTTAATAAAATCGATTTAAGCTGTGATAGCGAAGTAGCGCTCATAGCGAAGCACGACAAGCCGTTTCTAACCGATCGGTAAAGTTAAGCAACGTTCGCTGCGGTCACTAGGTACTTTGATGGGCGGCCGCTACAGCAAAAAGTGGTATTTACAACTGAGTACTACCGTGCTTCGGAAGGCAAGTTAACGGTCCCAATAGTGGTTAAGCCAAGTCAGAAGCCTTTGGGTGGCCTAAAAATTCTGACACCAGGGCTGACTACTTGCCTACACGAGAAGAAGAAGAAGACGCGGTGATCGGACTAAAATCGCCTATATATTTTATTGATGCGATTTAATTCGGTTTTTTGGTACTGATTTTGTTTTGGTGCTCCTCTGGCTTACCAGTGCTTCTATCGCTAGTCTTTTTTACGTACATGAATGACGTAACAAGCTAATCGTACGCCTGATGTTAAGCGTCACGGCTGCCCATACCTAACAGTTACGGAGTTGAGTCAGCTTTTTTCGTATGTCATAACTCTGATAGACCTGCATTCTGTCAGTTAACGACAGACTGATAATCAATCCAAAGGAAAACTTATCTCTTATTGATGGGATAAATCATCATCACCATCATCATCATCATCATCAACAGCCTGAAGACGTCCACTGCTGAACATAGGCCTCCCCCAGAGCGCGCCACCTTGAGCGGCTGCTCGCCTCCTGCATCCATCGGCTGCCGCGGCTTTCACCAGATCGTCGGTCCACCTAGTGGGGCCTACGCTGCGTCTTCCGGTTCGTGGTCGCCACTCGAGAACCTTTCTTCCCCATCGTTGTCAGTTCTACGAGCGATGTGGCCTGCCCACTGCCATTTCAACTTGCTAAGTCTAAGAACTATATCGGTCACTTTAGTTCTCCTGCGGATCTCCTCGTCCCGGAGCTTATCTCGCAGGGAAACACCGAGCATAGCTCTCTCCATAGCTCGCTGCGCGACTTTGAGCTTACTAATGAGGCCAACAGTAAGAGACCATGTCTCAGTTCCATAAGTCATCACTGGCAACACACACTGATAAATGATAACACAGATGAGATAAATAGCGAGTTCAAATTATATATCTTTTAAATCCAATATATTAACTTTGTACTTGTCTTAGGTACTAACTCTTTTTGATTACTAAAAAGCTGTGCCCCGCGGGGTTCTCGTCTCGTGGACACGATTTTTCATATTATATACCCTAATAATGTAGACAAGAATAGGTACTAGAACTTGCCTTCCTTCCTATTGCCGTCCCATCCATTCATATTTTTTTTCCCGTTTCGCTTCTCTCTTACCCATAAACAGGGTTAGGAAGTAAAACTAATTAACCCGTGCGAAGCCGGGGCGGGTCAACTAGTATTTGATAAAACGATATTTTTATAAGTATTACTACTATAACTATTACTAGTGTAAACTACAATAGTTTACATTTTCAAGCTACAGTCTGATAGATGGTCAGAAACTTCTTGCAGAAGTTTCCCTGCAGGTGTAAATTCGGCCTTAAACACGCATGCACATTCCTCATACCTCATAATCATACACCGACTGTTTTCCAGAACTATTACTTATTACCCATGCCTTCAAAAGCTTGAAGAGTCGCCTAGTCCTAGATTTTCTCTGGTTAGGTTTTTGTTCTGGGGTTCTAGCAAAGATCCCTTCCATTAACCTTAGGTAATGCCAAACGATAACTCAAAATGTATGGGAATGACAATGAAAAAAATGTTGAATGATGTGGATTGTTGTGGTGGTGGTAAGTATGTGTGAATTAGGAGCTCTTGTGTGTGCAACTGGTGTAAAATCTACGAGATGTCGAGATTCGAGTTATTTGATTCAATCTAATATCGATTAAGAAACTACAACTGTGTTGTTTGATATCATCAAAATAATTCATCATGGCATTTAGATTCAATCTCAAAAAAAATCTCTGAATCGATTTTATAACAATCTAAATTACGTAGGTGCCTGTAGTAAAATCGATTTAAAAGACAAGGCAAACCTACTGACACGCCAGATGAGAATAATTTAAAACCGGTAAACCGTACAAACGTTGCCCCCGTACAAGGAAAAACTGTGGCAAAAACTCAGATATTAAGACATATTTTTGACCAAAATATTGAGAGTCGAACATAAACAGATGTTGGATGCAAAGCGGTGTACGAAGTAGGTGTAGGAGCAACTGCCAATAGTGCCAATGATGCTGATGACCATGATGATGATCACAAACAGCAGAACTATTTTGACTGTAAATCTGTTATTCTAAGGTAGTTTTAATTATGCTCAAAAATAAGCTAAAAAGAACTAAAAACCAAACAAAAAACAAAAAAAAATAATGTAGAAATACCGGATGTTTAGATTACGGTATTACTACATTTTTTTAATATAGCCAAGTGATGAAGTGACGCCTGATGTCATTCGCTATTAGAAGGGGTATATTATAAGGGATATACTCATCAAGCACTGTCCAGCATGGTATTTTTCATTATCGCATGATAAAAAAACACAAATAATCCTGCATAGCTATTTATTTTGAGTTCATAGGTAGACATAAATTGTAACACAATAAATATCCAAACTTGTTCAATGAAAGAAAAGTCTACGTATTTAGGAGACTCTCCCGACTCTTCTCACAAATGAATGGTATCGGCACATTGCAAAACAGGTCGTTTAACAGCCCATCTCTGAACACAACCCCACAGAATTCGCCAGTATCTCCGGTCCTAGCATTGGTAGTGTTGTCTGGCTGACCCTTTGCCCAAACTTGGAAACCAGCCTGGTCGAGGGTTTCACCTGGAATTCATAACACCCTTCAGAATTTTGGCCATAAAAATCACCAAAAATGTAAGCTACATACAGGTCCTGATAAATAATCATGATTCCATCTTCTCGCTATTATTATAAAATGTTTAGGTTATAATAATAATAACATTTCATAATAGTTCAATAGGTAAGTAAAATATAAACACTTACTTAAATAAAATATATGTTTATATTAAAATTAGATGGACTGATCTAAAAATTGAAAAGGCTGTCTCGACTTTTTTCACAAAGGAAAGGTATCGGCACGTTACACCACAGGTCGTTCAGTAAACCATCTCTAAATACAGTTCCGCAGAATTCGCCCGTGTCCCCGGTCCGTGCCCTAGTGGAGTTGTCAGGTTGATTTGGAGCCCATTTTTGGTAACCAGCTTGATCCAGGGTTTCACCTGGAAGGTTTTGTTTGAAAATAAGTTGCGTAAACCCTTTGACAAATTCCATTAATTTGTATCACGCCCGGCGGCGGCGCGGCGCCTGAATATTCTCGTAATAATATAAAAACAACTATGTTTTGCTATACCCACCGTGGATGGTCATGAAAGTCATGTGCTCGCCCCAATCATGGAATCCAACTGCTAACGCTCCGGTGTCTGTTGACCGGATGGTGTCGTCCGGATTTTTTTCGAAGATCTCTTTGATAACGTTTGACTCTAAGTCACTGTTAACGATAGCTAGATAGCCTCCTTCAGCTAGACAGGTCATGAACGCTTGTTGCCAAACCAGGCCTCTCCTGTGGAACTTGTAGCAGCTGCCAGTTCTAGGTTCCAGTTTGTAGGCTGTGGAAAAAATAAAAAACAAATATGAACAAGTACTATAAATCAAAAACATATCCCACATATCCGGTTTGAAGGGCATTGTAGCTAGTGAAATTACTAGGCAAATGAAACATAAGAACGATCACAGTCTAGAAGTCTAGACTGTGTGATATCTCAGGATGACGTGCGCAGTGCGCAGTGTCATGCGAAACATTAATTTAGATTTTCGAGTAACACTGTAATCTGTAATGCCGTGACGGTTAACACCAGGCGAACGACTATCTCGTCACGTCATTCGTTTACATAAAAAAAAACATTTTGCATGATTATTTTAAAGATCCTACAAAAACTATCATACCAAGATCAGTAGTTCCACATTCAGACATAGTCAAGTGTGCGAACTTCTTGTAGCAGACGTAAGGTAGTACGTCGTTGCAGCGCACGTCGGAAGTACTGCCGATGGTGTCAACGGCCATCGCGAGGCAACTCTCAGCGTTATCGATGTTGTCAGGCTCGCCTGGCGCCCATGCAATGGGCAGCCGAGCCAAGGGGACTCCTGGAACAAAAAAATGATAGGTAATCTAATATCACAGATTAAACCAACAACCACAGAAAAAACCAATTGATCGCGTATTTCTCCCCATATAAAAACAGTATGCTTTATAACAGCATATTCTTGCGCAGTTCTTATTTGTGATTGGACAATGAACTTTAATCAGCACATTAGGAAGCACTTATTTTTTTATCAATTTTGGAACGTCTAATTATGGAAAACCTTGCTCCGCAATGACAATGATAATAAGCATTATATGTTCAAGTGAAGGACCTAAATTTCGTTTTTAATAAATTGTTCAGACCATACCTTCGAGGGACGTATAATCTCCTTTAGAGAAACTAGCATGGACTCCGGTGAATATTGTTATAGGAGCCGAGTTTTTCTTTCTCATCACGAACGCCATGATCGCTCTTTTCAGCTGTTCCGTCAGTGGTGATGCAAGAACGGCGCCTGCAGGAATAACATAATCCTTAGTACAAAACAACAATACTCTAAAAGATGGAGACGACTCGAAACTGCACTATGGTATCTCACCTCGACTGCAAATTTACAATCAGCACACACATCTAATTACTCATATCATGAACCGAAAAATATCCCTACGAAATGAGCAGCTGGAACAGCTGGGACACTGGTGGTCTCCTCATTATCATCAACAGTCTGAAGACGTCCACTGTTGAACATAGGCCGCCCCCATAGTGGCCATAGTGGCGCCTACTTTGAGCGGCTGCTTGGCTTCCTGCGGTTTCGACCAGATCGGTCCACCTAGTTCGTCTTTATCAGGGAGAGAATTCACCGAAGCTGTCCAAGAGAAGGTTAGTGGATGACACGTTAATGTCGTAAAATTTTGTAATTCTTGAATACACCGGTTTTCTGGCGATGTGATTTTTTATAGTTTTAAAAGCATACGTGCGTATATATAAGCACTTGCTTACCTATATATTCTCTGAGGTAATGGCACATTGCGCACATAGCTTGGAAAGCGCAAGGGCGAGTGGGACTAAAACTATGGTGCGGAGGATTGAAAGCCACAAGAGCTACCACTGATCTATATCTCAGCTGCTAGGTTCTCTCAAGTAAGTGATAAAAATCGTTTTGGAAACAGGTGCCCCATTGTTTTTCTTTGTTGACATCTTTGATTAGAACAGTGTCTCGGGCGGTGACGACGAAGGGGAGGCGATATACACGTTATGTGCCTACGTACCTTCAGCATGACACCTCATCCTGGCTTCCCTCCATGTGCTGGGAACTATATGCAGCTTCAACCAGCCATCCGCCTGCTCGTTGTACTCATAGTCAAATCTGAATATCTTTGCTGTTTAAATAAATAATTTGGTTTATTAAAGACGTTAATCCATTCATGCTAATAACACTGTCTGTCTGGTTGTTACTATTTCACGACAAAACAGATGTTGATGTAATTTGGTACGTAAACAGTTTGTACTGGGAAAGGACAGGATAGTTTTTACTGCGATGAAATGTAGCCAGCAACCAAAGTTGCGGGCTACCGCTAGTGTGCCTAATAAAATTAAAATAAAAATATGTTAAAAAGCATACTTACAACAAAATACTCAAATGTATAAAACAAATAATAATAAATAATATTTACTGTTTAAATTCAATACTGTATTTAATAAGCATTATTATAGGAACGGTGCATTATTTATTAGTAGGCACCTAATGAAACAATATTGTGTCAAAAGCTTGAGTGCATGCAATCTGCACCATTCCTATAACGATTCTTATATTGAATTTTAGCAGTAAATATTTACTATTATTTGTTTTTTAAATACTGGAAAGATCTAAATATCTGGAAACTAGAAAATATTATAGAACTAGATATACCTATTTAGTTCTTTCCCGTATTCAATACTCTAAGCTCTAGAATATTAGTATTTGTGTGTGCATGTAACCTATGCATTGTAATGGTTCCGGATATTAAAATCGATAGAGACTGGCAGACTGGGTGTTGGCAGCAGCCGTTTAAAAACAAATCGAAATAAAAAGGAGTTATTTAAAATAAAAGCTCTTACCTTGACATAGGAGAGATAAACCTCCAATTAGGAGTAAACTTCTTAACATTTTTTGTTAATTTCGTGCAACTCTAATACGCTACGATGGCACAGTAGTGGTGTGCAACACAAAATAACAATTACAATAAAACTCTTTCCGTACAATATTGTATACGTGGTGCTTCCTAGTGCGAGTGTGTTTGTCTACATAAAAGTTAAGGTCATAAGGAGGAAATCCAAAGCGAGTATAATAAAATCGATTTAAGCTGTGATCAAACGAAAATCGTTTATATTTTTTATCGATTCGATTCAATACCTGCAGGTTTTTGGTGCTGATTTTATTTTGATGCTTTCTGCTATACGGGTGCTTTAGTGCTAATCTTTTTCACGTACACGAATGACGTGACGAGCCAGTCGTACGCCTGATGTTAAGCGTCACGGCTGCCCATAACAATTGACATCACTTAGGGTGGGTTTTTAGATCCGCATGAACCTGCTGAAGACTCCAAAGTTTGGATGTGGAATGGATGGGACGGCAACAGAAGGGAGGTAGGCCAAGCCTGCCTTCCTTTGCCGGCTCATCCACTCATCCTTTTACCTTTCGCTTCTCTCTTCCCAAGAACACAGTTACGGTGTAACACTAAAACGAATTAACCCGTGCGAAGCCACGGCGGCGGGTCAGCTAGTATTTTATAAACAAGAGATTTTTATATTCAGTTACTTAAAAAACTGTAAGGAATAAAAGTTATTTTGGAATTCTGTAGGCTAGTTCTAAGTACTTAAGTATAAGTAAGTATATAAAACAAAAAATACCTTTTTACAGTTCAACTATTTTATTGTCATTTAACATTTTTGTAATATATTGATTTTATCGGTGGCTTTATCATGTCTAGGCTTTAAACTACTTTGGGGCAGAAATTCGTCATGTCCTTCAACGAGTTTAAAGAAACAGTTCTACCCATTAAGTAGACTGTGACGACTCTTTTCACAAATGAAAGGAGTGGGCACATTACACCAGAGATCGTTTATCAAGCCATTCGTGAACACAGCGCCGCAGAATTCGCCTTCGTCATTGGTCCGAGCCTTCGTGGCGTTATCAGGCTGGTTGGGAGACCAGTTGGCGAAGCCCGCGTCGTGTAGAGTTTCACCTGGAAGAATAATTAGAAAACATCTAAAGAAAGAAAGATTAAGTACTATTGGTACCATTTAACACCACACTCGTTGTGCAAGTGGGAAATCGGAATAGACCGGGTTTCCATGCAAGAAAACTTCTGCAAGATGTGTATTTCTTGCCTGGCGGTAGGTGTGAAAACATCTAGCAAAACAACCTCTAGTGTTAATTTAACTTTAAAAATATTAAGAGCCATCAGAAGCTCTTGTTCAATGCACAGTCTTAATAAGTAGCCTAGGACTTCACCTGCCAAAGTGTAATCTCCATCACAAGTACTTCTGGGGGCCGATTTTGGATATCACAAACACTCATTGCAACCACAGTTGGATCACTATCACAAGTGCACTATGGAAGGATTGCAGCAGCCTTTCTTTGAGGTAATGGCCACTTTCAACAAGAGGCTTAGTGAATTTGAGAGTGAACTCAAAAAGTCACCCTCATCCAAAAGTAGCACAACAATTGAGTCCGAGTTTGCAACCTTCAAGTCATTCACTGTTATGGCCTTCCAATCAGTACGACAGCAATTGTTAATGCTAGCACAAAGCACAGACGCTCAAGAAATGCGTAGTCGTCGTAAAATTCTACTCCTGCATGGTGTGCCCGAAGAGAAGAAGGAAGATACTGCAAAAGTAGTTGTAAAGTGCATTACCAGTTATCTCAAGCTGTCAGATTTCACAGTGAGTAGTATCAATCGCTGCCATAGAATGGGCAGATCAGCCGGTGTAGATAAGCCTCGTCCAATTCTAGTAAAATTGACTGATGTCACCTTGCGAGATAAGATCTGGTTCTCAAAGAAGATGTTAAAGGGTGCGGGCATTACAATATCAGAATTTTTAACTAAACCAAGGCATGCAGCTTTCATGGCCGCAAGGGAACGCTTTGGGATGTCTAGCTGTTGGACACGCGATGGTTTTGTTCACATAATTAGCCCCGATGGTAAGAGACATCGCATTAGCAATCTTGACGAGCTGAGCAAAATAGCTGCGCCATCTGTCCCAAAGCCAGCCGCTAGGCCAGCCGTGAGTCCTGCGGCGGCACTGGCGGCTAAGGAACTCAAGGATGTGGTGGCACCGAAACAAAAACGAGCGGTAGTGATAGCAGCTGCATCTAAAAAGTAAATCCTATCGCCTGCCGGTCGTAGGTATAATCATTGAAGGTATCCTCTCCGTACTGTTAAAGCGTTGTATACTCTTTGATCTTTGTGTACTGTAACGTTTAGATGTTCTATAGCGGTCAGTCTAGTGGTCTAATATGTAGCCCTTGTAAATAACTAGTTATATTGATTTACCCACTATTTTCATATAATTATTTCAATGACTATTTTTGTACGACAATGTTTTTTTTTTAATTTGGCAAAACAACAAGGTGTCAACGTCAAGCAGTCAAAGTTACTTTTCTATTTCTTTTTTTTTTCCATTTTTAGGGTGGCTTTACGTGTTTATGTTATTTAGTCAGTATCCGTAGTGTTGTAAGTGATAACTTACATGGATTATTTTGCATTATAAGTGCTCTGATAATAATAATTTTGACTCCCTCTAGGACTTTTTATCAAATTGTATATATAATGGAATACCTTCACTTTTAAAGCCTTGGAGATATAAAATTTATAGACTGATTAACTTTGTACAAAATTATATTTAATTCAGTATACAAATATTTCAAATTGGCACTTTTGGTCGTTGATTTACTGAAGTGTGTACTTTAGTTTTGCCTGGTCGTTTATAGATGAATTTTTGGTAAATCATATCCATAATGATAAACAAACTAAATGAATGTCAATAAAGATCTCTGTTTTGAATAGTTCTTTAGGTAGGATGTAAAATTACCTGTGCTGCATTGGATGCCGTCGTGGAGGATCTCTTAATGATACTCTGTACCAGCTAGTATAGTATATAGTTACCCTACTGTATTTATACTTCTGTGCTGCATCTATTTTTTTTTTTAAATTTAAATATTTATTTTGTTTTTATTTTATATTATATTTTAGTAAGTACTTTTTTATTAAAGTGTTTTGTCTGCTGTCGCATTACAGTGTGATATTCCATCCATGTATACACAACTGGCAGGTGGAGTCTGGAAAGTACTACTTATATACATAAGTAGTGTAGTATTCAATAGTATTATAATTGTATTTTAGATATTATTTTAGTTTATTTATAAAATATTAATATAAGTAAGTTTATTTATATTCTATTTAGTATTTAGTATGATACACAGCACAAACAGTGATGAAGATAGTGAAGATTTTGTTTCATGTACCTCAGGTGACACAAGTGCAAGTAGTGACAATAGCTTCGTTAGCATACCAATGTTATGTGACACATTAGCAAGTCATTTCTCTGATGTTTCTAAAAACTTTAATGTCATCCACATCAACGCCCAGAGTATCCCGGCACATTACCCTGATATGCAGGCGTCTTTCGGAAACGATAACATACATGCTATTTTAGTCTCTGAATCTTGGTTAAAACCTTGTCTTCCTTCTATTTCTTATACTCTTCCTGGATTCCACTTAATCCGTAATGATCGTACCAGTGGTGGTGGTGGAGGTGTTGCTATTTTCCTTCGCTCTTTTATACCTTATACGGTAATAAATATGTCTGCACAGCCGCCACCATCTAACTCTGGTGAATATCTTTTTGTTGAAGTAGCACTATCACATGTAAAAATTCTACTTGGAGTCTATTATAGCCCCTCTTTACGCGTAAACTATTTTCAATCTTTCGAGGCCATGCTAGAAAACCTAGGACCGTTATATAACCACAGTATTATCATGGGTGATTTCAATACCTGCCTCTTAAGGAATGATCCACGTTCAGGTGCTTTAGAGTCTATATGTAAATCGTGTAACATGAATATTCTCCCTCTAACTGCAACACATCACTTTCCACATTCAAATCCATCCCTCCTTGACCTCATGATAGTATCCTCCCCAGAGCATGTTGTTAAGCATGGGCAATGCTCAGCTGATGCTTTCTCATACCATGACCTCATATTCTTATCATATAAAATTCGTCCTCCCAAATCTAAGGCAAAAATTCTTCTGCAACGCAACTTTAGTGGCATTAATGTTAAAAACCTTCGGAATGACGCTAGCAAGCTCGATTGGACTCCAGTTACAAGTGCTGTTATGGTAGACGAACAAGTGTTATGTTTTAATAAAATAATCACGCAGCTCTATGACGCACATGCACCTCTGCGACCCATTAAGTTAAAACATTTACCTGCTCCGTGGCTTACTGGTGAAATCAAACAGCTTATGCATAAGAAAAATGTAGCTAAGACTAGGGTCAAGCTACGTGCTACGGAATATAACAAAAAACAGTACACAACTATACGAAACCGTTGCAATAGGGTGTGTAGGGATGCTTATCGCCGCCACATTCACAATTCAGTCGAAAATGAAGATCCTACCAAAGTATGGAAATTTCTTAAGACCTTGGGAATCGGAAAATCACGTTTAGACTCTATTCCTAATGATATAGACATCAATTCCCTTAATCAACACTTTTCTTCGTCAAGTACTATGGATGTAGTAGACAAAAATAACACAATACAATATCTTTCCACTCTTCCGAATCCCAATTTTCCAGAATTTATGTTTGATCAATTCACGAGCTGTGACGTTAAAAAGAGCATTTTATCCATCACATCTAACGCCGTAGGGGGTGATTCAATTAGTCGTAACATGATTATCCCAATCTTGAATGAACTTCTACCAACTCTATGCTTCATTTTCAATAACTCTGTTGAGAAAGCTGTCGTTCCAGTTTCTTGGAAAGAAGCACAAATTATTCCTATACCCAAAAAATCAAATCCCTCATCTTATTCCCAATATCGTCCAATTTCAATCCTTCCATTTCTTTCCAAAGTTTTAGAACGTTTGGTCCATGGACAGCTTAGCAGATTCCTTTCCCACCACAACCTGCTTAATCCTTTCCAGTCTGGTTTCCGTCCCGGCCACAGTACAGTCACTGCTTTAGTAAAAATCACGGATGACATCAGACTGGCGATGGAAAACGGAAAGCTTACTATCCTCACATTATTGGATTTTAGTAACGCCTTTAACACCGTTGACCATGACATCCTTTTGGCATTACTCCGCTCAATTAACGTATCTCCGGCAGTGATTGACTGGTTTGAGAGTTATCTCTATGGACGCCGGCAGCGGGTTCGCCTAGAAGATGCATTTTCTTCATGGTGTAATACGCCAGTCGGTGTGCCTCAGGGCGGTGTTCTTTCTCCTCTTCTTTTTGCCACCTTTATAAATTCGATATCTAGTAAACTCACTTCTCCCTACCACCTTTATGCAGATGACCTACAAATTTACACTCATGCGCCACTTGACAAACTTCCAGATGCTGTTGATATCATCAACAATAACTTGTGTCTTATAGCTAGTTGGAGCAAGGCGCATGGGCTGACTTTAAATCCCGTTAAAACTCAGGTGATCATTGTAGGTAGTTCGCGCATGATCTCCAGGATAGACTGGTTGACACTTCCGCGAGTCTTATTTGACAATGTGTCTCTTCCTTATAGTAAAGAAGTAAGAAACTTGGGGGTGATATTTGACCGCTGTCTAAGTTGGGGTCCACAGCTAGATACTGTGAGTCGCAAAATGTTTGCGTCCGCCGGCTCACTGAGAAGATTGCGCAATTTTCTTCCAACTGCCACTAAAGCTGCTCTTGCACAATCGTTATTACTCCCTATATTAGATTACGCAGACGCCTGCTATCTCGATCTTACAGAGGACCAGCTAAATAAACTTGAGCGTCTTCAAAACTTCTGTATTAGGTTCATATTTGGATTACGCAAGTATGATCACGTCTCTCAATTTCGCGCTAAACTCAAGTGGCTACCCATACGACTTCGTCGGGATACGCATATTCTTTCTCTTCTTTATAACGTGCTATTCAATCCCAGAACCCCATTTTTTCTTCAAGAGCAATTTAAATTCCTCCACATCTCTTCTTCTTCCCGTCTCAGATCATCAGAGAATCTTTTGCTTAAAATGCCGCTACACAAAACAGTGTTCTATGATAAATCGTTTGCTGCAAAAGCGGTTCGACTTTGGAATTCTTTACCGGTCCCAATTAGGAAAGCTCAGTCTCTAAACATATTTAAAATCCAAGTTAAAAACCACTATTTGTCACAAATTTACCCAAACTGTCCCGAAAGTAGTAAATAACTTCACGTATTTGTAATATGCTTAGTGCACTTACCTATCTATTTTTTGTCATCCCAACTCCCTTAGTATTCACTAACTTTATATATGTTGCTATTTGTAAGTATTAGTGTTCATAGATATATATATATATTATAATATATAATGTAAGTATGTAATTTTATATTTATTTATAGGTATATATATTATTTTGTATTTATAATATACGTAAACATATATTAATTATTCATATTATTCTATGCATGTATTTAATTTAATTTTTGTCAATTGCCGCACCACCGGCCACTACGATAGTCTCTTACTTTCCTGTCCATCCCAAGGTTGTCTGGAAGAGATCGCTGTATAGCGATAAGACCGCCCATTGTACTAAGCTTCGTAATGTTTTTTTGTTATTGTCTGTTACTTTTGATTTGGTGTGCAATAAAGAGTTGTTGTATTGTATTGTATTGTATTGTACGACCGTTTATCAGACTGTTTTGCTTGCAAATATGAACTAGTGTAAACTACAATTTACAATTTGAAGCTACAATCTGGTAGATGGTCAGACACTTCTAGCAAAAGTTTTCTTGCAAGTGTAAATCCGGCCGTAAAGATAAAGAACACAAGCATGCACAATCCTCTCACCTCATAATTACACACAGACACATCCTCACACATACTCTAACCCACAAACTCACCCTTATATACACACTCAACTATAATACTAACTTTTCAAACATCGATCATGGATTTTCTATCTATACATACATAAAATAATAATATTAAGTAATATCTTAGTTACATTTCATTCATATGTATTTTGCCCATTTTAAGTAGGTACGTGATTTGCTATTACTGATGTGGACGATATCCAACATTTCATTGCCTGTTTGAATCACTCATAAATAAATCTACAAAAGACCAAAACACTGAAAAATGAAATGAAGGAATTAGTTCGTGTAATTCCAACGTGCGTTCCAATTCTCCAAAATGCTGGCAACTTTTCGTCGGTGCCCTAGATAAACATTTTGGAAACCTACCATGGATGGTCATGAAGGTTGCGTGGTCACCCCAGTCATGGAACCCGACCGCTAATGCACCAGATTCAGTCAGTCGTACTTTATCATCGGGATAATTCAAGAAGATCTCATTGATCACATTCGCCTCAATGGCGCTATTGATGATGGCCAGGTGGCCTCCCTCAGACAAGCAGGTCATGAATGCCATTTGCCACACCAGGGCCCTTTTGTGCAACTTGTAGCAGCTACCGGTTCTAGGCTGCATTTCATAACCTGTAGATTATACGAAGTTTTCATTAGGTAGCATTGTTGAGCTTGACTGATGCAGCTGAAAGAACTTGTAACAAACATGTGTGATTGTTTTTATGCTATAGGTAGCAAACAAGCGACGGTGGCCGAGCGGTAGCATGTGCGCTTCACAATCTTACGGCACCGGGTTCGATCCTCGGCCCTGCACCAATGACTTATCTAGTAAGTAATGTGCAGTTTTCAATGCCATCGCTCCGTGCGTCGTAGAGCACTTTAAGCCATCGGTTCCGGATGTCATAAGAACATCTATGGCAATTGTTATGGGTAGTCAGACGCCTGATAGAAACCTGACCGTAAGGAGCCAGTAACAGGGATGGTTAGACCAGGTGGTCTAACCATCCCTGTTACTGGCTCCTTACGGGTTGCGAGATCAGATGGCAATCGCTCGTGTAATTCTGG
Source organism: Ennomos quercinarius (assembly GCA_910589525.2). Classification (NCBI taxonomy): domain Eukaryota; kingdom Metazoa; phylum Arthropoda; class Insecta; order Lepidoptera; family Geometridae; genus Ennomos; species Ennomos quercinarius. Next base: position 16,257,913 of record OU342499.1, on the reverse strand, counting down.
TAGCTCGCCGCTACAGGTTAGAATGGGAGCCGACCCCAATAACAAATGGGAAAAAGGCAAAGAGGGTGATGAGGTAGCAAACCAGCATACGGCCCTTCTGATGGGAAGAAGCTACCGTAGCCTATGGACAACTGTAACACTAGACGTCTGGATGTGCCTCTAATGAGATCGTCATCATCATCATCAGCCTGAAGACGTCCACTGCTGAACATAGGCGCCAAAGAGCGCCACTTTGAGTAGCCTCTTGCTTGCCTCCTGCATTCATCGGATTCCCGCGGTTCTGACCAGGTCCAGGTCCATCTAGTGGTACACTAATGAGATGCTTACCCTGTATATGATAAATACTCGTTGAACCCACCTTTCAAATGCAGGAAAGACTGCTGGTTCCTCCAGCTGCTGTGCTCATTCCAGATCTTATAGACAGGAAAGGCGCGTACTCCAAGACTTATATGATTTCCAGGACTCAATAATGTGTGCTTTTTCACGATGGCGGAGATGCAATGGTATAGAAATGCGATGCAATGGTATTAGATTGAACTAGCTGCGCCCAGCGGCTACACCCGCGGATGAAAGTAGTGCTAATCCAGTGAATAAGCAATGGCCATTCCGAATTTCAACCAAATCCGTCCAGCCGTTGCGACGTGGAAAGGGAACACACTTATACACAAGCGTTCGCCATTATAATTATTTGGGTGATAGTTACCAGATCAAAGATTGTTAATTTAGAGTCGTACCAGAGTCAGTAGTTCCGCATTCGGACATGATCAAGTGTGCGAACTTCTTGTAGCAGACGTAGGGGAGGACTTCTCCGCATTTCACGTCTGAGGTACTGCCTTTGTTGTTGGTGGTCATCGCTAGGCAACTCTCTGCGTTGTTGTAGTTGTCGGGCTCGCCTGGGGCCCAGATGATAGGCAGGCGACTGAGTGGCACGCCTGTAAAACAAAACGCACCATTGGTTCTGGTCCAACTGTGAGGTAGGTGCACTTTGATTGTGAATGTGGTTGAAACGGTAGTTTCTCGTTTACGGATCGACTCTCTAAAACAAAAGACGGCTTTATACAGAATACGGCCTTCAGAAAGTTCATATATATATGGGCATCGGACTTGTGTCAATGACTTTAGCATGCATGCTACCGACACAGTGCGTTACGGAATAAAAAATTATAAGATTTTTATTTTATAGGTACCTACGTACCTTCAACAGACGTATAGTCCCCCTTGGAGAAGCTGGCATGGACTCCGGTGAAGATCATCGTTGAAGTTGAACCTGTCTTGCTGAGTACGAACGCTATGACTGCTTGCTTCAACTGCTCCGTCAGAGGTGACGCTAGGACGGCTCCTGTAAGGAACCCAAAGAGCATAATTTATAACCACTGCGCCAAAACCCATAATCCATTGTACATTTCGTTGTTACACAGAATAATAGAATAACAAAAGAATAAGCTAAAAAATTAAAGAAGAATAACCATTGGTGTATGTGGTGCTCTTTGGAGGAGGCGTATGTTCAGCAGTGGACGTCTTCAGGCTTTTGATGGTGAATTTGTATCACATCATATTATTATCATCAGCCGGAAGACGTCCACTGCTGAACCATAATACTTCCCCCATAAAACGCCACCTTTGGGTGCTTATCATAAGGGGAAGGAGGGGGGGGGTAGCTATAATCATCATGCTTGTCAGGCGTGACGGCGATCGCAGAAGATTTAAACGTGCCGAGGAGAAGGCTGCTGCCCATTCCTTCGAAATGTGTACATTTGTTCATAATAAAATTCGCCCCTCCCCGTATCTCCTTAAATTTCGATCCCAGCCAAACAGTATTTAGAACCTTTCTTGTAGATAATTTAATGTAAATTATTTTAGTTTCTAACCATTTTTTGCTATAGTCCACAGTTTTCAAGTTATTTATGAAAAACTGAAAAAAGTGACCGTGCATTCTTTATCTACACTTATCACCTATTGTTTAGCTTCAAAAGTTACGTGGGTACCTTCAGCGTGACATCTTAACCTGGCTTCCCTCCATGTGCTGGGAACCACGTGCATCTTCAACCAGCCGTCCGCCTGCTCGTTGTACTCGTAGTCGAACCTAAACTGCTGTGCTGTAAACAGTGGTAATTAGTAATTATTGCGATAGGTATTATAAATATATGACCTGGGGGTCTAGCAAAGATCCCTTTCTATTAGCGTTAACGCCAAACGATAACTCAGAATGGGAAAGACATTACCTGGGGAAAAGCGATTTCCGCAGGTAGGTAATGTCATTCCCATACATTTGGAGTTATCGTTTGGCGTTAACGCTAATGGAAAGGGATCTTTGCTAGACCCCCTGATCTCACTCACATCCACAGTCACAGTGACCCTTTCAATCGATATCATAAAATATAATATACAGAATGTGTATTTCCTATATTTGGTGGGTTCGGTTCCTGGCTCCGGCAAGTGACTTCAAAAAAATCTTTGAACTCTATTTAATTTCTTTTTTGTTGCTCAATGACAACATGCATAGATCCTGGACCTTTACTAGGATTCCCTGTATCTAGGGTCCCAGGAACTACGAAGACCATGCTCCCACAACACCCAGACACAGAACAAGTAAGTATTTGTAATTTTTTTCTGTGCACAAATACTTGTCCTGTCGCGGGAATCGAATGCCACCACAAGGTTATGAGCCCACCTGCTTAACCACCACACCACGGAGACTGTCAAAAATAAAGAAAAGTTTACTTTGAGTAATATTAGCTTTCTTAAATATTTACTATTCTTCCGCTGTTCGGCTGCCGACCACGTTAAGTATCTTGCCGCATGGTCAACAACCACCGCGCCGCCTGGCATTAGCAAACAGTGTAGTTCCTGGTGTGGTCCCAGTTTACAAATAGACCCCATCCCATGGGTACCGTAAGAGCCGTGTAAGGGTATATCCAGGGAATGGACAGCAGCATTCTCCTCAGTACATTAAAATCTTCTAGTCAATAGCGATCACCAAGCCGCCTGCGCCAAACGTGGTGATTATGGCAAATTCTCCCCATGATAATCGTCTAATGTGTCGTTTCATTCCAAACGGGTTACCATGAATACGTTAAAGATTACTTTTTATACTATGTGGTTTTCAACTTGTACGTGTTAGCGTTGTTAATAATAAACCGATGGAAGAGCAGTTTTTCTATGGAATGCATAGATGGCGCTGAAATAAAAAGGTGGATGAAAGTCAGTGGTCGCGCAGGCGGCACGACCCAAAAAAGAAAAAACAACAACAAGAAGAAGAAGCAAAGTAGTGGAAGTGAAAAAGTGCAAAAAAACTCGATGAAAAATCAATATATTGGAAAACGATGAGCTACCAGTGGAATTGCTGGAGATGTTGATGAATATGTCGATTAGTTGGGAGTATCTAATAAAACTATGTTGAATAAAAAAAAAAAAAAAAAAAAAAATTTTGAAAGCCCTGTCAAGTCGTATTTTTTTCGGCCTATTTTTCGATAGGGTTTTTCAGGTTTTTTTGCTGCTTTTTGGACAATTTCTGTCCACCAACTAGCCGTCTACAACACGGGATTCTCGAGGTACTATTTGTAGAGCTGGCGACAGTCTCTACTTATTTTCCATATTCTTATTTTATCACGGTCTACTGCTAATTTGTTATTTTTGTTTCCATGTCAACGCCGCCTGGAGTCGGCACGACGGGCCTCGACGTCGCTCCTGACGGACGTCAAATCTATACAGACCCTAAGTTTATTTATTTACTTACTTTGTAAACACAGCATCTTTTGGAAAAAATGAGTACCCAAAACAACGTGGTGTCGCTGGAAAACAGGATACAGTGTCCCGACTGTCCCCAGGTACGTTTATTCAAGGGCCAAAAGGGCCTTAAAATTCATCAATCGAAATGCCACAGAGTGATCCAAATTCCTCTATCAGCCCCCGTTTCAGGTTCGTTAGTAGCCAGTAGCAGCCCTACGAGCGCTGCTACTCCTTCCAAACCGTTTTGGGAGGTTTTGAGCTCGTACAAAAGATTTATTCCGGTTCTAAAACGCATCCCGCGTGGTGCTCGCATTTCGGTTGCTCAATCATTATCATCATCCATTAGGAACGTTATATCTAAAAACACGAAACATGCCTGGGAGCATCTCCTAACTTTTCCGTACCATGTACTTTACGTAAAATTAGACCCTACAAACAAATCTTCCCTTACTAAAAGAGTAAAGGAAAACTGCGTAAGGTACAAAGTACTGGAAGAGCAATGTTTGGATCATGAAATTATTGTTCCGCTTAACAGGCGAAACAATATTATAAATTCAAAACAAAATAACGATTCGGCCACCTTTAAAATCGTAGAGAGCAAAATTAGTGACGGCGACATTAAGGGCGCCGCCCGCGTCCTGTTCTCTAGCGACACAATAGCCCCATATTGTTCTGAAACAATTCAATCACTGCAGGACAAACATCCACCTGCAGCAGCAAATCTCCACCTTCCTGAACCACCCCTACCAAATGACGTCACTGTTGAAGTGACCCCACAGGAAGTAGCTGCAGCCGTTACTTCTTTCCAGAGTGGTTCAGCCGGAGGTCTTGATGGCCTTACCCCTCAAATTCTAAAAGATCTTTTATCGGGCATTTCCGGCGAAATTGGCGAGGCCCTCTTGAGAGACTTAACGGCTTTAGTAAACCTGATGCTGTCAGGGCAAGTCAACAGTGACGTCATCGAAATTTTGTATGGCGCAAACTTGTGTGCCCTTATCAAAAAAGACGGTGGTATCAGACCTATTGCGGTAGGCACCACATACCGCCGTCTCGCTGCCAAGGTCGGCTGTAGGAAAAAGGTTGCTTTTTTAAGCAACCTTTTTCAGCCAATACAGCTGGGCTTTGGTTCGCGGGGTGGCTGTGAGGCCGCTGTTCATTCACTTAGAACCTTTCTCAAACTAAATTGTGGTGAAGTGTTGCTAAAGGTGGATGTTAAAAACGCTTTTAATTCTGTCGACAGAGGCGCTCTTTTGACACAAGTCAAGGATAAAATTCCCGAACTATATAAATTCCTTTATCAATGTTATGGCAATCCAACAAAATTAAATTACCAAAATAACGCGATCCTATCCTCAGTCGGATGTCAACAGGGCGACCCTCTAGGTCCGGCCATTTTTAGCCTTGCCATTCATCCAATTATTCAACGTCTTCAGTCCAAACTTAATGTTTGGTACTTGGATGACGGAACCCTAGGAGGCGACGTGAACACTGTTTTTAATGATCTAGGTATCATTATTAACGAATTTCGCGACATTGGTTTGGATTTAAATTTTTCTAAATGCGAACTTTTTGTTTGCGATACTTGTCCTGATAAAGATTTGGTTTTTGAAAAGTTTAATAGTCTTGCTCCGAATATCAAATTAGTAGACAAGCGTTCTCTTCGCCTTTTGGGTTCGCCGATTCTGGATGAGTCTATCTCACCTTTTGTAGAAGAAAAAATTCAAAAGTTCAATAACGCATCAGACAGGTTACTCAAAATTAACGCCCACATGGCTTTTACAATTATTCGTTTTTGTCTATTTGTCCCTAAATTTACTTATATTTTACGATGTTGTCAACTGTGGAAACACAGTGAGCTCCTTATGGGCTTAGACAGCATTGTAAAAAACACTCTGGTTTCGGTCTTGAATGTTGATATGGATGACAGGACGTGGTCGCAAGCCTCTCTACCTGTGCGCTTAGGAGGTTTAGGGATACGCAAAATTTCGAGTGTTGCATTACCGGCATTTTTGTCCTCTGTACATGGTACACATAAATTAATAGAAAAAATTCTTGCTCCATCTTTAGGTACTTTCGAAGTAGCCCATTTGTCTGAGGCCAAGAATGCCTGGGGGTTGGCTAGTCCAAATTCTGATTTCCCGGTGGTACTTTCCTCACAGAGGCTGTGGGACCGACCGCTCTGCGAACTAGCACGGAAAAATCTTTTAGATACGTGTCCTAGCGTCGCTGATCGTGCTCGGCTTCTCGCAGTCTCTGTGTGGGAGTCAGGACTTTGGTTACAGGCCATGCCTTCTTTCACCACTGGTAACCTTTTAGATCCGACTACTTTTCGTTTAGCTATCAGCTTACGTTTGGGCGCAAGATGCTGTGTGGCCCATCGCTGCCAGTGCGGTACCGCAGTTGACCAGCTCGGTCATCACGGTCTCTCGTGTTCAAAAAGCGCTGGTCGAATTTCGCGCCACGCTAGTCTTAATGACATCATTCGCCGGGCTTTTACCACCGCCAATGCTGCAGCCATTCTCGAACCGAATGGTCTCATGCGTGACGATGGTAAAAGACCCGACGGAATGACTCTGGTTCCCTGGAAGATGGGGCGGCCTTTAGTGTGGGACGCTACTTGCGTCGATACTATGGCGCCGTCACACCTTCCCGAGACACACGTTAGGGCCGGCGCCGCGGCTAATTCTGCTGAGCAGCTAAAACGCCGCAAATATAGTAATCTCGGTAGCGGTTACATATTTGAGCCGTTTGGTGTTGAGACCCTGGGTCCGTGGGGACCGGGAGCTCATCGCGTATTCCAAAGTCTATCAGAGCGCCTGGTCGATGCGACGCGTGACCTAAATGCTGGCACTTATTTGGCCCAACGCATCAGCATTGCAATTCAACGTGGCAATGCGGCCAGCATGTTGGGTACGCTACCTACCGGTAGTGGGCTGGTGCACTTGGACTGTCTATAGGCCATCGCGGCTATTATACAGTCCATAAGTGTTCTTTGTAATAGGTAGTGTAGCTAGTTTAGTTTAGTTTAGCTTAGTTTAGCTTAGTTTAGTTTAGTTTAGTTTTTATTATTGTAGTAGTTAGCTTGAGTAATAAAGGCAATTTGCCCGTTAAAAAAAAAATGTTGAATACTAATGTCGTTCGTTATTATACGGAAAAATGAACCACCCCTGCATTATAGTGCACTAATTAGCTCGGAGTTCATACACTAAATAAAAAATTAATGTACTACTTACAAAGACATAGCTGGGATAAGACCCCAACAATAAGTAAACCCCTAATCATTTAAAATGTTTATATTAAAGGCCAAATATCAAACACTAAAACACATCACAATTCACAACACCAAACGTGCCACCGAATACAAATATTTTCGATTTTCCTTTACCTAATGAGTATATACTTTGCCGATAAAGTTATTTAGGGATACGCAAAAATAATTATTTTAATAATCGATTAGAGTAGGTACTTAGAGGATCGAGTTATTCACATGGAGCGATGGTGGCCGAGCCGTAGCATGTGCGCTTCGCAAACTTACGGCACCGGGTTCGATCCTCGGCCCTGCACCAATGACTTATCTAGTAAGTTATGTGCAGTTTGTGATGCCATCGCTCCGTGCCTCGGAGAGCACGTTAAGCCGTCGGTCCCAGTTGTCATAAGAACATCTATGGCAATCGTTACGGGTAGCCAGACGCCTGATAGAATATGACGCGTTTTTTTTTTTTTTTTTTTTGAGGGGGGGAAATGCCCTCGCACTTCCCTGCCACCACGGGGGTGATGGCAGGGGGTATGTGGGACTCGAACCCACTAAAACCCCCCCGTGATCCGTCCGCCGCCGGGATGGGGCGAGATAGGGTCGCGCTAGCATTCACTATCCCGCCCCGACGGTAGGCCCTTTCGGGCCTCTGCGCCAAGAATCTGACGCCTGATCTAACCATCTCTGTTACCGGTTCCTTATGGGTTGCGAGGTCAGATGGCAGTCGCTCGTGTAATTCTGGTAGCTCGCCGCTAGAGGTTAGATTAGGAGCCGACCCCAATAACAAATGGGAAAAGGCAAAGAAAGGAAAGGAAGAAAATCGAGTTATTCACATTCCTGGCCCATTCTGCTGTTATTCGATTCCTCTTATCTCACTCTCTCTTCATCTTATATGCCTCTTTCCTCTGTAAGTGTATTACAGGGAACCGACTCTCAGGGTATGGTTCCTGAAGTTTCTATTCAGTATGCATGAGGTGCATAGATAGACGTAGCTAGGTGCCTGAGAGAATACTAGAGAGCTTGAATACTAATTATTTTAATATACGTAAGTATTAAAAGTTTAAATAGAAATTTAAATTTATGTTGGACAATCCTGCCGGCTGTAGCAAGTATTTCGCAAACTTAACTTTGAGACTTCGAGCATTTGCCAACGAAGCTTTGAGTAGTCACAGAATACCTACATAATGTGAGTGAACTTTTTGCCGTAGTTGGAAGCGTCTGGGGACAGCTTTTAAAGTTGTTTTCGGGTCTTAATTATAAAATAAATACATCGCTGTTATATAATTTAAATTGTTTTTCGTCGTAGTTGCTCGTAAATTGGCTCTTGTGCCACCGCTTTTAGAACCAAAATCCAACAAATTTCAGGCGTGTGCTTTTTACTCTAAATTACAATAAACGTTATAATAATGATATGAGTATCATAATTGCTAGAAATCTTATCAATTATAATTTAAAGTTCTGAGGGACACTGCATCGCAACTGTTATGGTCCAGCCGGCCGTGACCCTAACAGGCGAACGTCTAGCTCGTCGATCACGTCATTCGATTACATAAAGAAAGAGATAATCAACCTTATCTTATCATCATATGCACTCATCAATCATCATACTTTATTAATCTACTATCATATTCATATCCTAACAATGTTGTAAATTGCAAAAATTTGTGTGTATTTTTGTTGAAACGGCAGAGCTAATTTTAATAAAACACGTATTTATAAAGCTACCCACAGATAATTTAGGTTATAACAGGTCAATAACAGATTATGTATGCACTGTTTTTATCCAGATAAATTATGGGTAAAGCCACGGGACGCAGGTCGTTGGTTAATAGTACCAACATTAAAAATCACTTAAACCGTAGAAAAATAGTTTAATATTATATTTAGCGCCTAAATAACCGCAATAATTTACAATTAATGATACACAGGCCTAGATTAATTACAATAAAAAAAAAAAAAAAAAAAAAAAAAAAAAAAAGCCTTTTATTTCTTACATTTCCTTCGGTACAGGTATTTTTTACTATAATATACATTTGTTTGCCCAAAATTATTTATAATTACATTACACATATCTGTTACTTATATGAAATATATTATTTGTTAGTTACATTTTTATTGTTTTGATTTAATTTTGTACATACAACTTAAATTAATATTTATAGCACCTACTTATATAAGTACCAAACTTTTAATTAAATTTATCTATTTACAATAAAGAATAGTAGGTGTGTATAAATTTTTACCATTTTGTGACATTGTGTTTAATTGTATTTAATTTTTTATCCTGATAATTTATTTATTATTATATTTACATTAATCATGTTTAAAATAAAATTATTTAAGTTATGTTAGGTGAATGTTTGGAAATGGTCTATTTTTATATTATAAATTGTTCTATTATTTGAGTAGGCAGGTACCCAATTCTGCTTTATACTATATTATGTTTTCCTGTTGTTATTATAAATGTTAAGTTTTATAAGTGTATATATTTGCTACAGCCCACTGCAACACCCGGACTAACTTTCATGAAGCCTGATAAATTTATTTAGGTCATTGTATACATGGTGCATGGGTGGAATCGTGGGTGCAGCTAGTTATGTTTATAATTTACGTTCCTTTTGTTTTATTGTTTTTGCTTGGTTAGGTACTTCTGCCTATGACCTGTGTCTTTTGAATTAATTCATAGTTTTGCAAGAACCCCTTTACAGGTGAAGGCCTCCTCCAAAGACTGCCATTTCTCTCTATCTTTAGCTACTTGTTGCCAGTGGGGGCCTGCTGTCTTTTTTATTTCATCATCCCAGCGTGTGTATGGTCTTCCAATGCATCTTTTCCCTTGTGGGCCCTTCCATGTCATCACCCTTAAGGTCCATCTATGGTCTTGTAATCGTGCAACATGGCCAGCCCATTTCCATTTTAACTTTTGAGCATAATAAAGTGCGTTTGTTGCTTTGGTTATGTTCCTTATTTTTGTATGTCTTATTTTTTGCATTTTCCTTATACTCAGCATGCTGCGTTCCATTCCTTTCTGGCAAGTTATGATTTTATTTTTTATTTTTTTAGTGAATTTCCATGTCTGACTTGCATATGTCAAACATGGTAAAAGGCATGTGTCCATCACTTTTGTTTTCATATGTACTGGCATATTGCTTTTAAAAATCTCCTTTAAGCTCCAGTATTTGTTCCAAGTAAGTTGTGTTCTCCTCTCTATTTCGAGCTCATGTTGGTTTTTATTGAATCCAATCTGCTTTCCTAAGTATGTATATTGCTCGGTATAATGTAATGGTTGGTTTCCGATTGATATTACTGTTTTAGTGCTGTTTGTCATAGTTTTAGTTTTTGTTAAGTTCATTTCTAAGCCCACTTCTCTGCTAACTATGTGCAAAGTTCCAATCATTTTTTGCAGCTGGGAGCTTGTTTCTGCTAGTAGGACCAAATCGTCTGCAAATCTCAAGTGGGTCAGGTAAACTCCTTGTATATTTAATCCATATGTTTTCCAGTCTAGTTTGTTAATAATTGCTTCTAATATACCAATAAATATTCTAGGTGATAATGGGTCCCCCTGTCTTACACCTCTTTTAATAGGAAAACTTGGGCCAAGTGTTTCTAGTTTAATTCTGCCTGTGTTGTTTTTATAGATACTTTTAATTACTTGTATATATTCATCTTCTACACCTTGAGCTTCCAGAGTTGCCCATATACATGCATGTGATACTGTGTCGAAAGCTTTCTGGTAATCAATAAAGGCGATATACAGGGGCCTTAGTTGTTCTTGGTATTTTTCTATTATAATTTCTAAGGTGTGTATATGGTCTATTGTTGAAAAACCTTTTCTGAAACCTGCTTGTTCGATAGGTTGTTTTGCATCAAGTGTCGTGCTGATTCTCTGGTGTATGATAGATGAAAAGAGTTTGTATAGACATGGTAGCAAGCTGATTGGTCTGTAATTATTAATGTTGTTTGGGTCGCCTTTTTTGTACAGTAGAATAATATTGGAGTCCGACCATTGTAAAGGAATGATGGCGGTTTTTAATATCTGGTTGAACAAATGCGCCATTGGTAAGGCTAGAATATTATTGGCAGTTTTTATGGCTTCATTTGTGATGCTATCAGAGCCAGGGCTTTTATCGATTTTTAGTTTCTTAACTGCATCAATAATTTCTTTCTCGTCAATTACTTTTATGTCGCTTTGGGAGCTTACACATGTGACTTCCTTGTTGATATTATAACTGGTATGTGGTTTCTCACTATACAGATTTTTATAGAATTCTGTTGCCATATTAATAATTTCTTTGCGACTGTATAATGTTTTTCCAGATTTTTCTAAGCCTTCTATCCATGTTTTGTTTGTTCTCAGTTCTCTACAAGCCTTTCTCATGCTACCAGTTTGTTTAAGGTGTTTTTCAATAGTATTCATCCTGTGGCTATTGTAGTCATTTTTTATGTATTTGCTTATTAGTTTGTACAGAGCAGATAGTTCATTTTTCATAGACCTAGTTTTATATTTTGTTTTTTGTATTTGTTGTCTTCTTTTCATAAGTTTTCTTGTATGTTCATGGATAATGTTGTTTTTAGGAGAATCTTTTACTTTTAAAGCTTGTTGTGCACTTTGGTAGATAGCATTTACTAGTTTGTCATAATAAAACTGCACTGATGCATTTTCTTGGCTGTTGAGCAAATCAGGTAGGTACGATGTTAGGCATTCCTTATATTTGAGCACTTATTCTTCTGTTTTTAATGAGCTGGTATGTTTATTTGTGTATCTGGCTCGGCTTCCTTTGGGGGTTTTAAGATTGATTATGGCTCTTACTGGTCTGTGATCAGATGGATAGCTTATATTGAGCGTATTGATATTCTGAAACATTTTTGGGCAATTTGACAGTATGAAATCTATTTCATTTTTGTATTGACCGTTTGGTGATTGCCAGGTCCACCTACAGCTTGACTTTTTTTTGAAAAAAGTGTTAATGATTGCTAGTTTGTTTTCAAGAGCAAAATCAATCAAACGTTGCCCTCTTTCATTCCTCACACCATACCCATGTTTCTTCATTATCAAATATTCATCTGGTTTTGGATACCCTACTTTTGCATTAAAATCACCCATTATTATGATCTTTTTGTGTGCTGCTTCTATGGCCTTGTTGACTGTCCTGTAAAAGTGATTCATTTCTTCCTCTTTTGCCACTTCTGTAGGAGCATACACTTGTATAATGGTTACTTTACATCCTCGTATATTTAAGTTAAGAGTTGCAACTCGTTCCGTTATGCCGATGAAGCTTTCTATGCTTTGCTTGTGGGATTTGTTTATTATAAACCCAACCCCATATTTACCCGGTGTATGTCCTATATAGCAGAGTATATAGTCCTCATATTCTTCTATTTTGTTGCCCATGCGTCTCACTTCGGATATACCCATAATATCATAATTAATTCTTTTAAGTTCCTCGCTTAGTTCTATTTGGCGTTCATATGATGAGAGTGTTCTGACATTATAAGTAGCTATGTGTAGCAGTTTGTTTGTTCTAGAGCTTTTTGGTCCAGACGGCTGAGTGTTATTGTGAGATTAATTACAATATTACCAACAAATAACAAATAATTCTATTTAGCTAGGTTTCTTACAAGTAAAAATAAATAATATATCTAAACAGCTACAAAAATCTATACAAACAATAAACTGCAAAGTAGGTTACTCTAATAATTAAGTATTGCTTGCATTTTAACAAATAAGTAGATAAGGTACTAGTAAAAAAATACGATTAGGCTAGGTATCTACATTTAAGCAGGTACACTTCTTCTCAAACCATAAGCTTCCACATTCAGAACTTGAGGACTGAGGTTAGTGAGGATCCAGTTTCCATGTGGATACGCCCTGCTGCTAAACACTACCTCACCTTCACCACAGAATAACTCCAGCGAACTGGCATCTAGGAACAGCCTCCAAGCATGGGAGCCAATAGGAGACCACTCCACCTGCCTGACATCTCCGTCTCTGTCGACTACAACTTTGCCAACATCCGGATCCCATCTTAAGAAGACTTTATCACCACCATTTTGACCCTCAATCAGTATTTCTATTTTCTTAGTTAAGTCTGCGCTTACGATTATCTCACCAGCCTGCCCGAACTTCACGGCTTCGTTGGATTGAAGGCTTCCATTGTGAACCACTTTTTGTCTCAAAGAAAGCATTCCTTCCACGGGCTTCATGAGTACTCTATCTCCAACTATTTCCAGATCTCTTACGATGGTCATCATTCCAGCCCACCCATCAACAGCTTCAGGGTGAACCTTTTCCCAGGAGTTGAACCATGCGACGAGTGACCTTTTGCCATCTTTTTCTATCGTTTGGCTAGCATAGAAATCATGACCATAATCGATTTCTTGGAAACTGGTTTCAGGGACAAACTCAAAGTTTTCGTAATTAAAACTACCAATAATGAATCCCGTCTGGTAAAGATTTTTATACCTGTCTCCTTGCGGCTCCATTCCCTGTGGTGACCAAAGTAGTACGAACTTTCCGTTGAGCTCAAAGAAGTCCGGGCATTCCCACATGTATCCTAAATCTCCGGTGATTCCAGTCTCGCCCAATATACTCAAAAACTCCCAACTAATCATGTCCAATGAACGGTAAAGCAGCACCCTTCCCCTTTTTGTATCATCAGTTTTGCTGCCTAGGACAACATACCAATGTTCGCCGTGCTTCCAGACCTTGGGATCACGGAAATCTGGAGATCCATTAGGAGCAGCAGGCAGGACGGGGTTCCCCTCATATTTGTGGAACTCAACTCCATCGTCACTAAAGGCCAGGTATTGAGTCTCATTGTAGTAGGGTTCCTTGTTAGTTATTTCATGTCCAGTGTACATGAGAATCAGGGTATCGCCATCGACGACTCCACTGCCAGAGAAGCACTGCTCTTCATCTGGAAGCAAGGCAGTGGGGAGGGTGTGCCAGTCGACTAAGTTAGGACTGGAAGAATGTCCCCAGTGCATAGGGCCCCAGACACTGTCATATGGATAGAACTGGTAGAATAGGTGATACTCGCCTTTGTAGTAGGAGAATCCATTGGGATCGTTCATCCATCCTATGGGCGGAGCCACATGGTAGTGTGGTCTGTACCGGGGGTTGATGTCTGGCCTTTTTTCTGCAATGTACGCTTCTAATTCCTCCTTGGCCACGCTCGCCGGGCGGAAGGAATGGGGATACACGACCGCGAACATGCAATACAAGATGAACACATATCTTTGCAATACCATAATGGATTGAGTAATAGTTTGCTTGGGTCCAAGAACTGGCGTTTATATATACTTCATTTCAAGAGGTGCTGATAAGAGTTATCTCTTAAGTGTTTTGTTTGGCTTAAGAAAACGTAGCTTGAGTTTGAACTGTTATCTAATTTGGATATGGAGATACAATTTCGATAGTTTTGTATTTTATTGTAATAAACAAAATATAAATATATATATTTGGCTAAACATCGGCCTAAGTTTGTTGGTTTCATTCACAGAATTCTCTCTATTGATACATGATTTCTAAGTCGATGTTTCCAGAAAAGTCTAGACTCTACAGTTTTTTATTTGCTTTTCTGTAATTTTTCCTTTACATTAAAAATTAATCTGATGATGGCACCTACAATAGTATGTCGTCATCATAATCATGGATACAGTTTGAATCCTGGAGAAGGACATAGGTAGTAGAAAGATAAATTGGTAAAGATAATGGCGTTAAACTGTAACGCACACGTGCGCGCGACGCCGCGCGCCGTGGGGTGGGCAGCAGCATAAAAAACTAAAAAGTATCGATAGCTTAAAGATTCGATAAATAACATTGACCCATCTCTACTGTAGTGTTTTGCTTTTTAATTCCACTCCCTAATTAACAGTTTAAGCAAAACAAAACAAAAAAGTCAGGCCATGCGCTAAGGTCTTTCAACAAAGAAGATAATAAGTTTCTGCGATGCGTTATAAAATGAGGGATCTATTAATTCGGCTGAGCAGTTAAAACGGAGCAAATATAAGTAAACTCGGTAGCGGTTACATATTTTTGTGGCGTTTGGTGTTAAGACCCGACGGCTTAACGTGCCCTCCGAAGCACGGTAGCACTCTGTTTTAAATACGACCACTTTTTGCTGTAGCGGTCACCCATCAATGTAGTGACCGCAGCGAACGTTGCTTAACTTTACTGATCGGTTAGAAACGGCTATTCGTGCTTCGCTATGAACGCTACGCTAGTAGTTAGTTAAAAGAACGAAAGCACATTGCTCGTAAAAATACTAGGGATCTATAGGTATATTTCGCAAGCGGTACATCGGACAAAAAATTGATGTAGCGAACCTTCGTTCATTTTAAAAGATCTAAATCAGATACCTACCCTATAGGAAGAGTATAGGTACCGGCGAAAATTTTATTCCCTTTGTCATGGGTTGAAAAATTCAAACTTATGCAGTCTTACTCATAAACTCCTCTTATCTTTTAGTCAATTTCTTAGCAACAGATTAACAAAATTCTTACCTATAAACGCGATTTAGCGCTAAGAGGTTGCTAAGTAACTCATAAATAGCTGTCAAAATTAACCACCATCGGGACCTAGTTTAAGCCTGCTAAGAGTCAAGATGGCGCGTTTAAAACATCTGTTTGACGGCGTACATTGTTGTCAAAATCAAAAAGGTGTGCTTTGAGGTTTTTTTTTTCTTATATTTTGGCTCCACACATAGTGTATTTAGCCAGTGTCAAGTATTGTAATTAATCATCGAGTTATGGAATATTTCACGTGTAAAGTCAAGTCTTCAAGTCTTAGTCACAGCACAGTCCAGTCTAAGTCAGGTAATCATAGTCCAGTCTAAGTCATACCCTAGTAAAGTGGTGGCGACTTTACTAGAAGCTTATATGGAATTTTGGCAGCAACACGAAAAACCACGTTTCACTACATTATATCACTTACTCTCACACTCATGCTCGTAATTCAGCACTTAATGCGTAAAACACCACCAATTTTAACCATTAACACTGGAAAAAGCACAAGTTTAGAAAAATAATACAATGAAACGACGTGAACTTTTTCGAGTTCCCGCCAAAAACCAGCTTTGAGGTTATTGTTACTAAGTCTGTACTTTTTTTTTGAAAAAAAAAAAAGAAACTCGTGTGACAATTGTTTCCATTTTTAAGCAGGTTAACTGTCAATTTCGTCCTAATCATGACATTCGCGACCTTGTCACAGATGCAAAATCGAATTTTGAGAACAAATATTCGTTCTATTTCGTATTTTTGTCGATTATTTTGGTTGTTCTCTGTGGGGGCAGTCGTTTATACGTCTCTTATCTAAGCAAAAGCTAAGTAGCGTTTATAGGTAAGGAAATGATAAACATGGTTTAGGAGTTTATGAACTGATTAGTTGAGAGGTGGCTAAGTACTACATAGCAAGGTTTTTATAAGTAAATAGTTAAATTGTCTAACCAACGACATCTAATCCAATCATCCAAAGAACATACTACGTATGTACCTTTAGTTACAAGACATCAAAGTTTCGGTTCCTATCGGCCTAGTATCGGCCTAGCAATTCTAGAATGCGCACCGGGAAAAACTTGTCGTCGCTGTTAGAGTGAGACACACTTAGGCGCTACCATAGTCTTCTCACGGACTCTCACGAGAAAAAGTGTCGAGAAAATTTTGTCGCGATGGTCATGCTAGCGGCGGGGTAATTACGTAAAATTTGCAACAGCAATGCAACAGCAGTAGCAAAGCAACAGCAGTAGCGAAGCATACATGCTCGACACCACTAATGATGTATGACAGCAATCATCGCGCAATTTACGCCTGTTGCAAACCTGTTGCGAGTTAGGTAATACGCCCGCCGGGCAGAGGTTCAAAATATCCCGTAAAAACGTGACCATTGTTGCAGAGTTGTAAGGGCTGATAATCTTAATATGACGGCTAGTGTCTTGGGTACTTTTGGCCCAGGTTGGTACGCGAGGGATCTTTAGTTTAAAATTTTAAAATTTTTAATTTGTGTTTTTAATTTTAATTTTAATTTTGACGTAATTATGCTATGATCGGACTTGTGACTGCGCTTGACATTGTTAATTGTTTTAACTGTTTTATAAGTACCTACCAACTTTAGTTTTTACAAAAACAGAATAAAATAAATATTTAATATGACGTGGAGACTTAAGTACTGGGTGGCGCAAAAGTACTGGCACTAAAGAAAATACTTTTATTTTTTTTATATGACATTTTCTGTCATTCTGTTGTTGAAAATTGTGTAGTGAACAAATGTAAAAGAGTTTTGGCGGGAACGTGAAAAAGTTCACGTCGTTGCATTATATTATTTCACAAAACTTATGCTTTTTCTAGTGTTAATGTTTAAAATTAGTGTCATTTTACGCATTAAGTGCTGAATTATGAGTATAAGTGTGGGCAAGTGATATAATGTAGTGAAACGTGGTTTTTCGTGTTGCTTCCAAAATTCCATAGAAGCCTCTAGTAAATTTGCCACTACTTTACTAGGGCATGACTTAGACTGGATTATGACTACCTGAATTAGACTGGACTATGACTACCCTGACTGACTGTGACTAAGACTTGACTTTACATGAAATATTTCATAATACGACGAAAAACTACAATACTTGACACTGGCTAAATACACTATGTGTGGAGCCAAACTATAAGAAAAAAAAAAAAAAAAACAAATGTAAAATACACTGAAAATAAACATGGACCGTTTTACTCCCCAAGAACGTGGAATAATTGTGTCAATGTTCTTACGGAATAATTCATCAGTGATAAGAACACAACGTGAATTTCGTCGACGATTTCCCCACCGTCCGGCACCGATTGGTCGCACAATTCGACGCTTTGCCACACGCCTTGAAGCAACTGGCTCAACATTGGATAGACCTAAGTCTGGGAGACCAAGAACAGGCCGTTCAGCTGAAAATATCGATGCTGTGCGCGAAGATGTGGAAGAGTGTCCAGAAACATCAACGAGGCGACGTGCCACGCAATTGGGCATTTCCAGACGGACCCTGCAGCGTATTTTGGTGAAAGACTTAAAGATGTTCCCGTATAAAACTCAAATGACTCATCAACTGCTGCCTGCTGACCACCGAGCTCGTCTAGATTACTGCCAGCGCGTCATAAACCTCAACCTTGAAGAGGATGATTTTCCTTCAAAATTGGTTATGAGTGACGAAGCGCATTTCCATCTCTCAGGGCATGTCAATAAGCAGAATACTCGGTTCTGGGGCACTGATAATCCGCGCATTATTCAAGAAACACCTCTACACCCACTAAAAGTTACTGTATGGTGTGGCATCTGTGTTGACAGAGTGATCGGACCCTATTTTTTCGAAGACGCTGGAGGCAATGCGATAACTGTCACTGGAGAACGCTACAGAACCATGTTACGTGAGTTTTTGATACCCAGTTTGGACGAATTGGGGCTGGAGCACATCTGGTTTCAACAAGACGGCGCTACGGCACACACAGCGCGCGACACTATGGACTTAGTGAGGGACGCTTTTCCAAGCCGAGTTATCTCTCGTTTTGGCGATTTGCCTTGGCCTGCAAGATCACCCGATCTGACCAGTCCAGACTTCTTTCTTTGGGGTTTTTTGAAATCTCGGGTGTATGTGAACAAGCCACAGACTCTCGCAGCTCTAAAAGAAAACATTCGTCAAGAAATAACGAACATATCGCAGGAAGTGTTACGGCAAGTTATGCAAAATGTCATAAATAGGGCTCAAATGTGTATCAACTCTGGAGGTCACCATTTAAAAGACATCATCTTTAAATCCTAATGGTACGAAATTTAATGGCACAAATATACATTTAAAAAAACCTAAATCTAGTTTTCTAATTTAGAAAAAATGTTATAGCTGAACCAAATAGGGTCTTTACTTTTGCGCCACCCAGTATATACGGTTTATATACGGCTTATATTACTTTTGCTTGCCTACATACGGCAAAAAAGGCGCTCATGAGTAACAGTATTTTCTGTATGTATGGGCACTATAATTTACAACAAACCCAAATCTATTAGAGAGCTAAACGTTAACATATTTAAAATTAAGCTTAAAACTATTCAAGCAGAAAAATGGTCTTACAATGTAAACGATTTTCTTAATGATAAACAATTGAAAAAGTCCTTGTTCGTTGGTTTTTGTATTGTTATTTACTGCTATTATGACGTGCGTTAATTGAATTATGTTTATATTATACATTATTTATTAAATTTTATTATGTGTTATTTATTTGTACGTTTTGATACTTGTTTGCATGTGACCATGAATATTTAATTAGCGACAATTTTAAAATTTGGGATCTCATTTGGGTTTGTAGTACCTACGCCTATTAGGCAAAACATGTAGAACGTTTTTGTTTTGTAAGATCTGCATGCATTATGTTTGTAACGAATCACCATGTTTAATACAAATAAAGAATCTTTATCTTTAGACTTCCACATTGAAATCAATCTGTGATAAGTTATCTCAGTCACTCACGACAGCAAGTGGCCCACACGGTAGTCGATGATTTATAGTAACGAACGGCAAATAATACATCGTTCAGCGATAGGCCGCGCGTCTTCCAAGCAAACGCAACGGCCCTACATTAACGATTTGCAGAATTTGTTAAATTCGCACTCGCTCTTATAACCGTGAAGAAAACATCATGAGGAAATTCCCTATGCCCATCTAGACACGTAACGCAACGCGTTACGATATCTCCATAGAATGGTTTTGGGTTTTAAAATGCTATCTGTATGACGTTGTCAAATTTGACAAATGCAACTAGGCTCGTTATACGCACGTCGAAACATAGAAAACACTGGCCACAAACAACCTAACGCGTGGCATACAAAACAATTTAAAAAAACCATGTCGTAGCCCGCGTTCATGTTTAGAACATGTTATGACGTCACGCGTTATTGGCAAGGAATCTCATGTGGCATAGCGAATAAGGCCCCCACCAGGCCCGGGTCAGCTTTAGTACCGATGTCTCCACGAAACGCTCGTGTCACACGCATTCCGGCATTTTCTTTGCATCAAGTGACTTCTATAATGTCAAAAGTCAATTGTGTTGTTGTCATGGAAATTATGTACATAACACAACCTAATTAATCGGTATAATTCGTAGTTTTTCTGGCTTTTTGTGTATAATTTCAAATTAATATATCATTATCATCATCTTCTTTGCCTTTTTCCCATTTCGCATTTGTTATTGGGGTCGGCTCCCAAGCTCCCAGTCTAATCTGTAGCGGCAAGCTATCAGAATTACACGAGCGACTACAGGATCGGACCGTGAGTTTGCCTAATTCTCAGCTGTTCTTGTTTTTCGTTAATCCTGATAGCTTCAGGTTTCGCACATTTATAAGTAAATCTAGATAAGACCCGTTAAATTTCAGTGGGGGCTGGGGGCCCTTTATCTCCACGGCGCGCTGGGCTGAAGCTCAAATTGCCCTTATACAAGATCTGGCCCTGAGCGACTGCCATCTGATCTCACAACCCATAAGGAACCAGTAACAAGGATGGTTAGGCCTGGTATCAGATTCTATCAGGCGTCTGACTACCCGTAACGATTGCCATAGATGGTCTTATGACAACTGGGACCGACGGCTCTCGGAGGCACGGATGGCATCGAAAACTGCACATAACTTACTAGATAAATCATCGGTGCAAGGCCGAGGATCGAACCTGGTGCCGTAAGATTGCGAAGCGCACATGTTACTGCTCTGCTACCATCGCTCTAACTTCAAATTATATACCAATTATCTTAATCAGTTGAGCATGGGCAGTAACTATGGTTATTGATCAACACTATGGCGACGCGAAAATGTCATGTTGAAGCTTGCAACTAATAAAACTCTTCGCCTGTTAAGTATCCCAAGGGACGATAAATTACGAGAATCATGGTTGTCTTTTCTGATTCCTACAAATACTGAGCTCAGTGGCCTGTCTTAGTGAACAAACGTGTTCGCCAAAATCACTTTGATATACCCCCAATTTGATGGGATGGGTAACCGTCTTCTGCATGGATATCCTTGTTCACTGCAAATTAAGTGTTGCACGGGATTCCCTTGAGCTTATCTGGTGAGTAAACTCAATTTGAATAGCAAAAATAAATAATTAAAATAAAAATGGTTTCAACCCAAAAAATGGCCTAAAAATGGCAGTAAAAATACAAAGCTTAGGCTAAGAAATAAAAATAAATAAAAGCTATTTCAGTCTCATTTGTTTTATTTAATCCTTATTAGCGGGTGCTTCATCTTCCTGTAGTATTAAAATGTAATAGGTTAAAATAATAATAATAACTTCCTATGTAACTTCCATGTCGATATTTTTTTGGCGTGGCGCGTCACTATGGTATCGATATCGATATTTGAATATGGAGCTAGGTACATCACTATGGCGACACCAGCGTTTCGTGGAGACACGGGAACTAATTGTCGATCATATAGAGCTGTCCTATCTGTCTTTGACTAGTATAGTAGATATCTGTGGCCCCCACGTTCAAGAATCACAAAATTAGAGCACATGTGTTATCCACCAACCCGCACTTGGCCAACTCGTGGATTTATTGCCTACACTATCTACATGCTAGCCTGGAAGCTACACAGGCGCGGCTGAAACGGATCACGTGGGTGCAAGGAACAATTATTGCTATGTGAAGTGTATTTCCGTGGCGTTATGTGCTAATAAACTGTTATCCATAAACTGTTATCCATGTGAGAGACGGCCCATGTCCCAGTACTTGGAATGTACCTATCTGAGATGACAAATTACTCTTAGCAAAATCACTGTTAAGAAAATTGCCTTAACAAATGTATCAAGTACCTACCTACACACACATCACACACACATCATCAATCAGAACACACCCACGACTGAACATAGGCCTCCCCCATAAAACGCCACTTTGGACGCTTATCATAGGAAGCATTCGCCATAATCACCACTCTTGGCAGGCGGTTTGGTGATCGCAGAAGATTTAAATATACCAAGGAGAATGCTGCTGTCTATGGCTATTACGGCTCTACGGGAAGAGATGGGGTGGTTCTATTGAATCGATATTCATTAGGACGACGACTTTCAAGCTCCTTCTTGCACCAGTTTCCAGCCAAATACAAGAAAATACTTCTGGATCCTGCATTTTGACCAATAGGAACAGTGTTCCGGGGGTACAGGGAGCCGCGATCGAAAATAGTTATTTGATATCACAGATATTTATCTGTGTCTGATATGCAAGGCTGCAAAGTTGGTTTTTGGCGCGAGTGTCTGAATTGAAACTTGAGCAAGCGAAGGTTTCAAAGGTACGAGACGCAGAATAACTTTGCTGCCGAGTGCAACACACAACTTTACATCTCACTACAGCGAGGAAAATGCAAGAAAAACGAACTTAAAAAGCTAAGAAAAGATTAGTTTTTAGCTTATATATTTAGTTATGGGTGGCGGTAACGCTTAACATCAGGTAAACGACTAGCTCGTCACGTGATTCATGGAAAATTAAAGGTAAAGTGTTTTTCATCCATTTTCCATGCAGTCGCCGTGCTGGATAGCGTATTGGTTATACAAATACAAATATCTTTATTGCAGTTACATACTCTTTGGTGCTGGACAGTGCGATTATTCTAAAAATGAGGTTGGTGAACGAGAAAAAGATGGTATCTTTTAGGAGGTAGTCTGTGGTATTAATGAGTTTTCAGTGGACTGGCAATATCAAGAAGGTTAAGTTCGGGAGATCTGTGATTAAATCCTCAATTCTTGACAAGAAAATTATTGAATAGAAACACTTTCCACGCTAGCGATCAAAATGCGTTTTTGCGCCCAGATTTTGAATGACAAAAAGAATATTTCCGAGCTAGTGAGGTGAAAATGTTATTTTGTAAGGTACCTGTAAATATGTGCCTGTTTATTTTTATTCTAGTTGCCTGAATTAAATGAATTTATTTATTAAGGATTTAATGGAAGTATGGAACCTCCGGACCTTCACAAGAACTGTATCGGATCGGGAGATAAGAACGAGTACCAACATCCACTGAAGGAATAGAAGGCAGCCATAATATTTTTTCAACGGTCAAAGTTTCTTTTTGTAACTAGCTAATTTTTCTTTTTTTATCAACGATAGGCTAATATTTGTCCACGGTCTCACCTGATGGTAAGTGACGACGCAGTCGACGATGGAACATGGCTGGCCTAGAAGATACCGGTTCACTAAGTTAAGGTTATTAACGTGACGTGTAAATGTGAGTTTATAACGTCACTTAAACATGTCGTTTAAAGGTCCTCTAAAACTGAATTTAATAAAAAAGTTGCGCTTTATGTGGGAGGCCTAGGATCACCAGTGGACGTATTCAGGCTGATGATGGTGATGATGATGATGATGATGATGATGACACTATCTACTAAAAAAACGTTTAGACTGTATTGTATAGGTGGTGTATATAGGTACTGATCACGCTGACCTAGGCTATTACGGTGGGTCTTTTGATGCGTGGTTAAGGTTACTCGGCTACAGAGCCTCGACCATAGACGCAAAGTTGCCAGTTTATCGGTCTTTTATCGAGTGCATTTTGGAGAGTGCGCACTGGAGTTGCATAACCTGATTCCGCCATCACCTTTCCACCATCGGACAAGCAGATGTACGAAACAACGCCATCGTTACATGGTTAACATCCCGCATGTGCGAACAAAGCGATTTGCTTCCACATTTATCATGTGAACAGCCAAAGAGTGGAACGCTTTGCCGGCGTCTGTATTTCCCCAGAACTACAATCTTGGAGTCTTCAAATCGAGAGAGAACAGGTATCTTCTAGGCAAGCGCGTTACATCCTAGACCACATCGACACTTAACATCAGGTGAGATAGTGTTCAAGCGCAAGCCTATAGAACATTAAAAAAAAAGTAACCAATGGTTAAAAACTAACAAATTCTAACCAATGGGCAAAATTTGTTAGAGATTTTAAGCATTGGTTGGCTACGGATCAAACAACCCTCCCTTAGATATTCTGTTCTATATAGTTAAGTATTATCCAAGTTATATTAATATAGGTAGTAAGTAGGTAGTCGTCAGCTTGTGGCCAAGGTTTTTCCAAGATAAGAGATTCTTGCAAGCGGGAATTTTATTATAGATACAGTGGGTTTATTTATTGCATTACATTATGTAGTTACCTATTTATACCAGGAATGACTCGACCGTTAACTAAAACAGATGACGCATAATAATTAATGTAATCATAAGTAAGTACATAAGTAGTACAATATTTAAAAATATGTTTGTTTTGTGGAGTATTTATTTTATGTTTGTGTAAGTAGATAGCATGAATGTAAATATCACTAGCTGACTTAATTAAATTTACGCTATGTATGTAAAACTCTCCTTATCTCTCTCCGCCATCTCACTCTATTTTTACCATCTCTTCCTTCTGGGGACAAGAAGAGAATATCTTCTTCCTATTCCCTTTTTACATAACATAACATTTGTTATTCAACCCTCCGGTCGTCCATGCGGCGGTGGTTCGCTGCGGATATACCGATTATGATGAACCAAACGTAAGAGTCTGCTCAGACTTCAAAGAATAGGTGCATAACACTAAATGGCATATAAATCAATTACCTACGTACTTTGTTTTTGTACTATTTGGTACAACAGCGTATTCCTTGTATTTTTAGACAATTAAGTACGTTTTTAGGATTCGCAGACAATCGTTTATTGTTATCATGTGACGTCAGAAGCTAACCTACGGGTCATCGCTTACATTTAAGTATTATACTACGGAATCATTAACACCAACTCAGTCTGGATCAGAAAACCACCCATCATGCACACGCGCATCGCCGTACTATTCCTGTTAGTGGCGCCATCCTTACAGAATCAGTGGACGATATCAGGGAAGTCCATTGATTCTCTGATCAACAACTCTGCACACAACGTGAGCGGGTTCTTTCAAGATCAAAAGAAAAAAGTTGAAGGTCTATTCAGTAACTTCGGAAATGCGGTAAAAATGACGGACACCGTCAGTGAATATTTGGGCAACCAGCAAAGAAAGATTGGGGACGAAGTCAACCGCTTCGTCAAAACCGTGGAAGAAAAGGGCCGGAAAATAACAGATTCGTTGTCTTTTGTTCCTGATAACGAAAACATAGAAGATGAAGAACGGCTGGAAAACCCCGATGTGGTACTGACAGTGCCAGCCAGAATACAACGGAACGGATATCCTTGTGAAACTCATACCATTACATCGAAAGGATACATCTTGAACATTCATCGGATCCCAAGTTCTAAGGGAGGCAGCATAACTTCATATAAGACAGTGATTCTCCAACATGGTCTTTTCGGTAGCTCTGCAGATTGGATCCTCAATGGACCTGGTAAAGGATTGGCATACGTCCTCGCCGATGCCGGCCACGACGTTTGGATGACCAATATCCGAGGGAACAGGTATTCAAGAGAACATACCATATTAAAAACTGATACAAAATCGTACTGGAACTTTTCTTGGCATGACGTAGCTCTCCACGATATTCCGGCTATTATTGATTATATTAAGAAGGCAAAAAGAGGTAAAGCAAAGTTAGCCTACATCGGACATTCAATGGGCACCACTATGCTTTTCGCCATGTTGTCGCTTCGACCTGAATACAATGAACAGTTGACAGCTGGTGTTGCTCTCGCTCCTGTAGCTTTCATGTCAGATGTGAAATCTGCAGCTAAACCCTTGGCTCCTATCGCCAGCAACGTCGCTTACATGTTCATGGTTTACGGATCCCATGAGTTTCTCCCCAAAGACTCTACCTTAGGGAGTATTACCAAATCCTGCAAAGATGATAATTCTGATTCTGAAATTTGCAAGAACGCCATCTTCTCCATTTGTGGCTACAACGAAGCGCAATACAATAAGACTCTCCTCCCAGTGTTCTTGGCCCATTCAGGAACAGGCACTTCATGGAAGACAGTGGTACACTTCTCTCAAGAGATCGAAGCGGGGGGCATGTTCCAGAAGTTCGACTACGGGTCATACCACAACAAAAGGTTATATGGATCAGACACACCACCTGAATACGATTTAAGTGCTATTACGTTGCCTATAAAGTTATTTTGGGCGCAAAACGATTTGCTATCCAGCGCGAAGGACGTGCGGAAGCTAAATGACAGATTGCCTAACGCTGAGGCGTTTATGGCACCAGACCCTAACTATAATCACTTGGACTACCTTTGGGCAAAGGATGCGCCAACGCTGCTAAATAACAAATTGGTGGAGACTTTAGAGAAAGCGTTTATTAAGGAAAACGAAAATATATTCAATTTCAGATTAAATTTGGTTAATAAGTAGAGTTGTTTTGTTTTCAATTTCCGGGAGCAGATTACCTTGATAGCGTATAAAATGGGCTTCATAATGACAATAGAAGCTGTTGTATTCGCCCTATTCCAAGTTACAACAGGAACAACTGTTCATCTTTAGTTTTGAGATATCAACTTATGTTTATGCATAATATTGTTAGGCAGTGTAATGGTAATTGATAGGTAGGTAGATAAAATGCAATAATATTAAAAGAAGGTAGGTACATAGGTACCTATACCTAATTATGAACTTAAAGGTACCCAACTTACCTAACTTACCCCCTTACTTTTTGGTTTTAGGTAGGTAGGTAATTTTGGTGATGATAACACTTATCCATTTGTACCTACCCATACTTACTATGGTTTACTTGATCTAACTAAATTGCTTTATCACCGATATACTTGGGTACAAAGACTTCATAATAATATCCACCCAAAGAGGTAGTAGTACATATATATACCTCTTTGCGTGGATATTACTTATTTTCTAACTAGATGGCGCCTAAACACAAAATAGCTCGCGGTAGCGTTTGTTGCACTCTTTGAATATGTACGAGTAGAAGCGTAGTATATGACGTCATTCATGGACAACAAGGAGAGCGCTATACATTCGGTACTAAGCAAAAAAAAGACGAACGTAATATCTTTGGTCCTTGTCACCGTTACCGGGTTTTTTTATTTGGCTTCGTTTGATCTAAGCCAAACAGGTTAACAATTTTTTGAAATTGTTGTTTTTTGTGAAATAATCCTATTTAAATCGTGATCTAGGCAATAAATATTTGAGAAATAATGTGTGTGCAGTGGGTGGTTGCAGCATTTTAAGCAACAGAAGTCGCACTGAGGCGTAAATATGAAGGAATAACATTTCACAAGTAAGTAGCCATTATTTTGTCTATTTTCCCTCTTTAGAAGTGTTTATTGTGAAACTTATAAATGTAGCGTTACATTTCATGTAACAACAAGTCCTCAGCTAAACAGAAAAACAGCTAAATGATTAATTAATGGATAAAATAACCATACCTAACCAAAAAATTTCATTGTCAAGGTACTGCCAGTTTATGATTTTTAATTTCCCATAAAACCAGCTAGGTACAATGTTGATTTGCAAATGTTTATAAGTTGGAAAAAAACCTTTTGTAGGTATATTAGCTAATTATTTGCTTGATTTAACTTAGTAAAATATATCATTTTATATTTAAGGTCAGGTGGGGTAAGTGAAACATACTTGCACATCTATCCACTTTGTGAATTCTGCTAGGACGCTAATTTTTTTTTACACATAGAAAGCCTAAATCTGACATGGCAAATGACGGCAATAAATACTTTTCAAGAAAATAATTTTTGCAAACTCAATTTGCGTGAATGAAACATCACTTCAAAAATGGTTTTGACAGAAACGTTCCGATTCAATATTCTGACGGTAGGTTGACATTGGCGTTTGACTATTTAGCAGTTGACTATATTGACAGTTTTGTTTTTATTATCTGTTACCCGCAGTCATTATATTAGGTACCTACTTATATAATAATAGCTGCCAGGTATCACTTTATTAGCGCAGAAATCTGAGAATCTCCATCTCTTTCTTTGGGTGCCGTATAAGAGCAGACTAAGGGACTATCCAGAGAATGGGCAGTAGCATTCTCCCTGGTACATTATAATCTTCTGCGATGACAAGCTACTTGCTAAGCGAGGTGGTTATGGCAAAGCTCCCTATAATCAGCGTCTAAAATGGCGTTTTATGGGCATGCCTGTGTTCAGCACTAGATGTTTTCCAGCTGTTGATGTGAAATACGTGATTTTCGCCCATGGGACATTTACAATGACATTTGTAATGTAGTAGGTATTTGATTGATTTTATTACCTGTGTCGTCTGTGACTGCAAATACTAACCCCACATTACGCGCCGTTTCATGAATTATTTTCGTGTAAAAATGTACATAAACACTATTAAATTGCTTCATGGCATCAGCCGACATGTGTTTTGTAAACTTAAAGATAGCTGATTTCTTTTTACTTTATGACCTAGCGGAAAGATTGTGTGACGCGTGTGCTAGAGCATTGAAACCATTTTGCCACATAGCATAGAGCTAAACTGCGTGATTTATTGATTACGATAGGGTTTCACTTAGGTACTCCTTCGTTTCACTTACCCCATCTGACCTTACATTTTAGTTTTTACAATAAAGAAGCAGTGAACACTGGTAAAACATAAATTCTAGGTATCAAGGTAAATTACTCTATAGATAGAGCTAACGAAATCGCCCATTTTCTACCCAAAATTTTGGGTGACGTTCTTATTCAGGCAGCACCTCGTGTGGGAGCAAGAAACAACTAGGCGGCCACGCGAAATAGATTTCTACTAGTGGGAATTCTGTGGTTGCACTAGAATATAATAGGTTTTGTTTGTGGTCTTTGACCGTAGCTTCAGAACACACACTGGATTAAAACCAGTCATTTTTGATAACATATACAATAAATGAATAATTTAATTTAATTTTATAATTTGTAATGACGAATTTGATGAATATTGCACTTTAATAATGTAGGTATTTAGGTGCTAATTATTATGAAGACAATTTGTAGATAAATACTTATTAATTTTTATAATCGCAATGTATTTAATTTTTGTATGCCAGTTTCTGGTGAAATATGCGGAACTATTTTTTTTTTCCCTGACATCTTGTTGTACCATATTTCCTGCAAATAAACAATTTCATTTCATTTCATTTCAACGTGTTGCTCGTACAACATGTTGATTAGATCAGGCAGAAAGTATCATCAAAACTGCAGATTTATTTCTGCATTTGAATAGAGAGAACTGGCCTACCTAATTATATTGTGGCACGTAATTTCCGAAAACTAAAAATAAGGACTTTTTTAGGCGTTCATTTCCACACATTTCGTAAAAGTAACCCACCAGGTACCCACAGATAGGTAATGAGACTATAATAGAAATTACTCTTTTTTATACCTACTTACATGGGCCTATGCCACATGAGATTCCTTGCTTCCTTGACACGCGTTACGTCATAACGTGCTCTAAACACAAACGGAGCATTAACACGCCTCGACGTGGAATTAAAAAATTGTAGTATGTATGCCACGTGTCAGATTATTTGTGCCCCGTGTTTTATACTTTTGACGTGCGTGTGTTGAGCCTTGTCGCGTTTGTCTTTGACAACGGCATACCAGAATAGCATTACCCCAAACCCATTCCACGAAGATACATATCGTAATGCGTCGCGTTACGTGTCTAAATGTCTAAAGGGCCGCCTACATCACAGAAGTCACCCTAATTAGTACATCCTACATTTGAAAATCTTATATATAGATACCTACCTACTACTATTTATAACTTTTTATTACTCACTTATTTTGTTTTCTTAGGCTTAGTGTACATAGATTTAAATAAGATACCTACTTATAATTTATTATGATCATGGCAATATAGGTAGTCTAGGAAAACTCATTCATAGATTCACGGATAAATTGGCACAGTGCTTTTATTTTTTAAATTTTTTAATCCAATTTGTTGAATCAATGACCGGTTGCTCCAATAGGCTTTATGTTTATCAATGACTCTGCAGCATTTTTTACTGTAGCCCAGTGCCGTCTGATACTTTTAGTAGCTTTCATGTGCCACAACTTTAATCTGGTTATATCGGGCCTGTTCTCATTTCGTCTCCACTTCGCATAGATCAATCCGTTAATTTCTTCAATAGATTTCCCGGTTGTCGTGAATGTTACGGTTGCAGGCTCAGACCAAAACTCTTCAGCAGTCGCCTCTAATGGCCTTATGCACACTCTCACTGTGTATTGTACATGAGAATACGGCAAGTTGGAAAGTGTAAGCGTGTAACTTCTGTTTCTTGGTGGCAACATTGATGTATCTACTCTGTATAATGATACATTGGCAACATGATACTCTATTTTGTGCTCTACTCCGTTCGGCAAAAAGTCCACCATGTTCGGAGGTATATCCCACTGTATCGTCGCGTCGTATCTGCCTATGTTGCTGGTTTTCAGATTTCTCACCTTCTCCGGTTGCACTATTGAAAAGTGATCAACGGTTATAATCTGTTTGTTACTGCCAAAGACATTAACAGACGTTAGGGTGAAGTTAAAATACTTTTCTAACTGTCTGTATCTAGGCTGAGTGGTAGCACTCCACGAACATGATGACCTCGCAGTTCCCCGTTTTGTAGGTTGCGTACAAATCGGAATCTCATCTCCATGAATTATGTATGATATTGAATAGTTTACTATAGCTATGTTAAACATTGTCCATGAGCAGGTCAACTCGTCGAGGTTCTTAGACTTGCAAGCGAAATCAGTTACATTTTGTGGCGGCAAATCTACCAAGACTCTTGAAGCACAGGCTCGTTGAGTCTTTTTGTTCCTACAATGGTACGTAAACACTCCCTTTTCATGAGTTTCCATGTAAAGCCTCCTAGTTGTGCTGTTGACTTTTTCAGACGGTACTGTGTCGAATCCCGTTCTAAATTCGATATCGTCAGCGGCATCTTCGTTTCCAACGCAGAATATTTCTAGATGATTGCCGTACTTTAGTTTGATGAGCCCTTCAGGGTATAGGGATAAACCTAAGTTACTCAGGCCATTACAACTTGCGGAAATCCCTTGTACACATAGCAAAGCCTGGATTGTTAAGCATAGACAGTATTGTAAGCTTCTGCGCTGGTTTTTAGCGCAACGTTGCTCAGTCATCATGCACTGTACACACTAATTTTAAGACACGAGCTAATTACTTCGACACTAAATAATCGTAGGTAGGTACTGAACTGAATGAGACAAATAAACCATTATCTGTTATTATATACAGAGTCCCAGTCACACCGTGACGCACGTTTGCTCCTGGTGTAATACCTACAGTAATAATTTTAAGGCTAATGAGACGTAGGTAAGTACCTATATGGTATATTAACACCAGCTATTTTCGTCATTTAATTAAAAATGGTTAGAATTTAGGAGGCATTAGTCGCAAAACAAAGCTGTTTGTTATCATGATGATGGATTTCTCGCTAAATTTCACAAACTATATTAATATAGCTACCTAAATAATAAGTGTAATATAAAATAAAAGTTTTAGCCGGTAGTAGTGCTTTATTTGGTGAGCACTGTAATGTTGGTAGGTGCCAACATAAACCTACGATAACATTTCTGTGACGATATTTTTAGGAACTCGTAAACAGGCAAACTAACACAATTACTATACTTAGTTATTTGTTACGCATGGCTGCAAAGTTGGTTTTTGGCGCGAGTCCCAGGTACTTGCATTGACAAGACGCAGAATAACTGCTGCCGAGTAAAACACACAACTTTTCACCTCTCACCTCACTACAGCGAGGAAAATGCAAGAAAAGTGCAAGGCCAGCGCGAATTCACGTCAAAGCCACAGAATAGATGTATAGTACTAGGCCAAAGCGGGGATGAGTCAGGGGCCGAGCGGCAGGGGCGGTCTAAGTTAAACTGATTCCAACGCGAAATAGTTTAGGTAATTTATTATTACACTGAATATAAAGGGTATTTTAAAAATCCGCTATACATAAGCCTTCCATTATATTTAATTCAACTACTACACAAAGTTTCATGATCTTATTTAAAGTATTCATTGAATAATCGCTGTTTATTTGTACAGTTTGGAGGTAACTTTGTAATTTTTTTCAATCGATTAATTTTATTAGTTCGTGTTTTCACTATACATTTGCAGTAGCATTAGTCCTGAACTTTACCATATATTAATTTCAAAGTCATTGTTGCAATATTGTTGACAGGATACTGCTTCAAGCTAAGCCGTTTTAAGCAATTTGGCGTTGTATTGGCTCTTAAATAATATATGAATTGACCTATGAGTAACGCTTTATATTAGGTGAACAACTAGCTCGTCATGACATTCATTAAAACATTTTTATAAATAGTTTTTCATGCAGTCGTCGTTGTAGATAGCTTAGCGGTTATAGTACTTTTAGTGCTGCTCGAGCGATTATATTATCAACGATAAGCGATTACCAATTACCTATTCTAAAAATGAGGATGGAGCCAAAAAGGTTATGTCCTCAACAACCAAGGTTGACACACTGACGCGAAGTAAGAAAAAATGAAGAATTAATGCAGTTTTAGTGGACTGGAGGCTTTGACTGGCGGTATAGTAACTGTTGGAGCTTGGTATTCCCTTTCCTATTCCTTTCCTTATGCCTCGGCCAAACACAACGAGGATTTGAATCGCGCGCCGTGTAATGCGCGAGTTGCCAATCTACTGCGCGTGGTGTCGCTACCGTCGAGAAAAAAACCCCCCGTAAGCGTCTGTGAACAAATTGACCGCGGCGGTTTTGCAAACTTAAAGAAATTACCCATCAATACTTCATGGGCTTGTGTGAAAACAATAGAAATCGTGTTATCAATATCAAGAAATAAAGTGTGAGTGTGGACAGTGACGAAAATCCTAGAAATAGTTGTAATTTTAACAACAGCAAACATCTGACAGCGGTGCCGGCAAAGCGGCCGGCGGCGCACAGGCCGAGGTGAGTTTCCCAAATTATCTCGATAAATCAAGCGATCCAGTATTCTCCTAACAGTCATATGAATCTAGCATCAGGCAAAACATAACACTTGCCCTAGGGCTTAAGTCACACCATATAAGTGGTCATTTCGAGCGCGAATTTCCTATGGATTTTTGGGTTCAAATTCATTAGAAAACTCCATAATACAGTTCTATTACAATCGAACAATCTGTTTTTTTAGCTAATTCCAGTATTTATTCAGTTAAAATAGCGTTTGGAGTAAGAATTTTATTATTTTTGTGCTCAATAACTAACTACCTACTTTTGATGATTAAAAGTAACCTTCAGTGTAACTTGTGAAAATGGTTGACGATAATTCAAAACTAATTTTGCTTACTACTAGAAAGGAATACATATACCGGGATATTCAAATATTGTATGATTTGTCAAAAGTAGTCGAAAAAGATAAAAGCAAGATTGGCGCGTTTAAAAGTAGGTACAAAAGAATTGAAGATGTTCGCTCAGAGTACATAGAGGTAGTGAATGAAATAAATGAGTTAAAAATTAAAATCGATCCTAAATCGACTATCGATTATAAGTCCGTTGAAGCATTCGATACGTTGTACTACATCGTCCAAGCCGTGGCTGCGAATATTTTCCCGTCGCCGTCTGCGTCGACGCCATCGGCCGAGTACGCGTCAGCTGACAGCGTTGTCGCTTGTCGGAAACCTAGCGGCCAAGCGAGATTGGCTAAAATTGAGTTGTGCAAATTCGATGGAAACATAGAATTATGGCAAACGTTTTATGATACTTTTTTGTCACTGGTACATGACAACAATAATTTGACGCCGATTGAAAAGTTTCATTATTTGTTATCTTGCCTCTCGGGTTCGGCCTTGTCGGTGGCAAAAGGTGTTCCGGTGACAGCCGATAACTATAGTGTAGTTTTTAAAGCTCTAGTGAATCGTTTCCACAATAAGCGTATACTAGCTACCAACTATCTGGATAAGATATGTACCTACCCAGTTATGAAAGTCTGCAACTTGAATGAGTTGCGTAATATGACAAGTATATTGTATGAATCGGCTAACGCCCTTAAAGCGGTAGGAATCGAGAACTTGGGTGAATTCGTACTTTTTTATTTGGCGTCTCGTAACCTCGATTTCGACACGCGTAAACGTTTTGAGTTTCAAAATAAGGAAGCGATACCAACTTTCGACAACTTGTTGCATTTCTTACAGGATTATGTCAAGGTTTTGGAAGCAAGTGAGCCATGCGTTCCATTTTCGACCAACACGTCTATCCAACCAAGAATACAAGCGCGAGGGCAAAACATTAGGAACGTGGACATGCGAATGCGTAATAATAATAACACCCAACAACTTCGATCCGCGTATTCTGCGTCGTTACCTGTGTACCCAGGGGCGTACTCTGACACAGGGCCGCACTCAGACTTTGCACCGAATTTTGAGGCGGGTTCTGTACCGTATTCGGACGTCGGTCCATATGCAAATTCAGGGCCGTACTCAGAATCAGGGCCATACGTAGATGCAGTGCCCAACTTGAACTCGGGACCATATTTAGACTCGGGGCCTTATTCAGATGCAGGACCGTACTCGAACTCGTTAGAAGAGCCTGCAACTACAGGGACGTACTCAGCTGCTGTTTCTTACCATAACGCAAATAAATTTCCTGATTGTGTTTGTTGCGGCTTTTCGCATCATGGAATTTACAAGTGCCCATTGTTTCATGCATACAACTCAACCGGTCGCCAGAACGTAATAAAATCTAAAAACCTTTGCGTCAATTGCTTGCGTCCGAACCATAGCGCGGATAAATGTTTTTCTAGATCCAATTGCACAAAGTGTAACGCGCGACATCACACTCTACTCCATGAGCCAATTAATGCTGTAGTCCCAGCTAGTGGCACTAATTTAGAATCGGAACTGCAGTCATTGCAGGTGTGTGCGACCAATCCTGCGATTACAATGAATTCTACTAGTACCAGCGCACATATAGGGAACACTCGCGGTCTAGTCCTACTTGGTACGTGTACTGTTCGTGCGCGGGGCCCCAGTGGCATGATGAACATTCGTGCACTCATTGATAGCGGGGCACAAGACTGTTTTATGACGACCGCTTGTGCTCGGCGTCTCGGGCTGCCACTGCACCGCTGTAGTATTGCCGTTGCGGGTTTAGGTCAGAATACTGTACACCAGATTAAAGGAGTGACTTCATGTACTATACAACCTCGCGACGCTGACAATCCACGCTTTGATATCTGCCCCATTGTAATGGACACAATCACAAATCAAATGCCCACAGTGGAAATACCCGTTGCTGTTCGGGAAGCATGCAAACATTTGATATTTGCGGATGAAGATTTTGATAAACCAAATGATATTGAACTTCTTCTCGGTGCTGAACTTTTTCACAATCTTTACGATGGGCAGCGTTTGGATTTGGGCCCAGGCCTGCCTGCTGCTTTGCACAGCATATTTGGCTGGGTTATAACAGGAAAGTTAGATCCGAGCTGTCGACCACCACCAACAACAACAACTCTGTTTGCATCTACTTTAGCGCTCGATAAAGTAGTTAAGAGTTTTTGGGAGGTCGAAGAGCCGCCGTCAGTTGCCCTCATAAACCCGGAAGATGAAAAGTGTGAAAAGATGTATTCTAGTTTGGTGCAGCGGAATTCAGATGGTAGGTATGTAGTGCCTATATTACTGAAAGAACAGTGCGGTGTTCTTGAAGATTCGTATCACTCTTCATTGGTTCGGTTGTTCAAACTGGAGAAGCGCCTGTCTCATCAAATTAAATTAAGAGAAGACTATGCTACTTTCATGCGTGAGTATTCTGATTTGGGCCACATGGTACTGGTTGATAAGCCTACAGAAGGTGCCAATATTATTCCACATCATTGCGTGTTGAGACCGGATAGCGTCTCGACTAAGCTTAGGGTAGTCTTTGATTCTAGCATGAAGACGTCAAATGGCAGATCACTTAACGACATTGTCCACACCGGCCCGAAATTACAAAATGACATAGTAGACATTATCACTAAATTTCGACTTTCTACAATTGTATTTACGGCTGACATATCAAAAATGTACCGTAATATTGATCTACGACAGGAGGACCGTAAATACCAACATATTCTGTGGAGGGAATCATTGGACGAAAGCGTGCGTGAATATGAGCTAACTACCGTCACATATGGTGTCAGCAGTTCGCCTTATCTGGCAATTCGCACATTGCACCAGCTTGCGAATGATCATGGAGCACAATGGCCTAAGGCAGCTGCTATTTTGCAGCACGACACGTTCATGGATGATATCACGGCTGGTGCTTCATCTGTAAAGGAAGCGTTACTATTAAAAGAGGAGTTGATTCAACTGCTAAACTGTGCGAAGTTTGAACTAAGGAAGTGGAGTAGCAACTCACCTGAATTTCTTGCCGATATTCCTACAGAACATTGTCAAGTTCCAAAATCATTTTGTGATGAGACTAACCAACAGACACTTAAAATCCTGGGAATCCGGTGGGACCCCGCGCAAGATATGTTCACTTACTCAAGGTCGGATGTGGACTCTAAGTGTACTAAGCGTGCAATCTTGGCTAGTATCGCACGCATTTATGACCCTCTTGGTTGGTTGAACCCGGTGGTACTCATAGCGAAGCTGCTCATTCAGGATCTCTGGCGACTTCAAATTGAGTGGGATGAGACTGTTCCCAATGAAGTTCTGGTGCAATGGCAGAACTTTTGCGCAGAATTGCACCACCTACCCGCAGTGCGAATTCCTCGACAAATTGTGATTCCAAATGCGATTAGGTTCGAGCTTGTGGGATTTTGCGATGGCTCCACTAAGGGTTACGGCTGCTGTATCTACTTACGATCATCAGACCATAACACAACTTCGTCGCATCTGTTGATCGCGAAATCAAGAGTAGCTCCCTTGAAATTATTGACCGTTAACCGTCTCGAACTCTTGGCGGCAGGGCTCTTAGCACGTGTTCTAAAGCACATGACTCAGCTACTTCGGCCCCTAATTGACATTGCTAGAATCACTGCATTTACGGATAGTAACACTGTTTTAGCATGGCTAAACACTCCACCATACAAACTCAAGACGTTTGTGTCGCATCGCGTAGCGAAAATCAATGATGAGGTTAGCGTTCAAAATTGGCAACACGTATCGACTCATGACAATCCTGCGGATATGTGTAGCCGAGGCGTGAGCTGCTCGCAGTTAATTTCGTCTTCTATCTGGTGGTTTGGTCCGACATGGTTAACCACTGATCCGGAAATTTGGCCTGTTCGGAAGGAGCTGTTACAGTTGGATGTAGTTCCGGAACTGAAACCAGCCGCTCGAACAGCGATTCCTGCAA
This sequence comes from Ennomos quercinarius, assembly GCA_910589525.2. Lineage (NCBI taxonomy): Eukaryota > Metazoa > Arthropoda > Insecta > Lepidoptera > Geometridae > Ennomos > Ennomos quercinarius. Next base: position 16,220,698 of record OU342499.1, on the reverse strand, counting down.
CGAATTCGGAAGAATTAAGCGTGCTCGCCCAGTTACTGGATAATCATTCTTCTTTGTCTCGAGTTCAGCGTGTTTTAGCCTGGTGTTTACGTTTCGGTCGTAATGCAAAAGATGCTACAAAACAACGCGTAACTTCTGGTCTGAGCGTAGTAGAACTTGAGTCTGCACTTCTCAAATTGGTTAAACACGAGCAAGCGACTTTATTTTCCGAAGAATTAAACTTGATCAAATCGAAGAGAACTTGCTCTCGTTCTATACAAAAGCTTAATCCTTATATTGATGAGGCCGGTCTTCTGCGAGTGGGGGGACGTCTGAAAAATGCTCATTTACCACAAACCGCAATAAACCCTTTGCTGTTACCTAAACTATCTCAACTGTCACTAATGTTGATCGATTATTTTCATAAACTATACCTACATTGCGGGCCACGTACATTACAGTCCCTTGTACAGAGAAAGTTTTGGATTTTGGGCATAAGAAATTTGATCCGTTCCCGATTATCTAGGTGTGTAACTTGCTTCAAGGTGAACCCAAAACCCTGTCAACCTTTGATGGGCAATTTGCCAGCTCCTCGAGTACAACCTTCACGGTGCTTTCAGAATGTTGGCGTAGACTTTGCCGGGCCGTTTACCGTCAAGGAGAGCCGTAGACGAAACGCTTCAAGTTATAAGGTTTACGTCTGCGTTATAATCTGTCTGGCGGTTAAAGCAGTGCATCTAGAAGTCGTAACTGACTTATCCACTCCCGCCTTCATTGCTGCGCTTGATCGTTTCGTTTCGCGTCGAGGGTTATGCCGGCAGATCATTTCAGATTGTGGAACTAATTTCGTTGGTGCTCGACGATACCTAAGCGAAACTTATCAGTTTTTACTTAATCATCAGACTGAAATCGACATAGGCCTAACTAAGCGTGGGATAGTTTGGCACTTAAACCCTCCAACAGGTAGCCATTTTGGTGGAATATTTGAAAGTGGAGTGCGATCAATGAAGTATCACCTAAAGCGTGTGATGGGCCTTCAGGTTCTTACCTATGAAGAGTTGACGACGGTACTCATAAAAATCGAAGCTGTCCTCAATTCACGTCCGCTTTGTGTGATCTCGGCAGATCCTGAGGAAGTGGATGTACTAACACCTGGCCATTTTTTAACGGGAGGGCCGTTAGTGTCACTGCCTGAATCTCCGCTAGAAGGCGTATACCTTACTCCTCGCGAAAGATGGCAGATGCTTCAGAAACTAACGCAAGACTTCTGGCGGGTGTGGCAGCGCGACTATCTTCACACGTTACAACAGCGCGTCAAGTGGTTTAGTGGCCAAGAAAACGTACAAATCGGAGATGTCGTGATGATAGTGGATCAAAACCTGCCAACCCTGGAGTGGCGTTTTGGAAAAATAACCGCTCTTCACCCTGGCTTGGACGGTGTAGTACGCGTTGTCACCGTCCGTACCCAAAAGGGAATTCTCCGACGTCCAGTCGCAAAGTTGTGCCCACTACCTCTTAAAAACTAGATCAAACTTGTAGACTACTTGCATTAGCTATAACTCATATTTGGTATTATTTTAGTTTATTAAATTAAGGAAACTGATAAACATTAATAGTTAGGTATTCAAATAGGCTTTGGTCTTTAGTTATACGAGCACAGTGTTGTCTTTCATCTAATAATTTTTAGCTTTTACTTCCACGACTTTCAATGACTGATGCGACTTCAAAATACCTGTGCGTATTTTCTTCTCATCCTTGTGAAATCCCCTAAGCGATTTCAAGTGGGGGGATATGTTGGAGCTTGGTATTCCCTTTCCTATTCCTTTCCTTATGCCTCGGCCAAACACAACGAGGATTTGAATCGCGCGCCGTGTAATGCGCGAGTTGCCAATCTACTGCGCGTGGTGTCGCTACCGTCGAGAAAAAAACCCCCCGTAAGCGTCTGTGAACAAATTGACCGCGGCGGTTTTGCAAACTTAAAGAAATTACCCATCAATACTTCATGGGCTTGTGTGAAAACAATAGAAATCGTGTTATCAATATCAAGAAATAAAGTGTGAGTGTGGACAGTGACGAAAATCCTAGAAATAGTTGTAATTTTAACAACAGCAAACATCTGACAGCGGTGCCGGCAAAGCGGCCGGCGGCGCACAGGCCGAGGTGAGTTTCCCAAATTATCTCGATAAATCAAGCGATCCAGTATTCTCCTAACAGTCATATGAATCTAGCATCAGGCAAAACATAACACTTGCCCTAGGGCTTAAGTCACACCAGTAACATTACTGCAGCGGCCAGCAACAGAGACATTGATGGACGAACGTGTAAATGTGGGCCGAGGCACACGTATACGTATGTCCATCAATGCCTAGTTGTGGCCAAAGCTTGTATAATACTTTTCTCAAATAATGCGCGGAAATTAAAACTAATATTTTTAGTTGAAAATAATTTTTCCCACCATATAGTTTTTTTTTCTTATATTTTGGCTCCACACATAGTGTATTTAGCCAGTGTCAAGTATTGTAATTTTTCATCGTATTATGAAATATTTCACGTAAAGTCAAGTCTTAGTCGCAGTCAGTCAGGATAGCCATAGTCCAGTCTAAGACAGGCAGTCATAATCTAGTCAAGTCATGCCCTAGCAAAGTGGTGGCAACTTTACTAGAGGCTTCTAAGGAATTTTGAAAGCAACACGAAAAACCACGTTTCACCACATTATATCACTTGCCCACACTCATGCTCGTAATTCAGCACTTAATGCGTAAAACGCCACCAATTTCAAACACTAACACTGGAAAAAGCATAAGTTTTGTAAAATAATACAATGTAACAACGTGTACTTTTTCGCATTCCCGCCAAAAAACTCACCATAAAGTGTTATTTTTTTACAATAAACAGCTTTCTATTTGCAAGCCAGTTCGAAATTTAAATAAAACTTTTGATAAGTTACCTCCTTGGTTGCCATGCTTCGGAGTAAAAGCTAGTTCCATTTTTAAATTACACGACAGATATGAGTTTTGTATGTAATTTATTTGGCCGCTAAACCACGACAGATATGGATTTTCATACAACTTTTGCCGGCCGCTGCTCGCCAGTATACAGCAATTTCGATTTATCTCGAAGAAGATCGTCAAAATAATGCTCAAATTTCCAAGCATGTTTGAGAAATAGAAAATTATTAAATGGGATGGTTCGAAATTTAAAAACTCTTTCCACGTGCTTTCCACGCTAGCGGATAAAAAGTTAAACGCGCTTTTGCACGCAGATTTCGAAAGACAAATAATAGAACCATTCCGAGCTTTGGTAGGTTTGGGAATATGCTGATATTGTTTTATAACTTTATACAAAGGAAAAAGCGGTAGGTACCCAAAAACTATTTGCTCCTGATAAAATTGGTTTTTAATGAAATAATTTTTGCTCTAGTGAAAATGACGTTCACGTAGGTATATGACGTTCAGCTAAATAGGTTTATATGAATTAATAATAATCACTATCCTTGATCTCTACTTCGGCAGGATCAGACCAAAACTCTTCAGCAGTCGCCTCTAATGGCCTTATGCACACTCTCACTGTGTATTGTACATGAGAATACGGCAAGTTGGAAAGTGTAAGCGTGTAACTTCTGTTTCTTGGTGGCAACATTGATGTATCTACTCTGTATAATGATACATTGGCAACATGATACTCTATTTTGTGCTCTACTCCGTTCGGCAAAAAGTCCACCATGTTCGGAGGTATATCCCACTGTATCGTCGCGTCGTATCTGCCTATGTTGCTGGTTTTCAGATTTCTCACCTTCTCCGGTTGCACTATTGAAAAGTGATCAACGGTTATAATCTGTTTGTTACCGCCAAAGACATTAACAGACGTTAGGGTGAAGTTAAAATACTTTTCTAACTGTCTGTATCTAGGCTGAGTGGTAGCACTCCACGAACAGGACCTCGCAGTTCCCCGTTTTGTAGGTTGCGTACAAATCGGAATCTCATCTCCATTAATTATGTATGATATTGAATATTTTACTATAGCTATGTTAAACATTGTCCATGAGCAGGTCAACTCGTCGAGGTTCTTAGACTTGCAAGCGAAATCAGTTACATTTTGTGGCGGCAAATCTACCAAGACTCTTGAAGGACAAGCTCGTTGAGTCTTTTTGTTCCTACAATGGTACGTAAACACTCCCTTTTCATGGGTTTCCATGTAAAGCCTCCTAGTTGTGCTGTTGACTTTTTCAGACGGTACTGTGTCGAATCCCGTTCTAAATTCGATATCGTCAGCGGCATCTTCGTTTCCAACGCAGAATATTTCTAGATGATTGCCGTACTTTAGTTTGATGAGCCCTTCAGGGTATAGGGATAAACCTAAGTTACTCAGGCCATTACAACTTGCGGAAATCCCTTGTACACATAGCAAAGCCTGGATTGTAAAGCATAGACAGTATTGTAAGCTTCTGCGCTGGTTTTTAGCGCAACGTTGCTCAGTCATCATGCACTGTACACACTAATTTTAAGACACGAGCTAATTACTTCGACACTAAATAATCGTAGGTAGGTACTGAACTGAATGAGACAAATAAACCATTATCTGTTATTATATACAGAGTCCCAGTCACACCGTGACGCACGTTTGCTCCTGGTGTAATACCTACAGTAATAATTTTAAGGCTAATGAGACGTAGGTAAGTACCTATATGGTATATTAACACCAGCTATTTTCGTCATTTAATTAAAAATGGTTAGAATTTAGGAGGCATTAGTCGCAAAACAAAGCTGTTTGTTATCATGATGATGGATTTCTCGCTAAATTTCACAAACTATATTAATATAGCTACCTAAATAATAAGTGTAATATAAAATAAAAGTTTTAGCCGGTAGTAGTGCTTTATTTGGTGAGCACTGTAATGTTGGTAGGTGCCAACATAAACCTACGATAACATTTCTGTGACGATATTTTTAGGAACTCGTAAACAGGCAAACTAACACAATTACTATACTTAGTTATTTGTTACGCATGGCTGCAAAGTTGGTTTTTGGCGCGAGTCCCAGGTACTTGCATTGACAAGACGCAGAATAACTGCTGCCGAGTAAAACACACAACTTTTCACCTCTCACCTCACTACAGCGAGGAAAATGCAAGAAAAGTGCAAGGCCAGCGCGAATTCACGTCAAAGCCACAGAATAGATGTATAGTACTAGGCCAAAGCGGGGATGAGTCAGGGGCCGAGCGGCAGGGGCGGTCTAAGTTAAACTGATTCCAACGCGAAATAGTTTAGGTAATTTATTATTACACTGAATATAAAGGGTATTTTAAAAATCCGCTATACATAAGCCTTCCATTATATTTAATTCAACTACTACACAAAGTTTCATGATCTTATTTAAAGTATTCATTGAATAATCGCTGTTTATTTGTACAGTTTGGAGGTAACTTTGTAATTTTTTTCAATCGATTAATTTTATTAGTTCGTGTTTTCACTATACATTTGCAGTAGCATTAGTCCTGAACTTTACCATATATTAATTTCAAAGTCATTGTTGCAATATTGTTGACAGGATACTGCTTCAAGCTAAGCCGTTTTAAGCAATTTGGCGTTGTATTGGCTCTTAAATAATATATGAATTGACCTATGAGTAACGCTTTATATTAGGTGAACAACTAGCTCGTCATGACATTCATTAAAACATTTTTATAAATAGTTTTTCATGCAGTCGTCGTTGTAGATAGCTTAGCGGTTATAGTACTTTTAGTGCTGCTCGAGCGATTATATTATCAACGATAAGCGATTACCAATTACCTATTCTAAAAATGAGGATGGAGCCAAAAAGGTTATGTCCTCAACAACCAAGGTTGACACACTGACGCGAAGTAAGAAAAAATGAAGAATTAATGCAGTTTTAGTGGACTGGAGGCTTTGACTGGCGGTATAGTAACATTACTGCAGCGGCCAGCAACAGAGACATTGATGGACGAACGTGTAAATGTGGGCCGAGGCACACGTATACGTATGTCCATCAATGCCTAGTTGTGGCCAAAGCTTGTATAATACTTTTCTCAAATAATGCGCGGAAATTAAAACTAATATTTTTAGTTGAAAATAATTTTTCCCACCATATAGTTTTTTTTTCTTATATTTTGGCTCCACACATAGTGTATTTAGCCAGTGTCAAGTATTGTAATTTTTCATCGTATTATGAAATATTTCACGTAAAGTCAAGTCTTAGTCGCAGTCAGTCAGGATAGCCATAGTCCAGTCTAAGACAGGCAGTCATAATCTAGTCAAGTCATGCCCTAGCAAAGTGGTGGCAACTTTACTAGAGGCTTCTAAGGAATTTTGAAAGCAACACGAAAAACCACGTTTCACCACATTATATCACTTGCCCACACTCATGCTCGTAATTCAGCACTTAATGCGTAAAACGCCACCAATTTCAAACACTAACACTGGAAAAAGCATAAGTTTTGTAAAATAATACAATGTAACAACGTGTACTTTTTCGCATTCCCGCCAAAAAACTCACCATAAAGTGTTATTTTTTTACAATAAACAGCTTTCTATTTGCAAGCCAGTTCGAAATTTAAATAAAACTTTTGATAAGTTACCTCCTTGGTTGTCATGCTTCGGAGTAAAAGCTAGTTCCATTTTTAAATTACACGACAGATATGAGTTTTGTATGTAATTTATTTGGCCGCTAAACCACGACAGATATGGATTTTCATACAACTTTTGCCGGCCGCTGCTCGCCAGTATACAGCAATTTCGATTTATCTCGAAGAAGATCGTCAAAATAATGCTCAAATTTCCAAGCATGTTTGAGAAATAGAAAATTATTAAATGGGATGGTTCGAAATTTAAAAACTCTTTCCACGTGCTTTCCACGCTAGCGGATAAAAAGTTAAACGCGCTTTTGCACGCAGATTTCGAAAGACAAATAATAGAACCATTCCGAGCTTTGGTAGGTTTGGGAATATGCTGATATTGTTTTATAACTTTATACAAAGGAAAAAGCGGTAGGTACCCAAAAACTATTTGCTCCTGATAAAATTGGTTTTTAATGAAATAATTTTTGCTCTAGTGAAAATGACGTTCACGTAGGTATATGACGTTCAGCTATATAGGTTTATATGAATTAATAATAATCACTATCCTTGATCTCTACTTCGGCAGGATCAGACCAAAACTCTTCAGCGGTCGCCTCTACTGGCCTTATGCACACTCTCACTGTGTATTGTACATGAGAATACGGCAAGTTGGAAAGTGTAAGCGTGTAACTTCTGTTTCTTGGTGGCAACATTGATGTATCTACTCTGTATAATGATACATTGGCAACATGATACTCTATTTTGTGCTCTACTCCATTCGGCAAAAAGTCCACCATGTTCGGAGGTATATCCCACTGTATCGTCGCGTCGTATCTGCCTATGTTGCTGGTTTTCAGATTTCTCACCTTCTCCGGTTGCACTATTGAGAAGTGATCAACGGTTATAATCTGTTTATTACTGCCAAAGACATTAACAGACGTTAGGGCAAAGTTAAAATACTTTTCTAACTGTCTGTATCTAGGCTGAGTGGTAGCACTCCACGAACAGGACCTCGCAGTTCCCCGTTTTGTAGGTTGCGTACAAATCGGAATCTCATCTCCATTAATTATGTATGATATTGAATAGTTTACTATAGCTATGTTAAACATTGTCCATGAGCAGGTCAACTCGTCGAGGTTCTTAGACTTGCAAGCGAAATCAGTTACATTTTGTGGCGGCAAATCTACCAAGACTCTTGAAGGACAAGCTCGTTGAGTCTTTTTGTTCCTACAATGGTACGTAAACACTCCCTTTTCATGGGTTTCCATGTAAAGCCTCCTAGTTGTGCTGTCGGTACTTTTTCAGACGGTACTGTGTCGAATCCCGTTCTAAATTCGATATCGTCAGCGGCATCTTCGTTTCCAACGCAGAATATTTCTAGATGATTGCCGTACTTTAGTTTGATGAGCCCTTCAGGGTATAGGGATAAACCTAAGTTACTCAGGCCATTACAATTTGCGGAACTCCCTTGTACACATAGCAAAGCCTGGATTGTTAAGCATAGCCAGAACTGTAAGCTTCTGCGCTGGTTTTTAGCGCAACGTTGCTCAGTCATCATGCACTGTACGTAATGTCACTTGGATTGGATGTCAGTAATTATAGGACACGAGCTTTGGCGAAATTGTGAAGCCACTAACTAAGATTCAATAAACCTGTCTACTTATATAATATATTTAGAACTCGAGTTCTAAGGAAATATCGTCACATGAAATAGTTTGCCTGTTTACGATTGTAAGCAGGCAAAATAACACAAAATATTCATTTAATCGGGTACCTCGGTAGGTACCCACAATGGTCAACATTCCCGTTCGTTAGTAAGGTAGGTACTTAACTAGTGTTATTTTAGCAAAATTAGGATATCTGTTGTGTGTATAACTAACTTTTATTCCGTACTACTGGGTTCTCCCATTAGGTCTTGTTATGATTAGGTACTTACCTACAAACCTTATAATTAATAAACTGGTAGCGGCTCCTTAGATTAAGTTTAGCTACTTGATTACTTTTATATAAGTTTAATTTGAATTTTTGACATGTAAATAATATAAATAATCTGAGTGAGTGAGTGAGTCTAAGCAAAAGTGCGTCAATCTCATCAACCATATCTCCGTGAGCCGCCAATCAGTTTCTTATATGCAGTCATTTCATTAAGATTACCTACGTGTTTTATCACCACTTGTTTATAAACGTGTACAAATTTTGGCGCTCGCTCCGCTCGTACGTTGTTATCGTTCGGTGCCTGTCGTCAACAAATTGAATTCATTATAATCTATTTAATGGACTACCTAAATTTTTGCGCTGGCTCTGCATGCGTTTTCATGTCAGTCACAATTCGTTAAGAATGAATCTCCTATTTTGAAAATAGCTTCTTGAAAATAATTGGGAGCTCTCATTGTAATTACAATAGCTGAAATATGAAGTGTTTTACCTACTAAAAATTAAAAAAATATTGGCGCTCTCATTGCTCGCGCTTTATTGGTTGAAGTTCAAAGATTTACTTAAAAATATGAAAATTTTCGGCGCTCGCTTCACTCTCACTTTGTTCCCGACGCTGTCATTCTTTCTTATCGGATTCCTACATAAACACAACTACTAAACTACTGAAGTTTTTGCGCTAGCTTCGCATGCGTTTTCATGGGACATCACGCAGGTGAAACCAAGTGGCACAGCATTGGTTATTATTAGATAAGGAGGGAGGGGCAAATTTCACGATAACTCATCACACGCGTGGCTCGCCAAGAGAGGGGGAGAGGGGAGGAGGGGCCGAAAAATCCCAAGGGACGCCGATAAGATGTTTGCCTAGGGCGCTCTCAACATTTAATCCGCCACTGCATACGTCTCCATTCATTCAATAACTCCCCTTTCATTCTTGCATAGTTCATTCACTAATTAATTCTTTCACAATGTCTTCGTCATTTTAGGTCACACTCACGTGTGATAAAGTCTTAGTCAGACCCGAAGATGTAAGATGTTTTTTATTCAATTAGTTATTATTTTTAAGTTTAGTTTTTATATTAGGTATTTTCTATGATTTAGGCTAGATTGTAGGTAAATTTAGTAATCGTGCTACTCACAACGTTACAATACTTAAACGATTTATATTTACCTACTTTATTACTTTGATTTTATAAATATATTGTTCTCTTAAAACTAATAACAGAATATATTAATTCGACAATTTCATATCATAAAAGGTATATCTGCGTAATTTCGGGTGTCGCAGAATAAATAGTAGTATTTGCTTAGGGCGAAGGCCAACACCGAGCAGTACCTAGACTTAAGGTCCCTGTTGTGTGGTATACCTGAATTCTTCATCTTGATCGGGCAATAACTAAACTCAAGAAAAGTCTGGCAATACAAACTATGTCCTCATGAATAACATTACAAATGTTCAACAAAAACATCATATTGATTAACCCAAACAAGATTTAATAAATACAACAGAATCAGTTTTTTTTTTCAATCCATGTATGAAAACTTGTTTGGATGAATATAATATTTTTGTTGAACATTTTGTTATACAAATGTTATTCATGAAGACATAGCTTAGCCAGACTTTTCGCAAGTAAATTCAGATATTCAATATCTTCAAAAATGTCGCAATGTGCGAGCGGGATAGAGGATCCACGAGCTTTAAGCTTCTTGAGCCGAAACAGAATAACACTAAGATGCTTTTATGAGGCTGTGTCCTCAGTAGGCGATCAGTGAGCGGCTCACCTGCCTCCAGTTTGTCACCTTATATTTTAAATGGGGGGGGGGTCCATACAGCGCGTACTGTACCTACGCAGTATCGCTTGCATACTCATTCAGTGAGCGTCCGATTCGAAGTAAAAATTGCTACAGTCGACGGCGAAGTACGCTTGCTATAACGGCGAAGTATCAAAGTAAGAAGTTAAGTTTGCCTTCTTTGCCAAGAGTTCGCTAGTGCTTCGCGGCTTCGCGGCTAATTTGCTACAGTTCGCCGCTCACTCGATGCAAGCTTCGCGACTCAGGCGGCCAGCCTAGTCTGCCGCTTACCGTTTGCCTAGCGAGGATACAGCCTAAAACAACAAGTATTGGGTTGGGAGCACGAGGAAGTTTATTATATTGGCTGGGATAAAAACCTGGTACCGCGACAAAATAACCTGCTGGGCTAGCACGGACGGTACACAAAATTGCCTTTCCCCGTTTTATGTCACCTTCTTCATACTGATTTAATTTTGTTTGCTGTAGGAGAAGTGAAATGTGAAATCTGGTGAAACGCAAGCCTATCTAGAATAAAAAGGACCGTGTTGAAATTAAAGGAAAATTCTACACTTGGAGGTTACATTAAGTATTTATTTGAACTAAGCTTATAATATCCATTGCACTTAGTACATGTTCATTTAATTGTGACGCCAGCATCAAAAATATTGATAAACCATTGCTTCCTTTCGATAAACACTTTGCTCTCAAGCAATTTATATATTTCAATGCACATAATACTATTCGTACGAAATAAACATATCCTTCATCATAATATACGCAGTAAGGGAACTTTGAGATTCGATTCACGCAAACTATTCTATGGGGACGACGAGATTGTCGTCTGTAAAAAAACAAATGCAAACCAAGTACGGTACAGGTGCACGCTATTCCCTCTGTAAAAATGTTTTTAAGAAATATTATGCTACAGTAAATAATCTAAGGATTAATTTTCACGCGATTCGAAGCTTCATATGCTAAGCCCCCTTACTGGTATTAAAACGTGCCATTAGCGTAAAATATTTACTACTTAACATTAATATCTTACCCTCCCTTTTATCTATAAATATAATATTTTTGAAGCTGGCAATACAGCGCGCATTATGTACACTAAAGGAAAAAGAAACAACTATGTCAGTAATTGATATTTCGGAGTTTTCGGACTTTCAAGTCGCCGAATCCGAATTTTAAAGCTCGATCAAAATAAAATTAGGGAAATAAAACATGTTGCAATTATCGCCAGATACAACAAAAAAAACAATTACAAAGGCATGCCTGAGCAATCTTGCTTATAGTAAACTTAAAAAGTACAGAATTGCATTGCGTTAAAATATAGCTTCTCTTATAACCTATCCGACTTCTATTGTAGGTGGTAAAACGATAACTTGACAATGCTTCATGAAGTGTCTTAATATTGTGTGTGAATTAATATTCCTGAAATAAACAGTCGTGAAAACAAAAATTAAATATCTCAAAAAACACAAAGTTACAAGCATTTTGAAAATACAGGAATAGAAAGAGATAGCCAAACATGCAGTGACGTCACTCTTGCTTCTTCATAGTATCTCATTACTAAGCTGTGGTAGCTTTACATACAGTCTCTTTAGCATGTGACTTCACAACGTGCGTTTTCATAGTAACTGTGGGGAATCTCCTGTTTTGCGAGAAAGGGACAGGCGATGAAACCTTAAAAGCTTATTACTCCTTGATTTATTTACCGATTTTACATCGTTTTTAAATTATTGCATTCATTTTTTACCTACTTTATGAAAATAATATTTACTTGTTCATTTTTAATAGCAGGTCAGTAGCCTATTGTATGGTGGTCTTCTTTAACAGTTAATTTACAGGCACCCGCAGTAAATAACCCACATGGTGCTAAAGAGACAACGCTCTACAAAGCCGACTATCTCCCTGTGTGTGACAGAGACAACGCAACACCAAGTCTATATCTCGGTGTGCTTTATTTACCACCTGTGCAATTTTCATTTGATCTTTACAATCCTGAACAAAATAAATGCCAAGTCATCGTTCCCACACTGTACATTAGTTAAACCTAAAACTGCAACCTTCAACGTTTTGAATGACACAACTGAACCGTTCCATAGATATGTCAACAATATGCAAAAGCATATTGCCCAAGCATACTTCTAGTGCATCATACTGAGATTTCTATAAGCGTAGTGTTCGCTTCGACTATGTCACTATGTATAAGAAAAGAGAAACCACAGATTGAATAGCTATGTAAGGATTCGTCCTAAGGCTGAGCCCACATTGGGCGGTAGCGATCCTCGAGCGACTTACCGACGATAACGCCGCGTGATCGCCGCGACCACGCGGCGCATTTTTTTTGCGATATCGCGAGGATCGCTACCGCTCAATGTGGGGTCAGCCTAATTGGCAAGCGGGCGCACGAACAAGCCGTGAGATTTCATTGCGCGTTGGAAAAAAACGTTTCATTTCTTGAAAACGCGCGACCAATACGCTCGACTGAAGTTTGACGCGAGAGTAAATCGCACTTAGTGTGATCGCGCGACCGCCTACTAATCAGAATAACGTCAAGACATGGGACAGTAGAATACGAACTTCGCATTAGCCACACAAAAACCCAACTCTCAAATCTGCACAACAATGTCTGCCAGAGTCAATGTTTGCTCGCGCATTAGTGTGCGTGACACATCGTCCGGTGTAGTGCCCTTACTGCCTATACATTGCATATATACGTAGAAATCTACACGGAACCGTCAGCACAACTTAAAATAAAACTTAAACGTCTGTAACTCGAAATAACACTTTATTCTTAGCACTGTAGAGTCTAATTTACACTGATTATACGCCAATCTAGTCAATGGGCACGCAAAATCAAATCCCTAACATTAGGACATCACTGTATTTAATATACCCTATTATTGCTACCGTCCATTTGATACGTCGACCAATGAGATGCTTTTTATATGTTTAATAAGTTCGCATAACGACATTACCGTCCATTAATATTAGTAAATATATCTTTACAGTAACCTTTTGTTATGTAATTATAATTATTAATCGAGTACATAATATGCGTTATAGTGTACACACCATTCTACCTAGCTATCTACAAACTTTGATATCTGTCCACAAAGTTCATAGGTGTCGAAACAAACAATTTATTATATATGTTTTTGTTGTATTTATTTTTCCGCTTTGTCACAATAATATTATACCGCTACGATATAAATATGTTTACTATACGTAGTTGATTACAATAATAGTTACATTTAAATTATAGTCCATCCGGTGACTACATAAATTATAAATATATTAATAACTGCGCAATTTCAACAGAGAAATTCAGTCAACCGACAAACAATTATCGGCACATTAACCATTAAAACCAATTATATTCACTCCTATTTATAACTTCTACGTTTCTAACCACAGTGTTAGGGAAATATATACTTTATTACTCACACATTCAAGGTTTACATTGCCTGTCTACTTTTTTATTTGCGAGTACAATGAAAACCGCTGTATCGATCATATTTTTCCCAAAGTTTACATAAAAATGGTACTTTTCTTCTCGTAGTAGAACTGGATGTAAATCTGTCTTCACTCTTGTATTGTCTATTATTACATGCATTTTAATCGCCAATTAAAAAATTACGAGAAGTCCATTAAATTATATCTCACTGGAATTTGGATTTTGAACACCACCCGGAGAGAAGTCAAACTTCCTTCCTGAAAGGTCTTGAAGCTACATATATATATTTAAAGTAACCAATTCGAAATTTTACGCCACATTTACTGAATTACCGGCAGCTTCCCCGCCCAATTAGTCCGCTTTAAGCGATAACACCGCCCTCACACCTCTATAATAAACGATCGCCCTTGCATCACATCCCTTGGACTGCTAACGCCCCGTATCGGTACCTGAATAGTCTATTGTACTTAGAATATATGGAGACATATTCAAAATATATTACCATTATCCAACTAGCTGTTTTGGGCTAGTTTCAAATTAACGTTTTAAAAACAGCGTTGTTTGTTCTCTCTGTCCCACTACACTTTGTATTGGTAGGAGTGAGAAGCATGGTTATATTCTATACTTTTCTTTCGAACCGCTAATTCAGTAGCGCCAGCTGTGCAAGAACCATGGTCACTTGATACTTGCGTACCCTGACGTTCTTAGCGACACTTCATTATATCCGCCAATTACAGCTTAGAAGTTCGAGATATGATATTTGTGACCAATCACAGCAGTGTTTCTCCCCTGACCGGCGACTCAAGTTTCTAAGCGGCTAACGCTTGATTGCTTATAACGTGAAAACGCTCCTATAGTGGTTATAATAAGGTTTATGTTTATGTGAGTATGTATGCGAAAGCGTCTCATCGGTCGACGTTTGTTTGTTTAGGGTGCGGGATGCGAAGTGCGCGGATTGCGGGGCGACGCCGGCAGTTTCCAGCGCGGCATTGCCCGTGGCACCACCGTTGGCACTGCCCGTGGTACTGCCGGTGGCATTGCCGGGGGCCGCGCTCTCAAGCGCTACGTGCCACGGGTAGGGCCGGGTCAATACGCACGTCGGTCGTCCGACTCCATCTGAAATTGTATAAACATAGATAAGTCGAAAATTCGTCAAAAAAATCATACCATAGATATATATATGGCCCAGTATGAGCCAGTGGTATAATAGACAATCGGGTCGGCACATAAAAGTTGCCATGTCACATCACTTTGAACAAGTCGTTCAAAGTCACGTAACGATCTCTGGACAAGGCTAGGCGCGGAGGTTTCTTCCTTGATAAAATTCGAAACGAAAAGATCCACAGCAAAATTAAAGGCGCCGATGTAGCTCAAAATTAGCAATGTTATTATTTTATTTATTTATTTCTCAAAATCCACAGATCTTAAGGTAAGGTACAAGCTAAAATGGCAATACCACAACGCTCGCAGAACCGATAACTGATGGGGAAGAATGGTTCTCGGGTAGCGACCACGAACCGAAAGTCACAGCCTAGGAACCACTACATAGACCGAGGAACTGGTGAGAACCGCGGGGCCCGTTGAATACAAAAGGTAAGTAGGCGTTCACATGGTAATCTATGGAGGAGGTCTATGTTCAGCAGTGGATGTCTTCCGACTAATGATGATAATGATAGCCTTTTCAACATAAAGGTAAAAAGAATAGAGGAAAACCGACAAATGGGTTAGGTTTAAGGGTAAACATTGAGATGGCTACTTGCAGAGACTGAACAAGGAAGACATGCTGCACCAACCCCCCTTAGCGAGCTTTTTTATGTAAATGAATGACGTGACGAGCTAGTCGTTCGCCTGGTGTTAAGCGTGACGGCCGCCCATTACAGATTGCGGTGTCACTCGGAAATCAAAATTAAAGTTTCGCGTGATACTGCGCACTGCGCACGTCATCCTGAGACATCACATAATCTAAAAAAGATTTCTAGACTGTGAGATCAGTTCTGAAGTCTCGTTTGCCCAGTAATTTCACTAGCTACAATGCCCTATTGCTATTGCTATTTATCTGTCAAAAAGATTTTCTAGAGGTTGAATTTTCAAAGACCCTTTCATTGTCCACTTCTGCGCCATAAAAGAAAGGACACCCTCCAAATTACAAGTATCTCGTTCTAGCGGTTTGGGCTGTACGTTGTCTATGCTTTTATTAAAATAGTTTATTCTTATTTTCGGGTGCATGCTACAATGGCAAACAATGCCTATTTAAAGAAAAAGATTAAGCGTAGGAAGGCATTTGTAACAATTTTTTTTTTTTAATCAAAACTCAAAATGAAACATACAAATACTTACTCCAATCAATAATCTAACTTGTGAGTCACGTGAATGTTTTGTGTTAACATTCATAAGTTTGATAATTGCTTAATTTCAGTTAGGATGATTAAAAAAAAACATGGTAAAATATTTTTGTATTGTATTGTATCGTAACAAAAGATTTATTACGTCTTTGTATGCCCACACAAATAGATAACAATGTATAAAGTTTAAAATTACCAGGAGAAAAGAGGTAAGATTATAGATCACCAGGTACCAGCGTATCTCTGGACGTGCGCCTGCACATTTCCGACAGGCATAGCACTATATCCGTAGTACTGGGATGGGACCCATTGGACTGTGTTGGAGGGGATGCCAGGGTCGTGGGCGCTGTTCTGCAGTACGTTGTTCACGTTATATAAACCACTTTCACTAGGTGTTCCAGCAAAGACCCAAGCACGACGCGTGTTGACGAACACGTTGCTTTCTACGTAAAGTTGCGAACCGAATCCAACGCCGATACCATAGAAACCTATGTTAGTGTACAAGTTATTGAGGATATGTACCTCACCAAACCTGACTCTGGGGTTACGCTGGTTGGTGCCCTGGAACCAGTTCAGGTAGTAAGTAATCTTCAACCTGCCGCGATCGATGTCCCCGAGGTTTTCATTGTTTCCAACTAACATGGCATGGTTGTGGTTCCTGAATATGTTGTTGGAGATCGAGATGAAACTGGAGCCTCGAACGATATCGATGAGGCCGTCGTGACGTCTCCGATCCGCGGGCAAGGTATTCGCGTTCCACGGATCATCGGCGAATTCGCAGTGATCGATCCACACGTGTTCGGTATCACGTTCGATGCCGATGTTATCTATCACGGAATACGCTCCGGGGACCTGGGACACGATTCCGCCGTTACCGTTTGGCTGTTCACCGGGAGCGTACGAGAGGGCGTTATGGAACTTGATGTTCCTAATGATGATCTGCTTTGTCTCGCGAAGCCACAAACCCCCTCCGAAGATCATAGCATTGGCATCGCCACCGATTATACTTTTAAAGTGACCGACTTGTAAACGAACTCCGGGAGTGCTAGTAAACAATGCGGTAAGGTCAATGCGGCCGCGAACGTAGATTTGTCTACGTTCATTACCCGTAACGGCGTCTCTCAGAGCCCAGGGGTCCCAAACAGTCCAGATGGCGCCACCGGCACCTCCGTCAGTGCCACCATTCATAGTGGCAAAGCCAGCTTGTCCATGTGGTATGTTGCGGGTATAGTTGTAGGTCGCGTCCTTGCCGATATCGGTCGGCATCGCGGCTGCCGCGAGGATAAAGGCGGACAAAGCAACGAGGTACATCATAATGAAGTACCTTTTCAGATTTACTGAATAAATTGTTAGTTGCTCCTTTTTATAGATGGCACGAGGAACTTAAATAGATGATAAATGAATTAGATAGATAAAAAATGATAGTGCTTCAAAAATGTCGTCAATGAAGATAACAACGTAATGCACCAAAATTATACAGGACGCGTAAGTTTTGCGGGTATTAAAACAAATCTTATAATGAAACATAAATTCAAAAATTCAAATTCAAATTTTTTTTAAATCAACCTTGAATATCACTACGTGTTGTATGTTATTCGTTACAAAAGCCTTTAGTATATTTATAAACTGCTAGTTACGAATAGAATATACGCTCTACCGAAACCCAATTACGAAACGAAAATAAAATTAAAATATTGCTCATCAGGGGTCACCGCTTATGCTATCTAAAAAGTTTGTAGCTATAGCCATTTGATCTGTGCATCGATTTATGAAAACTGACTAAAATTTTTTAAGTGGGCATGGGTGGCCAAATCTGACACTACAATGTATAGAAATAGTGAACGATTCACAAGGTGTCTCGAGGCTAATTTTGAAAATAAAAATGATAGGAGTTTTATTTGATTTTTATCCATGTCATCGACTGGCGAGTGACGGCGCGGGACCGGGAGCCGTATTATGTAAATGCTGCAACAGCAGTAGAAAAGCAGCAGCAAACACTTAACAATCGGTCGCAGTCGTCCACCTGTTGCTCGCCTGTCGCTGAATGCACTTTGGCCGTTGATGCCACTAGCAATAGAACAGCAATAGATAGAAACAAAATAATGCACATTTTAGTTCATCAATTGTCCAACAGCCGGTGATCTTGCGCTCGCTCGCTTTCTGCTGTTTGACAGCTACGATTTTACGGCAGTTGCAAACTAGCTGCGAGGTACGTAATTAGCCAGCGGAGCCAGTGGCATTCTCCGGTGTTTAAGGCCAAGAGCCAACAACCAACCCACATTGAAGTATCTGATATGTGAAAACTCCATTTTCCTAGCCAAGCCATCTCCGATCTCGATTATTTGGCCCATAGATTTTTAAATATTAAGGACATCCTATATTTTTGCGCCATGTGATTAAGTCATTAATTAGGACAAAACTCCAGTATTTCACGGTATTTAATCCTTATTAGCGTAGCGACCTTATCTGGTGGTGATACAGGTAAGCTTTTTTAATTTTTACTATATCAACTCAATCGATTTCTGCCTAAGAAATAGATAAAACCGTTCTAGGTACAAAAAAGGAGAGTAATTTTAGCAAGCAGACAACATTTCACTTTTGTATGACATGTATTTTCTTTTAATGATAGCGCTATACCAATACCTATGTACACGAGGACATTTATTTTGTTTATAGTTTGGTAGAGAAAATATTTTCAGCGGTGGACCAACCTGTATTTAGCTTGCTGATAATAATAATAATAATGATGGTGGTGGTGGTGAAGATGATCATGATGATATTTTAGCATCATCATCATCATCAGATAACGTTGATGATGTTGACATGTAAAAGCGGTAAAAATAGCTTAGCTACTAAATTATTTGACTTTGACTGTTGATGATATATGCTTAGAACAATATGATAAATTAGGCATATTTATGGTTTTCTATTTCTCGACTTGTAAAAGTGCTAAAATCAGCATATTTGCAATGAATTTTTCAAATATAGAGTTTAAAAAAATAAGCCTATTCGCAATAGCTTAGGCTAGACTTACTCATGCCGCGCGGTCCCGGCGCAGTCTTACAATAGGACCACCCCATCTCTTCGTGCGGATGCCATAAGAGCCGGCTAAGAGAATATCCAGGGAATGGGCAGCAACATTCTCCTCAGTGCATTAAAATGTTCTGCGATCACCAAGCCGCCTGCCAAGCGTGGTGATTATGGCAAACCATCCCTACGATAAGCATCCGTATAGTGGCGTATTATGGGAAGGCCTATGTTCAGCAGTGGAAGTATTCAGGCTGTTAATGTGATGTGAGGTTAGACTTTGATAATAATGATGTTTATGTTGATGTTGATGATGATGTAAACCTTGATGATGTAAACCTTTATGGTCTAAACCTTTATGTAGCGCAAGTCCGATCCTGTATTGAATACTGTAGCTATCTCTGGGATGGTTCGGCTAAATACCAGCTCGAAGCCTTGGAATCCATTCAGAGATGAGCCAAAAGACTCATTGGTAATGATGTGTTGGTGGAAGCTAAGCTCCACAGTTTAGAGCACCGACGTAAAGTGGCCAGTTTATCGGTTTTTTATAGACTGCATTTTGGAGAGTGTGCGAAGGAATTACACGATCTTATTCCTCCATCTTCCCTTCTTTCACCGGACATCAAGGTGCACAAAAACACGGTACCCATATATGGTTGAAATTCCATCAACCCGCACTAAGCGTTCTGCTATGCACTTTATAGTGCGAACAGCCAATGAGTGGAACACCTTGCCGGCGTCCTTGTTTCCAGCTAACTATGAACTGGATGTCTTTAAGTCGAGAGTGAACAGGTATCTTCTAGGCAAGCATGCACCATCGTAGACTGCGTCATCACTTTCCACCAGGTGAGACAGTGGTCAAATGCTTTACCTAAAAAAATTAAAAAAAATGTAGATGATGAAGATGTACATACGTTGTGGTGCCGCGCGCGCTTGCCGGGCGGCTCGGGCGCGTCCTCGATGACGAGCTCGCCGCCCACCGCGCCGCACTCCGAGCCGCTGCCGTAGCTGCCGCTGCAACCACAACCGGGCCGGTCTCACTCCGCGCTTCGGTGTGAAGCTACTACTACACGGGACCGGCCGTCTAGACGGGCCGGTCCGTTACAAGTAACGCGTCAGAAGAGCTGCGGTATAGCGATAGAACGAGAGGCAACTGCTTAAGGAAGGCTCGTGGCGGTGCGAACTATACTCTATAGTGTTGCAGCAAGAGTCACTATTTATTTAAGTGACTTCGCGGAGTGAACTTTCTGTACGTAGTACTATATATCTATTCTGTGCCACAATGCTCTTACACACACATAGTTATAATATATATTACAACAAAAAAAATTAGGTAGCAATTATTGTTTTCTTTGTTTACGATATGTTATATGTATACCGGGTGTTGCTTTGCATCCGCTCCATATTTGTAGGCTTCATTGTAATGCAATACACTCAGTCACATAATAATGTAATCAAACAATTCATTTTATGATGAAGCACAGTCCCCATAGGAGGTGATATCACTAGAAGGCAAAATAGCAACTAATAAAATCGACATTTCATTATCGGTTTTTTTTTAAATAATAATAATCAAGCTAAAAATAATTGATCAGTGAGAAACCGCGACAGGTCAGCTGGCCACCAATAGAACTTAATAGGCAGCTCTATCACTTACCATCCCACCTTAATACATGACTACCGTGTCAGGACATACAAGAAACCGACTTATTGAAGAGTAAGCTATAACCTGCAACCATGTGCTGTGGCGACCACGAACCGAAAGACGCAGCGTAGGTCGACCCCCCACTAGGTGGACCGAAGATCTGGTATAACCCACGAGAATCCGATGGATGCAGGAGGCACACAGCCGCTCAAAGTGGCGCTCTGTGGGGAGGCCTATGTTCAGCAGTGGGCGTCTTCAGGCTGTTCACAATGATGTGTTCTACCAGGTTGGTACTCACGCGTAGTACGGCGAGTGCTGGTGCAGCAGCGCGGGCGGCTCCTCCTCCTGGATGGACACCAGGTTGCCTCCCGTCGTGCCGACCACGTACTTCTCTGTAATGAGTAAGGAAACCGTTCAAGACTGCTGACCTCTTTTTTTTTAATTTTGACAGCTATTTTTTGGCTGTTCACCATCATTACTCATAACATTTTAAACACCTAGTTTTAGGATAAAAAAACTTAAATTTTCTCCTAAATTCAATGTTGTCATTTTATTTATTTATGAAAATAAGTGCTGCTTACAGACTAGGCCAAATCGCTACCACTGATTTATGAACTAACTTCACCCTAAATAAAAACGAATCAATCAATATTAAGGGGTAGCTTTTGGGATTGATTCATCTCCGTCATGCACCGAACATGTTCCCAGGTGGTAGGACTTTTCTACAATGTTCGTCTAGGTAGGTACCACCGCTTTGCCAGTTATTCTGCCGCCAAGCAGTAGTGTGAAACTGACTGGCCTGATAGCTCAGTTGGTAGTACCTCTGCCTTCTGAACTATAGGCTATGCGTTCGATTCCAACCTGGGACAAACATTTGTGTGATGAACATCGATGTTTGTTCTGTGTCTGGGTGTTATATTTTATTCTATGTATGTATTTGCAAACAAAAAGTATCTAAGTATTGTATCAGTTATCTGGTTCCCATAGTACAAGCTATGCTTAGTTTGGGGCTAGATGGCGTTGTGTGAAATGTTATTTATTTTATTTTAAACTTAAAAAAGGTCCGAGTGGGATATGAATCATTTAACGAACCAAATCGAACCGAACGTGTGCGTCGCGATCTGTTTGATATAGGCACGAGGTTCCGTGAGCCACACTCGCTCTAGATCGGATTGATTATTTTCCTTTGTTGCATTTGTACAGGTGAGGGAATAAAATATACAAGTGAGTTATAGATCAGACACATACCTTCCCTCTCCCCGCCTGCACCGTTGGTGACGACCGTGATCTGGTGCCCCGCCATCACCAGCGCGCCGCCGCCCGAGCTGTACGCCAGGCCGTGACCTGCACGGTAACAACTACGTGGTACGACTTTACTGCAAGCTTCGTCTATGTAGGTACTACCGCTATGCCAGTTATTCTGCCGCCAAGCAATAGTGTGAAAGCACTATTGTGCTCTGGTTTGAAGAGCATTGTAGCTAATGAAATTATTGGGCAAACGAGACTTTAACATCTGAACTCACAGTCTAGAAATCTTGTTACTAGACTATGTGATGTCTCAGGATGACATGCGCAGTGCAGTGTCACGCAAAACTTAAATTTAAGAGTGACGCTGCATCTTTCATGGATTAACGCTTAACACCAGACGAGCTCGTCTTGACATCACATCATTAGTTTACATTAAAAATAAACTTACAATGTCAGGTAATTTTACAAGCTTTAATTTAACTAGCAATGTTTGTATGTGAGATGAAATTGTCATACATATTTACTTTATTTGTTTTTTTTTGTCGTATTTATATGTTTAGATGACAGTGCATTGTAGTGGTAAGCTAACTGCCGTCATTCTAAATCCAATATGGCGGACGGCCCAAAACGGCGGATTATTTTTTGTGCACGTCCATTGGTATTAAATAAAACGGTCTGCTTAAATAAATACGAAAAAGCTTGTTTTTAAAAATGTTTTAGGTAAACTGTTAATTTTTTTATTACTATATATTTAATGTATTTGGACAGCTGCCGATCCTGCTGCGAGCTGTCTATCCAGGTAACGGCAGCATTTTCCTCCATACATTAAAATTGTCAGCGAACAAGTACGGTACCTGGCGAGCCAGGCGCAGACTGCGAGGCGCCGCTGCGCTGTGGGAACAGGTACTGAGCCGCAGCGCCACCGCTCAGCCGCTGTGAGCCGGCCGACTGGGGAAATGACACCATACGTTACAATCAGAACCAAAAACAATTAGTGTAACATATTTGAAAAAAACTGAATCTCAGTTCAAAGGGACCTCACCCTCAGTAAACAGCATAGCTTCTTAGTTTTGCACAGAATCCTATTCTTTCAAAATGTTGAGCCGAAACTCATTCAATGAAAATATTACTATTTAGTTATTTTTTATATGAGTTATAATGATTTTTAATGTTAGCTATACATTACAAAATCACCTACAGTAAAAATTATATTCTAAATTATCATTTATTTTTTCCAGGGCCCTCTCCCGGGAACGTAGCCCCGCGCAACAGCTGTACCTAGCAACTAAAGACTACAAGCCACGTGACCATGTGGTGACACGTTAACTGTGGTCACTGGTTACCCATTCACATTCAATGGTTACCTGAGCATGGGCACTGGTTACCTAACCGTGGTCACTATTTACCTGTCTGTGGTCACAGGTTACCTGGTCGTGGTCCTCTCCCGGGAACAGGTCTGGTGTGGGCTCGCGCGACAGCTCCTCCGGGGTCACCAGCCCGGAGACTCCCACTTGCGACGGAGAGGTCGGCGCACTCCTGCAACAAACGTCATAGTGGATTTTTTACACTACACGATGTAGCATTTTCCCTGTCGGCATAGCCTAGAGCTAGTTTGGCAGATAGTCATAGAACGCGTGGGCCTAGTGCGAGTTCCACAGAGGCGTAGCGTTAACGCTACGACCTAAGAGTCGTAGCGTTAACGCGTTTATCAAGAGTAGACTAATTTCGAAACAAAAAAAAGCGTTCATAAACACACCGCTATAGCGCTGTACAATGCGTACAAACTGCGCGCAACAAAAAACGCAAACCTGGTAGACGCGTTATCACGTAGCAAGTGTAAAACTCACACTAAGGGCTCAGCAACCCCATTCACAGTGCTTTGTAATAATTCCGATTCGAAATCTGAACTTCTATTTCCTACAACCTACATGAGACAAAGAAGACAGTTTCGAATCAGATTTAAATTTGATATTTTGAATACCCACACCACAGATAATATAATCTTCTTCTTCGTGTCAAATGACTCAATTTTTATAAATATTGTTTATTTTAAATTACTTTACTCCAATACGTGGCTATTTCCACGGCCTTTTTGGATGCTTTCATTAAGTCTGTTTGTGTGCAGGTTGTTGGGCACAAAGGACAGGATAGCAAATGCTGCATACTTTGCAAGGGTGGACGAAGCCTCCTCGCGGCGCACCTCGGAAACAGCTAGGACACGGTAACGCAGTGTCCTAGGCTGGCTAATTCTCCCACCACAATGGCTCAAGCTCAAGATAATATAATACCTACAGTAGGTAAAGAGATAAGTGCGAACTTAGGAGCTGTCAAACTTTAGTGCAGATAGGCATAAGTTTCCTGGTCACCTAACTCTGTAGGTGGTTATCTTACTTCTGTGCAATAAAAGGACTTAGTGTTTCTGTTAATGGGCCACATATACATAGTATATTGTGAATTACCACAAAAAAAAACTGTAACTGAAACTAACAAGTACGTAATCATTTCTACTTCATAACTTTTTATAGCGTTTTTTTTTCTACAAATAAACCAAAATGCACTTTACTGCTACACGTTATCCCGTGTAAAAGTAGTTTACCCGATTTCACCAAAGTAGAATAAACTTGATACCAAGTATAAAGCTAATGGTTACTCTCAAATACAGCTGATTGACAAATGAAATTACAATTTAAAAGACACCATTTTGATTGTAATAAGCTTATTATTTCTTCAAATTGGTGGTACAAGGGTTATACTTCTGTAACTCGGTTGTTCTCGGATAGTTATAATTGGAATAAAATTTATTCTACTTTGGTAAAATCGGGCCTTAACTCAGTTCTATTGCCAAAAATATATTTGATTATCCTGACTAAATAAAATCTACAATGGAACAAAACTAAAACAAAAATGATACCTAAAATCACTTCGAAATGTTTGTGTCAACTGTAAAATGTGTTTGAAAATCGAAATTGTATTACCACTCAATAGATTTCTTGCTTGGCGCAGGCTATCTTGAATCTGCAAAATTAGAACGCTTATCTGTGGTATTCCGAATCAAGGAAAAATAAAAAACTATGTAGCAATTTATAATTTTCATTGTCTATTTCGACTACATGTGCTAATATTATGATTATTTGAAGGCTGCGTGATTATTGTTAATCACACAGCTTTCAAATAATCATTAACCACTACCATATTAGACAAATAATACAAATATTTGTTTAATATGGTAATGGTAGGTAGACGATTTTGCTAAGCCCTGGTAATAAAATAGTATAGGGGCTTCTCAGCGATAGGGTACAATTCTTTTATTTGGGGCATCATAATGCACCAATACAGAATATGACATCAAAATTTCTGAAGTACAAACCTCTGCTATGGAAGTATGTCATATTAGTGTTTCTCTAAAATTAGGCACTAACAATTAATTCATACTTTCTATAATGTGGTATTACAATTTCTACAAAGGAGTAAGCACAAAATTTCCTGTGATGAAGCATAATTTATGTCTATATTCAGAGTCTACACTTCAAAAATGGGGCACCATAATCCACAATAATAAGGCATTCACACTAAAAATAAAGGACGAATAAGCCCAACATGACCGTTATCCTAAATTTAATAAGACAGACACTAATACCCCAAAAATGGGGCATCAATACCCCAATGGGGCACCAATAACCCAACAGCACACACACAATGCACATAATTATCTATCTTCTCGGGTTAGCCCTGGCCTCACGTAATAACTTTTCTATACTATGCCCACACGAATTTTTAAACCAACCACCATTATTGTTGCTTATGCCATAAAGTTATATATATGCAAAATTTGCACTAGCTTTTACAATGGTGAAGGAAAACAGCGTGAAGAAACCAGCATGTTGAGGAATCACAAAATTCGGGAACATGTCTCAGTCACCAACCCACACTTGTCCAGTGTGGTGGGTTATGGCCTACAGTCTCTCCATGTGAGAGAAGGCCCGTGTCCCAGCAGTGGGAACGTATTGGGTTGATGATGATGCAATAAAGAACATTCGATCTATATAATTCAAAAACTAACCGCAGGGGATCCAACCGGAACAGAAAATGGTTAGGTGATCAACCAGGAATTTCATTTGAGAAATGAATAGCTCGAGATCGTTTCGGGGCATCAAACCGGTATAGACCTATTTATCTTGTTATTATCATTAATTACCTGGAGGAAAGTCCAAATGGCGCTCGGAATTGGACGCCGCGCGGGCGACGGGGGCGGAAGGCGAGCTCGATGAGCTTGCCCTCGCTCTGAGGGTCGATGCGCCAGAAGCTACCCTTGCCAGGCTCTTCCTGGCTACGGGGCACTTTGATGAAGTACCTGGAAGATTCAAACAAATTGTATTGAAACTCGAAATAAATGCTTTAGTTGTAGGTTCAGCTATAATTATATTGAGTAGCCTATTCGCCTATCGTTGATAAAAAAAGACAGTTGTCAAATCTAGACTACACAGTAGAGTAGATGCGTTTGTATATGGAGTCACAAAAAACGCACCTAGCGAGCGAGTTCTGACTACCACATGTTTTTAGGAAACACTATGGTTCAGTAATCATCCCCTGGAGTCACTAGCTAGACTCCATACCATAACGTGTGTCTCACACAACACCGGAAGATGTAAGAATCTGCCCAACCAAGCATGGGCTACAGGGCTACAGATCATTTACTATTCACTACATCTAAAAAAACTTACCGATTAAGCGACAGATTATGCCGGATCGAGTTCTGCCAGCCCTTGTCCGCGGTGCGGTAGTACGGGTAGTGTTTAGTGATGTAGCTGTATATGCCGGAGAGAGTCAACTGCTTGTCCGGAGCTGAGGCGACAGCTTGCACGATCAGCTGCGCGTAGCTGTACGGAGGCTTCGCGTCGTCTCGGGCTTCGCGCGCCTCCCGCGCCTCGCGCACCTCGCGTGCGCTGCTATACCCGGATTCGGAGTGGGAAGACGACGCCTGGAAACAATAAGGAGTACTTTACAGGCATGGATCACAAAAAGACACTTCTAAACACCCAACGATCATATACAAAGATCCTGGACCCTAACTAGGGACCCAGGTACTACGAGGACCATGGTCCCACAACACCCAGACACTGCAGAACAAGTTTTTGCGCTTTTTTTCCTGTGCACAAATACATGTCCTGTCGCGGGAATCGAACCCGCCGACTCCGGGTTATGAGCCGACCTGCTCAACCACTACGCCCCAGAGGCTGTCAAACGAGTTAACAAGTCTTGCTGCAACTACTCAAATGCTATGCCTATAAATTGTATAAAAAAAAAAAAACCTACTGAGTCTAACTAGTGAGACTGCTTTGAGTAGTGAGACTGCTGCAATGCAGTGAAGGAGCAGTACAGCATTATGTAATTGTAGTTGTACCGCTTACTAATCTGTAGAGGCAGTCCCAACTGCAAGTAGGAGAATTGAAACTATAAGTGAGACAAATTAAGAGCAAGTACTGAAGCAACCGCAAGTGAGATAACGACAGTGCAGTAAATAAAACAAGCCATAAGTGAGACAACTGCAACAGTAATGAAACCCCTACACAGAAACAGCAATTATGTATTAAAACACACACAAGTGAACAGGTATCTTCTAGGCAAGCATGCGCCACCGTAGCCCGCGTCATCACTTACCATCAGGTGAAACAGTGGTTAAATGCTATGCCTATATTATATAAAAAATCAGTATTTGGAACAACTGGTTAAATAAGACAACAGCAAACGTAAGTGGAACAACTCCAACAGTAACACATACAGATGTTAACTAAACCATAAACAGCATGCAGCAGTGGAGTCGGTTGGTCAGCAAGCAGCTCAACCTGATACCCTCGGGCCTCATGTCGCGAGCTGAAGTAGAGCAGAATTTAATAAGGTAACTGCAGTGCAGCAAAGAGGGTGTCTGCAGAACAGTGAGTGAGACAACAACAATCGTAACAGAGAATACCGCAACCGTAAATTAGACGGTTACAACAGAAAGTGGAGCAACTCCCAATAGCAACTACTTACAGCAGTGCCATTCAAACTGGACCGCTGATCATCGGCATAAACCATCAGAGGCAATTGCAACTGTAAGTAAAACCACTACAACTGCAAGTAAGACTTCCAACAGCAACTATAGCTACTCCAAACAGAACCAAAACCGCAACTTGAACCGCGGTCATGCAGCAGTGCGCTGCAATCCACGAGGTGAAACCGTCAGAGACGCAACTGCTACTGCAAGTGGTCTCAGTAAGACAACTGCAACTGTAAGACAGTAAGACAACTAACAGTAAGACAGTTAGGGCACTTAGCAAGTAAGTAGAGAAAATTCAGAAGTAAGCCAACTTACAGCGGTGCCGTTAGAGCTGGGCCGCTGGTCAGCCAGCGCACTGTAATGCGCGACCAGGCCGAGGTCGACATGCCGCCGACCCGACGAGCCGGCGCCGCGGGGAGAGGTGGGACAACTGTTCGCCGCGCTTATCGTGCCTGGAACATACATAACGACTTGTTAGGAACACAAATGTCTACTACAGTAGGGTTAGCACGGCCGGTAGACAAAACTGTCTTTCCCCTGTTTTACTCCAAGCAAGTATGAGGAAAGTGACGTAAAACGGGGAAAGACAATTTTGTCTACCGTCCATGCTAACCCAGCAGGATGGTAACTAACTGTTCACCATTTTTTATGTAGTAGAAAACAGACAGTTTTTCTGGTTTTCAATTGTTTTGGAATGACCCTACAGAGTATACCCTGTGGCATATGTGTAATAAATACTAATAGTGAGTCAACTCGGCGGCTGGACGGAGCAACGATGTGGTGCGGTATGAAGGAGAGCGGAGGTCCCCACCTGCCCGCGACGTCTGCGGTAGTACCGACCGGCTTCGCTTGCGTATCGGTACGCTCGTTCGGCGTGTTGCGTACGCAGAACAAGTTGCCATTTGATAAAATTAATGTTTACTAAGAAAGTACCTGCCACTTACCTACCTACAATTTATTTATTCAAGAAAATGTGTGTGTAGCTATGTACCGATTTTAGCCGCATAAAAACTCTTTCTTAGTATAATACTGGATCTATAAATTGAGAATTCTTCTTCTATTATACGTATATTGAATGTACTACGGATATAGAAGAAGAATTCTTCAACATATCTTTTCGTCCAAAATACTAATAGGTTCATATATAACGAAGATTTTCAATCAGTGTGTGTTGCCAGTGATGACTTGGAACTGAGACATGGTCTCTTACTATTAGCCTCATTAGTACGTAAGCTCGATGTCGCGCAGCGAGCTATGGAGAGAGCTGTGCTCGGTGTTTCCCTGCGAAATAAGATCCGTAAAGAGGAGGAGAACCAAAGTGACCGATATAGCTCTCAGAATTAGCAAGTTGAAATGGCAACAGGCAAACCACATCGCTCGTATAATCTGGTGAAAAACGCGGGGAGCCGATAGACGCAGGCGAGCAATCACGATTATTAATTAAGCTATGATTGGCAAAAAACGCAAGAAAATTTGAATTTGCCGCGCTGATTAAAACGTTCCACCTTAACTTGACCACTATTCCGCCACTCTAGTATGTTTGTCATTTTCTAACTAATTGAATTTCTTTATTTGATCTATTTCTTTCTCTCCTCTCAAATCTAAAAGCGTAGTACAATCAGCGTACCAATGAACTTACCGGTAGGAGAAGGCGCTGGGCTACGGCCGTCGTTATCGGAGGGTATAGTAATGCGGAGGGGAGGCATGGGCGCGGAACTGCCACCAGCGCCGCCCCCACTCTCCTCTACCAGAGATTGGAACTCCAGCCGGATATTCGTGGAAGGGAATCGTAGAGTGCATCTGAAAATAAAAAGAACGTAATATGAAATATATCGCTTCAAATAATTAATCTACAATGATTACTATTGCAGGATAATTCATCAATTATCAAATATAATAAACATGAATTTATGAATATTTGCATACGAATTGTTTCATTGCTACGGTTTAGGGAATTGGGTCCATCAGACGTTAATACTAAACTTATTCAAACACATACATCAAAATTAATTATTATTTTATGTATATTGCACAATAGAACACAACACGGTTATACTATACATTTGGCGCCCAACATGGGGCAACGTTCACATAGTAATCTTGCAACGTGGCACTACAAAACGATAAGCCTCAACCTTAATCCAATTAAAGATACTATAAATCTTTTTCGAGGTTAAATATCAAAATCATTCAAGCTTTTATGGATTGAACTACAGAACAATGCGAGTTTACGATACATTTGGTGCCCAACATGGGACACAGTTTACATTGCAATTAATTAAGCAACAATGCACTAGGATTACACAAGGATAAGCCTTAATGAAAGTGTCAATACTATCCACATCTTTTTCGTGCGCAAATATCAAAACCATTAATCTTTTGAGGAGGTTGAACTGAACACAATAATATTTTGATGTCCAAAGTGGGGCAAAGTTCATATTGTAGCAGAGCAACATGGCACCACATAACGAATTTAAGCCTGCATATATTAGCCCTAACTAACCTATTACGAAGGCAACCGCTGCTTTAGTGGCAGCTGTAACTAGCTAGAGTAAGCAAATGGCTGGAACTGGCTCGTATCTACATTATGAACACATAATATTGTATTCTAATAACAACGAGTACAATATGAACACTAAAGCAGCCTTAACTATACTTTACTGAAGCGGAAATGAAATAAACCAGGAGATCCATTAATTTTCTAATTCCATTTCGATATAATCTGAAACGATTATGTCTAAATGATGATCATTTTGCGAAATAATATAATTCGTTGGGGAATCAACACCAACATCTACCTTTGAGGGCTGCTCTAGGCAAAAAACTTACAGACCACACAAACATTCTTTGTATTTTATATGCTGGCTGAAAAGTTTAACTGATAGAGGCGCAGTATATGAATCTATACCCATGACAAAACATTGCATCGAATGCTTTATTGGAATACCTGCCAGTCTGCCAGCATGATTGCGTCCCGCAGTGCAACGAATTCAATAAATGAATCGCCAGACTGTACGCCCGTCCATCGCAGGCACTCGAGAATGAACAGTCACCATGGAGACCGTCTGATAGCGATCATTATGGAAGCACAACGATGGGATTATATATATGGCACAATTTGATATGCCGTTGAACTAGAACTAGCCGTTAGAACTATGGCTGCTTCATATGGTAAAATCGTTATACCTTGTCCATTTTATTAATGAATGTTTTTTAACGAAATATGAAATTTTAACGTAAACAATACGAAACTTCGTGGGCGTGAGCTGTCAAAAACCATTCATAAAATAGACAAGGTATAACTAATGTAGTACTTTACTACAACACTGTAGAGGTAATCAAATAAAATAGGAAATGAATAATTATTTCGGACAAGGATCATAACGGATTGGTAGTGTTTAACCTATACATACACAAAAATATGTTATACCTATTTAAGTGTGGGTGGAAATAACTGAGAACGATAATTAAGTTTTATCAAATAGGTTAGATCAAAACCTAGCTCTAGCTTAGCAGTTCTAAGTAGAAAGAGATAGAGGCACGAATCTTATCGACGCAGATAACGCTACTCGACTACGAAGGCGAGAACCTATAGATATCTTTTACCTAGTACCACCTACACTGTTTACTGATCACACCACAGACGCCTACAGATGTTGTGAAAATGTAAGAAAACACCGCGTTTTCTTACCTGTTTACTTACCGTTAACAAGTTTTTTGTGAAGCTTCTTGTTAGATTGCTCAGTGATCGTTGGAAGGAATATGAAACCTACGTTAATAATTGATCATGATTCTAGGGCTTTTGGTTATAGCTTTCGTGGCTTGTGTATATGTCAGCTATTTTATAACAAAATGGTGATCATACATACGTCTTCTAAGAAACACATTTCGTTACTGACTCAGTAATAATGCTGACTAAAGCTACCATCCTCATTTGCGGACATAATTTCAGCAGTGTCCCTTGACCCTGAATCTATATAATATCTGTACATATTTAATATAAATACAGATATTATTATATAGACTTATAGACTCTATATAGATATACTATATTATATGCCGCATTTCGATAGGTATCATCAAAGCTGTGATATCTTTCACTAAAATAGTTCCAAAACTGCAACTTCTGTAATTAAAACTTTTAGCTAAAAGCTTTCAGGTCCAGTCGGAACTATCTCTCGATCTTCCATTACTTAGTGAGTGACCCTCGTTGCTCTGAACGTTCTGTGAATCTGTGATGAACATTGGGTTCCTCTGAATAAAAGTAGTGCATTGAACTAATTAACCTAGGTCCGAAGTTCCAGACACTTTTAGCGGAATATCTACAGATATTCCTCTAAAAACTCTTGTTGCATGGCATAGGCAGGTGTGTACAATCACTAATATCATTACTGATATAAAAAAGCACTAGGTACAAGACGAAGAAGTTTTACTTTAATATTGCAAAAACCAATATTGATCTGCTTCTTTTTGCTAAAGTCAAAGCAACGATTCATCATGTTTCTTCTTACCCGAATACGTCAAAATCAAATATGTTTTTGCATTTATGTGTAGGCCAATTTTTGTAGCACTTTAACAATATAAAATCAGAATAAGTACTGAAAATAATTTAAATCAATTCATGTGGGTGTTCAGACGCAATAATCAACACCACGTCTCCTACTTTCTCCTACTTTCATCTATTACTCATAGTTTCATTATTATGTTATGACCAAAACAAACTAACTTTTAATATCTGAAGTAGACGCTCTATTCTAAATCCATGTCCTATTCTGGGAAAAAAATATTCGTGTAGAAAATCGTTTAGGACTGACAGCGCAGGGTAATCAAATGTTTCCAGGAAGTATAGGGCGTAAATCCCCTCTGCAGCAAACGGCAATAAATCGATAACTGTGAGTACAAATAAGTTCCCAGTAACAGGTCACATACAGTATTCAACTAATTGTACAGAGTGGGTGGGTTATATATCTACAATTCTTGATATCGATGTGTAGTGTGTACACGTCCCGAGGACCTGATATAAATCAGGTAATGAGTAATTTCGATGAAACCTGAAATTTGTTTTTATATGATAATTTGCAGTGAGTTGGAAATATATATCATTGATAATTTGATAATATTGCAAACTGAAGAAAACTTGTGAAAAGACTAGTTTCTTTTTCTTTACTGAAATAGTCTGACTATAGTATTCAGTCAGTTATCCACACAGTTGGGGAGGGGCACTCGTGAGCAAAATACTCAATGTGAGGCAAGTCATAGAGAAAGCCTACGAATTTGACTCGCCCATTATAATGTGTTTTGTGGATTACAGTAAGGCGTTCGACTTTGTAGATTGGACCTAGTTATGGAGGGTGTTAGCAGAGCTAGGTGTACCACGTCACTTGATCGCACTCGTTGAAACTCTTTATCACAAGAACCAAGGCGTAATGAGAGTGGAAACAGTGACATCCAAACCCTTTCAATTCCAAAAAGGTGTAAGACAAGGCTGCATACTATCTCCTATTCTATTTAACGCCTACGGAGAATACATTGTAAGACGCACAATGGAAGACTGGGAAGGAGGCGTAAGCGTCGGCGGAGTAAGGATAACCAATCTGCGCTATGCCGACGACACAACATTACTGGATGCCTCAGAAACTGAAATGGCAACCTTTTGGATCGAATGGAGCGGATTAGCAATGAACTGGGTCTTCATATTAACAAGACCAAGACAAAAGTGATGGTGGTCGATCGCACCAAAAAACTGGAGCTCACTGGGACTTTAAATTTAGAAATGGTTAATGACTTCATCTACCTGGGCTCCAGTATATCTAACATAGGCTCCTGCGAGTCCGAAGTGAGAAGAAGAATAAGCATGGCCAAAAACGCGATGAGGCAGTTGACAGAAATATGGAAGGATAGGAACATCACAAATAAGACAAAGACAAGACTGGTCAGAAGTCTCCTATTCTCCATATTTCTCTATGGTGCTG
This sequence comes from Ennomos quercinarius, assembly GCA_910589525.2. Lineage (NCBI taxonomy): Eukaryota > Metazoa > Arthropoda > Insecta > Lepidoptera > Geometridae > Ennomos > Ennomos quercinarius. Next base: position 16,186,692 of record OU342499.1, on the reverse strand, counting down.
AAACTTGGACTCTAAAAGCGAATGACCGCAGACGTGTGGACGCCTTCGAGATGTGGTGCTGGAGGAGAATGTTGCGCATCCCCTGGACAGCGAAGAGGACGAATGTTTCAATACTCAAAGAACTCAGAGTGACCACTAGGCTATCTTCAACCTGCCTCCAGCGAGTTCTTGAGTACTTCGGCCACATAGCTCGAAAGAAAACTGGCAACCTGGGGAAGCTCATCGTCACAGGCAAGGTGGAGGGGAGACGGCCCCGTGGACGAAGTCCATTGCGTTGGTCTGACCAAATCCGCACCACACTCGACATTAAAGTCCATGAGGCCATACACGCCGCTGAAGACAGACCGCGCTGGCGTACGATTGTCAGAGGCAAAGTGATCTGTGGAGGGGGTCACGACCCTCAGCATTGAGGAAAACGAAGAGAGGGGGGGAGGATCCACACAGTAAAGAAAAGCCGATCCCGACTACCATTCTGGTCTCCTTGTTTGAATATTTGTACCGATTTTGATGAAATTTTGCGTACAGATTACTAATATTACCGAGATCAAAGGATAATAGATAAGAGCGGGGAATCGGGTAAATAGCAGGTAAAACCGTGAGTCACTTGTAGTGATATAATAATCCGATTATATTTCAAACATCATCATTAATTTGAAACCATCCCTTAACTTTTAAAGGTATCCGAAACTGGGCACACATCGACTCTCCAAAAAATACCAAACCAAAGCGATTCATCGCATATATTCCCATATATCTGAAAGCAAATACGTTAGTTGAATGAAACTAGCGTAAATACGAACCGGCCCGGTTTATCTGCAGACCAAACATAGGAGAGTTCGAGCAAATATAGCAGGGTGGTTCAATAACTTGGCTCAACTATAGAGTCGTAACATGAAGGAAAGAAGCTTGGGTATCGTCTGGTGAATATAGTAGAACGCTAGAAATGGCGGAACCAAGCTTCTAACGCGAAGAATTATACTATACTTTCAGATGATTACTGTCTTATCAAATATCAATGATACTGTTTTGTTCGTAGTTGTTGTTGTTCTGTAGGTAGGTGCCTATACTAATATAGGTACAATGTGGTCTGTGGTCGTAGACAATGGAGTAAACTAGTAAAGTTAGATACAATGCTGCATCCTGTTTCCAAAAATGCGACATCAGACCCCAGTCTCAATAAAATCGAGAACCAAAACCCACGCTTTACTCTTTCAGTGAAATAACAAAGAAGATTCACTCTACGAACGTGCACAGAGAAATAATCCAATAGACATTATATCGACAGAAGTCTGATATTGTTAGCAGAAGGAAAATACATTTCTCATAAAGTTACAGCTTCGGGCTTTCACAAAATGGGACATGAGCTGAAAGCTTTCACGTTCAAAGGATACTCCGCTTACTAAACAAGTAACCAAGGATACTTTTACATTGCTTTTTAGTGGAATAGTTTATATTAAACTCTTTTAAGGAAATCGCGGCAAAGTATTGCATAAAAAGCTTCACAACCATAGAGGTATTATTAGTAAAACTCCTCAGATTTCATAACACAACACAATATCACGTAAATGAACGATAACAAAACGGGTTCAAAAGGGAACAAAAACGCATTGTCAATAAAAACAAAGATAAGTAGGTGAATTCAGTCGTAAAGCCCGATAAAGTAGGTGCAAATATAACTATTCCGTAACATAACTCTGCTCAACCAAGACTTGCCGCTATAGATTTCCCGTCTTTATTAAATTCCATTTTTATGACATGAATGAGAGAATATTCGGAATGGTAGAAGTGCCAAAATCTGATGACTCCTTATTGTTATCCTAATGAAAATATTTTCAATGCACCATAGTCGATAAAAATTCGTAAAAACCATGGTCTAGTACAAAATTGGCAGATATATTTTCCTCCTTTCACAAGGCGTTCTTCAATAGTTTGTTTGAGCAGTGAATGATAGATTGTTGTTACACGAGACACATGCAAACTGAGCTATCTAATCAAACTTCTATCTATAATACAAATCGGGGAGTTGCGTTTGGATTTTGCCGTTAATCCGTTGTAATAATAGAATGCCCGAACCCTCTATTTGCATAACCTGATTAGAGGAGATATGACGAATCAGATACCTGATACGAGGCTTTAATCAAACACAACGTTCCGGTGAATTTGTATCTAGCTTGTTCCGAGCTGTAATTTTCTCCATAACGCAGCGGCAGCAGACAAAACTGTCCTTTAGAACTTTTATGACGTCTTGTAATAGTTTTACTTTCAATCTATTTATCTATATCTATTCTATCTGTACATATAATAAAACTGTAGAGATAAAAAGTCTGTAATTGCAAGATATCAAGAAAAAAATGACACAGGTTGGCTTAAAATTAGCCGCTGATCACGTTAAGCCACTTTTTAAATACTTTGTCTGTTTGTTTGTTTGTTTGTTTGTTATGACTGAACTCCTAAAACACTGAATGGATTTTCATGCGGTTTTCACTAATATGCTTAGAAATAACCAGCGCTTAAAATAGGATATATTGAAATTGATATATCGTTAAAAAAAATTGATGACAATTATTGAGATTTCATTACGAAACGAATCGGAGTTTTAAACAACATGGCCGATTCATGTTTTTTTTTTGGCTACTAACGGTAAGTTGTAAGTTACCACATATTGTCACAGATTAGAGAAAAAACAATCGACTACTCTGTGCCACAATAACCAAAGAGTAATATTAGTACCAACCGCTACTCTAAGAGAATCAAAACCATTTATAGGTTTCCTATTTATATTTTTACAGGTTGTTTAGCATTTTAGAAGTTAAATAGATACATATAGCAACAAATGAAAGATGTTTTTTATTATTATGGCTTTAGACGACATTTGTAATTTGCCAATGATACGAAATATTTTATGAACAATGTTTTAAAAGGGTACTTAGATGTAGGTAACTATAATTATACATTAGGGTAAGATCCTCGAATTAGCAACATGGCCGTGTAACGTTCGGTTGGAGGGCTTTGAAGAAAATTTCACGATGGCGGTTGTGAATTTTGTTTTTTTTTACCAAAACCTGTGTATTTTTAAATTTTAATGTTTAATAAGGGTGGATTATTATTCCTTAAGTGTTCGTAAACGTGCACGAGTGTTGGCAAATGGTTCCAAATTTATATAACCATCCATTTTCGTTTTCTCTTCAACGGCTTTTTAGAGTAAAATAAGAGTAATAGTTTCAGTAAAATATCCACCATTTTACTGATGGCGTTTTGATTGACAAAATAGGACTTCGACATGACATAACCGTACAAATTTTTACTCACGTGACATTGGTAGAATGAGGAGTTTTATTTTAAAAAAAGAAATGGTGTTTTATGTATGACCCAATAGATGGCGCCAGTTGTGATTTTACCAAAATCTGTCACTGTCACTGTTTCAAGCATAGACCACAGGTTATAGGAAATGTGTCACGATACTGACTGACAACTCTAAACTGTTTCGTTAAGTACTTGTGATTTCTAATTAGTATTAACAAAATTATACGCATCGTATAGGTAAATGCAATACTCCAGCTGTAAAGTATGTATTTTATAAACTTATTATTGACACTGGCTAAATACTCAATTCGTATGGACCCAAACTTCAGAAAGTAAAAAAAATTATGTGGTGAATGCACAGAGTAAATTGTTTTTTCTCTAATCTGTGGGTGAATGCAACAAAGATACTCTTTGGAAACGAAAAGCGCGCGGATATGAAAGCTGACGAAAACAGTGATTGTTTTGTATTTTTCTAAACTGCTTAAATAATAGGTTACCTACCTATTATTTAGGGAGGTATATTTACTACCTAAACAAAATTTACTGGAACCTCTTATGAAGACTTGAACGGTTTTTATGGTGAAAACACAAGAACATCTGTTGAAGTGAAAATGACAAGGAAAAGATCGACCGTATCACTGGTATGTAGGTATACCATATTATAGAACTTTTATTAGTTATATGCCTAGATCCACCGTATGTTTAAAAAAAACTAACGTCTAAGTATAAGGTAGGTCTATGTAGGTACATATTTAGTTAAATATTGTACCTATGATTTGCAGTTTCTAACCCACTATTTTATCAATGTGTAGGTGATCTGATGACACGTGAAAAACCATACTTACCTACTACCTTAACAACATTTTTACACGTGTGCTACCTAATCTGCTAATACGTGCTGAGCTCCGAAAAGATTTAGTGGTTTTTGTTGTTTGGTATATAGAAAATGCATGAACTAAGCTATTATTAGACTACCTAAACGTAGAAATAACACAATACAAGCGTGCGAAGCCGCGGGCAAAAGCTAGTACTTATAATAAAACTGTAACAGGTCCAATAATGTACATTGAAAATATATTGAAAAATTTTTTTGGAAGGGTTTATTATCGATTCTTAAGCCAAAACAATTTTTTAGATTTCTGTCTTTCTGTCTGTATTTTGGCTGAGCATCACGCCGAAACTACTGAATGGATTCAAATAAAATTTGGCATGATTTGAGTTTATATTACGAGGTAGGCTATAGGATACTTTTAATCCCGAAATTCAGCACTGTTCCCTCGGGAGAGGGGATGAAAGTTAAAATATCTACTTAGTTGTAATTCATTAACGCATCGTCCGTAGTAATTTGTATACAGAAGATATTACAGGCAATAAATAGATGCGACGAAGTGGTGAAGTAAACAGGTAACTACAATGAAAAGTTATTGACAACAGGTATTATAGTATTAGTCAATATGCAGCTCTATAATAAGTGCAATGATAAATGCGTAATATATACCTATAGCGTGCAAATATTGACACAATGCAGGTAAAATTTACATAAACAACACCCCGACTGATCGATAAGAGTTGTTTACGACAAACAACCATAACTTAGTTTAATACGACGGCCGTGCTGAAAACACCTTTGTTTACGTTAGATTTAAGGATGATTGCCGAGTAGCAAGTGGTCTTCTAAAAGGACGCAAACGTAAGAGAGCACTTCGCCCTTGTCAAAGAACATTTGACAGAAATTGATGCGTGTGAAACATGCTGAAATCTTTGAAGTGGAGTTATCAAGGAAGTTTTATTGAAGATAATTGAGGAAGGTGTTATTTAGGTAGTTCAAATACAGTGTTGGAAGGAGGGTTTAAATTGAACAGGTACTTCAATACATAGATGTAAATAAAATACATTAATAAAGTTAAGATCGATTACAGCTCTTGGTGGTCAGATCATTGATAAATGTGGAAAATTTTAGATTGAAATGTTAACAATGTAAACGAAGTATGTTACGAAGTCGGTATGTTTTGTATAAGACAATGAAGAAAAAAATAATAACTTCTATCAGAAGCATGCCATGTTACATTTCATGGGAATCCGAAGTTAAAATCCATGATTTCAATCAAAGTTCAATACGATACGTAGTTCTCTAAATACATCTTCAGATCATATATATGTGCCAGAAAATTCTGCAAAATAGAACCCTTCAACTTATCCAAAAGGAGTAAGAATCACAGACCGACTTCAGAAACGTTGAGCTTCTCGATATTGCGAGAAGTCATCGCCAACGACGCCAACGTGCGGACATGAAATATTAAGGGCACTGTACAAAATTGAAGGAACTCTCAGTCGAAACACGTAAACGACCAACAGGTCAACAACACCCTGCTAATGAAAGCAGTGCCTTGTGCTAAATCATTCAAGGTCTAAATCTGCATGGAGAAAGCGCAGACAGAGTATCGATCGCCAATTTCCGAGCAGAACTTCGAGCGTCCTTCACCTCGTGCCCTTTCGTTATTACGCGACGAATTTGGAAAGCACTCGCGAAGCTGTATCCGTGATGAACAGGCCAGGCTTTATTTCGGGGTAGTGTAATTCAGGTAATCAATTTTCAGAGACGTATAATATTTGGGAAAACGAAGGTGTGATGCGACTCATCATCACCATATTTTATATTTCAATACATTTGTGATGATTTCTTTTAAAATATGTTGTAAAATATGAAGCATGCACCACATTTAGCATACTTTTACATACAATATCAAAAAGGGAAATACAATAATAGCATGTATACGCGATTAATACTATTATTATTAAAGGGGGTCAACTCGCTACTACGGTATGCCAACACATGACAACAATATCTCTCGGCACAATACCACCCTTAGAAAAAAGGGTTTAATTTTTAAGATAAGATTCCAATCCAACCTCAATTTTCGCTGAGTGGAAAAGGTAGCTGCCATTTACGTTTGCGTGAACCAAAGCTGCGAAGTCATGGGCCGTGGCTTTATTTTGTTTTTTCAGTAGGTACCTATATCACGGCGGATAAAAAAGAGAATTTCTTTCCGTCATGAATCATAATAGTACTTTTTGTTTTATAGCATAATGAACAGCCTAGCGACATTTAAACGGAAAAAAACACACTCAATAAAAACTTGTAACTAAATATCTATCGGAAAGCAACTGGGAAAACCACTGTGTGGCTATTAGCTACCCTACTAGAGCTGTCCCCAGACAAACTTTCGCAAAAATAAATGCTTTGTTTCTTTCAGAAACATCTCCGAACAAAAGTTGTCCGAACTACCCAACGACCCGTTTTTTCCACTCGCGCTTTTATCTTTAATCCAGAAATAGGTCCTTTTATAAGCCATTAGGAGCTATTCACACGAACCATCACCCCTCAGCTATAAATACTCTTAACTACATAATTATACTTGTGTGCTTCCAAATTAATAAAGTTCGTATATTCAGTCTTCAGACATTAAAATATTGAATCAGTTCAACCATATTAGATATTAGCCTCGTCGAAGTGGAGCAAGCGATGGAAATAACTTAAATAGGAGACCGATAGGTGGACTGGTGAGGTCATCTATACCCCGATTTGTGTATCTGGGGATCCGACCGGCTGCCTGACCCAAGTGACATGGATAAATGAAAATAGAATACGGTCAAATACGGTTCAAATAAGTAAATACTAGAAATAGTAACATTGTAAATCTCATATCGGATTCAGACTGGTTTAAAACTGCAGCACAAGTTTGCAATAGCGCACACTACAACTACACCACAGTCCGTCCATGTTAGTACCTTTTTAATTTTATCCCGCGGATGACTAATATTTCTTTTTCTTTTTTGTTTTCCTTTACATTAAAATTAATCGGCTTATACCTAATATTAAAAATACTTCACCTACTACTAAACATGTATTTTAATCATAGAATTGTTTCTACATAGTTTGAATATTTTTTTATGTAAGCTGTGCATTTTTGAGTTGATGTTGAGTATTGACCCGCACTCTCACCGTAAACACCTGTGTTCGAGAACAGGGGTATGCTGAAAATCAGCCCTGCGTAGACCTTGCTGTTTACGCAGCACAGAGCTGAGCATACTCCTGTTGCCAGCTAAGAATAGTGTTGTAGTGTCTATAACAAATTGTCTTAAGTCAGTTGTAGTTTTGGCAATAAATATTATTTATTTATTTATTTTATTTTTATTTTACACGGTGTATCAAAAATTTGCGTGTTTTATATCCGTCGCGTATTTCAATGTCTGTGAAATGAATCCCAGCTTTTTTGCGCATTGAAATTGAAAATCTAAAAGATGGATACCCAAACCACTCATGTAGGTACGATTGTACAAAGACATTCTGCGCTAAGCTACTTAGCTCCAGCAGCCGCGCTTAGTCATCTGACATGCTCAAAAGGAAGTATTCATTTCTTCTTATAATAATATTGAAGATCTGTTGTAAAAGCGGTAACCTTCATACTCTATCGTGTATAGAGACCAACGTGGATAATAAGCCCACAATCTAAAGTAATCAATCCTTTGAGTTCCAACTCTTACCAACCCGCTTCTCCACATACCTGCAACAATACCAATGAAAATTAGATTTTACACAAAAAAATTCGTCACGGCACAAACCCAGCTTGTACAACTTAATCGTAGCGAAGCCTACTCCAGAACGGGTCATGCAATCGTAAGTTTATATCGGATTGTCGTGTTGTCGTGTTGCAAGCCTTGGGAACTGGGGTATTAGCTGTGTAGGAGTTATGTAGATATGGTTTATTTTGATTGGCGCAAACTGACACGCGTTTTGAAGAGTTCGCCGTGTTAGATATGCTTTTAGGATGAGGTTGAGGTTTTGTTGACTGCCATACACTGGTGGTTATGCAATGTATGTACGACTACGTATGCAAAGGGCCATTTAGACGGAGAGTTAACGTCCGGCTCTGGCTCTGCAAGTTTCAGACACCCTTTGTCTTTATGGAAGCGTTGATAATTTACGATGGATTAGGTACATGGGTTTTAACTGTTTCTTATCCACGGATTATGGATAATAAATGACAAGCATACCTAACTGAACACTTTCTTTGTGCGAAGTCCTAGTGTATAATGGATTCAGCTGGGCTATTTTATCAAAATACCAATTCTGTCTATTTCATTAACATGGACATCAAACAAAACAAGCTTAATATCCGGAACAACAATATGCTTTTATACTGTTGAGTCAGAGGGGCTAGCAACAGGAGCCGCGAGGTTACAGGCCCTGCGGGGGAGGGTATGACGTCACCCCGGTCGACGGCCCAGCAAGGTCGTCCCACCCGAAGACTCGAACCCCCAGTTTCACCCACCCTTTAAAGCACCACGCGATGGCAGGCAATTTGGGTTTTTGTCGACTTGAATAAAATAAGGTTTATTAGGTTTTATGTATTTATGGCTTTCGTCAAGCAACTGAATATACTATGGCATGCATGGACGTAATGAAAACTGTAACCTAACTGAACTGTATATACAAAGTTATTGAAGACGTCTTTTTATCACCAATGTTCCAATGATGCTGCAAAGAAAAATTACGGAAATAGGTTCAACTAAAAACCACTTCAGGCTGTTGATGATGATGATGAAAACCCACTATCTATCCTTACGAGGCCAAATGAATACATTTTTGATTTAGTACAACTCAAAGCCAATCAATAAACTAAGTAGCAAAACTTATTATACAGGAAAATAAACCAATCTACGAACGCTGTTTTTCTCAGCCCTCGAAGGCTAAAGGTTGGCCATGAAAATGAGATCACAACAAACTTGAACGTGAAATTTCGGCGGCAAAATATTTACTGCCACGCATTTTCCTTCTTGTAAGCCAAATAAACATAAAGCTGGAATAGAATCTGGGGCAGAATCAAAATAAACGGCATAACAAATGAAGTTCGAGCTGTATTCGTAAACGTGTGTCGCATTCGATAGCTAATGATTTATTCAGGTCGAAATGGTTGGAAGACTGCTTACGGACTAGTAACATCTCTGAATTTTTTACCTGTATTACTGTATACGCTGCCGAAAGGCATTTATAGATAGATACAATTTAACTCAAAATCATTGAAATTAGTTATAAAACAATGGCAACACGTCCCGCTCACTCACTACAGGAAACACTGTGCCACGCAGGTCAGAGCAGTTCCTAAAACGATCACCAGCCAACCGGACAAATTAATTAGCAAGACTTTCAAATATGTCCACATCCAAAAGAAGTATAACAAAGCAATGTAGGCTGGATAGTCCACCAACTGTTCCCATCCCATAAATCAGCAGCGAACGTCTGCATCGGAACAACACATTCGTGACAGCCATGTAAAGGTTCGCATTATATGGAATAAGTTGGACTACCCCAACGGGCATGTCTGGTGCCAAACAGGATCCAATGTGGATTGAAACAGTAGAACAATTTCAGGGAAATAATAATTTCATTTAGATCCAGAGTATTTCAGAGACACGCACATGATTCCGAGGACTCGACAGGAGCTCATCTAAGAAACGTTATCTGCACTGGCAACCGTACTTTGGCAAAACAAAGTATGAAGACAAATATAACTATCAAACACGCTTGACACGCTAAACACAGCTGCTGCCACATTTGTATGATCCTCGAGGGATGCTTGTTCCATCTAGTGTACGGATGGTTATGTAACGTGTTTGCCGAGGGCCGGGGCAGACGAACTCCGGCCATTTCGTTCGACAGATGGTGCCAGTGTTTCTAGATGGGATTCACACAAAACTGATAACTTGGAATCAGCAGGAACAAAGCGACCAACAAGCATGAAATTAAAATAAAGGTGGAGTAAATGTGTTTTCTGTTCTTCCTAATATAAATTCTTTATTGCTGTTCTTTGTCCCATATTTCCATAGGATCTTTCTATTTCCAGTAAACAGCAATTCGCTGCTTTTACAAGAATAAAACGGGGTATAGATTCAGAGACCACGTTATTCTCTGATTGTATCTTCGCCATTCACCTGTAACTAGATCCTCAGACGGAACTCGGTCTGCGTATTTTAAATGAAATGCTGTCTGCATGGATTGAATAAATAAGATGTTTTGGACTTTGAATATTTTTGCATAGAGTAGGATTTCTCAGAGGATTCAAACACAAAAACAAATTAAGTAAAGTGAGATGTGAACGCGCTGTATTTTATACTGCAGGGCGCTTAATAGTTTACATTTCTTGTTTGTCGGGTAGTATACAAATGCATTTTAATTTAATGACTTTGCAAAGGCGTTGCATTGAAAGGATTGTAGCTCTGGAAAAACTTCACGGCTAAACATAGCCGCCCCATAACACGCAACTTTGAACTGCGGCCAGCCTCCTGCATCTAATATCCAAAGGAACTCCACGGTTTTGTTTTGACCAAGTTGTTGGTCCACCTAGTTTACGTAATAACATATTCAGTTATCTGTGTGTGTGTGTGTGTGTGTGTGTGTGTGTGTGTGTGTGTGTGTGTGTGTGTAAAATAACTGTACATTTCGGCTGATATCTTTCAACATCTATTTCTTACAAAAACTTACATCTAGCTTACAGGCTTTAAGTGTAAGTAACGGCTTCTTAATAATTTAAATATGTTAATCATCCCGCTCCTCTACATATATTCCGAATACGTCCCACGTTATTGCCAGAGCAACGACGTCGGTATGACGTCTCCTCTCACATGACTCCAAATCTGTAGGCAACAGTTGCCGCAGTCAATACAAACATGCTAACAACCCGAGCGCCTGACGTCGTGCATGTGAAATGTGAATCACGTCATGAACGCATTGCCAGGCGATAATTCGCTATGACTTGCAACCCCTTTTATAAATTACGTCAACATTTCTCAAGATATCACGATATCGGCCATAAATCAACGTCGCGAAAGGGACGTCGCTATGATGGTTTACGTTTATTTGCCAGGTCACACGTTTCGTATATACCCATGTACCTGATAAATATGCAACCCTAAGGAAGTATCACAGAATAGAAAAAGCTTACTATTAGGCTAAAACTATTATTATCAGTGACAAATAAATAATTATAGATAACGAACGACCCTGATACCCTGATGGTGACGCAAATATTTAGTCTCACCTAAAACAGCAAACTACAAAAGCAATATATAACACTGACTCACGCGTTCTCCAGAGTAACAATATTTGAACAAAGTGTCTCAAACATGCTGAAATGGAGATAAATCCTTTGATAATAATGTTCGGTTTCATTATGTTGCGATATAATTAAGTTTGCGTGAATAGAGCAAACAGTACGGCGGACTACATAACACTAAGGAACCGTCTGAAGCAGAGACAAAAATATTACACTATCGTATAACATACACAAAAACAAATACCAACAAATGAATAGATAAAATACTCATTTTGGTTGAAGTCGCGTTAAAGATAGCAATCAGCTCTATTTCATAATTAGTTGCTGTTAAGAAATATACAAATGAACGTAAAGAAATTCTGAAATAAAGTCTATCTCTTCCTATCATCTAACTAAGCGAACATAATTATAAGCAAAAGCCTGTACTAATGAATCTTCTGTCGTAAAAATTTAAAGCAGACATACCTTTTACAGTAAGCTTTTCTTGCCCTGAATATTGTAAAGTTAGGGAGTTAGCTGTATTAATACGTAGGTGACAATTTGTAATAATATATTAACACTATCAATCATCAATATAAATAAAAGGGGTTGTCCTGACTGACTGACAGCCAACATACAGCCCAAACCGCTTATCCTGTACTTACTTAATAGAGACTTGCTACTTCAAGGGTGTCTTCGAACGAAGGAGAAAAAATATGCGGGTAAAATCGAGGGAAATCTCTAGTTTATCCGACATACTTTCAAAAAAACCAGTTGCTGATGAAGATAATAAATGTCTACTGTATCTACAAGCGAAACAGATCGAGCTATCAACAAAGCATCGGAATTCAGCAAAAACAAGAGTTCACATAAACTAGATACTAACAATCGCTGATATAACGCGATCGGGTAAACAAAAATAGCTTCTTATCAAACTACACTAAACTTTAAAACAGTGCCAATAGAGATGATTTCCAGTTATCATCAGCAATAGCAACACGTGTACGATTTTCGCGTTTTACATAACACGATATTCTATAAAATTAGGTAATAAACGATTTATTTATACAAACATCATTTTCCATACACGTCACGTTTATTTCTAGAGGTGATCGACGCCCGTATGTGTATGTGCGTGTTCTGCTTATGTATCCTGGATACCTACTAGTGACGTCATTGTAATGTGCCAACGTCACGGGTGCGTGTCAATAATTAATGTCGCCTCGCTGATCTTGCAGCATCGTATAGAAATACATAGACATACATACATAAACGTAGATATATAAACATAGAGCTCTAGGACTTACTAATCAACTTCATTAAGTTTTCCAAGATTTCTCAATGGTTCTAGTTTTGAACTGCATGGGGCTTTTCTTCTAGAAGCCTGGAAGAAAAGCCCATCCATACATGCAGTTCAAAAACAAGCCATAAATGTTTTAATCGACAATGCATGTATACCCGGAGTATGAAAAGGTTAGTCAGTTTTCACGTGTAACAAGCACATGTTACCTTTTGATTAAAAAACACACAGTCATAGAACATTACATATAATATCTAACTGTTTCGTAGGTTAGACAGCAGTTCTTTACTCGGATCAAAGTTGTTTGATTTTTTTAACTTCCCAAAAAAGTTTATTAACTGTTGATTTGCCAAAGATATAGCACAGGTTCAGCTACTACTTTAGTGATTGACAGTTTTGTAATATTAAAACAAAATAAAATTGTTTGACGTTGTTGAGATTATGGAGTCAGTTAAACTGCACAGAGGGTCTAGCAAAGATACCTTCCATTAGCGTTAACGCCAAACGATGACTCGAAATGTATGGGATTGACATTACCTGCGCAAAAGACTTTTCCGCAGGTAATGTCATTCCCATACATTTGGAGTTATCGTTTGCCGTTAACGCTAATGCAAAGGTATCTTTGCTAGACCCCCTTGTGCAGTTAAACAGGCTTAATTGACACACGTACAGTCAAAAGTGGGCCTTTTTATTCCCCGAGTGTACAATACGTATAACATAACACATACTTAACACACAAATAGTAAAATTAAATACATAACTACATAATACAGCTATTTATAACACCCTCAATTGAATTACAGCCTTGCCAAAGCTCGGTTAATTAGTACGGCATAACAAAAGGAAGCCCATCCGTAAACCTTTTGGTGAGACCGTAGCCCGTACACGTACAAGCCTCTTACAGAGAACATCATTATTTATATCTAATATAGAAACGAGAGGTCTCTATTCATGGAAGATATAAGGACAGTCCAGTTTCAATTATACAGAGTTAATAAGGTACCTTCGTTTCTCGTTTCGAGATACTTCATATTGATCGTCAGAATTTAAAATTAATAATACGTTGGGGAAATTAGTAACTGGTAGCTATTTAAACTGAATAGCTGGTGAGGTCTACCGATTGTTTATTACAAATCGGGTTTTCTGGGTTTTAGTATATTAAAATCAACATACAAGATACTATTTGAATAGTAATAAAACTTTAAACTTAAATAAGTAGATTTTTCTTTTTTTTTCTTCTACTCTGCTTCTGACAAAGCTGGAAGCAGGCTACCCAATCCCTCATTCCTCAATCAAGATCAAAGCCAGCTCAAAGCGATCATGTGAACAAAGTGTGACCCAGATTTCACAGTATGCCCATTGAAATGGTAGACATTTTTGCTAGCTAGGGTAACATTGATTTTAATGTAACCGGAAAATGAATATGTTAGTATAATATTAATATGACATGAAAAACATGGCATCAAATTAATAAATATGTTTAAAGCTAGTAAAGCAACTGGTTAGGCAGACTATAGTGGAGTTGGAGTATAAGCTGAGATAGGATTCTAAAGTTTAAAATTGAATGTCCTACAATTTTCTACATTCTTGAAAAATTAGTTTTTTATTATGTAAAATGAATGCCGTGACGAGCTAGTTGTTCACCTGGTGTTAAGCGTCACGGCCACCCATAACAGGTTGCAGTGTCACTCGGAACTCTAAATTAAAGTTTCGCGTGACACTGCGCACGTACCTAATCCTGAGACATCACACAGCCTAAAAAAGTTTTCTAGACCGTCAGATCATTTCATAAAGTCTCATTTGCCCAGTAATTTCACTACAGTGCCCTTCAAACCGGAACACAGTAGTGCTTGCACACTATTGCTTGGCGACCGAATAACTGGCAAAGCAGTGGTACCTATACCTACCTAGACGAACTTTGCAGAAATGTCCTACCACCTAGTAAACACGAGTTTGTGACTATCACAGACAAATAATTTCAATAAAGAGTCTTCTATGAATTTTCAAACAAGATTATTAAACACAAACTTTTCCAAAAATAAAACTGTGTCGGTTACTTAAGTTTATATTCTCTACTTAATTATAATACTTACCTTAACCAAGCAAGCCTTTATCATTTTTTCCTGATCATTAAGGTTAGGTAAATATTATAAAATTTTATTTAACAAACAGACTTTTAATTGAGTTTATCACGATAAAAATAAATGGTGGTACTCCGGGACTGGGGCCTCGGGGATTGGGGTACATCGACATTTAAAAAACAGGCACTCTTCGCTCCATCTATCACGTCAATTCGCGTCCGCGGTAGTCATTTCAGTCGAACCGACAAACGTTGCTTATTTGCAAACAATATCAACCTCCATTGACGTATGAATGGACGGAAGGCTGGCCAAAAAATACTATAAGAGTATTCTATATCCTATAAATAGGGGTGACGTCACACCATGAATCATAGAGACAGGCCCGTGTCCTGTCGCAAGGACCTTGGCGTGTAATAGTGCGATATTACAATGAGTCATTTATAATAGAAGAGGCCCCGGATTTTGTCAGGACACGGGTAATCACTTTTTTGGTACAATTGATGAAGACGTAAACAACAAAGTAACTTAAACAGCTAGTGGTAAAATGATGTCTCAAGAAACATGGTTAAAATAACAGGCTCAAATCAGAAGAACAAACAAAAAGTAATAAAAGATTTGAATTCAGAATTTAAACTCATAAGCAGCGAATACAGGAAAAAAACATGTTATTAGGTGGGTAGCTCCCTACGGATACAACAAAACGGATCCCATTTTTCAAAAATTGCCATCCAATCCCAAATGTCATTTAATAATAGTCCCATCGGATACCACGTCAAATTTACTGATAGTACCATCATCGACAAAAGGGTTTTCTAAAAAATGAAGTACCAGGAGACACAGAGGAAGTTAGAGTAACGAAAAATATCACCTACATCTAGGTAAATCAATCATTTTAAGTGTTTCTATAGAAATGTGATCTAAATTGAAACAAAGTACCAGGAAACCAGATTCTGGACTCCAGGTACTTTTACAAACTACTTCCACAATTTCAGGATCAGGAATATTTACAACTTTCTCCCTCACGACGACACGTTTTCAAAGGCAACCATACCTCGTCAACCAAATCCAGTAAACGCTAAAAAAGGGCATTGCAAAAATGCCAAGTGCCCGTCAAAAAGCGGCATGAGAAGTCGGTCGACAACTCTACAGGCATGCGTCCCATACAAAGATTAATATAGGATCTGTTGCTACCCAAATCACCTGCACACTAAAATCAACTCAACACCTTTGGGAA
This sequence comes from Ennomos quercinarius, assembly GCA_910589525.2. Taxonomy (NCBI): domain Eukaryota; kingdom Metazoa; phylum Arthropoda; class Insecta; order Lepidoptera; family Geometridae; genus Ennomos; species Ennomos quercinarius. The sequence continues at coordinate 16,170,681 of OU342499.1, read as the reverse complement.
ACTGCGCAAATTTGTAAAATGATATTCTAGAGTATCGCCACGTAACAATTTGACCATTGTAGAAAACAAACTCTAATGCGAATAGAATAAGACTTAAATAGGGAATGGATCATGTTTGCTCCAGTTTGCTATAGTTTGAGACATGGTTGAGCGTCAACACGGCGACGCGGCGGAGCGCACGGCGGCGGCGGCTGCGGCGGCGGCTAGAGCATTACAAACATTAATATGTTAAGTTTTTGCATAAACAAAACAAAACTGCTCGGAGCCTAATCAGTAATCAAGTAATCTCTATAATACTCATCTCTCTAAGTACTCGTAAGATTTTTCTACTTTTAGATCCATGATATTAAAGAATGTAATATTAATGTCGATGTGGTCTCCAAATAAAACGTGTGAGACAATAATGCTAAACGTCTCAGCATGACAGCATGACTAGTCGCTTACGCAGCTTACCTATTCAATTATGTTCCTGGCATGGAGCATTGTACCAAATTAGAGAAAAAAAGTTCAGTGTACGTACGCATAAAGGCAAGTAATGAAGACGAAGCATGGCGTCATATATGGTCTCATAAGGGAGCAGTGACCCCGTGGTTTGCAAAAGCCATGGTGGATGAAGGAATGTGAGACGCCGTGGAACAGGTTACTAGGATGTGGGACACGCTTAACACTGAACACAGCAGAGACATTAATCAGGGAATTTGCGAGCTAAGCCCTACTTCCTACTTATTGCTGATTATTTCAATATGTTGCCGTTTCCTGGAATTATGTAATTTCCTACAGTTGTCTAAGTTCGGTCGCTAACCCCCTTACCAAATGAATTATAAATTGCGAAAAGTGTTTAGTACCCAATACCTATTACCTATATATTATGCTGGAATAACGCATAGAATCCTATGAAATTGTGGCCATACGAGTGAAATATCGAGGCGAAGCTATTATTCTATAATTTATTTTTACGGGGTAAGTTATTAGGGGTTTCGCAAAGCAGAAAGTGAAACATCGACATTCCGGAATTTTCAGACACAGTGAAACCTCATAGTTTATACTTGCGCAAACAACAAGACCAAACAAAATCACCCTCGTCCATTAGTCATGTTCGCAAAGAACTTTTCCCTTGGCAAACTTGAGACTGGAGTGGCACTCTTACAAAAGGGCAGCCTTATTTATAAACAACGACTACGCTAGCGCCTAGCACGATGGAGTGCCAAATCAATAATAAAGATTGAAAGTAGCGAGAAGATTGTTTTTCTTATTATGTGCCTGGCTGCCTGCCTACCTAGTACGGGCGAAAATTGACACGAAAAGAAAATGGTCTTGCCCCGTTCTATGTCACTTTCTTAAAATATGGGAGGAATAATATTGTAGTCAGACTGATGTTTGGTGATTGCTGATTTAATAAGAGTTACCCAATCATGTGAGTAGCACAGTCACAATTATGCCCATTGCCATTTATTATAAATTTTGATTTTTGGAGATATTATTATTATATCGGTTAGATTTAGATGTAAATGAGGACTGTTTTTAAAATGTTCACTTTGTCATAGAATTAAGACCAAGTAAGATATTATAACTTGGCAAAAAATTAAGTCACCATTTATCAACGTGGGGTCAAACGACGCATTTCTTTGTCCCAACCCGCGGCCTTTGTATACAAATCTCTTACATCGTGCAACCCACGAGAACCAGAAATAGGCCACCGTGGAGCATCGTGAGATTTGTGAGCAAGTGACATACGTACAGTATTTTTGGCAATGCGTTGCTGCTAGGGTCGGCCTGTCGGCCTCTACTCTCGATGCGCTAAATGAGTATCATCAGATACATTTTACGCGCCGATTGCCACTATTAGCGAGTTTGTAGAACGATGCGAATGCGTTTACGTGCCAATGTTTTTGGGACGAACTCGTTTCTTGTTTGAAAATAGTTTCGAAGTAATACTGTCGTTTAATTGGAAATGCCGATTGCCGAATGTCAATGTATCTCACTTACGTTGATGACATTATTGTAATGCAAACAGCAACTTAAAAGTCTTCACAAGTCCTGCAGACACATCGGGAATGAAAAGAAATAATAAGTTTGTACAGCACATGCTAAAGATACAATTTAAATAGAACAGTTGAACATTACAATTTGTCTAAATTTTCCTCTCAACACGAAACGATTATAAACTACCTAGCCAGAGTTAGGTTGGTAACTTGGTGCAGAACTTATCTATTCTGTGGTAGAGTAAAGCAAATCAATAGTAATAAAGAAACCATTGTGTCTTCATTCATTCATTAAATGCAACACAGGTTGAATATAAACAAGTAAAATTGACCTGGTACCCCCAAATAATACTTAGTTCCGTTGCATTCTACCTGCACATGCAATCATCGCAGACTGGTTACATAGACCACTTATTGTACAGAACCATCGTTAACACAATCTGTTACATATATATAAATTATGACCCAATTAAATTATTTATATATGTAAACTGTACATGTTCGAGTGTGTTATTCTTACGTGGTAGCATATTTTACAAATAGCCCTAACCAATAATTTATAGAATAGTAAAAAGTAGTTGAAACATTTATGTACCTAATATAAAAAAAAAAAAAAAAAACTACGCATAATAAATTGACCAGTTCAACACGTCTCATTAGCATTGTCGATAAAAATAGCTGCGTAGACACTAGACATCTCGATCATAGCTATTAGCTGACAAAGTGTTTAGCAATGACTAACGAATAACGATACCTACTCAAAGTTGATTGCACCAAAACAAGACACGTGTATGTACATTGGGATCTGTCGTGTTTCTACGTTCCTCAGTTCATCGACCGAGTCTCAGAAGAGGGAAGTAAGCTAGTGTCTAGTCTGAAAAGTATCTGCTCCGCTAGTCTTTGTCCGTCCAAACGTTTCGGCGGCTTCATTGTTAGTAAGTCGGTCACGGTTTGGTTTCCATTCTGATTGTGCCGCATATATAGGAATTTCTAACGTTACTGTTATCGTGCACGTCAATGGATTTCTGCGATATGCAATTTTTTATCTTGCGCGGAATGTTTATTGTTTCAGTGTTTATTTTTGTATAGTTTTTAGAGGTTTGGTCGAGTATTTTGCACATTTTAGGTGCTATAAATGATAGTATTTATTTAATTTCAACTCAAATGTCTGTTCACAAAACAATAAACTATTTTTTTTTAAGTATGACTATGGCGAATTTACGCTCTAAGGCAGGAAATGCGTAGGCAGGCAAACATATAATAGGCAGTAGGCCAATTAACATGACGGCATCTTAACGGCAATTTAATTTGTCTTAACAGTTATCATGACGAATTTATGATGGACTTATGCAAAAACAAATTCATTATGTTTTCAGGTTTTGGAAACCAGATCAGTGTTATCATTATATGAACTATATATGCCTCAATGACAAATCCTATTTGATTTCAGTTAAACCCTAGAGTGGTAACTGTCCGAAGCTGAACGTACAATCTTCGATGAGCTACTTGTTCTTGTCCTGCACGACCTCTCACTCTCTATAGTCAGTTGAAAAGTCAACCAGGTTTTTTGATGTGTTGACGTTGACGCTCGTCAGTCAACCTTCTAGAAAACCGAATTTATTCTCCATTCCTAACTCTTCGTACAGCCACATTTCTTGATGTAATAACTTTAGTATCTTGAAACGTTATCTACAAGGCTTGCATTGGGTTGTTATCGCAATTTCAGCGGGTATGAAAACAAAGTTGTTTGCAGTTGCTATGGCATGGCGCGTCGTCGCGGTGCACTAAAATAGCGCTATCTCGACCCACATCTACGTTGACCCTATCTATCTGATAACACAACTACATTGCTTACCTGTATATTTTGTTAAACAAGATTTAGCTGGCTAACTTATTCAATAATTATTAGGTAATAGGTATCAACTTTATTCCTTGGATAAAATCAGGTGTGTTTTATTCGGCAAATAAATTTGGCCAGTAAGTTCTGAGGTTTTTCATGGATCCCAACGGAACCTATAATAGGTTAGTCTGTGTTTTTAAGTCAATTAAAAAACGATATTTCATTTATTTTTCTAGGTGGCACCATAAATGCCAAGTAAGGAAAAGACCTAGACACATCCATCAAGAAATGTAACGAGTACACAACGATTGGAATTTGCATCTGTCTGATTGGTGGCTGGTTCCGTAGTATAGTGAGTGATGCTAAGCATGAGCGTAATGTACTAATAATATTAAATAAACTGTAACAGTAAGGAAATTAGTACGGTAAGATACCTGATTCAGCTTTCAAATATAGTTTCTTTTTAGAAAATGCTAATGCTATTTAGCCAGAACTGCCAATTCAGCAGTAAAATAATGTTATTATGAATCGTTTTTAGACCATTTATGTAATTTCAAGTTTCCAGGGGGCGTACTGTGAGCTCTTAGCGCGATTCAAATCTGAGCCTATATTGGATCGCTTTGTTCTTTTTTTGTATGGGGATTTTGACTAGCGATCCAGTGTAGGCTCTGTTTTGAATCGCGCTAAGAGCTCACGGTACGCCCCCAGGTTTCTATTCGTAACGCAGAGCCCGCGCGTTTCCACCTATCTATGCCTATGTTTTAGTGTATGTGTGTGCGCTTCTAACAAAAAGGTTACACCACGCAGCAGTACTCTTACTGTATTTAGTGCGATACGTATGTAAACTTGCAAAGAGATTCGAAATGTCCGTTGGGAGCGGGTGCGATGCACTTTGGATCAGGGACCGGTAGAATGCCGTCGTGTCTATTTGCTCGACAGTGGCCGGCAGCGGCACAAAAGGCGCAGGACTGGCTGGCGACAGTGAGACCGAGAACTACTTAAGCATACTTAATTTCATCAATAGTAGAAATCTCAGTTCTGTATAAGCAGAAGATTCTAAACCAGAGATAAAAAGGCTTAAAGCCTAAGGCTACGGCTTTAAGGCTTAAAAAATCGTAATTTTTCGACGTTTAATGTGAGATCTGTGAGCAACAATGAAAAGTATGAAGAAAACTGACCGGCCTGATAGCTCAGTTGGTAGTAACCCTGCCTTCTGATCTGTAGGTTGTGGGTTCGATTCCCACTCAGGACACACGTTTGTGTGATGAACATCGATGTTTGTTCTGTGTCTGGGTGTTATATTGTATTGTATTCTATGTATTTACAAACAAAAAGTATCTAAGTATTATATCAGTTATCTGGTTCCCATAGTACAAGGCTATGCCTAGTTTGGGGCTAGATGGCGCTGCGTGAAATGTCCACACATATTTATTAAACGATCCGAGTAAACCATGACTATGTCAACTGGTATCTTAGTACACTCGTACGAAACTTACTCCTACGAGCCCACTCGGTCCGAGCAGACTCATCGTGTCAACGCAGAATAAGAATGTGTGTAGAAATAATGTTGTTTTAGTCAAAGAGTTCTGTGTAACATAGAAGTCTTTGGTTTTAGTCAAGATTTTCAGACAGTTTACTTTTATTACTTTATTGCACGAGTTGTACAAAGTAAAGCTTAAGGCGAGACTGGCCCAAAAACGCCCTTGTTTGAATCGTCTTTTCTCTGAGATAAACCGCACTTTTAGATATGAAAAAAATATATGTTATTCTTAAGGATGTCTTCAAGTTAAATGATCATACTTATACATAAAAGGAATAACTTCACTCGATCGAAAAAAAATCCAAAGTTACCTCTATCTTAGATTTTTTTGAAATGACTTTTCGACTTGTTTTAAACGAATCGTATTATTTAAATATATTTTAATGAATCATGTATTGATCAAAAAATTTAAATGATCAATAAAAATGTTAAAAAGTTAATACGGTAATTTTATATGAATATTATATCTTGAATTCATGGCATCCGAGCTCATTTTCGGGGCCGCCAGTCCGCTCGCAGAGCCCGTCGACGCCGGACGTGTGCCAAATTTTTGCGCTCCACGACGCGAAGCTACACTGGCCGTGAATTTTAATAAAATGGGTAACAAATATAATAAAAGAAAAAAAAACTGCTCAAGACCTTTTACTTATTTTTGTTTTTTATTGTTTTATTTTCATGATGTATGTTAGGAATGTAATGTTGTGTGATGTCCTGAATAAATGTATTTTCTTTCTTTCTTTCTTTCTAAGTTATGCATTAGGAAAATCGGTAGTTACCATGTAATTTACCTATGCTTTCTAATCATCATTATGCTCACCGTCATGGACAGTTTCTTGCCCTACGCCTCAATACACACGCCTTACTCAATCATACAATCCACACTTGTGTTATTTTTTTGTGCACAAATTCATGTCACGAATCGAACCCATCTCCTCCGGGTTATGAGCCGACCTGCTAAACCCCCACATCACAGAGGCTGTGAATAATCATCATACTCATTTATTTATCTCATACACAAGCAGTTATGTTTGCTTCATAGTATACATTGCGTATACATGGTGTCAAGCAGCACACCGCGGGGAGTCAATGGATGCAGGAGGCGAGCAGCCGCTCAAAGTGGTGCTCTTTGGGGAGGCCTATGTTCAGCAGTGGACGTCTTCAGGCTGATGATGATGATGCTTATGATGATGATGATGATACATGGTGCTAGATAATACGTAACTGGCATGCGCAAGTACGGGCAGGTATGAATCAGTGTTACCAGTTGAGCGGCTGGTGTGAGAAAAAGTGGGCAGGTGTGGGCAATTATGGAAACGTGTTAGCAGGCAGGGGCTAGCAGGCAGCTTGTGTGAGCAAATGTCGATAGGCGTGGGCAAGTGTGCAAAACCTATGGGCAGGTGAGCGGGTGGTGTGGCAAAAAATAGGCGGGTTGGGTAAGTGAAAGAAAGCTATGGGGTAGGGGCTTGATCCCATCCTCCCCGGCGGCGCTGCCCCGTTACCGGGGTCGATGCGAAAAAAGGGAAAAAAGTGCCATCCTCCCCCGGAGCCTCAACAACGGCGCTCATGGGGGCCGATGGAACATAAAAATTGTCATCTGCCCCGTTATAGTCGGATCAATGAATTCATCTCGGTGACAGCGGCGCAGATGGGAATAATAGTCTCATCCCCACCCCAGTACGGCCAGTGCTGGTGCTTTTAATGGGGAGGGTTACACAAATCAGTTTCATCAAGTCCAGCATTGAAGGTAGGGTACCATAATATTTAAGAGGTAAGAGGTATGTGGGTGGTGCTCGACCAAATGTCATAGAGGATGACAGGGGCTGTCAGATCGTTGTCATGAAAATCCAAGATGCGAGGCGGATTCAAAATGGCGGCCATTTTGAAAGTTAGACCGATCAGGGTGATTTTTCGCATGGGGGGGTTTTCGGGGCCGCAGATTCGAAATTTAAAAAAAAAATTTGGATTCCGCCATTTTTAAAGATGGCTGCCATACAATTTTTTTTTCCATTTTTGACGCATTGCTTCTCGATACCAATGGAAAATTTTGAATGTCTTTGTTGACTTTTGTGTCCAGGTGACAGAGGTGTCTTCAAAAAAATTCGCGACCTGGTCTTCCGACCTTCGGTCACTCGGACAGTCAACGGCCTGGCCAAACCATATGAGATAGGTCATGTGCGTTTTAAGGAATGTCATAGCAACCCCGGGGACGATTTTGGTGATGTCAAAAAAAATTCAAAATAGCGGAAAAAAAAATCCGCCATACAAGTTTTAACCGTAAATGACGGCGAAACTATGACACTTTAGTATTAAGAGCTGGAACTAATATTGTTTGAAAGCCAGAGAGGAAGAATGGCAAAAATTTTTTTTTTCAAAATGGCGTAAATTTTGGCCGCGGCGGGAAAAAAAGTTTCACCGATCCGGATGAAAATCGATATCTGGGGGTCCCCAAGGATGCTGATCAACATTCTGAAATCAAATTTTAACATGTGTCAACTTTCAATGGGGCTGTCATACAAAGGTACTTTTATGGAAATATCAGTTTTCCTTTTTTACGCCTCCAATACCAGCGTTTAAGGAAAATCGTTCCTGGGGATCGAGTATAGATGCTATAAGGGTCAAAATGCAATATCAGCAAAACCGATTTTTTTCAAGATGGCGGCTGTAGACATACCGACTCATAGTAAAAGTTGTCCGATCCAAATGAAAATCGATATCTGAAAATCCCACGGTACACTTGGTAGGAAAGTGTAAAAACCTTTTTGATTCCGCCATTTTGAAAAATTGCGAACATTCAATTTCACTTTTTAAGGATTTTTAATTTGCAATTAACGCCGAAACTATAAGACTTTTGTGAGGAGGGTTTGTTCTAATATTGTACAGTTTTGAGAGGGGCACACAGTGAAAAAGTACTTTTTTCAAAACGGCGGTCTATTGGTCCGCGTCTGAAAGTAAAGGTGCTCTGATCGGGATATAAATCGATATCTGGGGGTCCCAAAGGATGCTGATCAACATAGTTTGGTCAAATTTTGACATCTGTCATTTCTTAATATGGCCGCCGTATATACATACTGTTATCGAAATTGCTGTTTTCCGTTTTATTGCCTATGGTACTACAGTTTCGGGCTGAGATAGTTGTAATTTTGACAGATGTCAAACGTCAAAATTTTGACAGATGTCAAATTTTTTGTTAGATGTCAAATGTCAATTCTTTTTTCAACCTACCAAATACAACGACGAGCGAAGCAAGTATACTGTAATTTGGTATAAGTGGACGGTCACGACCAACTCATGTACTTGCACACTTGCACCGAGCGCTGGCGCACTCGGCTCGCGCACGTTGCAAGTGTGCAGGTGCAAGTGTTAGTCGTGACTGTCCAATTATACCAATGACAGTAAATTAACTCGCTCATCACCGCATTTGGTAGGTTGGAAAAAATTTGACATTTGACATCTGTCAAAAAAACTGACATTTGACATCTGTTAAAAATAAATCAAAATAAAAATAATAATAATAAATAATAAAAAAAATTTTTTTTTTTAAATTAAAAATTTGACATCAATCAAACTGACATCTAGTAGCGAGTTAGTTTACTGTCATTGGTATAATTGGACAGTCACGACTAACACTTGCACCTGCACACTTGCAACGTGCGCGAGCCGAGTGCGGCCCGCGCTCGGTGCAAGCGTGCCACTTGCGACCTGCGCACTGTTCTAATACCGCTGTCAAGTGTAGACAGATGTCAGTTTGATTGATGTCAAACTTTTGACAGATGTCAAATGTCAATTTTTTTTAAAGATGTCATATGTCAAATTTTTTCCAACCTACCAAATGCGGTGATGAGCAAGTTAGTTTACTGTCATTGGTATAATTGGACAGTCACGACTAACACTTGCACCTGCACACTTGCAGGTGCAAGTGTGCCGGTTGCGACTTACTAATGGTGCAAATGACGCTGTCAAATGTACAAATAAGTAATTTTTTTACTTTCATGCCCTCTCCCGTGGGAACCGTGCTGAATTTCAGGATTAAAAGTATCCTATAGCCTACCTCGTAATATGAACTCAAATCATGGCAAGTTTCATTTGAATCCATTTAGTAGTTTTGGCGTGTGACAGACAGACAGACAGACAGTCAGACAAAAATGAAAAACATTATAGTTTTGGCTTTAGTATTGATTGTAGAGAACCTTCCAACAAAATTTTTCAAAATATCTTTACGGTACAGAATTGACTCTGTTACAGTTTGATTGTATTATAGATTAGTGTAATATTAGGCAAATTGCTTATTATAAATATTATAGTACCCTACCGTTTATGCTGGGCTTGATGAAACTAGATTTGTATAATCCTCTCCGTTAAAAGCACCAGCACTTGCCGTACCGGGGTTGCAGATGAGACTTTAATTCCCATCGGCCCCGCTGTCACTAAGGTGAATTCATCGATCCGACTATAACGGGGCAGATGACCCTTTTTCTATTCCATCGGCCCCGGTGAGCGCTATTGTTAAGGCTGCCAGGAAGGATGACACTTTTATTCCCATCGACTCCGGTAAGGGGGCAGCGCCACCAGGGAGGATGGAACCAAGCCGGACTTGGTACGTATTACAATAATAATAACAACCAATATAATATTATTATATATATATATATATATATGTAATATAGTTTAGTAATCTGATTACTAAACTGGGTGATGTCTTAGGGTCAATTTAGATAGAGCTGCAAAATGCTCGAGCAGTTTTTAAGTGCTATTGGAATATCAACCTTATTTCATGTAGACAAAACTGAAAATAGTATGCAACATTAAAATCTTACCTATTTTAATGCTGCATACTATTTTCAGCTTTGTCTAAATACATTAAGGTTGATATTCATATAGCACTTAAAAACTGCTCGAGCATTTTGCTGCTCTGTCTGAATTGAGCCTTAGGATGACGTGCGCAGTGCAGTGTCACGCGAAACTTTATTGTTGTAAAGTTCCGAGTGACACTGCAACTGTTATGGGCGGCCGTGTCACTTAACATCAGGTGAACGACTAGCTCGTCACGTCGTTCAATCACATAAAAAAAAAACCAAAAATAGCAATAAAAACACGGTTGTACACCTCATTGCATTTGTTATAATAATAATGGTAGGTTCACATTTATCATATACCAATCCAGAACATAAGCTAACTCTATCCTAAATAACAAAGCGGCTTGATCTCCGCTACTGAGTTACATAACGTGGCTGACGCGGGCGAAAGAAGTGCGCGCGGCGCGCGGCGCGGCGCATTGCACACAGCTTTTGGGTCGCGTAAATGAATACGTCGTGCCGTCAAATAGTGCGGCTTAAGGTAGCGTAAAATACCTAAAGTTTCCGAAAAGGCTCGCCTTAATAATAATTTTATACTATATGTTTGCAACGAGAAAAGAACAAATGACGCAAACATTATTAAAACAGCTAGAGCTAGTCAAAAACTGCGGCTTCGCTTGTGTTTGATTTCTCTGTCTCCCACCTTCTCTCTTGAATATTTTTTTTATTTAATATTTGTTTAGAGGCTTTTACCACATGGTATGCCAGCCCCATCATGAATACAATTTAAATGTCGGAGTCGATTTTTTTTGTTAAGCTTCAGTAAGCACTTTCTTAGTTTCTAGACACAAACAAATACTGAACACAAACAGATGATCCATTCTAACTCCAACTAACTATCCATTCGTTTAATGAAGGATTTCCTCTTCGAAAAGTGAAAGTATTCGCAGAAACGTCGTCATCTCCTTGAAGAGGACCCTGATCTGTTGCCCTAGCATGGACGGTAGACGGTAGACAAAATTGTCTTTCCTCGTTTTATGACACTTTCTTCATACTTGCTGCTGGGTCAGCATGGACGGTAGACAAAATTGTCTTTCCCCGTTTTACGTCACTTTCTTCATACTTGCTTGGAGTAAAACAGAGGAAAGACAATTTGTCTACCATCCGTGCTAGGGCAGCTGTAGTGTGAATGCAAGTGGAGCCAAGTGGGACGTAAATCGTAATTACCAAGACGCCCCAGGGCCGGCGTGTCCTAAAACTAGGACGGAAGAGGGCAGGGGACAGCAAACTAATCGCTTTAGAATTTCATTACGATTAACTATAACTGCGAACAAAAACTAGCAAAATAGGGGATGTATAAGGTTAGGGACATAAGACTTCACAGAATTGACCAACTCACGCTAACTAAGGTAGAAGAACTGAGACCTTCTAATTTAAAAGTATTAGGGTCGCTGTATTTCAACTTAATTTCTTTGAAAACGATTTCATTCCAATCATTTCGAGCATAAGCACGATTCCATCGCCCTTCGAAAAGTGCCCACCTATTAATTTCTAACAGGAGGAATGTTCCAGAAGACGACTAGTAAGCGACATCCCTGGGTATCAGGTGTTAATGGCGCGTTATTGCCGTGTCCATGGCATGATAAACATTCGTAGAGGAAAACGGCCGTGGAAACGACCTCTCCACGCAGCTGCGAGCGAGACAACCGATGTAAACATATCGACGTAGCCGAAACATTTCCGAACGAACGGTTTGTTTACTCACAGAAATTGAATTTTGTACTTTGGATGTGTGAATTGTGAACGTTTTAATGAACTGAATAGTGATTGCCTGCCGTAAATGGAGTTAAACTATTTCACGTGAGAAGAATATCGTCATGCGAGTATGCCAGTAAACTAGACACATCGTTGGTCGTCGGTGGTTGGCAGTATGCAATACCTGATTCTACTACAATAAATTATGACAAATAAAACAATCCTTGAATTTGAACGTGCCAAAAAAGGTCCTTCGAGATTTTTGTTCGTAGACAACAATATCATCCACATAGACCAAACATACACAGACAGGGCGGAGTTATCCGGTTGCCAACCGCCATGTATATTACGGGCAATAACATTTGCCTTGCGATTGCGAATATTGCGATACTGTTCGTTTTCCTTGTTGGAACTTTAAATAAACGCCATATTATGTCGATGTTAGAGTTATTTGTTAAAAAGCATGATTGATGTTCAAGCTGTAGGATTTGGGTTAATTTTCGATAAATTATTAGGAATTTGGTGATCACGATCTTCAGTCATGAAGTATCGATCGGAGAGAGATTAGGAATTTGAATTCTTTTAGATTTGTTGCAACATGTATACTACATAGGTAAAGGTAGGGTAGGGGGCGGGTAAGGGTAGGTGGTGGGGAGGTGTTCTAAAGTCAAAGTTTTCAACTCAACTGTTGACTGTTGATTCTAGTTATTATGGTCTTAAAAAGCTGAGGACTTACCGAGGAACTACCAAGGAAAAAATAGAAGTAGAGTATGTATGACTGCACTCTTGATTGAAAAATGCGTGAAGCAGCGAAGCAGCACCCGCATAAAGTAGTAATGGAATAAACTGCGGCAGAAATATCAAAGGAAACATTTAGTGTAGAAATAGTAATCAAAACATAGATGGAAGAAGATATTATAAATGGACGTATAGGATCTATATCCATAGAGAAAGCAGATCATTAGGTTAGAAATAGGTATTAGATTGTGAAAACCGAATGGTTTCTCGAGTGGAAAGCGTATTTAAGTATTTGTGCTATTGAGAAAACAACTAAAACAAAATGAGACTTATGAACTGATCTCACAGTCTAGAAATCTTTTTTAGACTTTGACCTTTTAGGTATCACAAGATTTTATCGAGTGTAAAAACAATGTTATTACGATAAATGACAATTTTCAGGTAGATAACGACACACATTGCATATTGATCTATAAAAAATTCAAGAGTTGATTGGGTTTATAATACCTTACCAATAGGATTGTATAGCACTTGTGCTTAAAACATTAGTAAAATATCATTATCGCAGTGACGCTCACTAGGCCGCTAAACCTGTATTTAATGATAAAGAGTCCGACCAAGTTGCAAGCCAGAATAAACCCTATATCGAACCATTTAAAAATCACTATCTCACGTATCGGGACCTTAACATGTTAATTTAGCGGTAACCTTCAAAAGTTATACGATTAGACTCGGCGTCAAAACAAATACCGAGCATAGATACCTACCAATATATATATTAATAAATACAAGTAACTGGTATTGAAGAGGTAATAGAAGTAGGTAGGTAAATGGACATGTATTTATTTGCATTAAGTCTATTTTGAGCATACCTAATTAAAATGCGGAGTAAAACTTAATTTAAAAACATGAAGAATTTGCGTCATTCGAGCAAATTCCACGACCTCTAATAAGAAACAAAGTAAGATACGAAAAGATAACAATATTCAAAAAACTAGTCATGCCTGTCAATCAGTGAACGATACCTACTTCGAAATTCCTAGTACCTACTCCCAAAGTGGTCTCTTGGGCACTCCTAGAATTTGTCCCCATAAAGATACCTTCAATATTTTTTTTATTTGAATAAATAAAAATTGGTTCGAAGCTTGCAGAATGTCAAAGAGCAAGACTTGTTTACCAATACGCGGTGGCATTGCGCAACACGGATCGTTGGCACTGCACCGGCCGGCGCGACGACCGACGACGCAGGGCGGCGCATGCGTGCTCAATACGCAGGAAAATAATGGAAATACACGGTTACACTATTCGGAGCGTTCAAGCTTGAGCTGGAATTAAACACTTACTGAAGGGAAGTCTGATATTTATGGACCTTACTTAAGTTTTAGTGAATCTTTACCCTGACTCATTTAATTCTTAGATGATGCGGAAAATTCCTTCCGAACTAAGAGATCTTTCTGGGCTGTTGAAAACTGGAAACCTTTCCAAAACGTGTTGAAAGCTGTAAAGTAATTAATATACAACTACATGCGAGGAGGCTAAGTCGTTGGCGATCTGGATCTCAATATCACAAACAACAAACCATAAATTATTATCTGCCCCAAACAAAACATCGATCACCTTGAGTTTAGCAACAAACGTTTGGACTTATCTGGACTAAAAACCAGACCGATCCAGTTACTGACGTCGACGCGTACGGACGCAACTTCCTCCCGCGTGTTCTCTGTTACGTAACACCACCTACAAACGCACAAACAAACGATTCGTCACACGGACAGCGTAAACACGTGTTTATGTATAGTACTGTATAGTTAGCGCTATGGGTCCACGCGGGAATGTCAGATTTAGTTGGCTGATGCGACGGAAATAGTACGGGCATCACGGCTGAATTCTTGAGTACAAGAAAGCACGCAGAGACGCGACACACTTGATAAGAAATGAGAATGTACACAGACTGTCAGCGACAACAAATTCTGACCTGACATAGGGCAGTGAAGGTTTATAATGTAGGGAGTACAGAATCAAAAATATTATCTACTCGGCCTTGTTCTACCTTACTTATGACACCCTTTAGATAAATGATTAATAGCAATTGTGCAAAAATGTAAACAATAACATTATTATCTAATTTATCAAGATGGATCACTTACGATCAAAATGATATGGCGCCCACCCGTCGGAATCTTTGGGAGCGGGTACTAAAGAACAAGCTAACGTCTCTATAAAACTAATGTAGGTAGGCTATGCTATAATATAAATTTATCTGTCAACATGTAAATAACACGCGTGCAAACGCGACAATACTTTTACACATCAGTCTAGCTTAATATATTATATCGAGCGTTTATAAATAATAAATAAATAAGAGGTGACATTTCAAACAGCGCCATCTAGCCACAAACAAAGCAAAGCTTGTACTATGGGAACCAAATAACTGATAGAATACTTGGATACTTAATACTTTTTCGTCTGTAAATACATACATAGAATACACTATAACACTCAGACACAGAACAAACATCGATGTTCATCACACAAATGTTTGTCCTGGGTGGGAATCGAACCCACAACCTAAGTTCAGAAGGCAGTGTTACCAGCAAATGAGCTATTAGGTCAGTCAAGTTTATGAATAAGGGTTTGTGTTTTGTATTTGTATTTTTATTTGTAATGCAGATAAACTTACACGTTATCACACCAATAAGAAGAATTACACTCATTCAATGTCCAAACAGGAAACTGCAAGAATTCTCAATGAATCAGACCCGGCAAAGTCACTTTCACTTTTTTATGCACCTGTTATGCGCCGAAATTTTGTGACGAACGTTTGCCGATGAAGACAATACCAGTTCCTAAACGATTTGTTTTTAGCGAGAATTCAGTGACGCATATGGTGGAAGGAGGTCATGGGAGTGCTCCGTTAGATTCATCAGTGAACACAAGTGAAAAGGACAAATCTATTGTACCATACAATATCTTAGAATATTGTAGACTCAAATAGGTAAATGAAGTCGTTATTCAGTGAAAACATGTACAAAAGGACCCCACAAAGGAGGCGGGTATTGTGAAGGGGCTATAAAAAATTCCTTAGAGGCGTAAAGCCTTTTATATTTCTATGCAGGGGAACTCCATTTTTGCACTTCGTATTGTTGAGGGGGGATAGATAGTGCGATTTCATTATTGATTATGTAAGTAAAGCAGTAGCAAGGTTCCTCTGCTATGGTTAAGTAAATACCTATTTACCAGGGATGCGCCGAACATGGCTTTTTGAACTAAACCGAATAACTAACATTATTCGGTTCAGCGCTTACCGAACCGAATATTCGGCCGAACTATTCGGTTCATTTTACGCGAACTTGCCGTACATTCAGTCGCAATAAAACTTCAACAAAAGCTCCACTGCAATGGAAAATTTTATTTTTTATTTTTTTGTGCAAAATCTCTAGCGATATTGAACGGGCATCATTATTAACAGCCTGAAGACGTCCACTGCTGAACATAGGCCTCCCCCAGAGCGCGCCAACTTGAGCGGCTACTCGCCTCCTGCATCCATCGGCTCCCCGCGGTCTTCACCAGATCAGATATTGAACGGTATAAATTGTTAATATCTACGCAGATTAATTTCACACAAAATTAAAATAACAAAAATCTTCGAAACACGGAAAACGCTGTATTATGTGCATTTTTGTGAATGCAATTAACTAAAAAAATAATCTGCATTAGATACCGGACAAAATCGCACCCTATAAGGCTCTTATAGTACGGTAGCGCCAGTTCCACAAAAATCACCATACAGTGTTCTGATGGTGATCATGCGCCTACAGTGTATTATTAACTTATTACATAGAAAAACTATTTTAAAACTACTGAGTATTCTGATTATCTCAGAAAGACTTCCCAAAAAAGATAATTTTGGAAGTATTTAAAGAAAATCATAACCGAATATTCGGCCGAATACCGAACATGAAAACACATGCCGAATACGAATATGATTACCGAATATTCGGCACATCCCTACTATTTACTGTCTTTTCTTGCGCTCGAAAATGTGCCAGCCACAACACAGTACTGAAATAGATTTTAAAACGAGAATTTCAATTAAATCTTTGTAGGTACCTTTCTAGGGTCCTAATAAAACTTCTGACACAGTGGCTTAATGGAGGCTTATTAATAAATCAATGGGGCATTGTAGATGTGTAGATGTAGCTTTATAGGTCCCGGTTTAAACAATTTCGTTAAATCGAAAAGGCATAGAAAAAAGCCACATATCAATTAGGAAAGTAAACCATAAGCTGCACTAATTAATTGCATACCGAAGCAGACAAGGCCGGCACGCTGAAAATATCGATCGGACAATGTTTACAAACATTTTTGTTCGTGAATATTTCGTGTAGAACACCTGTTCAGTATTAATAGATGTCATTTTTCTCAAGACATCTAGACTAGACCTACTTGATAGTTACTAGAATAGTCTTGAGTGGATATACTGGAAAGCGCAAGGCCGCAATAGGCACGCCAGAGACATGTGACACAGATACCCAAGTACCTACATAGGTAGCCAAGCAAGGTGGGCTTAACAAAAGGTTCGACACGACGTTTATGTTAGATGGAAGGTAACAACTAAGGTTTTATGCAATATGTACAGGTTTTTGTTAACTGAATAAAAATACCCATAGTGATGCAGCCAAAATTATAGCTCTATTACAATAACAACTCAATATGTAGTAAAAGTTGTCATCCGAAGAGTTGATAGCCCAAAAAGAACTCCAAAAGTAAACAAGAACAGTCCATAAAATAGAAATCTTGCAATTTTGCGAAATTAGTGCTACATTTTGAAAACCTGGGAAACACATAATTATAATTACGACAAGTGGAGGGAAACAGAAAAGATAAAGCTTTAGGTAAAATTTAGCACAAGCAACAAGTTACTTGCTAAAATAAACAAAACAAATAAACAAAGCAACAAAAGTTACTTGCTAAAATAAATCAAAGCAGACATAATACCTACCAAAAATAACCTTAAATATTGAAATAATCTAAATAGCAGCCATAAGAAGAAGAAGAAGAAGAAGAAGCAGCCATTCATTATCTCTTTTTTATATGAAAAAAAGGAGTGCAAATTATCTCAAATTCTAAGTGTTTGTGGAGTCATTCATAGTCCAAACAACTACAGCCAAGGAGTAGAATGTTCTTCCACCAACAGTATTTCCACCCGAATATAACCTGAGTCTTTTCAAGTCAGGAGTGAATGGGCATCTCATGGGCAAACATGCTCCACCTTAAACAACTTTGTCACTTACCATCAGGTGAGATGTTGTCATACGTATGCCCATTTTAGCATAAAAAAACAGGAACTGGATTTTAGAAAATTATTTTAAGAAGCCTGGTGTCCTTTAAAGCAAGCGCAGCAATGGCTTTGCAAAAAGCCAAAAACTATGGCTAAACAGCATAATGATGGTGAGTCATCAGCACAGCAAATTTAGAGTTCATGTGCACTGTGATGATACTTTGACAATTGACAACTGTGTCTAAAGTGATGCCCTCAATTAGCTAAACGTTTAAGAGATTTAAAAATCAGGTAAAACAAAATGTTTAGTACAAAAAAGAGTAGTTACCCAACAAAACGAATTTTGAAATTGATTCAGGCATGGTCACATGCAGTATGGAGTCAGAAAGTAATTACACATACTACATTTACTCACAACATCTCTCTATTACAAACCCCTTAGTCAGCTTTGCTGTTGCTGTCACTCATTGATCACAATCTACCATAAAATATGATTGCTAAGCATACCAGCATTCGCACCACTTCATTAATATTCCTGCATTAATTCCTAATGAGGAAGGATGTAAAAAGGGAGCCAGTTATTGTTATTAGAGGATAATTTTATTAACAACTACATCAACGAAAAAAGCGAATGTTAGCGCGATGAGCAGCCTATTGTGTGATAGCCAATATTGGCTGCATACTGCCCAACCAGTTAAATGGTAGCTTTCTTTGTACCATGTAGTTTTCTTCAAGTGAACAGAAAAAAGGCTGAAAGGAATATTTAAAGACTGGTAGGTATGACACAAACTGGTAGTAAAGCCTAATTTTAACACCAAAATTTCAGAATTGGTACATACAACTTACAAGTATAAGGAGAAGCATTGTACTATGACCAGAATTCAAAATCTTAAACACAGAAGCAAGGTTGCCAGTCTGTCGATCTTGTATCCGTTACATTTAGGAGTGTGCATATGCCCTGCATCAGCTCATTCCATCATCCCCTTTCCATAATAGAACTACAAGGCTTGGTGATTACTTACATCCTTACATCGTAAGTGTACCGTCAGTTTGCATTAAGCATTTTGCTGAATCATTCATATTCCAAGCGCTCAAGGAATGGAATGCTCTTCCAGCAACAGTTTTTCCTCCTGGGTATAACCTGGGTCTTTTCAAGTCAGGAGTGAATGGGCATCTCATGGGCAAACATGCTCCACCTTAGACAACTTCGTCACTTACCATCAGGTGAGATGTTGACAAACATATGCCGATTTTAGCATAAAAAAATTAAATTAAAAAAAAATGGATAAGAAGACTATGTGAGATTAACCATTGCATTTTCTAAAAATTTTACCATTTAGAATAGACAAAGTCGCAGGGTGCAGCTAGTGTAAACATTAGCAAAAATCTGATAGAATACTAATGGTCAAAACTATATTTTAAAATGTTATAATACTAATGATGAGGACAATACTGTGAAATTAAAACTACATATTTACCATCACTTAGCATTGGTAAAAAAAAACATGATTCATGAGCCCCGAGAATGTGCAACGGTTTAAAAAAGTAAAATTATAGTAGTCATATAAATAACAAGACATACATAATGCAATGTTTAGCAACTGGCTCACTCTTTAATCTTAACCTAATAACCTTACCTAAAGATTGCATCATCCAAACAAAATGATGTTTAATGAACTTTGTCACTTCAATATTTTAAAACATGTGATAGTAATATCTACAGTACATGCAAACACAGTGAGCTTTTAATGTAAGCATAGTATTTGTTTGTTTACAATTTAATGATAACATCCATTGATCATTTCATTTACACACATTGATTAGCAGATCTCCACAACTTGTGATCAATTTTAGGTAACTATTTTATGACATGTGTAGAATAACATTGTTTGGCCACCATATTATGAGAACACATGAGATCAATAAATCAATCCATTTACTCCAGCCACATGTGTCAACAATGTTTAGGGACATTGAAAACCAACATTACTTTTTCAAACATTATTCATAGCCAGTGGGTAGAAGATAAACAAATGACTTTGTTTACAAACAAAAGCAAATGTAAATATAAGACTAGGGCATCTTATCTATGAGTTGTGGGGCTTACCTTTTAGGTAGTAGCATGGCGGCGGAGCCCTTCCGTTGAAGTACGCCATCGACCAGCACTCCATTCTTGCTGTTGCACGTGAGGTAGAACTCCGGATGATCGTAGAACACCTCCAGATGGCGGCGCGAGATGAAGCTCGAGTGGCCCATGTTGACGTCCACCTGGCCGCGGCTGGAATTGCGTCCTATGACCACGCGCTTCTGCCTAATCAGGTACTCGAAGTCGCGGCCGTCCAGCCGGGCGATCGCTGTCGGCGCCGGCTCCTGCGCCCACTGCACCTTGGACGGCGACGGCGGCGCCTTCAGAGAGAGAAGCGCCCATGCGTCGCTCTCTGAGCTCCGCGTGAACTGAGTCTGGGCCATGACAGGCGCGCGTACCGATATCACCAACGCTGTCCGCACGCGAGCCGCGAGCTCGCACGATACCACATCACAGACCTACCGCCCCGACGCGACCCGGATATCCGGAACCTGCAGAACCCGTGAAGACACGATTTGAGGTTACTGACGGGACGCACATGCGCAAACTTTCTGCTTGTGCGGTAAACAAGAATTATATAAACCACCACACCACCACGTGATAGAACTGTTAAAAATATACAAAGCCCGGAAGTAGCGATCGATACTTTTTGTGCCGCAATGTTATCTACGATAGAATTGTTCACCTTTTAATTGTTGCACAACAGAATTTTCGCAATTGAATCGAAATTAGACACTAAAGTAAACACGAGGCGAGAACAAAAATAACCAAAAACGTCAGTTCGGCATACGCAGTTTACAAGTTCGCTGCGCCATCTAGGCTAGGATCTGGAAAAAACAAATAATACTGAAACCGTTTCGGCTTACGCAGATAATTATTTTTGAACTATTTACCGATTTTTCAATCTTATTTCATTATATACTCTTTGCTTATTTCTACCATAATAATCCTATTTAAAAGTGTTACTTGTGAAAAATATAAATACAGCGTTACATTTCATGTAATAACGAGTCCTCAGCTAAACAGAAAAACAGCTAAATGATTAATTAAAGGATAAAATAACCAAACTTACAGATTGGCAAAAAAGAGTAGAAACGAAACTAATTTTTTTGTCTTCTGGCAGCACTGTCATTTTATAGGTACTGCCAGTTTATGTTTTTTAATTTCCCATAAAATCGGCTGGGTACCATGATTATGCGAATGTTTATAAGTCGGATAAAATCTTTTTGCAGGTATATTACCTAATTATTTCCTTGATTTCACTTATTAGAACCAAATGGTTGCATCTACAGTCGATCTTATAACTTATGTTAATGTTTTAATTTAGTTATCATAAGCCAAATTTACCAAAAGTTAACATAAAAAATATTAACATCTATTATGTCACTTCAGGGTCAGAAATTATTTTGCACAAAAAATCAGCATTGCCATACAGCGTGGCAACGCAGCCAGCGTTCTGGGAACATCCTCCTCCACCAAGGGTCATTTCACTTATTAAAATATATCATTTTATATAAGTGAAACATACTTGCACATACACTATGTGAGTTTTGCTAATGGCCCGGCTACACCACCGGCATATGCCAGTAACTATGGCATATCCCGGTGGTGTGGCCACGATATATGCCCATCATTTTACGATGGCGATCAATATGGCATATTCCGGTAAGCAGTAACCGCGGCTACACCACCGAGATATGGCGGTAACTATGGCATATCCCGGTAGTGTAACCACTCTTACCCCCATAATTTTACGATGGCCATCAATATGGCATATGCCGGTAGGCGATCGCTCTAGAGGCGGTTTTTTGCGCACATCAAAGGAAGATTATTGCAGTAAAGTAGGGTAGCCATCTCCAAATGTTGAAATCCAGGATTTGAGAGAAGAAATACCAGGGCCTCGTTTTATAAAGCTACAAGTACAAGCTTACAATTGTAGCAGCTACAAGAACAAGTAACTACAAGTTACTAGTTACGGCGTTTTATAAACAACAATTATCGATTACAAGTGTAAATTACAAGTATAATGCACATCACTATGAACGTCACTGAGGCCTCACGGCGGGGACCACAGACTAAGTAGAGGATAAAGTGTAGATTATGATATTACAAGTTACACATCACTATGAATGAACGTCACGGTCAATAGCTTTTTGTTAGTTTGGCTCCCATTCATTAGTGAATTTAGCCGGTGGGAATTTTACATTAAATCCCTACATAATATAGAAATTAAAAACATTATCTATTTGTTTGTTGTGGCTTTGTTTGTTGTGGCCAAATTAGATGACCTTTTTTAGATGAACTTACATTACCGGGATAGATGCGGTTTTTTTCGGAAATTCATGAAATCCCGCGGAAAAATATGCAAGTTTTGGGTGAAATCGCGGGACGTCTCTATTTTTAAGTAAAGCTATTTAAGTAAATAAAGTTGGGTCTAAGTCACTATTCTCATAATAGGTTTTGTAATATAC
Source organism: Ennomos quercinarius (assembly GCA_910589525.2). Classification (NCBI taxonomy): domain Eukaryota; kingdom Metazoa; phylum Arthropoda; class Insecta; order Lepidoptera; family Geometridae; genus Ennomos; species Ennomos quercinarius. Next base: position 16,148,195 of record OU342499.1, on the reverse strand, counting down.
AGCTACGCTCATTTTTCATGGTCTTCGCTCAAGCTGAATTTCTCATTATTTAAACATAATCAGGGCCTCGTTTTATAAAGCTACAAGTCTTGTACTTGTAGCGAAAAACTGGCAACACAGCCAAAAAAAGTGAAATAATGCGTTTTATAAAGCTACAAGACAAGAAGTTACAAGTTAAATCCCTCGATATATTGCTTTACTCTATGAAATACAAGCACTTGTTCTTAGACCATAGACAATCCATAGTGTGTTTTCATTTTTAAAATGTAAAATCGAACAATTGTTTTGGTTATTACAAGTGTACGGAACTACAACTTGTAAAGTTTTTTACCTGACTAAAGAGCTAGGTAAAATGAAGTACAAGTTTAGATAAATTTATTGAAAGTGTATTGTATTGGTCGTGTCACGTATTAACTAATGTTCAATTAGTTAAATTAAGTAAATATGAACTGGGCCCCGTTTTATAAAGCTACAAGTACAAGCTTACAATTGTAGCAGCTACAAGAACAAGTACCTACAAGTTACTAGTTACGGCGTTTTATAAACAACAATTATCAATTACAAGTGTAAATTACAAGTATAATGCACATCACTATGAACGTCACTGAGGCCTCACGGCGGGGACCACGGACCAAGTAGAGGATAAAGTGTAGATTATGATATTACAAGTAGCACATCACTATGAATGAACGTCACGGACCATAGCTTTTTTTTAGTTTGGCTCCCATTCATTAGTGAATTTAGCCGGTGTGAAGTTTACATTAAATCCCTACATAATATATAAATGAAAAACATTATCTATTTGTTTGTTATGGCTTTCAAGCCACTTGACCTTTTTTAGATGAACTTATATTACCGGGATAGATGTGGTTTATTCAGAAATTTAGGGTTTGTCGCGAAAAAAATATGTAAGTTGTGGGTGAAACCGCGGGGCGTCTCTATTCTTAAGTAAAGCTATTTAAGTAAATAAAGTTGGGTCAAAGTCACTATTCTCATAATAGGTTTTGTGATATACAGCTACGCTCATTTTTCATCTCCTGCTTGGCTTCGCTCAAGCTGAATTTCTCATTATTTAAACATAATTAGTTCATATTTCCTTAATTTAACTAATTGAAAATTGATTAATACGTGACACTTCCAAAACAATACACTTTCAATAAAATTATCTACTTGTACTTCATTTTACCTAGCTCTTTAGTCAGGTAAAAAACTTTACAACTTGTAGATCCGTACACTTGTAATGACCAAAACAATGAGAAGCTTTATTTAAAAAAAGAAATTGTGTTTTATGTATGACCCAATAGATGGCGTCAGTTGTGGTTTTACCAAAATCTGTCACTGTCACTGTTTCAAGCATAGACCACAGGTTATAGGAAATGTGTCACGATACTGACTGACAACTTTAAACTCTTTCGTTTATTTTTTAGTTTCGTTGCGGGATACCTCGGATTTATTTTTAATCAAAATATTAACGTTTATCTATCTCGCAGATCCACTGTACTTCAATTTACTTAATAAGAACGCACCACAGACTACTTAGGAGATACTACAGACGATGTACTCGTGGTCCACTCAACTGAATTTGACATTTCTTTGTAGGTAGTCTAAGCATTTTCTTATGTTTAAACTACGTACTTACAGCGCCATCTAGAAAAGAACCGGAACTAGCGTTTTTTTAAAATAAAAAGCCTCATTGTTCGATATTATATTTTAAAAATGAAAATACACTATAGATTGTCTATGGTCTAAAAACAAGTGCTTGTAACTCATAGAGTATAAAGGAATAAAGAGATTGAGTAAAGCAATATATGGGGGGATTAGCTTGTACACTTGTTGTCTTGTAGCTTTATAAAACGCATTATTTCACTTTTTTTGGCTGTGTTGCCAGTTTTTCGCTACAAGTACAAGACTTGTAGCTTTATAAAACGGGGCCCTGGTGCACTGTAATAGGGGATTTTCCTTAGAGTATACGCTAAAAGCATAGAGAGAACTTCATTATCTGTCAAGTGTACCACTTTTTTTGGACACTTTTTATATGAAGTGGACCGGAGCAGCAGCGGTGCGGTGCGGTGGTGGTGCAGTGTGGAGTGTTTGATGTGAATGAGTCTGACAGATTTGTATAGAAAAAACAGTTGACTCGAGTTTTTACGTGTGAGCAGTACAAATATAATGTAGTTTTGATGATCTCTCTATTATCTTAGTCATAACTCTAAGAGATTTTCTGACAGCTGGACGGAACGTAGTTCTACGCTACAGCTATTACTTTAGATTCACTGTAATTTTACTGTATTTTATGGGATCTACTGTATACAGTATTACAAATATACAGTATACATTAAAAATGCAAATGAAAAACACATTCATTTGAATTTTAAAAAACAATATATCTGTCTGCGTATAACGAAACAAACTGTGCTGTAGTTCTAGCTAGCTGGTAAGTATTAGCACTACTCGGGAAACCCCCTACAAATGTCGAGTCGCCGTGATTTTACTAATAACTTAATGATCTACTGTATTTTTATGGTAAAATACTGTAACTTCAAAAATCTGACCTGGCAACACTGATGCGCATTAGCGTCAGCTTACATACTCTTTGGTCGTGCGTGCGTTCCGTCTTTTTTTTGTATTATCGGCAATAGTGGTGTTCAAAAATGCTTAATGTCAAAAGCGTGGTACAAACTTTGTGCTTTTTTTTAAAAGCACGCTTTTTTAAGTGCTTAAGTTATAACGAGGAGAACTTAAGTCATCGGTAATAGTTCCATATTGGAAAATCTCCACTAAAAATATGTTTTTTTTTTCATTAAATGTTCACTTTATTCACCCTTAAACTAAGGTAGGTCCACTTATTCACAAATCACACAACCACATAATTATTGTATTAAAAATTAAATGAAATATTCATTTATTTCAGACATATTGGGTCCATAATACATATAAATTAATAAACATTAAACACTCAAAATAAATATTATTGCGTGTCCTATCACAGATTGTAATCAAAAGCACAACAAAAAACATAAAGCGTACCAAAGTAAGCGTAGGTGTATATTACGTGAGCCGGCCTGAGTTCACGCTTTCGCGCGGGAGTCGTAGAAAGCGTGCCGCGTCCAAAAGCAAGCGATGACTGGCTGCCCGACCGCTGCCGCGATATCTCGGTAAGCACAAGCAGCTCCGCTTTAGTAAACGCGGCGCTTTTACCTACTACTCGCTCATTGCGCTCGCGCCGCGTAGTTCCGTACGCAGCGCGTGCGATGCACAACGCTCTAAGTCTAGGCGCTGCGCGATATAAAAAGCGCCAAGTGAGAGCCACGAAAGCGGGCGTTGTACGTTGTGGGCCAAAAGCGGACCCGCTTTGGATGCTTTGTGCTTTTTTAACCACCACTAATCGGCAATCAGCATTATCGTAATCGTTTGTTTGTTGCCCTTGTTTCTTCGCTTTCATTTTCTATTTTCTGAAAAGTAACGCCACCTACTGATTCGCAGATACATACGTGTTTTCTAAGGTCTAATAAAATCTCTTGCCTGTTCAATAAATCCGCCAAGGAGTTCATAGAAAGGTGAGATAGAACGCGCGAACTTTAAACTACGTACCTACTTATCTATATTATATAATTAAGTAAATACTTTTACTTTTACCTAGGTACTAGTTATTACAATTATTTAAAATAAGTCCTTAACGTTACTTATGTAGAGTCAGTGTTCTTTAACTTAATTATATACATTGCCTCCATTCCATCCATATAATTGTGTTTATAGCCAAATAAAAACAAGATAATAACCATGGAAAATTAATCTTTATTAATCAGCATCACACATGACTAGATTGTGTTTATGAATATCACAGAAGTTACAGTCAAACATGAGAAAAAAAGCTTAGCATATCACAAACCAAAAAAGAAAGACAAAAAATCTTGGTATTAGTTCTTTCAATAACCACTAATCATCAAGCTGAGTCAAACTTGCTACACCTCTATTGATCCAATGCTTCTCTGGTATATCAGAGTTAAGGGTGATGTACATGACAAAGTTGCTAGAATGTCCCGTAGTTGCCAGCACTCCCTTTCTCTCACTCGTCTTGTATATTGGACAGAAGTAGCATGGAGGTGGGTTAAAGTTTGCTGTCAGAGCTGGCTGGAACCAGATTATTGGAATAGTGTCAAAGAGAATCTTGGGGAAAGACTCGTCTAGCTGCATTGTTTGCCGGTTCCATCTTGCTCCTTCAAGGTACAGGCCCTGAGGAGAAAAATTGTTTAAGATTGATTGAATCACTTGGAATTGTCAGCAAAAGGTGTTTTCCATTATGATCATGATTTGGGAAAGTTCAAATAGATACCAACAGAAAGAACCATATTCTCAACATAGTATTCAGTGCAGATTATATTAAATATTACATTTTTATTTTATTATGTGGAGATTAAGAACCTACAACTTGACAATAATTATATTCAAGTCTAAGATATTTGGGGCAACATGATTTTAAACTATCAACGTGGATAATCCATAACATGTCTTGTGCAGTGCAATACATACATTATTAATTTGATTAGGTGCCTCTTATTGTAATATTGATTTTTAATGACACTGTATCTATATCTGTATATCGTCGTCTTTCATGCGGTATCTATTGGGGGTTATCTGTGGTAGGATTGAACCTAGCGCGACAGATTTTAGGGGTGGCAAGTTTGGGTGCCGGTTTTTTTTCTTTCATTTTTTGATGGTGTTGTCTTATAGAGAAAAGTCTACAAGACATCTTGCTGATGACTTTTCCCTTTCATTCTATGTTCAACGGTACAAGAAACAACTATGTATTCAATAGTAAAACACCCAGTTCGCCACCCTCAACAACCAACAGCCTGTAAATGGCCTCTGCCTACACTTTGTATGAGTAAAAAGATAGCGATATTCCGGAAAATATATTTCACACTCTTTTCACTACCCACTTATACTAGTCCGACTACTGGTCGGGGGCTGCAAACTGAGTGGTTTGTGTAAAATATCTGAAATAATTTTAAAACTTTCTGGTAATATTATAGTAGTTGTGAAGGTTTTCAAACCACCACACATTCGAGGTGCAGCCCTCCCAAGATATGTTTTAAAAATTTTCACGCTCGCTTCGCTCGCGCTTTTCTTACTTGTATGCCCCTCGTGTTCCTTGACGCCAACGATCCATACATAGATCCTGGACCCTAACTAGGATTCCCTATATCTAAGTACCCAAGAACTGCGAGGACCATGGTCCCACAACACCCAGGCACAGAACAAGTATTTGAGCTTTTTTTTTCTGTGCACAAACACTTGTCCTGTCGCAGGAATGGAACCCACTGCCTCCGGGTCATGAGCCGAACTACTCAACCACCACACCACCACACCAAAGAGGCTGTCTGGTATGATATTAAGTGCAGAATGATCCAGCTTGAAGTGAGACACCTCACCCGGCGCTATAAATCGGCAATAATAATTTGAGCTTTTTTTTTCTGTGCACAAACACTTGTCCTGTCGCAGGAATCGAACCCGCCCGTAACGTTTATTTCTACAGTCCATCGCACTGATTTTTCGCGCTCGCTGCGCTCGCGCCGTCCTTTTCCGGCCTTAATCTATTTTTCTTGTGAGCTTTGGTTATAGATGACAAATATACCCAAAAACGATTTCTTGTGCAAATTCGAGCACATTGTAAGATATTGTCGCGCTCGCTTCGCTCTCTATTTTCTTACTAGTAAGCACCTCGTGTTGCAGTGACTGCGTTTCTACAGTCCATCGCGCTGATTTTTCGCGCTCGCTGCGCTCGCGGCATCGTTTTCCAGGCTTGTTCTGTTTTTCTGCTGAGCTTTGATTATAGCTCGCAGATATACCCAAATACGATTTCTTGTGCGATTTCGACCACATTGTACTTTATTTTCGTGCTCGCTTCGCTCGCGCTTTTCTTACTATTATACACCTCGTGTTACAGTGACGTCCGTTTCTACAGGCAATTGCGCTGATTATTCGCGCTCGCTGCGCTCACGCCGTCTCGTTATCCAGTCTTTGTCTGTTTTTCTGTTGAGCTTTGATTATAGCTCGCAAATATGCCCAAAACCGATTTCTTGTGCAATTTCGAGTACATTGTAGGTTATTTTCGCGCTCGCTTCGCTCGCGCTTTTCGTGCTTATCTAACCCTCGTATTACAGTGACGTCCGTTTTTACAGGCTATCGCGCTGATTTTTCGCGCTTCCGCTGTTGTTTTCCAGTATTTATCTGTTTTTCTGATAAGCTTTCATTAGCTCGCAAATATACCCAAAAACGATTTCTTTTGTGCAATTTCGAGCATATTGTAGGATTAAAAAATAGCCTAGAAACTGAAGTAGAGGCAAGGGCGGCAAATTTTCATAGCCTATCTTAAAAATTTGTAAAGGACATTGACAGTCTTAGTATGGGTTTTGGTCCAAACACTGCCCAGAGAAACGAGTATAATTTTTAGACTATAATTTTTTTGTATATTTTACTATTTACGCTGTTGGATTACCTGAATAAATAAATAAATAAATAAATAAATAAATAGACTCCTGACATAAATAAATACTTGTACATAAAATATTTTCTAAATCTGACCATGGAGTAAAAAAAAATTAGGTTTATACAGGATTGATTTTTGAAACGGGCCAGCAAGGGCAGGTACCGTAACTGCTATAGCTACTGAAAAACGTTCCTAGAAGACTAAACATGAAGTTTTGAGATACTCTGAACTGCATTAACTGATTTTGGAAAAAATGTAAAGTCAGCGAAAAATATGCAAAAATACACAACAATCTTTTTTACGCCAATCGATCCTATTTCATGTAGGGATCAAAATATTGTATAGGCCCATTTAAGGTATGAGTACTAGAAATGACAGAAATCGCGAAAAACTTATGCCATACATTTTTTACGGGAAAACGATTAATTCACTCCAAATATGATGATGAGATAAATATTTATTATCCCAATACTTAAGTGTCGGGTAAGGTCCCATAATACCAAATTCAATATTAAAAGTTAATTTAAAAAAAAGCCATGGTCAGATTTCGAAAATATTTGACGTGTAGTTATAAATGGATGTAAGGAACGTAATGTAGGCACTCTCATCACTGGGCAGTATTTGGACCGGATCCTGTCAATGTCCTTTACCTCTGACTCTACCGTACGGAGACAGTGAACTTGCACTCCTACATATCCACATATCATCCCGACCCTAGCTCCGAAACTTGTCAAAATGCCCCCCCCCCAATGAAATCCTGGATCCGCCCTTGAGAGGGATGCTAAAAATAACATACAAATATGTGCACAAAAAAGCGATTTTACTGTGCCCTAAAGCAAATAACTCACCCATATGAACACACTGTGTTCCTGTCCTTGATGATCCACCTCCTGTGTTTGCTGCTTGCGCAATGTAATTATAATTACTATAGCTACTACTACTATCACCTCACCATATCTTTGTAGACAAAATTGGAAAGCAAGGAAATAGGTACACCTCAATTTTCATATCATCACATCTAGCAATCTTTAGCAAACATTCATTCCTAATCTTGCCAGAAAGCATTTCACACATCCAGTTCAAGGAGCTATAGTGATTTTAAATTTAGTTAAGTTTGACAGTGCGTAATATACTAACGGTTGTAAAGCTGAACTGACTAACTTTCACACTGCTCAGTCACACACACTTTTACTTGCCCATTATACAGATCTTAAAAGTCCTAAAAAATTACAATGTCAATCCCAACTCTCACCTTGCAATACACCCCAAAATCGGGCTGCTCTTCACATTCGGCCTCCATGCTTGTGATGAGGAACTCGAACTGCACTTGGTCTATTGGGATCCTGTTGTGCCGTGAGTAGTTCTGAAGCACGCCGGTTAGGAAGGACTGCGTGAAGTAGAACCCTGATATCCAGAATACGACTGGCGGGCCCTCGTCCACCCAGTCTTGAAGGAATTTCAATCTGCATTAAGAATCACGTTTTAGCATTGTAAAGTCTTCTACTGTGTTCTTATGAAAGGATCAAATGAAAAGGCGTGACAATAGTTCCCTCTGAAAACCCAATGTCCCAATAAAGAATAGAAAGAACCTATTATTGGCCATGGCGAAATGGATCAGTTCAAACTCCAAATAAGAAGAATAGCTGGACAGATTAATACAGGTATCTGTTGCGTCGATATGTATAATACTTTTGTATTGTTAGCAAATGCTTACAAAAGGAAAATAATATTATACATGTGGCTCAGAAGGTTTTATCGTAAGCACGTGCTTGTTTCCGTGTTTACAAAAACGATATTATCGATTCTAAAATATAGTTTTAGAGCCCAATCTGTCAGAGCATAATGATTCTAGTTTCTCTTAGCTTTTGGCAAATCTCCAAGTCATGACATCATTAAATAGGTAGGTACCTCTATGTTCGTATTATTTACTAGCTGACCCGCCCCTGGCTTCGCACATGTTAATTAGTTTTACACCTTATCTCAGTCTGAAGGAAGAGGGAAAAAGATAAGGGAAAAGGATGAATGGATGAAACGGTGAAAGGCTTTCACCTTCATCCTGTCATCCTTTTCTCTTATCTTTTCCCCTCTCCCTTCTCTCTTTCCCATAGTACAGGATAGGAGTGGCCTTGGACCTAATACTGAAGGTTGGATGTCTGTATTTTCCGAATCACAAAACCGACGTCCTCGAAAAATTTACGGGACAATATTAAAACACCCCCTTTTTAACAAAAAAAGAATGAATGAAATCGGACCACGCGTTAGGGTCAATTCAGACAGAGCAGCAAAATGCTCGAGCAGTTTTTAAGTGCTATTGGAATATAAACCTTATTCCATTTAAACAAAGCTGAAAACAGTATGCAACATTAAAATTTTACCTATTTTTAATGTTGCATACCAGTTTCAGCTTTGTCTAAATAGATTAAGGTTGATATTCATAAAGCACTTAAAAACTGCTCGAGCATTTTGCTGCTCTGTCTAAATTGAGCCTTAATGAATTACAAATAAGTACCTATTTTCACTTTCATCCCCTCTCCCGCAGGAACCGTGCAGAATTTCGGGATTAAAAGTATCTTATAGTCTACCTCGTAATATGAACTGAAATCATGCCAATTTTCATTTGAATCCATTCAGTAGTTTCGGCGTGATGCTCAGCCAAGATACAGACAGACAGGCAGACAGACAAAAATGAAAAATATTAGTTTTGGCTTTAGTATCGATTATAGAGAGCCCACGAAAAAAAATTATCAAAATATCTTTAATGTACAGAATTGACCCTGTTACAGTTTTATTATAAGTATAGATGATATGTTTATTTAAAATCTCGGATTATTTTTAGCTATTTAAATATAAAACAGCTACTTTCGTGATTTATTTTTAGAACTGACATTATGTGTACGTAAGCCATCGTTTAAATCGGCTATGTTTATGCGAATAGATCACTCGTCTTCAATATAGACCTGAAAATTAATCGTAGGAAAAATCTAAATGGCTGTTCTCGCTCTTTCCAGAGTCATGACGGAAAAAGTGTTCGACAAGGAAACCTGGCGCCAAGAAGCGACATCGGCCATCAACGACATCCGCAAGCACGTGAAGAACGTCGCCATATCGGCCAAGATAATGAGCAACAACCAACGCGTATTCATCAACCTAACCACTCTAGAGAACAAGGATTACTGCGTGGAGATGTCCGCCGCAGGGTTCAGAATCGTCGGTAAGAAATATGATGATGTATCTCACTCGAACACGGACAGCATCAGCTATGAGACTCCATACGCGTTGTTGAATAACATTAGTAAGAAATACAGGGAATCCTTCGGAGGAGAACTGATGAATAAACTTCTGGACCTCGCCAAAAAATCCGAGGGTTGATCATCTCTTGTGTTGTAATTGTGTCGTCAATTTTAGACCCTATAGGTCCAGACCTTGAGTGTTTGCATTAATTTTATCATTATCACGGGAGCTAATGTTACGTCATTATTTTATCTTTATGTTAAGTTTTTAACGTACCGTTTCAGTATTTAATTATGTGTTACATTATGCTTTTACTGTCTATTTATGATCTGAAAATTGTTTACGTGATTATGGCACGCTACGAAATAATTTCTTCACTTTTTTTTAAATATGTACAAAGCTGGCTGTAGCCGGTCATAGGTTTTGCTATTTCTTCGCTGTGCCATAGAGCGTGTTTATATCAATAGGGTACTTTTGTCGAGTCATAAAAATTGTAATCAACGGAATCTTCATGAGCTAAATATTTGCGTGTTCTAGAGCGCGCTAGGAGATTAAATAATGTGTTCTCTTTTCGAACGATATCACCGGGATTTCCGTATCCCGTATTGCTTTAGAGATAAATTATCAATTACTAGACATTTTATAGCTTATCGTTGGTAGAAGACTGTCATCTTCTTTAGGGTAAGTAGTTGGCCTAAGTGCTATCTCGACTTAGCCCTGGTTTGGTGTAAACAGAGCTTACATTTTGAGCCATTTTTTCGAAATTTTAACAGAGCCATAGGAGCACCTTGTCTTTTTACAAAGTATTAGTAGTAGTCGAGTGGTCAAGCATCACTTTGCTTTAATATAGTTTTACATAGTTAGAGTACGATCGCATCATCATCAGAGGTCGCGGCGGGCAGTATGTTCGTTATTGTTGAGTACACCTGCACTAAACAAGTGGCCAAGCCACTCGGTAGCAATGGTTGCCGCGACCGCCGCCGAGTGCGTGCATTTAGCGTGCAATATAATGAATATATCTTGGAATCATTTCGCATTTATGTTGTCAGTACAAGTTGTAGACTGAGTACAAACGCGTACCTCTCACTACGTTTAGTTTATACAATTTTATATGTAGGTAGATATTGTGAACTGTATGTGTTGTGATACTTTAGTGTAATAAAAGAGATATCTGATATGTGATTAGTTTGCATTGTGCATACTCCCTAGAATCTAGTTATAAGTTGAACACTCGTGTCAAATTGAGGCAATTTTAATATTTTAAGTTGGTACCTACCTAATCTCATTTGTACATGTAAAAGTGCTAAAAATAGCCTACTTATTTGCAATATTTGTTTTACTTTTGACTTTTCAATTCTGTACTGTATTTTTAAAAGCTAAACGAAGACGTCCACTGCTGAATGTATAGGCCTCCCCAGAGAGCGCCACCTTGAGCGGCTGCTCGCCTCCTGCATCCATCGGCTCCCCGCGGTTTTCACCAGATTCGGTCCACCTAGTGGGGGCTCGGCCTCCGCTGCGTCTTCCGGTTCGTGGTCGCCAATCGAGAACCTTTCTTCCCTATCGGTTGTCAGTTCTACGAGCGATGTGGCCTGCCCATTGCCATTTCAACTTGCTAATTCTAAGAAAATAAAAACTATACGATGTACTAAAATCTACTACAAAGAACATTTGAACTGTATATTGCTAGTAAGCGATTATGGCCTATAGACAGTCCAATTTGAATGTTGTTCATATATTGATGAATGACGTTGGAGTCCGAGCCATTTCATCGGCTCACGAATGGACGACTGGTGGTCAAATCGCGGAGTGAATCTCTTATACCTGAACTATTCTCCAAGACAGCTTACCTAGCTAAAAGATCAGCGACGTACGAGCCCAAAGGCTTCATAGAAGGGTATGACTTGGACATCCACCCAGCTGGAACTGCCCCCTTGATGAAGGCGTTGTTGCACTGCTCCAGTTCCGCGCTCATGATAGCCAAGCCCTGGGCGGCCATGTGCACTCCGTGGAGGGTTCGCGCCACCACGGATAGGAGGCGGTTGTAGCGGATTAGTTCCTGGGGATTTTTATCATTATTTTGTAGCAAAAGCTATAATAATATATAATGTTGGAGCACTGTGTTCATACTGTTGTACCCGATTGAGTAGGCACAGTGTTCATACTGTAGTAACTGATTGAGCACCGTGTTCATACTGTAGTACCTGTTTGAACACCATGTTCATACTTTAGTACCTGTTTGAGCACCGTGTTCATACTGTAGTACCTGTTTGAGCACCGTGTTCATACTGTAGTACCTGTTTGAGCACCGTGTTCATATTGTAGTACCTGTTTGAGCACCGTGTTCATACTGTAGTACCTGTTTGAGCACCGTGTTCATATTGTAGTACCTGTTTGAGCACCGTGTTCATACTGTAGTACCTGTTTGAGCACCGTGTTCATACTGTTGTAGTACTGCACGGGGTACTTGTTAGAGACGGCGAGTACATCGTACGGCGGCGGCAGGCGCGCCATCATGTCCCGCGTGAGTTCAACGACCCCGCCGCCGCCCTCGCCCTCGCCGCCGCCGCCCGACGCTATGATCGACGTCTGCGTCAGTAGGCAACCGAATAGGAGCTAGGTGGGAGTAAATACATCATTTTAAATAGAGGAAGAATATATTGGCACTCTCCTGCCTACCCCAAAGTAGTTCTGTGTCTAAACAACACCCCAAGTCATTTTGCTAAACTAGGCTTTACTAATGCGGTAGAGTTTCACGTAGCACTTAACTTTCGAACGTCACTAGGATTTAAAAAAAACCAATTGAGAAAAAATTTAAAAAGTAGGTAACCAAGTGAGACCGTGGTCAAATAAAAGCCTATGAAAAAAAATAGACCTTGATATTTGGTACCTACTTAGAAAGTACGACCTAGTCTAAACCGCGGGAGCCGACGGATGCAAGAGGCAAGCAGCCGCTCAAAGTGGCGCTCTATTACGGAGAAGGCTTATGTTCAGCAGTGGACGTCTTGTGTCTCACTGATGACGACGATGATACTCACAGCGTTAGCTTCCTTATTGTCCTTCGTGATATCAGCGTTTTCATGTAGACCGAACACCTCTGGCTTAGCGATCATCGGGAGCGCCTTGATGTGCTCCAGCACGGAGCTGTAGTCCATGGAGGAAGGCATGCGGTACTCGCCGCTCGGGGAGAAAGCGTAGCTGCCGGTACAATATACAAATATGTGTGGACATGTCACACAGCGCCATCTAGCCACAAACTAAGCATAGCTTGTACTGTGGGAACCAGATAACTGATAGAAATCCTTACATACTTTTTTTGCTTGTAAATACATAGAATACAATATAACATCCAGACACAGGACAAACACGTATGTTCATCACACAAATGTTTGTCGTGAGTGGGAATCGAACCCACTACCTATAGTTCAGAAGGCAGAGCTACTACCAACTGAGCTATCAGGCCGGTCAACAACGACAATGGATCATTGTAACTTCCAAATAAGTATAGGTATCATTATTACGAAAATAGCGCCGAATAGGTATTCTTAGTTAAGGTGACGAGTAGTGCCAGATGAGCAGGTCCAAATCCGTTCAAAGAAACATCAACCTTAACATCGTAGTCTTTAATATCAATTCAGTCTGCACTTCAGCGTGACGCTTACGACAAAGACAACGCACGAAATTACTGATTTTGACGGTTTTTAATTAATATTTATTTGTATATAGTATTTTTCAAAGTTATTAAGTCATCACGACATCTGATTGTTTGTTGCAAACACATTAATTTATTTTTTGTAAAAATATATTCGGTAGAAGCTCAGCAAAATGGGAACATTCAAATTTTTCGATGGAGCTTTGCAATTCTTCTCTATGGAGCTATATTTATTAATCTTGTATTTGCGGTCATCACAAACGAGTTAATGAAATGAATTACATGATATATTAAATTCAAAGCTCGACGCGTTGTAATTACGCCAGGAAACATCCAGGAGACATTTGGTCTACCCGCCGCCTTAAAGTTGCTGGTTGCTAAAAGAAAACGCTATTACACTCTCAAGTATGCGGTTCTTACTTTTTGGCATCGTCAAAAACGTTAGATTTTTGTCGATTTGGATTGATGATGGATTTGGATGGTGGTATACATTTTCTGAACATCATTAAATTAAATAAATATGTATCCGACTGTTACTCACGAATAGTGTGTCAATTTCTCGACCAGGTTTCGAGCATATCCGATGCTCTTCCTCAGGATGAGTTCACGCAGCAAGATCGCGGCGGTGACTGTCCGCCCGGCGCGAGCGCCGAGGGGTCACGGGAGGGGACCGGGGAAGCACCGACGTTAGTGAAGGCGGCTCTGTACCACTATCTCCGTGTACGTCATAGGTGTCATCGCACACTACACTAACCGTGTCACACTCCAGACTAACCGTTGCACCATACTCCGGAGTACCGCTCCTGAGAATTGGTTTCCACGCAGATGGCAGCAGCCAACCACTGTCCCTGTTAAAATTGGGATGCCGACTGATTTCTATAGCCTCTCGTATTTTCCTAGGCACGAAAAACTTCTCCCTCGATAATACGGAGGCGGAGAAAGTGATGGTGTGTTGCCCTTCTTGGATGTGCGAATTGTCCGTGAGCGGGATGGCAGTCTCTCGCATTCGGTGTATCGTAAGCCGACTCATACGGACCGTTATTTGCGAGCTGATTCGCATCATCATCCGGCGCAATTGGCTTCAGTACCTAGGTCCTTGATCAACCGGGCCCTGAAATTGTGTGACCCTCAGTATATCAACGAGGAACTAGTACATTTGAGAAGGGTACTTGAAGATAATGGGTACTGTTGGAGGCAGTGCTCTCGTTTGATGAACCCTAGTGAGCGGCTACGTCCTCCTAGGGTGGAGCGTTCTCCAGTATATTTGCCGTTCGTGAGAGGAGTAACGGATAAGATTGGACATATCTTGCGGCGGAAGTATAGTATCAGAACCATCTTCCGGCCTCCGAGTCAATTGAGACAATTGCTGCGTTCTCCAAAAGATAAGGATCCCTTAAACGTGCCGGGTGTGTATAAAATACCTTGCGACTGTGGTAGAAGTTATGTTGGTGAGACGCGACGGAATGTCGCTGTCAGACTGACCGAGCACATAAGGAGTATCAAGAACTTGGACACGGTGACTTCAGCTTTGAGCGAGCATGCTCATCTGTCGGGCGCCAACCACTTCATCAGGTTCGACAAAGCCTCCGTATTATCGAGGGAGAAGTTTTTCGTGCCTAGGAAAATACGAGAGGCTATAGAAATCAGTCGGCATCCCAATTTTAACAGGGACAGTGGTTGGCTGCTGCCATCTGCGTGGAAACCAATTCTCAGGAGCGGTACTCCGGAGTATGGTGCAACGGTTAGTCTGGAGTGTGACACGGTTAGTGTAGTGTGCGATGACACCTATGACGTACACGGAGGTAGTGGTACAGAGCCGCCTTCACTAACGTCGGTGCTTCCCCGGTCCCCTCCCGTGACCCTTCGGCGCTCGCGCCGGGCGGACAGTCACCGCCGCGATCTTGCTGCGTGAACTCATCCTGAGGAAGAGCATCGGATATGCTCGAAACCTGGTCGAGAAATTGACACACTATTCGTGAGTAACAGTCGGATACATATTTATTTAAAATGAATCACACTCATGAGAATTTTAATACTATCATTAAATTAATAATTTTTTAATATTTTTTTGTGAGAGAATGTTAGAAGTGATAAAAGAACAATTCTCTCATTAAGAACAGTATGAGCCGGCGATCCTTGTCGGACTGTCTGTACTCAGTCAGGAACAACTCACTCCTGCGTAGTGGTAACATCCTCGTTATAGAAGATGGACAGTAGCGACAGTATGAGGCGGCGATCCTTGTCGTCGGTGACGCGGCCACCGTAGTTGCACTCGCCGGCGAGGTAGTTGAGCGCATCGAACGGAGTCTCCGTGTACTCCGTTAGGAACATCTGCAACAAACACCGAGTCCCGCCTGAGGCTCCACGTGCTTTAGCACTTGTACGATTTATACAAAAACTAGGTGTGCCCTGCAGTCTCCCCCGCAGACTATAAGTGGTACATATCCTATGTGTTGCCTGGTAGTGTCACCTCAGCACCTAGTCTTAATAGTTTTAAAATGAGACTGAAGTGCTGGCATGTTGACCAAACCTTCTACACGTTTGACGAATTCGTAAGCACAAAGCCAAGTGCTTATATATGACTTATAAATGACATTTTTTTTATACATCTATTAATGTTATATTCAAATAATTAAATTTTCGTGTTATTTAATTTTATTATTACTTGCAGTAATTTATTTATATTTTATTACTAATGGTTTAATTGATGAATTGGGAAAGTGTATTTTTAAAATAGTTGTACAAAATGTACATCTTACTTATTTTCATTTGTGACGTATAATTCTATTTATGAATAAATGAGTATCTGTTAATCTAGCATAATAAGCTAAATTTTATTCAAATCCGTTCAGAAGATGAAGCGTGAAAAGCAATATAAAAAAAACGTGTAACATTAAAATGGGATGGAATGGGATAATATGATGTATTTAGAGGCGTCGTTGTATCCGCAATCTTTCCATTTTCTCGTGAGAACCGTTAACTTTTAGGGGATAAAAAGTACCCATGTTGATGCCGGTAATGTCAGCATTCAGCGTGCAGTGTTTCGTGTTTCATCCAAATCGGTAAAGCCGTTTTGGCGTTAAAGTCATATAAATAAACAAACACAGCGAAAAGTACTTGGATGACATATTTTTTTACCCTCATTTTGATTTAAAAACCAATTTACTGAACCGACTTTGATGAAATTTGGGACCAACCAGAAACTATTTACAAATAAAAATAAAACCAAATCGGTTTAGAAATTCCGAGGTAACAAACATTTTTAAAAATACAACCTAAAAGAACTCCTGCTTTTTTGAAGTAGTTTAAAGGTTTCAGTCTGAAAAGGCGTATGCGCGCAAGCGTGTACATGGAAGTATATTCCTCACCTGCAGCTGCATAATGCAGATCCTGAGATCACTCTCATTGAACTCGTACTGTATGTTCCACCCGAGCGGGCCGAACGCTCGCCGCTCCTGGACTATCGCGTGGAAGAAGCAGAGCGCGAACAGTAAGCGGCGCCACTGTTCGGTTCGCGGACACGATATGTAGAACTCGGGGTCGCAGATCGGGTCCGATATGTAAGACCGGTAGATGTTGTTCTTGAGGCCTTTGGGGGCTTCGTTCGTCATCTTTACTCCTACAAACACAGGTTATGTTTCATTGGAGAGACACTAGATATTCTTGTTTCATTTTGAATGTAGTTTACGGCAATTTGCGCGAACGGGTTCAGACGTTCGAAGGTAACTTATGCCTCCCATACGCGTTTAATTTTATTCATCAATTAAATTGATGAGTCCACTTCCGTCAATGTTTTCTCCATAGGTACAGTAAACCGAAAAACATTGCGCAATACTAACACTAACCTATCAATTAATCAATCACAAAGATTGATCAATAAAATTGAACGTGTATGGAGGCCTAACAGTTGCCGCCGGTAAATAATGAACGTAAAGGTAAAAAGGGAGATAATGAAAACAAAGTAAGGAAGAGGCTAGTGTCGATTTCGTAGAGCGTCGTCACTGTCACTAAGTACATTGTAAGGTTTTGTTGCTCCAGTCGCTCATTTATTCGACGTCGAATGGTTGAAGCTATATACTATGTTTGGCACGTTTCATCAGAATTCACAAGTTTGTGTGTGAGCAAAATCAGTTTGGGTTGGATAGATATTGCAGGAGATGTAATAATTCAAAAACAGGATTAGAAAAATTCTATAAACGACTAAGTACCTAGGTGAAAAAAATTAGTGAAAGAGAAAGTGTGCATTTCAAAACGACTAATCATTTTAAGCTTCATAACTTTTGCATAAAGTAAAAAAAATATTGGTAGAGTGAAATGTTAAAAATCTCCAAAATATTTTTTGTAGGCACCATTTTACATCCTTCCATGGAAAATGAAACTTGTTTTAAGTTCCCTTGTCTGATAATAAAGAGTTACCATTCTGCAGCACTGTGACCGGAAACGCGGTGCTAGGATATGACGTCAGCCAGCACCGGAAGTTGTGGTGTGTGACCTGCGGCGTGATGACCTCCGCGCAGATCCTCTCCAGCTCGCCCATCCACGACTCCATCACGTGGCAGTTCTGCAGCACCACCCACCCCCCGGACACTATGGCCTGGTTTATCATGTTCGCTGCTATTGGACCCTGGAGTTAGGAGGAGGATACTGGATTGATTGGTGATGTTGGTAGTTTGTAATCGAAACAGTATACGCGTTTGGGCGCAATGCACAGTTTCAAGAGGTGATACATGATTCATACCGTGTGATGACGATATGAATCATTTATCACCAAATGCAATACGTTCCCACAGCTGGGGCTGGGACACGGGTCTTCTCTCCCATGCATTTGATCACCACCAAGCTGGCCAAGTGCGGGTTGGTGGATGATACATATCCTCGAATTTTGTGGCTCTTGAACATGCCGGTTTCCTCAAGATGTTTTCCTTACCGTTGTAAGAGCGAGTGCAAATTCCGCACATAACTGGAAATATCATTGGTGCAGAGCAGAGCGAGGTTTGAACCTGGCTGCGTCAGTTTGGAAGTCGCACAGTCTACCGCTGAACCACACTCACTCTCTTCTTTCAATATTCTATTTCTAACGAAAATACTATGAAGGAAACACGCTTCAGCACCCCGAGCTCCAATCCATGGAAAATGTTTTGATTCGAAACTTACGCTCTCCGTCTCCTTCATCTACGTTCAGGATGAAAGAGACGGAGAGTGTAGATTTCAAAACAAAACATTTTCGTTGGTTTGGGAATCGGGGTGTTGAGCACATGTCAAAGAAGACCCTGCCTGATCCGGTACATGTTTTTGTTAGGTGTAGGTACCGTAATATAAAATGTTGGTTTCGGTAGAGCCGACAAAAATAATCTGATTCCAATCTCAATGTTCCCCAAACAGGAGCAGTCATACTCAGTCATACTGTCAGAAGAACTTTAGATGATCTGTCCAAATTTTACACAATCATCTTAAATTCTGTGCAACAACTTCAATACATAAAACGAACAAAAAGCTAGCTAAAACTCCCACCTGCCCCTGTCCCAGCGAGATCGTCTCGAAGGAGAACACCTTCCTCTCCATCGAGTACTTCACCAGCCCCGACATGGGGTCCGAGCCGGGCGACAGGATGAATATAAGGGGGGAACAACAGTTGCTGTCGTTGTACGACTTCTCCAGGTCGAACGGAGGGGGCTCTATGTACACGTGACCCATCTCGGACACCACGTACTGTTGGACTAGAGGGATTAGCTTGTCCGGACGGATGCATCTGTGGGGATGACGACATGGTGAGAAAATAGTCATCATGGGCTACCTTTATTGAGTTCTAATGCGGATGACTACCAAATTGTTCAATTGGTTTATGTAATCAGCTGTTTAATTTATAGAACAGTCTCGTTTAAATAAACGGTAATTTTTTTATGTTTATATAGGCAAAGCATTGGACCACTGTCTCACCTGATGGTAAGTGATGACGTGGCCTTACGGTGGTGCATAGTTGCCTAGAAGATACCTAGTCATTATCATCATCATCATCATCATCCGCCTGTATTAGTCCACTGCTAGCCGTAATAGGCCTCTCCCAAAATAGCGGCTAGTCCAGATAGCAAACAACGACGACTCAAAAAAGTCAGCGATAATCGGCTGCCTGTTGGCAGCAGTTTTTTGAGTTATCTTTATCGTTTAAATCAATTTTGGGATACAAACGAAAGGGATGGAAGATGACTTGTATGGTCGATAATCAGCCTAGCGTACTTGAAGATGTAACAAACAAAACGCACTTTACTTAACATCGTTATTTCTTGTAACTTGCCCAATTGGCTCAGGCGTGCAGAAGTCTAGCGAAATGTATATTTTATATTTACACAAAAATATCTAGTGATAAAGATATTTTTTCGTCATTTTGTATTTTTCTAGTTTACCTCATCATGATGAGTTTGGGCAGTCCCTTTATTTTATCATACGGAGCCGGGAACTTGTTCTCGTGCGGCGCCGAGAGATCATAGAACCCCTTCCACAGAGATACGTTCTTTTCCACGTGCTCCTTGAAGCCTTCCAACCTGTGACGGAGATATTTGGGTCTTTGTCGATGTCGTTAATTGAATCATATATCCTTGTATATATATAATCCTTGTTTTGGTGTTATTTTGTTGCCAGTCTGTCCGTCCGTCGAACCTCAGGACAGCGAAAAAAACTAGCCAGAAGGACAGGTTTAATTAAAATTTGCTCTCATAAGTGTAAAAAGTATGAAAAAGTGTCAAAAATTAGCTTTGCAGATGGATTTCTTTAATTGATTACAACTTATAGTTTAAAAGCTTTTTTAATGTCGAACGAGAGTGTTAAACTTGAAGAAGGTATCTATTAAAGTACTTATAGGTTTTGAAAAGTAAAGTACGTCTTTATTGAACAAACTAGAGGCGCTTTGCATCTCCATTCGCTATTTACCCTTTTCCTCGATCAAAAGTCCAGTAAAACCTTTTGTTGGTCTCGGTAGTGCGCAATCTGTGTTCAAAGTCATCCAAACCGGTGGAGTTTTGGAAAGCATATTATTAGCAGGCATCATCATCAACAGCCTGAGATGTCTACTGCTAAACATAGGCCTTTTTTTGTAAATGAATGACGTGACGAGCTAGTCGTTCGCCTGATGTTAAGCGTCACGGCTGCCCATAACAGATTACAGTGTCTCTCGGAACTCTAAATTAATATAGTTTTGCGTGACACTGCACTGCGCACGGCACCCTAAGTTTTCACACACTGTGATCAGATCGTAAAGTCTCATTTGACCAGTAATTTCACTAGCTACAAGGCCTCCCCACAGAGCGCTACTCTGAGCGGATGCTTGCCTCCTGCATCCATCGGCTCTCCGCTGTTTTAACCAGATCTACATATTATTGAATATGTTATTACGTAACCAGATCGTCGGTCCACCTAATGGCTCTGGACGAAAAGAAGGGTCGAAGCTTCCTGAATGATTATTACGGATAATGATAGCTCACCCGTTCAAGTTGCTGCACCGTACAATCTCCGACCAGGCCTTGTCGGAGAGCCAGGCGGGCGCGGGGTTCTCGAACGGGTTGTCCAGGGCCACGCCACCCGTTAGCAGAAACGTTACTAAATCATCGTCTATTTGACCCTGAACCAACGAAAAACCTTGTGAGCTGGTATACTTACCTACCTTCATCATCATCACCGTCTAGAAGACGTACATAAGTTCGGCAGTGGAAGTCTTCTGGCTGATGGATATTTTCTATATGAGTTCCCATTGAGCGCCACTTTGAGCTGCTGCTTGGTTTTTGTATCTAGCGGTTGTGGCCACGACGTCGATCGGTGCGCAATTGTGCACGGAAACATGTGGTAGAGTTCCTCGAATCTAGTCTTTTGATTCCACATTTGTAATACGGACAGCAAATGAATGAAACCAGGATTCTGACAACTAAAATGTTTTTAAGGCTATAGTAAACCAGTATATATCTTATTAGAAAAGCATGCTCCATCGTCGACTGCGACGTCACTTACCATCAGGCGAAAAGACAGTGGTCTATGTATGACACCTATAATACCTACATAAATTATTGTAATCTATATAAATAACTTTCTATGGATTCTCATTATCTTCTTTCTTCCATGTCATGATGTCATGAGTGCGTTCGTGACAACAAATCTGAGTATAAGCTACGAGTTACCTTTGCCCTCAAGATCCCCAGCGTGAGAACGAGAGAAAATATAAGCTTGTCCTTCTCGAAGAGACTGCGGCACACGTTCTCGTAGATACTCTTGGTGAAGTAAGCGTTCAGGCCCTGAAGGCGGACGTCCAGGTTGTCGCTCTTCTCCGAGTTCAGGATAGCCTGGTTGTACAGGTTTATGAACCTGGAACATTATACTCCAGGTTAGAATGATCAAAAAAACCATCATTTGATTATGGATCAGAAAAAATAGGGAGGTGCCCCAACTATACTTGGATTCAACCAATCCATCAATCCCATACAGAACTATTTGGTAGAGTGATATCAAAAGTCATCATCATCATCAACAGCCTGAATACGTCCACTGCTGAACATAGGCCTCCCCCAAAGAGCGCCACTTTGAGCAGCAGCTCTGCTTGCCTCCTGCATCCATCGGCTCCCCGCGGTTTTGCCCAGATCGTCGATCCACCTAGTGCGGTCCGGCCTACGAAAAAAATGTATATTTTCTGAAATGAATATATTTTGAAATCATAAATGATACTTACCAGTTAAGCGAGTACTGGTACATAGGATCAATAGCAGCCAGATCACTGATGCAGAAGAACAGCACAGCACTATGTGTGGAGACCGGCACGTATCCCAGTCTAGCTTCGTCGATCTCTAGCTCCGTGATGGCCGCTGCAGCCTGCTTGGCTTCGATCTCTATGGACAGCACTTTGGATGATGACAGGATCTGGTTGGCTGATTCGTCTTCTAGGATGTTGCCCGCTGATGATAATACCTGGGGACATGGTTATTGAGTTTTGGAGAACCCTTTTAAAGGTTGATAACATGCGATCGAGAACAAGCTGATCTCATGATATTTATTCATGATGATCTCAAGACCTGTGCGGGAATCTATCATCATCGCAACCCTTCAGAAACCAGTTGCAGCAATTGGTATGGAGTGAAAACCAAGCAGGTGTAATTATACGATGATTTTCACTTCCTGGGTGGTATACTTCTCCTAATCACCCCAGCTTACTTTTTCCAGCTCCCAGACATACGCTTCTCTAGGGGTTCTCGGCCCATTTGTTAAGGTCCCCCTAGAATTCTTCTCCAGACTCCCAGGCCAACGCTCCTCCTGGGGTTCTCGACCTATTAGTCAAGATACCCTTAGCCTACTTAGGCTTTTTAGGCTACTATACTTCTCTAGGTTTCTTTACCCTTATCCGGTTACCCCAAGGTACTTCTCCAAGGGTTCTCAAGCCTTATACTCCAGACCCTTCTAATCTAAACTTGGAAGTTCCTAAACCAGGGTACCTGTAGCATACATCTCTTTCTTTTTTTGGTATTCTAGCCCAAACTTCAAGACTCCTCTAGCCTATTCATTCAGACACCTCTAGCCTACTTCTCCAGATCCCGTAGCTAGTCCCCAGGTCTCCGGTACCTCAAGGATCTTGTCCTCGATCTCCTTGAGCGTCCTCTTGTTGTTGGCCCCCTCCACAATGAGCTGGTTCTTGTTGAGCTCCAGCTCGGGGCGGTCTTGCGCCACCACTATCCCGAGCAGCTGGTCCTGTAGCCCTTGCGGTGTTATCATGAAGTTCAGCAGCGTCACCTAACGATAGGAACAGATACTGTTAGCACACAACATTAAAAGAAATAATATCCTTTTGAAAAAAAGGTCAAGGCGACTTCAATCGCCCTAATCGATTGTTCGGTGTTGGACAGATTCTGGATTGGTAAGATTCGTTATACGACAGATTCGTAGATTGGGCAGATCCTGGCATAATAAAATGACCACCCGCAATGAGTTGTTGAAATGACAATAGACAGGAATGTCCATCAAGCATGGTGATTATGACAACTCCTCACTCTTACAAGAGGCTTTTGTTCAGCAGCTGTAGTATAAAACTTCATGCTGATGCTTCGTCTTGAGTGATTAGATCTTGATAAAGGATGGCCTAGCTGTTTGGAAAGATCAATAATTATCTAAGCCCAAGTTATCAAAATCCATCAGTACACTAACTTTGACAGCAATTTCTGGCAAGTAATGAGGGTTGCTGAGCCGAGTGGTAATGTAGAAGCGGAACGCGTGATTGTACTCCAGCACATTGTCGCCCAGCTTCAGGCAGTCCACGCCACCAGACCTGGAGGTAGCAAGTGTTACAATACTGGACAAGTCACCAAATGGAGGGAATATTGTCGTTCCAGTTAGTGGTTATAAGAATCCTAGATGATAGAAAAGTATGTGGTAATTCCAAAATAAGTACTACAGATGTTTGGACCTGGCATTCTGCGAGTGGTAGCATGATTGAAAATATTAAATAGTCACCTAGCGATAGTAGACAATTAGGTATTGTGCTATGAATGAAAGCGTTGTATACGAAGCATGTCAAAAACCTTAATTCTTATTAATACCTTATTAAGGGCCTGACTAGTCTGACTAGCAGACTAGTAAACCAAAGTCTGACTTTTCGTGACCATCAGAGACAGACTTCAAAGGGATAACAACACATTATGTGCCACAGGTGGTAGACATAAATACTATCCCCCTTAGGGTGGATTCGACCAAACGAGAGTAAGGGTTATACTTAGAATAAATCGCCAGTTATCCGAGAGTAAACCAATTTCACATTTTACCATCTACACTCAAGCCTATTCGAGAATAACAACTTATACTACCGTTTTTGGTGGAATAATAAACTATTCCGAGAATATTTTAATGGCGGCAGCGCGCCATATAATTCCAAC
Organism: Ennomos quercinarius; assembly: GCA_910589525.2. NCBI lineage: Eukaryota > Metazoa > Arthropoda > Insecta > Lepidoptera > Geometridae > Ennomos > Ennomos quercinarius. Next base: position 16,123,930 of record OU342499.1, on the reverse strand, counting down.
ATTTACTTTCCTGCACTATAATACGACAAAATTGAGTTGCTATGACATAAACTTGAATACCTAGGCGTTGTAGAACAATAATTGTTACCTGGGTAATAGTTTCGTTCATCGTTCACTCCGCTATTCGCGTATAAGTATTCTTACTTTGTATTGCATGGTAAAACGACTAATGAGTTATTCTAGTTTAAGATCGTGGAATAGATTTATTCTGGAATAGTTACTCGCGCATAACTCTAAGTTTGGTCAAATCCACCCTTAGTAATAAACTGTATAACAGAGGATTAGGATTATTAGGATTACTCAGGGATTTTTCTCTTCTTTTGTCTATGCTCACTTCAAAATCAAGAGAAAGAAACAAACACTAAATAACTATTCCTTCGCTACACATTTTTTATTAGTAAGGGGTACCTATATCATATAGCTGTTCTCGAATGTGTTACATGACAGTCATACTAGTCCATCATCAAAAACCACATACCTGTAGATATTCCTCAGTAGAACAGGTTCTATGACAGCGTCGAGCTGTTCCCTGATGTTCTCCATCATGACAGGCAAGCCCATCTGGATCGCGTTCTCCAGAACTCTCACGTAGTTGGAGTCCGTTAGCTTGATCACTTTCAGCTGGTTCTCGCGCTCCATGTTCTTTACCCACTTGTTGGCTTGCTCTAGGAATGTGAGTAGGTGATTTTGGTTATAGTTTGCGAATTTAATCCTTTTTTAAGTCGGTTGAAAATATGGTAATTCTAGACAAAGCCAGCATTCTCCTCGGTACATTAAAAGCTTTCGCGACCACCAAGCCACCTGCCAAGCATGGTGATTTTGGAAATCCCCCCTGCCCTCCTATGATAAGCGTCCAAAGTAGCGTTTTAGGGGGGAGGCCTTTTTTATCATCCACGCACATCTTCAGTCTACCCGCGAACATGGTGCATGTACCTTAACTGTGCCGAAATATCGGGAACTCAGAAATGATTCCGGTAAAGATCTCGTAAGTACTATTAAAGATGTCTTCCAGCTGTTGGTGTGTGTGTATGGGAGTATCGTGCAATGCGCGCTAGATGCGCGAGCGTGCGCACGATAGTCCCACATGTGTGTGTGTGTGTGTGTGTGTGTGTGTGTGTGTGTGTGTGTGTGTGTGTGTGTGTGTGTGCGTGTGTGTGTGTGTAGGTGTGTGTGCGTGCGTGTGTGTGTGTGTGTGTGTGTTTCCAACGACCCTGATCAACCTCACCTTGTGGGTCCACCATGAGCGGCCACCTCCTGGCGCGGGCGACGATGATCCCGTTCTGTATGGAGAAGTTATCGACCGGCAGGCCCGCGATGTTCCACGCGCGGATGATCACCGGCTCGCCCAGGGTCGTCACCAGGGAATATATCTCCGAGCATGGGATCTCTAAAGATAAAGGATAAAGATTCTTTATTTGTATAAACATGTGGTTCGTTACAAACATAATGCATGCAGATGTTACAAAATAAAAAAAGTTCTACATGTTTTGCCCAAGTAGGCGTACAAATGGTGAGAGGAAAATTAAAATACAGGAGGGTATAACCTCTTTATTCTTCTTCTCGTATGTGGTCAGCCCTGGTGTCAGATTTAATTAAGCCACCCAAAGCTGAACAGGCCCGCAATTGACCGCGGTCTCACTTGATGGAAAGTGACGACGCGGTCTACGATAGTAAATGCCTGCCTAAAATTCTGACATAGCTTTACCCTTTATTAAAATTACATCACAAGTTATAATTTCAACTGCAACGTTTAACGGTTCCTCTACCTACCGCAGATTGCCCAAAGAATGATATTAAATTGCTGATTCTGAAGGGATATCGGCAATTACATCATTATCAATCTGAAGACTTCCACTGCTGAATATAGGCCTGCCTCACAGAGCACCACTTTGAGCGGCTGCTTGCCTCCTGCATCAATCAGCTCCCCGCGGTGGTCGTCGGTACACCTAGTACCTAGGTCAGCCTACGCTATCGACAATTTACGACATATATTTTCACGGTGATTCAGTAGCTCCCTTTACAGAAGACACGTGACGCTTATACTAGTCACTGTACCAGGGTAGCTCTAGTGACCAACGAAAACAATCTGTGCCAAGGCAACTTTGTCTAATTAAAAACTAAACAAACAACTCGTTCTCCGAAACATCATTTTACATAAGTTATTGTGACAAAGGCTCATCTTCCTAGAGGAAAGAAGACAACAGACCAAGTTCCATGGTCCTCTTGTTCCACATCGCTATGACCTCCCGCCGGTAGTTCACAGTGAAGGGGCCGAGGTACGCGATGAAACCGGCAGATAGCAGCACGTCACCTGAAATAAGAGTTTTTAAAACCCGAGTCTTTCTTTCTTCTCGTGTAAGCAAGTGTAGAATAAAAGAAACAACAGCAAAGAATAAAGTCATAAAAGAATTTAAAATTTAAAAAAAAAGTAAAATTCGGGAAAATTTTTTTAATGGGCAATGTGCCTTAGTCTCTACAATAATAAAAACGAATAAACTAGCTACACTACCTACTAAAAAGAACATTGTGACTGTATACTAGCCGCGATGGCCTATAGACAGTCCAAATTTCCCAGCCCACTACCGGTAGGTAGCGTACCCAACATGCTGGCAGCATCACCTCGTTAAATTGCAACGCTAATTCGTTGAGACAAATAAGTGCCAGCATTTTGGTCATGCGTCGCGTCGTAAAACTTTGGAAAAACTTGACGTTATTTTTTCTTAGAGAAAAAAAAATTCAATAAAAATTCTGACAAACATGCTCCATCGTCGTTCTTGACCTCGCACTTACCATCAAGTGGAAAATGTTCAAATACAAGCCTGACTTACATAGATAAAATGTCGTCAAATGATTTAAAATCGCGAATTAACAAACGAATGAGATTAGAAATGTGCTTATATCGAATAATCGGTTTTCTCTAGGATTTCACCACAATAAAACAGACGTAATGTATCTTTCTCTAGTCCAGCGTATATCTATCCCCACTGACCAATAATCTTCGAGAGCAGTTCCCGCAGCTGCCTGGCCAATTCTGTCCACCTGGCCTTCTGCTCTCTTCTCAATTGCCCTTCTGTAGAATATGGGCATAAAAGCCAAATATGTCAATATGTATCTTTACTGACTAATGATCTTGGAGAGCAGTTCCTGCAGCTGCCTGGCCAGTTCCGTCCATCTGGCCTTTACTTTGTAATTGCCTTTTTGTAGCATGTGACCACAATAGACATACCTATGTGATGTGTCTTTCTCTAGCATACATGTATCCCCACTGACCAATAATCTTGGACAGCAATTCCTGCAGCTGCCTGGCCAGTTCGGTCCACCTGGCCTTCTCCCCACCGAGTCCACCAATCAGCTGCTCCGCGCGGCACAGCTTGGTGGAGCAGAGATCGATCTCGTCTTCCAACCCTTTCTTCTTGCGGGTCATCTCGGCAAACTCGTCGTTTAGGGTCTGGGTAATGGAACGATTCATTTTATGAAATGTCAATAATCACTTTTAGACGGCAAACTCATTCGTCGTCCAGGGCCGTTGTCGTAAGACAATTTAAAGCTAGTCAGAGCTGACCACTTGCGAAGAAGAAAGAAGAGAAAAGTGCCTTTATTCTTTCATCTTTTATTCTAATACAAATACCAAATGCTACTAAATGTTACTACAAAAAACGTTTGGACAGTATACTAGTCCCGTTCAACTATGGACATTGGACAGTACAAATGCCCCAACTCATTATACCAGTAGTAGAATATCCGATGTGCTGGCAGTATTGCTCAGTTTTTAATTAATTACTTATCTTAATTCAATTGAAAATTATTAAAATATTCAAGGTTTCGCTGCATTAAGAATAAAGCAGGGCTCGATAATTGATTAGACTATAATATAAAGATCTTACTTGTAACTTGTCGAGTACGCCCTGCAACTGCGCTCGTTTAGCGTTTAGCGTGTTCATTTGCATCTGCAGTTCACCTTCGGCTTCAGCCAACGCTGCTTTCTTTGGTGCTACAACCTGGAAACCGACAAAACATATCGCTAAGCAAGCATGTATCATCGTAGACCGCGTCGTCGCTTTTCATCAGGTGAGATTGCGGTCAAATCCGGCCTATTTAGTTATAAAAATTAAAAAAGAACATATCGAACATCACAACTCAAACAAAGGAAAAACAAATTGCATACACACAAATAGATTTTCAACATTCTGAAATCGGTACGCTATACGAAGCAGATTTTTGGTCCTTCGATATGATATGGCTACAGGTCGAAGGAGCAAATATAGCTGACCTTGATGACCCGATCGTAGACATCCATGGCCCGCACCCACCGACACAGGCCCTCGCACGCCGAGGATACCTTCGCGATCACAGCCGGGTCGAACTCGCGGTCGGGGATGTATCTACGGAATGTAAAGTCTGTGGTATCTGGTCGACAGGTATAGGGCGCCACCCGACACCTACTTTTTCTTTCCTTCGATTTGTGCCGAGTGCTGATAAAATTTTAGTCAATATACTATTCCAAAATTCATATATTACAAAAATATTTCAAGCATATAATGCCGTCAGTCGAGTCTTCGATTCCCTGCCGCCGACTAATATAATTATGCTTTTCAGACTGTAAAAGTAAAAAAACTAGCCTTTTCTATATGAAAATGAAAATGAAAAGAAAACGGTGACATGTGGTCTATTCCAAAAAATAATAGCGGAAACGAGTAGTAGTGTATTATTGGGCATTCTGGCTCAACCTACGATTCCTCCAGGCTCATTCTTCGCCTTCCGTCTCTTCAGTTGATCCAGCAATGCCCAATAATACTAATAAAATTTACTTGAATGAAACGGAAATGCAACGTTCAAAAAACCCGAATGCTCAATAACTTATTGCGTTGAAAACAGAAATTTAATCAGACTTTGATCGTCTGCGATTCGTTAATAAAACAGAAATTCATGTCAAGTTGATAGAACGGAAATTCAACGTACCTAATATGCGGTCAGCAGCAGCACAGGACAGGTGCAGCAGTGATGGCACAACACGGTTTCACTTCACTATCAAGTTACGTCTGTGCCTAGCTTTTGATGCGTAACAAACGTTTTTACTGAACATAACACAATGGATAATTTTTCTATGATTGTTTTATGTCTTTAACATGAATAAAAATTGTGTCGATCAGCATCACAAAACCATCTCTACAAGAATACTCGTAATCGAATATTTAAAGGTTACTATGATAAAAAGGACAACTAATATGAACTACGACATTGTGTTGGTAGGAATCACAAATCCATATTTACATAAATACTCAAAATTTATCGAATATTATTTTTTTTACTGTGATAAAGTTGTGTCTGTCAAAATCACAAAACCGTTTCACTAGAATACTCAAATTCTATCGAATATTAAATTTTTTACTGTGATGAAAAAGTGGGACCTTATCGGACTATCAATTTTGTGTCGGTCAACATCACAAAAACATTTTATCAGAATACTCAAATTTATCTGGTATTCAAAAATGCACTGTGATGAAAGTTGGACCATAAACGGACTAGCAAAATTGTGTCGGTCAACATCACAAAAAAACTTATTACAAGAATATTCGAATTTTATTGAGTTATTTATCGGAAAATGCACTGTGATAAAAAACTTGACCTTTAGAACTAACAAAATTGTGTCTGTCAAAATCACAAAACCGTTTCACTAGAATACTCAAATTTTATCGAATATTAAATTTTTTACCGTGATGAAAAAGTAGGACCTTATCGGACTATCAATTTTGTGTCGGTCAACATCACAAAAACATTTTATAAGAATACTCAAATTTTATCTGGTATTCAAAAATGCACTGTGATGAAAAGTTGGACCATAAACGGACTAGCAAAATTGTGTCGGTCAACATCACAAAAAAAACTTATTACGAGAATATTCGAATTTTATTGAGTTATTTATAGGAAAATGCATTGTGATAAAAAAACTGGACTTCTGGACTAACAAAATTGTGTTGGTCAACATCACAAAACGAACTATACAAGAATATTCGAATTTTATTGAGTTATTTATCGGAAAATGAACTGTGATAAAAACTCCACAAGAACTCAATATCGTGTTGGTAGGTATAACAAAACTACCTTTAGGTACAAGAACCTTCTTATCATATTATGTTTTCAAAGAGATTTTGCGAATAAATGCTATATTTAGATCTCATTTATGGACTACAATTTTCATTGTGAGGATAACTCTATACACTTACACAATACTGAAAAGCCCCCCAATGTTATATTCAGTAATGGTTACGACTTACACTATCACTCTAAACGGAACACTGACTAAACTGTAATGAGTTAATTAAGGGATGTGCGTTGCGAATCACTAATCGATAGAACGGATTCACATCGATAAAGACAATGTTGTACATTATAGCGGGTTATTAATTTTTTTAACAAATTATTACACATTCATGTAATATGAACAACTTTATATTATGAATATTTTATGTAATGTTTACATAAATACAACTTTTTGTAGGGGTCAATGTTAGTGTCAAATTTCAACATAATAGAGCTCAACAGAAATAATTGTAGGCTGTTGATGATGAACAAAAACATACTAACAATAAAATCGAATGATGATCGAATGATGAATACCTACCAAACATCACTACTGACAATTACACTGAGTCAACGCAAATCGTAACTTGCAAATCTTGCAAACATCGCGATATTGCTGTTTTGCAAAATATACCTACACACTGCGGTCGAACGGGTTTCTTAAAGACGCCGCATCGTGAGAACACGAATATGATATTTTACCTCGCTAGGTTTATGCCGCTGTTTTGCTTAATATTTTTAGTACGGTGTATAAAAATATGTTATGGGTAGGTACCTAAAAGATAAATCTACATTTTTTTTTTGTCATGTAGGTTTTCGCTGATCTTGAACTCGATCAACTGAGACTTATACAAAACACTGTAACACATTATTGTTAAATTTGACGAGTAAAAATAAATTTCGCAAATCAAAAACTTAAACTATTGTAAACAAGTGTAAGGTGTTTTGTATACTTGTAGTACTTAACTAATTTTAGATAATTTTTAAGATCTGTAGAAGAATCAAAAATCTTACTGTATTTTACAGACATAGATCTAGGGTTGACCAAAATATTTTATTATTAAAATATATATTAATATTATAGGTAGGATTAGTCTTCTTTTATTGCATAGAACGATGTTTCACAGATAGCTGTAGGTATTTAGCGCTCGAAAATGTGTTAGTTTTGCGGTTTATTTTTTGTGGGTTTTAGGGGACATTATAACGATTTTGTTTTAGAATAACAAAAGTAGGTGCGCTTATATAGCTTACATAACTTGTTTTATTCGGTTATTCCTTTTTTCGTTTTATTTTCTATTTGCTTGTGCTTACACCGCGGCTTAATCAATAATAAAATAATATGTAGTAGGTATACTAAGCTTCAAACATTTTTTTCTTTCAATTATTTTTTAGCGTATAATTTTTAATGTAGTCGTGAGCTTGTTTTTAAGCACTATTTATTACAAATAAGTAAGCATTGATAAGTGCAACGAATATAACATTCAAAATAATTGATAAAAATTATGTAACAACCCTAACAATTATTGTTGACTTAACAGTTTTGATTTACATAAAACCATTTATACATCATAAACGCCGCCACAACTATTCAGTTTTTCTACTGCTTCGCATCACAAGTGAAAGTGCTCCAAGTCCACGTCGAAGAACCCGAACTCTGAAGTTCTGAACTGTGCAGATTTGAAGTTCTGACCTCCGAAGCTCTATACCTGTTTTGTTTTGTTTTAGTGAACTTAACAAAAATCTTCAAAAATGTACGTGAGTATTTTTCAATTTATATTACCTAATAATGTCTCTCTGTTATCATCATCATCGTCATCATCAGGCGGAACACGTTCGCTTCTGAACATAGGCCTCCCATATTTCTCTGTTAATAAGTTCAATTTTCCCTAGTACAATGTTAATCAATATCTCACATATTTTTTCACAGTTTATTTTAAAAACAAGGACTAAAAACGAGTTAACAGAGTTATCATAATAAATCATTTTGTGTATTGTTTTAGGTCTGACTCTGAGAACGACACCGTGCACTTTGTGGAGGAGCAGGGAGTTGATAAAAAGAAAACCAGCCAAAAAAAAAGAAAAGCGGCGGCAGATACACCTCGGTGAGTTTTAAAATCTTATTACCCTTCTATCTACACCATGAATGCATCCTACTGTTTACTTTACTCTGACCGCTGCTGAAAGAATATGTTCGTGAGTGTAACTGTAAGTAGCGGAATTATAAAATTTAAATGTTTTATACTACAGGTTTGTAGGTACAATCGGTTAGCACCTATAATCTTTAAATGTATACTTATGTGAACTAAATAATTTATTTCAGCTCGTCTCACTTCTGTGTTAACTTAAAGCAGTACCTATACGTAATGCATTTGGACTTTGACTTTAAAATAAATCTTTTAAATTTAGTTAATAACTGTTTGAAAGCATTCTTGCATATTAATAAAAACATTTAATGCTGTACAGCCTTGCCCACCCATAGGTATCTTATGTCATATATCCATTAATAAATAAAATTCAATCTATTTCAGTGCAGCGCCCAAGAACAAAAAACTGCAACAAAACTACGACATCTTCGGATTGCTATCCGAAGACGAAGAGGGCAGCGCGGTGTTGAACTCGCAACAGGGTTCCCAGCTGGTTACAAGCATCACCAGCCGCGTGGCCAACGGTATCGTGCGGCGAGCAAAGAACTCTCAAGGAGAGTACTACGCAGAACTCCGCGTATACACAGCTGCTGATGCAGCATCTAAGGCCGCTGACCGGTGGAAGAAGGCCCTGGTGTGCGTTAAAACTTCTATCAACAGCGGTACCCCTCAGTGGGATCATCTACAAAAGGTTATTAAATTAACTAAAAATTCTTTGATGGACGTAGATTCCAAATTTTATGGTGATTATTTTAATTTTAAGTGAAATATATGTTAGTGTACATTATATTTTCTTTATCTTTATTTTAATATAAATAAAGTGCATTATTATTTCACAAGTTTTAGTAGTAACTTGAGCTAGCGTTGATAACAAAATACCTACTTATAATTTATTTAGTACCTAGTTATTATGAATCATTCTTAAGTACAATAGGTAGATAACATTACTTTGTCTTTATAATATTTTGAGTTCTCAGTAAGCTTATGCTTAGTTGTCTCCCTCATTTTTTGTTTATGATAAGGAATAAAGTAAGTTATGCCGTTCTGTACTTCGTGTTCAGTTCATATAGAAAGAAATAAATGGATAGGACATTTACGAAGCAATGCTCATAAAAATAATTGCAGCATTCCTATAGAAGATGGTGTTATTAAGATAGCATCAGCATTTAAAGGTCGTATCATTTCTTATAGGATATTAGCTGTTGATAACTATGAAACCTGTTCGCCTGAAATATTCCTAAATAATATTAAGTCTAAAATAGAAAATCTTTTGCGAAACGCAGTTGAGAAAAACGTTAACGTTAAAGTTAATTTTGAGCACTTTGGCCAGTTCCTGCAGTTCAAGGATGACAGTCAAGAAGTTAAATCATTTGCTACCAAAAATAAAGTCTTACACCAGAATTTTGACTTTGACGAATTATTTACACAAGTCTTGGAAAACATAAAAAAGAAGATTGAAGAATTTCAGAGCCGTGACAGCGGTTGGGCTTTATTATCTAATTTAAACTTGGAAATAAACATCAATCAATATAATCCCTTGAATGGTTCTTCATATATTAATTTACCGCCAATTATTAAAAACAAAAAGGCTTGTGTTAATATTAAAAATGATGATAAATATTGTTTCTTGTGGTGTGTAGTAGCTGCTCTACATCCAGTTAAAAAAAACTGTGAACGAACAAGTTCATATCCTCATTTCAGTAAAGTATTGAACATTGTTGACTTAAACTTTCCAGTTAATTTATCTGATATTCAAACATTTGAGCGCAATAACAAAAACATATGTATAAATGTTTACTTATTAAAAAATAATAAATCTGTCTCAGGTCCTATTTACAAATCAAACAATGAAAAAGGAACGCGAATTAATTTACTACTGTTAGAGCAAAGCAACAGGTCTCATTTTTGTCTAATTAAAAATTTGTCGCGTCTTGTTCGTAGTCAGGTTACAAAACATCATGGAATGCTACATTTTTGTGAAGATTGTTTTATTTTTTTCACATCCGAGGAATCTCTTGATGCTCACTCATGTAGCGGTGTATTAACTGTACTCCCAAATAAAGGCTCGATTCTAGAGTTTAAAAACTTTGAACGCAAGCAGGATGTACCGTTTGTTGTATATGCTGACTTTGAAACACTCCTTTTGCCATATCAGGGTTGTGGTCAAAATCCAGGCACAAGTTATACTCAAAATCAACAAAAACATGTGCCTGCAGCATTTGCATACAATATTGTTTGTTCATTCGATAGTAAATTTAATCGTTTTGTACAATATCGAGGGCCTGATTGTGTTAGTAAATTTATTGAATCACTTCATAATGATATAAAAGACATTTATAAAATTCTCAATCAGGAAGTGCCAATGATATTTACCGAAGATGATGCATTGACACACGCAAAAACAGATCGTTGCCATATTTGTCATCATTTTATAATATTCGAGAAAATACGTGATCATTGCCATTTAACAGGGTGTTATAGGGGGCCTGCACATACAATTTGTAACTTACGATATCGTGTGCCAAAACGTATACCGGTATTTTTTCATAACTTATCTGGTTATGACAGCCATTTATTTATAAAAGAGTTGGGCAACTATCCTGGTCCTATTAAAGTTATACCGAAAAACAAAGAGAACTACATTTCATTTACAAAATTTCTTTGTATTTCGAACGATCAATGCGCTCAGATACGTTTTGTTGACTCATTTAAATTCTTAGGCTCTAGCTTGGAAAAATTAGCGAACGGTTTACAAAAGACAGACTTTGTTCATTTGACAAAACACTTTCCAAATGAAACCGAACACGAGTTACTAGTTCGTAAAGGAGTGTATCCATATGAACATATGTCTAGTTGGAAGTCATATACAGAAAATGAACTTCCAGCTAAAGACATGTTTTACAGTTCATTGACTGATCAAAATATAACAGACGGAGAATACAAACATGCTCATAATGTTTGGTCAACTTTTGACATACAAAATATGGGGGAATATACTGACTTGTACATTAAAACGGACGTACTTTTGCTAACTGATATTTTCGAAAACTTTAGAAAAATATGTAAATTGCATTATCTGCTAGATCCGGCGTTTTATTTAACAGCTCCAAGCCTCTCATTTGATGCTATGCTATTAAAAACAGATATAAAATTAGAATTAATAAATGATTTAGAAGTCATTAGAATGATACAAGGGGGTACGAGGGGTGGTATTTGTTTATGTTCAAATAGATATTCAGTCGGAAATAACAAATTCATGGAAACATATGACGCGTCTAAACCTACTTCATACCTTATGTATATAGACTGTAACAACTTATATGGGCATAGTATGTGTCAGCCTCTACCTACATCAGAATTCAGATTATTAGATGAGAAAGAAATTGCTTTATTAAATATCATGAATATTTCAAATGATGCTGAATATGGTTTTATCCTAGAGGTTGATTTATTGTATCCAGAAAATTTGCACGATGCTCATAACGACTATCCTTTTTGTGCTGAAAAGACTTTGCCCCCAGGAGGGAGGACTTGTAAGTTGATTCCCAACTTATACGACAAATATAAATATGTTATCCACTATGTTCATTTGAAAACTTGTTTAAGTCATGGATTAATATTAAACAAAATCCATCGCGTTATTACATTCAGACAAAAAGCTTTTTTGAAGGAGTACATTGAACTGAATACTGAGCTCAGAAAACAAGCTGTAACACCATTTCAACAAGATCTTTTCAAATTGTTTAATAATTCAATTTTTGGAAAGACTTTGGAGAATACAGAAAAACGAGTTAACGTTAAATTAGTAAATGAATGGAGTGATACTAAAAACAAAACAAAAAAGAGCCTTAGTGCTGACCGATTGATTGCACGACCAAACTTTCACAGTGTTTCAATTTTCTCTGAAAATTTTGTTGCCATCCAAATGAAACTTGAAAGAGTTGTATTAGACAAACCAATTTATGTAGGATTTACAGTGTTAGAGCTATCTAAAAATTTAATGTACGACTTTCATTACGGAGTCATTAAACCCAAATATGGCGACAGTGTCAAACTTTGTTATACTGACACCGATAGTTTTGTTTATGATATCACAACGGATGACTTTTACAAAGACATGAAAGAATCATTGTTGCAGTATTTTGACACGAGCAACTATGCGCCGAAAAATCAATATAACATTCCATTAATCAACAGAAAGATTCCTGGATTATTCAAAGATGAGATGCATGGACAGATTGTAACCGAGTTTATCGGATTACGTTGTAAATTATATTGTATCAGAACCGAAAACGATATCATAAAAAAAGCTAAAGGTACCAAAAAGTGTGTAATTCGCGGCTTATCAGGCGACGATTATCGTGAAGTATTGTTAAATAATACAATTGTGCGAAAAAAGAACATTTTGTTTAGATCGATTAAACATGAAATATTTACGCAGACAATGAATAAAGTTGCACTAACAAACACTGATGATAAGAGATATATATTACCAAACAAAATTTCTACAAAGGCATGGGGGCATAAGTCTTTGTTTTAATAATTTACCTACCTATGTCTGTTTTATTGCTAAGGTTTATAATTATGTATATACATATTAGCTCGTTATAATGTTAAATAAATTGTCATAAAGGCTTAGAATAATAAGACACTAAAATAAGCATTTAAGTAGGTATAACAAAACATAGTTTAAGTAGGTACATAAATATTTACCATCATAATTATAAATAAGTAACTACGTATGTACGTTTTTCTTATTAAATAAATTATGAACGTACCATATACCTAATTATGTTTTTTATTTCATAAAACACCTACCCATTCAACTAATAACAAACAAGTTTAGACTTGATCAATCAAGCCATTTACAGTAATTACACATGCAATAACTTTAACCGATCTTTGTAATAGTAAGGTATAATAATGTAGATAGGTAGAGTTCAATGACATAAAAACCATTGCATAACACGTTCGAACTTGATTATCACTAACAAGGTAGAGACCGAGTGCATCGTATCAAATTGCATTGCGCTCGCATACCGCAGAGTTGCAAACAATTTTTACCTACTTAGCGCATTATACTACGATAATACTTAAAGAGTGAAGGTCGTGTCAACGCAAGTTCATTTTTATTACGAAGGCCTGTCGTATAAAGGAATTTATATTTTAAGACCTGGTAAGTGTTGTTATTTATAGTTATTTGTGTTATTCATTCTCATTGCTAATTGATTTGGATTTAACAAACTGTTCGTTTTGTTTACAGGAAAAATGAATGACACACCAACAGACTCCGACCCGTTTTTTCTTCAATGCGCTCAGGATCCTTTGCTGGGTTCATGGGATGACTCGGAAACTCAAAAAAAAACAGAACAACGTGCTGCAACTGCTGTTGAAAAAAAGTCTAGAAGAAAACGGTGCAATTTGAAAAGTGCATCGTTTATTATTAGTAAATCGTCACTTAACGGACGAAAACTGATAAAACTTCAAGTTTACGACTATGATAAAACTGCCGATGCATATTGTGAAAGTATTAGTGTGCAACATGTTGTTTTGACTCCGTTTCATGATGAAGTCTTCAACCTCACAGAAAATCTGATAAGTAAAGTTTCAAAAAACTTAAGACATGATCAGTTGTAGTTAGTTTAATTTTAAGGTATTTTTATTTGTAACGGTTATCCTTTGTAATTTAATTCAATAAAAATGATAATATAAACAAGGAAATTGTTTTATTACCTCTACTTAATTAATGTTCTTACTCTACAATAGTTAATTTAATTAATTTTAATTTTCCACCAGTATAAAGACAACATAAATTTAATATTATACTGAAATAAACCTAAATACGAGTAAATGTTAACGAGTTTTTATTAAGAGAAATACTTAATGTAATATTTTAACCAAGAATAATTAATTATACGTATTAAGTAATTAACATCTATAAAAACTGTCGTAACTTAAGAAAATATTTATTATCTTTTCTATCATTTATCAGTTCACACATCATGTTGTTTGTGAGACAACCTCATTCGCTAAAGTTACCTCAGATTTGTGTTACAAATAATGATAAACATTTGTTTAGACATGGGAAGCTTTTGCCAAATACAATAAGATGTTTAATATGTGGTCCTTCTAATTGCGGCAAAACAAATTTGTTAATTGGTTTGCTAATACATGAACATGGTTTAAAATTTATGAATGTTTATGTGTATTCCAAAACATTGTATCAACCAAAATACGTTTTTCTAGAAAACGTGTTAAAATTAGTTCCAAAAATAACATTCTCAAAGTTTATTATGAATGAAAATGTGTTGAGTACTAAAGAAGCGAAACCTGACTCTGTGATAATATTTGATGACGTATCTTGCGATAAGCAGAATAACATAAGAGATTACTTTTGCATGGGTCGACATAAAAATATTGATTGCTTCTATTTAAACCAGACTTATAGCAAAATACCAAAACAACTTGTTAGGGATAATGCCAATCTAATTATTCTATTCAAACAAGATGATTTAAATTTACGTCATGTTTATGATGAGCATGTAAATACAGATATGACTTGGAATGATTTTCGAATGTTATGTTCCGAAATATGGAGGATTCCATATAATTACTTGGTTATAAATAAAGACTGCGAAAAAAATAAAGGATGTTATAGAAAGAATTTTGACACATTTGTTGTTTTTGAATAGTCACAGAAACTTATAAAGCAAAGTTGAACCTACGCATGTTCATTTTTGTTTTTGGCATCATCAAGCGCAGTCTTTGATATAAAATGAGTGCTGAAAAAGAATTAAAAGAGCAGATTATTAAATCATCTCAATCCGTTAAAAAGAAAGTGAAGCAAATGCGGGATTATCAAATCGATAGCAATAATGCATTTGAGACTGTATTCAAGCCAATTACAGAACCACTCCAAAAAATGGTATCAAGGAATATTTCAGTTGGATTAGATGATCAAAAACCTCACACTTCAAAAATTAAACGCATGAAATATGATAATGATAAGAATGACGATGATGAATCTATTAATGAGATGCGATCATCGAATCCTAAAGACATTAAAAGTAGTAAGTATGAACGTACGCTTTCCAATAAGTCAGACTTTGAAAACAGTTCTGAGAGCTCCAGGAGTAGTAATGAAGACGAGATGGATCAAAGTGAACTTTCATTTAAATCATTAGATTCATATGATAATACATGGTCGTCATCTTCAGAAAATTTTCATGATATTCCTTATGGTGCAAGATTAGATCGCAAAATCCTAAGGATTGGAAATTCACGTATTACGCTTACTTCTAATAAAATTAATGTAGCTGGATCAACGTATGAAAAAACACAAGGCTTAAACGAACTATTATTTAAAAAGATACCTGATTCAAATTTAATATCTGAAAATGATTTAATTAATTATAAGCAAATACTATTAGCCACCAATGTACATCGGCGGGACTTTAATCCAAAAAAACCTATTAAAAGTAATAAAGGTATAAAATACCTCAAATTTATAAAACCACTGTTCAAACACTGTAAAGAGCAAACCAGTACAGAAAGCCTTGCACAAGGTTCTGGAGTGACGTTAAAGAAAAAGTTGAAATCTAGCGTTGACTTTGTATATTGGGATGACCCTAATGAACTTGTAGAAAGGCTTAAGCTATTAATAGCCTCTCGCGATGCAGGAAACACTGGGTTAGATAATGAAATTATTTCCATTATTGAAGAATTGCGTGAAGCGGGGGTGATTCAATAGATATAAATTAAATTTCTGTTATTAAACTCATTAGTTTATTTCGAGTTGTCGACTGACTACGAGTAATACACCAGTACAATATGAACATTGACAAATTTGGTCATCATGTTCACAAGCGGTTACGTCTAATAGATACAATCGATTTGTTCGACAAGACTTTGATTGAAGTTTTAAATTCTAAAAGTGATCTAAAGCTAAACAGACTTAAAATTATTAAAACACCTGTTTCTAGTGATGATGCTATAAATAAGCAGTATGTTGATGAGATTCTTACAAACTATTGTACAAAAAATGAAATAGAGAGACAAATACAGTTAATAAAAACTCAAATCCAAGCATTAACATATCAGTCACACAGCACAGTTCATGAGAAACAAAACCAACAAAATACTGTCAAGAAATCATTGAAAAATGAGTAAACAGGGAATAGTAAATGAAATTCTTTGTCAAGCTCGAAAAAATTTTAAACGTCGTTCAGTGCTCTTAAGAGGAATTGATGACTTGTGGCAAGCAGATTTGATAGACATGCAAAATTTAAAAAAAATGAATAATGGTTATAGATATATATTGGTTGTTATCGACACATTTTCTAAATTATCTTGGACATTTCCAGTTAAAACCAAATCTAAACATGAAATTTCGACAACATTTGAAAATAATTTACTTAGCATACGAAGACCAAAATGTTTACAAACTGACTTAGGCAAAGAATTTTATAATAATTGCTTCAAAAGCTTAATGAGTAAATACAAAATAAACCATTATTCTACATATTCTGTTAAGAAAGCATCTATTGTAGAAAGGTTAATACGGACATTGAAACACAAATTATACAAACATTTTTATTTAATTGGAAATTATAAATGGATTGGAAAACCATTGAAACAAATAACAGATGATTATAACCATACCGTGCATCGTACAACAAAACATCGACCGGTAGATGTCAAATCATCAAACGAAATTCAAGTTCTGTGTAATATTTTACAATCTCAAAAAAATAAAGGTAAAGCTGCCAGGAATAAATTTAACGTAGGTGATCAAGTAAGAATTAGTAAATATAAAGGAATTTTTGAAAAAGGTTTTACCCCTAATTGGTCCACTGAACTATTTACGATTGTGAATGTAAATAATAGTAATCCTTTCACTTATCACATTCAAGATCAAAAACATCAAAAAATACTGGGGACGTTTTATGAACAAGAACTTAAGAAAACTAAACATCCAGGTATTTATTTAGTGGAAAAAATAATTAAAAGTAAAGGTAGCAAATTGTTTGTAAAGTGGTTAGGTCTAAAAGAAGCTGAAAATTCTTGGATTAATAAGAAATCTCTTGTATAAAAAGAATAAATATTAAATAATATATCATTGTTCTAAAATCAATGGAGGGAGGTGGACTTGTGAATAAAATCATCAACAATTTACCGTTCGAGTTACATTTACCAGGTTATAATTATTGTGGGCCAGGCACTAGGTTACGCGAACGATTAATACGTGGCGACAAGGGAGTCAACGAATTAGATGAAGCTTGTAAACAACACGATATAGCGTATAATAATTACACAAATCTTGAAGATCGTCACAAAGCTGACATAGAGCTTATAAACATGGCTAAACAAAGAATGAAAGCAAAGAATTCTAGTAAAGGTGAAAAAGTAGCTTCTTGGTTGGTTAATAAAATAATGAAAACCAAAGTAAAAGTAGGTGCAGGTGCTAAAAAATTTAGTTCCATAATTAGCAAAATACGTAAACATCTAAAGAAAATAAAACCAAAAAATAATGAATCAGCAATTAAAGCTGCGCATTTAGTAGCTAAGAAGCTCTTCGGTAAGAAAAAGATTGGCATACCCAGAGTTATACCTATACCGAAAACTGGAGGGTTATTACCACTGATACCTATTTTTGCGGGATTATCTGCATTGGGCGCTTTAGCGGGAGGAGCAGCAGGTATAGCAAAAGCAGTTAATGATTGCAAAGCATCACAACAAGGTCTTCGTG
Organism: Ennomos quercinarius; assembly: GCA_910589525.2. Lineage (NCBI taxonomy): Eukaryota > Metazoa > Arthropoda > Insecta > Lepidoptera > Geometridae > Ennomos > Ennomos quercinarius. The sequence continues at coordinate 16,105,957 of OU342499.1, read as the reverse complement.
AATCCGAAAGACATAACAGAACGATGGAGGCTATTGCCTTAGGTAAAGGCATGTACATAAAGCCATACAAAAAAGGCAGTGGATTGTTTTTAAAACCATCAAAAAACTAAATAAGAGGCTACCCAGACGTGCACTTACCGATTTAGATATAACACAACATGCAAGTGATATTCCGTACTTTAGAGGAGTTTATATGAGAGACAACTTACCTAAGTATCCTAAGCATGTAGAATGTGGAATCCTCAATCTAGATAGTAGTGAAAATCGAGGAACGCACTGGGTAGCTTATGTAAAAGATAAACAATATTGCGAATACTTTGATAGCTTTGGTGATCTAAAGCCACCGTTAGAGTTAGTTAAGTACTTAAAAAATCTAGATATCCTATACAACTATACTAAGTATCAAAATTTTGACACAGTTAACTGTGGGCATTTGTGTATAAATTTTCTAAGAAACTATTGGAGAAAACGTTTATATTAAGAAAGTTCTCTTATTACTTATCATTAGCGCAATGTCTTTCACGCTATCTATATCAAGCCCCAGTTCAACATCGGCAACAAATTATTCACCTGCTCTACAACTTGATGGTGAATATGAATGCGGCTTGTTGTATTTTTCTACGTTTAATTCCATACCAAATATTGATGGAAAAAACAATAAATTTTGTTATGGTGATAACGAAATTGTTGAAATACCTGAAGGCTCTTATGAACTTAACGATATTAGTGATTATTTAAAAGAAAAGGTTGTGGATTGCAGATTTAGTTTGAGCTGTAATAATAATACTTTGAGGACTTCGATAGTATGCTCTAAAGATATTCATTTTGAAAAATGTGCATTACTTGCAAAAATATTTGGATTCGGCGAAGAAACACTGAAAGCTAATATATTAAATGAATCACGGTTCCCAGTCAACATTCTTTCGACAACTGTGCTCAGGATCGAATGTGATATTATAAGCGGATCGTATACAGACGGAAAACCCAGTCACATTATTCATGAGTTTGCTCCAAACGTGCCTCCAGGTTATAGAATTATTGAAATTCCTAAAAACATAGTGTATTTCCCTGTAAATCAAAATTGTATCAGTTCTTTATCTGTACGAATAGTCGACGCAAATAATAATATTGTAAATTTACGTGGTGAAGAATTTCATATATATTTACATCTCAGAAGAAAATGATAGATTACAATAAAAACTCTGCTTCTACCATGAAAGCTGTCACTTGTAAGCGCACTGTCAAGAATACCGCACATAAAATTAAATTAACAAAGGAGAATAGAAAGTTTCTGAAATTGATTGGATTGCTAAAATGAGTATATTAAACATAAATGAATCTTTCGTTCAAGACAATACCATTCAAAGTATTGAGTATCATTCATATAAGCCCTATGTAACTAGTTTTAATGAAAATGATGAGATAAGAATTCCAATTAACCAACAGGACTTGTATGTATTACCTTCGATGAGTACTTTGTATATAGAAGGTTGTGTTAACGTGTTCAAGAAAGAACCAAAAACTAAAGTTTCTACAGTACATTTTACTAATAATGCAGTTCTATACCTTTTTCAAGATATCCGTTACGAGCTCAATGGAGTTGAAATAGATAAAATAAAAAATGCTGGTATAACAACTACCATGAAATCTCTTTTATCCATGAATGACAATGAATCAAAAATGTCTAAAAGTTGGGGATGGGATATAAATGGTAACTTAAATAAATTTGGAGGAGATTTTTCAGTATCCATACCTCTTAGTAGAATGCTAGGATTCGCAGAAGACTACAATAAAATTATCATTAATTGTAAGCATGAACTTATTCTACTTCGCAGTAATACAACTCTGAATTCTCTGAAATTAGATACCGGAGAAGTTGTACAAGGTATTGATATAAAACATATTCATTGGCGTGTTCCTCATGTAAAAGTATCTGATCGAGAAAGAATAAATTTACTCAAGTATTTAGAAAAAGATCGTTCAATTAATATAGTGTTTAGAAATTGGGATCTTTATGAATACCCTGCACTTCCACAAACTACTAAACACACTTGGTCAATCAAAACATCATCTCAAATAGAAAAACCTAGATATGTGATAATAGGTTTACAAACTAACCGTAAACGCAGAGCTGACTCTGACATGTCTCATTTTGATCATTGTCATATCAGAAACATAAAAGTGTTTTTGAATTCATGTTATTTTCCTTATGAAAATATGAACACAAAATTTTCAGAAGACAAGTACGCTATAATTTACGAACAATATGCAAAATTTCAACAGTCTTATCACGGGCGTCGTTCCGAACCGTTGTTAAGTTTTGAAGATTTTAAAAATAGGTCACCATTATTTGTCGTTGATTGTTCACGTCAGAACGAAAACCTGAAATCAGGACCAATAGATGTACGTGTAGATCTTGAAACAGACAAAGATTTTCCGGAAAACACGGCAGCATACTGTTTAATACTTAATGATTGCATTGTCGAATATAAACCTTTGAGCAATATTGTAAAGAAAATATCATGAATTCAAAAGTACTTATTATTGATGTTCAAGGTTTCAAGGACTATTTTAATAACTTTATTATAAGTGAACTCGCGCTAGCTACAGATGAATATACACAAACGTTTTTAGTGAAACCTCCGTATCCGTACACGCATTTAACACCCAAAGAAAAAAAACATGTTTCGTGGATAGAAAAAAATCATGGTATTCGTTGGAGTGAAGGGCATATTGATTATCGTGAATTTATACGCACAATCTCCCCTTTTTTAGAAAATAAGACTATACTAGTAAAAGGTATGGAAAAAATTAAATGGATTAAAAGTTTATGTGATAGTTGTTCTGTTATAGATATAGCTGATAAAGGCTGCCCAAACTTTTTTGAGTTGTATACAAAGTATATTGGTGAAAATGATTCTTTTTTTAACTGTATATTCCATAAGAAAGTGTGTGCGCTAAAAAATGTAATTGTAATTAAAAAATGGCATTATGATAACATACATGAATTGTCTCCAAACGAAAGTAAATATGAAACAATTACTTAGTTATTGTAATAATTATAAGTACTTAATTTTCATAATTTAGTTAATGAAAACAATGTTAATGATCATAAATAAATTAGTTTTTGTTATATGTAATATACGAGTGTTTAATTTTTCCCCTACTTCCTGTTACTTAGTTATATTATAAGTAATGAAAGAATTTGACAACTCAACTCAGTCGATAGAAGAGCGAGTCAGGAATCGGTGTTTCGCTGCTAACATATATTTTTTATTCCTAGTATGGAATTAAAGAAGCCTATTCATCCTCATTATGCTCTTCAATCAAACCGATTGAAAAGTTTTAACTGTTGGCCTCCAGGACTAACTCAGCAGCCTATAGATTTGGCTGATGCAGGATTTTTTTATACTGGGCTCAGTGATAAAGTAATCTGCTACTTTTGCGATGGTGGTCTTAAAGATTGGAATCCGGGAGATGAAGCATGGAGTGAACATGCTCGTTTTTTTCAATATTGCCCGTACGTTATTTTTGTAAAAGGGAAAGAATTTATAAAAAGTCTTGTAGACGAAAACAATTTGAACCAATATCAAAGCCATGAAACATTGAGTGAACAAATGAGCAGTCATGAAATCAAAGAAAACGATAAAATGCAGTGTAAAATATGTTTACTTGAAGAATTATGTATGTGTTTTTTACCTTGTGGTCATGCTGTAAGCTGTGCTAAGTGTGCTTTATCTTTAAATAATAAATGCCCAATGTGTCGAAACATGTTTTTTAAAGTCGTTAGATTATACTTTTAACACCATGTAATATGTTGTTTAATTTGAAATATTTATTGTATAATGTTTATTTTGTAACTTAACACAAGTTTCTGTTTAATGAACGGAATCACAAAACGCTCATAAGTTATTGAGCATTAGGGTTTTTTGAACGTTGCATTTCCGTTTCATTCAAGTAAATTTTATTAGTATTATTGGGCATTGCTGGATCAACTGAAGAGACGGAAGGCGAAGAATGAGCCTGGAGGAATCGTAGGTTGAGCCAGAATGCCCAATAATACACTACTGAAACGATTTTTTTCACATTACTTGTCTCGAATTTTTTTCATGGTGGCGACGGGGATGTTGTCTTTGTCGTAGTTCTTCAAACTCTCCAGGAACTTCAGGTCGCCGAGCATCTTCTGAGACGGACCCCAGTAGTCTTCAAATGGTTTACCTGAATATGACGTATAAATGGCATCGGCATCAATAACTTGTATTATAAGTAGGTACTATTAAAACCGGAATACGCAGCGTAGGCCGGCCCCTACTAGGTGGACCGACGATCTGGTGAAAACCGCGAGGAGCCGATGGATGTAGGAGGCGAGCAACCACTCAAAGTGGCGCTCTCTGGGAGAGGCCATGCTCAGCAGTGGACGTCTTCAGGCTGTTGATGATGATGACTATTAAAAATGTAATAAACCACAGAGAAAGTTTAATGTTTTGTCTAATTATAAAAGTGACGAGTGCAACACCATTTCATGTAGAGCAATCAGTAATCAATGTATGAACAGCGTGACGCCATCTTCTCCCATTGTTATTGTTATTAGCAACACGTAAAATTTAATGAAACGTTATCCTATATACAAAAAAATGTTTATATAACCAAACCCGGTGTTGTTCTAGAAAAAAAACGGACCAACATAGAAACCGGAAACTCCTAAAAAAATCGCGAGAACACATCGCGATATGGTTATTGTAAATAGCTTGAAAATATTTAGAGACTATGATGAGTGGATTTATGAATCGATTGAAGGCACTCAAATTGAAGTTTACGCAATATTACCATTAGCGTCCATCTTCCTATCCCCTTTAATCCCCTTCATGACACATATAGCCTCCATGACCAGCTTGACTCCAGCCGGTGGACTCTTCATGGACTTGACGAGGGTGATGTCTGCCGGCTTCAGGGTGTCGAGTGCGTGTAGCGCCGCCTCTAGCGCCGGCACCGCTTCCGCGAGGTCGCTCTCGCAGTCGTCCTTTATGGCCTGCGCCGCTGCAGCGGCCTCGTTCGCTAGGGCTTCGTCGGCACCCACTATCTGGGGAATGGAAATGTCATCAGATTGGTTCCTTTTGTGTATATGACTAAAGAACTACAGAATTAGGTTTTATGGTTTTAGCACTATGCGTTAAACGGTTGCTTTACTAGTATTATGGTGTAATTGATTTTCTATGGTTGCATTGACGAATAATTTTGTTAAAATATGCTGTTGGTATTCCAGTAAATAAATAATTATGTTGATAATATGAGACTTTCCTTTCATTTGTGTCACAAAACTTTGGATGATTAAAAGGACCAAAAATAAAATAATTATTTTCGTCATATATTCTTATTGAACTGCCTTGATTTTTACAGGATTATGAAACTGTGGTTATTAATTGGTATTCAGTATCAGCTTCGCCTCGATACCTTCAACCGTTACTGAAAAAAAGAGTCTCAAGAGACAGAGTCCCGAGTAGCACTGCAATGCAACTGTTATGGGTAGCCGTGACACTTGACATCAGGTGAATGACTAGCTCGTTACGTCACTAATCAACAAAAAAGACCAACAGAGGGACAACAAAGAGATTCAGTGTGGTTATGTTTATCTAAATCTGTACGGAAACCTAAAACGCCCATGTAAATCAGCAGGCGTCAGCAACTCCCAGGGTTAGTTACCTCCTTCTGCTTTTCAACAACGACGGTATCCTGTTCGATCTTGATCATAAGCTTCTCCGTCTTGTCAGAGGTCTCCACCAGCTGCGGCTGCAGGTCGCGCAGGTTCTGCTGCATCACGGCCACCTGACCGGCTGCGAAGTCCAGCTGCTCCAGGCCTGTCTCGTACCTGGTACCAAGGTATATCGGTTCGTGAACCTTTGGCTCAACTCGCTATAGTATGCTAGCCAAGCAGGCCATGCTGCCAACTGGCAGTGGGGTGGTCTGCTGCGTTTGACAGCTCCTTAGCTCGCACTTATCTGTCCAGCCAAGGTTTTCGTAAGTTTCTTAAAATCGTGACAAGTCAACACAAAATACTGTACGCTCACTGGTTGAAGAAAGCCGATGATCAACAGGCAACCAATAAGCATCCAGTGTTTGGTGTGCCAAAATTAAACGAATTTAACAAACGTACGAGAACGCCGGGGGCCGATGGGTGCAGGAGGCAAGCAGCCGCTCTATGGGGGGAGGCCTATGTTCAGCAGTCGACGTCTTCCGAATTATGATGATGATGATGATGATGAGACCCCGGGGGAAAGTGTTGTTTAGCTAAGTTGTATTTTAATCGACTTAAGTTCAGACGAGCATTAGGCCAGCAATGTACAGGCCAAATTAGTGCATAGATGGATGCACGATGCATGCAACAGCAGCCCTATGCGTTCTTACTGCTGAAACACGGGTTTTCTCCCACAGGAAACGTATGAGTATTAATGCACCACACTGGACAAGTTTGGGTTGGTGGATGTCACATGGCCTCCAATTTTTGTGATCCATGAACATGCCGATTTTCTCGCGATTTTTTCCCCCACCGTTGAAAGATCGAGCGTGCGCACGTAACTTGAAGTCATAGGTGCGGGCCCGAATGGGGTTCGAATCAGGACGAGTACCTTGGTTTGACGGTTGCACGTGCAACCGCTTAGCCACAGTCGCTGGCTAGATATAAGTAGAATTGTGTAAAAATGGGTGGGATCCTATTCAATATGATCATAACGTTTGCCTATACAGCTTCTTTGTTTCCAATCCTTACCGGATCCGTGAGTTGGTGACCTGTTCGACCTTCATCGCGTACATACTCTGGAACGCCTTGATCAGCTCCAAGTAGCTGGTCGGCGTTACATACACCTTCCTGTTCTGGTCTGCGTAAAACCTGAAGAGAAATCATTTGTGTCATATCTAAGTGTGCGTCTATACTTAGTTGTGACACTAATGATGTATAATAGATTGAGGGTAGTAAATATTTTTGGTGTATCTGCTGGAAGCTTCACAGTATAATATTACGGTGCGTAGGTACGTAAGACCCTATTCGTTGGCAGATTAACTTACGTATTATTATTAGGTTAACGTGTTACATCTAGGTAGGAGCTGCGGTAGAGCTTTTCTGCAGAGTTCTACCCCTTTCTTACGCTGCCCGGGCTGATCTCAGAGTCTACAAATATCTACTTCAGGACCTACTATGTATTCGCTTCCAGTTTCCAGTCCCCCACCGGAAGTAACTTATGTACCGAGCTGTGCTTACCGATCACTGAGCGCCACAACGCTCATGTGGAAGAGCTGACATATCTCGACGCAAGCCACCGCCAGCTCCTCGTCCACGTTCTCCATCTTCGATATGAACATGGACGCCACGCGCTCCAGCGCCTCGGGTGGCCACGCTGTGAACCTATAAGTAATGTTTTATTATTTAATGTGTTAAGCAATACCTAGTAGGTTTATACCTAGGTACCTACACATTTTAAGATTTTTATATTTTAGCTACTAAATTTTTTTATGATACTACTAACCACTGAGATAACAGATTTTCTGCAAAAAATACATTTAAGCAGAAATATCGGGACAAACAGTGTGTAATTTTCCCACGAATTGGTAGATACTATTTTACGTATAGCAGCACAGGGACCGAGAGGTGTCTATAATTGACTTATTGGCAGTCATTGTCATTTTAATGTCACTTGTCATTAAAAATCAATATATATTTCAAGATCAATCAAACTTTCGAAGGCGAAGAAGAAAAGGAAGGAATTTGTGTTGTGATTTATTTATCAATACTGTGTTGTTTTGTTTGTTGTCAATAAAGATTTGCCCATAAGCATGTCTACAGTTTCCGCAAAGAAAGGAAAAATTTTATCTGCACAGACAAGAGCCGTAGTGTTCAGTGTACTACAATTCGCATTGCGCGAGAAGAAAGCAAAGAGCCCTTTGCTAGATATAAACAAAGCCATGGACCGTGTCGCTGCCATGACAGGTACATTACATGCTACTTGCTGTTTGTTTATTTATTAGAATAATTACTGAAATCAGTGTGATTTCGCTGCTTATCTGCTCGCTCGGTTACCAGCTATTCCACCGAAATTAAGTCTGTATATGCTGTACTAGACTTATTACTACTTGTCACCCTTCTATATAATTTTAAATCTAAGTCATACATTGATGTAGTACTTACCTAGTACCAAGTAGTATCTCAGCATAATTATTCATTAACGAATGCTTGTGTAACACATTTCTTCAAATTTCAGGTCTGTGCCGAGACACATTGTCTAAAATAAAAAAGGAAGGCTCTGCAAATGGGGGTGTGTGGGAAACACGGATAAAAAAGAAACGACAGAAAGTCATAACCAACCCCAATGAAGTAGACAAAATAAATATTATAAACAAAATAGAAGAATTCCATAACAGAAATGAGGCTGTAAGCTTAAGAAAGTTGCTCAAGGAATTGAAACATGATAACAACTTTTCTGGTGGCAAAACCAGTCTCCTCATAGTTCTCAACTCAATGGGCTACAAATGGGAGAAAAACGAAGCAAATAAGAAAGTATTACAAAAGGTATCACCTGTTATTATGACAGACAGTGACAGCACTCTTAAAAAAACTAAAAAAGTACCAGATGATATTCCAACAGATACTGTTACATCTGCTTGTAGTATTAATGATAGTATGGCAGAGCAAAGTACTGTAGTGCACAGACCTCTACAGCATCTAGAAAATCCACATCCTCTAGGGCCCTCACAGTCTCATGGTTCTCAAGGTCCACCAGGGCCAGGTGCCACATTTATACAGCGGCCTTTGTTACTCCATGCACCACAATATGTTTTTAATTTATAAGGGTACTTGTGGTGCACCTATGGTGTGATATTCTTTGTAATGAAAGCCTAGAACCAGTAATGGTTTACAGTAGCAAGTGGTTCTGGAACTTCCGCTTCTAAATGCTGCACAGCTCAGGTCTAACTGTCTGGTCTAGGTAGATACCTACTGAAAGGTTGAAACATTGTTACTAAATGGTGAAACTTTCTTGTGACCTTTGAAATGTGTTTAAGACCGAAATAGTTTATGGAAGAAAAAACTGAATTAAAATTTTATTAATAGAGCTAATTTTAGAAATACCTAATGTTTTATCTACTTACTATTATTTTAGAGTGCTCTAATTTGCCTGTTAAATTGCAAGGATGCAACGGTAAATGAATCAAAATATAAATATTTTTGTTCTTTAAAACGATTATTATTGTATTCCACCTTACACTTAAAATAAAGTAAAAAGGCATATAAGTTAATTATAATAATAAAGAAAGTAAATCTAATAGTAAGGAAGCCTCAAGTGTCAACGAAGACTCAAGATGTGATATAAATCGGGTACAAATACACAAGCAAGGTATAATTTTTCCTCTTGCTTAACTGCAGATAGTACAGGCTTGGGCTTAATAGTAGGTACAGATACCTACAATTAAAACATTATCTGTAAAGCACTGAACAGTGAACACGCATTTAATGACAATGTTATTAAATAACTTTTGTTTGGCAGCAATTATTTTCTTTTCCTAGAATAATGAACGCGGCGCGGTTCTGTATTTTGGATTCGAAAATGCCGAAAATTTATTTTTTGTTATAGCAACACATTAATCTAAAGTGTTTTTTTTTACAAATGAGCTGTCAATGTCAAATCAGCATAGCAACGCAATACTGACTGTCAGTGTCCGTATCTTCTATTTGTCAATGTCAATTTTTCTTTCATTCACGCACGGTATCGTCTTATTTTCAATATTTTGTTTTAAATTTACAAACATTTGTATTGGATTGATCCTGAATCTAATTAATACAAATCGGACGTAATAAAATGGCTACAAGTAAATCAAGCGATGCAGTTCCACCAAAAGATCCAAATAAAATGGTTGTTAATATGTCAAAATCCAAAAAAGGCAGAGTCCTGCCAGCCTCTACAAGAGCCATCGTTTTTAGCGTCCTGCAGTTTGCGCTACGCGAAAAGCAGGCGAAGAATCCAATAATGGACATCAGGAAAGCAATGGAACGCACTGCAGCTATGACAGGTTTGTTTATTTACACTCTTAGTAAAACCAAACCTCATAAACTGTTGTATAGCCACCAAAGCATTAAACAGATTTGTTTTTACTAACAACGCTTATTGTCTGCTTCCAGGTTTATCTCGAGACACTGTACTAAAAATAAAGAAAGAAGGCTCTACCAACGGTGGTTTGTGGGAAACACCAACAAAGAGACCTCGCCCCAAAGTGAAAACCATTCTCAATGATGCTGACAAAATGGTAGTGCTAAATAAAATTGACGAATTTGAGCGGAGAAATGAGGCCATCAGTTTGAGAAAGCTACTCATTGTGTTAAAACAAGAGATTAATTTTGCTGGTGGCAAGGACAGTCTCCGTAGGGTATTACTTGCAATGGGGTATAAGTGGGAAAAAAACCACTCAAATAAGAAAGTTTTACGAAAGGTAGACTCTCAAAACCCTGCACCAGACCCAGTGAATATGAGTGCTAAGATACAGGATAACTTTCCTCATGATAATACAAACTCTTTGTCTGGTCCTCTGTGTGGCATGGGTGACAGCAGCTTAGATCAAAGCATGTCAATGCACCGGGGGATGCAGCCCCATGGCATGCTGCCTCCTCAGGGTCCCCACCAGCCCCAACAGGTGCCCCATCCTCATAGCAACCCTGATGGGTCAGCGGGTCCCTTCATGCAACGGCCACTATTGCTTCATGCACCACATTATATTTTTAACTTGTAAATGTGTAAGTAGGTAAGACAGAATTATATTGCACTAGAGCACTGTGGCGAGAAGATGGTTGTAGTTTTGCTAGTATTATTACTAGTATAAAAATATTACTAAATCAATACTATTATTATATTAGTATTACACCAGCATGGAATCACAGAATAAAATTGTAACAATATTTTGTTAATCCCCTACCAAAATATTGAAACATATTGCTTGACTGATGTCTGCATGGGTAGGGAAGAATGATTATAAGTATTTCTTTTATTTCTTTGTTATAATTATAAGAAATATCAAATAAGCAGATGCAGCTAGTTTTTAAGTCTTTAATAGATTATGTTGCTCTTGATTTTCATTTGTACAGTATAGCATGATGTTTTCATGTGTACTAAGTACATCTTTGTACTAATAATTATGTACCTATTTTGATCTGAAAAAGGATCTGCTGCTACATAAATTATGTGCTGTAAATAAGTATTACTATTGAGTTTAATTCCCTCTCACTGTGCTGCTGTAAAGTATTAAATTATGATTAAGTATTATAATTCTATAAATTCATAATTATTTACATATAGGTATTGAATTTATTTTTAAGATAATGCTAAGTATATTGGTTATAAATTATAATTTTCATGATGTAGCTGTAGCTTATTATTTAAATGTTTGTTATAAGATTTAAAAGAATAATTTTGCAGTGGACCGGCAGTGGCAGTAGTTGAGTGTTTAAACTCACTAATGTATTTTTTTAATGCAAAACCCATACTCACAGAACAATGCTCAGACATCGATTGGTGATCAAGTCAACGTTTTGTTCACAAAATAATTAATCTGTAAATGAAATCTCCACTTGAGCATTGATTGACGACAGCTTCGTACTGTAATACGTACATAATACATAAACGCGGTTTTAAACTGCGATGTTCTTACAGATTTCAATATTACCTCTAGATTAATGCCGGCCAAAATTCTGTTTCCACTGATCAATCTCCTTCGTTTATTTTCTCTATCCACGCGACATTTACGAAATGAGGAGTTTTATTTTTAAAAAAACACTAGTCCCGCTTCTTTTCTAGATGGCGCTGTAAGTACATAGTTTAAACCTTTCAAACCACAGAGTATTTTAAACATAAGAAAATGCTTAGACTACCTACAAAGAAATGTCAAATTCAGTTTGGTGGACCACAAGTACATTGCCTGTAGTATCTCCTAAGTAGTCTATGGTGCGTTCTTATTAAGTAAATTGAAGTACATTAGATCTGCGAGATAGATAACGTTAATATTATGATCCAAAATAAAGCCCAGGTATCCCGCAACGTAACTAAAAAATAAACGAAAGTTTAAAGTTGTCAGTCAGTATCGTGACACATTTCCTCTAACCTGTGGTCTATACTTAAAACAGTGACAGTGACAGATTTTAGTAAAACCACAACTGGCGCCATCTATTGGGTCATGCATTAAATACAATTTCTTTTTTTTAATAAAAAACCTCATTCTGGCAATCCCGCAAAAGCCATAATAATAAAAAGTTGAAGTTGATTAATGCTTATTTTGCAATTTCCTTTACATACTATAATATAATGAAATAATTTGTTTTTAAACTAATTTGTAAAAGAATAAAATAGTTTCAATATTTTATTTATTTTATTATTTCACCCTTATTCTCATAACATTGCATTATTTACCTTTTACTATACTACACCGGTCCCCTAATTACCTAACTCGCAACAGGTTTGCGACAGGCGTAAATCTCGCGGTGATTGCTGTCATACATCATTAGTGGTGTCGAGAATGTATGCTTCGCTACTGCTGTCGCATTACTGTTGCAAATTTTACGTAATTACCCCGCCGGATTAGTAACTGACATTCATCACACTTGGCCTTGGCGATAGATTTTCAACATGATACAGCGGGGTTAGCATGGACGGTAGACAAAATTGTCTTTCCCTGTTTTACGTCACTTTATTCATACTTGCTTGGAGTAAAACAGGGGAAAGACAGTTTTGTCTACCGGCCGTGCTAACCCTACTGATGATGCTAATTTGGGATAGGATATAGGGACCATGGAATCTTAAAACCCGCCGGCGCGAAAACGACTCCAGTTAACAATCTACCTACATACTATAGAACACGTTCAAACAAAGATCGCTTTTTTGTGATGCTTTGGCTGATTCTATTTATCACACCTTTCGGGCGGTGCTGGTGGTGTAAAGACAAAGGCATAAGAAATTAGACCACCTATAAAAAAATCTCACTGGCTAGCATTCCTTGTATTGCGGAAGGACCGTGTATCTCTACTTGAACACGAAGCTACAGGCTAGCTACCTAAATAGACCATCAAACTTACCAGTCGATAGTGCAGCAGTTTATAAGCGAGGGGAACATCCGCAGCCGCGTTCGGAAGGAGTCCCCTATCGGTGACATGGCCAGCACGATGCGCAGGTTCGCTTTCACCCTGTCTACGTAAAAGCCGAACATGGCTAGAGGGGTGGTTTCGATTTTCTTGCCCTATGGAACAAAACTTACATTTTCAAGGCCTGTTCTTTGCTATGGCTGGATTTGAATCTACGGTTTGCATGAATTAAAATAAGAGCTGGACGGGCGGCCGTCCATTCGACGCCGACGTTCCCAGGTTTCAAATAAAAGTCCACCATAATTTGTCATGCAAAATCACTATTCCCCGTGACTTTGGGGGTGTCAACGAGAATTAACGAGTGATAGATATGAGCTTAGAACCGTCCTTCACGTGACCACGTTCAGATTTTCAGAACCCTGGGTCAGATCTGCAGAAGAATGAGCCGGTACTGTACCTATACATAAATAGCTTAGTGAAAGTGAGTGGGTATCCCAAAAAAAAATCCCATGAATTTTATTCAGTCTTATCAACTCTTCAGAGATGTTTAGAATCAGGTAGGCACCTGAAAAAAAACTGGATAAGTACTAGGTAGATTAATTCTTATCAATTAGAAAGTACCTCAATAGTCTTTCTGTTAACCAGTGCCCACCTATATAGCTTAGTAACCTTAAAGATGAGATACTTACAGCATCCCTGACAGCAGTCTGCATCTTATCAAGGATTTCCACCTTCTCGTCCATCCCATACAGATTAGGGATATCTCCGGTGTTCAGGAGCATGTTTATATCTTCCACCATGCCTTCGTACATTATCTAATAACAATATTATAATGTAGTAAAACATTATTGCATTCGTAATAACAATCGCAATACTTTTGAACAACAACTGTCCTATTCCTATATGTATCAGTACTATTACTGAAATAGATTCAACAATATGTGTATTTTGTACAATGTGCTCGCGAATAGGACCATCCCATCTCATCCCGTGGGTGCCGTATGAATCGGCTAAGGGAATATCCAGGGATGAGGTAATAATCCGCGTTCTCTGCCATTTTATTCTGTCTTATAATCTAGTGCGTGGAGGCCTATATGTTCACCATTGGATGCAATAAGCCTAATGCTGATGATGTGATTCGCAATGGATCGTACTAAGCGTTTTGATTCCATATTAATTATCATACATAATAACTGCTAGGGAGTGGTCTCCTTATCGGAGTGTATATTATAGGTATGTTCCCTGACAAATACAATCGATGCAACTCAAGCATATCTATAAAAAAATCTAGGTTCCTCCAAGTCCCGAGTGAATAGCATCTTCTTAGTAAGCGAGCTTTATGGTAGACTACACCGTCTTCATCAGCAGGTAAAATAGTGGCTCAAATCTATTTACAAAAAACGAATGCTGAGCCTTTAGAAAAGGCCTTACTTTTTATAGATGTGAACTGTCCACGTTGCCGACTTTGATTGGTTTGAGAATCAGCAAGATACAGAAATCACGGATCGAAAGACGCACCTATAGATGTAGTGTAGCATACAAACATACGGCCCTCCAGGGGGTCTAGTAAGGAAGCCAGCGTGAGGCGTTAAAGCTAATGGAAATGCATCTTTGCTAGACCCCCTGGTGGGAAAAGGTCACCGTAACCTATGGACATTGTAACACTAGACGTGCCACCAATGCGTTGCTTACCCTGAAAATGAGCGATCAGTCGCAGAAAGCCGTTGGATGGAAACGGCTAGTAGGTAATCGGTCATTGATGACAACCAATGGCAGCAGTCAATGGTAGCAGGATTCTTCACAATGGTGACGATAAATATGATGGGAATCGCAAACCTGGTTATCAGCGAAGAGGAAGACGAGAGGTTTCCCAATGATGCCGGCTTTCATCAGCATCTTGCGGATGTCATCGCGCCATTCATTTTGCCCGTATATTCTGGATATTTCGATCTAGCGCAAACAATGTGAACAAAAGTGCTATGGTAGTTCCTCGTACGAGTATGCTAGCGTTTCTGCGTTGCAGTTGACTTTAAAAATGTCCGTTATCGTTACACCATTTGTGCTGGTGTAACTAGACCGCGTTGGTCCTCAAGAATCTCTCAATAGATGGAGCTACCAACCCCGTAAGTTGATTGTAAAAGGTGAAGGATTTGGACATGAAATCAGTAGCTTCAGTAACGCATGTCCCGGCTTTAGAGACGGTTGGATGCGGGTTCAAATCCGCTAGTGATTAAAATTTTTCCTTTACATTAAGAGGATCAGAAATATTACAATGAGCTTTTTATTCTTGGCTACAAGTTAATGGATATCGACTGGCCGATTCTTGTCAAAGGCCTGAAATGGTGGATTTAGAGGTAAGCATATTAATGATTAGATCACCTGTATGACATTCATCTCTAGGATGCTGGCAGCTAGCTTGACAGCACTGCTGCGCCCGCTGCCACCGACACCAACTAACAGCAGATTTCCTATGAGCAGAAAATAAAGTCGCGAAACAAAGTGCTTAAAATGTGGTTCTATCACCTTATATGAGGCCCTTGTTGTGTAGTTTTTTTTTTAAACGGGCAAATTGCCTTTATTACTCAAGCTAACTACTACAATAATAAAAACTAAACTAAACTAAGCATAACTAAGCTAAACTAAACTAAACTAGCTACACTACCTACTACAAAGAACACTTATGGACTGTATAATAGCCGCGATGGCCTATAGACAGTCCAAGTGCCCCAGCCCACTACCGGTAGGTAGCGTACCCAACATGCTGGCCGCATTGCCTCGTTGAATTGCAATGCTGATGCGTTGGGCCAAATAAGTGCCAGCATTTTGGTCACGCGTCGCATCGACCAGGCGCTCTGATAGACTTTGGAAAACGCGATGAGCTCCCGGTCCCCACGGACCCAGGGTCTCAACACCAAACGGCTCAAATATGTAACCGCTACCGAGATTACTATATTTGCGCCGTTTTAGCTGCTCAGCAGAATTAGCCGCGGCGCCGGCCCTAACGTGTGTCTCGGGAAGGTGTGACGGCGCCATAGTATCGACGCAAGTAGCGTCCCACACTAAAGGCCGCCCCATCTTCCAGGGGTTGTGTAGTTGAATCATTATGAAAGTCCACATTGCAGAAAAACCACATGCACAGTTACTTCACTTTTGCTTTTACACTACTAGATTTACAGATCGAAATATTGAATCATAGCCCAAAAATGCAACCGCTTAAGTATAAGTATTTTTCATTGCTTGTCAGAAATGTTAGACAATTGCTTTATAGGCATCGATCATCTCACGCATATATGCATAGTCACGAAGGTGCGATTTAAAGTAAGAGAGTTTGGTTGAAACTTTGATTTTAGGAGTTTGACAGCTTCCAAGTTCGCACTAATCCGTTTTTTTTTTTTTTTTTTTTTAATTGTTTATAGGCAAAGCATTTGACCACTGTCTCACCTGGTGGAAAGCGATGACGCAGTCTACGATGGAACATGCTTGCCTAGAAGATACCTGTTCACTCTCGTCTTGAAGACACCCAGATCATAGTTAGCTGGAAACAAGGACGCCGGCAAGGTGTTCCACTCATTGGCTGTTCGCACTATAAAGTGCATAGCAAAACGCTTAGTGCGGGTTGATGGAATTTCAACCATATATGGGTGCCGTGTTTTTGTGCGCCTTGATGTCCGGTGAAAGAAAGGAGATGGAGGAATAAGATCGTGTAATTCCTTCGCACACTCTCCAAAATGCAGTCTATAAAAAACCGATAAACTGGCAACTGTACGCCGGTGCTCTAAACTGTGGAGCTTAGCTTCCATCCGTATACCGTACATACCGCAATGCATTTTGGTACGTTCTAGAAATAAGTGCGAACTTAAAAGTGTCCAAATATAGCGCAGACGGACATAAGAATAAGAGGTACCATTATCCTGCAGCAGCACTCTCGCGGCCCGCGAGATGTGGTCGAGTGCGTACCGGAACATGACGAGAGCCATCGGGGAGGACGACACCACGTTGTACTCCTCCAGGTAGTACTCCATCTTCACCGCCATGTCGTCCAGGTCCACCACCTGCACATGGGACACTTCAGGTATGCTCGGCCTTCTGTCCTCCAGGCCTGGCAGCCCAACACATCAGACGTGCTCGGCCTTCTCAGGGAGATTGATACCGTAGTCTCGTCATCAGCCCAAATATATTCCCACTGCTGGGACACGGGCCATCTCTCACACGGAGAAACAGTAGGCCGTAAATTATTCCACCACACTGGACTAATTTGTTGGGTGACACGTGTTCTAGAACTTTATAATTCTTGCGCATGTCGGTTTCCTTCCTCAAGATGTGGAAACCGTGTGGTCTTAAATCGATGAACCGTGTGGTTTACCGATTTGAGAGCGTATGCAAATTTCGCATATAGATTGAAAAGTGCAGGGCCGAGTGGCATTTGAACCTGGATGCATCGGTTCGAAAGTCGCACGTTTTTTTCTTTCTTTTTCATCAGTCCTACCTTTACGATTTGTAGAGGTATAAACCGCTGAGCCAACCTTGCTCAAAGATTAAAGACAGCTTTCGTAGACACAAAAAGTCTATTGATTAAGTACTAGACAGCTGTTTTTTTTATAATGTATTTTCTTGACTGACAGTCCGACATGTCAATATCATATTTAGGTCCATTAAAGTGCATTAATAACCCTACAGTCATTTTCCTCAGCTCCAACCTGCTCAGGCTGTGAATAAAGTGCGGACCTCAAAAATTATTTACGTCGCAGGGGTATACTCATCAGAACAGGTGACCTGGTCGTAAATCTTGGGATCAGCATCAGGCTCCATGTAGTTCCCGAAGAAGATGTTTGTGGCGTGGTTGTTCTGCAGCTTGTCTCCTTCCGGGATGTAGCCAGCCTCGTTCATCACCTGGTCGAAATGTACGCGGAAATTTGCGTACACGGAGCGGTAGATCACATCGAACAGCTTCAACCTAGTAGATATGGCCAGAGTTGAATCAACCTTACAAAATAAATAGGGACTGACCAATGACAGTCGGAGATAGCGCGGAATGACGGCATCAACATGATGCATCAGCAAATAGGGTCGTTTTTATAATTCGATTACGGTTTACGACCCTATTGATGGCATTAGCAAATGAGGGTACCAGCACGATAAGACATAAGCAATAAGCATGATAATCAGCATAATAACGCTATCAGCAAGATGAAGGCGCCAGCAGGACGAAAAGCACTCGCAAAATTGGTTATATCAGCAAAATAGTTACCCCAGCAAAATGGTTATACCATCAGAATGAGAACACTAGCAATATGAAAATAGCAGGATGAGGACAATCAAAGTAATGGCATTAGCAAAATTGTGGTGACATCAATAATATATTGAGGGCAAATGCAAAATGAGTTATAGCAAGTTGAGCATAATGTAAGCAACATGAAAGAGAAGAGCCTAACACAATCTGAGCAATTCATATAATGCAAAACGTCTCACCTATCAGTATCATCCACGAGCCTATCATAAAAGACCCGATAGGTCTCGTGCACCCACAGTAAGACAAGCTTGTTTATTTCTTTCATATGCGAGGAGGGCACGAGTAGAACTCCCTTGATGACGCGAGCGAAGTCTCGCAAGTTGAATAGGTAGTGGCATTTGCTTGGCGTCGGGAGGAACGCCACGGTTACTGTCTTGTATACTTCCATTGTAGCTCCTACTACCGCCTGGAAAGACGCGAGTGTTTAAAATTTTGATATCTTACCAGAAGACCTACATCAAAGATATCTTAAGCAACGATACTTTTGACCCATGTCACTGACTGCTGAACTGCGTTGCAAACTTTTTAATTTAGATATCTTCGTCGACGTTCACCGATTCATCATCATCAGCCAGAAGACGTCCACTACTGAACATAGACTTCCGACATAGAGCCTTCTCACGTCTCCCCACGGTGAGACGGTCGCCATTCCACCTAGTGGCGGGCTTTCGAGGCAGTGGACGCCACTCGACAACCCTTCCCCGCCAGTTGTCGGATTTGGAGCGCTAGTCGCTAACTTTAGGCAATAAATAGCCTGAAAGACGTGGACTGCTAAAATTGGTCTGAAAGCACCACGCAGTTGCCCGGTATTTTATCCGAGAAAAAAGATGTACATGCCAAGACCAGCGTCAGTAGGGCAATTAAGTCAAATATTTCTTGCGCAGTCCAGAAAAGTCGAGCACCTAATCAATTGATATCTGTTTCTAGGTGTCGTAGTTCCTGGGTCCCTAGATACAGGGAATCCTAGTAAGGGTCCAGAATGTATGTATGTGATCGTTGGATGTTATTGGACATACCTTGCTCTGTCGCGCCAGGGTCTCCGTGAACCCCTTAGCGAAGTGCCAGTCCATGATGGTGACGAAAATCTTGTTGAGGGTGTTATCCTCGAAGGAGTCCAGGGTCACCAGCACCGTGTGCCGCGTCAGCCGCGACGAGATCAGGTTGGATCCACCACCCGGGGGCAGCATGGCTGATACGAACAGCTAAAAAATATGATGACGGGTTTTTTAATCAATGACGACGCTTGACCACAATCTCACCTGATGAGAAACGACGAGACAGTGCAGATCTTATTAAAAAAGTAGAGTTAATACGGTTAGTACGCGATTAGAGGTATTGGAGTTGATCTTTCAAACTGCTTTTTTGTTGGATTTACTGGAAAACTAGTCGACCTGTAACGATTTTTTGATGCATAGCAATTACATCTGCGGAATCAGTTGATTAAAATTTTTCGGTAGGTATTCAAATTTTTTTACTTCAAATTATAATCCAGCTAATCTCAAAAAATTAGCGTAAATCAAATTCTCTATAAATATTCTCAAACTGCACCGTGGTCGGTTCCGAGTGTCAAAACTTAGGTTCTTAGATTTTAAACGAATTGTTGCATAGAAATGTAAAATAAAGTAAAGCAAAAAAACGTAAAGTAAGTTTTATTTACTAAAAGAATTACATGCAATGGTTTGACAAAAAATGTACTGTGGATTCCCATAACCAACAAAATATCACTGAAAACTTGCAAGAAGGATTTCGCTTGTTGTATTTCAATAACAGTTACATGATAACCTCCAGCTCCATATCACTTTGAGAGCCACTAGCAAAAGTGAGATTAGGCATTTTGTAATTTTATACCTATGATTTAACAACATAAGGTAGATATTTTAAGTTTTTCGATTTCTTGACTTGTAAAAGTGCTAATATTATTTATTAATACTATATGCAATAAATTATTTGAGTTACGAGGTGTTTGAGCCTTCCAACACGAGCCGTACATACCACATCGACGACCTCCTGCCGCACCATGTCCTTCAGGTCGTACCAGTGTCCGTGGTCGGTCCACTGCCGCAGCAGCTCCAGCGGAGGCTGCGCACCGTACGTCTCCTTCTGTGGCATGCTCAGGTCGTCCACGAAGAGGACGCACTGAGGAATGGAACGGTCACGTGCTACTTGACAGTTGCCACCCTCTGTGGTGTGGGGTAGAGCCGAACGGTTCATAACCCGGAGGCGGCGGGTTCGATTCCCGCGACAGGACAGGAGAAAAGCTCAAATACTTGTTGTCCGGGTATAGTAGGACCAATGTCCTCGTAGTTGCTGGGTCCCTAGATATAGGGAGTCCTATTTAGGGCCCAGGATCTACATATGTGATCGTTGAGCATTAATTATTTATTTAATTGTGGGTACAGCCATCATCATCGGTCGCTGGACCTCCACTGCTAACCAAATACAACGCCACTTTTTTAAATTGTCTAGATATGGGTTAGCGGTTGACCAAATCGCACCCGATGGTAAGTGCAGATGAAGCCAAAGATGGGACACCCAGAAGTTACCTATTCACTCTGCTCTTGAATACGCAGTATTCGCCAGTCGCCACGCTATGTGGCAGAGAATACAGCTGAAAGAAGCAAGTTCCATTCCTTAGACTTCGAATGGGTAGGTACCTACTTTCATCTTGCATCCAACGGCTACCAGCGCTAACTAAAAAGGTGTCCAGTATGTTTCGCCAGTATAAAATGTACCTTTTTCCCCATTGAAGGTCCAAACACTCCTTTGCGACGCCTATCCACCTTTGACATGATGATATCTTGAGTCTACAAAATAAAAATATCGCTAATTAAAGTACTTGCCACAAAACTAAGTGAAGAGAATTAAATCAAGCAAAATTTTGCTTCATGTAATGTCATGTATGTTGTAGCTGCAACCCTTGAGAGCCAGTTCCCAACCAAGAGACAGCTTAGCGCCACCTTCAGCCATATTGCCACTAACACCAGGTGGAATGTGGTTAAACTCTCCGACATAAAAAAAATGTAAGTAGTTCTCTACCATTGTGTCATACCATCAAATTTTGATCGTCTTACTCCCTAGGAGTCTCAATTTCTCTTCCCACCAACCCTTCAACCTACCCGTCCCTACCTTAACGAATTGTCCCTTAAAAATAACATCACACATAATATCATAAGCCGGAAAACCTCCACTGCTGAATAGAGGCCTCCCCATAAAACGCTTATCATACGGGGGTTGTTTGCCATATAATCACTACGCTTGGCAGGCGGCTTGGTGATCGCAGATTATGATATAGGTATCTGCGCTGCTAATTCCCTAGATATACCCCTCTTTCGGCACCCACGGGAACAGATGTGGTGGTCCTATTCTCACACCGCCGAGCCTAACATACAGCCCCAACAAAAGCTTCTCGCCCTGATTCTATAAAGGTTGGTAAAGGCCAAATAGTGTAACCCCTGACCTGATTAGCCGTAGTCCTGGCGGAGAAGTTGATAGTGTTGGTGATGTACCGCTCCTTCGGCAAGCTCAGCAGGAAGTTGAGGACAAGCGAGGACTTGCCGGTGCCGGTCGGGCCCACGATCAGGATCGGGATCCGGGACCTAACCATCTTGGACACGAAGTACCGCAGGCAAGCGTTCTCGTTCGTTAGGATTATCAGGTCATTCACCTGCCCGTGATAAATGGTATATTTTGTACAGGAATTTAGAACAAACTGTCCAATCAGGTAGATTCGACAAAGAAGTCTCACAAATTATCCAACACGACTGTGCAGCGTATGGGGAGCTCCGACCTAATAGCAATGGTTTTGAACCAGCGTGTGATGCCGAGTGATGACTAATTACGGCACTGAGACGTGGTCTCTTACAGTTGGCCTCATTAGTATTAAGCTGAAAGTCACGCAACGAGCTATGGAGAGAGCAGTTGTGTTGTGGGGTTACTTCTAAGTATAAGGCGTAACATAGCAGGCATCCAATATTCTCTACATTTCGCGAACTACTCTCGTTATACCTTGGCATTGGCCGCCAACGGAGCCTCTTTCTCCAGCTCCATCCACGGTATCCAGGTGCCATTGTTCCTCTTATCATACACGTAATCGAAGACAGTATCCTTATCCCCGAACAGCTGGTTCTTGGTCAGCTTGAACGACTTCGGCTTCGGATAGTTCGCGTTGTTGCCATCAAGCAGTTTGCGGAAGAAAGAGTCAAATATTTTGCGGCTGTCACCTGCAGATTATTTGGGAACTAAGCAATGTTTGTACCCTCTTACTGATAAACATAGTGTAGCGGTAGAATAGTTACTTTGTGTTTTGTTTCTCTGTATCAAATTTGAAATCGGCAAAGATAAAACAAGAGAAAACAGTGAGTAGCATTGCACTAGCTGCTTATGCAGTGCTTATTAGAAAAGGAGATTTGACTGCTCCATATCTACTTGTGGATTTTTTGTGCACGGATTCCGCACATAGTTTGTTTAATTTTTCAGTTTTTGAAAGTTTTCGGCAAATGTATATATTTCAGTCAATTTTGCTTCTTAAGTGATTTCGAAATTAGACTTTCTGATCGGCCCTAATACCTAAATAGCTCATTTATAACAAGACTGATGACGATAGTGAAATGATGATTGATGATGACGATAATGATGATGATGATGATGGTGGTGGTGGTGGTGGTGGTGATGATGATGAGTGCTGACTCACCAGTGAGTGTTGCGCAGAGTCCCCACAGCAGAGTGAAGACGAATGTGCACTGGAGCCACACGGTGCTGAACTGAGTCTCGCTTTCCAGTAGGCAGGTGAATAGCCGGGTGAACGACTGGAAATTAATTAACAAATAACAATAATAAAGAAGTTGTCAACTTCCTAACTTGTCTCCACTCCACCAATTCCTAACTTGCTCAATTCCTAATTCGCCCTCCGAAGCGGGCCACAGTACCGACCTTTGCAGCGTCACCGGTAAGGTGGCATACAATAATTGCAAGCCACTAATTATCTACTAGTTAATCACCAGCCAACGAAATCACGCGTGGAATCGAATTCAAAGGCTCACCCTTATATTATAATAAATTAGTATTGTATAGAATTAAAGATATTACATTTTAGACTTTCCTATTATTCTATGCTAGTCTCGATTAACAATGTGCCTGCAAAATGTATGTAAAATTGGATCTAAATCGGATAAGCCATTTTATAGTGGGGGACCAGCCCCGCATCTTTCGGTTCGTGGTCGCTACTCAACAACCTAGATTATTATTCCCCATTAGTTGTCGGCATACATACAACATACTTGGTACCCATAGGTACTACTTACTACCCAACCCATACATAGATAACATTTACGAAACGTTTATCTGCAAATAAGGTGGAGTATTCACGTTAATACTTCTAGGAAATGTTAATTACTTATGCATCAATCACTGAATTGATCATTGAAGATTTTATTGATAGCATTGTATCAGTAGATAATGGGTATTTAATAGCATAAAGTAAAACTTAGGTATATATTTTATCACCCACAAACAGGGATTAAGTAATTATGTATCGGTTAATAAACATTATACGATAATACGATATACGATGTTTATTTCGTTATTATAGTACGTATTTGATGATAACTTGAAACGCTAACGTAGTTAGGACCGCGCAGGACCCCTGCAGCAGGGTCCTTTTCGGGGAACCACTACAAAAGGGCAGGGGCCATGCTGTTGGGGTGGTTTGTACATTTCAAAAGAACCATCACGGGTGATCCCACCCGCAGTCTAATTATTGACTAAGTAGAGATTAGAAATTAGCCAAGACAACAATTCGAAAATAAACTAAGATTAGCATTAGATATCAATCAAAGAACTGCGTCATCCTTATCGCGAACGGAACTTATGACGACTAAGAAGCGGTAGTATGAGCAACTTTCAAGACTAGGTTGTGACAGTTCAAGAATCACAAAAATCGAGGCTATTGCATCATCCACCGAGTGTGATGGATAGTAGGCTACGTTCTGTTCATATGTGAGAAGTTTCATGTCCCAACTGTGGGAAGGTATGGAAAGCGGATTGTATAATATCCTCACGTGGAACTGGTGTATCTCCCCAACGTCGACGAAGTGTTTGCACTTGAGGAGCATGCACTCGAAGATGGGCGGCACCAGCCAGTTGATCAGCTCCTGGATCAGGTCGAACTGCTCCGGGATCAGCTTCTTGGACAAGTGTGTGTTGTATGATGCGAGGAAGGCACGCCAACCTGCATGGAAGGGTCAGTGAGTAGATAAAGAGGGTGACCTTCACAAAATCTTCATTAAATATCGTGAATTTATTAAATTGTTCCTAGTTTTCGAAATTAATTTAGGTTACTAGGTGGTAGGACTTTCCTGTAAAGTTCGCCTAGATAGGTACCACCGTTGTGCTAGTTATTCTGCCGCCAAGCAGTAGTGTGCGAGCACTACTGTGTTCCAGTTTGAAGGGCATTGTAGCTAGTGAAATTACTGGGCTGATGACACTTGGTGACCTGGGTCTCACAGTCTTATAGTAATCATATTGGTAAACTGTGCTGATGTCTCAGAATGACGTACGCAGTGCAGAGTCACGCGAATCTTTATATTTTAGTTTCGAATGGCACTAGCCAACGACTAGCTCGTCACGTCATTCATTAACATAAAAAGGTGATTTGTTTTTCCGGTTGGCACACTGACTGGCGCGTGATTGGACGATGGATGATGATGATGGTGCTGATAATCTCAGTACCTAACTGCTCGGGTTCCATGTAGATCATCCCGCAGCGGGACACGGTGGCCGGCGACGCGAACTCCAAGTCTGCCGCCTCGAAGATCAGGTTCATCTTGTTTGTCATCTACAACACGATCACAAGTAGGTTGGCACATTTTGCGCGCCCTCCCAAACAAGAGACCAAAGACCAAAATAAGTAATCGTTGCTTGCGGGCGCAAGTTTTAAGATATCGAGAAGGTCGTCGCCAATGGCGTTTCATGGTTTCATATAAGTATTCACTGCTCATAACTCTAGATTGATCAGCTGTGGACTATCAGGTACGGCCTGCTGCTGCTGCTGATGATGATGATGATAATTACTATGTTATCACCAAACTAATGGTCATAAATAATAGATTCATCATCATCATCATCACCAACAGCCTGAAGACGTCCACTGCTGTACATAAGCCTTCCCCAGAGAGCGCCACTTTGAGCAGCTGCTCGTCTCTTGCATCCATCGACTCCCCGAGGTTTTCACCAGGTCGTCGGTCCACCTAGTGGGGGACCGGCCTACGCTGCGTCTTCCGGTTCGTGGTCGCCACTCGAGAACCTTTCTTCCCCATCGGTTGTCAGTTCTACGAGCGATGTAATAGATTACCTACTAACATTACACGTGCCGCTTTTAGGGGGAAGCTCATTAACTTAACCTTTAATGATATTTCGCAAATCTATGTAAATCGCCTGATAGACTGATTCATGATAGATAGCTTGTATGCTATCAATTTTTTTTACAAGGCTTTATAATCGTAATCAAAAAAATCACTGATATAAATAAAACGCATAGTTTATATAGTTAAATAGTCGATAAACATACATCGATCATTAAATAGATTTAAGGTTGAGATCTATCGTGATAGTCAATCAAATGAGATTACAAAAATACTGCATAAAAAAATTAAGTACGTATTTGATTACTACTTATATATATGAAAACCGATTTTATCACGGTTTTGCATAGATATCAACAAAAATAATTAGTTGATTGTCAAGTAGCACTGTATGAACATGTACCTGTACGAAACCCTGATGTCGCAAAGGAGCCATGCAAAGATGGGTGTTAAAAGATTTATTATAAGTAAGTTCCTTCGTCTTCCGCTGTTAGCTCAGCCGTTGCTTGAGAGACTGATGTCCGTCGGTAGTAAAGTTTACCAGCTCCTAAGTTGCACTTATCTCTATGATATACTAACTGCAATGCATTTGGGTATGTCACAGAGGAATAAGCGTGAAATTAGAAGCGGACAAACTTTAGTATGGACTAGATTAGACTTGGGCTTCACTTTGAATACTAAAGGGTGTCTCAGTAAGAATACACTTTATCATTTTAAAATAAAAACACGTATTTTTGAGATAGTTG
Source organism: Ennomos quercinarius (assembly GCA_910589525.2). Taxonomy (NCBI): domain Eukaryota; kingdom Metazoa; phylum Arthropoda; class Insecta; order Lepidoptera; family Geometridae; genus Ennomos; species Ennomos quercinarius. The sequence goes on along the minus strand of OU342499.1, from coordinate 16,079,458 downwards.
TGATATTTTATTGGATTGTAAAGAAGACATGTGCCGATTAAGTATGGAATAAAATAAGCGTCAAGTGGCCCCCACGGCTCTGATGACAGGCTATTACTCTTTTCATGAAATTTTCCATGACTTTTTCACAGAGATGTGGTTGTATCTCACCGATGACGCGTTGGATCTCGGATTTGAGCTCAGGAATTGTGTTCTGGTTTATTCGCATTTTTTTTTGGGGTTTTGTGAAATCTCGGGACAAAAGCGCATTCTTACTGAGACTACCTTTAAAATTAGTAAATTAGAATATAATGCAGGGATACTTGATAGTTTGATATTGACTGAATAGGATAGTGGAGTTTGTGGTATTGATGTAAGAACAGGACCAACCATCCCATCTTTGCAGCACTCTCCTCGGTAAGACGCGTGCCAAAAGTCATAATTATGGTAACCCCTCCCCCCGTATGATAAGTGTCCAAAACGGCATTTTATGGGATGGCTTATGTTCAGTAGTGGTCGTCTTCCGGCGGAGGATGACACTGAGTAAATACGCTACTGGTGTGGAGCCCAAGTTAGAAGATGAGGTAACCTGTATAATCTCCCCGCTCATGAGGCATAGTTTCTTGTTATCGTCGAGCACAGTGTTCATGTTCTCGATCCACACGGCATCCACCGGCCCGTCGAACAGGATCCACTTGCGGTCGCGAGTTATTGACATGGCGTACTCACGGAACGCTATAGCTAGGACGCCGTCCGACCTATATATATATAACTTTATAGAGTTCAAATATGAATCAAATCAAATCATTTATTTATTTGCAAGAATACACTATAATATGTAAACTAATGTAGACTACAAATACAGCAGTAGGCAGTTTTACTAGGTGGTAGGATTTTTCTGCAAAGTTCGTCTAGGTAGGTACCGTGATACCATCGCTTTGCCAGCTACAGCTTTGCGGCAGAATAACTATTCTGCCACCAAGCAGTGTAAAAGCACTACTGTGTTCCGGTTTGAAGGGCATTGTAGTTAGTAAAATTACTTAGCAAATGGGACTTTATGATTTGCTCTCGCAGTCTAACGGGCTGTATTCGGACTGAGGAAGTACAAAAATGGACTTGCTAGAATACTTTCATACATGGTTTTTTGCAAGATAAAAAGTAACATATATTATGTCCTAGCCCAGGGTCCGGACTCTGTGTGCCAAACAGCCAAACCCGTTTTAGGTGACTTTTTGAGTACTCTGTGTGACAAAGACGATGCTCTACTAAACCGACTATCTCCGTCTCGGTCTTTAGCTCAAACTACATTATTTACCGCACGCTGGTACCCGTACTTCATATTATGTTTGTTTGTTTCTTTGCGGTTTCCACGTCGAACTGCTTAAACGGATTTGAATAAAATTTTGCACATGAATCATATAACATCATTGAGCACAAGCCAACTTTTATCCAGGAAAATAATTGTTTTCTGCGGGATACCGGGAGAAATCTCGAGGCACCTTCAGAACAGTGAATGCTCACCACTCATGCGAGGCCGGATCGAAGCACCCGTACAGCTGTCCCATGGTGATAGCCTTCGGGTTCAGTATCCGGTATATAGCGCCGAACTCCTTGTGCCGTGGCGGAGGTTTCATCAGCTGCAGCGCCCGCAACGACTCCGCGAGCGTCTGGTACGCCTGCGTCTTGCCGCCCATCGGGGGACCCACTATCATGAACCCGTGACGGACCAACATCATCTCGTAGATCTACGGGATCACAGGATTTTTGTTAAAGATCTTTTTTATACTAGACAGGCTTGCGTTTGACCACATTTCTCCTGACGTTAAGCAACATTGTGGTCGACGATGCAGCACGCTCGCCTTTATCTTATAGGCCAGCGTGCTGCATCTTCACATACCTGTTCACTATTATCTATTAAAGAAAGAAAGAAAGAAAATACATTCATTCATGACACACAACACAACTTTACACTACATGACATTACAATACCCAGATACATACAATAACAACACAAGTAAAATGATAAACATGTAAACACAAGCAGTGCAAAATAAAATTAAATAGATTCTATTTCGTGGTAGTATTCCAGTGAGGCGACCCCGTTTCGTCTAGCATATGGAGTGGCGGCAAAGGGAATATGGGGAATTGGCAGCGGTGAATGGGTTCCGTGTTCTTACTACCAGCGGATGATGAAGGGTACCGGTGACGTCTCACCTGTATGATCTTCTCGAGGTACCAGTCGGTGGGCTGCAGGTTCCGCTTGTCGAGCTCGCGCGCCACGCACCGCAGCAGCTCGGCGCGGTCCGGCTGCGGGATCTCCACGCCCGGGAACAGGTCCGAGTATATGCCCGCGAACAGCGGCACGTCCTGCCGGCGGAGGGCGGCGTGCTTACGTACCGTTCTATACTGCGTACACACTTACGCAACAAAACATGAAACGTAACCGAATGGTGCATTTCATCAGTGTTGGTCCAGCGCGCGCACGAACCGAACACGTACCTACTCGCATCTGTTTCCAGGGTGCGCGCGAACGCAGCGTTCGGTTAGTTTTCGTGTGCGTCTCAATGCAACATGCAACCCGTCTATCTACATACATTGGCGGAACGAGCACACTGTGCGCTCTGCTGTGTACGTTCGAAAAACCGACCGATCATAGATTGCTGCACGCGCGACTTGAAATGCTTGTAGCGTGGGCATAAAACACGCAGTACACGCACACATGGCGTCCAGCTACACTACAGGGATTTGTTCAATTGAATTGTGTTACATTTTGCACTACATAATGTAGACGACAAATTCTTTCATTTCATGTTACGTTGCATAAGCCTGTACGCAGCATTATAGTGCGTGCTGTTGTGAATGTATTAATTAGCTCTTTGAGAAAATTGTTTTTCTAATTGGAATACTTTTCCTAGAGGCTGCCACTGAACCCGATCCTCGGAAAATCAATTGATTCAGATGTATTAACCTCGGCTCTTCTCATCTAGCCACTGCATGTCTGCGTATTATAGTGGGGCTAGTTGCAAAGTACCTACACTACATTTGCCTAGTTTCGGTTTCAACTCAAGAACACGTTTATCCCAACGGGTGGCTGTTCTGCGGCTAATATAATGAACATACAAACACAATCCTCAAATTAATTCAGTACCTACCTGAGATAGAAACTTGGGCATATTGACATCGATGATGGCTCTCAGCACCAGCTGTGATTCATCCTTCTCCGGGTAGTTCTTCTTCAGCGCTCCTGAAGCCAGCAGGACAGATTTCACGGCTCGCATGCCGTAGTCATAGTGGTTCTGGGAGGATAGCTGCTCGGAACACAGCTTGTAGGCTTGGACGATCTTACGGGCCAGCCTGGTAGCGACAAGTTAAACGATCAGCGAGGTTCATTTTCGTAACTTACTTTTCAGAACCAGCTGCGAAAATTCATTTTTATTATCTTTTCGTGATATATAGAAAAAATACGGTGATCACCGTATTTTTAAAGACAGACACAAGTTTCAATAAATCTCTCAATATCTGAAGCTTCTAGTAACTCCAAACCAAACAACTACAATGATTTTTAACAGTAAAATAAAAATAAAATAACGCCCAACGATCACATACATAAGATCCTGGACCCTAACTAGGATTATCTGTATCTAGGGACCCAGGAACTACGAGGACCACGGTCCCACAACACCCAGACATAAAACAAGTATTTGCGTCTCCAGGTTATGAGCCGACCTGCTCAACCACCACACCACGGAGGCTGTCACAGTATTATGGAGCCGTTGCTTAGCCCTTTGGTATATACTTTATACCTTCCGCTGTTCTTCAGAAAAAGAGTGTTGACTGACGACACATGGGTTGGCATCAACGTGATTCCATAAGGGTCCCATCTTATAAACAGGTATAGTAAAAATATGATGAGCATTAATAAATAATTAAACTGTGTCCAGGAATAATTGTACTTATAGGTACCAAACATAACCCTCAGCCATCCATTTCATTCACATACTATAGTTGTAATATAACTCACGGTCCAGCATTGACGAAGCCGTTAGAGTAGAGAGTGATCTCGCCGATCATGGCGTAGTCCGGCACCATCATGGCCACGGTTCGGAATAACACCTTCAGGTTATCCGGGAGTTCGGTACGACCCGCGTACCTGTGCCATCAATAAACGACCTTTCAACAAATGGTTGTATTACTAGGCGGTAGGACTTCACTGCAAAGTTCGTCTAGGTAGGTACTACCGCTTTGCCAGTTATTCTGCTGCCAAGCAGTAGTGTGCAAGCACTACTGTGTTTCGGTTTGAAGGGCATTGTAGCTAGTGAAATTACTGGGCAAATGAAACTTTATGATCTGATCTCGCAGTGTGGAAATCTGCTTACTAGACTGTGTGATGTCTCAGGATGACGTGCGCAGTGCAGTGTCACGCAAAACTTTAAGAGTTCCGAGTGACGCTGCATCTGTTATGAGCGGGCGTGACGCTTAACACCATGCGAACGACTAACTCATACTCCGACTCATACTCGTACTCTCTCTCGTCATTCGTTTATATATTTTAAATGCATGGTTGTATCCGTTATGACGTTATACCCTGGTATGACATTATTATCTTTGTTGGTTTCGGCCATGTTTTGGCAGGACGTGGCCAGGAGCAACTTCAAGAAGTAAAAGGATTACAATGAAAAGTAATGGTAATTTAAAGACAACAGCGACACCGTATATACCTACCTACAATAAAATCTGTATACAATCTAGACATGGAAATGATTGCTACTTTAAAATGATCGTCTTTTCATCGTATGATTTATTTTAGTCACTGTGATTTCACCTGTGATTTTTCACAGCCTGTGATTTTTCATATGCCTAATGAATTTATGATCAATGGCGATTGGCTGTGCTTTATGAAATGGAACAGAGATGTGATTTAGGAGCAACCTAATGAAGTTGCGACTTGCTACAAATTTACTAAGCATTCTAACGCTACTCTCTTTTGATGGTACTATTGATGAGATTTTTTGTACATCAGGGAGCCGATGGATGCAGGAGGCGAGCAGCCACTCAAAGTGGCGCTCTTTGGGGGAGGCCTATGTTCAGCAAGGGGCTTCAGGCTGTTGATGGTCATGATGATGGTGGTGATGATGGTGATGATGATGATGAACTAAAAATCATCATTTTTATTCATTGGGGAGCCGATGATGCAACAGGCGAGCAGCCACTCAAAGTGGCACTCTGGAGGAGGCCTATGTTCAGCAGTAGACATCTTCAGGCTGTTGATGATGATGATGAACAAAAAATTAGGAGCCGATGGATGCAAGAGGCGAGCAGCCACTCAAAGTGGCGCTTTCTGGGAGAGGCCTATGTTCAGCAGTGGACGTCTTCAGGCTGTTGATGATGATGATGATGATGAACGAAAAAATTAGGAGCCTATGGAAGCAGGAGGCGAGCAGCCACTCAAAGTAGCGCTCTCTAATGATGATGATGATGATGACAAATCCCATATAGGTCTCAGTTTGTTTACTGAAGCATAAATAAAATTATGTTTTGATATTCACTGCTTATGCTACTCTCGTATTATGAAATCCGAAGCCACGATTCAATTAAGTGTGATTTTCACACTGTGATTTATAGCAGAGTGTCTGACAAAAAGTAGCAGAGTGATTTATGATACATAAAATCATATCATTTTTCACCTGCTCCTTGTGATTTGATCCATGCCTAATACAATCACCATAAACTACTATTGCCATTTGGCATCGTTCGGTACACAATGTTTAATTTAAAACAAAGAACGCAACCGATCTCTTTACTTGTAATTAGAAAATGACCATCTATCTGTAACGATTACGAGCCGGAATTCAAACCCTACATAGATAGTTATGTTAAGTTCCTCACCCAGGGTTCATGGTGATGAAGACGGAGCATGTCGGGTTGAGGCTGATCTCTGTGCCCTCGAACACGAACCGCTTCTCCTGGCGCAGGATCGCTAGCTGGATGGAGAGGATCTGCTGCGCCACCACCGATAGAACCTCAAGCTCGATGCGGTTGAACTCGTCGAAGCAGGCCCACGCACCTGACTGCGCTAGACCCTGGACCATTACACCTTTACATTTAGGGAATCCAGTCTTGGAAACATGCTACAGTCATGTTACTAAACATATTTCCGAAAATCACCGTCACGGTCTTCCCTTAGCCCGGGGGCAGAGGAAGTTGCCTTCCACTGTTTTATTGCACTTGTAGACAGTAAAACACCGAAAAAAGAGGAGAGGCAATTTTGACTACTGACCGTGCTAGGTAGGACTGATGCCTAAAAACAACGGGCGGTTATTGGCGCTTATTTATGATCGTTTGTCTGTGGCGTCATAACTACTAAACTTATGGACCGATCTATGCGGTATTTTTATTCAAATGGTTGTGTTTTTCCGTGCAGTATGGTTCTCGCATCTCACCATTTTTAGTAAAAATCCCCCGCTTTTTTGTAAAGATGTTCAGCTTCGCTTCACAGACCCGTCCCCATTAAATTTCACAACAAATCAGTAACCACACCTTTTGTTTTAGCAACCTAGCAACCAATAGTCGTTTGCATCTATTGGCATCAGCATTCTCACTAGGTAATTAATCTACCACGTTAAGTCTATCGCTATTTTCACACCCTTGGCCCGTGGCTATAACCACCGCCGATATGTATGTCTGTGCACCCTATTAATCTCCAAGAACGCTTGTCACTAACAGAGAAGTAATTTTCAGAAAAATAAATTTTAGATTTTACAAAACGAATGCTGTACTGAATAAACACTAGCAGTTATCTCAATAAAGTACTGGCCTAAAAGTTGATCTAGCGGCATACCTTGAAGAACTTCCCCAGCGCCTTGTAATCAAGTCCATCGGAGCAGTTGAAGACTACGCACTTCTTGGCGACGGCCTTCGCCAGGTCCTTGGTGGTCTCCGTCTTACCCGTGCCAGCTGGACCTTCAGGGGCACCGCCCAAGTTTAACTTCAAGGCACTCATTAGGGTTCTGAGAAATGAACAAGGAAATAATGCCTGGGGGGTTTCGATACTGTTCAGGTTGTTGGCATGGCGATATAACAGTATCGTATTCTAAGTTCACGAGTCCAAGTTGCGTTTGGGTTCACTATGATGTAAATATAAATTCATCGCTGTCAGACTAAACAAAACTGATGGTACTATATGGGAACTAGATAACCGGTAAAATAGGCAGGCACTCAAATAATTTTTGTTTGTAAATACATACATAGAATACAATATAACACCCAGACACAGAACAAACACCTATGTTCAGCACACAAGTGTTTGGCCCGGGCGGGAATCGAACCCACAACTCACAGTTCAGAAAGCAGATCTACTTCTAACTGAGCTATCAGCTAGCCAACTTTAGCTTCATATAATAGACCGCTGCTAGAGGCTGGAAAGAGACTGCTATATATTTCTGCCTGTGCCTCTGATGTGGCCTGCCCTCTGCCACTTCAACTTGCTTAATTTTAAGTACTATATCGGTGACTTTAGTCCTACAGCGGGCTGATGATGACGATGATACCTGAAGCACCGATCAGTGAGCGGCGTGGCGACGAGGCGGCCGATGTTCCCGAGGTACTCGAACCCGTAGTCCACGTCTGTAGTGATCATGGAGCATATCATCCTCTCCCCACGCAAGTAGTACCGCAGCTGTGAGATCCAGTTGAAGTCCGTTACTTCCGTCACCTTCCGCGATACCATCTCCTCCAGGATTGATCGGCCTAAGGGCAGGTGAAGTCGAAGTTACGTAATCGTCTAGTTACATTCTTGTTTAGAAAAGTCTAGCCTAGTTAATCCATGTAAGAATCCTTAAAAAACCCATGGCTAGCCACTTTTTTACATGGAGGAAGGAAGAAGTTGCAAGAATACTAGATCCCAAAAATATTATCAAAAAATAAACTCGTATATCTAAGGTGTTGTCTTCCCTTCATTTGCTGGTGGACACAGAATAGTAGACTAGAAAGAGAGGAGAGAGGAAAAGATACGAAAAAAGGGACGAGAGAGTAGAGATAGACAAGGAATTAATGTGTAATCATCTCAAGGATCAAACCTTTTACCACCTTTTACTAGGTGGTAGGACTTTTCTGCAAAGTTCGTCTATATAGGTACCACCGCTTTGCCAGTTATTCTGCCGCAAGGCAGTAGTGTGTTCTGGGTTGAAGGGCATTGTAGCTAGTGAAATTACTGGGCAAATGAGACTTTTTGATCTGATCACTCAGTCTAGTGTTCTAATTACTTACTGGACTGTGCGATGTCACAGGATGACGTGCGCAGTGCAGTGTCATGCGAAACTTTACTTTTTTAAAGTTCCGAGTGACACTGCAACTGTTATTTTTTTTATTTATTTATTTATTTATTTTTCGATCAACGGCTGGGATCATACATCATAAAACATAAAACATAAATATAACATAAATGGGTTAGTAGCGCTTAACCTATATTAGTATACATTACATCCACACGAACTTGACGCTTTGTTAGTCAGCACCTGAATCCTGCAACAGTGATTCAAGTACTGACAGTCAAATCTTCCTGCAAATGCCCTCAGGATGCAGTTGTGGCTGGCCCACACCCTGCGCACCAGGGAAGAGCACCGTTTCCGCATGGTTGTATAAAAACAATCCACCCGGGCTTCCGCACACATCCCTGATGCACTACAAAACCGTGGCAGCCCCATCAACACCCTGAAGGCATTATTATATTGAATGCGTAAAGCGTTGTACTGTTTAAGCGTATGGCTTGCCCACAGACTACTCGTGTACATGGACGTACAAAATGATCTAAACAGTGTGATTTTGACGTCCCTGGAACATCGAGAAAATCTGCGTGCAACCATATTTGCTCTTACAGACAACGCTCTACGCTCCCTCTCTATATCTGCATTGTCCTTCAGGTCAGAGGTTATTATGTGTCCAAGATATTTGAATTGTTCAACCCTTTTCAGAGGAGTTCCATTCAGTTTTACCGACGGGAAGTTGTTTTCACTTTTTCCTTTGACCTGAAAGACCATGCATTCACTTTTCTTACCATTATAAAGTAAGCCGTGGCTGAGAGCATACCGTTCACAAATGTTTATCAGCTTCGTCAACCCACAGACCGACGCACTGAGAAGAACCATATCGTCCGCGTAGCTGATATTGTTCACGCACACATCATCGATATGGCAACCAAGATGAGTGGTACTAAGTTCTTCTAAAAGTGCATTCACATACAGGTTGAAGAGCTTTGGCGAAGTCAACCCTCCCTGCCTCACCCCGCACTCCAACCCGTATGATACCGAGTACTCACTCGCCCATCGAACGACATTTACCTGGTTGTGGTACCAATATTTGAAAATATGTATAAGTTCCTGTGGCATAGAGATATTGTTAAGTTTTTGCCATAAGATATCATAATGAACCAGGTCAAATGCCCTCGACAGGTCGAGGAAGCACGCAAATACGGGTGTCTGCCGATCGGTGTAATACTTGACGGTCTGCTTCAAGCACAAAATAGCTGTCTCAGTAGAAAGTCCAGCTTTAAAGCCAAATTGGTTTTCATGCACTTTTAGGTATGTATCAAGCTGAGTGTTAAGCAAACCGTCAAGCACTTTCGCCAGAATCGTGGCCAGTGATATCGGTCTGTAGTTGTTTTTATCACTTATGTCACCGGTCTTATTTTTCACTATTGGGACCACCACAGTTCTCAGCATTTCTGCAGGTAAGTATGAGTGCCCCATACATAACGTATAGAACATCGCTAGCACTCTAGGCAGATGCACTCCAGCGTGCTTTAGGTGTTCGATGCTCAGGCCATCAAAGCCAGGAGACTTGCCTCGCGACATGTTCTTTATTACTTTACTAACATCCTTTGCTATAAAACTGGTAGTAATCTCCTGGCCATAACTTACACCCTGGCATATTGACTGAGGTGGCCCCATCGGTGATCTGACAGTAAAATGGTCTTTAAATAAGTCGGCTATACCTGCGTGCTCATTGATGCCGTTGACACTCACTGGTAAGCCAGGCTTTTTGTTCAACTTATTGGTGCATTTCCAAAAACTTCTAAAATTATGCCTAGAGTGATGCGATGCAAGAATGTCCATTTTCAGTTGTTCACTATTGTTTTGACACCATCTTAAGCGAGATTTAAAAATCCTTCATAAAAAAAATATGCATAAAAAAAACTACAAACAACTCTAAGGATTTTCTTTGAAATGAACCACTTAAACATTTTTTTCCTACCAACTCTGGTAGTTGTGATGATGAAGCATCACGTCGACCTACCGTGAACATCCAGCACTATAAGCGCTTCAACAGTGATACGGTTCCCAGGATCCAGTTCTCCTTGCACCAGGTACACCAGCCCCGTGATCTGTTGCGTCGACCGCAGCACCAGCTCTGGGAGGGTGTTGGTCTGGATCGCTTCTATGGCCTGGGAGGAGAGGATGTTACTGGAAACTGGACTATTTTCTCATTTATTTCACGTCTACGTATGAAATTTCAGACCTATAATAATACTCACGCGTCTTTAAAGATAAATCTAAAGAAGGAGATATTTCTTTAGCTGTCTCACTTTCACTACACTTTCTAAATAATGCAAGAAATGGGAAAATAATATCTAGCTTTGTCAGAATTGCTTTTCCATTTTTATTACGTAAGGGCGGAAACGTTTAACACCACATAACTTGTCTTGTTGTCAACTGCACGATCCGTCCGGGCCACGTTACCTCTGTAGTGTAGTGAACGCAGGCGCCAGACTGCACGATCTGTCCGGGCCACGTTACCTCTGCAGTGTAGTGGATACAGACGCCAGACTGCACGATCTGTCCGGGCCACGTTACCTCTGCAGTGTAGTGGATACAGGCGCCAGACTGCACGATCTGTTCGGGCCACGTTACTTCTGCAGTGTAGTGGACACAGGCGCCAGACTGCACGATCTGTTCGGCCAACGTTACCTCTGCAGTGTAGTGGATACAGGCGCCAAACTGCACGATCTGTTCGGCCACGTTACTTCTGCAGTGTAGTGGACGCAGGCGCCAGACTGCACGATCTGTCCGGGCCACCTTACCTCTGCAGTGTAGTGGACACAGACGCCAGACTGCACGATCTGTCCGGGCCACGTTACTTCTGCAGTGCAATGGACACAGGCGCCAGACTGCACGATCTGTCCGGGCCACGTTACCTCTGCAGTGTAGTGGACGCAGGTGCCAGACTGCACGATCTGTCCGGGCCACGTTACCTCTGCAGTGTAGTGGACGCAGGCGCCAGACTGCACGATCTGTCCGGGCCACATTACCTCTGCAGTGTAGTGTACGCAGGCGCCAGACTGCACGATCTGTCCGGGCCACCTTACCTCTGCAGTGTAGTGGACGCAGGCGCCAGACTGCACGATCTGTCCGGGCCACGTTACCTCTGCAGTGTAGTGGACGCAGGCGCCAGACTGCACGATCTGTCCGGGCCACGTTACCTCTGCAGTGTAGTGGACGCAGGCGCCAGACTGCACGATCTGTCCGGGCCACGTTACCTCTGCAGTGTAGTGGACGCAGGCGCCAGACTGCACGATCTGTCCGGGCCACGTTACCTCTGCAGTGTAGTAGACGCAGGCGCCAGACTGCACGATCTGTCCGGGCCACGTTACCTCTGCAGTGTAGTGGACGCAGGCGCCAGACTGCACGATCTGTCCGGGCCACGTTACCTCTGCAGTGTAGTGGACGCAGGCGCCAGACTGCACGATCTGTCCGGGCCACGTTACCTCTGCAGTGTAGTGGACGCAGGCGCCAGACTGCACGATCTGTCCGGGCCACGTTACCTCTGCAGTGTAGTGGACGCAGGCGCCAGACTGCACGATCTGTCCGGGCCAGGTTACCTCTGCAGTGTAGTGGACGCAGGCGCCAGACTGCACGATCTGTCCGGGCCACGTTACCTCTGCAGTGTAGTGGACGCAGGCGCCAGACTGCACGATCTGTCCGGGCCACGTTACCTCTGCAGTGTAGTGGACGCAGGCGCCAGACTGCACGATCTGTCCGGGCCACGTTACCTCTGCAGTGTAGTGGACGCAGGCGCCAGACTGCACGATCTGTCCGGGCCACGTTACCTCTGCAGTGTAGTGGACGCAGGCGCCAGACTGCACGATCTGTCCGGGCCACGTTACCTCTGCAGTGTAGTGGACGCAGGCGCCAGACTGCACGATCTGTCCGGGCCACGTTACCTCTGCAGTGTAGTGGACGCAGGCGCCAGACTGCACGATCTGTCCGGGCCAGGCGAGGGCCCACTCCTCGCGGCTGGAGACAGGGTAGGCGGCGCAGGCCTCGGACGCCACGTCCCGCAGCGACACTATCATCTGGTGCTCCAGCTGCTGCAGCCACCGCTCCACCATGCCCTGAGGGGTGCTTAGCGTCATACAACTGCAAATGCTAACATGAGCTATAAAATCAACATAATAGTTATATCTTCTTTCGAGAAAGCGTTTACCGATGAACAAACACGCGGATCACGTCGTAAAATAAATCTTGCATTTTCTATGATCAAACGCTTTCTGGGGAGAAGAGATACCCATTTATTTATTTATTTCAATTAAACAAAAATGACGATTTCTAGCCCTACAGGAGCGATAGAGTTTAAACACCTTACGAGTCGATCATCACCAGATGGCACGTAGTTAAAAGCAAAATCGAACGAGTGTGTTTCTGTCTAACGATTTTTTGCCAGTGCTGAACTATCTCTTATTAGACAATAGACATGTCAACTCACACATCATCATAATCATCATCATCAGCCTGAAGATGTCCACTGCTGAACATAGGCCTCCCTCAAAGAGAGCCACCTTGAGCGGCTGCTTGCCTCCTGCATCCATCGGCTCCCGCGGTTCTGACCTGTTCGTCGGTCCACCTAGTGGGGGGCCGGCCTACGCTGCGTCTTCCGGTTCGTGGTCACCACTCGAGAACCTTTCTTCCCCATCTGTTGTCAGTTCTACGAGCGATGCGGCCCGCCCACTGCCACTTCAACTTGCTGATTCTCAAAGCTATATCGGTGACTTTAGTTCTCTTGCGGATCTCCTCATTTCGGATCTTATCTCGCAAGGAAACCCCGAGCATAGCTCTCTCCATAGCTCGCAGCGCGACAACAACAACACACACGATCCACCTTAAAACATCCTTATGTCATACCACCTAAAATCTAAAATACCTTAGCATCCGCAGGTTGTATGCTACTGGACAGCTTGACAACTTCCCCTTCAGCCGATGCCATCCCCACAATCTCCTTGGCAGCATTGAACTCGAGCGTGTAGATCCCTTCGAAGCACTTCTTGAGGTGAGGCTGCACTCGCATCGGGTCCTTCGTCTCTGAGAGGATCTCCAGCAACTCATCGTTAGAAAGGAAGAAGAATCTAGAATCGAGGAGAAATACAGAGTTCCTAAAATTTAACTTTGTAAATGTAATGCAGTAAATCAATCAAAAGTAAGAAGTTATCTACAAATAATCTTTACTGCATTTATAGTATACAAAACAATACTATGAAACCATGACAAGAAAAATGGGCAGTTTTATCATCAATCAATCGCATTAAAAAAAAGCACTAAAAAGCTACAAGATTAGCGCCTTTTACCTCGGGAAGAAGAGCCTCTTCTTCTCCAAATAATCATTCAATCCCCTCTGAATATCGTCTAGCAGAGCGTTGTTATACTTCAGCTTCTTCAGAAGCCCAGGGAAGTCTGTGGCCGGTAAGACCATGGGGTCCTTGATGGTAGCACCCATAATGGTGCGCCATTCCTTGTCCACGTCGCGGAAGTTCCTGGCCTCTGTCGGCATCTGCCGCATGATGTCCTCGGAGGAGAAGATGGGCTCGAGGTACATCCAGGTGGCTTGGCACTGGAGGAGAAACGGAGTGTTCATGAGGTTTATGTTTAAGAATGAAGTTATTTGTTTGTAGATTTTCATTCCAAGTTCAAGTTACTGACAAAGTGTGCTTGAGCACCACAAACGCTTTCAATCGACTTAAAATCGAAGATCAAAGCCGCCTATTCAAAGAAGCCTATTCAAAGGCGAAAATTATATATCAACAGCTACGACCAAAATTTCTTTAGAAACGATGAAATGTTACGTAAAAGTTAGAAAAAAATAAAAGTTACCCACACTTAATCCCATTGTCAGTCTGACAAATATAATGCGTACCATCAGCCACTGGTCGAGTATATCCTGCATGGAGATGAGCTTCTCCTCCCAGGCAGCCATGTCAGCCTCGAATGCCTTCACGTATGGCGAGCCACGCATTGTCTGCGACTTGAGGATGTGGTCGTCCAGCTGCTGCTGAATGTCATCCAGCCCCGCCAGGATTCCGGTGCCCGTGTCCCTGAGGACGCAACCAGGTGGACGCATCCATCACGTATATAATATTAACGCCCAAATCACGTACATAGATCCAGGACCCTAACTAGTGTTCCCAGGAACTACAAGGACCATGGTCCCACAACACCCAAACTCAGAACAAGTACTTGCACTTTTTTCTGTGCACAAATACTTGTCCTGTCGCAGGAATGGAACCCACTGCCTCCGGGTCATGAGCCGAACTACTCAACCACCACACCACCACACCAAAGAGGCTGTCTGGTATGATATTAAGTGCAGAATGATCCAGCTTGAAGTGAGACACCTCACCCGGCGCTATAAATCGGCAGGCAGTTAAACGGTTGCAGTCGATGCAGATGTGGTTTTGCAGTGAATGCATTACCAAGTTGACGCACATAAGAGTGCGCGCGTGCTGTGTGTAAGTGTGTAGAACTTATAAAAATGCTCCAGTGGTATGAAGTTTCTTGTTGTAAGGTACTTGTATTATACCACGGCTTCTAGTTTAAAAACCCAAGAGTTCATTTTCAAAAAGTCCTGTTTTCCAATCACAATGAAATACCGTAATTACTGAAATATGAAATGCAAATTGAATCTTAAATTTTACATTCCATATTTATTATGATTCAGATTTTTTGCGCACATGTCAGAGAGCCTGAATTACAACGTGTGAAATTTAAAAAATAAAACTCAAGAACTAACCTGTACGGGACAACTTCAAACTTGATTCCGACCCATTCTTCCTTCATCTTGTTCAAAGCCTTCTCCAGAGAGTATTCCTTAGAGGCGTACTGCTCGATCTCTTCCAATTGGGAGGCAAACACGTGAACTCCCTGTTCCACCATGTCAGCTAGAGACGTTTCTGGTTCATGCACCACTTCAGTTCCAACCAGTTCACTAATTTTAGCCCAGTGACGGTCGCGCATGCCCTAAAAGTCAATAAATTGTTTAAGAAAATGTATTTACCCAAAACACACAAGTAATTACATATAATCAAGAACTTCTGCAAACTAATTACAAACTGCATTTGGTAGTTGCACCTGCGGTCGGGTTTCCAACGGGTTCCAGCAAATTGGTTGAGCAAGACCAGACTGACCACATTTTATGTATGTTTTCAGAGTGTGGTTGCCATTAGAAAACCTAACCTTTGTCAATGGTTCGAAATTGGTCATTTCGAGTGAGAGCCCTACACTACCGACCTTGCCATCCACCACGGCATCGCATCCACTATGTTTTGCTAATGTTCCGTTATTTTATTTGTTTGTTTAGTGCCATGTTTTGTAGGGCTATGACGAGTGTCGCTGTCGACAAGTGAAGAAAATGGTAGTGGCATTGACATATGATTAGAAGTTCTTACTTATTTATTTATTTATTTATGGACCTTCAACAGTACTACATGATGTTCTTGAGCTTGGATCCTAGAATGAGCTTGATCCTTCGGCGAAAAAAAAACTTCATAATAAAACCATAGCTTGGTGGTGAGACGTTTTCAGTATTTGCCTGGTTACAGCACCCTCCGGAGCCCTCAAGAAGTTTCTTACCTTGTTACAAATAGCGCAGAGCACGGGCAGCAGCGCCTTGAACTTCTCCAGTTTGTTCCGCACCATGTCCGCGATGCGCTTGGCGCCGGGGTACTCGAACAGCTGCTTGCCGAGCTTGTACAGCAGCTTCCACCACGCCTCCACGTCCTCCGCTATCTGCTCCGCGTCCAGCCCGAGGAACGGCCCGTGGTACCTGGCGACGGATGACGTTACACATCATCGATTAGCAGGTGGAGGACATCCACTGCTCAAGATAGACCTCCTCCATTAGAGGGGGTTGCCATAATCAGTTACCGCAAACGAAATTAGTTACCATTTTTCATATCCATCGTAGAAGTCGTAAGATGTGTGCCAAAGCTTGTGGAAGGGATCTATGCCAGCCAGCATCGTCTGCAGACTGAAGTAGACCGACAACTCTTGGTCGAGGAGCTGTTCCTCGTTGATTATGTCTTCTGCTTCACGTTTGTCTTCCTAGAGAAAGGATGAACGTTTGATTTCTGAACTCGTAGAGTTGCGCGCTCAATGTATATTGCCTGCAGTATGTCATTGTTACGGTTCTTGGAAATACTCGAAGACATTAAACATTCACAGAGCTACGGTGGTTATGTTTTATCAGAAGGTTAGCAAAGACCTTTAAGCTCTTGTAAAAAAGACGCTTTCAGCTTTATCGCGACGAATCATTATTATACAACAAAATTACGAGAAATGGTAGGAAAATAAGACGGGAAAACAACGTTATAATCTAAAAAAACATACATACCATTAAATTTCGATAAATCTCATCAACTTTAGTAATAACATCCTTCAGAAGATCTAGATTTAGCAGCGGCGGGTCGAATCTCCTGAACACTTCCAGATCTTTCTCGTGTTTTTTTAGTTTCTCCTCGAAGATGGCCTTGCGGCTGCGCAGCTTGTCTTCCGCCATATTCTTCTTGGTGGTAAGGGTCTTCAGCGTCAGGTCGATCGTGTCTTCCATATCGAGGGGCCAGAGAAAGACGCGAGTGTTCAGGTTTATGTCCTCAACTGGAAACCAGAAAATTCAAAGGATGATCACGTAACTTTGGTAGAACTGCAACAGGCGAATTCTTCTTCAGATTTTTAATCATTTTCAAATACTTTTGCGTTAAAACCACACGGTATGGTATTCTTCCTAATTAACTTTTAACCATATTACATAGGAATGTACATATGCACATAAACTGTGCAATACGTTACACAATCGCCTAGGACTCTCATACTCCATCCCTAATCACGAAAAGGGGATTTTAAATGTTGCCAGAAATTTCTAGAGTTGTAAAATGTATTTGATAATGATTGTTTAGTGGTTAGCATGTTATGGATCTCAATGCCCAAGCTGAACCGGAGACGCTTCGCTCGCTCAGTCAAAAAATGTAGTGAATAATCGTGAAAGTTAAAAACAGTAGTCACTCACAGGTCAAGTGCGCATGTTGCATAAGGAACAGCACGTGGTCTGCCGTGAGGCGCGCCCGCTCGCGCAGGTCGAACATGGCGCAGTCGCGGCACTCGCAGATGTAGGCCAGGAGCTCCACCAGCTGCGCGGTGGTCTCCGGCGTCTCGGACGCACGCGCCGCCATCTCCTCGTACACGTTGCATATACTACGTTACAAAACGACGCAGCTATGTACAATGCATTTCCTGTCCATTGCTACTCGTATTACGGGCAAAAAAAATCATAAAGGCGAGACTGATGAGAAAGAAAGAAAGAAGCGTGCGTCTTTCAAAAGTGACGCACCTAAGTTTAATCCCGCTCGGCCCTGTAACAATGGTCTTTTAAGTTATGTGCGGAATTCGGAGTCGCTCTTACAACGGTGGAGAAAAACATGTTCAAGAATTACAAAATTCATATGGAACAATGGTTGGATCTTCCAAAATTCATATTGCACTTATTCTGACAGGAATAGCCAGTGATTGTGAGTAATGTAGAACTTGGTTATACACGCGCAAGCAAGAGGTTACTTAAAGGGCAAAATACGTCTTAAAAGGGGGTAAATTAATAAATTCATTTCTTATTATTATCAGTCTCATTCTTTGCTTAGTTATTTAGCAAAAAATAACACTCAAATATAAAAATACAGCGCCATCTAAAACCAACCTAAGTAAAGTGTGTGAGGTGATACAGATCACTTATTTGTAAACACAAAATTAAAATAGATATAAATTCCAACTCACGATCTATTCCATTTCCTATTGACAGTAATGTAGTGATCAACAATAAACTGCCTGAGTCCGTTGACGACGTCCCACATGGCATCGTTGATGGGAGCACAGTCCAGCATTATCATGTTCAGGGGAATATCGCGCCGGAGGAACAAGATCTCATCACGAAGCTCCTCGTACATGTATATGCGGGCTGAGAAGTCCTGCCAGTTAAATAATATGCCTTCATCATCATTATCAGCCGGAAGTCTTCTACTGCTGAACATAGGCCTCCCCAATAGAGCGCCACTTTGACTAGCTACTTGCCTCTTGCATCCATCGGGTCCTCTTACGGATCTCCTTATTTCGTATCTTTTCTAGCAATGATAATAGTGACTACGAAACCCCGAGTTACACCACAGGCAGGTCATGGTTGGATGGCTAAGGCAAAAGATTGAAAGGAATGGCTGACAGTAACTGTAGAAAAGCTATCAAAAAAAATTATCTAACCTTAAGATAGGGAGTCGGTTCCTGTGCAAAGAACGACTTCAGGTCTGCATCTGCAGTTCCATCTAATATGTAGTAGTAGTCTTCGTAGCTACTGAGGAAGGCAGCTGGCCCGGGACGGTTGGCGTTAAGGTGTCGCGTGGAGGAGAGGATCTGGTCCACCATGTATTGTTCGTCCGAGTATACTCCCATTAGGTAAGGCTTGGGGCGAGACGCACCTAGTAGGATGTTGGGTTAATTTATGGATTTACTAGGTTAAGATAGTAGATAGTGTCACAAGGGACCAACATAATGTGTTGGGGCGAGAGCGGTAGTTTGAATCCAGAGCGAAGCGAAGGATTCTGGAGTAGAATCCTAAGCGTAGCGAGGGATTCAAAGTACGTCACTCGAGCTTAAATAACTTTGGTGCCGTCGGGCACACTCTGCTTTTCATACTTTATGAGAAAAATCATCCTGTTACTGTTGTTAAGTGCGCCTAAATGACCCATTTTAGGCTCACTTATTGAGGAACCCTTCGCCGTTTTTCGAATAGATGGGATGAAAACATATATTTGTTTTAATCTCGGACAGGTTTAGCCATAGACAGGGTTTGTTCATGTTAATTCACAGGGTGCGCTTTGTTTGGCACCAGGCAACTCTTAGACTGGGAACTGTCTCTCATGTAAGGGTGCCGGATCCCACTATGCGACAGGTTCTTAACCGATTCTTATTGACAGTGAAGCCAGAAGGCGGTGACTTTACCCAGCTTCGTTCGTCTATTACATCTCGCTCTTCTGATGTACATGGAATTAAACTTAATTCGACAATTCCAAAATTATTGAAGTCCTTGTTATTTTAATCTATACCTAAGGCCCATTTGCACGTTCCGTTTTAATCCCTGCTTAACTAAATAAATGACTACAACACGCAAGTCAACGCGCAAGTGGGGCTAAGAAAGGAACGGCATAATTTTTATAACTGTCAAATTAACTTTCGTCTATAATTTTGTAAAACAATATCTCTAGGATACTGTAAAAGGAGACGCTGCTACCGCCACCCATAGCTTTCATCTAAGGTTGAAACTCACCAGGATACATGATAGCATCGACACTAGGCAGCTGGTAGTTGACGTTGATGATGGTGTGGAACCACCGCACTACCTGCACCTTCATGTGGTCGGGCGTCGGGTCGAACGTTATGTTGGTGGTACCCGGGTGGCAGACCACCTTGATACGGATTAGGGGACGCTTGATGAACATGTAGTCGCGGTACGGACCTTCGTACTTGTTGCCTTCCTGATATACAAAGAAAAAAAAATACATTTATTCAGAATTCCCCTTCCCACTCGGTGGGTGAACGATCTGGTGAAAACCGCGGGAAGCCGATGAATGCAGGAGGTGAGCAGCCGCTCAAAGTGGCGCTCTGTGGGGGAGGCCTACCTTCAGCAGTGGAAGTCTTCAGGCTATTGATGATGATGAAAAAATAATAGGTATCATAGAAAATGTAATGTTGTGTTTGGTAGACATGTATAATCCTTGTGAGATGTAATGGTAGCTGGACAGAAAAAAATGTCTCGGAAAGCACGATTCAAATTAAGACCTAACTCGAATCGCCTATTTGTTTAATGAGTAATTTATATTTAACCTCAACTTCTATTTCTGCTTATAGATGCCTTACTATTTATTAATCATTGCATAACAATTGAATAACTACTCAGTGGGGCCAATTTTAAAGGCTTTAGTTGATAAGTAGATCTGAAACTCCTAAAACTGTTGCTGTTCTTGTCAAATAGACGGCAATGTAAGAGACGGATATATTTTTAGTAAGTTAAGGACTGTCAACTAAAGCCTTAAAAATTGGGCCTATTGTTTTCACTCGTTTTACCTTTGCTTATTTGAAACTCAATTGAGAAAGACAAAACACAAAATAACTTTTCATCACAGTTGCTCGTAAAGTAGCTCTTCTGCCACCGCTTTTAGAACCAAAATCCAACAAATTTCAGACGTGTGCTTTTTACTCTAAATTACCACACAGCCACACGTATAATAATGATAACCCGATTCAGTTAAGGTTGTATCTCACTGCAAATTATATGTACATTTTCGTGGTTTCGATTCGTTTAGTTTCGTTCTAGTTCCAGTTTTCTGTTCCTCAAATGTTTGCGTTACTTTAAGATGCCGACCATGATTGAAAAAAGATATCAGAAAAGAACGCAGCTATGGTTGCATCCTCTAAAACTCAAAAATGGATGAGAACTCAGAGGTGGGAATTAAAAATAAAAAATAAAAATGGAAATTAAAAATTACTATTCAAGAAAAATTAAGTATTATAATGCTATAAATAAATATGTGTGGATATTTTACACACCGAAATATAGGCCCAAATTAAGCATAGTATTAAGCATACTGTGGAAACCAGTAGATAACAGATAGAATACTTAGATACTTTTTGTTTGTAAATACATACATAGAATACAATATAACACCCAGACACAGAACAAACACCTGGAGCGATGGTAGCCGAGCGGTAGCATGTGCGCTTCGCAATGTTACGGCACCGTTCGATCCTAAGCCCTGCACCAACGACTTATCTAGTAAGTTATGTACAGTTTACGATGCCATCGCTCCGTGCCTCAGAGAGCACGGTAAGCCGTCGGTCCCGGTTGTCATAAGAACATCTATGGCAATCGTTACGGGTAGTCAGACGCCTGATCTAACCATCCCTGTTACTGGTTCCTTATGGGTTGCGAGGTCAGATGGCAGTCGCTCGTGTAATTCTGATAGCTCACCGCTACAGGTTAGATTGGGAGCCGACCCCAATAACAAATGGGAAAAGGCAAAGAGGATGATGATGACAGAACAAACACCTATGTTCATCACACAAATGTTTGTCCTGGGTGGGAATCGAACCCACAACCTATAGTTCAGAAGGCAGAGCTACTACCACCTGCGCTATTTTTGTAAATGATTAGATAGCAACATTATTATGTTCATCGTGAATATATTCGTTTTTAATGATATGTTGAAAGTGAAATCTGATTAAGACTTATCAAAATCACCTCATCTGATAAGCAATTTAATAATGTCGAAAACAATTATTTGCAAAAATTATATTTAACTGCTTACATACCTACCGCTACCGTAAGCGTTAGGTGGCGGCCAGATTTAGCGGCACGCCATCTCTGTTATCATAACCAATAGACTATTAAAAATAAACAGGTAATTATTATTTCCCGAAAAAAAGATAATAATTGAAAAAAAAAGTTAAGTCGGTAAATAAATCACGGAGCGAGCATCGTATGTCCCTTTCTCGCAGAACAGAGATCGTAAGGTATCGCTCTGTAAAGAAGTACTATGCAGTTATAATTTCTGACGTCACTGTTTGTTATAGCTGTCTCTTTCTATAGCTGAATTTTAAATGCTTGTAGCTTTGTCATTTATTGAGATATTTAATTTTACACGGCTGCTTATTGTTAAAAAAACAGGCAAATACCCTATTGGGATAGACACTACTGGGCTATAGGTTTTGACATACATCAAGGCTTAGTTGAATGCTTTGATGTACTAGCACACCCCATGTAAGTTCACCAATCTAGTTTTACATGTGTTACATGAGGGACTACAATACGTAGTAGTATCACAAGCATGGATAGTGCCAAGTCCATACAATTTATCTGTGACGAGTACAGTTTTGATTCATAGACCTATAGTTATACAGCTCGCCGACGTTCCATCGGTGTAGGTGTTCTATGCTTCAGGCTTTAGATGTGTGTTTAATATAAGGTCACACTTACGCTATAGTAGGAAAAATACTCGGCGAAATGGCTGACACTTCTCTCCACTAAATCTCGGACCTGCTTGGACATCAAGCCATGGATGCACCTGCAGATACAAGCCAAGAAAGTAATACAAATAAACTACTGTAACACTCATCATCATTAACAGCCTGAAGACGTCCACTGCTGAACATAGGCCTCCCCCAGAGCACGCCACCTTGAGCGGCTGCTCGCCTCCTGCATCCATCGGCTCCCCGCGGCTTTCACCAGCTCCTCGGTCCACCGAGTGGGGGGCCGGCCTACGCTGCGTCTTCCGGTTCGTGGTCGCCACTCGAGAACCTTTCTTCCCCATCGGTTGTCAGTTCTACGAGCGATGTGGCCTGCCCATTGCCACTTCAACTTACTAACTCTAAGAGCTATATCGGTCACTTTAGTTCTCCTGCGGATCTCCTCGTTCCGGAGCTTATCTCGCAGGGAAACACCGAGCATAGCTCACTACTACCACTACTAACTGTAACACTATCAATGACAAAATATACTATTATTTCCATATTTTCACCTTCTTTTTATCAAGGTCATTGGTATTTTTTTTTGTTTATTTTGCTAACGATATTTGCAAAGCAATGTGCAATTGGTCCGCGGTGGGCCAGTATGGCGTGTATAGCCAAATCAGACCAAACACTCTTTATCATCTCCAATTTTTAAAATGTTTACTTCATTTACAGGAGAAGAATGCTACGTTTCGACATTTCAAATGGCCCCGGCTTAAACAACAAATTAAACAATTATCACGCCGTATTCACCTTGTACAGTCAAACAGAATGTGTGCGGTCCCGGTACCGCAACGGGTCCCGGCACGGCCGGCGCGGGCCCGCTTTACGCAGTCTCTGCCCTTACGCGTAACGGACCGACCCGCACCCATATTATGTAAAAGTTGCAACAGCAAAGCAACAGCAGTAGCAAAGAAACAGCAGTAGCAAAGCGACAGCAAACACTTAGCAATCGGTCGCAGTCGCCCGCCTGTTGCTCGCCTGTCGCTGAATGCACTTTGGCCTTTTATACTAGCGCCACTAGCAACAGCACAGCAATAGACAGAAACAAAATAATGCACTTTTTAGTTCATCGATTGTCCGACAGTCGGTGATGTAGCGCAGGATCGCTTCCTGCTCTGCCAAAGTGACGTTTGACATCTTTGACAGCAATGATTGCAAAATTTACGCCTGTTGCAAACTTTACGTAATAAGCTAGCCGATAAGATGGGCCGGTCCCACATACTTGTAGCACTGTACCTAAAGCGCGCGCAGGCGTTAGCAGGCGTAAAGCATGAGCTGCAGAAATCGATATGTATCTTTTCTCGAGAAAGCATTTGACCAACGAAAACGCAACAAAATGGTTATGACGTGATCCGCGTGATCGTTCATTAGTCGCTTTCTCGAGAGAAGTGAAGTCGATTGCTACGCCTGCAGGCCTGGTGCGGGAAAGACTCACTTGAAGAACTCCTCCACCTGGAACATGCTCGCATACTTTTTCTTCGAGACGTAGACCGCCCAGTGCTTCCTCATCTTGACCATAGTGTCAGCCACGTCGATGAGCCAGTTGTTCACCAGCTCGTCTCTAGTCTCGGTGCACAGTTTGTTCAGCCGATCGGTGAAGTCGGCCGGGTAGTGCGGGAACGGAACCTCCTCTTGCATCTTGTTCATGTCACAGATTAACATGTTCTGGTACCTGGTGGTGAAACAGACCATTAACCTGAAGCAGCCACCTGCCGGTATAGTTACAGTGCACATAAATGTCACGGTCTTTATCAACAAAAGCAGATATTAATAGTTAAATTAAAGCTCTAGAATCTAAAATCGAAATAATATATGAAATTATTGGATGTCGTGGATTTATCAATTTATTCCCATTTTTTTTTCAAATTAAATTGGTTGGTTTTTATTCTGGTTCGAACACTGACTGGTACGTGATTGGACGGGCACGTGCATCAGACGATTTGGGACTAAAAACTATCCTTTTCTTGGTCTTCGGTTTGCTAACCAATAGTTAAGTAGGTGAAAAGATGTTTAATGAAGATTGAGAAATACGCAGAAGTTTACCTGGTTTTATTTACGATATGGGTTATTTTATAAATGGGGTTCTGTGTTTGTGGACAGATGCAGAACCGCAAAATGTTATGTGTAACCTCAAAAAAGTATAAATAGTACGCAATCACCTCTCGTGCCATATCCTCCGGAGCTCGATAAGCACCGGGTTTCCCTCGTAGTATCTGTAGGAGATGGCTTGCTTGGCGCGCACGAAGGCGGTGTGCCAGGGCATCGGCGCGCGGACCGTGTGGGAGGGCCACAGCGGAGGCAGCCGCGCTATGTGCAGCCGAGCCCGCTCCGCCGGGTCCTCCAGGATGTACTGCAGGAGGCAGCTGGTGGAACGGTGCTCATATTAGTCATCATCATCGGCCGGAGGTAGTCCACTGCTTAATATAGGTTTTTCTTATAAAACGCTACTTAGACGCTTATCATAGGGCATAATATCCACGCTTGGCATCTTGGTGATCGCAGATTTTAATATACCGAGGAGAATGCTGCTGCCCATTCCCTGGGTATTCCCTTAGCCGGCTCTTGTGGCATCCATGACATGAGATGGAGCACAATTCTCAAACCGCGACCTCACGTAGATTGATATCAATATAATTATAATCTATTCATGGTTCAATACATAACGATTATGGGAATGGGCGGCAGCATTCTCCTCTATGATCAGCGTCCAAAGTGATGTTTTATGGAAGCAGTGGAAGCCTTCTAGCTGATGATGTGAATAACCATTACATTCGATCATGCAAAACTGTCATGCTTCTGACTAGGATTCCCGAGGTTTTATTCTTTATTAAATCACGTCACGTTACAAAATTATCGAACCACACTAACTTGGCAGTTTCAAGAAATTACCAATCAAGTTGCATTTGGCGAGATCTGTAGGATATTCAATTATACGGACTGTCAGATACTCGGATTCAAATCCATCTAAGAAAAGAAGTCTGATTGGATTTTAAAAGTGACACATTCGTCTAGAACCATTCGAATTCGATCTAGCAGTTGGTATTCCGACTGTGTCATAACTCCTACTGCAACAGACTATATTCGAGTACCCGTGATCCAGTATGGTAGTTAGCTAAACCATAGACTTTAAGATGACTATTAGAGAAGAATGAAATACTTGTAATTTTTGTACCGTTTCATAGCCATAACAAAGAACTCCTTGATATCCTGTTCGCTCTGTCGCACGCATGCCTGGTACGTGAGTATGAGCAGGCGACGTTTGATGGAGGCCGTCTGCTTGTCCACCTGCACCTTCGCACGCTTGTACAGCTCCACTGGGTAGTCCGATATGTGCTTTGCAGATAACGACTGGAAACAATATGCTTGCGATAATTGCGACAGATGAATTTGCCGATGCAGTCTTTGTAAAGTATAAAGACGATATTTTTGTACCGACTAAGCAGCCGCCTAGCCGTGGCGATATCTATAGAACCTGTGTTAGACAGTAGTAGTAATTCTATTACTAGTAGTGCTGTTTGAAATGTCCACAAAAACTCTAACGACCTTATTAATAAACGTGGAGTAGTTTTGGTTTCGGCTTTTGTCTTTTTCGATCGAGTTCGATATTCCATATAACAAAAAAAGATACAAGTTGGAGCAACTAATCCAAAGTTACTACGCGTTTATTAATAAGGCGGTAAGATCACATATTTATTTATTTATACAAAACTAACGGTGTTCAAATAATACTGTATCCGCTCCAAGTCCTTAGGGTGAATGTATCGGTAGTGCTCCTCCTCAGTGACCTTGAGCATCTCCTCCTTTTGCTGGTCAGGGTCTCTGGGCAGCTCGAACTCTAGCCTTGCCAGATGTCTGAAAAAATTTTGAGTCAATTTTTCACCCTGAGAGTTACCGACGATCTGGTGAAAACCACTGGCAGCCGATGGATGCAGAACGCGAGCAGTCGCTCAAAATGGCGCTCTGTGGGGAAGGCCTATATTCAGTAGTAGACGTCTCCAGGCTGTTGATGAGAGAGTTAATCCGTGATCCCAGCAAAAGGATAGAAACGTAATGGGTCAATATAGCTAATAACCAAAACGATAGTATTTTTCATAAGCATCCATAAAGCTTCAAAAATGCTACCACGCAAAATCTTCAGTTGATTCCTATTCCCTAAGCCTGGCTAAACGAATTACCTGGCTAATGCTTCCTTGGCAGCTAATTCCATGGCCTCCTTCTCTTGTTTTTTCTTCTCTATTCTTCGCCTTTTAGCTTCCACCGCTTCAGCCTTTCTTCTCTCATAAGCTCCCGACACTAAATCTTCCAAGAGGACCAGCCCTGGAAAACAATATGTTATTGTATAATATGTTTCCACAATAAGCATTTTAAAATACAGGTAGATGTACTTATGTATGTATTGTGAAAACACACAATAACATATTGTTCTCCAGGGCTGGTCCTCATCTTCATGACTTCAGGATGTGTAGTAAAAACACCTCATACCCTGATATTGTTAATGTTTTTGAAAAATTAATATAATAGAGACGACAATAAAGCAAAAGCAATGAAGCCCTAAACAAAATTCAGTAATTTTTTAACCAACGACAATAAAAACTACTTGGTAGCCACTCACGTGCCACGCGCCAGTAAACTGGCGGATCCTGCAAAACCTTATGTGCCACGGACCATAAAACTGGTCGGTCGGTCGGGCCTACCTAAAAACCGTAAAATATAACGGATTTGGCTCTATGGTATGAAAATATTGACCTTGACAGCTAGGTCTTGAAATTTGCTACAGTATAAACGCCTGGTACCAGCTTTTCTTGGTACTTTGTGAATAATCTATCGAAGTTTGCAAGATCTGTGCTCAAAGAGAATAAAATTGTTGTTCCGTGATTGTGTCAACGTAGTGCGTGCAGCAGAAATATTAACTGTGAGTAGATTTGGTCCATATTTTCTAATGTAATTATACATCATTTTGTTCGTAATTTAATGTTCTTTCGAATGGTATAATTTTTTGATGAGTAAGTATATAATAAGTTGGATGTATCAAGTAAAAAGACTTGTAGGAAAAAAATTCAATGCGGCTCTAGTTGTCTTCATTTAAATACTACTTCATAAATTATTAGTTTAAAGAATTTATGATTAGATATCTATCTAGAGTGTTTATTTACGAACAAATTGATACCAAAAACATGTATCCTATGGTGTAAGATCACGGAAAGGGGTTTATTTGAACATTACTTGGTGACGGCAGTACGACTGAACTTGCGCGGAACGGGTCTTTTTACGAAATAGGCTCGCAACAGACGCCAAAAATGATGTTAATAATGAATGTGCATATTAGTCTTGTTTTTGCTTTTCTCCAAGAAATTATAATTTGTAAAACTTTAAGTTTCTATAATATATTTTTTTGTGCTCACAAAAAAAAACTTAAACATTTTTCAGTTTTTGTATGGATATAATTTATATAGGTAGGCTTTGCTTTAGTGGTGCTAAGTGAGTGTTATATAAAGTTTAGGGGGGGGGGGGGGATGGGAGAGGGGAGTGGAACCTTCCTTTACAAAAAGGGGGGAGGGGGTGGCGGTTACGTGATTTTCGCAAAAAATTAAGTATTAGGTTAATAATTTGTAGTGGTGGTAGTACTGGTTTTATTATAACTATTAATTATCTGTGATTAGTGTAGCATAATGTCGACTATTAATATAAAAGTATTAAAATTATAATTTCTGAAATTTGTGTTCGTTTTTTTAATACCTCTCTCGTCTAATTTGCATAATCGGAATCGAATTCGGAACTGGAATTTAATGGAATAAAATTAACGTTTGTAAACGGCCTAAAATGCTCGATGAATTCCCGCCAACTGAGCGTGTTCGAACATGCGTCCGGCACAATATAGTTACGATTGCCGTTAAATTTTTTTCTAGGACATGATTAAATATTTTGGTGTCATTTTAAAGCTATTGAATTAAACTTTATTTCGAATATGAAAAAAAGTAGTGTTGTCACTTTAGATTTCAAAATAAAACCTATTTAACTTTTTAACTATTTATTGAAAAATAATGACATCACCTAGAATAATCAACTTAATTACAATTTAAAGCCTGGTTTGTACACTTGAGACAGCAGTCATTCAATAGGTAAATAGTCATTAGGTGTCTTAGTTAGAACCGATTAGTTTACCACTTGACGCCCTGCCGCGCATTACTAAATCTCAGGTGGCACACAAGGGTTAGCGGCGCGCGGAGCGTGGCACGTGAGTGGGTAGACAGCATACCTTTTGGCAGTTTATTTTTCTTCTTTTCTTTCTCGATGGCTTCTAATCGTTCCTTTTCTCTCTGCGCCCAGGATTTCAGCGGTGGAAACTGCATTTCACCGTTAGGACCTATCGGGCCGTACAGTTTCGGCGGAATTTTCTTCTTTGGGGGCATGTTGATCAATCGCATGGTCTTCGAAGATGGAGTGTAACAGTTTCCTAGATAATGGAGATGTTGTGTTAAAGCCGCATGCAGGCGGGTATGGTAATTCAAGATAGTAGGTAAAACGATGTCGTAAATGGTTATTATCACTTAGGCCATATCTCATAATATCCGAGTTACAATTCGACTTCATCTCATCTAGTCCACATCTCAAAATGTGCAATTAGCTGAATCGCTGCTAGTCATCACCACAAAATCACTTGTCCTCTATCCAAAGTTGTAATATACGGTATACCGGCAAGGCTTACGTATAATAGAAAACTAACAGAATTAGAGCTTGCCAAGGCACCTAGAACATTTATCAATATTGAAAGTCAGGTTACCAGTAGAGTCCGTGGGTTTGGCGTAGTTATATGAGTCCCTATAGGGAACGCCTTTCGTCCAAGACTTGGCTTGCATCAGCGGTGGAAACTCGCTGCAGGTGCCTTCGCTTTCACCTGCAGTCACATGATTAGAAGTTAAGCCTGCGTCTAGTGACTTAAGATCAACCCACAAAATAATCCCTACTAATAAGACTAATGTAACATTCAAACGTCTGCTTGTTTGCGCGGCTTTCACGGCGCAATGTTTGTACCAATTTAGATGAAAGTGTGCATACAGATTGTTTATAATATTTATTACTGGGATCAAAAAAGGTTACTTTTTATTTCGGAAATCTGAGAGTACTCGCGGCGAAAAAAGACACACAACACGTCGTCGTCGAATACAGCGAGTCATCTAATAGTTCTAATACCATTCTATACCTATTGTTTAAAGGCTCATAGCGAAGCACGACTAGCCGATTCTAACCGATCGGTAAAGTTAAGCAACGTTCGCTGCGGTCACTACTCTGATGGGTGACCGCTACAGCAATATGTGGTATTTACAACTGAGCGCTACCATGCTTCGGAGGGCACGTTAAACCGTCGGTTCAGGCTGTTGTCTTATGACAATAGTTGTTAAGCCAAGTCAGAAGCCTTTGGGCGGCCTAAAAATTTCTGACACTAGAGCTGACCACTTGCCTACAAGAGAAAAAAAAATTGGCGATATCTGATATAAACGGTATTTAATTAAACTAAACTGCGTTTGAATAATAATAAACAAGTACTTAAGTAAGATTTATTTATTTTACTAAATCCACAGCCCTTAATTAACAAATTTTATACTTTATACCTAAACCTACAGCCAAAATCGAAGAAGCATTTAACTCTACGAACATTTATAAAATTAATATATCTCTGACTACTCTTCGTCTAGATGAAAGTTACTCTGGTTGTCTGACTCTCTTATTAGTTTTTGTAACAAAACTGAACGACTGAACCGAGGTATATACGCAGATAGTTTGAACTTTGATGGGGAAGGGAATATAAGATAGGTACATTAAAACATATTTAAGTCTTTCTGTGGTGTAAATATTTATGGCCATTTCACACAGCGCCGTCTAGTCCCAAACAAAACCTGCACTTACTATGTGAACTTGGGGAAATTATTTGGAGAGCCACTAGAGTTTTGTTAGTTTTACAGAACTCTTGTTATTATAGAGCTTTTCTTAACGACTATCAAACTAGTTTATCACTATCTTATCGTTACAATACCTACGCACGACATGCCTCATGGGAGATTATAATATCGATTTTATGTAATGACAATAACCAGGTGAACACCATTTCCGGGATAAAAATATACACGTGCTATTCCACATACCTAAACGACCACACAACTGTTATGGGCGGCCGTGTCGCTTAACATCAGGTGAATGACCAGCTCGTCAAGTCATTCAATCTAGTGGTGTTCAAAAATGCTTAATGTCAAAAGCGTGGTACAAACTTTGTGCTTTTTTTTAAAAGCACGCTTTTTTAAGTGCTTAAGTTATAACGAGGAGAACTTAAGTCATCGGTAATAGTTCCATATTGGAAAATCTCCACTAAAAAATATGTTTTTTTTTTTCATTAAATGTTCACTTTATTCACCCTTAAACTAAGGTAGGTCCACTTATTCACAAATCACACAACCACATAATTATTGTATTAAAAATTAAATGAAATATTCATTTATTTCAGACATATTGGGTCCATAATACATATAAATTAATAAACATTAAACACTCAAAATAAATATTATTGCGTGTCCTATCACAGATTGTAATCAAAAGCACAACAAAAAACATAAAGCGTACCAAAGTAAGCGTAGGTGTATATTACGTGAGCCGGCCTGAGTTCACGCTTTCGCGCGAGAGTCGTAGAAAGCGTGCCGCGTCCAAAAGCAAGCGATGACTGGCTGCCCGACCGCTGCCGCGATATCTCGGTAAGCACAAGCAGCTCCGCTTTAGTAAACGCGGCGCTTTTACCTACTACTCGCTCATTGCGCTCGCGCCGCGTAGTTCCGTACGCAGCGCGTGCGATGCACAACGCTCTAAGTCTAGACGCTGCGCGATATAAAAAGCGCCAAGTGAGAGCCACGAAAGCGGGCGTTGTACGTTGTGGGCCAAAAGCGGACCCGCTTTGGATGCTTTGTGCTTTTTTAACCACCACTAATTCAATCGCATAAAAAAAAACTAAGCTATTGTACTTGGTCACGTCAAGTTCTCACAAGGAAACGTCACAAATATCAAAATTTACCTAATGCCGCAATTACATTTGGCTGAATTTAGGCAGTCTAACTCCCGGTTCCTGGAACGTTTGCTA
The DNA here is from genome assembly GCA_910589525.2 of Ennomos quercinarius. NCBI lineage: Eukaryota > Metazoa > Arthropoda > Insecta > Lepidoptera > Geometridae > Ennomos > Ennomos quercinarius. Next base: position 16,047,997 of record OU342499.1, on the reverse strand, counting down.
AAGTTAAACTCTTGTCAACCTTTTATTTGACATTGTAATAATCCATTGTAACTATTTTTTTTTATTTAATACTTTGACATGTTTATTCTGGACCCTAATTCTGTATGACCACTTAACGATTTCTTACTTCGAAACCACGCGAATTCCTTGTCTTATATAAGAAATCTGCAAAAATCTATTTTCTATGAAATGGAAACAAAACCGCGCGAAATGAATTTGGAAATGACGCGATTTGAACTGTCAAAAATCATAATGTTCCACTGAGACACGTTCCGAAACATCAAGACGTCAAAAGTTACCACCACTTAATATATCAATATTTATCCAAAATAAAAATAACATAAATGTAAAGTGAAGGTATTTCTAATGCTGTGACACGATTTGAACAAGACACGATAACGACGTGGTTTCGTATCGTGTGGAATCTGAGTTTTCATACAGAATTAGGGCCCTGTATGAAATGTTTTGTGGTAATTGTAATTGATTTTGTCGTTTTTATCATAATAAATAAATAATAATAAATAATTGAAATACTGAACGCTCATTGGTTGACGATAAACAGGCAACCAATTGGGTAGGGTAGGTAGGGTAGGTAGGGTAGGGTAGGGTATTGGATGGAAGTAACATCAAGCTAGCATTGTATATTGATTTAGCCGTCTAAATCCAGCCAAATGTAATCGCGGCATTACTGCTATGAAACGGTTAGTCCTTGGTTCTGTAGGAAGATGACGTTGTTATACACTTCAGGCTTGACTGCTGAGGCCTTTTTAGACAAATATAACAGTCACCAAGATCAAATAAGCTACATTTCAAACACCTGCCGCCATATTCGCTATGCCATATGAGATTCCTTGCCAATAACGTGCTTTCGACAGAATGAAAAAATTGTATTCTTCTATATGCCACGCGTTAGGTTGTTTGTGGTCAGTGTTTTCTATGTTTCGATGTGCGTATAAAGAGCCTAGTTGCATTTCTCAAATTTGAGAACGGCATACCTAATAGCATTTTAAAGCCCAAAACCACTCCACGAAGATATCGTAACGCGTCACGTTACTTGTCTAGATGGTCATAGAGAATAAGGGACCTGTAGGTATATAGGGTGGGCTTGGACTTTTTATTTGTTGCCACAACCTGTATGTAATGCATTTCAATATCATTATCGCAGACGCACTCGCCATATGAATTGATCCGATTAATTATTTCTTTACAATAAAATTAATCTGTTGATTAGCAGACGATACTGCTATAAATCATTAATTATTTTAATAAACCTTAATTATGATAAAAACAGATATGGAACGATACAACTGTTCCCATACGGATATTGCTGCATTGGGCGTGGCTAATTCTCATAGTGTCGGAACACTGCTTATATACAATCATAGATTTAGATCTCAGAATATGCCCAATCTAGAGCGTTTTTTAAAACGGTGGAAAAAAAGTCGACGCCATCTCTCAGATTTCTATTGAACTACTTTGATTTGGGAACACGTTGTTTTTTTTTTTTTTTTTATGTGATTGAATGACGTGACGAGCTAGTCGTTCACCTGATGTTAAGTGACACGGCCGCCCATAACAGTTGCAGTGTCACCCGGAACTTTAAAACAATAGTTTCGCGCGACACTGCACTGCGCACGTCATCCTGAGACATCACCCAGTCTAATAATCAGATTACTAGACTGAGTGATCAGATCATAAAGTCTCATTTGCCCAGTAATTTCACTAGCTACAATGCCCTTCAAACCGGAACACAGTAGTGCTTGCACACTACTGCTTGGCGGCAGAATAACTGGCAAAGCGGTGGTACCTACCTAGACGAACTTTGCAGAAAAGTCCTACCACCTAGTTGTGTGTTCACAAGGAATTTCCAAATAGAAAATACATTATTTTGTTACAAAACGCAGTACAATATTCAAAACATTGACATAATTATTATGGTCAAAAATGCTGCCTTTCTTTTTACTACACTTTAGGGACTAGTTCGTATAACCTTTCACTGAACAACTGGGCATTTAATTTGTACTACTCGACCGATTTCGTCTGACTTATAACACAGACTAAGCGCAAATGTAGGCCAATCTGTGAATTCGGCTCACAATTTGAAGCGACTTTTTAGTGTCATCAGGCAAGCATGTCCTTACCAAATAATATAATGCTCTAACTCTTATATCATACCATATCATACTAATAAGACACTGACCTTCAGGATAAAAATTCTTAGCAGCTCTGAGCAGCGTGCTGTCTCTCTCTAGCTCGTCATCGTATCCTGCTCTCGGCAGCCACGGCAGTCCGGGCTGTTTCCGCCCCGGAGTCACGAACCGAGGAGGGCACTTCTCACCCTTGGGGGGACCCTTCGGTTTAGCAGGACGCTTGCGATCCCCACTTGCCATTGCCATTATCTATCTAGTGCACTAAAATAAAATTCTGTAGAGCATGATATGAGATTATCATAAGCCAATTGCTAATGCTTGTATATATATTCTCAGAGAGTGAAGACTTGCAACCCTGCGCACTACTTTGATTCTTGTACCTTGAACATGCCGGTTTTCCCACAATGTTTTCGTGCTCGCAGGTGTCACTGTCATAGCCGCGGTTGGCAGATATTTGAAACTTATGAACGATTACTATTATATATTATCTTTTTCTTCCCCATAAATTATGTCATTGAAAAAAGCAAGAAAACAATACAAAAAAAATATGTCAATTTTAATGTCATAATTGACGAGGACAAATCTTTTCGCATTCTGAGTCAGAAGGAGATGAGTGGAAGTTCCGCACATAACTTGAAAAGTTGCTGGCTCAGCGGGATTCGAAGCAGGCATCGCGTCGGTTTGTAAGTCACATGGCCTACCGTTAAGACACACTCGCTCTCAATCTACATCACCATTGCCTAACACACACACACAGAGTACCTTGATTCACATAAATAAGAACTTGAAACCATAAAGGTAGGATTTAAAGTTCTTATGATGTGAGTGAATGTTCCTTCATCTTTCTAGATACCTCTATTTGATATAAATTGAACCCCAGAATTGACCCTTGCGGTATACCAAATATAATAGTCATTTAATAAAAACAGTCTATTGGTAGCCGTTATTTACGTATCTACTACCATAACACAGCAGTCCTAGACATTTTGGTTACGTCTTTAAAATAGCACCTAAAGTACACTGATAACATTTATAGAACCTTGATAAACTCTATTTTGACGTCATATCGACAAACCTATGTTTAGACAGGTAAACAAAATAGTAGAAAGATAACTCACCGCCTTATATCTGATGATAAACTATTGAATGTATTTATATTTTTCAATAGTGACATCATAGAGAAAATAAGCGCGTACAATACGCTGAAGTGACATATTAAAAACTGCTGTAAACACACAATTGACAAGACAAACAAGTCAACAATGAAGTTTTTGACGCGTCGTCATGGTAATGATGACAACCATTTGGATGTCACGTCACATTAATTCGTCACTTTTCGTTAAATAACCTTCTTGGTTAAATTATAAAAGTTTTCCAAATACCTACGCCATTGGTGCCATTCGAGAAGGTTATAATACTCAATTTTTGAGATTTTTTTGGTGCCGTTGATCAAATATATCAATCACTTTATAATAGTTCCACTCTTTCACAGTTCGCATGATACACGTGGAACTCCACGTGAGGTTGTGGTAAAACCACACGATGGGTTTTTGATCCATAGTTAAGGTAACCAATGGTTAAAATCTCTAACAAATTTTGACCATTGGTTAGAATTTGTTAGCATTTTTAACCATTGGTTACCTTAACTACGAATCAAAAAATCCACCCTTAGTTAATCGGCATTTATTCTGTATAACTTTTAAAAGATATACTTAGGTACCACTTAAAATATGATATGCTGAGGTAGGTACTGCGTCATTGAATTAAAATGCTTATCGGTAATACTATAATTAATAGTAATCAATATTCTAAACGATCATATCGATGCTCATTCGTCAAGATCGCTTATCGCCTCTTGCGTATAAATACACCAGTACCACACATCTGAGCTTAGGTTTTCATTATAGAGATCAAAGTAAACTTCACAATGAAAGTTTTCTTGGCTCTTTGTGCATTGATGGTGTGCGCCCAGGCGCTGCCGACCGAGTTCGGGAAGCAGAACAACGTGACCGCGCGCTCCGACCGCAGCTTTGGGTTCGCCGGCTTCGGCAGCGGCACTCGCGGCGGCACGGGCGGCGCCGTCTGGACCGTGTGGGACGCGTGGGCGCTTCGAGACGCTATCGCCACCAACAACGCCAGGATCGTCACCGTCAGAGGCCGCATCGATTTGGGCGTCCTCTTTACTGCATCCCCCGGCATCGTGTTAGATGTAGGATCCTGGAAGACCATCATCGGAGGCGATCGTAACGCTGAGATTACCGGCGGGGGCTTAAGGATCAGACGAAACCAGCAAGTTATCATTCAGAACATCAAGTTCAATAACGCGATATCATACGCCCCGGGAGAGAGGCCCAACGGGTCGGGAGGCATCACCAATCAGGTCGCTGGAGAATTTACTGAAGTTGACGCCATCCTGTGCGAAGAGGCCGAGTACATTTGGATCGACCACAACGAGTTCAGCGACGACCCGTGGAACGCCAACAGCATCCCCAACAACAGAATGAGGCACGACGGTCTGGTTGACATCAAGAGAGCTTCCAACTGGATCACCGTCTCGCACAACATCTTCCGCAACCACAACAAGAACATGCTTATTGGACACAGCGATGGCAATGCCGCTCAGGATGTCGGCAGGCTTAAGACCAGTATTATTGCAAACTGGTTCAGGGGGACGACTCAGCGTAACCCGAGAGTCAGGTTTGGAGAAGTGCACATATGCAACAACTTGTACACTGATTTGGGCTCCTACGGTATCGGCGCGGGCGCCGGAGCTTCCATCTACGCAGAGAGGAACGTGTTCAGGAACACTCGCGCCGGCTGGAGGCACCCAGACGGAGTCCCCAGCCCGATAGGCAACCTCCTGAACGTGGTGAACCTGTTCCATAACAGCGGCTTCGACGCCGTACCCAACAATGTCAGGTGGCACCCCAACAACTACTTCTCGTTCCAACCTGCAGCTATTGGCGATGTTGAGGCGCATGTCATGCGCGTTGCCGGTATTTGGTAAAATTGAATGACTATGCACGCTTAAATGGTAAATTGCAGAGCTAAAAACTTAATGAAATTAGTTGAATTGGTGATGCAAATGGTTTAAAATTGTCGACATTGAAACTGATCTACTGAGCCTACTATTAATTAATTATTTTTATGTTAATAAAATGTTACTCATTTCGTTAGAATTGTAAATAAAAATTTCTAAAAAGTTGTGTTGTATTATCACCTTCTTCACAAAAAAATAAAAACAACTTTCAGTAGAATCACCAACTTGGAATGTAGTAAGCTTTGTCTCAGAGCTAACGAATCTAAAAGCGAGCGCTTTGATCGCATTTTCAATTCATTTTCGAATATACAAATGAAACATCAGTAATTTGTCAGTATAAAACATTTTATTGAATAACTTATTTTCAAGTAAGGATGCACAACCCTTTGGCACAAACTTCTTCATTTATCACGGTTACACATTATAAAAATACAACCAAGTCTCGAACAAGTCTGGATTATTTGCAGGTAATTTGTAATTAATTTTATGCTTATAAAAAAGTACAAAAGCTAGGCCCATTTAAAATGGAGATACTAATATAGAAACCAAATTGACACATACTTCTATGTAGCTTATAGGAAGCTCATAGTAAGTTAACCTTAAGTCTATGGTATCTCACATGTGCATAGTATTCATTCAATGACTTAAAAAAATATTCATATACCTAATTTAATAATACATTCCTTTAAAAAGATTACATTTAAATGTCATATACATAAGTTTTATTCCGTTTTAAGTAAAAGCACCATTTAATACATCGGATAGGTACCTACCACTAATATTTTGCGTGATTTCATTTATGAAAGTTATTTATATTTATAAAATATTATTATAATCAATACGAATACATATTTAAGTGATTTAAAAGTCTCACTTCATAATTATAAAAAATAGACATCAAACTGCTTCTGAGTAAAATTTCACAACAACCATAGATAGAATTGAATTTGATTAGTACAAGTCGTTGTGAACATTCGAACACATCGACAAATTGGCGGAAGGCAGAGAAAATAATATTTTCCTTCAAAACCTGCTATGGATATAACGTAGCGTGGGGAGCTAGCTCAAGAACCCTTGCGGGATAAGCCTCAGCTTGGGCCGTAAGGGTACCGAGAAGACTACGTCCACTGGAACAGTAGGCCATATGGAAAGTCATGAGCATTCTTGCACCTATAGAGGCTATTGTGAAATTCCGAACAGTACCCATACCCTATCCCTGTAAGGACTAGACTGGTACGAGCATATTTGCCTTCGTGAAATTATTTCACTTGGAGTCACGGTTTAAAATCAGGCGACTTTTAGCACCATCTAAAAAAAGTTGTACAAACTTCACAGACTTTTCTTCTTCAATTCTTTTTTACATAAAGTTAGTGGTGTTGCCATACGACAAATCTGTCAACATCATCCAAATCCAAGAACAGTCCAGGCAAGAGTAGCCATTAAATTATGGTAGGATTGCCACACGTTAAAGAGAAGGGTTAGGATTACAAGTGAGATCAATCAAATAAATGCAAAGTATCAGAATTGACAAGTAACATATATTTTGCGCTGAACTATTCAAGTATATTATAGCCCCTATCACGTAAAAAGAACCCTGGCCTTTTACGTAGCAGTAAACCTGTGATTCTACAATAAACCATATCAAAAACGAATACTAGCTAATTAGTACTTTAGAATAAGCCGGAATTAAAAACCGCTCATTTCGCGATAAGCTGCTAGCGTTCTTTTTACGTGACGAGAACTATAGCGCGATCTTAAAGTTGTAAACCTTCACACAATCTTTCACAGGTTAAAATAATTACAAACTGGAAAGTCAGTTACCATCGATTATAGTTCCAATAATATGTGGGCATCCATTAATTACGTGAGGCGTTCAGGGAGAGAGAACCTCACCCAATCTCACGTGGGAGAAGGGATCTCAGAAAACTGCGAGAAAATTGCTTTTAATTAAGTAAAACATCTTCAATGAAATATGGGTAAATCTTATACAATAATACTCATGACGGTTGTGCGAACGCCGCAAAGTAACACAGTAGCCTCTTGTATAGCCGCATCTCTGGCCAGTATATCGAAAAAAATCTCATGTGAGATTAGGGTGGGGGGTTGATCCCTATTCCATGACATCTCACGAAGTAGGTCGATAAATCACGAAAATTGCCTCACGTAATTAATGGACATCTCCTATACAGTATTAGATAAGTCAGTTCTGTACGGAACCGCCCAAGTTGTTCCCGGATCCATGACAGCTGAAGGAGCTGTCAGTATCACCAAATCACCATCATTGTTAGATTTGTTAGCGGCTATGTAGGTAGCGGCTCTAATAGATGGCCCCTATACAGTGTTAGATAAGTCAGTTCTAGGGGGAACCACTCAAGTTGTTCCCGGAACCTTGCCAGCTGAAGGAGCTGTCAGTGTCGCCGTCGGTGTTGGCGGCCAAGTGCCGGCTGGCGGGGCGCTGCGAGCGCGGCCGCTCGGCGAACGAGCGGCTCAGCCGGGAGCCGTCGAAGTGGAAGCTAGAGTTGGAGGGCTTGCGGACCTCGCGGAGGTACCTCACCGTGTGGCTGTCGGGGCCCTCGTCGGTTGGCTTCGGACTGTACAGCCATTCTGTAACGTGACAGCCACCGAATCGAATCATTCTGTATCGGGCAATTCATCTCTACTAAAGTGTGATTCGAACTCAATGGCGGCTGTGATGAAGTGTGCTGCAAGCCCCGCACGCTGCGCTCACCGCTTACCTCTGCTCCCACACTGGACATACTTTTTCTACTGCGCAGCGTTTCGCGCCTTCTTCACAGCCGCCATTGAGTTTGAATCGCGCTATAACTACGAGTACTACACCTACATACTCACAGGGTGTAAATTCATAAGTTTCCTTTGACTCGGTAATCACGTAGTAAAGAACGTCAATCTTATTTGTTCAATTGTCACGATTTTAACACATAGTTTTTTGTTTAACACAGGACTTAATCGCGCTAAAACATCATTTATTTACCTCGACGTTTCAACGTCGTTTTTCAACGTTTTCAGGTCACTCCTCGTGACTTCTTGACCTCGTGAGTCTACTCGTGACCTCGGCCAATGCAACTTGGTTGAAACGTCGAGGTACATAAATAATGTTTTAACGAAAACTATGGACGTCAATCTTTCTTTATTTCTATCACCCGTGTTACGTTAATCCACTTATGAATATACACTTTTCCGCTAAATGCAACTAGCTACTATACTATGCAAAACATTTTGGACTGTATACTGTCTCTCTATCGATTTTTTTTGTATATGCATAATTAAGTACTGAAAAGACATTTTCTAGTGATGTAACTCTTAAAAAAATTAAGTACGGTTTAGACTTTGAAATTCATTCCACCAGCAGATTGACAGTTCTACTATTTTTCGTACAAAGCGTTCATTGAATGCACAGATAACCCCCAATAGCAACTAACTATTGTTTTAAAGTTCCGGGTGACACTGCAACTGTTATGGGCGGCCGTGTCACTTAACATCAGGTGAACGACTACCTCGTCACGTCATTCAATCACATAAAAAAAATAAAATAGATACCGCATGAAAGACGACGACCGCGCACCACGCATTGGCGTAAATGGTTCTATATAAATCGCCGCTTCGCAGCACGGCCTTAGTTTCGACCAATTATTAGAGTTCATTATTAGGGCTTCACTCGAAACAGCCAATAATAGCGCATTGGCTCCAGTCCCCGCAACCCGCGCCTTCCTCCAGTTTTGGTGAGCTAGAATCCGAACAAAAATCCCGTAATGCGGTATCTATTGGGGGTTATCTGTGATTGAATGTATGTTGTCATAGTTGAATGACCACATACATTGAATAAGTATAAGTAGCTCCAAAATGTTGCTAATGGGGTTAAAAACTGAAAGCTAATCGTAGGTGGCGCCACTGTTGAGTGATCCTAATCGCCGCCATATTGCGTTTTTGATTCTTTGTGTTTACCAGCGAATTCGATCCTAATACTACAAAAATGTATTCGACATGGAGTGTTAAGCAGTTAAAAGAACAGTTGCGGAATAGAAATGCATCTACTACTGGAAAAAAGCACATAACCTTGAATATTTAGTTGGCTCCCAATTTTTTCTTCGTAAAGCTTTTATCCATTGTTTTCTCCTTTTGATATCTTTAGGGAATACATGGACTCCCGTCTTTTTGCAATCCAAAGCTGAACACAACGTCATATTAATGAAATAAATCGAGTTATTTTTATTTGTTTACAAAGTTATTATGGAGGATGACAGATATTTGTCAGATTCAGGGAACACTCAGCAGTGCTGCCATCTGAAGTGAGCAAAAGTTAGTTTTTTACCCCATTAACTTCATGCATTAACACACGGGTGATTAAAACAACCCAACTCAAAAACATACAACAAAACACAAAAAACACGTACTTACGTCCTAAGACAGTGCACACACACAACTATAAGTTACACAATCACTTATTCATTAAATAGCAACTTTGGCTTCACACGCTTCATTTTACGTTTTACGAAATGATTTTTAAAATATCTGTAATAATACATTCAATATCTGTACATTTTTCTACAATTCATGTAAATACATCTTGTCAGTTTTGTCCTGTACGAATACCCACCACTGTGAAATCTATCATCATCAACAAAAGCCTGAAGACGTCCACTGCTGAACATAAGGCTCCCCCAAAGAGCGCCACTTAGAGCGGCTGCTTGCCTCCTGCATCCATCGGCTTCCCGCGGTTTTTACCAGATCGTCGGTCCACCTAGAGGAGGCCGGCTTACGCTGCGTCTTCCGCTTCGTGGTCGCCACTCGAGAACTTTTCTTCCGGTTTGTGGACTGTCCATTGCCATTTCCACTTGCTAATTCTAAGAGCTATACCGGTAACTTTATGAAATCCATACGAAAGGATTAATCGATTGGAAAAATCATTATTGAATGTTTCCATCAATGGAGTCAAGGTTAAGGCTGGAAAAAGTAATAGTTTTTGGAAAAATAATATAATTGAATGTTTGGATGGATGGAGTCAAGATTGAAGCCGGCAAGAGTAATAGTTTTTAAAAAAATTATTATTGAACGTTTCAATAAATGTAATAAAGGTTGAAGCTGTAACTCGTATACGTAGAGTACAGGTGTGGTGCGGTTGGCGACACTAACCTCCGTTGGCGACGTTGGCAATGGCGGCCAGCAGGAAGTCCTTGTCCCGCGCCTGCAGCGCCAGCATGTGCCGCAGGATGCGCACCACGCCCGCCTGCGCACGCGCACGCGCACGGGCGTAGTACACCACCACGCTGAAACATAAGCAACCGATCTATTGGCAAAACGTCAAAAAATGGTCTGTCAGTGTCACTGTCATAGTACCAGCGCCACCAACATTACGAAGAGAAATAACTCTATAGTCTGTAACTACTATTTGCGTCCTTCAGTACATGTTAAGATAAAAAATTAAGTCAAGATAAGTTTGAATATAAGCACGGCAGCCGCTGCCAGCACGCCTCCCGCCAGCACGGGTGCACTCACCACAGTATGAGCACGGCGGCAGCCAGCACGCCGGGCCGCTGTAGCGCCCCGAGCGCGCGGCGCAGCACGGGGCGCGCGTCGAGCGCCAGCACGCCCTCGGTCAGCACGCCGTACACTTGCGGGTACTCGCGGAACGGCCCGCACTGCTGGGACGGCATCCTGCAACACACACCGTTCACACTCTATTTGCACGGACCAGAAGGGGTAAAATCGCACGGAGACGCAAGGCGAAGTGATTTAGATTTCGAACCAGGGAGAGGAAAAGTTTTAACTATCTACCCTACCTACCATCTATGCATGTACATACGATAGGAATTTTCCACCGCTGATTTGATTTGATTTTTAGGTATAATATAAATAATTTAGAATACGATTTAAATCAGAGTAAACACATAAAAATTCGTGAAACCCAAATTTTATGTAGTAGTGAAATAGCCTTTTTTCGTTCAAGTAGCACTGGGATTTTCTTGTCTTACAAAACTTAAACATTCCTTAATCAAAACAGTTGGGAAACTCTGTAGCCATAGGGCTAAACGAGAACAAAAAAGTCTTTGGATGTGTGTGTATCAAATCACTGTAATCGGGATCGACGAAAGCGATGAATTTTTCTCCTTAGAGAGACATTGATCTGCACTTCAAATCAGAAGATAAATCACTTCTTAAGTAACTTCGCACCTGCCAATAAGTACTGATGATTATAATAGTGTTGTACTTACTTTAAAAAGAGCGATCCAATCCCGAAGAGCGTGGTAAACAGAGACAGCGTGACAAACATGTAGAGCACAGTTTGTGTTTGTGCCGCGCGCCACACCTATACACAAAAACATAAACAAAATATTTAACATAATAAGAAATAGAAAATTCTTTAACGGGCAATGTGCCTTTATTCTTTAAACTAACTACTACAATTTTAAAAACTAATAAACTAACTACACTATCTACTACAAAGAATATTGTGACTGTATACTAGCCGCGATGGCCTATAGACAGTCCAAATGCTCCAGCCCTCTACCGGTAGGTAGCGTACCCAACATGCTGGCAGCATTGCCTCGTTGAATTGCAATGCTGATTCGTTGCGCCAAATAAGTGCCAGCATTTTGGTCACGCGTCGCATCGACCAGGCGCTCTGATAGACTTTGGAAAACGCGATGAGCTCCCGGTCCCCACGGACGCAGGGTCTCAACACCAAACGGCTCAAATATGTAACCGCTACCGAGATTACTTAATACTTAATAGTAAATTGATCATTACGGCTACCATCAATATAGGCGAGAATAGCATGCGCTAACTACTTAAAAACTGAAGAGCACATTACCTTTCTAGCAGGCTGACACGCTCTCACAGCGCACTCCCGTTTCACATAGAATAGGAACAGGAATTTGATCGTTACGGCCAACGCCAATAGAGGCGAGAATAGCATCCCGAACCAGAGCACTGACTGGTTGTATATGAGAGTAAGGGAGTTGTACGCGATATTGAACTCTGGGGGACTGCCAGATGGCTTGAATCTGAAACAATGTAAAAACAGTGCATTAGTGAACGACAGGACATTGTGGCCTAAAATAAATATTTAACTATTACTTATTTGTACTAATATTTTGTACTTTCCAATAGCGCCTGCGTTGGCCACTCACTATAATGTTTCTCGTTAGGTAAAGTGAACGTTTATTGCAAAAAAAAATCATTAGGCGCGGTCACACGCGACTGAGGGCTAAACCAAGTCATATGCCTTGTTTGAACGGTGCCATTTCCGAGGCGGTGATCGTACATCTACCCTATATTACATCGCAGATAGCAATCAATACGCAAGCTTCTTCAACTGACCATAGACATCAACTATGGTCAGTTGAATACATTATTTATAGCCTGGGTTAACTTTGAAAGCTTGTGTGCAAGACAAAAAACTGTGTCAAAAATATTAAAAGATAAACCAAAATAAACCATAAACTCACTTATAAAGCAAAGCCCTAAATATCTCGATGGCTGGCAACACTAAGAGAGAGACCATCGTATCTAGCAACACCAATCGATACGCCTCCTGTGCGAAACGGTTTTCCCAACACTGAAAATAAATTGATAAACTAAAAATAAAATGGAGAAACATAAGGTAACACAAGGCATCTGAATCAAAACTTTCAATTTGAAATAAAAAAAACATGAAAATTGTTTCCGATTTTGCTTATTACTTCTAGGCTTGTGTCGCGCTATTTTTTTATTGCAGAAATTAATAATATTCCTATAAAAATAAACAGTCGTGAAAACAAAAATTAAATATCTCAAAAAATTACAAAGTTACAAGCATTTTAAAACACAGGAATAGAAAGGGACAGTTCAAACGTGCAGTGACGTCAGTTCGTTCACCTTCACAGTACCTCATTACTAAGCTGTGGTAGCTTTACATAATCTCTTTGGCATATTACGTCACAAACGTGCGTTTTCATAGTATGTGTGGGGAAGCTCTGTTTTGCGAGAAAAGGAAAGGCGATGAAACCAGAAATTTTAAAAGCTTGTTACTCCGTGATTTATTTACCAATTTTACTGTTTTTTTTTTCAATTATATTGCAATATAAAAAAAGTTTTAAAAAAATCTTGAAGTTGATGACCTTGGCAAAAAAATTATTGAATTCATTTTTAACCTACTAAAATGTTAATTTTCAATAGCAGGACACGAGCCAATTTAGGACGTTGTTGTGCAGTTCTTTATTCAGAAACCGGCCTTTATATAATTTTCTTTTATTGGCCCGCATGCATATCGCCCTTCATCCTTTTTCTCATACTCGTATATCACAAAAGGTGATATACGCTTTCGCGTATCACGTATCACAAAACACGATAGCGTATCCCGCGTGCTACTAAAATACTAAAAACGCTCGAAGTTAAAGTCGTCACAAAATATGTAGTTCCGCGGAGAATTTGTAATTATTAGCCCACTCTAATTGGAAAGCAAGCAAGTATGAAGCAAGTGGTGTTAAACAAAAAAGACAATTTCATCTATCAATCTATCACTTGTGCCAGGAGGGGATCACTTTGATGGGTGACCGCTGTAAAAAGTGGTATTTACAGCTAAGCGCTACCATGCTTCGTGGGACACGTTAAGCCGTCGGTCCCAGATGTCATATGACAGCAGTAGTAAAGTCAGAAGCCTCCGGGAGCGGCTTAAGCATTCTGACAGGGCATGACTACTTGCTTACACGGGAAGTAGGAAAGGTGAAATGACATGATAGCGCTGTCAAAAGCGCTATTTAGCATTAGCATTCGAATGGTATTCATGAGATGGGTGTAGGACTACCCTAACCCCATCTCTGTCCATGGGTGCAGTAAGGGCCAACAAAAGGAGTATCCAGGGCATGAGCAGCAACATTCTCCTTATAATCTCCCACAATCACCAAGACACCTGCCAAGCGTGCTGATTACAGCAAACCCCTCCATAATGGGGAGGTCTATGTTCATGTTCAATCGAAAACATCTGCCGGCTGATGAAGTGAATGTTATGTAGCGGTGCAAGTCCAAAATGACATACTACAATGGAATGGGAGCTACAGAACTAATACCAGGGAATGGGCAGCAGCATTCATTCGGTCTGCATTATTAAACTACTGCGATCACCAAGAGGCCAGCCAAGCATCGTGGTTATGGCAAATGGGGACGCCTATGTTCAGCCGTAGACGTCTTCCGGCTGATTGAGGGAAATGGTGTGTGTGCATTTGTGTGTGAAGGGCTGAAGGGTTGTGTGGTAAGATCTCACCGGGCGGTCTGCCCTTGCCCAGAAGACCACAAGCAGCATGAGGATGCCAATGTCCAGCAGCCAAGTGCGGGCGAGCGTCACGTAAAGCGCCGTGCGGGCCGAGTAGTACTCCAACCTGGTGGGACCGATCAGGACCGTTACACATAACGTTCGATGCAGTAGGATCGCAGACATTCAATAGCAACTGATGCATTCTTTATATTTGACTTGACAGTCTCTGTAGTGTGATGGCTGAGCGGGTCAGCTCGTAACCTGAGGGCTGCGAGTTCGATTCCCGCAACAGGGCAAATATTTGTGTAAGTATAGAAAAAAGCCCAAGTACTTGTTCAGAATTACTGAAATGAAGAAGGAAAAAAACATGCTTGTGTCTGGGTGTTGTAGGAGCGTGGTCCTCGTAAATCCTGGATCCCTAGATACAGGGAACCTTAGTTAGGGTCCACGATGTATTTGTATGTGATCATTAGAAGTGTTGTGTTATTTATTTATATGCAAAAGCGCTACAAACTGTGAACTTCCACCACAGCCCGCCTACGACTCCTGCGACTGCAACCAGCACCAGTGACGTCACACTAACCTGCCTACAAGATGGAAGACAACAGGACACACGCTGACGACAGCTATCAGCAGCGCCGACACCGACACCTCCCAGTGCGAGTAGCTAGCCAGCAGCCGCCACAGCCCGCCCACCACTCCTGCGACGGCAACTAGCACCAGTGACGTCACACTAACGTTAGCCGTCGTCTGCCACACTCGCTGCCACCAGCTTAGCTGGGGGAGCTTCTTGTTCTGCTCGTTTAGAAGCTCCTGCAGAGAAATTTAAAATTGAGATAAAATTAGGAAAGTGAAATTCAATTGACTCCGGCATGACTTTGCGAAGTTCATCTCAAATAAAAAATGATACAGAAATCTAGTGCTTAACCTGATTGAAATTACTAGATATTTGTGATAAATTAGTATTTGGGCAAAGTGCCTTAGAAAAGGGATAGAAATACATGTCGCTACTGCATTAATAACGGGTTGGATGAAAAATGGGTAGGGTCAAAGAGGGAAAAGTTAAAAAGGGAATGGATGGGGAAGGAGAAAAAAGGGTACCGAAAGTGTCGAGGGAAAGGACAGAGACGAAAATTACTGGCGATGGGAGGCTGGCGAGAAGGTTTAATCAATAAAAATGAAAATAAATCAAAACTGGTCCACTGGTAAATATATAAAGGCATCGCGAAGTATAATATCTTCTAAAACACCTTATCTCTTTCACATCCGATATCGTGAACAACACGCGCAGAGAAAGACAGCCATCCGTGTCACACCCACCATTCCCACAGACCTTGAGTTCGTTGTAGAGACTCCGCGCGTTAAGCTCGGCCGCATACGCGGACATGATGCCGAAGTCCCACCCACAGAACACCTTGTTAGCGAACACGTGGCTCAGACCGCCAGCTGTCTCGATGAAATTGCGCCGGTATGAATACGCCGTTCTACACAATACAAGGATATCTTTTAAGGGTCCATTTTACCTGGGGGTGGATGTCGCTTTTCCGCAGGTAATGTCATTCCTATACATTTTGCATGTTGCAATGCCCCAGATATCTCATAAGAACATACATAACTCATATTAACATTAACAAACTACCTGATGATAAAAAAGGTAGAGGCAAACAGAAAAAACCAAATGTTGAGATGGCGTCAAACAGAAATGAGTAGAAGAGAAAAACATGCTGCACCAACCCCTTTACTGGGTGGTAGGACTTTTCTGCAAAATTCGTCTAGGTAGGTACTACCGCTTTGTCAGTTATTCTGCCGCCAAGTAGTAATGTGTAAGCACTGCTGTGCTTCGGTTTGAAGGGCATTGTAGCTAGTGAAATTACTGGGCAAAAAGTCTAGAAAACTTTATATTGCGAATTTTTAGACAGACACGTTTGTGTTCTTTCGCTAATCGTATCTTCGAGTCCAGAGAGTCTCTTCTCTAAATGGCCGTTTAGGCTGTCCCAGGATGACGTGCGCAGTGCACGGTGTCACGCGAAACTTTAATTTCTTCATCGACTTCCGAGTGACACTGCAATCTGTTATGGGCGGCCGTGACGCTTAACACCAGGCGAACGACTAGCTCGTCACGTCATTCATTTACATAAAAAAATGGGATAATGGGCAGGCGGATGATGATGAGACAGACTTACCCATAGCACAGAACTACGAAGAAGACAAGATACAAGCAGACCATTGTGAAGAAGTAAGCGAAGGCCATGTTGTAAGGCAAGCCACCGGTCTCGATGTAACCGGCGTGGAAATGGCCGTAGTACATCAGGGACGTTCGGATGTAGCCCTGGAAACATTCGCTGGGGTCTAAGTCATATCGTTTATTGCAAGTAGTCTACTTTTAGCACATTTACAAGTCAAAATCAGAATATAAAAAAAAGTATGCGTATAAACTTATAATATTAAAAACTCTGAAAACGGTTTAAGGTTAAAAATTGCATTATAAGTACTACTACTACTGATTTTGGAGGTACGAAGAAAATCAGACCAAACAGATCAAACAGTCAAACATTATTTTCATTATCATACAGCTTTTTATCAACCTATTCCCCTACTAGTTGGACCGACGATCCAATCAAAACCGCAGGGAGCTGTTGGGTGCAAGAGGCAAGCAGCCGCTTAAAGTGGCGCTCTATGGGGGAGGCCTATGTTCAGCAGACGATGATGATGATGGGTCTCAAAATTATAAGCTATTAAACACGCAACCAGCGCTAAAAGCGCTGCCACCAATCGTATTGTAACTCATAAACTCACCTGCCCAGTAATCAAATCAACAATGCCCCAATGTCTCTGTACATGATCTTCATCCTTCACAGTATATTGATCGTGCAGCACTTGAGGGACCACTATGAAGCAGACGAGCAGCACTGAAAGCGCTAGATTGATCAGGAACAATCGCCGCACCATGCGGAAGTAGGATCCTACTGCGGAACCGAACTGGCCTTCAATATTGCGGATCGCTTCATACCACAGTTCTATTGAGAACATCGCGTCACGAATCCGCTCTTTGCTCTATGGAAATAAAGTACAATTTTGTCTGTTATGCTGGTAATGGTTACGCCGTATATTATGTAGTATTGCCTTTTTCTTAAAATCTTCTTAAAATATTTTAATAACTTATGGTCAATCTTTCAACAGTTAGCTTTTTTTATCAACGAGAGGCAAACATTTGACCACGGTACGAGTATTGCCATTGGTATTATTCTAAGGATAAAGAGATTTTACTGATTTTAAAAGTGTACATAGTGCCCAATTGAAATAAATTATGAATTACTAAAAGAGAGGTTGTCAAATTAATCCTGCAAATTAAAAACCCACCCTAAAATATTATACGATTGTCGCTCAGGCGCACAATCGTACATGCATTCAAAATTCAATCTTACGAGTCCGACACTCTTCCGACACTCCACGAGTGATTCAATTATTTGCAAGAAAATAAAAGATTAGTTAACAATGTTAAAGTGAAGTTGAATAACTGATATTTAAGTTAAAAATATCTAATTCTTTTTTATTTTCTTTTAAATCGGATGCCTGCCCATATATGACACATACCCATTTAAATTTCAACTAGGTATAGTCCCACATAAACGAAACAAAAACTAATGAAATATCTACTAAATAGTGCATCCACTTTTTTAACAGTAGGTTATAAGCGTATGTATCGAGTTTGGCTATAAAACATAGACTAAAGCTCAAAGTAACGCACCCGTTTCCACGCAAAACTAATCCTGTACTTGGTCTGCCTGTATACGGAAATAGGCCTGTGCTTCGAGCGGAGGCTCACAGACACCGACAGCTTAGCGCGCACGTTCCTCTTCATCGTCAGACCTTGTGGGAGGTCCCGGAGCGCCTCCCTCGAATATAATAGTGTATGTTATTATAGTTGTCACCTTCAGCACCCTTAGTATAGTCATATGTGTAATAAATACTAATAGTGGGTCAACTCCTTTGTTATACCGCAAAATACCTACAAGACTGTCTCGACGTCTAGTCCCTAAAAATAAGCAAGGGTTGTCAGAAAAACTATTTCTTAGATAGTAATTATTTTTCGTAATAATTTATTTTTTTGTCATAGTTGCTCGTACAGTGGCGCTTATCACACCGCTTTTAAGTTCATATCCAAGATATTACGGACGCGTGCTTTTTTACTTTACATTACCGCACTGCTGTTTTATGACGATATCTCGATTCAGTTAAGTCCTCAATATCTTACTACAAGTTATACGTAGTATCATCATCATCAGCCTGAAGACGCCCACTGCTGAACATAGAACTCCCGCACAGAGCGCCACTTTGAGCGGCTACTCGCCTGTATCTATCGGCTTCCCGCAGTTTTCACCAGATTCTACGAGCGATATGGATTGCCATTTCCATTGCCATTTCAACTTGCTAATTTTAAGAGCTATATCGGTCACTTTAGTTCTCCTGTATATCTCCTCCTTACGGATCCCATCTCGCAGTGAAACACCGAGCATAGCTCTCTCCATAGCTCGCTGCGCGACTTTGAGCTTAGGTGTTAATGAGGCCAATAGTAAGAGACCATGTCTCAGTTCCATAAGTCATCACTGGCAACACACACTGATTGAAAACCTTCGTTATATAGTTATTCGTATTTTGGACGAAAAGATAGGTCGAAGTATTCTTCTTTTATTCACGTAGTACGTTCAATATACGTATAATAGAATAATTCTTAATTCACTGATTCAGTATTATACTAACAAAGAGTTGTATGCGGCTAAAATCGATACATAAGTACATACACATTTTCTTGAAGTAGGTAAGAAGTAGGTACTTCTTAGTAAACATTCAATTTTATCAAATTATATGCAAACAATGTAGTTCCATAGTATATTCTATACTAAGGGATCGCAAGAGTAGCTTGAACACAATGCATGCAACTTGTTCTGTGTAAGCGATACGCCTGAACGGGCGTACCGACACGCAAGCGAAGCCGGTCGGTACTACCGCAGACGTCGCGGGCAGGGGGGGGACCTCCGCTCTCCTTCATACCGCACCACATCGTTGCTCCGTCTAGCCGCCGAGTTGACTCACTAGTAGTATTTATTACACATATGGTATAGTGTCAACTGGGAGTCGTTTTTAGAATTGTTCCCATATTTGTCACCTCTTGTGACTTACTGATAATCCCTCATCATCACCATCATCTGCTTTTTTCCATTTGGTGATTGCAGAATGAAACTTTGCACATGTTTATCACGTTTGGCCTGAGTGGGAATCGAACCCACAACCTACAAGTCCTACAATGCAAAATGCGCTTGCAAAAAATAAATAGGCACCTTCTCAACTCCTCAGAAACCAGGTTATCTTCCATTAGCTCGCGTAGCTGCTCCAGCTCCTTAACTATGATCACCGCCTTCTTCTCCTCATGATCTTGGTCTTCTGCAACTTCATTATCAGCCGTGCCTTCACCACCTTCACCATCACCATTGTCTGTCTCATCCAGCAACACATTGTGTTCAGAGTTGTGTCTTCTGTGGCGCAAGGTGTCTGAAAAGATGATAAGCATAGTTTTCATTATTACTGGTCAGTGAAGTATCTATCCGGCTATCATGGTATAGTAGGTATGACGTAGCGAGATTATGGCAAAATGTAATACCACTACCTCAATAGAGTGCCAGAAAGTCTGGCATAGGCACAGATAACCCCCAATAGATACCGCATTACGGGATTTTTGTTCGGATCCTAGCTCACCAAAACTGGCGGAAGGCGCGGGTTGCGGGGACTGGAGCCAATGCGCTATTATTGGCTGTTTCGAGTGACGCCCTAATAACGAATTCTAATAATTGGTCGAAACTAAGGCCGTGCTGCGAAGCGGCGATTTATATAGACCCATTTACGCCAATGCGTGGTGCGCGGTCGTCGTCTTTCATGCGGTATCTATTGGGGGTTATCTGTGGGCATAGGGAATGAGCGGCACTGGATGCGAATATTATATTCATCACATCCAGTGACCACTATATCGGAATATATATAGTGCGAACAGCCAATGAGTGGAACACCTTGCCGGCGTCCTTGTTTCCAGCTAACTATGATCTGGGAGTCTTCAAGTCGAGAGTGAACCGGTATCTTCTAGGCAAGCATGCACCATCGTAGATTGCGTCATCACTTTCCGTCAGGTGAGACAGTTGTCAAATGCTTAGCCTATCAACAATAAAAAAAAATATATAGTAAGCTGGACACACCTAGTAACAAAAAGTAAAAATGGACTTACTCAATTCCCCCATTTCTAGATCACAAGATCTTTTATTCAACATTTTATAAGATTAAAAATTTACATAAGTATGAAATGAATATTCAAAATGTGAATTGTTTTGTTACAACTATGCACTCATCACCAATAATCTTGCGATCAATTAACCTAGTTTTAGAACTGAAGAGCTTTAATAACTGGCTACCAATAAGGCAATCACAACTGTAACCGATAAAAACAGAAAATTGTGTGGGTTATTATAGCAGTCAAATCTATACAAATAATTTCAATTGGTTAAAAACATTTCAACCAAGTAATGCAACTGCCTAGCGTCTAGCTTTGTACAAAGATGACTAAAAATTATATAAAAGCAATTCCCTCAGGATAAATAAACAAAATACAAGCTTCATTTCACAGTATTCCATTGATCATGAATCTATTAATATAATAGGACAATTTTATTACTAAACAAAACATGAACAAGGCAAAAAAGTTACCAGTTATTATTAGCAGCACTCTGCAATATGATTCATGTGTTAACTGACTTCACTTCAATCAATGCAATCTACTAATCAGTGTATCATAACAGCCATTGTATAGTGGTAGGTGAATCTGTTCATTGTTAAAAAGATGTAATATACACATTGTTACAGGATTTCACTTGGTGGTAGAACTTTTCTGCAGTTTGTTTATGTAGGTACTAACACCTCTTCCAGTTGTTCTGCCACCAAGCAGATTCTGGTTAAAGATATTCATTTCTCATTAACATGAGAAAGACAAAATTACATTTAACATTAGGGCTTAACATACTTACATTATTTTCATTTAACTAGTTTTGTAAGTATTTTGCAAAATAAAGTTATTTTATAGATATATTTTAGCTTATAAAAATATTGCGGGTAGTTTTACATTTAAACATTAGGGCAACAAAGACTCCGCTTGATTGCCCAGCATCTCAGCGTTGAGTGTGTGGTGGTGTGTGTGTTACCGTTCATTCGGACTTTGGTATGACCAACCCGGGTATATGAAATAAGTGCAGTTGGATGTGGCATGCAGCTTAATTGAGCGGAATATTATAAATAATATTATGTATTTGGAGAGATTCCTTATTACACCAAAATAAAAAACATTCATAGGTGTATTCCTATATATTATTATTTATATACATACATATATATTTTTGTGGACTTTTTACACAGCACCATCCAGCCCCAAACTAAGCAAAGCGTGTACTATTCTAGCTGTTAACTGATAGAATACCTGCTTAAATACTTTTGCTTCTAAATGGATACTTTAAGTATGATACAATATATTGTACAAGCATCTATGTTTATCATACAAATGTTTCTCCTGGGTGGGAATCAAACACATAACCTACAGATCTGAAGGAAGAGCTACTACAAACTGTACTGTGGGGTACCTAAATAATAAAATGCCAATATCCAGCACATACTGAATGTAGTTATAATACTAGTAATTATTATGAAGTATCTGAAATAAGTACATACTGTAGGGCAATTGCCTTGATGGCATAAAGTTAACAGCTGCCTGCCGCGCCTGACTACTCCTGGAGACACTGCACCTGCTCACAGGCTGCTCCACTTCTCCTGGGTGAGGCACTTCAGTATCTACTTCCATTTTAGAATCCAACAAAAGTGCAATGGCAATAGAAAAAATTCACTTCTTTTTTCTCATGTAGGCAAGGGGTCAGCCATGGAGTCAGATTTTCCAAGTCTGGTGAAGGCTTCTTGACAGCCGGAACCAAGAAGTCGTGCTCTCTGAAGGATGCTACTGCTGCAGCAAATGTTGCTTAACTTTACCAATCAATAGCTAGCAGAGCTTCACCATGAGTGCTACAACAAATGAACTCATATGTATAGCATTACAATAATTACTTATCTTATCAAATGGAATATTTTATCACACCAGCAGCAGATCATCAGATAACTAATCAATGTGTCGAGCGAGTATCAACCTAATACATACAATAATACTTTATAATTTGTGGAATCAACTACAACTTTGTTGAGTTTTTTTTTTTTCTTATATTTTGGCTCCACACATAGTGTATTTAGCCAGTGTCAAGTATTGTAATTTTTCATCGTAGTTGTTAAAGTAACCGCGTGCCAGCCATCGACATGATCACAAAATAATTAGAAACCACTAGCTAAAATAAATTTAAAGGATTAAAAAATCATGTAAACCAGCAGACCATTTTTTTCAATTGTCAATGTAATGTCATTATTATTCTTTTTAAATTCTCAACATCCTCCAAACACAGAAAAGGAAATAGGAGATGTTCGTTGCTCATCTTAGCTGGTGTGGTCACACCCTAACATTTTAAAATAAAATAATGTACATGAACATCCCACATTAAAATATAGGTACAATAATCCTTAAATCTGCTTATTTCCTATTTCAATAATAATTCAAAACCCAAGCTGCTAATTTACAAGTTATTCCTTTTTAAAATATTCGTTTTCTTATAATTAGCCGCAGAAATTATTCAAAATTTACAAGGTTATTATTATAAAAAAAATTAAATCATCTGTCCTTGCAAACAGGTTTCGAAACATTTCTTAATCAATATATTAATCTGGTCTAGTCAATTCTGAAATTGATTAAGTACATGCTTTAGGTTTAAGTTATTGGTGTCTTAAGTCTAAGTCCCTCCTAACCCGAAAAGAAGGAAAAACACTCAATAAATACAAAAAATACAAAATCACATCAAAACAATATCACATACATATCAAGAAAAATTAAGAATCAAAATTTAATTTAATTCGTCATGAGATCGACTCTATGTCTTCTTCTTCTTCTATTCTTTATATTATTATTATCTAAAGGTATCTTTCGCAATGGTTGTGATCTTCTCATAATTGGAGTTACAGATACTGTCTCCGTTTTTTATCTGTAAAGCTGTAAACTGGTTGAAGGAAAGCTTTAGGCAAAATCAGAAAAATGATACCAAATCTTGTTTCCTATAAATTCAACCAGCAATCTAGTTAGGTATGTAGTCAGTCAATAAAATACCTTTGTCAAGACTTGCATTTAGTTTTCCATTCTTGTGTCGTCGCCCGTAAACCGATTTAAAGAAAAGCTTCGGCAAAGTCAGAAATAATACACCAACTCTTTTCCCAAAACAGTAATCCAGGTAGGTATGAATGTAAATCTGGTCCAAATTGCAGAGGTCAAACTAGATTTATTTATACAGCTTTCTGCAGTAAATTATGACCAGAATCATGGCTATGATGTATAGGATCGGAAGGCTACTCCTCTCATCCAATCTGAACCATTCCGTAAGTCGCACCATAGCCTTGGTCTTTTATTCGCCTGCATTTTCCGATTATCTGCGATTCTTCAGTCTTTTCTTTTAATATAACATCGCATTTTTTTTTATATTAGTGATCATGTCGATGGCTGGCACGCGGTTACTTTAACATCTGGCGACCGTGACAGGACCTCGTTTGTCTTTGCAAAGGTTTCAAACATTTCTTAATCAATATATTAATCTGGTCTAGTCAATTCTGAAATTGATTAAGTACATGCTTTAGACTTAAGACACCAATAACTTAAACCTAAAGCATGTACTTAATCAATTTCAGAATTGACTAGACCAGATTAATATATTGATTAAGAAATGTTTGAAACCTTTGCAAAGACAAACGAGGTCCTGTCACGGTCGCCAGATGTTAAAGTAACCGCGTGCCAGCCATCGACATGATCACAAAATAATTAGAAACCACTAGCTAAAATAAATTTAAAGGATTAAAAAATCATGTAAACCAGCAGACCATTTTTTTCAATTGTCAATGTAATGTCATTATTATTCTTTTTAAATTCTCAACAGTAGTTACAGAATATTTCACGTAAAGTCAAGACTTAGTCAATAGTCTTGTTAGTCATAGTCGATTCTAAGTCAGGTAGTCATAGTCCATTCTAAGTCATGCCCTAGTAAAGTGGTGGCAACTTTACTAGAGGCTTCTATGGAGTTTTGGAAGCAACACGAAAAACCACGTTTCACCACATTATATCACTTGCCCACACTCATGCTCGTAATTCAGCACTTAATGCGTAAAACACCACCAATTTTAAACATTAACACTGGAAAAAACACAAGTTTTGAAAAATTATACAATGCAACGACGTGAACTTTTTCGCGTTCCCGCCAAAACTCCTTTGTTGAGTTTGTCTTTGTTTACAGTTGGAAATTAAGACTTCTGTAAACTAGTCCTGAACTAGTCGTTCCCAAGAACTGACTCTAGACTTGTGTAACTTGTGTTACTCCTGAACGAGCCATTCCCAAGAACTGCTCAGTTGTGGTGAACGATATGAACTCGTTGACCACTACGAAAACAGTCCGTGGACGGACTGTTTTCGTAGTCGTTCCCAGTTTCCAGCTCTAACTCGGTGAACTCTTTAGTCAAGCGAGCGGTGGGACTTGAGAGTTGCGTCCGCCCGGAAAGTAACTCCGGTCCCAGGAGTGATTTCGTTCACAGTTCGTATAGAGAACTTATTACTTACTTTTGTTCACTTTGAATAAGAACTTTGAAAATCGTTCCGCAGTTCGCAGTTCAGTAAATCCGAACCAAGATCGCAGACTCGTAGCTTTAGAACTCCTTGCAACAAAATTGATCCGCAGTTCGCAGTTCTATAAGTTCGGTAAATCCGAATGAGATCCCAGAGACTCGCACATCATTTCGTTCGTACGGATTCACTGAACGAAAGTAGTTACTGAACGAATTTGAAGAACTAGTTCCTTTTACTGAACAAGACTTTATGAACGGGTTCGTCAAGGTGAACGAATTTGCCCAAGCCTATTGGGAGTGTGAATAGCAAAGAGTATGTAATGTAACGCTAGGGAATAGTTGGGATCTTTGATCAGGACCCCTATTCTCACGAATCGAGATGCAATGTCATCTCAAAATAAATCTCGAGACTCGAGTTGTCTCTATTCCCAAGCTTAAAATTCATGATATTCTCGATTGACTAGCGCCCGAGATGGCTCGCCGGGAATCGAGACGCAATGTCATCTCACAATAAATCTCGAAATTCGAGACTCAAGCTTCAAATTTGTGATATTCTCGATTGCTAGCGCACGAGATGTCTCGTGTGGTCGGAGGCAGTCGAGACCACCATGAGACGCGCTTGCCTTCTAGGCTCGTTTGTTGCCATTTTATTGACATTGAAGCTAATGGCATGGCAACTTTTCTTCTTCTTTTCGTTTTTTCTTTCTTTTCATTTTCTTCTTGTCTTTTCTTGTCTTCTTCTTTTCTTTACTTTTTTCTTCGTTGGTTAGTTTGTCTGGGCGACAGAAGTTATAGTTATACTCTTTGCCATTCCAAGCGTTATTAGGGATGTTCCGATACCACCAAAGTATCGATACCTACTCATATGAGTAGTACTCAAATCATGATTCGATAGGTACTACTCATATGAATACCCTAAAAGTATCGATACCCACTCATATCGATACATTTTTTTTATTTATCAATACGGAAAAAATAAACAAATTTTACCTTATAGCAGCAAAGTTTTGTTGTTTCTATGACTGATCTACATTTTCAAGTGTTTTGGCGCGAAGAATCGGACATTTGAACACTAAGGATATGTTATTTGACAATATTTGATAAAAGTACTCTTTCCGATACAAATTCTTTCTTTCCGATACCAAATAGGTATCGCGAGAATGGTTTGTTTTAATTTTATTTTGTTATTTTAATTAAGTATAACAACTACCTTAACTGTACTATTTGTGTGTATTAACTATATTCAACGCTTTGAATTACAATTAAATTAAGTTAAATCCTACTCACATTCTACCTTTACATGGATTTTTACCTTTACACTAATTTCCTACTACATTTAATCCTACTTAAATTAAAAATAGGGTTGTTTTAACTCTAAGTATACATTAAAATATCACATTTTTATTCTACTTGACTTAAAGTTAGGCCATACTATGTTTCTTTAAGGAAAAAAATATTATAGCGAAATAGAGCTGCTTGGCATTGAATTTTTATCCTGTGGTTCTATCCTGTTTTGACTTAGCAGCATTTATTCGATTCGATACTAGTACTTTCTTTCCGATACCAAGTAAGTATCGAAAGAATGTATCGATGGTAAAAAGTACTTGGTATTGAAAGAAAAGTATCGTGTACATACTCGTATTCACTAGTATCGGAACATCCCTAAGTGTTATATACTCTTTGCTCCGTGCCGCTCAAATCAAACGAAGTTGCTTATTGTTTGCCGATAGTGTTTTGCTGTGGTGTTTTCACAAATTAGAAAAAAAGCAATGATGTTTTGCATTGTATAGTGCACCAACCACAGATTAGAGAAAAAAACAATCTGTGGCACCAACTTATACTACTCTATGGTATGCACAGCTATAAAAGTACTCTGTGGTGCACAGAACACTATTATCCGTATCCCTTAGTAGTCTGTGCTTATCACTGATGGATAAACCACAGAACATTACTTCAAGGTAACCAATGGTTAAAACCTCTAACAAATCTTGACTATTAGATAGAATTTGTTAGCATTTTTGATTGGTTACTTTAACAACGGGTGAAAAAACCCACCCTTATAAAGGTACCATAACAAATAAAAGCCACATAACTCATAAATAATCACATTATATTATACATATTTATATGTATTTACTTTGTTTTCACACCTAAACTTAGGTACTAAAGTAAATGGGTGCACAACTAGCACCATCATTATAAAAACTGTTTTAGCAGTCATCAGAATACATAATAACTACAATTTTATCACTAAAAATACTTTTTATCATGCTTTTATAATATGACAGCTTGAAAAATTGGCATCATGATAAAATTAGACTCATGCAAGCAAACAGTCATAGTAAGAATATTTTGATGAGAGGGCTAGTTAGTTATGCACCCACTTCATCTTACAGATGACAAAGATGCAGACTATTCCAAATTGGGCCCAGTTTAGTTCTAAAGTTATTATTATCAAATAAATAAAATGAAGAAACATGCAGTCTCAAAATACAATCCTGCCACCATTAAAAGTGTTGTAAAATAATGCTGTAAAGCAAAGATGGCTATTTCAACTTTATTTTTACTTTTTACATCAATAATTTTAAACCAACGAAATCAGCCTCAGGGCCACTGGTGTAATAGTTACAGTGGCACATATGGAAATGATGATGATGAAGATGGTAATATAGACAGTCACTCACTGTCTAATACAGTGGCGATTTAAGATTCTTCTGTGACTTTATATTATCACAGCACACATTCACAGCATTTTCAGATAATTGTTCCGGAAGCTTTACAGTAAGTAAGATGTAGTTATTGCAGTAGCAATAGTAACACCAGCCTAGAAGCCTTCATTGAGTACCTGAAGCAAAAAAGAAAATATTATTTAGATAGCCTTAAGGCCAGCTCCATCAACTGTGCTGTGGGTTGTTGGTTCGCTTCCCACTCAAGAAATGGGAACAACCCTCATATTCCCCTATCCTGTGGTATAAAATAAATTTATTGCTATGAACTGGATTTTTACGTACTTTTATTTCTCTCTCTCTCTGGTTGGTTCCTCATTACTGAGGATCATGGTCACAGGATCTATCTGATTTAACATAATACTTCCATCAACTTCGGTCCATAGCCTCACGGCCTGGGAAAACTTTTATTCAGGTAATTGAAATTAACTTACTTGAAGGTTTGAGCCTGACACATTCATAGGTGAAGTTACAAGTTGCACATTTTTCTTGGTGGCACTTCAACAATACATCTACTGCTCCAATCGGGGTTGGGATTATAAAATTTGTTTCCATAAATCTGCTGGTTTAATGAACTATCAACAAGGTGCTTACTGTATATAGCATACCTATATGCTGTTGGTGTAGTTGTTTCAGTGATTCCTCAAAAGTCTAGCTCCCAGCTGGATACCAGTATTCAGCCCATGATCATGCCCTTAAAAAATTAAATAATAAACATTTAATCTACAGAGTGAGAATCGGGTGTAAGCAGCGTGATTTTAAGAAAGTATTCTCTTTTATGTATGTACGTAGTACATTATACCTTTTTGGATTTTGCGTAGGTTAGGCTTACTTACTTCAAAGATCCATGTTTGCCAGGCAGAGAAAACCTGTGGAATCGCACGTTCACATCTTCGGATGCACCATTATAGCACTTTGCACAGTTTCACCGTTTTTCTATAACGAAAACAAGAAAATCACAATAATATAACCTCAACTCAACTTACTTTTATTTTCTATAGTTTGATTCATGTTCCAGTGTCAATTTTCAAGTTCTTGATTCTGAGCATAGACTTTGTGGTCGCTGTCTTACGTATAGCGTTATCTCGTTCTGATCTCTCGACTGCCTCCAATCCACAGACTACTATACGCTAATGCTTCCATCACTCGAGTTATCTCGTGCGCTAGCAATCGAGATATTGCATGAGAATACCGAAAACTCGAGTCTCGAGATTTATTCCGAGACGAGATTTCATCTCGATTCGTGAGAATAGGGGTCCAGGGCTGCCATGCATGATAAAAGATTACCCGCAACCTTTGAATATCTACGAATAGAACCGTAGTATATGACGTCATTCATGGACAACAAGGAGAGCGCTATACATTCGGTACTAAGCAAAAAAAAGGCGAACGTAATATCTTTGGTCCTTGTCACCGTTACCGGGTTTTTTTATTTGGCTTCGTTTGATCTAAGCCAAACAGGTTAACAATTTTTTGAAATTGTTGTTTTTTGTGAAATAATCCTATTTAAATGGTGATCTAGGCAATAAATATTTGAGAAATAATGCGTGTGCAGTGGGTGGTTGCAGCATTTTAAGCAACAGAAGTCGCACTGAGGCGTAAATATAAAGGAATAACATTTCACAAGTAAGTAGCCATTATTTTGTCTATTTTCCCTATTTAGAAGTGTTTATTGTGAAAAATATAAATGCGTTACATTTCATGTAATAACAAGTCCTCAGCTAAACAGAAAAACAGCTAAATGATTAATTAATGGATAAAATAACCATACCTAACCAAAAAATTTCATTGTCAAGGTACTGCCAGCTTATGATTTTTAATTTCCCATAAAACCAGCTAGGTACCATGTTGATTTGCAAATGTTTATAAGTTGGAAAAAATCCTTTTGTAGGTATATTAGCTAATTATTTGCTTGATTTAACTTAGTAAAATATATCATTTTATACTTAAGGTCAGGTGGGGTAAGTGAAACATACTTGCACATCCATCCACTTTGTGAATTCTGCTAGGACGCTAATTTTTTTTTTACACATGGAAAGCCTAAATCTGACATGGCAAATGACGGCAATAAATACTTTTCAAGAAAATAATTTTTGAAAACTCAATTTGCGTGAATGAAACATCACTTCAAAAATGATTCACGGTTTTGACAGAAACGTTCCGATTCAATATTTTGACGGTAGGTTGACATTGGCGTTCGACTATTTTGCAGTTGACTATATTGACAGTTTTGATTTTATTATCTGTTACCCGCAGTCATTATATTAGGTACCTACTTATATAATTATAACTGCCAGGTATCACTTTATTAGCGCAGAATCTCCATCTCTTTCATTGGGTGCCGTATAAGAGCAGACTAAGGGGCTATCCAGAGAATGGGCAGTAGCATTCTCCTTGGTACATTATAATCTTCTGCGATAACAAGCTACTTGCTAAGCGAGGTGATTATGGCAAACCTCCCTATAATCAGCGTCTAAAATGGCATTTTATGGGCATGCCTGTGTTCAGCACTAGACGTTTTCCAGCTGTTGATGTGAAATACGTGATTTTCGCCCATGGGACATTTACAATGACATTTGTAATTTAGTAGGTATTTGATTGATTTTATTACCTGTGTCGTCTGTGACTGCAAATACTAACCCCACATTACGCACCGTTTCATGCATTACTTTCGTGTAAAAATGTACATAAACACTATTAAATTGCTTCATGGCATCAGCCGACTTGTGTTTTGTAAACTTAAAGATTTCTTTTTTATTTTATGACCTAGCAGAAAGATTGTGTGACGCGTGTGCTAGAGCATTGAAACCATTTTGCCACATAGCATAGAACTAAAATGCATGATTTATTGATTACGATAGGGTTTCACTTAGGTACTCATTCGTTTCATTTACCCCACCTGACCTTACACTTTAGTTTTTACAATAAAGAAACAATGAACATTGGTAAAACTTAATTTCTATGTATCAAGGTAAATTACTCTATAGATAGAGCTAACGAAATCGCCCATAATCTAACCAAAATTTTGGGAGACGTTCTTATGCAGGCAGCACCTCGTGTGGGAGCAAGAAACAACTAGGCGGCCATGCGCATTAGATTTCTACTAGTGGGAATTCTGTGCAGCCTACTATGCCGTACCCACAGACTACTATACGCTAATATTATCATTTCGGTTTATAAAAAGGTACTCTGTGTATTATCCTTACCTTATATACTTACTTTCTTTCTACTAAAGTAAAGATTACTTTGCTATAACTTTAGCTGGCCTAGCTATAACTAAATCACAGGTATAACTATATGCCTACAAGCCTAGCCTTCAGGTATTCAGAAAAGATGCTACACCATAAGGACCAGTAGACACCAAAGGCAAATCCAAGTATCACTGATAACCACAGCTGCATTCCCAATGGCCTCTCCGCAAAGTATGTCTGTAGACCAGATGCGTCAGATCCTCAGTGAAGTGATTGACTCTCTCGAGTCTTCGGACTACTCTAGCAAACTGGATGAAGCAAAGGAGGCTGCTGGAAATGAGATGCTGAAAATGATGCAGATTGTTTTCCCAATGGTTGTTCAGATTGAGATGGAAACTATTAAACGTCACGGATTCTGCAACTCCAGGGAAGGCGAGTGAATCAGTTTGTTATAATTATTCATTTACTAAAAAATTAAAGGTACAATACGTTGCTTTCAGTCTTGAGTAGGTATACCTACATGTTTGGGCATATGATGAGATGGGTAATATCATTATGAGGCCAGTCTTATTGTCATTCCAAGAAATAAATTATTTCACTGTACAGTTTGTCACAATTAATAGAGCAGTAAAAGCAGCTTTTTATATAATAAAAAAAACAGCAGTCTGGGTTAACTATGATAAGTTAGAAGCCAAAGATGCCCCTTTACAAAGCTCTTTGTCTACATAATTATTTATTATATCTAATACAAATCTTTCCTCTATAAAATAGTGGTGTAGATAATTACAAACATTTTAGTTTTATCTATATTATTTATTTTAGTTGTTGACAAAAAAGTGACATGACAGCATCAATGACTACAGAAGGGCAAATTGCCTTTATTACTCAAGCTAACTACTACAATAATAAAATCTAAATTAAACTAAACTAAGCTAAACTAAACTAAACTAGCTACACTACCTACTACAAAGAACACTTATGGACTGTATAATAGCTGCGATGGCCTATAGACAGTCCAAGTGCTCCAGCCTACTACCAGTAGGTAGCGTACCCAACATGCTGGCCGCATTGCCACATTGAATTGCAATGCTGATGCGTTAGGCCAAATAAGTGCTAGCATTTTGTTCACGCGTCACATCGACCAGGCGCTCTGATAGACTTTGGAAAACGCGGAGCTCCCGGTCCCCACGGACCCAGGGTCTCAACACCAAACGGCTCAAATATGTAACCGCTACCAAGATTACTATATTTGCGCCGTTTTAGCTGCTCAGCAGAATTAGCCGCGGCGCCGGCCCTAACGTGTGTCTCGGGAAGGTGTGACGGCGCCATAGTATCGACGCAAGTAGCGTCCCACACTAAAGGCCGCCCCATCTTCCAGGGAACCAGAGTCATTCCGTCGGGTCTTTTACCATCGTCACGCATGAGACCATTCGGTTCGAGAATGGCTGCAACATTGGCGGTGGTAAAAGCCCGGCGAATGATGTCATTAAGACTAGCGTGGCGCGAAATTCGGCCAGCGCTTTTTGAACACGAGAGACCGTGATGACCGAGCTGGTCAACTGCGGTACCGCACTGGCAGCGATGGGCCACACAGCATCTTGCGCCCAAACGTAAGCTGATAGCTAAACGAAAAGTAGTCGGATCTAAAAGGTTACCAGTGTTGAAAGAAGGCATGGCCTGTAACCAAAGTCCTGACTCCCACACAGAGACTGCGAGAAGCCGAGCACGATCAGCGACGCTAGGACACGTATCTAAAAGATTTTTCCGTGCTAGTTCGCAGAGCGGTCGGTCCCACAGCCTCTGTGAGGAAAGAACCACCGGGCAATCAGAATTTGGACAAGTCAACCCCCAGGCATTCTTGGCCTCAGACAAATGGGCTACTTCGAAAGTATCTAAAGATGGAGCAAGAATTTTTTCTATTAATTTATGTGTACCATGTACAGAGGACAAAAATGCCATGTAATGCAACACTCGAAATTTTACATATCCCTAAACCTCCTAAGCACACAGGTAGAGAGGCTTGCAACCTGACTACATAAAGAAAATATAGCATATATCAAAAGAGTTTATATGCTACCACTTTGAGGTCAGGATATAACATTCCTCTTCACTCTAACTCTTCAATAAGCCGTTGTGGAGGCCTAGATATTCTGGAGCTCCGTCGTAGAATTGGTTCTGTGTTAATGACAGGAGTTACCAGATGAGTTGGTTGTTCTTGAAAATGGTGTTCCAGTGGGTGTTTGGAAAGGAGTTGAGTTGGTGTCTGATACTGACATGGATATTCCTTCCGTTGTTTTAGCTCTTTGTCTTATATGATCTGCATGTCTGCGCTTCAATATTCCTTCTGCTGTTCTGATTATATTGCGGTGTAAGATCCAGATAAACATATATCTACATATTTTCAATTTTACAGGAGAGTTAAAAAACTGTGCATATTTCACTTCTTTGAACTTTGAAGTCTAATAACGGGTGATTTTTAAGAGCTTGAGAACTTTTTTTTAAAAAAAAACGCATAAAATTTGCAAAATCTCATCGGTTCTTTATTTAGAACGTTAGATTGGTCCATGACATTTACTTTTTGAAGATAATTTCATTTAAATGTTGACCGCGGCTGCGTCTTAGGTGGTCCATTCGGAAAGTCCAATTTTGGGCAACTTTTTCGAGCATTTCGGCCGGAATAGCCCGAATTTCTTCGGAAATGTTGTCTTCCAAAGCTGGAATAGTTGCTGGCTTATTTCTGTAGACTTTAGACTTGACGTAGCCCCACAAAAAATAGTCTAAAGGCGTCAAATCGCATGATCTTGGTGGCCAACTTACCGGTCCATTTCTTGAGATGAATTGTTCTCCGAAGTTTTCCCTCAAAATGGCCATAGAATCGCGAGCTGTGTGGCATGTAGCGCCATCTTGTTGAAACCACATGTCAACCAAGTTCAGTTCTTCCATTTTTGGCAACAAAAAGTTTGTTAGCATCGAACGATAGCGATCGCCATTCACCGTAACGTTGCGTCCAACAGCATCTTTGAAAAAATACGGTCCAATGATTCCACCAGGGTACAAACCACACCAAACAGTGCATTTTTCGGGATGCATGGGCAGTTCTTGAACGGCTTCTGGTTGCTCTTCACTCCAAATGCGGCAATTTTGCTTATTTACGTAGCCATTCAACCAGAAATGAGCCTCACGCTGAACAAAATTTGTCGATAAAAAAGCGGATTTTCTGCCAACTTTTCTAGGGCCCATTCACTGAAAATTCGACGTTGTGGCAGATCGTTCGGCTTCAGTTCTTGCAGGAGCTGTATTTTATACGGTTTTACACCAAGATCTTTGCGTAAAATCTTCCATGTGGTCGAATAACACAAACCCAATTGCTGCGAACGGCAGAATCGACGAATCGACATTTCACGGTCTTCAGCAACACTCTCAGAAACAGACGCAATATTCTCTTCTGTACGCACTGTACGCATTCGTGTGGTTGGTTTAATGTCCAATAAAGTAAACTGAGTGCGAAACTTGGTCACAATCGCATTAATTGTTTGCTCACTTGGTCGATTATGTAGACCATAAATCGGGCGTAAAGCGCGAAACACATTTCGAACCGAACACTGATTTTGGTAATAAAATTCAATGATTTGTAAGCGTTGCTCGTTAGTAAGTCTATTCATGATGAAATGTCAAAGCATACTGGGCATCTTTCTCTTTGACACCATGTCTGAAATCCCGCGTGATCTGTCAAATACTAATGCATGAAAATCCTAACCTCAAAAAAATCACCCGTTATAATGGATAATAATATATTTGACGAACGAAAAAAGTATACAGAAATTCACTCATACTATTAGAGAATAACATTAAGCATAAAAAATGTATTTTGCACTATTATTATAGAAATAATTTATATTTTCTTACGAATTGGTTGACATACGTCGTTTTGGTCTTCCAATACCCACTCTAAATTATGAAATTTAAGTGCCTAAAAAGATGATGACTGATGTACTTTAATGTGATTCGTTCACAAAGTTAACATTCACACGGAATATTTCAGGGCCAGAATAATGTATAAGCTTAATACGTTATTATGGCTCGCTTAAAATCGTCAACCAATTATGCCGTAATATTTTATTAGTACTGGGCTGAGCATTAATAATAAATAAATAATAAATATGTGTGGACATTTCACACAGCGCCATCTAGCCCCAAACTAAGCATAGCTTGTACTATGGGAACCAGATAACTGATGTAATACTTAGATACTTTTTGTTTGTAAATACATACATAGAATACAATATAACACCCAGACACAGAACAAACATCGATGTTCATCACACAAATGTTTGTCCCGAGTGGGAATCGAACCCACAACCTACAGATCAGAAGGCAGGGTTACTACCAACTGAGCTATCAGGCCAGTCAAATGTCTAATAATTACTTTACTTTACTATTACTATTACTATAAAATTGGATACCCATGAGTGACTGACTGACTGATGATTGACATAATTGATCTCAGCTCTCAGAAGTGGTCAGTCAAAACTGAGTATGAGGCTGTATAGTGATGGGTCATGTCACCCCAGGAAAAATCTGACATTACCAGAAAATCGTCTCTGAGATGGAACAGGTCAACGGATCTCGAAAACGACAAGAGATATGGGGGTCCAGTTTTAACTAATGTTGGAGTAGACCCTGGGATGTTTCCAGAGAAATGAAAAAAATGGGGGCCCCCGAACAAAAAACGGTGGCCCCCATACAAAATTGAAACGCTCATAATTCGGCAACGGTAAGAGGTATGTGGGTGGTGCTCGACCAAATGTCATAGAGGATGACGGGGGCTGTCAGATGGTTGTCATGAAAATCCAAGATGGCGGATTCAAAATGGCGGCCATTTTGAAAGTTGGTCCGATCGGGGTGATTTTTTGCATTGGGGGGTTTTCGGGGCCGCAGATTCGATATTACAAAAAAAAATTTTGGATTCCGCCATTTTTAAAGATGGCTGCCATACAAATTTTTTTTTTCATTTTTGACGCATTGTTTCTCGACACCTATGGAAAATTTTGAATGTCTTTGTTGTGTTTTGTGTCCAGATGATCGAGGTGTCTTCAAAAAAATTCGCGACCTGGTCTTCCGAACTTCGGTCACTCGGACGGTCAACGGCCTGGCCAAACCATAAAAGATAGATCATGTGCGTTTTAAGGAATGTCATAGCAAACCCTGGGACGATTTTGGAGATGTCAAAAAAAATTCAAAATGGCGGAAAAAAAAATCCGCCATACAAATTTTAACCATAAATGACGGCGAAACTATGACACTTTAGTATAAAGAGCTCGAACTAATATTAGTTGGAGGTCAGAGGGGAAGATTGCGAAAAATTTTTTTTTTCAAAATGGCGGAAATTTTGGCCGCGGCGGAAAAAAAAGTTTCACCGATCCGGATGAAAATCGATATCTGGGGGTCCCCAAGGATGATGATCAACATTCTGTAATCAAATTTTGACATGTGTCAACTTTCAATGGGGCTGCCATACAAAGGTGCTTTTATTGAAATATCAACTTTGCTTTTTTGCGCCTCCGTTGCGAGTGATTTAGAAAAGTCGTTCCTGGGGATCAAGTATAGATGTTATAAGGGTAAGAATGCAATATCAGTGAAATCAATTTTTTTCAAGATGGCGGCTGTAGACGTACCGACTCATAGTAAAAGTTGTCCGATCCGAATGAAAATCGATATCTGAAAATCCCACGGTACACTTGGTAGGAATGTGTAAAAACTTTTTTGATTCCGCCATTTTGAAATATTGCGAACATGCAATTTCACTTTTTTAGGATTTTTAATTCGCAAATAACACCGAAACTGTGAGACTTTTGTAGGGAGGGTTTGTTCTAATATTGTACAGTTTTGAGAGGGGCATACAGTGAAAAAGAATGTTTTTCAAAATGGCGGTCCATTGGTCCGCGTCCGAAAATAAAGAAGCTCCGATCGGGATGTAAATCGATATCTGGGGGCCCCAAAGGATGCTGATCAACATGGTTTGGTCAAATTTTGACATCTGTCATTTTTTAATATGGCCGCCGTATATACTATTATCAAAATTGCTGTTTTCCATTTTATTGCCTATGGTACTACAGTTTCGGAAGGAGATAGTTGTAATTTTGACAGATGTCAGTGTGACAGATGTCAAACGTCAAAATTTTGACAGATGTCAAATTTTTTGATAGATGTCAAATGTCAATTTTTTTCCAACCTACCAAATGCAACGACGAGCGAAGCAAGCACCAAATATACTGTAGTTTGGTATAAGTGGACGGTCACGACCAACACTTGCACCTGCACACTTGCACCGTGTGCGGGCCGCGTGCGGCCCGCGCACGGTGCAAGTGTGCCGCTTGCGACCTGCGCACTGTTCTAATACCGCTGTCAAGTGTAGACAGATGTCAGTTTGATTGATTTTAAATGTCAAACTTTTGACAGATGTCAAT
Organism: Ennomos quercinarius; assembly: GCA_910589525.2. Taxonomy (NCBI): domain Eukaryota; kingdom Metazoa; phylum Arthropoda; class Insecta; order Lepidoptera; family Geometridae; genus Ennomos; species Ennomos quercinarius. The sequence continues at coordinate 16,010,391 of OU342499.1, read as the reverse complement.
TGTCAAATTTTTTGACAGATGTCAAATTTATTGACAAATATCAAATGTCAATTTTTTGGACAGATGTCAAATGTCAATTTTTTTTCCAACCTACCAAATGCGGCGATGAGTGAGTTAGTTTATTGTCTCTCATTGGTATAATTGGACAGTCACAACTAACACTTGCACCTGCACACTTGCAACCTGCGCACTGTTCTAATACCGCTGTCAAGTGTAGACAGATGTCAGTTTGATTGATGTCAAATGTCAAACTTTTGACAGATGTCAATTGTCAAATTTTTTGACAGATGTCAAATTTATTGACAAATATCAAATGTCAATTTTTTTGACAGATGTCAAATGTCAATTTTTAGGACAGTTGTCAAATGTCAATTTTTGACAGGTGTCAAACGTCAAATTTTTTCCGACATACCCAATGCGACGACGAGCGAAGCGAGTTAGTTTACTGTAGTTTGGTATAAGTGGACGGTCACGATCAGCACTTGCACCGCGCACGGTGCATGTGTGCCGGTTGCATCCTACTCATGGTGCAAATGACGCTGTCAAGTCAAACAAAATGGCCGCCATGCAAAGTCACGCGCATTATCATTTTCTTTGATAAATACGGCAGTTTTGTACAAGTACTTGCAAAATTTAAAGTTTAGCTCCAAGTATAGCGTTTTGAACAAATGGAACGCCACGAAAACACACACGCGGGCCGCTCGCGGCCCGCGCACGGGGCAAAATACTAGTGTCTAATATACAATTTAATTGTCTTCCGAACATCATGACAGCTGGAGACTAAAGAGTAGTGTTATGTATGCGGCGTGTTTCTGTAGTAGAAAAGGAAATCTCTAAGTCATTCTGTTGTGTTTATGTTTTGATTTTCGCTAGCCATGCGACTTTTAAAAGTGCATACTAAGCGTTCCGCTAATCCATGGGTACGTGGATGATACGGGGATAATGTTATATGTGTAATTCCTCTCTCTTTACAGTAGGCTTTAAATTTATTAGACGTTGACTGGGGCCGTTGTCCGATACTATAATTTCGGGTAATTCGAATGTTGTAAAAATATCGCTCAGTACATCACATAATTTGTCAGAAGTTATGTTATTCATGGTCTTACTTCAATCTATTTTGATTATGCATCATAGAGAACCAACCAATATTTGCCTTGGAAAGGTTCTGCGAAATCTATATGTATTCTCTCTCTCCCATACTTTGTCAGGAATAGACAATGAATATACTGGTAATTCCGAATTGTTGGGTTTATTTTCTTGGCATCTGTGGCATGTTTTGATGTAGAAGTGCTCTCATGGCAGATATGCCAGGATGTCCTCGGTGTAGGTATTTTAATGTTAGCCTTCTCAGAGACGATGGTATAACGATTCTACCTTGCCATAGTAGATTTTTATTTTCCATAGAGAGCTTGTTTCGTTTTTTGAATTATGGTTGTATGCAGTTGTCATCGTGTCTGTAAGAACTCCAGTTTGTTTTTATATCACACTATCACATCACACTATCACACTTCACACTTCACACTAATATTATAAAGCTGAAAGTTTGTATGTGTGTATGTGTGTTTGTGTGTATTTGTGTATGTTTGTTACTCCTTCACGCTCAAACGGCTGGACGGATTTGGACGAAACTTGGAATATAGATAGCTTATGTGCTCGATTAACACATAGGCTACTTTTTATCCGCGGGTGAAACCGCAGGGCGCAGCTAGTATGCAGTATAACTTTCATTAGAGTTGCATCTCGCTTGGTATGTTCTTTAACAGTTTCTTCATTAATAGATAAATCTACAAATTTTCTTTCGTTTAAGCTTTGTATGATACTATTAACTGCACATTCTTCCTATGAGGGTTGTTCATCCAGGCATTCTGGACAATGATTACATATACAAATATAATTTCATAATCATAGCTACCAATCATCAAAGCCCACCTGACAAGATGATTGTTAACTAGTTTTGGTAAGTTTCTGTTAGTTCAGAGTATGTGAATGAGTGGCTTGTGATCGGTTACTAAGATAAACTTAGACCCTCGTAAATATTTGTTGAACTTTTTAATGCCAAAAAATATTGCTAGCGCTTCTATCTATGACAGAGTACTTACTCTCTGCCGGTTTTAATTTCTTTGAAGCAAATGCTATTAGTTGCTCATTGTTGTTCTTTTTATGATATAAAACAGCACCCACTCCCTTTTCTGAGGCGTCACATGCTAAAACTAAACCATGACCATGATAGTTTAAAATCTTATATTTTTCTTGACATTGATAACTTAATATAATTTATTTATGTTGAATTGTATTTAATTGTATTAATGAAATTGATAATTTTAGTGTATTACTTAGTTTATTTAATTTTTATTTACTCATTAATTTTAATTTTACTGATGTGTCATCTATGGACTCTTTTTGTCTGAAAATAAACGATTATTATTATTATTATTATTATTATTAAAGGTTGTTTTTCGTCAAAAGTAATAAGAGGCTTAGATTTTGCTATACATTTCTTTGTTTTCTCGAATATCGTATTTTCATGTTCAGTCCACTTCCATTTTTGTTTTTGTCCCGTAACATGCGTATGCAGTTCTGCACAAATGGTATGTAAATGAATCGTTCATAAAAATTCACTAGTCCAAAAAATGATCGTAATTCTTTTACATTTTCAGGAGTTGATGCTTTTAGAATAGCTTCCACTTTGGATTTTGTTGGTTTAATACCATCTTTGCTTATAATATGGCCAAGTTATTCTATTTCACTTTTTAGGAAGGTGCATTTCTTAAGGTTTACTTTGAGTCCTGCGTTTTTCAGTCACTAATTTCATATAATTCAGAACACTAATATTAATGCTGTAAGGTGTTCTTGCTCATTTTGACCAGTTACGGCAATGTCATCAAAGTAAATGGCAATATTAGGTATGTTGTCTAACATTTTCTCGAGGTATTGCTGGAAAATTGATGGAGCTGTAGTTATTCCGAATGGCATTCTATTATATTGGAAATAACCCTTTGTGTGTTGAGATGGTTAGATACTTTTTGGACTCGGGTGCTATTTTAAATTGCAGGTATGTGTCTTTTAAATCAATTTTTGAAAATTGTTTCCATTAGTAAGACGTTGTCTTAAGTAATCAAACTGTGGTACTGGGTATGTATGTGATATTAACACTGGGTTGAGGGTCGTGCGATAATCTCCGCATATCCTTCTGTCCATTAGGTTTGACAACGTTTACAGTTGGTGTTGCCCATTCTACTGGTGTTTTGTTAGGGTCAACACTTTCAATGATCCCTTCTTTTATCAGTCGTTCCAGTTCAAGCTCAACATTCTTCCGTATACTGAACTTAATTGGTCTTGATGATGGTAAATGTTTTGGTTCAGCTCCAGGCTTCACATGAATATTTATTTCATAGTCCTTAACTTCCCCCAATTTATTGTCAAAAAGTTCATTGTTTTTGTGAATGATTCGTTTCAGGGTCATTGTTTGATGTTTGATGGAGTAAATGGTTTAAGTTTATGGTCACTATACGCTTGTAGTTTAGGCCTTTTTATTAGTTCTGGTGTTCCGATGTCCCTCAAAAATGCAGTACTAATGAATGAGTAGATGGAGCCTGGATTCCAATGCATGGTACAGTGGAAACCATTAATGGTTGCGTAAATTTTTTTGCACCTCATATTGGCAGCGTTAATTTCATAGACATTTGATTCCTCATTACTCATTGGTCAGAAGAATCACTTCTAGTAGAAGTAGACGGTCTGTTCATTATAGATCTGTTCTCTTTTTTTAGTATGCTGCTTATTCTCTTCTTGTTATTGGTAGTGAATGTTGTATCTTGTCTGAATGATATATAGGCTCTTCCGGACTTTAGACAGCAACTTTCGTAATGGGATTTTGATTGGCATACTTTACAAATGTGTGGTTTTAATTCCGGTAACTTATTCTTCTACCGGGAGGGAGACCAACTCTCCCAAGGGGGTGTCGGGTTTCTCATCCGCAAGTCTCTCGTCAACAACGTGGTCAAAGTCGACAGTGTGTCGGCCAGGGTAGCGTACCTGGTACTCCGAATAACCAAACGGTATTCGTTGAAGATTTTACGCGCCGACGTCGGCACACTCAGACGATGAAGTAGAAGCTATGTATGAGGACATATCCGAAGCCATGCATACTTCCGAAACATACTTCACCGTTGTGATGGGAGACTTCAATGCGAAGTTGGGCACAAGGAATAGCGATGAGCTGAGAGTAGGGCCATTTGGATACGGACAGCGGAACCCTCGAGGACAGAGGCTGGCTGACTTCATGGAGAAGGACTCTTTATGATGAACTCCTTCTACGAGAAGCGGCCATCCAGGAAGTGGACGTGGATAAGTCCCGACGGTTCCACTAAAAATGAGATAGACTTCATCATGACGACCAAGAAGCACATATTCGATGATGTCTCTGTGATCAGCAAGGTGAAAACCGGTAGCGATCACCGTATTGTTAGAGGCACATTGAATATCAATGTTAAGCTCGAAAGGTCACGTCTGGTGAAGTCTACGCTCCGTCCAAATCCAAAACCCCGAAGGCTTTCAGCTGGAACTCCAAAATCGCTTCCAGTGCCTAGCCGACTGTAACACAGTGGACGAGCTAAACGACGGGTTGGTGGAAACTGTCCAAGCTGTTGGATCGAAATTCTTCAAGACCCAACGCCGAAAGAAGACTCAAAAGCTCTCAGAAAAAACTCTTGAGCTAATGGCCGACCGGAGCGAAATGAAGCTGCAGTCTTCAGTTGATATGTCAGCCTACGGTGAACTCAATAGACGAATCTGGAGTTCCTTGCGACACAACTTGCGTGCTCTTAGTACTTCACGTATTGAGGCCGCAATTGAGCGGAACCAAGACTCTAAAGTGTTCGCAAAGGATTCGTCTATTGGGCAACACCAAATGACAAAACTGAAGACCGAAAATGGTAGTGTCATTTCATCCAAGCCTGAGATTCTGAGAGAGATCGAGAACTTCTATGGACAGTTATACACCTCGACACGTAAGCCCGCTACTAACACAGCTCAGGACATCAGAGCCAAGTTAGTCCGACACTATACCGAAGATATCCCGGACGTCAGCCTGTACGAGAGAATGGCCCTCAAACAGCTTAAAAACAACAAGGCACCAGGTGAAGATGGAATTACGACCGAACTTCTGAGAGCGGGTGGTAGACCGGTACTTTTAGTCCTCCAGAAGTTATTTAATTCTGTCATCCTTGAAGGTACAACGCCAGAGGCATGGCACAAGAGCGTGGTGGTGCTCTTCTTCAAAAAAGGCGATAACACCTTATTGAAGAACTATAGGCCCATCTCGCTCTTGAGTCATGTGTATAAGCTGTTTTCGAGAGTCATTACGAATCGTCTCGCACGCAGGTTTGATGAATTCCAGCCTCCCGAACAAGCCGGTTTCCGAAAAGGCTTTAGCACCATAGACCACATCTATACGCTGCGCCAGATTATACAGAAGACCGAAGAGTATAATCGGCTGTTATGCCTAGCGTTTGTGGACTATGAGAAAGCCTTCGATTCAATCGAGACTTGGGCGGTGCTGCAGTCCTTGCAGCGATGCCAAATTGACTATAGGTATATCGAAGTTTTGAAGTGTTTGTATAGTAAGGCCACTATGGCTGACATTCAGAGTCAATGCATCGAGTTTACTCCCATCGGTCTCATGTGAGATCGAACTCCGGACTCGGTGAGTATACTCCGCGTCGTTAAATTCAGAGACGAGATCAAACGATAACTCCGTGAAGTTCGACTCCAGCCATAGACAAGCGTAGTTTGACATTAGTGAGTAATGATTTTCTTTTTTTATTTGGCAGTATTATGTTAAAAAAAGAGAAACAATAGCAAATATTATATGAAAAACTGAAACAGGAGACCAAACTTGGTGGTGATATACTGTTTGCAGGAGAATATAAAAAGCGCGCCATTTTAGATTATTCTGTATTCTGGAAAGCGCGCCGTTATCTATTTTTGTTTTTCAAAGTAAAAATTATTATAAATTTTGTTGTTAATTACCTACATTTATTTAAAAAACGATAAATAAATCGTCTTTAGTGTTCAAAGAATACATACAAATTCTAGAAGCTAAAATGAATGCTTCTTATAAAATGAATACAACAAAGAAAACACACAGTAACTTATCTGCCAACAATGAGTAACTGGTATATTTATTTTTGAGTTTGCCGATGTTATTTTGATTTTAAATAAAATTATTACTCAATTTTATTTCGTAATTTATTAATTTTATTTTAATACAAAATTAATTTCTTCACAATAACCATCTTAAAAATTGATTCTAAACAGCATTGTATTTAAAAACAGGCGTGATAGCAAAGATGGCGGTGTCTGAGCACGGCTCGAGTCACCAATTTCGCGGCTCAACCCGTCTCATTCTTAGCTGAGCTTATACTCGTACTCCATTATGCTAAACTCGACTGTGAATGCCGATACGATTGGAGTTTGAGTCTAGACTCAATTTCTGACATAACGAAGTTTGAGATCAAACTCGAACTCGTTTGTGAATGTCAGCCTATGTCAGTCCGACTACAGGACCAGAGTACGGAACAAATTCCATTGCGAAGAGGCGTGAGACAGGGAGACGTTATTTCTCCGAAACTGTTCACAAACGCATTGGAGGATGTTTTCAAGCTCTTGGAGTGGAAAAGATCTGGCATCAACATAAATGGCGAGTACATCACTAACCTTCGTTTTGCCGATGATATAGTCATAATGGCGGAATCGCTCGAGGACCTTAGCACCATGCTCAACGACCTCAGTAGAGTCTCCCAGCAGGTTGGTCTTAAGATGAATATGGACAAGACAAAGATCATGTCTAATGCTCATGTTCCACCTATACCGATAATTGTTGGGAACGATACTCTCGAAGTTGTCGACAAGTATGTCTACCTAGGACAGATTGTCCAATTAGGTAGGTCCAACCTCGACAAAGAGGTGGCGCGAAGAATCCAACTCGGCTGGGCAGCGTTCGGGAAGCTTCGTCCTATCTTTTCGTCCAAAATACCGCAGAGCCTGAAAACGAAAGTTTTCAATCAGTATGTGTTGCCGTTGCCAGTGATGACTTATGGAACTGAGACATGGTCTCTTACTGTTGGCCTCATTAGTAAGCTCAAAGTCGCGCAGCGAGCTATGCTCGGTGTTTCCCTGCGAGATAAGCTCCGGAATGAGGAGATCCGCAGGAGAACTAAAGTGACCGATATAGCTCTTAGAGTTAGTAAGTTGAAGTGGCAATGGGCAGGCCACATCGTTCGTAGAACTGACAACCGATGGGGAAGAAAGGTTCTCGAGTGGCGACCACGAACCGGAAGACGCAGCTTAGGCCGGCCCCCCACTCGGTGGACCGACGACCTGGTGAAAGCCGCGGGGAGCCTATGGATGCAGGAGGCGAGCAGCCGCTCAAGGTGGCGTGCTCTGGGGGAGGCCTATGTTCAGCAGTGGACGTCTTCAGGCTGTTAATGATGATGATGATGACTTTACAAATGTGATTGGAAGCTGCACAGTTATTAAAATCATGTTTTTCGCCGCTTCCACATCGTTTACACTGGTTTTTGGTTAATGGACGTTTATTATTACTATCGCTCCTATTGAATCTGTTTGTGTTTCTCTGCTTGATACGCTTTACCGTGTAGTCATTGTTCGTGTTATAATTTTCTGCTAATTCTCTTGACTGAGCGACAGCACTCAAATGTAATTTCTGTTATTTTCCCGTCAGAGTTCCTGTCTTACAAGATCTGGCCATTTTTGTTTTAAGTCTATTTCCAGCATTTCATGGTTAAGACCTGTTGCGAAACGATCACGCAATTGTGGCTCTAGCATATCGCCTTTATATCCACATTCTTTACTAAGTTCTTTTAACTTGTTCGCGTAAGTTTCCATAGATTCGTTATCTTTTCTTGTGCAATTCCAAAACTCTTTTCATGAGGTACAATGTACCTACTTTATAGATAGATAGCACTTAGAACTAAAAGTGAAGCAAATTCAGTAATTCATTTCAAATAATACACTTATTAGAAAATCTGTACATTAATTCCAGGCATAGTCCAGTTCACACAAATGGTGCGAGATATGGAGAACTTAGATGGAGAGGTGGCTCGACTACACACCAAGATTCGCAGCTACTACCTGCCTCCGGTATCAATCAGCTCTTCTGTTGATACTTCGCTGTAGGCTGGTGAGTAACATAGGGCTTGCATATACTGCTATATGATATAGCTTGCCTGGTAAGTAGGATATAGCCTATTATCCTACTTACCAGGCAGGAAGATGTCTGCAATCTGCAGTGCAGCAAGTATTGCTACTATTACATGTTGCACTGCACTAAATTCTAGTAAAAATTAGATCAAGAATTAATAGAATTAATTTTCCGGCCCCGGCAATCTTTGTTCTTTGCCGTTAAGTCATGGACATTCCCAGTTCTTTTCGTTTTGGCCTGTCTGACATGTAATTCGTGTTTGAATTGCCATACGCGTTTTCTAAAATACAACATACAAATATAAAATTCCCGCGCTCGCTTCCCTCGCGCAGTTCATGTTTTTACTGTATTTTGTTTTATAGCAAACGCGTTTGTACTGACTGATTTGTAATTCATGTTTGAATTGCCATATTTGCCATACGTGTTTACTGAAATACAATACGGCACATATAACAATTCTCACCCTTGCTTCGCTTGCGCATTTAATACTTTTTCGACACATTTGCTCAAAAATGCATTTACAAAGCCTTTATACTTTGTTCGAAAGTTAAACATTACGCACCATACAACGGAGCGTGCGGTAAAATAGTTACTCTCACCTAAGTACATGTCTACGCGGGGAGACACTGCGAGTTATATTCTTCGTCGAAATAAAACCCGAAATATAGCTGTGGGGAACCCTCCCACATTTATCTATAATTTACAAATTATATAAAAAATACATCTACTACATGCTATTATATATTTACATAATATAATTACCTACATACTATTATTTATATATTACATTATTATATACAATTATATACGGTAACATTACATAACACACTCCATACATACAAACATCTAACACAATTACTTACCTTGCCTAGTTTGCCGGATGACGTACGGAAATGTAATCCGTCTACTTACCGCGTGACGTCAATAGCGAGCCCCGACCGGTGGTAAGGTAGCCGCGGTGCGCAAGCACCGCTTGATACTACCTCCCAGTTAGTTGATCTAAACTATTCGTTCGACGCGCCGCTTTATTAATTTCTCCTTGCGAATCGTTGTTTATCTGTTTCGTTTCTTAGTGTTTTATTACTGCTCTTGTTGTGTCGTCCTTCTGAACTTGTAAATATAAAATTGTGTATTGTGTGTGTGGAAATACAGCGATCAGTGTTTAAGTTTGGACAATTTCTTTTTGGACTCCCGCAAGGTACCTACATTACACTGCATGATCCTGCACCCCCAGCAATGCCATAACTGGTGACCTCCTGTTTTGAAGACGCTATTAAGACACAATGAGTTCGAGTAGTTCACGAGAAACGGCATCTGACGATACCACTGTCGTAAGGTCATGCCGGAAGCGTCCAAAAAAGCACGTTTCCATTGATGCGGCGGACGTCAATAAAGTCGGAATCCGAGTTCCACCATTTTGGCCGGAGGAGCCGGAGATATGGTTCGCGCAAATTGAGGGACAATTCGCCATCTCCAACATCACTGCCGACACCACAAGATTTTATTATGTGATCAGCCACCTGGAACCGCAGTACTCTAAAGAGGTGAAGGATATAATAACCAACCCTCCGAGCCAGAACAAATATGACAAGCTTAAAGAGGAGCTGATCAAGCGACTTTCAGCATCAAGCGAGGCGAAAACCCAGCAGTTGCTGATGCATGAAGAGTTGGGAAACCGCAAGCCTTCCCAGTTTTTGCGCCATTTGCAAGGCCTGGCTGGACCGTCTATCCCGGACGACTTCATTCGCAGCATTTGGTGCAGCAGGCTACCCAGCAACCTTCAGGCCCTCATCGCTTCCCAACCCAGCAGCTCTCTAGCAGCATCCGCAGACTTGGCTGATCGCGTTTATGACATCGTGTCGTCGCCGCTCCAAATCTCTGCCACTTCTGCAGCCCCGCCAGTTCCCGGATCCAGCATGCAGTCTATGGCCAACGAGATTGCAGAACTGAAGGCAGCTGTCAAAAATTTGACGATGCAGCTGAACCGTCAAGCAAGACCTCGTAACCGCTCAGAGGAACACCAACGTAAGCGTTCGTCATCTCGCCGGTCCCATTCCAGCTACCGGAAGTACCCGCTGTGTTGGTACCACTCGAAGCACGGAGCCGACGCCAGACGATGCATCAAGCCTTGCGATTTCCAGAAGTCGGGAAACGGTCAAGGCACTCGGTAATGGCGGCCGACGATTGCCTGGACACACCTGGTCGCCTCTTCGTCACCGACCGCAGCTCCAAGCTCCAATTTCTTGTAGACACTGGAAGTGACGTCTGCGTTTTTCCGAAGTCTTTCTTTTTTTTTTTTTTTTTTTTTTTATAGCAAATGGGTCAGCGTTTGGCCACATCTCACCTGATGGTAAGTGTAGATGAAACCTAAGGTGGGACACGCTTACCCAGAAGATACCTATTCACTTTGCTCTTGAATACGCCTAGATTGTATGTGGAAGGGAAAACTGTTGCGGGAAGCAAGTTCCATTCCTTAGATGTACGGATTATAAACGAGCTTCCGAAGCGATTTGTGCGAACATGGGGCACGTTAACGACATAAGGATGGAAGGCTTCACCACGTCTAGTTGTTCTGTGACGGAAAGGAGAGGGTGGGATGAGATTATGGAGCTCCTGAGAACACTCTCCAAAATGCAAACGGTAAAAGACGGACAGACAAGCTACTTTTCTTCTGTGTTCCAGACTTTGCATCCTCTGTCCAAGCAGTGTCTCATCATTAACCACTCTTCTAGCCCTCTTCTCTATAGAGTCCAGAGCTGCCAGTTGGTACTTTGCTGAACCATCCCACAAGTGGCTGCAGTATTCCATGCAAGACCGCACTTGCGCTTGCACTTGCACTTGCACTTCGTGACCGTCGGGCGAGGACTACGTACCAGCTTTCAGCAGCAAATGGCAGCACGAACGACACCTACGGATACCTGCAACTGAACTTAGATTTAAGTTTACGGCGTAATTTTCCGTGGAACTTTATTGTTGCCGATGTTACCAAAGCTATCATAGGCGTCGATTTTCTCAGCCATTACAATTTGATTGTTGATGTACGAAATAAGCGGCTTATTGACAATGTAACTTCTCTGTCTACTGTTGCTCAAATTGTTGATGTACCTGATGTATGTTCGGTCAAGGTTCCTATTGGCAACACTCGGTATCACGCTATACTTTCGGAATACCCCGAGATCACTCGACCCGCAGGCACACCACACGTCCCGGTACACAACACAGTACACCACATTCGTACTACACCCGGCCCCCCCCATATCATGCTCACCTCGCAGATTAGCCCCGGACAAACTTAAGGTCGCTAAGGGTGAGTTTGAATTGATGTTAAGCACCGGTACCGCGCGCCCTTCTGAGAGCCCGTGGTCTTCCCCTCTTCACCTAGCGCCTAAAAAAGACAACGGCTGGCGCCCTTGTGGAGACTACCGGCTTCTCAACGCGCGTACCGTACCTGACAAGTACCCCATCAAGCACATCCACGACTTCGCGCAAAACATTTCTGGTTGCACCGTCTTCTCAAAAATCGACCTCGTGAAGGCCTACCACCAAATACCGGTTTTTGAGGACGATATAAAGAAGACCGCTATCACCACACCGTTCGGACTATACGAGTTCCCATTTATGACTTTTGGACTTCGTAACGCCCCGCTTTATTAATTTCTCCTTGCGAATCGTTGTTTATCTGTTTCGTTTCTTAGTGTTTTATTACTGCTCTTGTTGGGTCGTCCTTCTGAACTTGTAAATATAAAATTGGGTATTGTGTGTGTGGAAATACAGCGATCAGTGTTTAAGTTTGGACAATTTCTTTTTGGACTCCCGCAAGGTACCTACATTACACTGCATGATCCTGCACCCCCAGCAATGCCATAGCTTGTCTTGTATTTTTCAATATTAAATGCCGAGTACAAGGTTTTCGTCGTGAGTTTTTGGAATCGTTCTTGAATGAGTAAAAAGGTAGGTAGTTCAAAAAATTAAGTAAAACTTATGAGGGTGGTTCTGAAACGGTCCAATGCTAGGCCGCGACAGTACATATTTTACCGCATCCTCCGTTGTATAGCGCCGTGCGTAGCCTTTACGGTTTTTTTTAATTTCAATAAAACATATATAAGAATTTCACCAAGGAGTTTCACAGTACGAGAATAAATAAGCTGAATTTTATGTGGTCTGCCCATTGCCAAAAGATTGTCTGGAGAAAGAGAAACATGCCTCTAAATAAAAATAAGATGCTAAGCCCCCATTTTTTATAATTCCAGATGTCATTGCATGTGACGCTGATGCTGAGCTGTTGAATCTCAAACAAAAAACATGAGAAGAAGACAAATTAAGTATTTATTAACTGCTATCATACTTTTATACTTTCTATATTTCTTCTTTGGTATTGGTGACCACATAAATGCCAGGAGCTTCGAAGAAAATTTTGACTATCCTCTCAACACCAATATTAAACCACTCATTGATGAAGTGTTGGCAGGAAAAAAACCTCAAGTGAAACCAATCAACTACTACCCTCACAGGTACCTAACCAACTCTGGTAAATGCAGCACAGTGGACAAACTGGACTTGTTCATACTAGTCAAATCTGCTATGAACCATTTTGGTAACAGAATGGCTATACGACAAACATATGGACAAGAAAGCATCACACCAGGGCGGGTCACCAAAATCCTCTTTTTCCTCGGTGTAAATGGGCGCAAAAGCGAAACCCAAACGCAAGTTGAAGCCGAGATGACCAAGTACAAAGACATCATACAAATGGATTTCATAGACACCTACTTTAATAATACGATCAAAACAATGATGTCTTTTCGTTGGTTGTTCGAGCACTGCTCCACTGCTGACTTCTACCTATTTACTGATGATGACATGTATATATCTGTTCCTAATCTTTTTGACTATCTGGCCACCGTGTCAACAGATAATGGTTCATTATTGACTCCTCAAGATCAATTCTATGCTGGGTACATGTTCAAGTCAGCACCTCATAGGACTGTATTGAGCAAGTGGCGAATCACAATAGATGAGTATCCATGGGACATGTGGCCGCCTTATGTCACTGCTGGATCATATGTAGTATCCAATAGATCTATGAAAGAGTTGTATGTTGCAAGTCTATTTGTTAAGCATTTTAGGTTTGACGATATTTACTTAGGAATAGTGGCTAAGAAGGCTGGTGTAGTACCCACTCATTGTGATAAATTTTATTTCTACAAGAAGCCATATTCAATGGATGGGTACAGAGATGTGATAGCTTCTCATGGTTATGATGATCATGAGATGTTGGTGAGAGTATGGAATGAGCAGAATAATTTTGTAAGCAGTATGTAGGCTGGTCTAGCAGCGTTTGCTATTTAGTGAAGTAAAATTCATGAATTAACTAATTGTATATGGTGTAACAGTTGATTAACGATTAAATGGTGTACGAGCATCTGTATGTAGGTGCTTTCGACATTCCTTGGACTGCACTAATTGCATTCTAATGTTACTACTAGCTAAGTAGCTATGCAGGCCTAAAACTTGTTTTTTTTTTTTATAAATATTCGAATAGAATTTCTTAGGTTAATAAACATAGGTCGGTTTTCTACATACTTTGATATTATATCTGTCATCTTCTTCTTCTTATTTAAGAGGCTTGCTCTTGTCGGTGGAGTAATCGCCATCTTTCCCTATTCTCAGCCAATGCTTTGACTTCCCCGTACGACATGACATTTATCTTTTCTTTTATTTGATCTGTGTAAGTCCTTCTAGGTCTGCCTCTTCCTCTTTTCCCTTCTACCTTTCCTTCTATGATGTTTTTCATGAAGCTGTCATGTCGTACAAGGTGGCCAAACATTTTTCCTCTTGACTCTATCATCACAAGATTTAATTTTGTTTGTAAATTATCCAATGATCACGCAGGTGATCAAAGTAGAATAGACTATATTTATTACGCCCAATAGTAATATTTTATGAAATGTATCATATCAAAGAGTATTATTGTAATTGTAATTACGACTTGGTTTAGCCTAGTAAAGTCTTTTTTTAATTAGCGTAAATAATTAAATATCCATGATCGTATTTTTAGGCCTTACATCTAAGTTAAATACAAAGAAAATATTGAAATCACAATATTTCATTTATTTATTAGCATTACTTTTGAATAGAGGAACAATAAAGTATTTTCTATTTGGCTTGTAAAGTATAACTAATTTAACAGTGAACAGAAGCATTTATTTTGGAGTTACAGCAATCTATAGGTATTAATTACTCAACTGGTATGTTAGCTCAGTTGGCAGTAGCTCTGACTTCTGAACTATAGGTTGTGGGTTTGACTCCCATCCCAAACATTTGTGTGATGAACATCGATGTTTGTTCTGTGTCTGGGTGTAATATTGTATTATATGTATGTATTTACAAATTACAAACAAAGTATCTAAGCACTTGTATCAGTTATTTGACCCCCATAATACGAGCCATGCTTAGTTTGGGGCTAGATGGCGCTGTGTGACATGTACACACATATTTATTTATTAGACAGATGCTATCCAAACACCAATTTTTTTATTCCAGATTGCTACCCGGGGGTAATTGGGAATATACCATTTAATTGTCTGCATTAAACAGATATTAACGAAACTGCCTCTGAAATAAAAGGCGTTCCAACGTATCGCGCCATATCATATCTACTTTTTTTAAATAGTTGTATGAAAATGTGGTTCAGTCTCATGCAACGGTCACCACCAAAGTGACATTACTGCCCGGCTATCCTCGCCAACGTAGCAAGTTTCGTTGACAAGTCATTATGCTTATAGTGTAGTAAGGAAGTTTTTCGGAAATAAAAATACTCAGTAGTAAAATCATAAATAACAAATTTTATTTAATCCACCATTTAACAAATATAAAAAACCTTTTTAAATCATTATACCTATTAGGCAAAAACAACAGAAATTATAATTATATACATTGCAAAAATATATTGTATAATATATACCTGCTACCTACTTTATTTTATTGTCCAAGATATTGTTAAAAAAATGGCACATGGCTCAATTTCCAACGTAAGTAAAAATAAGAGTATTGATTTTTATTCACTTCTTTGTCATGAATTTTTTTGCCTTGTAAAGCACCTGCTCATGAAGCTAACAAATTACTGATAATGATACTTTTTAAATGTATTTTTTACTGGCTCGAGCTTGAAAAGGCTTACTATCTTGGTCACCCGGAGTCGCACATACGAATCACTGCTACGCACAACACGTATAATATTAACTGAAAATGTTCTAGTACCCTTGAAGTACATGTACAGAATGAAGTGGGGACAATAGTTTCCCAGTCTCCACCGGGTGGCAACTGGGAATTTTTATTCCCAGTTGCCACTTGGGGGCAACTGGGAATATAACCATGCTTGAGGATACTCAAAATATAACCTTCAAGGTTCTTATATTACTACCACTAGTATCCCTGAAGATACCACATACTCCAGGGAATTAACCACCATTATCCTCAAAATAAAATGAAAAATCTCATTATGCAAAGCTTCCTTCACCTAGCTAACTTACCTAAACCATACCAATAATTTGGCGAAAATTATATTTTAATCGATTTTATCGACCAACAGTTAACCCTACCGCGGCTGTAAGAACAGGGATGAGGTCTTCCTCGTAGTTATACTGGTATTCATCATTGACTATAAATCCAGTTGACCAAAATGATACAGTTTCCCCGCATACGAAAATTAGTGGTGTATTTCAACCACTAATTTCTAATAAATCACGGGAACCCGTTGATGTCTTTTGTTTCATCCTGCTCTGTTCTTTGTAATTACGTATGACTTTGTCTCGTTTTGTTACCTCGCCCCTGCCCGCGCAGGTGAGTCGTGTGTGTACGAGAAATTATGTTAACGAGCTATCAACAGGCTTTATAATCTTTTACTGGTATCATCATCATCAGCCGAAAAACATCCACTGCTGAATATAGAGCGCCACTTTGACCGGCTACTTGCGTCCTGCATCCATCGGCTTCCCGTGGTTCTCCACCAAGTCTGCTTACGCTGCGTCTTCCAAATCGTGGTCCTCCACTCGAGAACCGTTCTTCCCCATTTGCCTGGTTAAACTTAATCTGGCAACTTTTAACGAAAAATATCGAAAAAGGATCAGTTCGAACATTCTTTATCGAATTCCCTATTAACTGGACTAGTCTTCATCTTCAACCCTTGGTTAATGGCCTTTAGGCACGTACGTAACCATATTTTTTCCAATGTAGGACTAGTGTTATCACACTATTATTACATTACATCATTACATGTAGGTACATTATAATGTACAAATAAAAATCTTACGAAAATAGAACTCTTGTCGAATTACAAGTTACAACCAACAAAAGCTGCAGAAGCAAAGCAACAAAGTTCAACTGAGCACTGGTTTCTGGTCCCAATATTTGTAACAATTTCTTATTATCTAATAATGTCAAACTTTGCCGCTCCAAAAAGCATTTCAATTTAAACCATTTAGCTGCTCCAACAAATCGCGCATGTAGGTACTCAACTCATGTACAGTCATATGATTTTTTAGTTATGTAAAATAATCCTTAGGAAAAGAAAAAACCATCCACATCCTCACCATCTTCAGAACGCCAAAGCTTAATCGTCATCACTGATTCAAACCATGGAACAAGTAAGAGAGACCAAGCCAAAAACGATTTTTTTGGCATATTTCTGATCTACGCTCAACTTATAGCCCGCTCACTTTGCAGCGCCATCTAGTTTTATAACGGATTTTAGCATATTTTTGATCTACGCTGTTTTCTTGGTGTATTGGCATTCCTCTCCTACTTATGCCATGTTGAAACATATCTGCGGGGTGATCATGTAACTTTGATAGCAATGCAACAAAAGAAATTTCAATCCAAATTTGAAAATTTCCATAGTAACTCTGTACATAAGCTACGTACTGCAACTGTCAAATCCATACATTTTTGTGTTTCTATCGGTTGCCAACAAGTTACATGATCGCCTAGCTGTTAGTTTCAAGATAAAAATCGCATTTTATATTCGAGAATGGAAAATTACCAATTAGCAGTCTTATAGAGTAGGATTGCTAATTAGTAGTTTTGCTGAGTGACTAGCCAGAGTCTAAACCGTAGAGTCCATCTCTTTGAGCACATATGTGACCTTCATGATGGCACACCACAGGTCCTCGTCGCTGATCTCGCGGTGAAGCGTGAACCGGACCGTCTTCGGGTTGAAAGCGATCGCCTTCACTATCACACCCTCATCGTTCGCCGTCTTGCAGTCACCCTTTGACAACAAATAAGATTATGTTGAAGTAGATGCTATTGAGCTAAATACGCTAATGTGGATAATTTGGGAGGCGAAAGGCTGCAATTTGAGACGGTGCAAGCCGGACATTGAGAAATGGCGAAATGCCAAGGGATTACGCCCTCGAGGCAAAACAGTTCATCATCATCATCATTAGCCTGACGTCCACTGCTGAACACAGGCCTCCCCATAGAGCGCCAATTTGAGCGGCTGCTCGCCTCCTGCTCAGAGGTTTAAACTCATAGGATTACTTGATTATCCTTTAGCGTTACCAGCTACCGTTGGTGTTGTTGGCACGGCCAGAAAGTGCTAATTCACATTATTAGTAAACATGTAAGGAATAGATGTTGCTGATTGTATTTCTTAACTTCTCGCGGTTTGAACTCATAGTTATTTGTTTTGCGCAAGACTTGGGTGGGTTTTTGATCCGTTTATGGTAACGAATGATTAATAACTTTTAACAAATTTTGACCATTGGTTAGAACTTGTCAGAGTTTTTAGCCATTGGTTGCTTTAACTACGGTCAAAAAACCCACCCTTAATCGCGTTAATTTGTACCTCGACTTTTCGACCAAGTTACATTGGCCGAGTAGACATCCGGGTCTACTCGTGACCACGGCCAATGCAACTTGGTTGATGAGATGTGGCAATTGATACTGTTTGTAGAGAAACAGTACAATAGATGTGATTACGGTAACTTATTCGGTTAGGGCCATTCTAGGCGGTGTGCTGGGTGGGGTACTTAAAAATTATCCTGTTTTCCTGAAAATGGCATTAGTACCTGCGTTTCCGCCAAGCAAACTTGAGCCAATCGCTGGACTACCTGGTCAGCCGTGACGAGACTGTCTTTGTCAATGGCCATAAGGACGATATTCGTGTGCGTGTTTTCCACATCCACTTTGAACGTCTTCAGGAACAGGCCTTGGATAACTGAGGAGGAAAATAGCATTTAGGGAAACTGAATATATGTATAGCGTCAATGGTAAGGCATTCGTGTCAGTTGTCCGACTGGCGTCTCAGCTTAGTTTAGTAGTTCATCTGCCTTGTGTGATGTGCCTTATGTCGGGTTGTGCGTCAAACATTATTTCTGTGATGAACAAATCATTTATGTTGTGTCCACGTGAGTACCTACAGCTAGGCATAAGCATAGTTAGTATCTCTGAAAGCTTATCATCATATTTAGTTTTTCAAATCGTTAAAACTCGATTTATGCATTTGGAAAACCCAACCTACCAATTGAATACCTAGCTCAAACAAAAAAAAACCGGCATAGTGCGAGTCAGACTCGCGCACGAAGGATTCCGTACCATTATCTATCCCTGCCATGTAGTGTTGAGTAGCAGTCTCATTTAAAGCAGCACCATCTATGACTCATCTAGTAAATGAGCAAAAAAATCACGTTTGTTGTATGGGAACCCCCTAAATATTTATTTTAATCTGTTTTAAAGTATTTGTTGTTATAGTGGCAATAGAGATACATCATCTGTGAAAATTGCAACTGTCTAACTATCAGGGTTCATGAAATACAGTCTGGTGACAGACAGCGGAGCCTTAGTAATAAGAAAACGATGGCGACAAGAGCTGGGCTCCTATAATCCTATATAAAAGAAGGTCCTTACTTGTTATTCTATTTGGGGGTGCTAAGGCCTGCACTGACGTCCCAATTGCAGCAAGCATAGCTCCTTTATGTAGCGGAGTACGGCCTTGGGTCGCTGGCACAACTGTTCCAGTGATGTGGTACCATGGTATTGGTGGTTTGGAGCCCGACTGCAGTCGATCCCGTGCTCGTTGTTCATGAGAGGAAGAGAAAGAGGGTCCTATGCCTAAGCAAGAGAAGAGAGCCACTGACCGCGAGCGAGCCGCTGCGCGCGGCGGTGGTCGAGCGCCAGCAGCGGCACGACCTCGCGCAGCGCCACGGCGGCGGCCGCGCACAGCACGCCGGCCTGCCGCATGCCGCCGCCCAGCGCCTTGCGCGTGCGCCGCGCTCTAACACATTACATATTCACTTAGGCGATCACCATACTTTTCAACTGACTTCAAGCCTCTCTCGGACTGAGTAAGAATGATGTACACACAAACTAATAGAAAGATACTGAAATTGGTACATTTTATTAAATTGGTATTCGTATTAGTTTATCTGTATGCATATTAGTTCAAACAACCAGGGTGGCATAATGGCGAACGACGATAAATCTCATATTTTTTGATAGAAAACGGACTTCAAAAAGGTGGAGGTTTTTAATGTTTGTTGTACCCCAGACCTCCGACACTTATAAACTGACTTGAAAAACTATTATTAATTAAAAAGATATACCTTCAGATTGCTCTCATACAAATTGCATCAAAATCGATTTAGTAATTTGTTTTTTTTTTTTTATAATATCTCAGGGTTCATTGTACGAAATTGTTTCCGCTCCACGACCATCACGGTCATTAGATAAATTTCAACATACTGCTGTATAAAGTGGTAGGATCCAACCAGCGCCGAGCCCACGGGCGCGCTGAGCCCTTTACTAAAGCACACGGAGACGCTGTCGCAGTCCTTCACCACTCTACTCGGAGGCTCCTTCAGGTATTCGCACGCGTTGAACAGCCGAGCGCCGTCCATGTGGACTGGGAGGGAGTGTTTCTTGCAGAGAGCGCCTAAATCGTCCAAGAATTTTAAAGGGAGAACCTGGGGAAGTCACATTACTGGTTTGGACTCTTTGTTTAAGAGAGGGTTAGGGATGGCGACATGGGACATTTTCTGACAGCTTGGTGAATATACTAACGATCTTAAATACTACAATATTTTTGTGTAAACACCCCGTTTGTAGTTACGGTAACATACTACCTATATAGTTTTTAATGACAAGAGTAAATAAGTCAAATATGTGTCTTTTGATGATGTTTTTAGTGTTCAAAACAAGTGTGCACGTAGCCTACACAAAGTCATCATCATCATTAACAGCCTGAAGACGTCCACTGCTGAACATAGGCCTCCCCCAGAGCACGCCACCTTGAGCGGCTGCTCGCCTCCTGCACCCATCGGCTCCCCGCGGCTTTAACCAGGTCGTCGGTCCACCGAGTGGGGGGCCGGCCTAAGCTGCGTCTTCCGGTTCGTGGTCGCCACTCGAGAACCTTTCTTCCCCATCGGTTGTCAGTTCTACGAGCGATGTGACCTGCCCATTGCCACTTCAACTTACTAACTCTAAGAGCTATATCGGTCACTTTAGTTCTCCTGCGGATCTCCTCGTTCCGGAGCTTATCTCGCAGGAAAACACCGAGCATAGCTCGCTCCATAGCTCGCTGCGCGACTTTGAGCTTACGAATGAGGCCAACAGTAAGAGACCATGTCTCAGTTCCATAAGTCATCACTGGCAACACACACTGATTGAAAACTTTCGTTTTCAGGCTCTGCGGTATTTTGGACAAAAAGATAGGACGAAGCTTCTCGAACGCTGCCCAGCCGAGTTGGATTCTTCGTGCAACCTCTTTATCGAAGTTGGACCTACCTAATTGGACAGTCTGTCCTAGGTAGACATACTTGTCGACAACTTCGAGAGTATCGTTCCCAACAATTACCGGTATAGGTGGAACATGAGCATTAGACATGATCTTTGTCTTGTCCATATTCATCTTAAGACCAACCTGCTGGGAGACTCTACTGAGGTCGTTGAGCATGGTGCTAAGGTCCTCGAGCGATTCCGCCATTATGACTATATCATCGGCAAAACGAAGGTTAGTGATGTACTCGCCATTTATGTTGATGCCAGATCTTTTCCACTCCAAGAGCTTGAAAACATCCTCCAATGCGTTTGTGAACAGTTTCGGAGAAATAACGTCTCCCTGTCTCACGCCTCTTTGCAATGGAATTTGTTCCGTACTCTGGTCCTGTAGTTGGACTGACATATTGGCCTTACTGTACAAACACTTCAAAACTATCGATATACCTATAGTCAATTTGGCATCGCTGCAAGGACATCATACAGCTACACAAAGTATTCATTAAAAATTCCTACTACAAAAATACCTACTAGGTACTCCACCAAAGTTGCTGACATTTTTAAAAACTCTGTAGTATATCATCTGCCTAAAAACGATATTCATCATTAACAGCCTGAAGACGTCCACTGCTGAACATAGGCCTCCCCCAGAGCAAGCCACCTTGAGCGGCTGCTCGCCTCCTGCATCCATCGGCTCCCCGCGGCTTTCACCAGGTCGTCGGTCCACCGAGTGGGGGGCCGGCCTACGCTGCGTCTTCCGGTTCGTGGTCGCCACTCGAGAACCTTTCTTCCCCATCGGTTGTCAGTTCTACGAGCGATGTGGCCTGCCCATTGCCATTGCAAAACGATATTGATACGTCAGAATAAAGTGTCTTCCACTCCACTCCACCATCCAGCTCACCTTCCCCCCGCAAACATTATGTGTATCCTCAACGGCAACCATGCTAGTAATGGGCTCGTGAATATCTGTCCCACGCAGCCGTCGCGCCAGCTCATCCAGCTCGAATGTGCCATCTGGTTTATTGGGAACTGTTGTTAGCAGCACACTTGCTAGAGCGGAAACGTTACCTAGAACGGAAGCCAATAAGGTTCACAGACACATACCTCTTCTGCATAGCATTGATTGATTGGCTCAGTAGTACCATGTCATCTGCACAACAATCATCTTGATATGATCCTAGTTTCTCATATCAGAAATTGGAACAGTGGGGTTTACCAGAAACAGAACATAGGTAAGTGTAAGAATAAGACCATCCCCCGTGGGTGCCGTAGCCCGTGGGGGTCTTCCCGTGTGTGCCGTAGCCCGTGGGGGTCTTCCCGTGTGTGCCGTAGCCCGTGGGGGTCTTCCCGTGGGTGCCGGCCATAGAAATTTGAGGTCTGTGTGTGGAGTCACAGGCGAAGCGGGCTAAGGGAATATCCAGGGAATGGGCAGTAGCATTCTCCTCAGTCTGCATTAAAATCTACCACAATAACCAAGGCGCCTGACAAGCATGATATTTATGGCGATCCCGATTATTCTATTAAGAAAATATATATTCTAAGCATACCTTGCTCATATTTGAAAATGTGTGACTTGTCCCCGACTATTGCTTCTGCACCTCTTTTGTTACAGTGCACCATTACTGAAATTAAAATAACAATAATTACATTACTTACCTACATTTTCTAGTAACACTGAACCCAATTCTACCAACACCAACACTTGCAGCATGTACGATAATATCCATGGTAGGAGACGCAGAGCGACAAAATATATACAATTTTTATTAAAAGAATTTGTAAATACTTGGTTAAGCTGCGGCCATACCGGCGCGTCAAGTGGCGTCAATAAAGCGTCACATTCGGCCATTCGGCCTTTCGGCACCCATCGCTGCCCGTGGTCATAGACGATCGTGCAACGATTCCCGCAGACAGCGATGGGTACCCTACCCAATAGTTTCGCGTCGATCGTAATAGATGAATGGGCTTCATTTGGTAATTTCCGGTTGTGTAAAATCCAACCCACCCATCGGCGTTTTGGTCCCTTAGGCGGAGAATTGAATAGACACACATTCATTCCCTATAATTTAAAAAAATGAGATAAATATACAAATAATAATAAGAAATAGTGAGAAAACACTGATAAATGTCTAATCCATTCATCCTTTTCCCCTATCTTTTTCCCTTTCCCTTCTCGGTTGAACTGTAGGCTGTACTGTAGCAAATGGGGCACTGACGAAAAACGACAGAAAAATTTCGATCGAATTTTCATCTTAGTAGTACTTTTTATAGTGCCATTCGATAGGTGGTGTAAAAAGAAGAATATTTTGTATGAGTCATCAATTCGACAGCAGCCGGCGAGTGCTAGAAGTCACTTGTGCTTACATAATATAAAAAATTACATGTTTTGACTTCGAGGTCAACGTGAATTTATGACCTCGAGGTCAAGGCCAAGGTCAATGAGTTTGGGATCAAGGTAACTTTTTTGCCTCAAGGTCGAAATCAAGACCAATGACCTCGAGGACAACATCAATTTCTTGCATTACAACAAAAACTTCTTGCATAAAAATTACTTTCTTATTGCTATGTGCAACCCGCACTTGGCCGTTTTAGAAAACAAAGTATCGTAAATGTTATCCTGAAACAATAGCTATAGCCATACCTGGCAAAATCAGTTCAGTGGTTCCAGCGTGATGCATGTTCAAAAAAGACAGACAGACAAAAAATTTAACAAATATTGTTTCCACTTCCATATTGATAAAGCAATCATATTCCATATTGATAATGGTATTGGTAATGCAATCAAAATGTTCAAAAAATATTCAATGTGCTGATTTAGCCCAGTTACAGTTTTATTATAGTAATAGATAAATCACAAGTTTCTGAAAAAGTATGGATTTTAGCAAAGCTGTTGAGACTCAATATAGAATCACCCATAGCTAGGTATACTTAAAAGTGAAATTTGATCTGTTTGTATGTTTACAAACAGATCAAATGATGATGATGATATGATAATGATGATGTGATGATGTTTGTGTGTGTGTATGTTTGTTTGTATGTTGTCTGTGTGTGTGTCTGTATGTTGTTAGTTGTTTGTGTTGCTTTCACAACTAAATGTCTGAATCAATCAACCTAAGACATCCTTATCCTAAAGCATTAAGAGGTCCTGCGGGATAGGTAATAGGGAATCGCAAATTGCATCATAGTTTTCATTTTTAGTCTTTTCTGTTAGTTGTCTTCCCAAGAAGTGATAATTATCTCCGAAACAGATTTAAATAAATGTTCAGTGGGACTGTAGCAAACGGGGCACTGAGGAAAAAAGACCTTTATGTTAGTGTGACCCCTACTTTTTATGGTGCCATTTGATAGGTGATGTAAAAAGAAGAATATTTTGTAAGGGTCATCAATTAAAAAGTTCAATGACCTCTGAGTTAGCGGGTCAAAACTATTGGACTTAGAAAAATTTCGATTGAAATTTTTATGTTAGTATGGCCCTTACTTTTTATGGTGCCATTCAATAGGTGATGTAAAAAGAAGAATATTTTGTATGAGTCATCAAATCAAATCAAATCAAAGCGTTTATTTGCATAAAAACATGGTTAAATATATAATAACAGCAGGTCTTCGGTATGTCATCAATTCAAAAGGACTAGTTGAGTTAGAATGCAAAAGTAGCTTTTTTATTAATGCACATACCCTAAGATACTAGAATACTAGTCTAGGGGAAAGTCATAAATATGTGCAACAACGAGTGAAGCAAGGAGAAGTGTTAGGTTAACAGTGCCAGAAATCACTTGTGCTTATATAAAAAAATTACATATCGACTTACCAAGGTCAAGGTCAATGACCTCCCAAAAACCCGTGTGGGTTCCCTACCCTAATACTCCCCACCGAGTCCCAAATGTAAAGTCCTAATTTTCATAGTGCCCCGTTTCGTATCGTCTGACCAAATGTTCTCACCGGCAATAAGATTAGCCATAGTTCCAGAAGGCACGAAAAGAGCCGCTTGCTTGCCCAGCATTTCTGCTATCTTGCTTTCCAATGCGTTTACAGTGGGGTCGTCGCCGAAAACGTCGTCACCTAATGCAGAATTCACCATAGCGTGCTTCATCGCCCCCGTCGGCTTCGTCACAGTGTCGGACCTCAAGTCTACAATAAAAGCCATTGCGAACAAAATACCTGATTTCCACTTTATTTTAAATCAGAATCACTATAAACACAACTTTAGTTAATTCCAGAAACTATACAGGATTCGTCTTCTGTGCTATACCTAATTAACTACACATAAACCAAAGAAATACCAAAATCAAAAAAATATTTGAGTTTGAAAATAATATTACAAAACAAATTTATATAAATTATTAAAACCAAAGAGTATACATAAAATACACAGAATTCACATAATCCTTTTCAAACTGGAAGGCACCTGTGAAGCATATGAAATGTCAGCTGTCAAATGTCAAAAAATAATTTTAGTGATGTGTACGCCAATATTCGATTCGATAATTAACGATTATTTGAGATACATAATACCGATTAACGATTATTTTTAGACACTATCGTATAATCATCATGATATCTATCTACTTACTACCTTAGAGTGCGTGGTAAATAGTACATTACTCCTATTGTTGAAATTAGAGGAATCACAAGGAAATAAAACGTGGGTGTCAATTTAGATGATAAGAATTTATTGCGGAAATAAAATCCTTGACACATTGTCATCAAAGCTCTCATCATCATCCGATTCTGATGTGGAGTCTCCCAAATTAATTATCATTTGTTGATCTATCATATTGTCAACGGAAACACGTTTACACACATCATCGACCGGCACAAGTGGTCCATCGTTAAGTTTTTCTCGTTCAAAATAATCACGCAAACGCACAACCTGTTCACGTGATTGGCTATTCAGAACTAATCGTTTATGGTCCCCCATTTTGCGCAAGTAGATAATCACTTGATATAACGAATAAGCAGCAAAAGTAACAGTAAAAAAGATAACAACACACCAATAACAGCAAAAATAAGAATTACTCAAGAAATAACACCAAAATTAACATGTAGAAACAAAAAAACAACAGTCAATAACAACAAAAAACAATCCACAATCCGCAATGAAAAATACGTGACGCATACAACGCTTTCGCTATTGTACTAAACACTAAAACACTACCATACCACTTGACTTTGACATTGAAACGTGTAAACAAAATGGTGGGTGTAATGTTGCCAGTAAAAATAATACACACTTGATCACGTTAATTCTATACTATACATACCTGGAATTCGTATTCGTGGAAAACTATGAAGAATCACGCGAATCGTACATCCGATTCCGGACAAACGAAAGCAAAAGTCGCCAGTTGACACCAGACAAGCAATGAATGAGTGCTTAATTGTGAAAAATCAATTTTACAGTATCTTTTTTATTTCTATCGATTTTCTTTTAAAATACCGATTTTTCAGGTAATTTTTGCCGTATCCTTTTTTTACGGTTGGCAACACCGTATTTTGTGCCCACGCTATTTTGCAATAAATTTGGATTACCCAAACGATTTAACATTTTGTTTTCGATTATTCGTCGATTGCAGTTATCGTTGATGTGCCGCCCCTATGTTCAAGTGTCATTATTCAACAGTAGAACGTAATTTTGCAATCAACGAATATAATATTTTATTTATATCATTTTTATTGAAAAGTGAGTTAAAAGCGAATTGATTGCCTTTATTCTATTTCTTGTATATTTTACTGTTCCTTTTAGTAGTTTTTCTTAAGCATTAGTATTGAATTTTGGCCACAAAATAGAAATGTTTAATGTTTTGGATGACGTCACCTGTTTTGCTTCATTGAGCTAAAGGAGACGCCACATTCTTCTATACATACAGTTGCTTATACAAATATGAGGGAAATATAATATAGAATATGAAACATCATTTTGTCTCATTCTTTCTAATGAAGTATTTGTATATGACAAAAGAAACAACACTATATACGTTGTTGCTCATTATGGGAACATATTGGCATGACGTAGTAACAGTTGTAGGTACGTGCCATGGCCCGCCATCTTAGGTTCCGAGTTCGTGGTAGTTCTGCTGTCAAGTGAATGTGTAGATTGCGTATTATTGAGATTTGCGAGAAAATTACTAAGAGTTCACCTTTAAAACTGCACGTGAATATTGGTAAACTGTAATTGAACATGCCTTCGTGTTGTGTTAAGGAATGCGGTGCGAGAAACAGTAAAAATCAACCTCAACTGTCTTTGCACAGGTTAGTACCCGTTTTCATGTAATAATACATGTAATCATACACATTCGATGAAAAAATTGTCACGGGATCATGAATTTATAGCTAAAGTATTGATATTTGAGGTAAATACCGTTTTAATTACCATTATTTCATTTGTTTATGTTTACAATAATATCTCATAGTAGAATAGTGTTGTACCGTTGCGGTAATAGATTGCGGAACTAGTGCTCTGAACCGATATCAGCATAACCAACATAAATCTTTTCTTGTAGTTTCTTGTACCTTCTTTACAGATGTAATGGAAGCTACGGATCGGAGTTTTCTATTCTGCATTGTGCTGGATTGCTTGCACCATTATTGGAATAGTACATTATGATATAAGTGTGCAAAGTTGATTATTACACTCGAGGCGGTGATATGTGAGAGTGTAATGATCAATGCACACGCATGTCATACGACGTTTTACATCACAGTTGCGAGGAAATAACAGAGTTGTACTATTAAATGTCGTGCAGGTTTCTTATTTTCACGTGGCGTCAGAGAAAAACCGTGTTGATAGCGCGAACAAAATCAAAAACATTGACCAAAACAAAACGAAACGAAACGAAAACTGGAACTGTAACTAGAACGGGAACTAGAACTGTAACTGGAACTGGGACGTAAACTGGAACTGGAACTGGAAAGTGAACTGGAACGTGAAATGCCTAGGCGTTTGGCCCTTTGGTTAATAGATATCTATATTACGTAATGTTGCTTATCATAATATTAGTACTGGTTTTTTTTCCAGGCGTCTACCAAAAACCCCCAGCAAGGGTCATCTGTTTTATGTGAAACAAGTAATATACGAAAATCGGATGTTACTTGTACAACTAATGTAACGCGTCCATTACAGTCAATCCGCTGAATTGTGGAAACAGGGCACAAAGAGGTATGTATCTACTTAGAAGATAGAAGGCAACTTTTGAAAGATTCAGCAACAGGTCGATACCTACTTTCCCTAAAACGGTTAGCTTGTCTTCTTACAAAATACAATATTTGTAAAGTTTTGTCGGTGTTTAATTAGATGGATAATAAATGTCTTTATTATAAATATAGGATTATGGTTGAAAATCAGAATGAGCGTAAAATATGCTTCTAGTCAAATTAAATATCATTGATTAGTAGGTTTACTCGATGACTGACGTGTAACTTTTTTCAGGTTCTTGAAAAAATTACGGCTTTAAAGGAAAAATGTGTACAACACAAAAACTAAAAATTAAACGTCTCAAGAAAAATATTCGAAGAAGAAACAAAAAAATTGCCAATTTAAAAGATATCATCGAAGACCTACGAAAAAAAAATTGTATCAACTCGGAACAAGCTATTGCCATAGAAGAATTGGCGGGGCCACAAGACTTCTTAAAAAGACAAATTATAATGTATATAATTATAATTATAAGTCCAAAGGTTTACCTTTGGCACATAAATACTCGGAAAAAATAAGAAAATTTGCTTTGACATTACATTTTTTATCCCCCAAGGCCTATAATTACATAAGGAGGACTTACAATACATGCTTACCTCATACAAGAACTTTGTGCAAATGGTACCAACATGTAAATTATGAACCGGGATTTAAGAAAAAGGCCTTTGAAACTTTAAAAATTAAAGTGCAGGGAAGTGAACTGCCTGTGATATACTCCTTGGTTTTTGATGAAATGGCCATAAGAAAGTCTCTAACTTGGGAACCAAGAGCTCAGAAATATTATGGTAGAGTTGATTGTGGCCACAACATAGATAGTGACAGTGTCGAAGAAGCTAGTCAAGCCCTAGTAATCATGTTAACGTCAATCAACGGGACATGGAAAATACCTATTGGTTATTTTTTTATAACATCCCTCACAGGCGAGCAAAAAAGTATTATCATAAACACAGCACTAAAATTGTGTGAAGACGTGGGTGTAAATGTTGTTAGCATTACGTGCGTTGGACCTGCTGCAAATTTCAGTATGTTCTCTTCTCTTGGCTGCGATGTTTTAAGAAACCAAGACGTTACCGATTTTGAGAGCGGTAACACTCGCATCCGTGAGAAGAGACATGTAGATTTCTACCAGCTCATGCTACCCTATGCACCCCGTGCAGGTGTGTGTGTAAAAGAGGTATAATTTGCCTATTTGCAATATATAAATTATTTGATTTATTTTTTATTTTATTTTTTCCCACCCCCCACCATTCACAGATAAAATTAACATTGTCACGAATTCTCCGATAACGGAAGTAAGTGGACCTACTCATCTGGTTCTCTGTTACAACAGAACAACAACAGACTTTAAATAAGTAGGTACCTACATAAATATATATAACTATGATCCTTGTGGTTGAAAAACTAAATTTGTATTTAGAGACTAAACCAGGATTCAGACACCGCTAGGATTGAATAATGTTCTGTGGGTTCAGACTTGACAGACCTGCGACCTTAGTAAAATGGCATACGTTTTCCCAACTATATATCTATTCTGTTTCTAACATTATGTTTTCCGATTAAATCCGATTCAGTATAACAGATATCTAGTATGACTCGTATCGATACTTGTTATAGTAACACTTATGTTCCTAGACCAGCACAACCCTAGCCATGGCAGCCATTTTAGGTTCCAGGTTGAGTTGTAGGTATGCACGTTCGTTTTGTAGGTATTTCGTGTCCATATACTTCCTTGGTCTGAGTTTTGCTTACATAACATTTTACGTTCTATCGACCTGTCACAGGTGCTTTCCAGTTTGAAAAGGATTATATATACAATTATTTGTTTTTTTCTCTAATCTGTGCTTACAATACAAATCTGTGGTTTCCAGCGTTATATATTCTTTGGTGTGTTCTGTGATAGCTTTGTTTTTTCTCTAATCTGTGATGATAGCCTGTGGTGGCCAGTTGGGAATCGTCTGAGCCAACTTTGAGCAGAGTTTTTGGCGGGAACGAGAAAAAGTTCACGTCGTTGCATTGTATTATTTCACAAAACTTATGCTTTTTCTAGTGTTAATGTTTAAAATTAGTGGCATTTTACGCATTAAGTGCTGAATTACGAGTATAAGTGTTGGCAAGTGATATAATGTAGTGAAACGTGGTTTTTCGTATTGCTTCCAAAATTCCATAGAAGCCTCTAGTAAAGTTGCCACTACTTTACTAGGACATGACTTAAACTGGATTATTACTACCTGACTTAGACTGGACTATGACTACCCTGACTGACTGTGACTAAGACTTGACTTTACATGAAATATTTCATAATACGATGAAAAACTACAATACTTGACACTGGCTAAATACACTATGTGTGGAGCCAAAATATATGAAAAAAAAAAAAAAAAAACTTTGAGCAACTCAATACAAAATTCTCGAAAGTCACTTTTTCTATACTACTTTGTGTGGGTTCCAGTAGTTGCTAAAAACGCCAAGAACGCTACGAAATTATGCCACTTTTTACCCAGCCAAGGCCAAATCACATATGATCGTTCCAGTCAATGTGAACGAAAAAAACGAAAATAACGATAATTTTGTTCAAGTGGAACCCGCTATTTAACGTATAAGGTTGTTTCTGTCTTTGAAGAACGTCAACGTCATTCACAAGCCAGCGCCATATTTGTTTTGTAATAGTTTTGTTTACTATTCATCTTTGCCGAAAACTATAAATGAAAAATGTGCTATTATTGTAAATCAATAGAACTAAGTTACCTTAGTACCCAGTTAACTTTCATATTGTGATTATTTACTTAACTTTACTAGTAAAAATAGTACTACAAAAGTTGCGAATTATGTGGAGTGAAGTCGGGCCGAAAAGAGAGTGGAAAACGTTTATTTTGGCAAAATTTCCACTGGACTTACCACTTACCATAAAAAAAAATCAGGTAGTATGGAAAACAGAGCAAGGTCTTAAAAATGTGTAGATAATAATTATATTATAACATATTAATGTAGTCTGTAAATAAATACATAACTACTCCTACAAGCCATGTATTATTTTTACTTTTTAAATAAAATTAGTTACGTACCTAAAACCTTCCCATTCATTCAATAACGCATTTAAAAATATCGATAACGTGGAATGTACAGAAGCGCACAACACTATTTTTGAACTGTCACGTTGGCAGCATTTACAAATATGTCACTGGCATTTGTAGATGTTAACATGTTAACATTGTACCTGTGTGACATTGGCGAAATTGTGGTAAAGCACAGAAGCCACAAAAAGAAAGAAGTTGAAGTTGACATCATCATCATCATCATCAACAGCCTGAAGACGTCCACTGCTGAACATAGGCCTCCCCCAGAGCACGCCACCTTGAGCGGCTGCTCGCCTCCTGCATCCATCGGCTCCCCGCGGCTTTCACCAGGTCGTCAGTCCACCGAGTGGGGGGCCGGCCTACGCTGCGTCTTCCGGTTCGTGGTCGCCACTCGAGAACCTTTCTTCCCCATCGGTTGTCAGTTCTACGAGCGATGTGGCCTGCCCATTGCCACTTCAACTTACTAACTCTAAGAGCTATATCGGTCACTTTAGTTCTCCTGCGGATCTCCTCGTTCCGGAGCTTATCTCGCAGGGAAACACCGAGCATAGCTCGCTCCATAGCTCGCTGCGCGACTTTGAGCTTACTAATGAGGCCAACAGTAAGAGACCATGTCTCAGTTCCATAAGTCATCACTGGCAACACACACTGATTGAAAACTTTCGTTTTCAGGCTCTGCGGTATTTTGGACGAAAAGATAGGACGAAGCTTCCCGAACGCTGCCCAGCCGAGTTGGATTCTTCGCGCCACCTCTTTGTCGAAGTTGGACCTACCTAATTGGACAATCTGTCCTAGGTAGACATACTTGTCGACAACTTCGAGAGTATCGTTCCCAACAATTACCGGTATAGGTGGAACATGAGCATTAGACATGATCTTTGTCTTGTCCATATTCATCTTAAGACCAACCTGCTGGGAGACTCTACTGAGGTCGTTGAGCATGGTGCTAAGGTCCTCGAGCGATTCCGCCATTATGACTATATCATCGGCAAAACGAAGGTTAGTGATGTACTCGCCATTTATGTTGATGCCAGATCTTTTCCACTCCAAGAGCTTGAAAACATCCTCCAATGCGTTTGTGAACAGTTTCGGAGAAATAACGTCTCCCTGTCTCACGCCTCTTTGCAATGGAATTTGTTCCGTACTCTGGTCCTGTAGTCGGACTGACATAGTGGCCTTACTGTACAAACACTTCAAAACTTCGATATACCTATAGTCAATTTGGCATCGCTGCAAGGACTGCAGCACCGCCCAAGTCTCGATTGAATCGAAGGCTTTCTCATAGTCCACAAACGCTAGGCATAACGGCCGATTATACTCTTCGGTCTTCTGTATAATCTGGCGCAGCGTATGGATGTGGTCTATGGTGCTAAAGCCTTTTCGGAAACCGGCTTGTTCGGGAGGCTGGAATTCATCAAACCTGCGTGCGAGACGATTCGTAATGACTCTCGAAAACAGCTTATACACATGACTCAAGAGCGAGATGGGCCTATAGTTCTTCAATAAGGTGTTATCGCCTTTTTTGAAGAAGAGCACCACCACGCTCTTGTGCCATGCCTCTGGCGTTATACCTTCAAGGATGACAGAATTAAATAACTTCTGGAGGACTAAAAGTACCGGTCTACCACCCGCTCTCAGAAGTTCGGTCGTAATTCCATCTTCACCTGGTGCCTTGTTGTTTTTAAGCTGTTTGAGGGCCATTCTAATCTCGTACAGGCTGACGTCCGGGATATCTTCGGTATAGTGTCGGACTAACTTGGCTCTGATGTCCTGAGCTGTGTTAGTAGCGGGCTTACGTGTCGAGGTGTATAACTGTCCATAGAAGTTCTCGATCTCTCTCAGAATCTCAGGCTTGGATGAAATGACGCTACCATTTTCGGTCTTCAGTTTTGTCATTTGGTGTTGCCCAATAGACGAATCCTTTGCGAACACTTTAGAGCCTTGGTTCCGCTCAATTGCGGCCTCAATACGTGAAGTACTAAGAGCACGCAAGTCGTGTCGCAAGGAACTCCAGATTCGTCTATTGAGTTCACCGTAGGCTGACATATCAACTGAAGACTGCAGCTTCATTTCGCTCCGGTCGGCCATTAGCTCAAGAGTTTTTTCTGAGAGCTTTTGAGTCTTCTTTCGGCGTTGGGTCTTAAAGAATTTCGATCCAACAGCTTGGACAGTTTCCACCAACCCGTCGTTTAGCTCGTCCACTGTGTTACAGTCGGCTAGGCACTGGAAGCGATTTTGGAGTTCCAGCTGAAAGCCTTCGGGGTTTTGGATTTGGACAGGATTTGGACGGAGCGTAGACTTCACCAGACGTGACCGTTGAAGTTGACATCATAGACCTAATAAAAAAAGAAGGACGGAGTCCCAATTGATCCCGAACCGAGGTACCAATAGGAAGTCAGAACGCTAATAAGTACGAGCGGACACGCACACACTCACATCATAGGAAGTCTATCGCCTGCCATTACTGCTCCGAACCTCGCCCATGACGCATAGAAAAAAATATTATAAAATGCCGTCCTGCGTTGTAAAAAGTTGTCGGAATCATAGTGGTTTTGATAAAAAAAAAACAAGGGATCACTTTTCACAAGTAAGCTTGTTAATATTTCGCTAATTTCTTGCTTTTTCGACTATTGAGATGCAATCAATACACAATACCAGCTAGTGTTACCAACAATCAAACTTGCAAATTACCCGGAAGTCTGGGAGAATGACCAAATTATGTTCGAATACAACTTATTCACCTATATTGATCATAATTAGAGATGCAAATGCTATATTCCATTATGCATATGCATGTGCTGGTCTTTGCAGGTTAATAAATATTGTACCGGTAATGGACCTACTAATCATGCATATTTGTGCAGGTTTTCTATTATGTAGAAAAAGTAAAGTAACGTAGAAAAATACGATTTATGTGTTCATAAAACATTTTAAGCAACACCCTGGCTATAAATCTTTGTGCTTAATAAACAGTTTTATTGACTGACTGGCTGACCCGACCCGGTTAGTTAGTTTTACACCCTAACCCTGTCCAAAGGAAGAAAGAACTGGGAGGGGAAAAGGATGAATGGAGGCAGGTGCGCCTCTCTTCACCGTCATACATTCATCCTTTTTCCCTATCTTTTTCGGTCTCCCTTCTCTCTTCGCTATAGCGTACAGGGTATATTCCCAGTTGCCCCCACATACTTCGCCCCCGGGTGGAATAAAATTCCCAGTTGCCACCCGGTGGAGACTGGGAAGCTATTGCTCCCACTTCATTCACCGTACATTGCTGCGTAGATCGCCAACCCCTTCATTACTGTCCAAATGTAATCTATACATGGTTCTTAAGGGGAGGGGGGCAAGTGCGGGGGGAGGCAGGGCAAGTAGGGAGGGCGGACTAAGTGAGGAGGGAGGTGGGGGCAAGTGAGGGGGAGGAGGGTAAGTACGGGGGAGCCGGGAAAGTGTGGGGGCGGACTA
This sequence comes from Ennomos quercinarius, assembly GCA_910589525.2. NCBI lineage: Eukaryota > Metazoa > Arthropoda > Insecta > Lepidoptera > Geometridae > Ennomos > Ennomos quercinarius. The sequence continues at coordinate 15,975,668 of OU342499.1, read as the reverse complement.
AGTGAGGGGGGAGAGGGGACAAGTGCGGGGGAGGGGGCAAGTGCGGGGGGGGGGGCAAGTGGGGGGAGGGGAGATTGCAGATTCCTTTATTGTGCGTGCGGCTAGGGAATGGAACTCACTCCCGGCGTCGGTATTTCCATCCACTTACAACTTAAGTGTCTTCTAATCAAAAGTAAATAGGTTAATTCTAGGTAGGCGTGCTCCACCTTCGACCTCATCATCACTTACCATCAGGTGATATGTAGTCCAACGCTAACCTATCGAAAGTAAAAAAAATAAGATATTCAATTTTAACTGCTCTGTTATAATCTCACGTAGCTTTTTGGTCATACGAAAAGTCACACCAACAAAAGATATTTTTTTGTCGGATTCGGGTAATTTTCTTCACATGGCAATCCTTTAATCAGTCACACATATTTATGCGGCCGCCATTACTGTACGTCAGTTCGATGGTTATCAACATTTCGTCCCGCTTTTTTTTTATAATTCTATGGTTGACATTATAAGTGTAGCCTACGTTTCCCTATGGGAGTCCCATCTCTTCAGCGTAAGCGGTTATTTTCTCTATGGTCCGAGCAGCGAGCAGCGGTTCTTAGGCTTGGGCAAAATCGTTCGCCTTGGTGAATTCGTCCATCATATCTCGTTCAGTTAAAGGAACTCGTTCAGTAACCCATTTCGTGCAGTGAATTCGAACGATCAATATGATATGCGAGTCTCTGCGATCTCGTTCGGATTTACTGAACTCATTGATCTGCGAACTGCGTAACGACTTTGTTGCAAGGAGTTCTAAGGCTGCAAGTCTCAAGCGATCTCCTTCAGATTTTTTGAACTCATTTAACTACGAACTGCGGAAAGATTTTCAAAGTTCCTGTTCCAAGTTCTCAAACACCACTCACTTGCCTAATGAGTTCACCGAGTTAGAACTGGGAACTGGAAACGAGTGAACGAAAACAGTCCGTGGAGGTGAACGAGTTCCTTTCGTTCACCACCCCTGAGCAGTTCTTGGGAACGTTTCGTTCAGTACACAAGTCTAGTGGTTATTTTCTCTATGGTCCGCCCCCTAGTTACCTAACTAGCAACAGGTTTGCGACAGGCGTAAATCTTGCGGTGATTGCTGTCATACATCATTAGTGGTGTCGAGAATGTATGATTCGCTACTGCTGTCGCATTGCAAATTTTACGTAATTACCCCGCGGAGCGGTCATATATTATAGTCAGTGCTGCCAAATCAGCTCTTATAGAGCTAAATTTAGCTCTTTTTTCACATCGGCAGGTACAAACGAAAGTGTTATGGCAAAAAAAGTGTCTGTCTTTGACATTAATATAGTTATTAGCAGTTTTTGGCGGGAACGCGAAAAAGCTCACGTCGTTGCATTGTATTACTTTTCAAAACTTGTGTTTTTTCCAGTGTTAATGTTTAAAATTGGTGGTGTTTTACGCATTAAGTGCTGAATTACGAGCATGAGTGTGGGCAAGTGATATAATGTGGTGAAACGTGGTTTTTCGTGTTGCTTCCAAAACTCCATAGAAGCCTCTAGTAAAGTTGCCACCACTTTACTGGGGCATGACTTTGACTGGGCTGTGACTGCCTGACTTGGATTGGACTGTGACTGTGACTATGACTAAGTGAAATATAATAATGCAGACTTTGTAGACTTTTTAATATTGCCACTGAAGGACTTTGTATCCAGGTCAAGAACTAATTTAAAAAAAAAAAGTTATTAGCACTGATCGTAATATGTATGTAGCTAGGTTATTACGTTATTAGTTACATACTCTTTGATAGTGGTAGAGTAAAACTTGTGTTGTGGGGGATATTTTTGGTGTTTTTCTTATCTAAAAAGTTTTCTTTCTAAAATAACGCTTCAAAGATTACGATACGTGTTTGGGCTACAACTGAACTATAAATAACTTGAGCTTCCAGCATTCGTAACATCAAAAATTACGAACGTATTCGGCAAAGTTCAGCGTGAATTCGGGCGTCAACCGGTCCGTCCACCCCTCCAATCCGATTTGTAACCGTCGGCGTTCTGTCAGTCGACACTCGCCGCTGTCGTCATTTTGTACGAGTCAGCGCCGTGCTCGGTCACGGCAATCGCGGAGATACAGGAGCAACGCGGTGTTTTCGGTAAAACTGTGTTGTGAGGTGCAGTGTCGGTCCCAGCGACCGTTTAATGTGTGTTCCAGTGTCGGTGTTGGGTTATAGCAGCTCGGGCCGTGCGGCGTGATTGAGCGGCGCGATGGTCGACATGGATAGGAACGACCCGGAGCTCCGGTACCTGTCGGTGGATCGGAACAGCTACAGTGACCCGGCCACGCAGGCCGAATGGTCTCAAAAGCGGCTGGTGTGGGTGCCCCATGATACTCAGGGTTTCGTTGCGGCCGGGATCAAGGGCGAGCGCGGAGATGAGGTGGAAGTGGAGATAGCCGAGTCTGGCAAGCGGATCCTGGTGCCCATAGATGATATCCAGAAAATGAATCCTCCTAAATTTGACAAGGTGGAAGATATGGCAGAGCTGACCTGTCTGAATGAAGCATCTGTACTGCACAACATCAAGGACAGATACTACTCAGGGCTCATTTATGTAAGTATATAACAGTGAATATTGATATATTGATCAATCTGGTGAAAGCCGCAGGGAGCCGATGGATGCAGGAGGTGAGCAGGCGCTCTCTGGGGGAGACCTATGTTCAGCATTGGATGTCTTCAGGCTGTTGATGATGATGATGATGATTGCTAAATTGTAATTATGCAGTACTGTAATCATACTCTATAACTGTCTATTATACCTACTATACATCGTCGCTTGTTTGACTAAGTGACGTATCTGACTGTTGATTAGACAGTTCAATGCATCTTTGAAAGTAGATAAAAGCTACATTTAAAATTTCAGATACCTAAAAATGTTAGATACATCACTTAGTCAAACAAGCGACGACATATCATTTATAGAAAGTTTGTAATTAGTTGAATGAATCTAATTTATCTAATGGATTATAGGTGAATAATGAAACAATACATACCTACACTAATACAGCATACAGAAATGTTTGATAGTCAGACCTGCATATATTGAATTTGATTTGAATACCAATCATATTATGTCCACCAACCGTCATGTTGAGTGGTAATTTTTCTCACATATTTATACATTGATTTTTTATGCGCTGAGTCAAAATTTGAAAATCACTTTTTGAGCTATGACTAAATATAAAAGTTCTCAAACAAGCAAAGTTAAATAGTTTATTGGCATAATGCTATTTTTAGTACTTTTATAACTTAGCAAACTATACGTTGAGAATGTAATAAAATTCAGAAGTTATTACATAAAGTCTTCATGCTTGTATTTTAGTATAACCTGTCTAAAAAGTGTGATTGTTGATGATTCATAACTGCACATACATAAAGTCATGATTAAGTAAACTAGGGATTGGTGAAATAAATTTAGGTAACAATATTCTAGTCAGCATGAGTTCTATACATTGAACTCTATCACCTTTTAATTAGAACATTTTTTATTTGTAACACATCTCATGGTAATAAAAATAATTATCTATTTTGGAAATGCATGAGTGGCATTTTATGGTGTTAGAGATGTCCATAAATACATGTTAGAAATGTTATTGACCACTCAATGATATTGTAAAATAGTAAAATTGGCTTCAGGAGCAGCTAGTAGTTTTCCATCTAATACCTAGTACACTTCATAATAAAGAAAGCTATCAAGAAACAACTATTTGACAGTAAACTATTATAGATAATAGTTTTATCTACCAGTTGATTAGTTAAACAATTAAAATAACTGTTCCTTAATGCCTCAAATACCATATTCCTAACATCAGACTAGAATATAATGAGAGTTAAATGATTCTTTATTATACCTATTTCTTTTGTTTGAACTTAAAACTTGTTTGGTTATCAGGTTTTTAAACCACATTTTTAATGATTGCTGCTTGCCATTTAAACTTGAATCATCATTAAAATGCAGTTAAGGGAAATGAAATGACACCTTCACAATCAGTTTGGAATTAATGGAACAATAAGTAATATTGTAATCATGTACCAAATAATTATAATTATTACATTACTTATGGTTGTTAAGGAGATATAATAATACAAATTATACCAACCCATTTACAGACTTGGTAAAATAACAGATGATCTGTAATGTTGTAACCAGGCAGAACATAGGATGTATCATCATCCACAGCTTTTGTCATCCCACTGCTGGGTATAGGCCTCTTTTTGCACATACCATTCACCTTGGTCCTGTGCCAATCGGGTCCATTTTTGACCTGCAATTTTGCAATCCATCTCCCATATAGCTGCTGGATGGCCTACGCTTTAATTACCTTGTCTCAGGCACCACTCTGTTAGCATGTTACTCCATCCATTAGGATATATACCTACTCTATATTATGTTATTCAACCCATGGAACACTAAATCATGGCAAGAAAAGATAAAGTAGATTCAACTACTGGGCTTATCTAAAAGCTGGTTCTACAGCAATTATATAAAATCTTGTTGTGTTATAGCTCCTAATATGTGCACCTTATATGACAAGCTGTTACCACAGCCATTGCCTTTCAAAGTCTCCAAGTCCCAATTTATGATGACATATATGGATACCGGTTAAACTTTACATGCTGCATATGCCTTCGTCTGTTTTTGTGAACAATTAAATTATTTTTATAATATTAGCACAAAGCAGGAAAGTATTAGAACTATGATGATTACTAACAACTATGAGACTATGTACAAAGACTGATAAACAATTTGAAGCTAACATTGCAATCAAAAATGATTTAGCTACAGCAGATCATTGGTCCAAGTGTTATCTTATAAGTTATCTCTAATCAGATAAGTTAGTTTACACTGGACCATGTCTTGTTTAAATATATTATGTCATCGGATGCAAGAGGCGAGCTGCCACTCAAACTGATCTATGGGGAAAGTCTATATTCAGAAGCAGATGTCTTCGAGATGATGTTGTATCATCATCAACTTTTATTCCACTCAAGTCTTTTGTCAAGGATTACCATCAAGTGTTCCAATACCTTCACTTCAATAGGCTATCAAGCAACACTTCAACAGCTTGTTTAATAGAGAAGTTGTCCTCAACGGATCTGTCGCCAAAGCGACGCGGCGGCGGACAATCGTCGGCTGTCGCCGTCACCAGTCGACACCGCGGATAGCACACCATTGTCATGCAAATCAAAGGATTTCACGGCCCATTAACGACTACATTGATCAATGGGATACTGAGCCCTGAGGTACATTCAGGATCAACATTTAGGACACTTGATTATTTATACAGTGCAAGATGGAGGATCCAGTACCAGGAAAATTTCGTATGGTTGTAACAACCAGTTTCTATAAAGTGGGTATTTCGTACCGCCCATGGCATGTTTCTCAACAGAGGGGAAATTGTACTACTGTCTACTACTGCTTCCCGTTCTAATTATTAGTCTTAGTCTATCTCAATAACCACTAAATTTTTTTTGGAATATTATAAAAAGTACTACCTACTGTATCTATGTAACTCTTATTTTAGCGTACTGTGCATAATACTTACCTATTCTTAAAATTTATCATAATGAGGTTGGCAACAACAATAGATATGTTTTAACGGTTAAATGTCAACTTTACCCGCGCCGCCCTGAGGTCATCCAGGTCATGGCATGACGAGTTTTCCTCAAGATATCGCAGACCCCACGGTGGCACGGGCTTGCAAGTCCGCTGTTATTTGCCCCATGTGATTCACCTCTGTACTTGATAGTCAACTTTAAGCTCCATTAATTAAACTCGAAATGGGATTTTTAATAATCTGCAGATTAAAATGTTATTTCTTTACTCCCACTTTTTTCACAGAATAAGTAATAGTACAAGTACTTTTGTAAGAGTTAGTTCTGATCGGTCACATGCCCGTTCTGTCATCCATAAATATTTAGGCGCAATTACGTACAAAAAGGTTTAAACTTTTTGATAAAACCAGTAGGACAGGACCGGTGGGACTATGAATGAGCTTTTTCCAGATTTTGGAAATGCTCTCTTTTTTATGTACACAAAACCACCAATTTAAACTCCAGTTTTCAAACAATATTTTAACGGCTCAGAAGCATAAATGACGCATGTTGTATGAATGTAGAGGTGACCACCAGTATTTACTTTAGGTAGGTGTGTGTATGTGCTTGCAAAACCATATTTTCTAACGAGAGATTGTTGACCCCTTCGTCAGGGATTAATAGTGGATCACGGTTCGACTTACACCACGCTAGTCTCGCCACAGAATGCCGTCCCAATCACATTGAGAGGATTCCTCGGAGGACGGAGAAAATACTCATCTTTGGAACTTCTCATCTTTTATTCAATACGCATTCGTGGTATAATAGGCATAATGGTGCCTTCCTATTTGCCTATAAGCTATGGAAGTTGCAAAGCACTATTAACTAAGTCGTGCGAAGCTGAGTCGCTCAATCATGCTCAACAACCTCCAAGACTGCATAATATGAAAAATCGGATTTAATTTCAATTTCTTCATCAAAACGAAGTCCGTGTACCAGGCGCTCATAACCCTCGAGTAGATTATCACGCGCTGCCCCAGTGCGGAGTGCGAAACGGCACGGCCGAGTTGAGTGGGCGTCTGATACCATACGAGGTTCACCAACGACTGTTGTTTGGAAGTTGTTCGGGTTAACGCAAACGTTTGGCCAAAGCGTCGTCGTGCTTGAGATGAATGTCAAGGTGAGGCGCGCCGTCGGCCGAAACGGCCGTAGCAGTCGTTGACCCCTGGTGGTGCGAGGGGGGACGGCCCACACGCGAATAATATAATTTGACGCCACAACCTCTACCGGTGCTCTAACATCCTGGTACTTGACTGTTGGCTCTTTTCACTCTCGAGAGCAGAACTTTGAACTTTTTACTCGGGATCTTGAAGCCTTTGTTTGATTTTTGTAGAGCATGACGGTACTCTTTATTGCAATCCGTTTTGTTTGGTACTGTCCACATTGTCATTGTAATCTTAATTTTGGTTTATATTCTTTATCGTACCTAAATTACACTCACTGTATTAATTAATTAACTTATTTAGATTCTTTTATTAACTTATTTAGATGTTGATTTTTCTCTCTGGAATTCTGAATCAATGAAAACAAAAAAAATATTATATTTATCACCTAAAATCAATCCGAATGTCGGTAAAAAAACTCAGTTGAACATAATATTTCCCAGCATAAAATATTGTTTATAATATGCCGTAACTAAAGCAGAGAATAGTATGATGTATCGACCAAGTGCCCTTTTTGTAATTGAATATAGGTACGGGAGTTCGCATCAGTCTCCATTTATTCGGAAAGATCCTCGACATGCAAAATATTTACTTGCGGTACTTACCCATAATCCCTAATGGAAATAATCGGTGAAATATTTGTTTAAATCAGAGTTAATATATTTGAAACGTTCTCCGTGCTGTTTTCGATCAGCTGCCAAGATATTATATAGATGGCTAGAGTAGTCAAAATTACTTGCAAGATGAATTTACCATCAGTAATTGTATTCTGATGTGTACATTGATCTATTGATTATTTGAAGCCATTTTTCTGAAAATAACTTGCATCTCGCATTGTTTTAAATTTTTGATGTGTTATATATATAATTTGGTGTAAGAAAGCCCCTCCCTTCCATACATAGTATCGCTAATTAAATCCATTAGTCATTAGTTCAATACGCTAGTTCAACGTGCTATGTTGCAAACCGCGATTCGCGTGGGTAACCTAAAATAGAACAGCTCCAACTCCAATCCAATCTCCAAGCATCGTCAGCGTCGGCGTCCATGCCTCTATGGGCGACGATCCGACGATGCGTCCGCGATTGTTCCTCGGACACAATGAGCTATATCTCGCTTATCTCGACTATTCTCGACCAATGTTATCGATAAGCGGCGATAACATCGGAATTCCTTTAGATAAGTTCAGAATGTATAAATATTAAAACAACATGCGAAGAGAAAGCGGTAGCTTATATTTGTATATGTCCCGTTCTAATCAGTGGCTATATTCTCAATCATATTATATACTTCGTAAAGACAGACCTGATGATAGGATACAACAAACAGGGCAGCATTTCCTAAATCTATGGGTTTTTAGAATGAAGTTCACCCTCATCTCGCCTTCGTCATACTTTACCAACTAATTAATACCTGAGAGCATTCAACCATGTAATTTAATCATTTCCGAGGTACCTTTTAGAGCACTCTGTAGTCTGGGCTCCGCTAGACCCCTCATGCAGGGGCAGGGGAGATAACATAGGGTGCGGAGTGGGTGCAGACGGGGTAATGAAACTTTCAGACGGTAGGCAGGATGGGCTCGACATATTATGACTGTAATTTTGTAGGCTTTCGTAGGGGAAACTTGGAACCTTTTTGCGTAGCGTTGGGAGGGTTGCACGCACGTTGTTTTTATGGCAGGTTAAAAATTGTTTACCTAAACCCGCCATTTATCTGCACAATGTCAATATTGTAAAAGGCAGCAAACTACTGCAACTAATTTGCATTGCTCGTCGTCATTTGTAAGGTTCTTCTTTGTTGAAATTATAGTTCATGCATGATTTTGTTTTACTGATATTATGAGAACAAACATTTAGCATCTATCTATAGCCTAGTGAACGTTATGATATGTTTGCTTAAAATGTTGACATGTTAAGGGAAAGGAAAAGTTGTTTTCGCTGCTAAAAGCTTGCGTCGCGTCGGCTAATGTATTACTGTAATCGTACACCGGATCCTTCGTACATGCTTTTAAATATTTTTATGTTATGATTATGACCCTGCCCGTGTTTAATTAAAAATCACTAGTTCTGTTCTATATAAAAAAAGATTTAAAATGTTTATTGCATGGTTGAGTTATGAATAACTTGCTCTAGCGAAATAACAAAATATAAATCTGAACAGCTTTTGAACTGTTCCTTAGTCCTGGAAGATTCCCAGAGTTTTGTTAGTAGCTTGCAAAGTATATTATGCAGAAAATGTTCCTTTACTTCAGGTAGCCCTGCGTACGTAAAATCGTAAATATACAGTGTATATATTTTATTTAAACAGTCTTGTTTTATTTTTCACGAAACCCAAAATAAAACAAGTGCACGAGTTCTGTGTTGTGTGGATTGCCAAAACAATCAAACCTTTAAATGTTTTGTTTGTATCTGGCAACGTCGTGATATTGATCGTGTCTCGAACTCTACAGCTGCATCTTTATGAAATTTTCTAGCGAGGCAAGCTGTGCAGCTCTTGTATTGAGTTGTTTTATAGAGCTAGGCAGCTCACACGCGTATCGGTCAACCTGCACTGCGGATGCTGCAAAATTTGCCGCAGAGCTTTAGCAAACAGGTTTTCCTGCACACATTTTTTGCAATATTGCCTTCATATTCAATTTCGTGACGTTTAACTGGGCTGTTTATTTAATCTGATTGCTCTTGATTGATTCGAAGAGTTCTTTGAAATAATCATGTACTTATAATACCCAGTTACCCAGTTTTCTGTAGGCAACGATGACACAGTCAAGGTGAACGTGGAAATGTTTTAATAGCTGAATTTTTAGACCGTATTCATTCTGTCATGATCTACCACTGTATTATATTGGATTGTGCTTCATAAAAATTGTTGAACAGCCAATCCCCCGGCTCCCTAGTCACAGCTAAAATGTAATGGCGTTTCCATCCAACTTTACCGTACCAGTAATTTATGTGTTTGCAATGGTCCAGGGTTTATTTCCATCTTGATGATGTAACCGGCATGTTTTTACGTCGGTAGCGCCTGCGAGACGTGCGAATGGTATATTTTGAACGTATGACTTATTGTTTGCTTTCTCTATTCAGATGAACAGCAGTTGCCAACTAGCATCAATGAGTGCGAGCGTGGAATGTTTGAGGAATGCCCAGAAAATTGTCAACGGTTGTAGAATAGGAATTTACGCGTTTGGGACACTTTAGTTCACGTTCACGCCCACTTGGACGTCAATGGTTACTCAAATACTATCGGTTGTTGATGCTGCCGCTTCATTACCGGTCGTTTTACGATGCATACTAGACAGACGTCTTAAATTATTATTGTTTTTATGGCACGTATAAATAGCATAGTTCTGAGAAGAAAACTTAGGTTCCTTTTATGAAATCTTTGTGGTCATATACTGGCTCGAAAACGTGAGGCACGATCACAGACACACGTGTCCAAAATTGATACGTATGAATGAATCTGTTGTAGTCGTGGAATGTTTCCAGTGGCGATATGTGGCTCATTATGTATCGGGAGATACCTAATAGTGGTTATTTTTGATCTAGTCACGTACCGGAGCATCAACTCTGATAGCGATACATTCCTATTGCTACCGTTGTGACTTTGAAATGATAGTAAACTCCTTGAATATTGAAGCCGGAGAATTAAATTAGTAAACTTTTGGGTTCTACTCTAGTACTGTCTTTGCGAAAGAAAGAAATTGTTAACAACGAAAAAAACACAAATCTTCAAGTCTTTTAGTATAATAAATACAAGTTGTATTTATTATACTAGAAAGAGATATCAACTAGTGTAATCTTATTTAGCTAAATTAGGCTAGTGTCCTTTTATTAAAAATTAACAAGTTAATATTATTTTCGTAAAGTAGGTTAAAAATGAATGCAATAATTGAAAAAAATAGTAAAATCGGTAAATAAATCAAGGAGTAATAACCTTTAAAGTTTCTGGAGGGGGCATCGCCTGTCCCTTTCTCGCAAAACAGAGCTTCCCTACAATTACTATGAAAACGCAAACGTTGTGACGTCACATGCCAAAGAGATTGTATGTAAAGCTACCACAGCTTTGTAATGGAGTACTATGAAGGAGCAAGAACTGACGTCACTGCACGTTTGAACTGTCTCTTACTATTCCTGTATTTTAAAATGCTTGTAACTTTGTAATTTTTTGAGATATTTAATTTTTGTTTTCACGACTGTTTATTTTTAGAGTAATATTATTAATTTGTGCAATAAAAAATAGTAGGACACTAGCCTATTATATGTTTGACTTATAATATGACAGCAAGAGCTATCAAAAACATATATTTTCATGGGTTCACTGTCGAAACTCATAAAATCGTTTATCATAATTTTGTTACAAATAAAAATGTTACTTATAATCATCATTTCACATAATGTGATTTAATATACTTTCACTACATCTAATTTTATTTATTATAAATCAAAATTAATAATAATCCAAATTTATAAGAATGAAACTCATAAGGCGTATATAATATAATAGTACAAATTTATAATGTTCTTTTACCATAACTAACTTAAATCATAAAACAAAATATCAATACTGTAAATTAATGTGACTGGAACTGTTGATTGTTATATTTAACGTAATCAGTTATAAAAACGTAGTACGGAAAGCCAATTTGCTCTTCAATCTATGCAGGCACTTCATCCAGTCAAAACAAACAAGATTAACGTGTGGACCGTGTGCGGGTAATTGTAAAATAACTTATATTTTCTCATGTCATGTTGGTTTTGGTTTTGTTGGTGAACTTTGTGCATTATTTTAATAAATAACTTGAAATGTCTATAAAAACACGTGTAAAATATTTAAATCAAATACAGGTAATCTGAAACTTAATATAGATGGTTTCTGTAATTTTTTATGTATTTTTTATATAAGCATAAGTGACTTCTGGCACTTCGCCGGCCGCTGCCGCGGCATGCTCGCTACGCTTCGCTTCGCTCGCTCGGCTCGTGCGATGTATGGTCACAGTTAACCTAACGCTCCTCCTCGCTTCGCTCGTCGTCGCACCTATTTATGACTTTGCCTTAGACCAGTATCTTAGTATCTTTAGGGTATACATGCATATCTATATAATGATTTAACTACTTCAAAATTATTATTAAGTTAACTAAAAAAATATGAAAAAAGAACATTATAAACAATACAATTATGAATGCTGATTATTATGAAATTATAAGTAATGAAATTTATAATAAACAAAAATATGATAAAAAAATTCTTAACATTAACATTATAACATAAAATTTTATAAATTTAAACATTATTTGAATAAATTGTATAAGAAAAGATCAATATAAAAAGTAACTATTATGAACAAAGCTATTTATAAATAACCACCATTATAAATTTCATCATTATTAAAAATGAGGTATATGAAATGAAATTATGAATAATGAAATTATTAGTACAGACGGTATCCCATTTTCATGGATTGTAAAATGCATCGTCACTGGAGTTACAATTCCGCTTTCTAACCTAACTATTACTTAAGTCGGGGGGTTACGGAAGTGCTCAAGCTCATACCGTCTGGTTGATAACTTGCAGTTTTCCCATTATTGTTTTGTAGTGTCTAGACGGAAACTCGTAAAATTGCAGTAGGCACTAAGGAGGCGTGGGCGTTATAGCCACTACCAATGTTTTAGGCTGCAATTATAGGTACCTCGTAAACTGGCTAGTCTTTAGCTTTAGGAGTAAAAGTTTCATGAAATTATATGCAATTTCAATATTTAGCATAATATGCTCTACATTATTATGCAAGCAGCATTCAGTTTAAAAGAGATTTAACTGGTTACATTCCCTTGTAAGTATTTGCGGCAGGTAACACAGTGTGCATCTGCATACATAGAACCTTTTGATGTAGGCCAGCAAAATTACCTCGCTTATGTAACTGTTTTAAATTCCTATAGGTACTAGTATTACACAAATTAAACATTGTCAGTCTGTACATACATGGTTTTTCACGCCAAAATGGCGAATCGATTTGGATGGATTTTGCACACGGGTTGCTTATATTACTGGAGTAAACATAATCAACAACACCAGGCGAACGACTAGCTCGTCACGTCACCATTTACATTTTTTTTTAAAATTACTTTAAATTGAAGGAACCATCGGACCAGTTCCGTATTTTCACAGCACTTCACAAGAAGGCAGTAAATTTTAAATATTTGACAGTTAATCTTCTAACGTTGAAGACACAGTTGAGTTAATTTCATTAGCTTGTGGTGTTTATAATACTAAATATCATTACCGCAATTTGATTCAAATTATTCATATTATTTGAACCTTTTTCGGAAAAGAGCAAGATTCAATCAAATGTAGAAAAATTCAGTAGGCACCTATCTAAAGTCTGTAGAGTATAATTTTTTTGTACCAACTTTTTAGTGACATTCTAATTTGGACTGAAAGAAAAAGCTTAGATTTGAACAACGACATTCGAATATGCATGAATGTTGGAGATGCAGGCGAGTTGCAAAATGAATAAATTGTAAAGTTATGCCTTCTCATCAAATGACGCAGATGCAAATGGCGTTTCGAGAGAATCAGCGACATGCATAAACCATTTCATTATTGCGAATGGTCGTTCCATAATGCAGAATGATGCGACGCGGGAGGTGGCTCTCCTCAAAACAAAGCACATGCGCAAGCGCATCGGTCTCTTGACCTAAGTAGGGCTGACGCTTTGAACACCAAAAGTAATAATGGGTTAAAAATCAAACCCTTGTAAATGTGACAGTGTTAACATTATAATGACATATTCTACAAAAGGGGACGAATCTCAGCGTGAACCCTCGGATTTCTAATAAATCTTGAAAAGTTTTTATAATATTCGGAATGTGCAAAATTCCACCCGGGTGTTTCCCGGATGCAAAGCCAAATCCGGAGCAAAACGGATGATTATATGAATATCATGTCGTGTCAGCCCTGGCTCTGGCTTATTATCTCCATCCTCCACGCGATTGACTTCCTTATTTCACTCGCAAAAAGGCCCTTTATTGATTCACATCATCTGTAAAGATTTGAAATTGTTCTTTAGTATGATCACGAGTGTCTTTGACAGAGGACGTTTGCTAATTAGACCTTATTGCAAATATGCGACGAGCTCTAGAGTCTTTTGCTTGTTAAAGTGCACCTAGTAGTTACTAGTTAGAGGCGTAGAGTAGACAGGTTTATGATAAAAATAAAGCCATCCCCTTTCAAATTTAAAAAACTGAATTTGTATGTAATTGTGTTTACTTTTTTGTGAAAATTGGAGAATAAACCGCGGTTTATTCAATAGCAATGCTCGACTAGACAAGCTCATGTGAAGATTAATGCTACAATAGAAAACATTACATTAATAAGATAGCTGTTGATTGTACATATACAACAGCGGGTTCATTAAGAAACAGCGTGTTATTTCACCGTTAGATGGTCTAGATAATCTGGTCACAAGTTATTGATATTAATGTTGAAGGAAAAAATCAATTCTATAAGCGGCCACTCTAATACGAAGTCATATTTCATACTGTCAGTCGTTTGTACCTTTACAAAGAATACATAGTGAATTCGTGGAAGTGTCAGGTCGAGTCAAACCATCGGTCCATATGTGCTGGCCATATAAGGCGATGTTTTAGCCGCCATATGCCATATTGTATGTACCACAGTTGGGAAACTTGCGCGAGCGCACGACTGCCCATTACAGATGGCGTTGCATTGATTAACTGTAAACGGTTACAAAGAGCAATCAACTGGCGTATTCATATTTTCAAACTATGTTTTGCAAATTAGTGAATTGCAAATTTTGTTTAGAAGTTCGTTCGTTTCGCAGTAACACAGTGTTTGGGGTTCAGTAGCTGTCAGCGTAAGCGCAACGCCTCATCACTCATCAGTGCCAACCTTCAGTATAGTAGGAGTACCTACTACTATGATGTTGATGTAGGAACTCTGTTGGTCTTATAGGCTGTCTGAACAAGGGAGATTTAATTATTATATTACAATTATGGACATGGGAAAACCATCCTAATTCATCATCCTCATCTTTTTCGATTTCTTAGTGGTTACATTTAACTTTGACTCAGTGGTACGTTTTATCTACATCTCTGCTTCTGCATGATCACTGTGAACATTCCGAGTCGCGGACAACACTTTGTCTTCTTTTATTATGTCACAGCCTGCAGCTCGATATTGAACCACACTAATAATTGTGATGTAAAATTCTTTCTGTAACCGATATGCATAATTATTTACTAATTAACAGCCTTAATTAAATGTAAATGTTAAGTTTTCTTGCATGTACTTAGTTATTTTAAAAAAATACCTTGTATTAAATGTACTTCGTAATATATCTCATTCGCATGTATTTAGCGAGTCGTGGAGGTTGATCAGATCTAATCGTCCACATTATCGATTCTTCTCAGCTAGTCGTTAATTATGTATGTTCTAGTGGCATACGTTTTCGTAAATCAACTGACATCTATGTATGCAGATGAAACTAGGAAAACTTCCGCTAATGTAAAAACTGGAAACTCTATAAGTAGTAATTTTTTTTTCTTTTGTATCCATAAGTCGTGAATTTTTATTGCCCAAGTTATTCTTATCGAAATATCAGTACCCATTATTTTATTTTAACAACAGGACATGTCGGCCGTGGCGCAATCATAAATTACGTTTTAAGATGACAGTTAATTCGAAATTTGACCCAGATCTCGAGATTATAAAATTGCAAGTTCACGTGGAATAATATCGTAGTATCGCAGAATGATTGCGTAACCCTGGAGCTCCCTACATGGCGCGACGGCCCGGTCCACTGGACCTTCAGTAAGTGGGTCGATCTTACCGCCATCTGGTCAGACAGGACTAGTAGGTGCCGTAATGATTCTGCCAATAACTGTACACGAGAATGCTGTCCCGGTGTGAAAGACTATCATTGTCGGGTTCTTACCTTTTGCTTGTTAAAATTTCGACAGGCGTGTCTGATGCCCTTTTCTGTCTCTCTATATTGGCTCTCTACTCTATAAGTTGCTGGTTAATTAAGACGTTATTCTCTGTTACGACTAATTATGCGGGCTAAGATCGAATCAGTAAATCTAATTATGTAAGCCTACAAAAGCTCAGCACACAAGACAATCATTAAATTATACAGTATGAGTTTGAAGATGATTATACCTAATAAAGTATCAAAAGCAGAGCTCTATTGTTGTCTATTATATTTTATAATTTTTATATAAGGGATGGGAAGCACACGTTTACCTTGATTGATACACAGTAACGTGTTATCGACGCTACTAATTTGCACAGAATCGATCGTTGAATCGGCCACCATTGTGATTATGACACATCGAACAACGCTGCTGGGGGTCTAGCAAAGATGTTTTTTCATTAGCGTTAACGCCTCACGCTTATGGGTATGAGATTAGCTATGACTGCGGAAAAGTTTTCCACAAGCAATGTCATTCCCATACATTTTGGAGTTAGCGTGAGGCGTTAACGCTAATGAAAAGGCACCTTTGCCAGAACCCTGGTTTCGTTATCCTTCTTCATCGACATTACATATATATATATATATATATATATATATATATTTATATAAAGAATCTTCAGAATCAATTTTAACATGACTGGCCATTATATTGTCGTCGTCGATTTCATACACCTTCGCCATAATGAATATATAATGTAAACCTACAATATCATTACTTTTCTCGCTATTATTATCTATTGTCTCGAATGAATGTGACATGAGTTGACATGACCAACTGACCATCTCGGATTGTGGGTAGGTTGTAGTGGTGATTGGAAAGCAGTTTACGTGCTCGACGTCTCCCAGGCGACGCGTGATACATCCTTATTGCAAATCTATTGTAATTTATTCATTAGGACTTTCCATTTCATCTTCTTTAATTGGAAGTATTGTCTTTACTTTTGTTATCCATCTATTTTGATATCTCGTATCAACCATCCTAATGAATGTTTTTTCCCAGGTAAGTCGTCTTCCTGTTTCAAATTCTACGGTTTACTCGAAATAGACTGTCCCTTCTCTTGTAAGTTTATTTTTCTTTAAATCATCGTTATCTGCTTTTTCACCAATGAAGATCAATCAATCTATTCTAAACAAACTGTTCAGTTTCAACCAGCACCTTTTCTACTTATTTCATCTGATCCGGATTTAATACGCGTTGTTGAACGTTATTAAACGTAAGTTACCGTCACCACCGCACATGTTACAATACTTTATCTGTGGAGAGTTCAATTGCTACGGATCGGCTGGAACCGGTCGCGGTACCGTTGGCCGTGGCATTTGGTTTATGGGTCGGAGCCGGCGGAGGCTCTACATCGGTAGCACTGGTTTTTTTTCTACGGTTCATGGATTGTTGGAGTCATCTGTTGGGATTGGAAATCTAATGGATTTTCACTGTTTCGTTTTTACATACGTAGTTTTATTTTATCATTTCTATTTTGTTAGATTTTTCTATCTTAAATACCCGAGTGTGCGATTTTCTCCTGAACTTCCTTTTATCATCCCACTTTGTAAGCTCTGCAAAGCACGTCTTCTTCGATAAATCTCTACATTTTATCCTTATTACCCAAATTGTTTATTATTATCATGACAAATTATTTCGATCTGTGGTGCTAATGCTAACTGCAATATTTAGCCATTTAGCCCTTGATTCATTATACTATTTTTGGTATTCAATGATTTCCTTTTTTATATTTTTCGGGCCACTGAGTACGTAAGTGTAATAAGTAATTATTATTATTCACGGCAATAACTTCCAAATCATCTATAACTGGTTAACAACCGCATTTATTATCGCCGTGTCCTTAATTACTATAGAGGTAGATGTACATACAAAAAGCGCCTGATTAATGAATAAGTATGTAAAAAAGTAAATTGCTTTAAAACGACCGTTTTTGCATTATTTGTATATATGGTCAAATGAGCACGAAGTAGAGACGATTTGTGGCGAACTGCAAACATTTTTTGAAGTGGTCATTTTTTCATGATACTTGGTGATTGACACATGAATATTAATTATAATGTATCGAAAATCAGCTTTTCAACCTAATCTATCACAATTTCGTACATACCAACAGTATTAATAAAATATGTGTATTTTTGTACTTTAATATGTAGCTGATATAGTTTTTTTTCTGTGTTTATAACAATCGTTAATTATCAATTTCTAAAAAAGGCATGCATGAGGGCGAATTTTGTGGTTCATGTATTAATTTAATTGTATAATAATAACTGTTCCGTACTCGCCATGGCATGGCACCATTGAAGCGTTTCGAAACTGGACAGGTCGTTGGTCGCCTTTTTGGGCCTTGTGATTTCCTTCTCTACGCGCTTTACACTCTTCGCCCCTTTTGTTTACGCTTTTTGTGACCGGCTCGTGGTCATTGTTGACGTTTCTTAAACGATGACGTTGTTTTATGTTTTGTAATTTTGATTGCAGTTTATTGACTTTACAAGTTTGTTCTTGCCGTGTCATATTCGAAAAGACTGCAGAATAGTCATAATTAATTACAGCACTTATAATCTAGAACTGTTCTTTTGTAACGACGTTGACTGCTTATTTTTTTACATATCTAATATTGTGTAGTATATGCTATACATATATAGTAGGTTACGTTTTAGGCATAAATCCTTGAGTAAGCCCATTATCAAACAACTGACGTATTGTCACAGCTGGTAATGCCATATTTTAGAACCGCCATGCCAGTCCCACCCATTCTGAATTCTAATGTCCGATAAACATCTTAGAGTCATTATGCAATTATAGTCTTTAATAAAGTAGGTATAAGGATGAAAGACAAAGCTATTGCCTTAATTCTAACTAGAAATGTAGCAAGGTGCGTCAAGGACACTGCTCTACGGGTGTCTGCGGTAGATTTGAAGTTTTTTAACTTGTTTCATGTCTCGGTCTTGTTTTAGGGTTGTTGTGTTATGGATTTCTATGGATTAGATACTTTGTGTTTTTGTATTTAATGCATAAATAATACTAATACTATAATGATTATTATTGATGCTATTATTTTGACATTATAATATGCCATTTAGAGTTTTAGTCATCTTATAGTTTAAACAATAATATTATACTTACTCAATTTAGATTAACATCTGAGGCTTTGATTGATTATGATAATCAAAGATTTAAATTAATAGTAACTTCTATAAGTCACGTCTCAAGCTTTTGATAATTACATAGATTAGGTACCCCGCCTGAGTTAGCAAGGAACGACGCGACGTCTCACCAGTCACCATCACTCTGTTTCTGACTTCCTTCTAAAACTCTTGGCTCTTGCATTCATGAACAATTGAATATTCATATCTTGGTAACCCTTGTTCTCCTACATCTTCTACCTCGCCCCTAACCACTTTGTGTCCTCTCTGGCTGAAGGTCGGCGCACGCGCACGCTCTTTGAATTTTTAATTGCACCATTTGTGGCAGTTTGGTTACCGGATGTGTTACATCGTGCGAATAATTCTGCTAAGGTGATTTTAGGATGGTTAAATGATAAATGCTATTTCTTCGAAAGAAATTGCTATTACAGTATGTTTTGTTTCATTATGGTCGCCATCGTCATTCATGACCCGCCACAATGTAGAACTCCACTTACTAATGGACGCTCAGCTTGATTTGAGCTCTCTCAGCTCAGCGAGTCACTGGCTGGTTTTGCAATAGTATTAAATATAATATACTGTGACTTTCTCTCGAGCTTACACTCGATGTATCCAGCTTATCTCATCATTAGTGATCTCTGTGGGTTAAAATTAAGACATTCTCGTACATAGTACTACATAGGAATGTGTTCCGCTCAGGTGACAGAATCCTTAAGCCGCCCGAAGCCTTTTGTCTATCTTTTTACAGCAACAACGGGCCTCACGACACGGCTTAACAACACAACAACATTTTGGCCGTATTTAAATATTAGCGCATTATCAGGTCAGTGACAGCAACGTCGGCTTGTTATCAGTGCATTAATTCAATTGAAACGGGGTGACATTTACATTTGTAACTGTTTTATTACAATTGGATGCTGATATCGTGTCACAATTAGTAATTGTTTACCTACGTATTTGCGTTTAGCTTTCCAATATTCGTTCCAGACTTTTCCAGGACGGGCGTCTTGCTATAGTTTATGCTCTCAAATTAAATACCACGGTGTATATATGCAACAGCATGAGTCCATGACACGGAAAACTGATCTTTTGATTGGATTTTGTCAATCCCGATAAGATTTTAAATTTATCAGCAGTACCAGCTGCTTACTTACAAATTAATGAATCTGTAAAATCTCTTTCAATTTATCTTTCTTTCAGGTTTTAGCACCATATCATCGCGCTTTACTATTTAAGATCTATCCCTCCCTATATTTTCGCTTCGTTAACAATAAAATGGTACATTGTATATAAGATTTCTCGAGAAGACTCTTAACACCTCTACGAGTTTAAATACCTCTGAAACCATTAATACAGGTACACGTGTGGGTATACGAGCACATATATTGCAGATCATCAACATATTAATAGTTCAATGACCTCGCTGAAATGCGCGAATGGCATTGTGTAGGAAAACGACCTCATTAAGTCCACTGAGTTCAATTTGTCAGTAGTCAGTACCAAAGCTTGCACTATTATTTCGTGAATATTGTCAGTTGATTGATTGTAGCTTGTATATTTTAGTTTACTGTACAGCAATTATAATTATTTCGGTTTTATTCTACATCAGCCACCTCCGAATAATCCATCATAATATCTGTTCCAACTGGGGACGGTGCAGTATTTCTTCAGTCGTCGTTTCCACGGTGCATTCATATCATTTAGTTTTTAAACGAACCAAATATTGTTAGAATTACTTATTTCAACTTACCTTTGTCGTAAGCATTTAATTTTGTACAAACTTCATGTACTACAACTCTACAATGCACAGCGATTAGAGTAACAGGATAATTGCCGAGTTTAGTACTAGTCGAGTTAGTTGAGATTTTGAATGTGGCTATTAGGACTATTTAGGAATACACTAAGTAGATTTTCGTGCCGAAAGGCCTTTTGTTCGTGTCTGCGTTGCAGTGTTCCTTTATTATCAAAACAAATCTTATCTCTTAACGTAAGAAGTGTTTAAAAACCGTTAGTATTTAAAAAGTCTAAATTGTCATTTTGACCGCCATACTCCTTTTACTTATAAATTATCTTTTTTTTTATGCGATTGAATGACGTGACGAGCTAGTCGTTCACCTGATGTTAAGCAACACGGCCGCCCATAACAGTTCCAGTATCACTCGGATCTTTAAAACAATAAAGTCATCTAGTGTAATTGTAGAAGAAGTACTCAACAAGTCTATACCTATTGACATTTCTGTTCTCACATAGTAATCTCAGCCCCTTTCAGAATCGCTACCGTACAAATTGTATTGTAGCGATTCAGTGTCCATCCAAAGGTTGTCTGGAAGAGATCGCTGTCAGCGATAAGACCGCCCATTGTTACACTAGTTCGTAAGAGTTACTCTATTCCTATTTGTATATTTTATTGGTGAAACAATAAAGAGTTATCTATTTATCTATCTAACCAATTTAGGTCTTCAGTTGAATCGCGGTAGGCGGTCACAGTGAGGCCCCAGCTAACTACAAACATTCAAAATCCACTAAAATGCCTCTTAGCATTTTTATAAAATAGAAATAATGATGTAGGTTAGTCATTAATTCAAAATACGAAACCTACTTCGGGTTTACACACTAACCTCTTTACCACTAAATACTGCATAACAGTGGAACAGTTATTCAGTGTTTCCTCTTGTTTATTTTTGCCCATTTCAAACTCAACAGAGAAAGACAAAACACTAAATAAATACTATTCTTCCATTACACAATGTTTAATAGTAAAGGGGCATGAGTTCAACTATTTCATAAATATCATGAATCTTGATTATTTCCTCGTTAATTCAATAAATTCATACTTTACATCAACATCCAATCATTCTGCATTTAATCTCATTACCTTCCCGGAAAGTATATAAATAAACTATGTGACATTTCCTTATAAACAGTGGCGTTTAGTTCCACATGAACGGGAGTCTCTCACGATTCACTATAGTATAACACTACATCTAATAGTGTTACGTGACAATACGTGTTTGTCACGAGCTATCACTAGCTGTTTTTATTACGTTCACAATGGAGTAGTTCTCAACAGCGTAATATGGAGTTACATGAATAAACACAGGGTTCGGGACATGAGTGATGTTTAGATCATCGAGCGACATGGTTTACTCATTATCGCTATTGCTATTTATTGCCAGTTAGAAGATTTGTCGAATCTCTCTACCCTACTTATATGAATCATGTAAATAATTTATCATGAAACAAAAAGAAATACAAAAGCTTTGACTTCGGTCATGGTTACTCTCACATTCTTCCACCGTTAAACTTATCGATCATAACATAACTTGACCGTAATGAGCGTTAAAATAAAATACTCCGGCACACCTAAACGACTAGGATGATTAAGAAGACAAAAATAAGAACAGATTCCGAAGCTTTCTAACTCATGGGGTATGCTATCGTAGGCTTTTGTTTGAAATTCCCGCTAGTCGTTCAGGTGTGTCAGCTAAAAATTGGAAACTTTCCCAATGATCACGAGCTGAGAAACAAGACAATAGTGAGCCGATGCCGATGCCGTGACCCCAATCCTTTGCGGGCACGCGGTTGGACGGTAATTATTACGACTACCTTTGTGGTCACAGCTGAATATGTTTTGTTACATGGATGATGCAGTGTTACCTGGCGTCTTACGTATGTACTTTTTTCATTACGGGAAGTTGTGAATGTGAACCGATGTTTATAATTATTGACATCTAAGATTGTGAACAGGTCTATACACTAGATGCACGTATTTTACATATTTAGTCCAAAATATTTCATCAATTCGAATCACTAGTCTATCCATAGTTCGCATATCGTCAAAGCGCCCAGAGCCTGCCCTAAAGTCTTCCTAGCTGGGTAGTGAAGGTACCTAAGCTTTTAAAGGATTGCCTGTTTGTAGGATGTAAACTATGAAAATAGACTTGTATCGGTGTTTATAGCGCTGAAATTTTTTTTTTTTTTTTTTTTTTTAAATAAATATGTGTGGACATTTCACACAGCGCCATCTAGCCCCAAACTAAGCATAGCTTGTACTATGGAAACCAGATAACTGATACAATACTTAGATACTTTTTGTTTGTAAATACATACATAGAATACAATATAACACCCAGACACAGAACAAACATCGATGTTCATCACACAAATGTTTGTCCCAGGTGGGAATCGAACCCACAACCTATAGTTCAGAAGGCAGAGCTACTACCAACTGAGCTATCAGGCCAGTCAATTGCTAACATTTACTATGTTCTCGAGTTGCAATACTGTGTTCGCAATTCTGTAAGGAACAGGAATATCCTTCTTTAGTTACTGCGATTACTGATTGTGATCAGTTATAACTATGTTTAGTTATTTCCGTATTATAAGAAAGATTTGTATGAAC
The DNA here is from genome assembly GCA_910589525.2 of Ennomos quercinarius. NCBI lineage: Eukaryota > Metazoa > Arthropoda > Insecta > Lepidoptera > Geometridae > Ennomos > Ennomos quercinarius. The sequence goes on along the minus strand of OU342499.1, from coordinate 15,952,350 downwards.
AAGCCTCTTTTGGGAAAATCGGTTTACATGACGATATTGATGACAGCCTTCAGAAACGAAAAATTTTCCCCAAAGAGAATTTGGGCATGTACTTGTGCATAGCAGAGCTTAGAGAACCTGAAAGGAAATGGGTGAAGCCTTTGTTCAGACACAATGAAAGAAATTTTAATGAACAGTCCTAATTCGGTTTAATTAGAAGCTTTGAATTGAAATCTGGATCGTCAACACAACACTGGAACAAAAGGCGAGGCGCTTCGCTACGACTGCTGTGGCTGCGATGTGATGTGTGTGACTCACCGTAACGGTCGCCGCCGCTGGTTCATCTGTCCGTATCCGTACTCCGTACATCTAAACTATTAGGCGAAAACATGTGCCAAATGTCGTGCGATGAATCATTTGCGATCGTTGGATTTTAAATTTTATCCGTTTCTTTATATGTTTAAGTTTTATAAGCGTAGAGGTCAGTTCGTATTTACACTCGATAGTTAGTCAGCGAGCTGAATTTTCAAATATTGAAATCTTAGCGCTTTCGAACTTGGCGAATTGAGTCGGATACCTCCTAAACCATGACATGGACATAAAAAAACTCAAGATTTATTTAAGAAAGCTTACAGTTTCTGAACAGATTCTGCACTGTATATTATTTGAATGGATCGTATTTGCCAATGATCCAGCATGTATGCCCATAAGGACCTTATTATTATAAAGATTAGAGCTATACCTTTTTAAGGGCCTTTCGCAAACACATATTTACGACTGTTATATTATCATTGACATGCAAATTGAACAGTGTTCAGTGTTAACAATAATAAATGCACGAGTCAACGTCCCCTGTTCTGCACATTGCACCATCACGTAGGGTTGCTCTCTATCCAATCCCAACCAATACCGCTACAGCCAGTGCGGGACAATGCTTAATTAATCTAATCATTTAACACAATAACAAAATTACATGGGCTTCCAAAGAATACAAAATTGAGTTAGTACTTAGTAGGTATTAATTTATCCCTTGCCAAAGGAAATAATTTGCGGTGCTTTTTATAATTAGACGTCCTCGACTTTAAAATGTCAAGCATTATCGTCCAACTTCGTTGTAATCTTTGAGAGTAAGCTCGTCGATTGCAAAATAAATAATCAGTGATCGTCTTGAAAGCCAATTTATTATCGTCTCGTAAGTTTCTTATTTCATTGTTTTGGCAACCCTGGGGACGTTTCGGCAGTCGTTTGCTTGTATTGTAACGGAAACATTGAACTTGGTATATACGATACTGGTTAATGTACCTTATGTGTGTGTGTGCAGCCAAAACAATACAATAAGTGAGTTTGACTAATGAGCGAAATTCGAGGAAGGCTCTGAATCGATGGTGGGTAAATTTTAATTTGTAAGTTGTCCAGGAAAACTTCCAATAAATGGCAACCCATTCGATACAATTCTTCCTTTTTAGGATATTTGATAAGCGAGCTATTTTTATTACTTAAGTAATACATCTTTTTTTTAAACCGTTACATTCGTAGTTCTTGAAAACATTTGACAATCTAACATGCTCACGCGCAGCCCCCATTTATTTAATAAGGTTCTTCGTAACTATGCATTCATTAGTCCATTATATTCCCCATTACTCGGATACTAGACTACTAGTCTGCTGAGGGAGAGAGTATGAGCCGTTTTCCGTCCTGCTGGCTAAGTAACGGTTGGTGAAAGACAGGCGCATATTCTAATTTTTTTGATTCTATAATATTTCGGTTTTCTCACGAGTTGTCCTTCATTATCATAACAGCGAGTATAAATTCTGCACAGAGTGCTTCGAACGATGGTGCGCCTGAGCAGGATTAAAAGTCGCACAATATACTGCTGAGCAACACACGCTTTTACGCAACTATAATTTACATTGAACGTGATTTATGTCGAGCTGTGCGTGATTATGAGTAACATGTTATTGATGATTTTTCATGGAATAGTGACGTATCAATAGTTTGAAACTCTATTAATAAACACTACGTGACGGGCTTTGACAGTTATTAAAATGTGATCATACTAAAACTATACCTAGTATAAGAGTTATTCTGTTAATTATATGGCATATAAAATTTACTTACTTTATTCCTTAGGTTAAAGGTAAACGCACTAATGAAACTTACACTGAAAACATGTAAGACTTAAGAATAGAAATCTTAACTTTACGTAATGCTCCAACTCTAACCAAAGAATGAAAATAATAATATGAATATGACACCGAACCCCGATTATTTTATAGTTGATTCAATTTAAAATGAAGAGAAATAGAAGATAGAAGAATCGACTTGAAATATATTTTTAACGCGCGAATATTTAAGAAAAAAGAAGCAAGAAGGCTCTACCGCACTTTTCGATGACTCAAAGCAAAGGAGTTTTATGTTGACCCAAATGATACACAGATACCTGATAAATGAATCACCCAAGTTCACGTCTTCTGATAATATAAATTCAATATTATATTTGCGCAATTAAATAAACATTGTTATCAAGCAATCATGCCTATGGTTGGAGATATGCATTACATATAATTGAAGTATATAATTTATAAACAATATATTGTATATGTGTGTGTGTGTGTGTCGTGTATGTAATTTTTATCGAGACCGCAGAGTTACATAAAAAATTTAATTAAATTAAATATAATTTTCCGAATATTATTATTTCTGTGACGCAGTTTGGTATATATATATATATTATGTACACGAATTAATCGGGCGGTTGCATCAACTCTTACTGATCATAATTTTAATTTGGTTATATAGTGTTATATAATGTATAGTTATCATAATTATAGTTTGGTTTAATAGTGTGTTGAGGGGCAAAGGCCAGCCTTAGTTACCCAAATGGAATCTATAAGTTTAAATCTTTGTAGTATTGGATCGCAATTCGCATAGATAACATTCTATCCAACACACATAAGTACCTCATTAACAAGCTGCAAAAATGCACGTCGTGTCATTTTGATTGCATAATTTTGCCTTTATTTAGTCAAATAGCATGTACTTTGTTTAGTTATGTTGAAATTTCTCAAATGCTGCTTAGTTAAAGTGCCATCGATAGTCGTAATCGCTTCGATTTGCAAACTGCATTTATCTGAGTCTAAGCAATAGGTCAGGAGCCGGTTGACATTGTTGCGACCGGCGCTGATTGCAGAGACGCCATGCCGGGCTGCTTGTGTGGTCTGGTAACCTCTCCATTACCTACGTCGTTTTCTCGTGGTCTTATTATATAGGTCTTAACTCGCCGATCTCTTCATAGTTCACTTTCTTGATATATTTTTTAATCATCACCGTTCACTTCACTTCGCATATTATCTTGAAATTTCCGTCTCCCAAGTTGGGAAGGACCACCTATCTGGCGACTCCTAAGAGGACAAACATAGCAACATTGTTCATAGGCTTCACACATTTTATGATTGCGGTTTTACGAGTCCATCGTCAGAATAACAATGAAGAAAGTGCATTGGTTTGGTTATAATATACTTTGGTGGTAAGGAATGCCGCACACTTTGTTGTTTATAGCGCGAACAGTATATTGCGGATATAATTTTAGAGTATTATAACAGTATCGTTAAATTCACGTAAAATGGCGCCATTTATTAGCTTTTCGATATTTTTTTAATGTTTCGTTGGTCATTGATCAATCTAACAGATGATGTTTTACATGAATACAAACTTAGTTGATAATGTTTTAAAATTTTTGGGTCAAATCTTGTGAAATATTTTCATTTTCATTAAGCAACACGCAATTCATGCTCTATTTTACGACGAAACCAAACTTGATAAATTATAATTATTAACAAATTGCATCGTTATATTACAGTCCATATCAAACAAGGTAGCTAGAAGGATCAAGAGTTGTTATGAAATTTATAATGAGTGTCTATTATCTCCATTACTCTATACTTCTATCTACAAGTATAAATACATCAGTCAACACAAAAGGCTGCACTAAGGCTGCAGTTAGTTTCAGTTCAAACATATTTGTAAATATTAGTTCCAATTTTAAAGGCTTTAGTTGACAGTTCTTAACTTACTAAAAATATAGCCGTCTATTTTATTGCCGTCTATTTGACAAAAACAGCAACAGTTTTAGGAGCTTTAGATCTGTCAACTAAAGCCTTTAAAGTTGGCCCCATTGCCCCTTTATATCTAAAAAGCATCAAGCCAGTTATTGGTCCCTTGAATTAAACTATTGCAATCAGAATCGAATGAATGGAGTCAAATCCTATTTGATTTCAAAGTCTTTTCTTCAGTTTTCCCTCAAAACACAATGATTCATCAAGTATGTTCTGTGTTTTCAAGTGTGTGACGTGCGTGACGCATCGTCCAATCCAAACGCAAGGTGGTGGTTCCTTCCGACAACTGCTCAGTTTTCGGAGAAACAACTGTAGTCTTGTGACGCAGGTGATGGTTTTAACTTTAATCAGTATCTTGTGCAAACGGACCTGACGTGGAGTGTCCTACTTTGGCACATATTTCCTGTTCAATCATGAAATCAATAATCTTGTTTAATTTAGTCGAAACTGAAAGACATGCATTACCTTATTGTCAACTTTTGTAATGAATATAGTCAAAAGACAATTTTCAATCACAACGCTGCGTGTATTTGATTTTTGGTAATTGCTTGCACACTAATCTACAATGTTTAAAGTATTATAGCCCTCTACTAGTCCTTTTAATGTGGAGAAGGTATCAGATTCAGCAGTACAGCACCGGCAAGGGCGAGCTGGACCGGTTCCGCGACAGACCGGAAAATTGGCACGCGACTCCGCGTCGCCATGCGCCACCGTTGATGGCCATAATTGTGTTAGACGTGATAGGGAACAGTAGGGAATGAAACTTGAAAATGGTAAGAGTACTGTAGTAAGCATCACCTTAAAAGGTGCATTTATATATAACATAGTAGAGAAAGGAAAGAAGAGGCTGTCTCATATCTCTTGACTTGACTTCTTGATTATGACCTCTGCGACTAATAGACGTCGCAATTTTGCCAGTGTACCCCATTTCTGGGGCAGAATCAGATGCAAAATCTATAATTTTTCATGAATGAGCAGAATTTGGCTCCTGGCGCTAAGACAAATCTCTGCGAGGTTTACTGGTGCTAGTATGTAAGCCCATGTAAAACTTGTTACGAATAAATAAAATAAACTAACTAACTAATGAAATTATTACGTTTGAAACAAATGATAAAACGGAACCATCCACAACAGCAGCACTTACTAACCCACCGACTATATTAGAAACGTATAAACCTAAACCTAGCCGATTGTAATTTCAATTTACTATCAGAAACCACTAACAATTTAGAATTCAATTTATCAAAGCGCGTTTGCGATTGCCACAGTTCAATTCAGTTTAAGTATAAACCTTAGAATAATAAACAAACCGTTTCACAAGTTCCTTATTATTTCCTTCCGAGGAGACAGTCGTCCGTAAAGGTCGACAGGTGGTCGCGTCCCTCGCCCCGGTCCGCATCCCGCTAGCCAGGTGCAACGTCCCCCAAACCAGACCCGTCTGATCCGAAGATGTAATTACCGATATCGACTTGTGAAAGCGTAGAAAAAAATATAAACAAGTTTTTCTACGTGTCTACGTTCTATACTGTCCTTTTCGTGGGCGTGGTGGTGGGTTGGAACGGCACTCCTAGCTTTAGTATGCTTTAGTGGTAACCTGCAGTAATTTGCTGATGGACTTATAACATTGTATGATACAGGTGGGTTTGTTTTCATTGCGTAATTAGCTGAGTAACTAAGTGGTTTGTTAGAAATCCCGTTGCACCTAGAGTCGTGTAAAATGTGCTCTGATCAATGGTTGATAGATACGTCTCCTGGCAAGTAAAAGTAAAACTGTTAATTTACGATTTAATATCTCATTTAGTACCGGACGTGTCAAAACTAACCTAAGACTTTACGAGCAGGCCTGTTCGGTCCTAATTCAAGGCCAGTACATTTATATGTTTGTTCGTCCTTTAAATACGTGAGGCTAGTTCAAAGATAAGATTACACCATTAGATCATCGATGATGCAACTATAAACCGATGCTGATGACGCCATTGACGTGTGTTTTGCTTATTGGATGTGAAAAATGTTCAAATGGTTTATAATTTGTAATTTTTACTATAGCAAATGAGGTCGCAATTGTCTATTATGGGAATAATAATGATGTCATCTTCATAATTTTATTATTATGGCAAGAGAACTTGATCAATTGAAGGTTGCTGATAACATATGACCATGCTTTATTATACAAAAGGTGTTTCTTCATTAGCTAAAAGAACCTGCATGCATGGTGAGTGACACTGATACAGATTTCCAAGAAGTCAATACTAGATCCAATCGCGTCAAGATAAAATCGATCGATCTTGCAGCGAGAGATAAACGCTAGTTTATTTTTACCCCTCAATAGGACACTGATTACTGATAGGAGGCAGACGAGCCTAAAGAACAGAATGCAGTCGTTCGACTATCTGAACGGATGTCGATACGCGAAACGAGCCTATATCCTGCGCGGTTGAACGACCCGCGCACAACGCACCAAGTCTCTGATAAAGAAATTATCGTTTAAATTAAAAATATGAAAGGCGAGCCCTGTTGCGACCGATATGCGCTTCCCTCGATAAAGGCTTAGCAGGCTCATACGGTGATATCCATTCAATGACATTCCAGTCTTATACCTCTTATTTTTCCCATACTGGGATTAATAAAGAATTCATTTGTTATACGAATGATGGAGGTAAATAAATCTACATACTAAAAAACTTAATAATTTAAAGATATTGACGACTTGTTTTTTTTATATTCAATGGTTTTGCACAAGGGTGTACATGGATAACTAGCAATATCTACCAGTCCTCCAGGTCGTTTGAACTCAGATTAATTTTTTGTCACCAGTATTGTTTGAATAAACCTTACATGTCACATGTTTTCAAATAGATTTTGCAATTACATATTATTGGTGGTCACACTGGGGCAGTACCACAATGACACATGATAAGTGGTTGTGTAAACCAGTGTTCTTGTCAAAGATACACTTAGAATAAGTCATGTCGGTTTGTTTGCTTTGCCGATTTGGAAAAGGCGTGGGCGGAGGACTATTGTTGTTTCAAATCGCCGAGATAACATTGTGTATGTTTTCATCCGCGCCTATTTCGGGTTTGAAACAAACTGGATGTAAAGTAAATAGAGGTGTCTTACCACAAAGCAGGAAAAATACTATTTTTTAATGCCCTGTATGTCTTACTTTTTTTGCATTAGGTAACATTATTTCTTTCTAAACATTAAACTTTTAAAAGCTATAGAAAAGAATCTATGGAAATATAAATACGATTAACGCTTTTAATGTTATGCGTGTAGGTAATTTGATTCAGAATAATTATGACAGATAGCTTTGTTTATATATTGATGTTATCTACAATGTGTATAGTATACATCAAAGTTGCTATTATCTTTGACGGTGAATATGTGCGTATAACAAGCTTTTGTTAGCACTGAAATAACGTATGCACTGTTTTCGGTTTATTTATATCAAAACAGTTAAATTACCAAATATGGCCTCAGTTCGCCAGTCACGTATATCTACTCCGTAAACGTGGCCAAAGCCATAAACGTGTGTGTTGTCTCTGACTCATATTCTACTGGAAAACATACTTCAAAGAATCTTCAACTTTATTCAAACACAATAAAAGATAATGACTTAGAAAGTACAGAAGGTTGTGTGGGCGGTATAGATAAGGATTATCTGCATTCTGCTCACCTTTAAATGTCATGTTTAATTTTATTATTTGTAAATACTCGTAGGTCGTATTTGCATAAGGATCCTAATGTTCAGGACCGGGTTAATCTGGTGGTATCAGTATGAAGATGGGCAAATGAATAAAACAGTAGATAGTGTATCGAATGTCGCAGTGGACAATCTGGGCAGTTTATGTTTCGACAGACCGTCTCCCGACTATCTTTTTAAGGAATTTATTACCATCGTTATGGTATTTCATGGGAACATAATCGAGCAGCGACCATTCAGTTTATGAGCTGTGAAAGTTTCTCGTCCTCTCTTAAGAAAAATTGTTTTTGGGTCGATATTGTCTTTTGATTTAGTATCTCCATCAAAATAATAAATTATTTTCCTCAAGAATTTGTGCTATTTACAATTTTGTAATGTACCGTGTCAAACAAAGCAGCTTTATGAACTTCGAAAGTCGTGATAAAATGAATGAAATATGATGTAACGCTGGCTATGCAGGCACGGGATATAAGTCACGAGAACCCGTATTTTCCATAAAGAAGGCTCACATGTCTACCGTCTCACCTCACGTAATAAGGCTTCAACAATTATTGTACTTGCAACTTGCAATAATCAAAAGCCGTCCTCGCGCGGCCTTGCGCACGTTTGCACAGATGCGCGCGCGCGCTACTCGCTATCGCTGCGTGACTCATATTCAAAGGAAATAATGTCCGCGGAGCCTCGAGCATTATTGGAAGAATACTAATTAATTATGATAATATTACTAAGGCCTCTGAAGGAAATGTATTGAGCTAAGTTTGTAAGGTACTGACTAATACCATCATCATACTGAGATCCAAATTCATCAAAAAATGCTATTTTTAGGATTTAATTTATTTAGGGCTGAACAGGCTAAAGAAATTGATTCGAGGCGTTATTATTTTAGCCTCTTCAAGCGTCTCTTCATTCATAAGAATTGGGTCTCATTCTCCTTCCATTTTCAAAGAGTCATGTTATCTAATATGTCCCAATTTCAGTGTCCTATTTCGGGACAACTGATCGTCTCATTGTGGTCTATCATTTATTGACCTTACATTCATTAATGTCAGTTCATCGATGTCCCATCTGTCATCATTTACTTAATATACCATGTGGCATTCACTGATATTTGAGGAATTCGACATTCCATACTTTCGTTAAGTCATTATTAGATATTTTACAGAATTGAAATTAAACTAAAGAGATTATAGGCAGAGATATTATTTTAATGATTAGTAGATATTTTATTTTGGAAGAAAGGATGGACTGTACATTTTGTTATTCCCATTGGAAGATAGAAATGGATGAAACGGTTTGCAAATTTAATTAAAGGGTATTACAATGTATTTCAAAGTGTAAACCATACTTAAGTTATATTATCTAATTATCTACAAAGATAATATAGTTTTCAAATAAATCCTTGTTTCCAGTTAACTATGTCACTATGTATGTAGGTGTCTTCAAGTCGAGAGTGAACAGGTATCTTCTAGGCAAGCATGCACCATCGTAGACTGCGTCATCACTTTCCATCAGGTGAGACGGTGTCAAATGCTGTGCCTATCAACAATAAAAAAATCACCAAATATAATCCTGTAATATCTTTGTAAAGGGTAAGTATATCTAAACAAGATTGGAAGTATTCAAATTTGAACTCAAGTATATTTATTACTTTCTGTAATTTTCTAAAGAACAATCTGAACCATGCAAACATTGTAATATGATATTAGCAATAAGAAATACGAAAAGTCCAGACCAGAATTTGTTGCCCGAAACGCTACAAAGCTGTTAGGCTTTTGAACTTCTTGAACCCTATACCCACACAACAAAGATGTGATCTTACGGAAGAGTTGAAAGGATTATATTTGCAAATGGCGATGTGGTGAGTCACCCACATACGACACACGGTCAGTGTGATGGTGGCGTCGTACGTAACCAAGCACCTTTCCATTGTGAGTGCACACATTTTGTTGCAAACCAATGATGACACATCCATGCTTTGGCAGTTTAATAGCAACTACGGCGCTCTTACGATTTGGAGAGAATTTAAATCCGCAGCGGTATTCTAACTTAAGATATTTTTTAATGCTAAAATGGGCATACGTTCGACAACATTTCACCTGATGGGAAGTGACAGTGTTGTCTAAGGTGGAGCACGTTTGCCCATGAGATGCCCATTCTCTCTTGACTTGAAGAGAGTCAGGTCATGCCTAGGAGGAAATACAGATGCTGGAAGAGCATTCCATTTCTTGGCCGTTCGGATTATGAATAATTCAGTAAAACGAATTGGATGTACCTACACTCACCACGACGATATAGGATAAAAATCAAATCTACAAAAGAAATGAAAAAAAAGGAAATAAAAAAAAACTGGCTTAGATACAGGTTTTGGCCAAGTGGCAGAAACAGAAATAAAATTCATCGCGTCACAGTGAAATAAAACGCTCGAAACATAATTATTTTCAAACCTATTTTAAAAATGTAATCGCTCACATAAACTGTCATTAACTCATTACTAAATGTATTAGTTAATTCCTTTTAAGGCTATGAATTGACGCGACCAAATAAGGTAGAACGTTCGTGGAAACTGTGTCGCGGTGCTTTTTGTGGCTTTCAAACCTATCCGTGTGGTTGCGACATTAATAGAACTACAATCGACCTCACAGCTGGATACAATTTTACTACAGCTCTATGCACCGCTATGTTTATAGAGTTTATACATAGACCTACTACTACTTATTCAGCGTCATTTACATACAATTCTTTTACAAAGCCATGGCCATTATCAATCGATCTATCGATGTGTTTATTGGAATAGTAAACATGCATATTTAAATGCACACATTGGTCTACGTATCTTTCTTACAAGTTTATGCTGATGTGGGATCTCTCTGATCCTATGCTGTTGACAGAACAATGGGTTCAGGTGAAATTTTGATTGTGATGATGTAACTACTTATTTTTACTGTGCCCATTGATATGGAAGCTCCGGAATGATGAGATCCGCAAGAGAACTGACCGATATAGCTCTTAGAATTAGCAAGTTGAAATGGCAATGGGCAGGCCACATCGCTCGTAGAACTGACAACCGATGGGGAAGAAAGGTTCTCAAGAGGCGAACCGGAAGACGCAGCGTGGGCCGGTCCCCCACTCGGTGGACCGACGACCTGGTGGAAAACCGCGGGGAACCTATGGATGCAGGAGGCGAGCAGCCGCTCCAAGTGGCGCTCCCTCTCTCTGGGGGATGTCTTCAGGCTGTTGATGATGAATCATATGGAAAATATGTACAACTGGACTTCTGTAGAAATTGTAGGGGGAAATGTGTAGAATATCTACTTTGTTTCACTGTATCAATCACATCCACTCAATCACCATTTGTTGTTGTGGTAAGGTAAATGATTTTTAAAAGCGTCCAGTGTCTTACAAAGTCCTTTATAAATATAACTTCAGTTCTTGTTGTTTCACACCAAAGTTATTATCTTTAGTTCGTTAAAAGTCAGCAAGTGTTTGTGTTGTGAAAGTGTGTACTTTTGAGGGCTATATTGAAGTTGGGTAGGTACATGAATATGCTGCGATAGGTAGTCACCTTGTTGTCACAATTGCAACAATTACCGAATTCGGGTCACATTAAAATGGTCTTTATTTAATGATAACGGTTACTGTCTTCATTACATAAATACATATATTAATGACAGCCTTTGTAATCGCATTGCAGGCATTTTATTTTATCTTTTCTTTTTTAGGACGTTTAAAACTGCTATAGATAAGTAGTTTTATTTGTGACTAATTGGCATTTATATTGTGTGTTTTTTTTTATTTGTTTATGTAAATGAATGACGTGACGAGCTAGTCGTTCGCCTGATGTTAAGCGTCACGGCTGCCCATAACAGAGTGTAGTATCACTCGGAGCTCTAATATAGTTTTGCGTAACACTGCGCCACGTACACAGTTTTTATAATGTTAAGTAGATAGGGAATAAATAATGACCGCTCTATATTATTAGAGTTAGTATCAGTATTATTAGCGTAATTGCGCATCTAAATCTGTAAACACAGTTTTCACTTATCCAGCAGATGTCAGGTCAATCGTCAATTGATTAGCATAAATGTCTCTGTAATACGTATAAAGTAATTATTGATACTGTAATCTGCGTCTAGTCCCTTTGAAGGTGCCGAAACCAGATAAAGCTTATTAAAGATTTATTTCACTGCGACTATTGCGAGGCATATTATCAACTTATCGTAGAACAACAATATTACAGAATTATTGTTCGAAGATGATTTTAAGTCTAGAAGTAATATCCAGTTTAGATTTACTTAAGGAGAAGTTACAGATACTTTTTATATACGTAAAATTTTACGTTGGAATTCGTCCAAGCTATCTAGTTGCTCAGTGTTTTGCCTTTGCCCATTTCAAGATCAATAGTAGAGAGAGACAAACCCTAAAATAACGATTCTTTTGCTACTCAATGTTTATTAGCATTGGGCAAATGTTTAACTGTCGCATAATACCAAAGCTTATTATTTTCACAATCATCATCATCATCAACACCCTTAAGACGTCGACTGCTGAACATTGGCCTCCCCCACAGAGCGCTGCTTTGAGCGGCTGCTAGCCTCCAGCATCCATAGGCTCAACGCGGTTTTCATTAGATCATCGGTCCACCTAGTGGGTGGCCGGCTTACGCTGCGTCTTCCAGTTTGTGGTCGCCACTCGAAAACCTTTCTTCCCTATCGGTTGTCAGTTCTACGAGCGATGTGGTCTGCCCATCGCAATTTCAATTTGCTAGTTGTAAGAGCTGAGATAAGAGAAGAGATCCGCAGGAGGGTTCCTGCAGATCTCCTCATTACGGATCTTATCTCGCAGGGATACACCGCGCATAGCTCTTTCCATAGCGCGTTGCACAACTTTGAGCTTGCTAATGAAGCCAACAATAAGGGACCACATTACAGTTCCATAAGTCATCACTGGCACCACACACTGATCGAAAACCTTCGTTTTCAGACACAACACACACAATGTAATATATTATTTTTACTGTCACTGGGTCCATCTGATACACGAGTTTCGTTACATTATCCAAGTTTTACTACCAAAGATATTATCTTTACGATAATGCTTTCGTTATTGCCCCTAAAATTAAAAAAATATCTTATTAGGCATGTAATACAACATTATCCATAACTTCGCTATCTCCTATCTTCAACATGTCTAATGTCTATTACTAAGGTCGTAGTTTTATTACTATACCAATTAGTTCTAGTAATCAATTCTTACTAATTAGCTGTTATGCGTTGAGATTTTATATTCGAGTTCGACCAGCAGCTCACTTGACCTGGATTGCTGCAAGTCTCGGGACAGTAGCTGGAACAGGATTGCTCGAATGCCTTCAATGTGTTTAGGCTTGCGATGTTATGCAAGGTTATCCCTAATATAAAACATTTTAATTAGTGGTTTTTCTTCTATGTATGTGATTAACAAGAGGAAACTATTTCGTATGTGGTATTTACTAGGTGGTAGGACTTTTCTGCAAAGTTCGTCTAGGTAGGTACCACCGCTTTGCCAGTTATTCTGCCGCCAAGCAGTAGTGTGCAAGCACTACTGTGTTCCGGTTTGAAGGGCATTGTAGCTAGTGAAATTACTGGGCAAATGAGACTTTATGATCTGATCACACAGTCTAGTAATCTTATTACTAGACTGCGTGAAGTCTCAGGATGACGTGCGCAATGCAGTGTCACGCGAAACTAAGTTTATTTAGAGTTACGAGTTATACTGCAATCTGTTATGGGCAGCCGTGACGCTTAATATCAGGCGAACGACTAGCTCGTCACGTCATTCATTTACATAAAAAAATGTTATTTACATATTAATATTACTCTTTATAGTATAAATCTGCTTAAAAATTTATAAAATGTTTTATTGTGATCTGAACAGTACAAAGTATTTTACGCGCATCCCTGCCAGTTAGCTCACCACTTGCAAGAAACATTTTATTTATTGCATAAATTATTCTCTGTAAGTTAATCACGGATGTCCTCGATTGCTGGTGATTTGGTGATTCACCGGTCCTCTTGTTTCTCAGCAGCACGTAGGAAACTGGTAGTTTGAAGAAAGGCTCTGCCGCTGACTCACCCACAGATTACGTTACACGAGAAATTGCTATTTCTTGAAAGTTTGAAGCGGTTTGGAAAAACCCACAATTTTTATGCTATAGGTAGCAAAACTTGCTAATAATCCTATGACTCTCATGATGGGAAGAGATCACCGGTAACCTATGGGCATTTGTTTGGGCTACTCAATAGGCTTGCCACATGCGTTGCTTTGCATACGGTAATACTCTTGACCCTCATTTTAAAGTGCTTCATTAAAAATAAACGATTTTTATTTATTGTTGAATACCTTGTTGGATATAATTTAATTACTATGGTCTACTTTATTAAAATAATATTTTTTTATCTTGATGTCATTATTTATAAAGTATCGTTCTTACATTTTGTGCGACGTATTCATTAAAGTATAGTCTTTCGAATTTCATTATACTGACATATTATTTTAATTAATTATTTATAAATTATTACGCAATTGGTTGTGAGCCTAGTGTAGGATCTATCTGCTTATCATTATTGTACTACATGCGCCTCTATACGGTAATTTTATTTTCATTTTCAACATATTCACACTTCACAGAATGTTTTTGCCGTTTTGCTCGTGTCGAATATTCCGTGTTGTTTGTGTTATTGTTCAAACGCGAGGTCATTGTACTCTAAATTTTTCAACGGTTCTTAGCATCTCGCTTTTGCTAATAGGATCGTGTGGATCAGTCCATTTTACGTTTGGCAGCGTTTAATTAGCTTAAAATGTGTTTAGCCTCTTGATTACATTGACTTTGACTTTGCTGATCTAGATGACCTTTCCAATGCTCGGATTATCCGAGTCCGTTGTCGCTTCGATGTTCTAAACTATTTGTGAAATAGAGTCTTCGAAATAATCTTCTAAAACATCAACCGGCGCATTCCTCTCAATGCAGGGCACCAGCCTCATTCATCGTACGCCACGCTATTGATTCTAGCCTTGACTCCTCTTGACCAGATCTAGCCGAATAGAACTGATGTCATCGACTGTACACAGCGTGGCTTCTATTATTTAAGTAATATGTAAATATATACGTAGCAAAGTCAACAAAAATAGTACACACATCAATCTTACAAATCTGACTTAGGCCCGTTTTTTCCAAAGTAGTATAAAATTTTTATTTCGTATAATTTTCCGAGAACACCTGAGTTACACGAGTATAACCGTTATACCACCAATTTTGAAGGAATAAGAAGCTTATTCCTTGGATACAATCAAAATGGCGTCTTTATAATTGTCATTTCATTTGTCAATCCGAGAGTAACCAGTAGCTTTATACTTAAGTACTTTAAAATTTATTCTATTTTAGTAAAATCGGGCCTTAAACAAAGTAACAGCGAGGTGCACCATGCGACACCGCTGAAAAGATCTCGAGCTTCAGCAGCTGCAACGTTGTAATCCTTTAAAATTGCTTTACTGACATAGCCTTTCTTCCACAGACATACTCCGGCCTCTTCTGCGTGGTGGTCAACCCTTATAAGAAGCTGCCCATATACACGGAGAAGATCATGGAGAGGTATAAAGGCATCAAGAGGCATGAAGTCCCGCCACATGTCTTCGCCATCACAGACACAGCATACCGTTCTATGTTACAAGGTTTGGAACTTTTTAACTATGTACTGGAAAACGGGGATTTTACAAGTTTTAAATATTCAGCTATTCTTATTTAGTTTTTTTTTGTATGAATAGGCCAACGTTTGCAACTCACCTGGGCCCTAATTCTGTATGAAAACACAGATTCCACACAATACAGAAACCACGTCGTTATCGTGTCTTGTACAAATCGTGTCATAGCAAGGAATCGTCAATTTTTGTATTCTGTATGATCTAAGACAAATTATCTATGACAGGTTTTGTTAATAATTAATATTGACATAAGTGGTGGTAAATTTGACGTGTTGAAGTTTCGGAACGCATCTCAGTGGAACATATGATTTTGACAGTTCAAATCGCGCCAAATGACTGGCCTGATAGCTCAGTTGGTAGTAGCTCTGCCTTCTGAACTGTAGGCTGTGGGTTCGATTCCCACCCGGGACAAAGATTTGTGTGACAAACATAGGTGTTTGTTCTGTGTCTGGGTGTCATACTGTATTCTATGTATGTATTTACTAACAAAAGTATATAAGTATTGTATCAGTTATCTGGTTTCCATAGTACAAGCTATAATGCTTAGTTTGGGGCTAGATGGCGCTGTGTGAAAAAAAAAAAAAAAATTCCATTTAATTTCACATTCATTTCGCGCGGTTTCGTTTTCATTTTATAGAGAATAGATATTTGCAGATTTCTTATGTAAGACAAAGAATTCGCGTGGTTTCGAAGCAAGGAATCGTAAATTGGTCATAGAGAATTATGTCCCTGATGGTATTTAGTTCGATGGTTGTCTGCAATGCAATTGCAGGAGGGATGTCGAAATGAATAATGTAGCTAATACTTCATAATCAGAGCTTTTCAGAGTTCTCTATCATAACATTATATCTTATAGATAGATATCTCAGATAAATTAACAGCCTCCGTGGTGTGGTGGTTGAGCAGGTCGGCTCATAACCCGGAGGCGGCGGATTCGATTCCCGCGACAGTACAAGTATTTGTGCACAGAAAGAAAGCGCAAATACTTGTACTGTGTCTGGGTGTTGTGGGAGCATGGTCCACGTAGTTTTTGGGTCCCTAGATACAGGGAATCCTAGTTAGGGTCCAGGATCTAGGTTGTATGTGATCGTTGGGCGTTATTAACATTAACTTAAGGGTATTCTGTGTAGCAGCATGTTTGAATCTACTGAAAGGTACGATAACTGCAAATTTCAACTCACTATAGATTAATTAAAAGAAGTGACAAAATAAAAACACCAATAATAAAACTGAGGCTCAATAAAATTTCCAAGTCAAAGTATCGGGGTCAAACCGTTTATAAAATGCCATGAATAAACTTACTGCTATATCACGAGAGACCTTCGCCAGCCGATATGAAACCCAATTTTAGCAAAGAAATTGCAATGAACTGTCTTTATGAATGTTTTAAGTAAAAAAACTTGAGAGCTGTTATATTATTTTTAAAATATTGACTAACTTGTGCCAGTTTTTAACTGGAAAAGAATAACATTGCCATGATTATACTTACAAAACTTTTCTCTACTTTGTCAGGCTGATTGATTAAGTCCCAGAAAACTTGGATATCATAACCTTGTTGTCGTTTATAATGGAGACTAAATATATAATGGTTTGGTCTTTTCAATTTTAAACCAACAATAAATACTTATTTGAATACCTAAAAATATATTTAAAAGAAACTAAATAGAGGTTGATCACCGAATAACTCGCGTCGAGCTCATAACTCATTCCCGTATCGGTTCGGAGGCCATTAGTGAACAATTAGACATACGGCCCGGGCTCAAACTGGTCGCTTATCTATTCCGTGGCGTGGTAGTGCTACTCCTGAACTATCGTTGCTTGTTTTGAATTTCGTTAGAAAAACATAGGTGATCAGAAACTGCTACGTCTGCGTACATTTATATTGTATTGGTAATTGTTTGAACTGTTTTTGGAGACATAAGGTAAAGTCGTCTACTCACTTGGTCTTTTGATGGTGATGGTGGCTATTAAACTAAAGCGTGATATCGAGAGAATTAATTCTATCTTCGAGCATTTATAAATGCTCGCCGTCTATGGACTAACACAGGTTGATGATAATGATGACAAAGCTTTTCTAGAGCTGTGATTAGATGAGTATATAATATGCGTAAAAGAGAATCCAAAACCTAAAATATTTAAAAGATCTCATTGGCGTTATTATAGGGATTTTCTAAATAACATTATTTTCTAAAAGCAATGCTGTACATATTTATATTCAAACGGATGACAAGTTATACGACAAATATCAATATTGTTATCATCTTCTAATGAAACTCCTATTTTTCAATCCCCTCATTAAGCAAAGCTACTTTGACTAGATACCGCTAATGCTTTCAGTCGCAGCCAGACAACAGTTACCAGGTGTTCAGTACGGCTATAGATTATACAATGGTGTATACGTATAACACAGGTAACAGGAAACGCCCACGAAGTTGTTTCGTCTTGTACTTTTGTTTACCATTTGAACATAGGCCGTAGTAAACAAAGCCATCCGGAGTGATCATGAATGTAAATGTCTGATCATTGATGTCCAATTTAGAGGGTTACGGTCTGTTTATACGAGAAGAAGCGCTGGTTTTGTGCGTGATGGTAATCGCTTTGCGTGTTTCTAATTATCGATTCCACGACTCCTTTCTGACCTAGACAATTGCATTGTCTAGACCGTGTCAGGCGTTTTACGTTGTCTACATGGACTTTTCGGCTTGGCGTACGGTTGTCCACCGGCACAGAAACGACGGGCACACTAAAAGTACCACGGGTTTATTCGTTACATAATTATTTTGTCACATACCTTTTACTTCCGAAGACAGCTGAATTTCCAAAGGTACAAATACTTTGTTTGTGTGTTGCAGATAGAGAAGACCAGTCGATTCTCTGCACGGGAGAGTCTGGCGCTGGCAAGACTGAGAACACGAAGAAGGTGATACAGTACCTGGCGTACGTCGCCGCTTCCAAACCCAAAGGATCTGGAGCGGTAAGGTCACTCAATCAACACTAGGCTTATGAAGCTGGAGGTCTACTCTGATAAAGAATTAGTTCTCAGTTATAATAGTACAGTGTATATCAATTTTAGCTTTTGATTTCTGTCATCCGGGAAGTTAAATTCAAAAGCAGGTTTCGAAGTTATCGAGAATGTTGATAGAAATAGAGGCATGAAAGATGATCGGATGCTTGTCTTTAAAAGGCTAGGATTTTTAACGCTTCTGATCAGTATAATACTTCTGATTTAGATGAAGTCAGTAGTTAATGGTGAATTGTACTACGCCATTTATGTTCTAGTAATCACAAGTATGTATTATTTTAGGGCAGAAACGGTTTGAAACGAATTATTCTTATTTAGGATTTAATAACCAACATATCCGTGAATTATTCCTTTTACAGTTTAGAATGTAGTGCTTATTGCATTGCTTAATTATGATTATTATAGGCCATCTGGCTGGATAGAATTAATAAGGTAAATTCGAACATAAAATTTACCTTTTATGACCCGTCGATGACACAGTATAAAATATAAGGAGTAACTAAGGAGAGACTAAGAGACTTAGGGTATACATACCCGGGTATGTATACTCTAAGCTAAGAGAAGTTTGCAATAACGTACCTATATATCAACCATTTTAAGTTTTATACTAATAGTCTGTATTTATCTGGAATCTACTTGTACAATGCTTACTTTTTTGATAAAAGAACGTTTCGTTTATGTTTGCGTTAGTCTGCAAACGAGATCTGACAGTTTAAGGAGTTGCTCTACTGCCTATTAGTATTTTCAAGCTCCGACTATAATTACCATTTACGTTGCGCTGATGTGACAAGTTAGATGGTTACTCACCGTGTTTAAACTCCTTATAAGGAGCGGCGGCAGGTGTGTGCCAACAAAATACACGGCTAAGTAAATATAACTGTTCAAAACATATGGTACGATTTGTATTACTTGTAGCTTTTACTGATTTTGGTGTGATTCATGGAACTAAACGCTACTTTTAACGCATAGTTTTAACGTGACAAAGTTCTCATCAGGTAAAACTAACGACTCATAAATAGGTTGGTGTAGAGCTGAGTAACTGAGTAATTATTACTTATTTAATTTCCTTCCTCATCAAAACTACGTAAAGAATTTGAACGTTTAGAATGTTTTGAAAAATTTTCAATGTGATTTTCTTTATTTGTTAGCGCACTCAAATCTATTGGTTTGACTATAGAATCAGGGTAAGATTGAATCAATAGTAACTACAGTTTGAGCTAGGATACTACTGAATACTGATCAGTAACTAAGTAGACGGAGTTTATATATATTTTACTTCATAATTGCTAGTCAAGAGCAAGTTGTTAAATAAGACAGTCTGAACGCACTTGTGAAAGGAATTTAGTAGTAAAAGAAGCTAGGAAGCACTGCCGACAAAAATGTATTATCCGTAGTCGGGTTAGAATGTAAAGTTGCTGTATCCGATATGTCACAAGCAATTTTAGTTTTGTAAATTTTTTGTATCGACGCTCGAAGCTAATATAACTTTCAGAATGTATGCTAGCCGTATGACAAAAAGGACATATTAAGGGAAATTTTGTAGTGGAATGGAAGTTCGATGGAACAGCGTTATCTTCTCCAATGTTTCGCTTGATATGTCATGACATAATGAGTCCGGTATACATAATTTTCAAGTAGTTATAGTGTATAGATTTAAAGGCTATAATAGATGTAAAATTTAATGGTCTATTGTGTTTTTGTACATTGGAAGAATCGGCACACCTGCATGAGATGAAGGTGGCATGTCTCTTGTATTGTACAGCACTTGTTTATACCCAAATTATTTGCTGGTGTTGCTAAAATTAAGAAAAATAAAAACTATTATATAATATTTTTAGTTGGAGAAATAGGCATACAGTTTCTTTAGGTCGTCTCCCACGTTCTCGGTCAAAGGTTTGAAATTATAATAACCGATTCTTCTTTTATCAAAGGCCATATTTTACGCCTTCAATAAGAGTTTTTTTTGTAATACGTGCACCATGTTATGTTATATTTTAAAGTTGTTATCTCTTTTTTGGCACACCAGCAAAATAGTCTGTCGTCTATTCTCTGCAAGATTGTAATATAATGTTTATTTTTCCCTCTTCCACCGTCACCGACCGCTCCGGACTCCAGGGCCCGTTGCCACAGTTTATTATAGTAAGTCTCGACGCCTCTTGCGGCTGTTTCATCATTGGGGCGCAATCATTTGATTTTTATCCAAACTGTGGTACATTTTCCTCGCCAATTTTCGAATAACAAAAATAGTCAAAAGGCGCTCATAAACTATTCTATTGTTTTGTGTAGTATTTTATTATTTGGTGATGATTTTGATTTCTTTGTCCAACTAAACTGCTTGCTCTCAGACTATAACTTCAATGCGATATGCTCGTTTATCATCTTTTTAATATCCTATACAATATTTTAAGTTTTGTTGCTTTTTTATGAATAATAAGACAAAGCCTCGATATAGGTACTGTTGAAGTTTCATTATTGCATTTTCCAAAGCTGAAAATTTACGAGGACAATTTATCACAACTACTATTTTAATATCGTTTGCTTTTCAATTTGGTTTATGTTTTGGTGCTATAAGTTTTGATAATTAAGTTTGCATGATGCATGTTTCCTTTATAATATTGTGAATTCATTATTGACTGTATTCTTTATTGTACACCACAAAAACGTGGCGGGTGTGACAACTTAAATTACATGTAAAACTGATCTGAAACATTTAACAATACACCTATACCTTTCAATTCGTGACTAATTTATTTACGATAGTTATAAATGTATTTAATGAATACGTTTCCAGAGCAGTTTTCCTGTACATATGTTTATTATGCACTCATGTTCTATTTTCATGAAAATTTTTGGTATAATGTGATAAAATATTATCGTGAATTCAAGCGTTAATATCTAAATCCGATGTTGCTTTAATTTATGTAAATTTTATTTATTATAATTTCTTTGATAAGCAACAGCCATTATCATACATTATGTTATCCAAGTAGATAACTTCATATGTAGAGTACCATCGATGCGTCATCCTCTAATGTTGTTGTCACGAACAACCCATCATTGGAGTGTCGCAAAAACTCGCCCCATTTAGTTTTTTTATTCGCTATATAAATAACATATTCGAACACTGAATTCTGATTAGGAGTTGTATCTGAAGCATTTTAGTGTTGCTTAGAATTTACAAAATGTTCTCAAAATTCACAGGTTATTGACTTCGCTTTGAATTAATGTTCTTGGAATTTCGTTATTGGTCTATCTCCTTTATTTAATTTACCATTCAAATCTTTAGTCATTCTAAACCGTACCTAACTGCTTTAGTACAGCTGTTTATTGAATATTATGGATAGTTTATCAACAATCTAAGAAGATGCACACTGTAAAAATCTTAATAATCACACATAAAGCTCTTTAAAGGATACAGGATTTCATGGTACAAAAATTGTTTAGAAAATTCGATTGTTAATCTAAAATAGTGAAGTGTGCCCAAGCTCAGTGGGATATAAAAAAGTATTGGTCTTTTTTGGATTGTTGGTAATCCTCACTCATCATCATCATCATCATCATCATCATCAGCAGCCATAGAGCTGTCATGTACTATTAACTCTTACTTTTCATTCAGTACGTCGCACTAACCTGTCTGTAACTTCATGAACTAATAATTCCTTTCATTTCACGCCGCTACCTTCCACCGTAGACAAATGGACCCACTTTTGAGGTAATCAGCTAATATCATTGGTTTTATACCTTATACCATAACCTCCCATATATTTAGACCTTGTGCAAGAATATTTTAATTTGTGTTAATTAATAGTTTCAGTATTTGTATTAAAATTAAAAACTATTCAGTAAAGTTACAAAATATACCTACACAAGCTGCCAATTTATGTTTAATGCGTTTTACACAAGGCCTAAATTGTTATATTCGTCTCTAATCATTTCCAATTTAAGCTTAAAACATGCTAGATCTAATTTATGTCACTATTTATACTTTAAGACAAAGTGCTATTGAATTAATTATTAATAACCACGTAGTAACATAACACTCAGTGACCTAAATTGTATCTACGTTTTGACATATCACTGACACATGTCATCGTTAAAAGGTTCGCGAATTTTGTGTGAACTATGTGAATAGATTGATAGTATTGTTTCCCTTATAGGGCGAATTGGAGCAACAGCTGTTACAAGCCAACCCTATTTTAGAGGCATTTGGTAACGCTAAGACCGTCAAAAACGACAACTCGTCCAGATTTGTAAGTATACATTGTGTTTCCTTCCTAGATTTACTAATTTTTAACAGTTATCAATCAAATTCTAGTTAAAACTTTCGCCACGACGCCATCTGTATGAAAAAGATACTTTATTTAAAATCGTTTTCTCTTTGTTGTTGTACTAGTCAAATACAACGGTTAATTTTTTTTCCAGGGTAAATTCATCAGAATAAACTTCGACGCATCCGGCTACATAGCTGGTGCGAACATCGAAACGTATTTGCTAGAAAAATCGAGAGCGATAAGGCAGGCGAAAGACGAAAGGACATTCCACATCTTCTACCAGATTCTCTCCGGCGCTACGGCGCAGCAGAAAGCGGAGTACATTCTAGAAGACCCTAAGAGTTACCCATTCTTGTCAAATGCGGCACTACCCGTTCCCGGTATTGATGATGCGGCGGAGTTCCAGGCGACGATCAAATCGATGAACATAATGGGGATGAACAACGAGGACTTCAACTCCATCTTCAGGATAGTGTCGGCTGTCCTGCTCTTCGGCTCAATGCAGTTCAAGCAGGAGAGGAACTCTGATCAGGCCACGCTGCCTGATAATACTGTCGCACAAAAAATAGCACACCTACTTGGTAAGATCGTCGGTAACTTAGTATATATTAAGAATATGGTAAAAAGAAGAGTTTTTTAATGCCTATCTCTTTTATTTTCCAGGTTTATCTGTGACAGAAATGACAAAGGCATTCCTGAAGCCGAGGATCAAAGTGGGTCGTGATTTTGTGACGAAAGCTCAGACAAAAGAGCAGGTGGAGTTCTCAGTGGAAGCCATCGGAAAAGCATGCTACGAGCGCATGTTCAGGTGGCTCGTTAACAGAATCAACCGGTCCCTCGACAGGACCAAGAGGCAAGGAGCCTCTTTCATCGGCATCCTCGATATGGCCGGTTTCGAGATCTTCGACCTAAACTCGTTTGAACAGCTCTGCATCAACTACACGAACGAGAAGCTGCAGCAGCTCTTCAATCACACGATGTTTATCCTGGAGCAGGAAGAGTACCAGAGAGAAGGCATCGAGTGGAAATTCATCGACTTCGGTCTCGACCTGCAGCCGACGATCGATCTCATCGACAAGCCCATGGGCATCATGGCGCTCCTTGACGAGGAGTGCTGGTTCCCGAAAGCCACGGACAAGAGCTTCGTCGAGAAATTGGTCTCCGCTCATTCCGTCCATCCAAAGTTCATGAAGACTGACTTCCGCGGCATCGCTGATTTCGCGATCATCCACTACGCCGGCAAGGTGGACTACTCGGCCGAGAAGTGGCTGATGAAGAACATGGACCCCTTGAACGAGAACGTGGTCTCATGCCTGCAGTCTTCGCAGGATCCGTTCGTGTGCCACATCTGGAAGGACGCCGAGATCGTCGGCATGGCGCAACAGGCGATGACCGATACGCAATTTGGTGCCAGAACACGCAAGGGCATGTTCCGGACCGTCTCGCAGCTGTACAAGGAACAGCTGACGAAGCTAATGGCGACGCTCAGGAATACCAACCCGAACTTCGTGCGGTGTATCATCCCCAACCACGAAAAGAAAGCTGGCAAAATCGAGGCGGCCTTGGTCCTCGACCAGCTGAGATGCAATGGTGTGCTTGAAGGTATCAGGATTTGTCGCCAGGGCTTCCCCAACCGAATTCCCTTCCAAGAATTCAGACAGAGATATGAGCTGCTCACTCCCAACATCATTCCCAAGGGCTTCATGGACGGAAAGAAGGCTTGTGAGCAGATGATCAAGGCTCTGGAACTGGACCACAACTTGTTCCGCGTGGGACAGTCCAAGATCTTCTTCAGGGCTGGAGTGTTGGCTCACCTAGAGGAGGAGCGAGACTACAAGATCACGGACCTAATCGTGAACTTCCAGGCGTTCTGCCGTGGTTACCTCGCTAGGAGAAACTACCAGAAGAGACTGCAGCAGTTGAACGCGATCAGGATCATCCAAAGAAATTGCGCCGCGTACTTGAAATTGAGAAACTGGCAGTGGTGGCGATTGTATATCAAGGTATGTAAGGTCTATTTTGAAAACAATGCTTCCGTTATGATAGCGCGGTGGTTATGTAAATACAGTGGCATAACTAAGGGCTGACCGAGTGCCGCAGTTGTTTTACACACTGCTTTCAGTGAACGCTATTGTTACCCACTTTCATTTATAATAACATGAGAAAGTTTACATTCACTTTACGGAAAATTGTAAAGATATTTAAGGTACTTTCTAGAAGGTTCTGCGTAATTTTCTTGACCAGACTTGGTTTTTTGATGATGATTAAATGAGATCGTTTTTGCGATCGAGCCATTAGGTCAACATCACAACGATCTCTGGATCAAATTATGTCAGCAAAAGGTTGCCTGTATTTATTGCCAACAGCTGTCATAGCAAAATCAACATAGTATTGTATAATGTCTTCAAAACTATAGCTGTAGCAAAGCCTTTGTAAAATTCCAGGTGAAACCCCTCCTCGAAGTGACGAAGCAAGAAGAGAAACTGACCCAGAAGGAAGACGAGCTGAAGCAGATCCGCGAGCGTCTAGAAGGCCAGGTCAAACGCTGCCAGGAGTACGAGCAGAAGTTCCAGCAGGCCAGCGCGGAGAAGACGCAACTGGCTGAGCAGTTACAGGTCAGTTATGTGATAGACCTGTATACCTGAAACTTCAAGCATTTGAAATGGTCTTCTTTCCTTGATTTTAACTATAACTATTTCTAAATGATCTATTGAAGAATGTTGTCATTGGTTCCTGCAAATACAGATACATACTGGGATTATTTTGAACCATACACAATTATAAGTTCCTGCACAAAATCAAATAGCCACTTTTCCTATGTACACATGATAGACTTTTGAAGGGAAATCGTCATGTTCTGCATCCTGAGCTCATAACCAAATGGAGCCACTTCTTTACATACACAAAAATCTGTATAAAATCACACGTTTTCTCCAACCTTCCAGGCGGAACTAGAACTGTGCGCAGAGGCCGAGGAGAGTCGAGCTCGCGCGGCAGCTAGAAAGCAAGAGCTGGAGGAACTGTTGCACGACCTGGAGGGCAGGATCGAGGAGGAGGAGGAGCGGAGTAACGCGCTCCAGCAGGAGAAGAAGCGCCTGCAGCTTAATATACAGGTAAGGAGATGGTAGCTGGAGGCAGCTGTTTGTTACAAATACAAATATACATTTAATATGAGGTTAGGTCGCAGAAAGTTGATATAATTATGAGATGAGTTATCATCTACTGTTTGGTAAAAAAGGGAACTTGCATCTGGGTTTTGGGTTCATTGAATTCCAAGTTTTTTTTTTATATTATTTCTTTGGTTCACAGTTTCGACGTAACACAAAAGTAATATTTAACAAAAACACAGTAACATTCAGTGTCCATCCTAAAATTAGTGAACACAGCATGCAACACTGACAGTGCTAAATTGCATAAATATATATATATATATATATAAAGCCTATGTAAACATACAAGTTCAGTAAACTGCCTTGTTCTCTGAATTTTATTTGTAAAGTTTGTTCAATTTTCTTAAATTTAAAGCAAATGGATAAAAGAAAGGCTGATATGATGGGAATCCAGGTTTGATTTTCGCTGCCACAGTCCGTGATAGAGTCCTCTACTACTACTACAGACTTTAAAGCCCTTTGTCCCCTTTAAGACAAGATATTAACTCGCTATTTCTAACAGGACCTAGAAGAACAACTGGAGGAAGAAGAGGGAGCGAGACAGAAGCTGCAGCTGGAGCGAGTGCAGTGCGACTCCAAGATCAAGAAGCTCGAGGAGGACCTGGCTCTCAGCGAGGATACCAACCAGAAGCTGTTCAAGGAGAAGAAGGTTTGTCAGAGAAAGAGAGAGAGAAACAGAGAAATAGAAAAACAGAGAGCTAGCGCATAAGCACAAGTGCGTAACGTAAAGAGACTGTAACTAAAATCGAAATACCTGCAGCAATCGTTTATATCCCACTGCAATTTTATTGGTGTTAGCTAGTTATTCTTACGACGATTTTGAAGTTGCTCCTAAAAAAGAGATTCTGAAGTAAGCAAAAATATAGTTTTTAGAGTTCCATACCCAAAAGGTAAAACGCACTTACTAAAAGGCTCCGCTGTCTATCTGTTTGTCTGTCTGCCTGTCTTTCTTTCTGTGTGCCCGTCTGTCACCAGGCTGTATCTCATGAACCGTGATAGTTAGACAGTTGATGTATTTCTGTTGCCGCTATAACAACAAATACTAAAAAACAGAATAGAATAAAAATTTAAGGGGGCTCCCATACAACAAACGTCATTTTTTGCTCGTTTACCAGATGAGTCATAGATGGCGCTGCTTTAAATAGTACTGATACTCAACACTAGATGTTAGGGATAGATAATGGTACGGAACCCTTCGTGCGCGAGTCCGACTCGCACTTGGCCGGTTATTTCTTTTGCACCAGTGTGACGAAAGTGAAGTGAGAGTGAGAAGGCCATACAATTTACAGCTCTTATATAACATCTTTACTGGCGCGAGTTATACTACGTATTGTTTTTAATATTCCTTTAATTTTCTTTGTCATTTGACGTCACTCACTAAGTTATTATACTTTCAGATCTTAGAGGAAAGAGCCAACGATCTCTCGCAAGCATTGGCCGAAGAGGAAGAGAAGGCGAAGCATTTGAGCAAGCTCAAAACAAAACAGGAATCCGCTATCGCTGAACTTGAAGAAAAACTTTTGAAGGTGATAAATCTTACTTTATTGTCACCTTACAACTCAGAGGTCAAACCTGCGAGGACACGATCGATGCAGAAGGCAAGCAGCCGCTCAAAGTGGCGCACTGTGGGGGAGGCCTATTCTTAGCAGTGTTCAGGCTGTTGATGAAGAACTTAGAGGTTACCTTCATCAATGTTTTTTATTCTGATATCGTTTGTAAAGTAAGTTGGTTGTTCATCAAGGATCACCAAATGAGACAAGAAGCGGACAGAGCCAAGAGGAAGTTGGAGACGGAGCTGCAAGACGTCAAGGAACAGCTGGTCGAGAGGAAAGCTCAGCTCGAGGAGCTGCAGATTGTACTCGGTAAGTACGATACTTGAAATGCCGGTATTTTTGGTAACAGGCATATTTGACGTTGGTGTGATACCGGCAGTACTTGTACTTATACCATTATTCGCACCGGTAGCAGACGTAGTATAGTAATTAGAGTTCAAAATTAATTATCTATATGGGGACTTGCTAGGCGGTATACCGGTGCCCGTCCAGAACCGCTAATTATGTACAGAACCTGTGCTTACGGTACCGATTTCAAGCTCGGTACGATACACAAGAAACTTTAAATAACCCCAACAGAAGGTAATCTGAAGTGTCCCGATCACTTCAGGTTACTTTAATAAAAAATTATCACAACCGTTGTGACAGATTTTTTACTAAAAAAGCGAATTATAATTACTAAAACTAAATTAAATCTAAACTTAAATAAACTAAGCATATACAAAAAATCAATCTATACTAAGCTGCATAATATCAAAACAAAACCTAATCCAACAAACCGCTACCAGCAGGCAATGTGTAAGTTTGTAATATATTATGTATATAATAAAATTTTATATGAGTAAATGAAATATGTTAGATATTGTATGTATTATATTTTATTATTACTAAGGTTCCCAAGCAATCTTAAACGACAATCAATAAATGAAAGTATCTTAGGGGTGGGATCTACCAGAACAGAGATCAACTATGTGGTGCAGCTACAAATCAAGTCACGGTGGGAACCAAACTACAGACTACCTATCCAAGCCTACGTGATGTCGAAACAGCTGACTACAAAGATACCTACCCATACTGTAGCAACACAACCCTGGCCTCATATCAATGGCCTTAACCTGGCTGATCCAACCTACTTAACGCCGGGTTCGATAGACCTACTCTTTGGGGTCAAGGAATATTCACAGATTATATACAACAAGGCTTAATCAAAGGCCTACCAGGCACTCCATGCGCACAAAACACCAGCCTGGGTGGGATCTATGCAAAACAACAAGACCATACTTACTATACTTACCTTACTGTGATGCACCATCAAACCAATGAACATGACACGTTGAAGTCCATCTGTTAAGTAGAAAATGAACATATTATGAAAACAAAGAAAAAGAAAACTTATAAAAACAATTACCAGAAAACAAAGAAAAATGAAGAAGGGATAAATATAATAAAATTATCAACCAGTACATACAGTCCACAAACGTCTGAAGGAGATACAAAGGAAGTAGCTGCACGAAGACTCTTGCACCTGGAACATAAAGGTTATAAATAAATACACAGAATACAAACACCTGGGAAAGAAACCTGTAACAAAAAGACCTATCCTCTTACCTCAACATGCTGCAGCTCACAGCAGTAAAACGAGTTCTCGAGCAAAGGTTGTTTCTAACGCACCCTGTAACAGCACAATGCAGCTACAAAACGGCTGGAAAAAATATGTATTAAAACCGAGTAAAGATTCAGCTGCCTTAGTCTCGCATGGAACCCAGCTATCCAACCAGAAGAATAGTGACCTGTCGTGGAGAAGTCGGAGTTGCTTATCTGAAATAGAAATAAACATTATTAAACAAGAAATCATAACAGAAATTATGGAAGATTACTTACCTGAACACCGAAGAACAAGATATAAAAAGAATGGAAAAGGAAAGTACAAGAAAGATTATAAAAAAATGCAAGTAAAGATTACAAACCGGTCTGTTACGATTCCTAAACAGAAACTTACAACTGATAACAATAAGTACCTACTGACACCTCATGTTATATGTACCTACCCATTGTTCAATGTTTGCAGTTATCTAGCTTATAATTATTTAGTATTTATTTTCCAATATTTAAGCTGAATTGTAAACATATCTATTAAGTTGTTATTTTAAAAGAGACCTATAGTCCTTTTGGTGGGCGGTATGTTGTTCATAATTTCTATAGCGGGTAGTATCAGTCGCGAAATACACTTGTAACGACACACACGTCTTTCCATTCATTCTCCAAACCTCGAATTTACTTTGAACCTTATACAAATCAACAGCTACTTAGCATTAAGTTCGCCTATGTACTTGGTTTACTCTTGTGCAATAAAGCATTTTCTATCTATCTATCTATCTATAATAGGCTTCATGGCCGTTAGTGAAATGATTGACGTTATTCGGTAACATAATGATGGTCCAGCGAAGCGCGAGGAGGAGCTGGCGGCGGCGTGCGGCCGCGCGGACGAGGAGGGCGGGCTGCGCGCGGCCGCGCAGAAGGCGGCGCGCGAGGCCGAGTCCGCGCTGGCCGACGCGCACGAGGACCTGGAGGCCGAGCGCGCCGCCCGGACCAAGGCCGAGAAGCTGCGCCGCGACCTCAACGAGGAGCTGGAGGCCTTGAAGAGCGAGCTGCTGGACTCGCTCGATACTACCGCTGGTGAGTGATTGGTTTTTGAAATATTTAGATCACGGCTCCATTCTAGCAAATCAATTTTTCTTTTTACATTAACATTGAATCTCTTCCACAGCTCAACAGGAGCTCCGTTCGAAGCGCGAGCAAGAAGTGGCCGTCCTGAAGCGAAACCTGGAGGAGGAGGCAGGTTCCCACGAGGCCACGTTAGCGGAGCAGCGCCACAAGCACAGCCAGGAGTTGCAGCAGCTGAACGAACAACATGAACAGGTCAAGAAGGCGAAGGCTGGTGAGTACCGAATCTACTATTCACGTCGCTCAAACCCGAGATGGAATCTTTGAATCATCATTTCTTTCGTCAGTTGAATTTAGCCTGTTATGCCAGCCGACGCGCATGGCTACCATGCTGCTCAACATTTGTAATTATTGTGCTCTGTGGTCCAATCAGGATGCTTATCATTGCGTATTTATATATCTGTTGTTTGTAGGATTGTAGAATTTTGTTCCATTAGTAGTTAATTGTTTGTTCTCTAATCTGTGAGCAAGCCGAACTTAATCAAAGAGATTGATTATTTTCATAACTAACTCAAAAGTAGTTTCTGGCAGTTAATAAAAAAAACACACTTTTCTACTTCCAAATCTACGTCAATCAAAACCCAAACTTCAAAACCTTTATTTGACATCTACAAAAATATATTATTTTCAGCGCAATTTACCACAATTTTTAGTGAATTTTCTTTAAATATAATGTGTTAGTAAAATCTATAAAAAGCAATGGCTGGCGTCAAAGAGCGTAGACAGAAGAACGTGAAATTCGGATTGTCCAAGGACGATAACTTCGACCTGAATGATACCGAGTCCGCGAGCTTCCCCGAGGAAGGTAGCTCGTTCAATTTCGCGAAGAACTACTGGCAACACATGTGCAAGAGCGAACATTCGCCGGATTCGAGAAACGACGTCTCTTTGATAGGTACCATTCACCACTATAAACAGGCCTTAGGTACGAAGTTAAGTACTTGGAACCGGCTCGACATACCGGGTCGATCCATTACGCGTAATGCGTTATCTGTGTTCCCCGGAACACAGATAACTTTGTACCAGCCCAGCGTTTTGACATCGTGGATTCTCCGTAACACAAATATTTTTTAAGTTTCTACCTTTATTTACAAATTAATGTTTTTCTCCATCTCCCTCCAGCCCTCGAAAAAGCAAAACAGTCGTTGGAAGCGGAGAACGCGGACCTCGCGACGGAACTGAAGACCGCGAGCGCCGCGAGAGCTGACGGCGAGCGGAGACGGAAGCAAGCCGAAGCGCAGCTTGCTGAGCTAGCGGCTAAACTGCAGGAGATTGAGCGAGCCAGGTTAGTTATACTTGCGTAGTAACACATTTGGTAATCTGTGGATACACTCGCAAGATAGCGTTTAGGAACCGGAATTTTTAATGGGCAATTGGGCAGGTTGTAACTCGTATTATACAAGTGTTGTAGTAGACGTGTTTTTGAGTGGAGACCGAGACTTGCAAGGACGTTCTTCGTCTAGGTAAAGCGACGATATCCAAAGAGTTACCGTCAACAGAGTCAAGGATCGGACTCAGTGGCCTGCTCGCAAAACAGATCGTGTCAAGCTATCTCACAGCTTCTATGAAGTTAATGATTCGTGACGTCACGTATCAGTATGTCACTCGCGCGGAATGGTGCCCGGGCTGCAGCTTATGTCTCTTGCGCAAGGACGCTTAACGCCATACTTAAGGGGTTTTTAGTGACCATGAATTTACACGAGTATCATGAGCTGTATATACATATCGACATATCTCTTCTTTCGAGAATTTTTGACCACACAACAAAAAGTTAATGACGCGATCAGCGTGATCGTTCATTCGTCAAACGCTTTCTCGAGAGATATGTGGATTTGTACCGGGCATGGTACCCGCGCTGTAAGCCACACAGTTGTATAGCAGCGAGGGTAACGCCGGTGCTGGCCCGCAGGACGGAGGTGCAGGAGAAGTGCGTGCGGCTGCAGGGCGAGGCGGAGGCTGCGGCCGCGCAGCTGGAGGCCGCCGAGCTGAAGGCATCCGCCGCACACAAGCAGGCCGCCGCCAGCTCCGCGCATCACGCCGAGTCGCAGGTACGGTACACAAGCAGGCCGCCGAGCTGAAGGCATCCGCCGCACACAAGCAGGCCGCCGCCAGCTCCGCGCATCACGCCGAGTCGCAGATACGGTACACATGCAATCTAATCGCGATCTACTACCAGATTCCAGATTTTGTCACAATTCGAAATAATAGATCGGGACAAAACCTGTTTTCGTATTTCGTATGTACGAAGTTAGAATCGATTACCTTTGGGTTTGAAATCATTAATTGAAAAGGCATTTAAAAAATATATTAATAAAGTTAACTTAGGTGATTTCTTTTCGTTTTTCGTCTGAGAAAATTGCGAAAAATTTTTATTTTTTTCTCCTCGTTTGAAAATTTTCGGATCCTATTTTCCAGGGCACAGAGCACAAATGCGGACAAGGCATTTCGCTATTTACCAGTTGTAATTCTAATTATAACTGCCGCAACCCCAAATAACATGTAATCCATTGTTCCAGGCCCTTCTAGAAGAGGAGACGAAACAGAAGCTCTCCCTCCAGACGAAGCTGCGGAACATCGAACAACAGCTGGAGCAAGCGAGGGATGCTCTCGAAGAAGAAGAGGAAGCTAAAAAGAACTTCGAGAAACAGGTAACATTACCATTTCCTTTTTTAAACCGAATTTCGCAGCATTTCCTTAAATTCTCTCATTAGATGCAAAGTGTCAATTTCCTTCTAACTTCCTAACCTTCAATGCGGGTTCATCATATTAACACGTGCCATATTGCGGCCTATTTCCTTTACCGTCTACCGCCTATTACCACATTCATTATGACATTCCATTACCGCCTAAATTACCTATGACAATGAAGCCGCCGGAGCTGTTTATTTATTTATTTATGCACAAAACAGATTACAGTCGTAAAAATATGTAAGGTACAAAACGTCATTTAGATCGGGATTATAATTCAAAATTATGTGCAAACAGCTAAACAAGTAAAATCTATCATAACAAGCGAACAATGCTCGAGGTTAAACAAATTAAATAAAACTCAAGTGGCGTACAGCTCACCTCCACCCAACACTGAATCTACTAAGCCTTGCCTCTACTGCCAAAATATGTCATTGATATCCATTGTAAAATTATGGCTACCCCTTAGGTCTAGTTGTTGTCTTGATATATCATGGTTGTGTAATCGCAGTATCATTGCGAATAACGGCCTTGAAAGCTTCATGATGTTGTAAACGAAAAGCTGGTCAGAACTTTATAATACGATGATTGTTGATGATCTATTTCTCGCCTCTTCATTCCCAGGTGATAGCGCTAACCCAACAAGTCGCCGACGCGAAGAAGAAGGCAGAAGAAGAAGCTGAGAACGCGGCAGCATTAGAAGAACAACGGAAGAAGCTCAGCAAGGATGTTGAAGCGCTGCACAGGCAGATCGATGAGCTCCAACAAGCTAACGACAAGCTGGACAAGAGTGAGTAGTTTTAACTACTGTAGGGTTAGCACGGCCGGTAGACAAAACTGTCTTTCCCCTGTTTTACTCCAAGCATGTATAAAGAAAGTGACGTGAAACGGGGAAAGACAATTTTGTCTACCGTCCATGCTAACCCAGCTGAAAGTAGCATATAGTTATTCTCTTTGTATCACATTATCAGCCGGAAGACGTTCACTGCTGAACATAGGCCTCCACATAAAACGCCACCTTGGACGCTTATCATACGGAGGGGGGGGGGGGGGGGGGGGGGGATTTGCCATAATCACCACGCTTGGCAGGCGGCTTGGTCGCCGGGACCACACGGCTGACTAATTATTTTCAGGGTTCCGGAGGTCTGATATTTTTAATGAATATTTATGCCAAATATTCAACAACACGGGTAGCAGGAGCTGTAGAAATCGCCTCTTTCGAGATTTGATTTCAAAAAGATGTATACTTAATGGCCTCGGACTATTTTCAGTATGTTAACATATTTCCTAGCGAAAGGCATTTAAACTTATTATTCTTCCGCAGGTAAAAAGAAGGTCCAAGCGGAACTCGACGATACAAACATCGAGCTTGAAGCGCAAAGGTCGAAGGTTCTCGAACTTGAGAAGAAACAGAAGAGTTTCGACAAGGTATGTGAGCTTTATGCATACTGACACAATGATGCTTTTTATTTAGCAAAGGCCATGGGAGTTTCGATAGGCGAAGGTGACGGCAAAGATACTGCGAACTGAAGAGAGAAGGAAACGTTAGATAAATGTTATTCTGTTTCTTTTGGCATTTGATAAAGCTGTGAAGTAACCTGGGTCTTTTCAAGTCGGGAGTGATTGAGCATCTCATGGGCAAACGTGTTCCACCTTTGACAACTTCGTCACTTACCATCAGGTGAGATGTTGTCAAACGTATGCCCATTTTACCGTTAACAAAACACGTTAAAAAATTCACTGTGTATGTCGAAGCACACATCATGTATAGTGTAGAAAGAACTGAATGCCTCGGTTGACCCGGTTTGTATCAGGGACGCTTATGTTGTATTCAAAAATTGATTAGCTACAGTTATCGTTATCATAGTTCAAGCCTCCCAACACGTCCACCTGCCAATCCTTTAATGTTTTCATGGTGTTAATTTTATTGTATAACGCACTCAATTGTAAAACCGTTGTGGATGAATTCTGCGACGGCAGTAGAATGTCCCGCTTCACGCATTCTCTCACTCCCAACATCTTCAATGGCACGAATATTAACCATGTTTGTTTTCAGGTGGTAGCAGAAGAGCGTGCGGTAGCGGAGCGGTATGCGGCGGAACGGGACCAAGCGGAGCGGGAGGCGAGGGAGAAGGAAACACGCGTGCTCTCGCTCACTCGCGAGCTTGATGACGCAGCGGAAAAGGTACATACTGAACCTTGTGTGACTGATGGAGTTAGGGATGCTAGTGGTGATTGAATTCAGTGAAAAAAAATCAATGTAATGTGTTTAATACTAGTTTGAGATCATACAAAAGGGTTTCCTAATATACGTAGAATAAGTATTAACCGTATTTGTATTTTTTTATTGGCTATAGACAAAACATTTTTATTTTTATCGCAAACCATGATCATTGATCGAATTGAATGAATGAATGAAATATTAATTGAAGTGAACGAACGAATGAATGCTCATGATTATTGATCGAGTTGAATGAACCAATTAAATATTAGTTGAAGTGAATGAACAGACGGGTGATTAGTTTAGAAAACTTAGCTTAGTACATTGTTTTTTGACTTCACAGATCGAAGAGCTGGAACGCACAAAACGCCTTCTCCAATCCGAGCTGGACGAGCTGGCTAACACTCAAGGCACGGCCGACAAGAATGTTCACGAGCTGGAGAAAGCCAAGCGAAGCCTGGAGAGTCAGCTAGCCGAGTTGAGGGCACAAAACGAAGAGATCGAGGATGATTTGCAGCTCACTGAAGATGCTAAGCTGCGGCTTGAAGTCAATATGCAGGCGATGAGAGCGCAGTTCGAAAGAGATTTGCAGGTTTGTGGGTTCTCGCAGTTGTTTGATGTTTCTGTAGCATACCGTTGGAGTTCCACCTGCATGAAGCTACAATCTGATAGACGGTTCGACATTTCTTGCAGATATTTTCTTGCAGGTAAAAGCCCGGCCTAATAGATGGTACTTCTAGTTGTAAATAATTTGTGTGTGTGTAGTTATGCCGTAGGTTTCGTATCCAACTGGGTAATCCTTTGATTTTAACCGTAAATTACTTGTTTTCCCAACCAACTCTTCAAACTTCTCTGTTAAAAGCTATTCTATGCTTAGATTCTATGTTGTTTTTGGAACCAAAAAACTGATACCACTTCACATATACCCGTACATTAATTTAGGATGTGTATCGGCATGGTAGAGTAAAGACTCGCTTTGGTTCGTTACGCTAACCTTTATGTACAGTAAAGACTCGCTTTGGTTCGTTACGCTAACCATTATGTAGAGTAAAGACTCGCTTTGGTTCGTTACGCTAACCTTTATGTAGAGTAAAGACTCGCTTTGGTTCGTTACGCTAACCTTTATGTAGAGTAAAGACTCGCTTTGGTTCGTTACGCTAACCATTACGTAGAGTAAAGACTCGCTTTGGTTCGTTACGCTAACCTTTATGTAGAGTAAAGACTCGCTTTGGTTCGTTACGCTAACCTTTATGTAGAGTAAAGACTCGCTTTGGTTCGTTACGCTAACCTTTATGTAGAGTAAAGACTCGCTTTGGTTCGTTACGCTAACCTTTATGTAGAGTAAAGACTCGCTTTGGTTCGTTACGCTAACCTTTATGTAGAGTAAAGTCTCGCTTTGGTTCGTTACGCTAACCTTTATGCAGAGTAAAGACTCACTTTGGTTCATTGCGCTATCCTATATCCTAGTTAGTTTTAGTAGGGTATTTGTCGTCAAAGCGTAAGAAGGTAGTCACAAAAGGAGTGTTCTGTACGTTGCTCAATATTACCTCATTTTGCAGGCCAAAGAAGAGCAAGGGGAAGAAAAGCGGCGCGGCATTGTGAAGCAACTGCGTGACCTTGAGTCCGAGCTGGAAGAGGAGAGGAAGCAGCGCGCCGCCTCGCTCGCTCTCAGGAAGAAACTAGAGGGTGATCTCAAGGATGCTGAACAGGCTTTGCATCTCGCTAACAAGGTAATAAATATGACAGGGCAAGGTGAAAGTTTGTCTCACTTTCTACACCAAATGTGGGAAAAATGTTTTGAGTTGTTTTGTTGAGATTTCTTTATTTTTAGTGCCGTTACATCAGTTGATCTGATAAGTGTTTTTGATTCAGAAACAGGATCATTTGGTATTGAAAAGTTTGTGTATAAATACATGATTTTCTTGATGCCTGTATACATTCAAAAAATCTGTAAATGCCGACGAAAATATCTCAAGAACTTTATTTGCTAAACGTTTGTAATTTACGTAAAGACCTTTCTGTACCGCCCTAAAAATATTAATGTGATTTCACTCAGTGTGAGTAAAATGTTTTAGAAAAATCACTATTTAATTGGGTGGTTTAGTAGGATTTTGGAAAATAGGCGATTCCAGAGATATATTGTCAAATAGGGTCGATTGAGACTACCTTGGATTTATTCTGACCACTGAATTTTTCCTAGGCTGACTGCATATTTTGAACTCTGTTTTTGTTAAAAATCAAAAACAGATTTAGTCTCAAAAACATCTCTTATTTTTTATTAATTTCTCAATCACAGTTGAAAGAAGATGCAGTGAAACAAGTGAAGAAGCTCCAGCTCCAACTGAAGGAGTCGCTGAGAGAGGCCGAGGAGGCGAGAGCGGGACGGGAAGAGGCCTCGGCTGCTTCTAGAGAGGCGGAGAGAAGAGTCAAGGTATAGTGCTGCTAGTACCTCTTAAATAGGTAGCTGGAATATACCAATAGTCTATGAGACTGCTATATTTTTATTGCCTAAATAAATAATACTACTCAAAACACAAACAGATGTGAAAACAAAAATTGCTCAAAAAATGACAAAGTTACAAGCATTTTAAAATACGGGAATAGAAAGAGACAGCTCAAACATGCTGTGACGTCAGTTCTTTATAGTACCTCATTCTAAGCTATGCTAATAGTACCTCTATAGCTCTACATACAATTCCCTTGGCATGTGACGTCACAAATTATGTCTTCATAGTAGCTGTGAGGAAGCTTCGCACGAGCTCTGTTTTGCGAGAAAGGGACAGGTGATGCCCCCTCTAGTAACTTTAAAAGCGTATTACTTCGTGAACTCTACGAAAATAATATTCACTTGTCTGCGATGAAATGTAGGGTAGATCCACGATCGCCGCCTCTAAAACGGCACCGTTTAAACAAGGCATATGCCTTGTTTTTGAATGAATGAATGAATGAATGATTTATTTATCAATTTACAAACATCTCTTAGGAATCATAATTATTTTGCAGACAATGTTGACAGTCTAAAAGTTGTTACACCTTGGTACCCAAACTAGGATTAACCTGTACAATGGTGCACCAATGCCCTCCGCCAGGTTTCCGATTTTACACAAAAAGAAAATTAACCCACTAGTAATTGATTCGTTTACAATAATTTATAACTTTTGCTCTCAGTCGCGTGTGATCGCGCCATATTGTTGTATTGTTGTAACTCGCATATTGTTTTACAACGGTATTACAGGGTTCGTTGTTAAAATCAAACAGCTGTTTTTGGACTATTTTATAATTAAATTCTCCCCTAGCACGGACGGTAGACAAAATTGTCTTCCCCCGTTTTACTCCACTTGACAAGTAAGCAAGTATGAAGGGACATAAAACGGGGAAAGACAATTTTCTCTACTGGTCCCCGTATTGGCAGGTAGGAGAGGTATATATCTGCATAAGTAAACATTGGCGTGGGGACACTTTTGTGGTTTGATTTTCATAGAGATTGTATCTATAGTATAGTTTGGTTTAAGCTTAGTGTCAATATGTTGTATCTTGGGGCGAAGTGCTAGTGATGGTTGGAGTGTCAATCGCAAGCGCTCGCCGCGTACGCACTGTTGTTCGCTCGGTGCAAAAGTTGCCAGATATAGTTACGCGCTTAGATAACATGGAACGTGAGTTAAAGACCCTCAGGGAAACGTCGTCGAAGCAGACCGCCCTTATCGAAGCTCAAACTGTCCAGATGATTGATTGGAAGTGTATTATAGCAAACGAATGAGTGGTGTGCATG
Organism: Ennomos quercinarius; assembly: GCA_910589525.2. Lineage (NCBI taxonomy): Eukaryota > Metazoa > Arthropoda > Insecta > Lepidoptera > Geometridae > Ennomos > Ennomos quercinarius. The sequence goes on along the minus strand of OU342499.1, from coordinate 15,913,401 downwards.
TCGTATACTGGAGTTGTTGCGCAGGCGCTGGAGGCGGAGGCGCTGGCGCACGCGGAGGAGCTGGCGGGCGCCGAGCGCGCGCGCCGCGCCGCCGAGGCCGAGCGGGACGAGCTGCAGGACGAGCTCAACAACACCGCTTCCAAGGTAACTAATTCACTCGCTTTCATGACTCTTCGAACATTGGAAAAAAGTACTAGGTGGTAGGACTTTTCTGCAAAGTTCGTCTAGGTAGGTACCACCGTTTTGCCAGTTATTCTGCCGCCAAGCAGTAGTGTGCAAGCACTACTGTGTTCCGGTTTCAAGGGCATTGTAGCTAGTGAAATTACTGGACGAATGAGACTATGATCTGATCACACAGTCTAGTAATCTGTTTACTAGACTGTGTGATGTCTCAGGATGACGTGCGCAGTGCAATGTCACGCGAAAATTTATTATTTTAAAGTTCCGAGTGACACTGCAACTGTTACCGCCGTGGCCGTGTCGCTTAGCATCAGGTGAACGACTAGCTCGTCACGTCATTCATTCGAATAAAAAAAATATATTGTAGAAGCCAATAACGCTAATATTGAATTCCAGAGCACATTGCTAATAGACGAAAAGAAACGGCTGGAGGCGCGGATAGCGGCGCTCGAAGAAGATCTGGATGAGGAGCAGTCCAACAACGAGATCGTCAACGACAGACTCAGGAAATCACAGGTAATAAATGCTAAACACGAAAAAAGAAAGAACGAAAATAATTACAATTTATTTCAACTCTAAATAACCGCTATTTGTGGCCGTTTGGTCCCGGTTTGCGAATAGGACCACCCTATTTCTTCCCGTAGGTGCCGTAAGAGCCGGCTAAGGGAATATCCAGGGAATGGGCAGCAGCATTCTCCTCAGTGCGTTAAAGTCTTCTAAAATCGCCAAGCCGCCTGTCAAGCGTGGTGATTATGGCAAATCCCCCCCTATGATAAGCGTCCAAAGTGACGTTTTATGGGGGAGGCCTGTGTTCAGCAGTGGACGTCTTCCGGCTGATGAAGTTAACCACTATTGAACTAGAAGAGATTGTCGACGTTATTGATTGAATATTGGTTTGCAAGAGCCTGAATACTAAAAAAAGTTTTTAGATTTAACTTGTTACACTTCTATTATTATCATTGTTTTGTTCTGCTCCCAGAGTTATTACACTGAAGTAGATATTTACCTCTGAGAATTTAATTTTAGCGTATTTTCGTGAAATGTAACATGTAAGTAGTAACAAAAATATTTTTTAACGTATGCACGCCTGCTTGCATGCTGAATGCACGTATCCATTATTTACTCTGTGATCTTGTACCCTTTGTAGTGTATTCATGCAAATAAAGAAATGATTAAATTTTTGTTGATTTGAAAAAGTAAACACGATTCCGCCCGCAGTGTTTTCGAGAACTGACCGTAAACGTATCTACGATTTCAATGGCCGACTCCGACTCGCTCCACTAATAGAAAGCGGAGAGAAGTTGAAAAACAATGGAAATCTTTAAAAATAAAAGCATTAATTTAATGATATAATTACAACACCTGTATTTGTTCCACAGAACCAGATAGATCAGCTGACGATGGAGTTAGGAACAGAGAAGTCTGCGACACAGAAGTTGGAGAGCGGCAAGTTGGTACTCGAGCGGCAGAACAAGGAACTAAAGGCCAAGCTGGCGGAGTTGGAGACCAACGCTCGCACCAAGACCAAGGTAACTTGACCCGCGGCTGGAAGGATGGAGGGTTTGGACCAGGGTTTGTAGTGAGCTGGTTGACAGATAATCTGGGTTATGGTGGGTCTAGCTGGAGAGATTTGGTTCGTAGTAGCTGAAGGTCAAGCGAAGATAGTAGCCGAGACCAATGTAACTTGATCTGCGGCTGGAAATATGGATTGGGTAGTCTAGGGTTTTTGTAAGCAGGTCGACCAAGATAATCTACACTGGGTGGGTCCAGCTGGAGAGATTTGGTTTTTAGTAGCTAAAGTCAAGCTAGCCGGGTTAGACATTTACGGACGCACCTAGACCACTGTAATTTAATCTGCGGCTGGAAAGAAGGTGACCTGGAGTCTTATTATTCTTCTTTCTTTTCGTGTAGGCAAGTAGTCAGCCCTGGTGTCAGAATTTTTAGGCCACCCAAAGGCTATTATTATTCTATTAGTTAGTTATTATTCTACATGGGGGTGATAAGTCCTGCTTGGGGTGTATTGTGCATTTCCCCGTCAGCACCCGATCCATCCCAGCTCCTTAAAGTAACGGAGTGTGGCTCTAGGCTGCTGGCACAGCTGCAGTGGCACTGATGTCAGGTAACCTGGAGTTTTCAGTAACCTGGTTGAAGATCCATTTGCAGATAAAAACAACACTAACTTGAGCCGTGGCTGGAGAGATACAAGTACTTAGCCTGGGATTTTTTTATAGCTGGTAGGTAACTAGAGCTCTCAGATATAACTGCAAAAACTCAATATGTAGTAGAAAGTTACCTTCCTCTTGATGAATTAACAGTTAAAGGGCAAGACGATATCATATTGAGCTGCAGACAACAATCGGTCAATATCCTACATTGATTTCAGCAAAACAGCTGCTGTTTTACGCATCATTTTTCAACTGATCTATACCTTTCACATCCTTAGGGCGTGATCACATCTCTAGAGCTGAAGGTAGCCAACCTGGAGGAGCAGATCGAGGTGGAATCCCGCGAGAGGCTCGCGCAGCAGAAGGCGTCGCGTCGTCTCGACAAGAAGATGAAGGAGCTGGTGTTACAGCTGGATGAGGAGAGACGGCATGCTGATCAGTACAAGGAACAAATCGAAAAGGTATGTGGATGGAGATACTAACTTTTTTTTCACACATAGTGTATTTAGCCAGTGTCAACTATTGTAATTTTTCATCGTGTTATATAATATTTGACGTCTGGTCTGGGTAGTCATAGTCCAGTCTAAGTCATGCCCTAGTAAAGTGGTGGCAACTTTACTAGAAGAAGCTTCTGTGGAATTTCGGAAGCAACATAAAAACCCACGTTTTCCACATTATATCACTCATGCTCGTATTTCAGCACTTAATGCGTAAAACCCCACCAATTATAAACATGATCACTGAAAAAAATCACAAATTTTGAAAAATAATCCAATGCAACGACGTGAACTTTTCCGCGTTCCCACCACCAAAACCCACAAATTAATTACAGTTTTAGAGTTCTGAACTAGTGGAAACTGTTTCAGGAGTCAGTGGCTTATTCCATAAGTAAAAAAAACACGAGTGATATTACCGTCATCGTATTTTTTTCAATTAAACACTGAACCGATTCTGGTAAAATGTATGTATGGGACCAATCTAAAAGACCTTTCGATAAAAATAATTCAAGACGATTTATGAATGACGGAGATCTGAGGTGAATGTGTGATTCAAACTCAATGGCGGCTGTGAAGGTGGCGCAAAACGCTGCGCAGTGGTAAAAATGAGATGTGCGCGGGCAGAAATAAGCGGGGCTTGCAGAGCACTTCACAGCTGCCTTTACGTTTGAACCACACTCTAACAACTGAATTCAAAACCTCCTCTTCGAAGTTGGTTGAAAGTTGGTTGTTGGTTGGTTGGTTGGTGAGATTGCGGTCAAATGCGGGCCTATCTAGTTAAAAAAAAAATGTGGTTGGGTTGGACAAAATGAGACGTGAACAAAAGGTAAGACGTTTATATTGTTGTGGGTCGTCCAGGTGAACACCCGCATGAAGACGGTGAAGCGGCAGCTGGACGAGGCGGAGGAGGAGGTGCAGCGAGAGAAGGCGGGCAAGCGGAAGGCGCAGCGGGAGCTCGAGGACATGCTGGAGACGCACGAGACCCTCGCCAGGGAGTGCTCCAACCTTAGGAACAAGCTCAGGTGAGGACTCAGCACTAGAACTATGTAAATTTGGTATTTAGCTTAAAATCTCAGGTGGGGAGACTCGGCATTAAAATTATGCTCCATTTTATAACTAAATGGAGTAAACTGACAGATCGAAATGTCACTTGTGAAAATAATGCTTCCAACTTCTAAATCACAGTGATGATCTAATTCAGCTCCTACAGTTCAAAAGAGCGGAACTATAATTTGCCACTACAAAAATGCCACTTTTTTAGTGTTAAATACTATCGCCGACACCTTTTTGGTTTGGTGCTAGATAGTGAAGTTGATTCTTCCGATATTGAATAAATATTAAGTTATATGTGGGCGTTTCGTCTACCAACGTCGCAATGTAGAAAACGCTAAGTATTTTTTACAGGTCATGACAGATTCCTAGATTTTTCTCCCGCTACGATCTATATTGGGCAAGTTTTTTTTAAGACATTGTGTAAATGTGTAGAGAAAGCCTTGCTTCAGTATATATTAGTATATACCTCTTTGGCTTCAGTATGATTTTAACTATTAGAAAAAAAATTGCGTAACACTAAAACCCTTCTTAAACGTCATTCTTTTTACTTCCATCCCATTTTTATTCACAGAACATAATATTTTAGTGTCACAAAGACATTTTTGTAACTCTGCACGGGTAGCATAAACGATGTAAAACCTGTTTATTTTATAGATTAGGAATGCTCCTTCCGATATATCGCAATATTTAAGTGTTTCAGTTTTTTGCTATTTAGCAATTTTACTCCAAAAATTTGAAGGATCTCAGTAAATATCTGCTATTTTATTTAAAAACTATGGGGGCCTATAAGTAGGTTCAATATTTAGTAAATACTACAGTTAACTTATCGCAAATATTGAAGATCTCAATCTTATTAACAGTTTTACACGCAAAGAATTTCTTAAATTTCTTGTCCCATTTTCAAACTGTCATTGTTGGTCTTGTACATCCTAAGTCTATGGGTCGAACGCTTTTTCGAGAGAAAATATTTATTACCCATGTTGAATCCTACAGCTCATTCGTCATGCTCTGCTTACACCCAACATCACATGAACTATTTACAAAAAAATTACTTCAATTTTGTTTTTCTTTACTCCCCATCAATTTTCACAAAACATAAGTGTAAATATGCATTAGTACTCCATGCCCCGTTTACACCCTACAGCACATACGAGACGAGTCGCACTGCCCGCGCGAGCATGTCAATGACTCGCGCCGGTTCCTTCTCCGACGATGATGATTATACCGAGTAGGGCGAGTCGCTGGAACAAGCGGCTGGAGCGAGGTAAACCTACCCGCCTGGGCAGGTGTCTGGAGGGTCTTGTTGTATGTCCGGGACATAAAACAGAATGGGAACTGATCTCGGAAAGAATTTAGCTGTTTCTCGATCTTGTTGTGTTGTAAGAATAACAATATGTTACAATAGATATAGGAAGCTATTGAGATTGTATCGTGGGTGAACATTTAGAACCTATCCTTGTGTTTTTCTTGTACTTTTTAATAGTTATTCCGTGTTGTTTCTCAAAACGGCTCCCGTATTATGTAAAAGTTACAACAGCAGTAACAAAGCAACACCAGTAGCAAAGCGACAGCAAACACTTGGCAATCGGTCGCAAGATGACACTGGAAATCGTAAGTCGTCCGCTTGTTGCTCGCCTGTCACTGAATGCACTTCGGTCTTTGATATTAGCACCACTAGGAAGTAGCAACAGAACAGCGATATCGCATTCTGTTTTGCCAAAGTGATGTTTGACAGCTATGATTGCGTACGACTGTTGCAAACTTGTTGCGAGTTACGTAGTTAGCTAGTGGAATAGATATTAAAAAAAAAAAGAAAAAAATCTCGGCGATTTCCAAACCAATCATTCTGATTGCATTGAAATCTATAACCATTTTGAGATTTTTTATGTTAAAGAACAAGGTGACGAGCTAGTCGTTCGCTTGATGTTAAGCGACACGGCTACCCATAACGTTTGCAGTGTCACCTGGAACTCTAAAAAATATAAAGTTTCACGTGTCACTGCACTGCGCACGTCATCCTGAGACATCACACAGTCTACAAACTAGACTGTGAGATCAGGTGAAAAAGTATCATTTGCCCAGTCATTTCAAGTCATTATTTTAATGTTTGGCAAATATGTATTAGAGTTAAGAAAAGCGGTTGAGAATATAATTTTTCTTTTAACAGCGATTAGTGGTTTGTAAAATGTGGTTTGCTCCCAATAATATTGGCACTGATAAATGATCATAAATACTGGCTACTTAAGAGTTCCGATCCGAAAAAGGCAGTGATTTCAATGGTGCCCGTCTCTCACTAAAGTTTGATCTCTAGGCTAGGACGTACCCAAAACGTTATGTCAAAAGCGCTCTACAAACTTTAGGCTTTCCTTAAAGCACGCTTTTTTACGTGCTTAAGTTATAACGAAGCGAACGGACGATCGCACTTTACGCGCGCGAGTCGTGGAAAGCGTGACGCGTCCAACAACAACCGCTAGCAACCGATGACTGCTGCAAGGCCTATGCCGCGGTTAGCATAAGCGACTATGCTTTTACTACCCGCGCGCTGTTTTGTACGCAACGCGTGCGATACACAACACTAGGTAGGTATAAGCGGCGCGATATACAAAGCGCCAAGTGCTACGTAAAGCAAGCGGCATACGTTGTGTACAAAAAGCGTACCTGCTTAGGGCGCTTAGCGCTTTTTTAATTACCACTAGATCGAACATAGAAGTTGTCATAATTTAGTGCAGACAGGCAGACAGGCATAATGTTGACGTAACTTTGTTATTCTTACGGCGTACTTCCGAAAATGGTTAAATCACTTTCCGATCGCTACAGACAGCTTCACCGGTCTTGCAAACTCAATGTCAATGTGTCGTCATTTTTTCTCATGAATGGATTCATTCCTCACAGGTTTCATTAACGAAGTTCTAGACTACACAGCCGGTTTCATACACCCGGGTCTCTAACCGGGCTTAATGTACCGGGCTGGTATCGTCCGGTTTATGCCGGTTGTGTAGCTCCGGGCTATAAGGTCATCATCATTGTGTCGTCGTTTGATAACTTTCCTAATGGGGGTTGTTTTTGGGCTCTAATTTGCATGGCAACAAATTAAAAATATCAACTGGTTAACTTGATTTGATACGGTGCGTGTGTAACTCGGATTAATATTTTAATCATAATAGTTTTTTATCTTCATTTAATTTTGGTTCATTCAACGAACCAATTTTTTTTGTTTTATTATTCATGTGTGCGTTATTCTTACGTTCGAAATGTAAACGTTCATAATTGATGATTGAAAGTGTTTACTTTTTTTTAACATATTGGAAAAAATAAATATCTACTATGATTTGGTTTTTCTTGTGTGAGGGTGTGTTACGTATGGTGATCGTTATTTACATCCGATTAGAGCACAATATCTAATAACTTGTAAATGTTTCCAGGCGGCAAGGCGGACCGATTGGGCTCTCAGGCACTTCTTCGTCGTCGCGTATGAAACGTACGTCGCTCGCGCCGGGCGGTGGGTCGGGCGACGAGTCGTTCGACGACGTTAACGATACCACCAACAGCGTGGAATAAACTTACTACTCGGCACCATTCTTGAAGACCTCTGAAAAGAGCGGACATTGATATTGCTGTCTCATTTCCACTACACTGTTGTCATAGCGGCGGGAGTGAGATAACAGTGTCTGTAGCTTTCGTCAGAAGCGCTTTTCTAATGGCGCGCGCAGTACGCCCGCGGACAAACTGAGCACACGCTTGAACATACTTGTGTAAAGTATCAAGACTGGTTGAACTCGCAGAGATCACCTTTATCACGATGAAAGCTGGAATAGTGTTTTTCTCACTTCCATTCATGTTTTAGACCTTGTCGGAGTGAGCAAAATTATACATTGTTAGCTCAATTAAGAATTTTTTTTATTGCAACGAGTTTCGTTTTTTATAGTAGTATCATAAAAAATTGTTGAAAACTTAATTTCGCTAATCAGCAACAAGAAAAACAATAACAAGGTAGTTGGTAGGTCTTCACATGTTTTGATACTAGGTTTCGTAGTTTCGACTAGAGTACAGCTCGCTCAAAGCAAAGCGTTACAAAAATAAGGACGATTTTGAAACGTAAAATATAAACCGCGCGCGCTGCTGGTGCAGTGCGTAAACATGTGTGTAGGGCAGATGGACATATGCACCTAAAGGCGCGGTTTTTTTATAAATATTAAGATCAAGATTAGTAATCCACTTTTTGAGCATTATCTGAGTATTCTAGTCCAAAAATTTAGAAGAACATAATAATATTTTTTTTAGAATTGCTGTTATTGTAATTGAAGATGGATGGATAGATAGATAAACTCTTTATTGACACCAAGATAACACAATACAAAACAGGGACGCTTATAAGTAGGTTACAATGGGCGGTCTTGCCGCTAAAAAGCGATCTTTTGCAGACAACCCTTTCGTACGCCATTTTGTACAACAAATCGACACCAATCAGTCTTAGATCCTTTATAGAAGCATGGTCCAGCGTTTACTGAGTGCGGTGTCAGGCTGCACACGACAGTGGCCTTACGTTTCTTGATTCCGACAGCAAAAGCGTTAATGCGTTATATAGTGTACTTAATTTTATATTTTATTGCCACTCTCGTGTGTAACACAAATGTGATGGTCGTAAACAAACCTTAAATGAAATTTTGGGATGTTTTGTTAATCGATTTCGTACTTTACTATATCGTGGTAAGGATGCAGTTTGTTCAGACCATCACGGCTCGCGGGCGCGTTAATGGTAGGTCAATGTAAAGCGATATAATGTATGGAACAGTAATCGATCGCTGAAGACGCAACGGCTTTGTTATATATTTATCCCGTTTTCTCTTTCCACTTGTATTATAATCGTGAAATTTTAATTCTGCCTAAAAATTGTTATTATTGTGTAGAAATATGAAACAATATGTTGTATCTTAAGTCCGACACTTTTTAAGTAGTTTATTTGATAACAATATTGACTCCGCGCGCCGCTCGCGACACGTATTCCTTCATATTTCTACTTGTATTTCGGGTGCTCAATTTCTTAATGCTTGCATTAGAACAGTCGACGAATCTCTGAGCATTACCATTCAGGTTGCACCAACTCTCGATCCAGTATTACAACGAAACATTCCTTACAATGAGATTTCTCATTAGCCTTCGGGGCGAGATGTCAAATTACTCCATTGCGTGATATAAAATTTGAATAAAATAAAGTATTATTAAATCGTGGCAAAATTACCTATAATTATTATGTACTCGAAAAAATAGATGAAATGCATTTATAAGCGACTGAGTTACAAAGACTGTTTTTGCGACAATATTTGACCCCCCAAAATCGCTTCAACTTTACACTATGCTCTTTTGAATGTTGAGCATTTGCAGTATTAAAAAAAAAACAAACAAAACTTGACGCTTGTATTTTTGTAAAAATTACTGAATATGCTCAACTGGTCTTACAACTTACATGTAAATAAAATCAGTGTGCTGCACTGAGAGCTTAGTTGCCATACAAATTTTATTGATAGTTAACTAATATCATAAGCTTGTGGTCGATGGAAGCGACGGCGCAATCGAAACTAATCAATACCTTTCACTAGCGAAGATATTACTGAACATCTTTCGACTGAGTGAAGGCGAGCGATGGTTTGATTACGCCGCCGTTTTCTAGTTTTTATACCATTTTAACCTTGTCCCCTTGTCTGTACACCGAGATGTAAATACACCGGTCGGGTGGCGTGCTGTACATTGACGCTCGAGACGTCGGCGCCGCGCCCGAGGCCGGAGCGGCCCGCGCATGCTGCTTGCTTTACGTTTTAGAACATAGACATAATAGGTAAGAGTCGGTAGTAATAAATTGTGGCCTTAGGTGATTATTTTTATCTTGGATTATATACGTAAAACGTCTCTCGCGAGGCCCATCGATTTGATACCTTTACAAGCATTTGTACCGAGTCTACACGACCCCATCTTTCTTTTTATTATTGATTATATTATATAGTTCTTTTTTCTAATTATTAATATAAAATTTAAATGTAAGTAAACCATTAAAGCATAAACATATTTTACTTAAATATTATATTTAATTAACAACATTGATAATTGTAAAATTGGCCATAGGTTGTAACAAGTTGGTATGCCAATTACAATTTTTCATGATTTTTATTAACACTTGTTTCATTTACACCCAATGTCTTTTATTTTGTGGCTTCTGAGACTTGGCTGAAGGTCTCTCTATTCGGATCTATTAACCTTTCAAATGCCGCGCTTAACGCAATAGCGGTGTAGCTACATGCCGAGAGATTTCGATGGCCGCGCGGCCACTCTACCTGCATTTTTAAGATCAAATATCACCAAAAATATAAGTCTTACATTTTACGTTAATGTATTTTTTGAAAGACAATTAAATCATGATTTCATTTATGCATAATTTATTAGATTTATAATTGTTGTGTTTTTACTATACGTCATTATCTCTTACGAGACCGAAACGTCGTTAGTGCATTAGTAAAACACATATAAAATAAGGTTTTTATTTATTTTGTCTTTTGCTTTATTTAACTTTATAACTGGATATATTGGGTACCTGATTACATAACAAAATAGTATAGCATTATGAAACTTTAGGAATACACATGAGCAAAAATCTAGCATTTTCAAGCGCGGATCCGTGTCCGCGAATTCGGATACTTCACATAAACAGTTCGAGCGAATTATGAACTAAATGAATGTATTTGAAGATCACTTCATTCAATAGGAACATGCCACAGAACTTTCAGCTTAATCTGCTAGTGAATACTACAGAAAAATACAAAAAATCGTGTGAAGTCGTTTTGTCGTAGATCCGCGTTCCGGCAGTTTAATAAGATTACACTGATCCACGTTGCGGCAAACGAAAGGTTAATGTTTATTGAGTTCTTTAGAGGCTTTTCTGATATCTTACATTTCGGTACCTTGAGTCGTTTTGCGAATATCTTGCTGCTTCAGTGTGGAGCGGACAAAACCGCTTGAACTGCACCGACGCGACATCGAGAAAGTTGGATCCATATTGAGCTTGAGGTTCAATTTTTACTATGATAAGTGGTAGCATTTTTCTGCAATATTCGTTAAGGTAGTTACCACCGTCTATTCTCAGTAGTTCAATTAACAGTTCAATTGATTGAACTACTGAGATTTTTTATTCACATTAGTTACCACCGCTTTGCCGGTTACTCTGTCGCCACTGTGTTTCAGTTTTATGAGCACTGTAAAAAGACAAGAAAATAAATCATTTTCTCTAAACTTTAGGATTAAGAAAAACCGTCGTTTGGTGGTTCTATTGAGGTACCAAGGCTAGGCTATGAAGAAGTAATATTGCGCTAGGTACCATGATGGTAAACTGGGCTAGGCACGGGCACACACAGACCCACAATGAATATTTTCATTACTCGTACATCCTAGGTCCAACTCACACACTACATCCAACCTGGCTGGGCAGCGTTCGGGAAGCTCCATCCAACCTATCTTTTCGCCTAAAATACCGCAAAGCCTGAAAACGAAAGTTTTCAACCAGTGTGTGTTGCCAGTGATGACTTATGGTACTGAGACGTGGTCTCTTACTTATGAGTAAGCTCAGTCGCGCAGCGAGCTATGGAGAGAGCTATTAAATTATATGCATTCCATATAAAACTATAGTTAGTTTCCTCTATGTTATAGCTTTCTAAATAAATTAATTATGTTGGCATATTTTTTGGCATATTCAAATTACGTTTACCATATTTTTCTTAGAGTATAGACTAAAGCATAGAGAGAACTTGATTATGTGTCAAGCGTACCACTTTTTAGGACACTTTTTACATAATGTGGACCACTTTGATGTGAATGAATCTGACAGATTTGTACGTATAGATAAAACAGGCTCGAGTCGAAAAAAATGGTACGGTGCTTATCGCAAGCGTAGCGTCGTGCCATGCGTTTGATTTTTCCTTCGCCACGTGAGCACGTGAGCGTGCAAATATACGTAAGAACGTGTGAGCAATACAAATATAATATCGTTTTGATGATCTCTCTATGCTTTAGTCTATACTCAAAGATATTTTTAGATTTTTTTTTAACACCACTTTAGCACATTCTATAGTAGCCTAGCTGACAACACTGAATCTGAAAAAAAATTGACAGTTTGTGTTTGTGACTTTGATTTTGTGCAGTTTGTGAGTATTGACTTGACAGTTGACATTAACTTGACAATTGACAATATTGATATAGTATTGATCTACTTTGGTATTGTTATTGTTCTATTTTAATTTTTATCTGGTTTGTTTATTTTTTAATTCACTCGAAATAAAAGCGAATATAGTGATAACACAATAAGAATTAGAAACATTCAACTCATAAACATAAAACGCGAATATTGTCATTCCAAATGTCTGACCAAATAGACCAATACTTCGAGGCAGCGTTGGCGATAGTAAAGACCGCTGGAAACCTTATAATAGAGCACGTAACGGGATGTAAAGACTTTCAAAAAAAGTCTTGCGACATCGACCTTGTCACCGAAGTCGATAAGAAGATCGAGGACACCCTAATCAGCGGGCTAACAGAGAAGTTTCCTGATCATAAGTTCATCGGGGAAGAGACTGTGTCTGGCGGCGGAAAATGTGAACTGACAGACGCTCCAACATGGATTATAGACCCGGTTGATGGCACTATGAATTTTGTGCATGGCTTTCCTCACAGCTGCATATCCGTAGGGTTGGCGATCGATAAAGAATGTGTTGCTGGTATAATCTACAATCCGATCTTGAATCAGTTATTTACCGCTAAAAAAGGGAAGGGAGCGTTCTTAAATGACAGACAGATTCATGTGTCGAAAGTAAAGAGGCTCAGCGATGCATTGCTCACATTTGAAGCAGGTACTAGCCGAGATGAAGAAAAACGCAAGATTATTTTAGAAAATTTCAAACTGATTGTCACCAACGCGCATGGTGTAAGATCGTTGGGATCAGCTGCACTGAACATGGCAATGGTAGCAATGGGGGCTGCTGATGCTAACTTTGAGTTTGGTATTCATGCGTGGGATGTTGCTGCGGGGGACATCCTGGTGAGAGAGGCGGGTGGCATCTGCATGGACCCTGCCGGTGGCAAGTTTGATGTGCTGTCTCGCCGAGTGCTCTGTGCCAGTACTCCAGAGCTTGCCGATGAGATTGCCGGGTCTCTCTACCAGCTGTATCCAGAGCGTGATTAGTTATCATACTTACTTAAAATATTTTTTGATTGTATTTGAATACCTAATTATCTTATTGTCATTGTTTAGTCTTGTTGTAACATCAATCTAATTTATTTGTATATTTTGTGCTAATAGAACTTCACTGCTTTATTTTATGTTATCTCGGTGTTCTGTGGTGAATTGCATTTTCGTGTCTATTTGTTGCTGATTATGTTAAGCAAATACAAAAATGTTAACTTACTTATCTTTAATAATTCAATGCCAAAGAAAAAAATATTGTACCAGGGTGGGATACTCGGAAGAGGTACTTGAATAGTGTATTCATCTCATAGATTGTAAGGTGAGTTTTTGTAGTTGTGCAGAGTCCATTATGATGATTTTGAATACCTCCCATTTGTACTTAATTATTTTGATAAACAGTAATTTTGCTGACTGGTGCAGATTAATTTAGCAGTACTATTTATTGTTACATTAAGTTTGCTTTTATTGTTACTGTTTATATTGCTTAAGATAAATAAACATATTTAATGTATGTCTATGATTGGATCATAATCATCTTTCTTAGTGGGGCTCCTTATTATTATAGAGATATATACTCCCACTGCAGTAGCTATATGCTCTTCTCTTAGGCCCGATTTTACCAAAGTAGAATAAATTTTATTCCATGTATAAGGCTAATCGTTACTCTCAGATACAGCTGATTGACAAATGAAATGACACTAAAAAGACGCCATTTTTAATATAACCAAGGAATAATTGGTGGTATACAGATTAGGGGGTACTCATGTAACTCGGTTGTTCTCAGAAAGTTATACTTACTTGGAATAAAGATTATTTTAAATTAAAATCGGGCCTTAGAGGGATAGAGATACTCAAATATTATTGTTTTAAATTATTTATGCATGTAACAAGTTATAATTAAAAGGAAACACATTGATGTATGTATCATAATAAAAATCATCTTTAATCTTTAATAATGTTATAAATAATTTACTGGATACCACAATTGGTCCTTGTATACTTACTAAAATTCCTAAAGGATTATGCAAGACACAGTCATTGCCTATTTAAATATAAATGTAATCAAACAAAATAAAATTGCTGTGCTACATTAAAATATCTTTTATTTTAATTTACAGAAATCAAAATTACCATGTCTATAATAGGTACCTAATCAATAATTTTGAAAATCGTATTGATTGCTTTGCTTTGTTCGTTTGTATTTCGGTGGTAATATTTTGTCTGTGTATATCTTCTACATGAATTTTTGTAGTAAATCTCGCCTAAGAAATAAAGATTAATGAACTAATTAAATATTCCAATTTCTAAAAAACTTTACAGCCATATAATAATTATTAATGTAGCCATTTATTCATTATTCAAAAATATATTATAAATATTACAAATTAGAAAATTATATTATATAATTGTATAATATAGTCAGTCAGAAATTAGACCTAATAGTCAGATTATTTCATTCATTATATTCTTGAGATCTATTCAATTAGGCTAGTGTCATGTCAATTTCTTCTTCGTTTAATGGCTTCAATCATTATGCATTTGCAGTTTAACTGTGGTCACAATGGTCCATTTAATTTTTTTTTTCTTATATTTTGGCTCCACACATAGTGTATTTAGCCAGTGTCAAGTATTGTAATTATTCATCGAGTTATAGAATATTTCACGTGTAAAGTCAAGTCTTCAAGTCTTAGTCACAGTCCAGTCTTAGTCAGGTAATCATAGTCCAGTCTAAGTCATACCCTAGTAAAGTGGTGGCGACTTTACTAGAAGCTTCTATGGAATTTTGGAAGCAACACGAAAAACCACGTTTCACTACATTATCAGTGGTATTCATAGTCAACGGGTGAACAAACCCCCAAAATCCATCATTCAACTTTCACGTAGAGGTTAAATGTTGAATCGTTCTTCTTACACTTTCATAAACAATCGCTGGAGAGACCCCTAACTGAATGGCAGTTCAACACATATTTTTTCTCTAATCTGTGCATTTCAATCAAGTTGTCTATGAAAACTTTCTCGGGTGTCATTTTGACATGATTTTGACGCGGCTTTTGAATTTTGATAGATAATATAACGCGGGAACGGGCCTCTCGTAACCATGGTCCGAGGTGGGACGATCGTTTGCCATGGTTACGACAGGCCCGTTCCCGCGTTATATCCATAATTTAATTCACTTTCATTATCTTACACTATAATTATTATTTATAGAAAAGTTAAGATGATTAAAAAAAATTTTTATTAGTTCACACAGGTGGTAAGGGGGGTACATCAACTTGTAGTGTAGTAAAAAAAAAATTGGTTTGTATAAAGTTAAAGTTATTGTGTATTTACATTACGAATATATCGCTTCGGCACTGATATAATTCGCATTTCATTCAAGGCTTCATCGGCCATTCATCATTTATGAGATCCAAGTCACCATCTACTTCCATATTCATGAAAATCACAACACAACACTCAAATAATGATAAAAAATAGCACGTTATCAAAGCAAGGGGACCGTTTGGTTGACGAAATTCGGACAATCAGCATCCAGCCCCTGACAATGTCAAATTAGGGGTTACTTTTGTTTATGAAACGTATAAAACTAGAATTCGCTACACAGCGCCTGAATCATCCCCTAGAGGAGTCCCCAACTTGACTATGAATTCCAGTGTATATCACTTGCCCACACTCATGCTCGTAATTCAGCACTTAATGCGTAAAACACCACCAATTTTAACCATTAACACTGGAAAAAGCACAAGTTTAGAAAAATAATACAATGAAACGACGTGAATTTTTTCGAGTTCCCGCCAAAACTCCGTCCATTTAATTTGTCATTATTTCAGTTAAATAATTTGTTTTTCTTATATTTTGGCTCCACACATAGTGTATTTAGCCAGTGTCAAGTACTGTAATTATTCATCATGTTATAGAATATATCACGTAAAGTCAGGTCTTAGTCACAGTTTGAGTAGTCATAGTCCAGTCTAAGGTAGTCATAGGTCCAGTCTAACTCATGCCCTAGTAAAGTGGTGGCAACTTTACTAGAAGCTTCTATGGGATTTTGGGAGCAACACGAAATACTACATTATATCACTTGCCCACACTCAGCACTTAATGCGTAAAACGCCACCAATATTAAACATTAACACTGGACAAAGCACAATTTTTGCAACGACGACGTGAACTTTTTCGTGTTCCCGCCAAAAAACTCTGTTAAATAATTGTCGGTATCATTTTCAGGATTACAAATTCAAAGGTATTAGTGCAAAATTCATATTGTTTTGTGTCTTTTTGTATTGTTTTCTTGTATGCATAGTTACATTTGGTCTAAGTCATGGCAATAATTTTCTTTAGTCAAATTTTGTTTGCGTCATATTAATAATCTGATGTATTAACACTCTTTGTGTTATAGGTACAAATATAAACTTTATGTCACGCCTTTGTCTCAGTCTGTAATTATTTGCTGCAGTCACATTTTGTGTCAGTCATGGTAACTAGTTAGGTACACTTACCTAATTATTGCTATAGTCATAGTTACTCCGAGTTAAGTTAATAATAATGTTGTTGTCACACTTGGTATGATTAAGGCAATTATTTGATGTAGTCACACTTTGTCAGAGTCAGAATAATTATTTGATGCAGTCACACATTTTTAGTGAATGATAGTGATATTTCATATAGTCATTGTCTTAGTTATAGTAATAATTTGCTGTAATAGCTACACTTTGTCTATGTCATAACAACAATAGTTTGACGCAGTCACATGTTGTCTTAGTGATAATAATAATTTTCTATAGTCACACGTTGTCTTAGTCATAGTTATAATTTTCTATAGTCACACGTTGTCTTAGTCATAGTTATAATTTTCTATGGTCACACGTTGTATTAGTCATAGTTATAATTTTCTATAGTCGCACGTTGTCTTATTCATAGTAATACTTTTCTATAGTCACACGTTGTCTTAGTTGTAGTAATCATGTTCTATAGTCACACGTTGTTTTAGTCACAGTGATAATTTCCTATAGTCACACTTTGTCTTAATCATAGTAATAATTTGCTGTAGCTCTATTTTGTCTCAGTCATAATCATTTGATGTAGTCACACTTTGTCTTAGTAATGGTCATAACTTGCTGTAGCTACCGTTTGTCTTAGTCATAGTAATTATTTCCTGTAGTCGCGTTTTGTCTTAGTCATAGTAATAATTTGCTGTAACTACATTTCATTTGAGTCAGGGTAACTATTTGATATAGTCAGATTTTGGCTTAGGTAATGGTAATAATTTACTGTAGCCTACATTTTGTCTGAGTCTAGGTAAGTAATTATTTGATGTAGTCACACTTTGTCTGGACCATAGTAATAATTTCTTACCGTTGAATTTTGTACTAGTCCTGATAATAATTTGCTATAGTCGCATTTTGTCTGACTCATGGTATGGTCTAGTATTTTGGTCATAATCATAATTTTGCTGTTGTCATATTTATTATCAATGAGTTAATTGCAGTAAATACGTCAGTGGTGTCACTTTGTCTAGTCGATTTGCCGATTGATCCTAAAACTTGTAACTCTCGTAGTAAAATATAGCCGTGGTGTCATTTTTGTCTCAGTCAGTAATAGTCAGTATGGTATTGTAAAATCTTAAATCATCATATTATTATCAGTCATGCATGATACATGCATAGTATAATTATAATTATCATGTTGTCTATGACTTGTCCTTTTACGTCACCGTCTTTTTTGTGTAGTCAATTGCTTATCTTTTTATAATTTTATCAATCAAAGTCTGTGTCATAAAATCTAGTATAATAGTAATAATAACAGTAAATAGTAACTCCATGTTGCAAGTTAGTCATTGTCGGTCAGTTCTGTTGCATTGTCAATTAAAGTGACCTGCCCACCTGTAGGCGGCACCTAGTCAAAGTACCTATCTATTTCTTAATTCTCGTAGTTTATTTATTTATTGTTACCCGTCTGGTCATAGTTATTATAGTAATTTCGTCTATTAAAGTCATAATGGTTTGTGTGTCCAGTTTTGTCAGATTCAGATGCGATTCAATTTGTCGAGTAGTCGTCTGTCATAATGTTCAGTCAAAGTAAAATTGCCAGAAATAGTCAGAATGTTGATAGTTGTTAGCATTTTCAAGTGTCATAACTCTATGTGTCTTGTCTTGGTCAATCATACATTTCGGTCAATTCTTGGTCATTTTAGCATCATCTTGTTATTGTCACCCTATCTTTTGTTGTTCCCCGGTAAACCGGGGCCCGGTTACTCGTACGTTTGTCAAACTCATGTTAACATACCAAATACCTACTATACGTTCATTGGTAGATGATAGCCGATGATCAACAGACAACTAATTAACGTTCAGTATTTTTAAGTTGACATGAGTTTATCTTTTACAAGCGTAGTACGAGAAACCGGGTTAATAAGTTAAAAGTGTACGTTATTATTTCATTCCACAAAATGAGCGATGCCCAACAAAACCCAATTCCTATGAAACCCAATTTAATAGGTACTTGGATTCCTGTTGTCCCCTAGTCACCATGTAAAACCTTTGAATTTATAATAAATTGATCCTTTACCTACGTACAAGTACATTGATACCATTTCCCAAGTATATATAATTACTAAAAGAAACATCAAAACAAGCCGGGCCTTCTTCTTCTCTGTCCGATTAGAGTAATGGGTCTTGGTATCTCCCTCAGGGCGTGAGGGTCAGCTTTGATGGAGGGCGTTCTGTGTGGTAGACCTTCCGGAAGATCAGCATTTTCATCGTAGACGGCCCATAGGGATGGACTGAAACAAAAGTAATAACAATTCTGTTGAGAATTGTGTACAACTACTATCTTCTCCAAAAATTGAAAAGTGTAAAATAAGAAGAACTTAGTGAAAATTGATATCATTTACAGGTGTTTCAATTTTCGAGCTTACCTGACTTCACTGGGTATGACATCAAACGCCACTGAAGGTGTCTTCGCAGGACCTGAAGGCTTTTTAGCTTTCACTTTCAGCCTGTTGGTGGCGGCTTTAGGTTCGACATTATTCAAGTCGTGCATACTGTCTACCGAAGATCTCTCTTCAATATCCACTTGCGCCTTTTCGTTATTTGTTAAGTCTTTCTTTGCCTGTACTATAGGTTTATCAGTCACAGTTGTGTCAGGTTTAGGACGTTTGTGTAATACATTGTTTACATAGTAGTACTTATTGCTAGCTCTTATGTCTATTGTGTCATCGTCGTTCCGTCTAGTCGATCTTTGTAAGTTATATGGTTTAGTCGCAGTGTCGTAAACGAAAAAAGTTGATATTTTTGCTTTGTTCGTCACGTCTTCGTTTTCTGGTTCACTTTTAGCTTTGTATGTATTAAAGTCTTTGCTAATTGTGTCAAGTTTTATGCCGTCGTCGTGTGCTAGTTTATCTTTGATTATTTCTTTGTTGTCAGTTTTCAAAGTTAGTTTATCGTCCGTCATGTCACCTCTGTAGCTACCTACGTACCCAAATGTAACTAGTTTGTACATATTTTCTGTTGTAGGCGCATCAGTTTTATGGTCAGTTTTATGGTCAATGCTCTCAGTCGGTTTAGATTTTGGTGTAGTCCGTTCAGTGTCATCGTTAGATCTCGCTGAAGATTGCAGGGTGTCTTTTATAGTCGTACGTGTATTTGGTCTGTTGTGTCGGTAATTCTCGTTTAGCTCATGGCGGTTATTGTAGTAGTAAGGTTTGCTAGGTCGTCTATAAGTGTCATCATAAGTTTGGTAAGTCACTTTTACTACGTCTCTGTCGTGATTTCTTTTAGTAGTCTGTCGGTATGATTCAGTCGGTCTTGGCACATAATTGATTAAATAAGTATATTTATTGGTATTCTCAGTCACAGTCAAAACGGAAGGTCTGTTGTAATTATTATTGTAAGGACGTTTGTGTGGAGCATTATGTACTATAACAGATTGGACGCTTTGAGTGTCTTCATCTTCATAGTCATAATCCCCGTATTTATTTTTCGGTCTACTGTTCCTCGAATCAATGTTTTGAGTGTCGTCGAAGCGTTTGCTTTTGTTTTTAAAGTCTAGTTTGTCGTCTATTTGTACTGTCACGTTTAGCGGGTCCTCGTTTTCTTTTGTCAGAGCTTCAATTGATAATTCAAAACTATCTTCTTGTTTAGCTATCGGGTCAGTCTGGTTAACAGTATCTTTATGTTCAGTAACATTTTTGTCAAACATCTGAGTCATGTTAAAGTCAAGTTGAGGTCTTTTTGAATGCACTTTACTGGCAGAATGAGTTTTTTTAGTTGTTGTTGTAGGTTTCATTGTAGTCGGTTTGGACCGTTTGGGTTTCTGAGTGGTAAGATCGTCATCAGATTTTTGAACGTCATTGTTAGATTCAGAATCTATTTCTATCCAGGGCGATAAATCAAAGTTATTGAGAAATCCATTTTTGCAGGATATCCTTTCATTGTCTTGTTGGTCAGGGGAAAGGAAAACAAAGGGTTGGATACTAGAGATCGAGTCGAGAGTACGGCAGAGGACTTGTGCAAATGAGATTCTACGTATCTGTTGTAATTGAGCTGGAGTGAATGATGATTCGAAAACTCCATTTTCATACCTGTAACAAAATAATTTCCTTTAACTTTAGCCGCCGTCGCGTCGCTGTCTATGTGATAGCGTTATTTGGAAGCCAAAGACGTTCAGTCGCTTACCAAAACCGATCTCCTTTACGTAAGTTCAAGAACTGCTGTGCAATGATGCAAGCGAAGGTCGGTCCTACTAAGCCTCCGACCACAGGTCTTTCTGCCATGCCTCCGGTGAACAGATCTATGTCGTCCACATGCCTGTAAGGATAATAAGAATGTAGATATTATAGAACGTTGTCCAGGTTTACAAGTCATAGGCTTAAAAGGTCTTTAGTACCTGTATAGGACCTTAAGCTTCCACACAACCCTCGATGGCATCATTTTGAACAGATCTTCAAAGTCGGTAATAAGTGAAAGTCCACACGGATCTCTCCATGAAGTGTAAGACGGCACACCATGATCTCTCCCTCTTTGTATATTTATCGCAGCCAGGTCCATGCCGAAGTCGAAGGAAGGAGTTTGAAACAGATGGTTGGTGAGTTCCTCTGTGATGAACTCATCGCGTTTTTGGATTGGTTGGTTCACCATGCCCAGGAGTAAGCGGTCTACGGCGCCCATGCTCCAGATGTTCGAGGGATTCGTCAGCTCATTGTGAAGGGATACATCTGAAAATGATAGTATTCATTCGATTAAAAAAGTAGGTAAGTCGTTCTAATAAGTGCTCTGACTAAACAGTTGGATTGTTGTACCTACCTGTAGAAGGATGACCCATGTAAAAAAAAATTCTAATAAGTTCTACTTACTATTATCCATTGGCCTGTGGAACCTGTCATATCGCACCATGGAAGACTGCACCAGGCTGTGACCGAACCTGAAAGCTGCTGATCCGAAGGAGCTGGCGGGACTTGGGTTGATCTTCGGGTTGTAGTTCTTGTAGTAACCCTTCTTCTGCAGATCTAGTTCGAAGGTTTTCATCACTTCTGGACCTGGAAAGAAATTAAAGCACAATGGATATTAAAATTTCAAGTAGGATTAGCCTAGATAGCCTTTTCTAAAAGCGAATTAATTTCAGTGTCTCTATGAGAAAAGTGTAGGTAAGTATATATCTGCGAGGAGTAATTCAACCTTTGGACTAGACTACTTACTCTTTTCTAATATTTACCTAAAATAATCGGCA
This sequence comes from Ennomos quercinarius, assembly GCA_910589525.2. Taxonomy (NCBI): domain Eukaryota; kingdom Metazoa; phylum Arthropoda; class Insecta; order Lepidoptera; family Geometridae; genus Ennomos; species Ennomos quercinarius. The sequence goes on along the minus strand of OU342499.1, from coordinate 15,891,556 downwards.
AAAACTCCCGATAAGTGATGTGCTGGACCATCGCACCGACGATTTTCCGAGTTTCCTGGTAAATCTTTTCATCGCTCCAGTGTGGATTCAAGTGTGCCAACTCTTGAGCCATTCTGAAAAAATCCGAAATACAATATACTGACTCTGATTTTTGGCAGGTAGATAATGTAAATGAGCACCACTTTCATGTGAAACAGTAGACTATCGTGGTGAATTGCGGCTAAAGAGCTGTTATGTTATCAAGCGATGTCCTTTTATTGAACAGGCATATATATATACTTAGGTATCTACGAAATGAAAATTGCCTTTATCAATATAATATAGTAATTGCAGTTTAATTAATCGACTAATCAACTTAACTGATACTTATAAATAAATAAACAACGCCCAACAATCACATAGATGAGATAAGTGGGTAACTACTTAAATCCTGGACTTATCGCCCAAACTAGGGTTCACTGTATCTAGGGACACAGGAACCACGAGGACTATGATCTCACACCCATAATGCCTAAATTCAGAACAAGTATTTGAGCAGTTTTGTGGGTGCACAAATACTTGTCCTATCGTAAGAATCGAACCTGCCACCTCCGGGCTATATCTGCTCTACCACCACAGAGGCTCAGAAAGATCTAGATACACCTACCTACGCATGAGATGAAGATAGTAGAAAAAAATCTGCAAGGAAAACGCGCTACTAAAACGGCAGCAACTGCGGAGCGCTTTTGCGCCAAATAGAGGGACAATAACATTGTCATTGCACAAGTCGCAGCGTAGACCGGCCCCCCACCTTATTATGTAGGTATTATGTGCCCCCACTTGGTGGACCGACGGCGAAGATGTGGCTTAAACCGTGGGGAGCCGATGGATGCAGGTGGCAAGCAGCTGCTCAAAGTGGCGCTCTGTGGGGGAGAGGCCTATGTTCAGCAGTGGGCGTCTTCAGGCTGTCGATGATGATGTCATTGCAAGATTAGCTCACCTGTTATGCTGCCTCAGCCACACAATATGAGCGGCCACGAGCCCGGGATGCTCGTTGACGCGCGCGTCTCCCGACTTGAAGCAGTCCGTGGAGACCGCGCCGCCGCGGCACAGCTCGTCGCGCCGCTCGGGGGGTAGGATCGGACGCCTTTGCTGCACGCGCCCGTATTGGAGCATTCCTGCACCAACGGATACTTTTTAAATCGACTAACTAGTTCTAGATTTTATAGTTGACAAGCCTAGCATTTGAAATTGAGGATAACATGTCGTCATTGTCTGGGCTATCCCACTGCAAAATAAAAACATTTCCTTGACTTGGACTTCATAAAATGGTAGCGTACTTTAGGTCCTACGTACCATGATTGTATCCTTTACGCCTATGCTACCTACTGATGGAAACAGAGGCTTTTCATTATTATTACCTAGGTAACTTGTAACAATAATTTGAGGTAAGTACCTACCTAAGGGTGGGTTCTTTGATCCATAGTTATGGTAACCAATGGTTAAAAACTCTTAACAAATTTTGAGCATTGGTTAGAATTTGATAGCATTTTTATCCATTGGTTACCATAAGCGAATCTAAAAACCCTTAGGAGCGATTTTCCAATAAACAGATATTCTATTCTAAGATTATAGAGGTCTATACCTATCTAGGAGTAGGTACTTGACCGTTCACATTTTGTCCTAATAAGCAGGTATAGATTTTGTCTTTTTATCATATTTATCATAGGTAACACACACATGACATCCTGTCTTACTCATCGCGTCTTCCATCGTAAAGCTAAATATTTCAAGCAGGCGCTTCAGCCAAACAGGCAGATAATTATAAATAGCGATTATCTAATCCTACCGTTCCTGAACAGCCTCAGCTTGTCTGACTGGCGAGCCGAGCTGGCGTACAACGGCGAGCCGTCAATGTACCCCGACACCTGGTTCAGCTGCTCCCGCCACCCCAGCGCGCAGTCGTCTCTCGGAGCTGGGGACGATCGCACGAAGTCCAGGCAGCGGACCCCGCGGGGACCGTAGAACGGGTCTGAAGGGGGCACGGCGATGGGGAAGCATTCGGGGTGCTGGAGAAAACATTTTATTCGTCATAAGTTGACTAACTTTAACTTGTAAAGCATTTCCAAGTCACAGAGAAGTATTTAGAGGCGTAGATATAGGTACCTAATATTTATTCTAAGCGTTTATTGTATTGGCTCATCTATAACAATATTATGAAGAGGAAAGATTCGGTTGTTTGTTTGTTTGTTTGCATTGAAAAGGCTCCGAAACTACTGAACTGATTTGAAAAATTCATTCACTGTTGGGAAGCTACGCTATCCCCGGCTGAAATCGGCTATATAATATTTTCAAAAAAATTAGGGATCCTTACTAAAACTCTAATAATATAACCCAAGGTGTAAAAAAATTGCCAATTGGTGTAATATTCTTTACGTCGCGTGCGCTGCGAAAACTGTTAAACCCGTGCGAAGCCGAGGCGAGCCGCTAGTTTGGTATAAACGTACCATGTAGGTACATCTCTAAGCCTACATTTCTAGTAGTTTTTAAATTAAACATTGCAAAGAAGGAACTGCTAAAAGTAGACGTCAATTCCTGTTGTTTTGTTCGGATAAAAAACTTTGGGTACGATGTCGACCTGGAGAGACCAACGCCACGAAAATCCCTTCCATTGACCCTGACAAACAATAGAAAGAAAAAAGTGTTTGTCTGCTTTTGAAGAGGTCGTGAAGATCTTCAAGGTTCATCATTATACCCCTGTGTTAGTCCCATGCTTGGGATATAGGCTTCTATGCCAACGTTATACCTAATTAGAAAGACAAGCTGTAGGTTCCTGTATTAATGAATCTTACCATCAGTTCTTTTGAAATGAAATCCCTGCCGCCATTCTTGCAGCACCGTGGCACCGACCCATTGAACCCTCTCGACTGCGAGGATGACGTTACATCATGGTCTAGGAACTGCCCCCACTGCATCAGCAGGTGGGTGATCCCCGGGCTCTCTACGTTCTGGCTTTCATGGATTAAAGCGCTGATCTCTCGCGCTGACGGGAGCGTGGCGCCGGTGATAGAGCGCCGAGGGGCTTGGAGTCCATCGGAGTAGGAAGGCGAGAGGAACCGCTGGACGGGGGTCAGGGTGGAACCCCAGCGGGGACGGTGCAGGTTGTTGCAAGTGCCGTCGTGGGTGCGGTACCTGGGTTTTAGGAAAAAAGTGAGAATGATAATCTCTGACTACCCAAAATAGGTGGTCCCATTAGTAATGACTAACATGGTAGGTATATAAGACTACTGGGAATGGCGCTATTGGACTATAAAAGTTGTGTTTTATGTGCGACAGGAATTGATTTACATAATATAAAGGTCTGCGGTAGGTATGTGCTTTCAAGACAGAAGGTGAATTTCACTGTCAACAGAAGGAAGAGGCAAACTTCAAATTCAGCAAGAGCAGGTGAATTTGTTACGAAGTAGGTACCTTTTAGAAGCTGGAGGACATTTTGGGGCTCCTTTGGTGGGGCAGTGCTGCATCAGCGGCGACTGCCTCAAGGCACTGGCTTTGGGGAACTGCGCGTCTTCCGTGCGACCCGCGGGCCCGTCGCCGTTGCCACCACTGTAATCAAACGCATAAAACAATTATTAATTTGAGTTGGCTGAAGACACTTTATAATTATTGCGATAGGGCAAAGCTATTACTTTTGAAATACCCAATAAAACGGATAGGTAGTTCTAGTCAAAAGACGTGGTTTGTATATAGATACCTATTTATGATAGTACTGATGCAATTTGAAAATTAAATTCTTGTAAATATAGATATGCCATCGAGTTTTAAGCCGCGTGGTCCTGATTTGCGAATAGGACCGCCCATCTCTTCCCGTGGGAGTTGTAAGAGCCAGCTAAGGAAAAATCTAGGGAGTGGGAGCTGCATTTCGGTACATTACAATAAAAAATCTCTTTATTGTATACCTACCACAAAATTAATTAATGTTACAATGTAATAACTTGTATTAGGTACCTATTACAATTATCCCTAGACCTGGCGTATTATTGCCAAGAGCGATTTCTTCTAGGCAACTTTTGGATGGACAGTATTGGATGAAGTATCTAGGAGTAGGTACCTAAAAATACCACCTAGATTTCCTAAAGTTTTAATTAAGTTATTTGTATTTTTAATTAAGTCTGAACTTTAATGTCACGTTCACGAGCAACGTTGCTTAACGCATCCTCAACCTTGGCTTTTAAATCCAAATGTTATTTAACTCTCTACCGAATATTTACATAAATTAAATTGGAACTACATGTAATACGCGACTTTCAAGGCTTTCGTGTGTTTACTTAGACATATAAATCGTGGTATAATTATGTAGAATAGTGCATAATAATTAATGTTATTGGAGAAGAATGTCAAATATTAAATTGTAAGAACCATATTAACTTGAAGGAAAAGTAGGGATATGAAATTGAAAATCACTGTTTTTGATGGCAGTTACAGCGCTCCGGTAAGTCCTTGAATCTACTGCAAGGTCTCAGAATGGTGCCTATTGGTAAAGAGTCTAGAAAAGAGTCGAGATTTTCCCTATTTGGCTACTTTTTCCATTTTTGTCTGTCTGTCTGTCTGTTTGTCTTTATCTGGGCCGCGCATCACGGTGATTCTATATACTGAACCAATTCCAAATGAAACTTGGCATAAAAAGAATGCATCAAATCGGGCTACGCGTTAATGAATTATAACTAAGTACCAACACATTTTGACTTTCATCCCCTCTCCTAAGGGAACCGTGCTGAATTTCGATAGTTCGGTATACGAGGTAGGACATTCGATACTTTCTTTCTATCCACGGTCCCATGGTATTATAGAAACCATGGGACCGTGTGGTCCATCCGCCCGCGGTTTCGTGAAAGAGCTGTCCAGACGCCTAATAGAAACTACAGGTGACCAAAGAGCTGGCTCTTACCTCGGCCAAAGACTAATTATGGCCATTCAACGAGGTAATGTCATATGTGTAATAAATATTTATTACACATATGGTAATGTCGCCAATTTTTTGGGCACCTTAGTAATTACTTATCTTTCGCAACATAAATGGGCTAAGGGATTTAGTGGGCACCTACTTATGCTATCGTTGCATTCTCAATAGTCTCAAGACCCGCTGGCTGGGGAAAGAAAGTGATCAACTGATAAAATTAGCATGAAGTTACAAAGGAAAGTGGAAAGAATATTAATATGCAAATGCTTAATAAGCTGTCTCCAATTTATAAGTACCCTTGGCATCTTGTTGAGACGGAGAAAGCAAACAAGCAAGCTTAACGGATTAGCTGCACGTAACTCGTCGAGTTGGTTTGTAATGACTTGGGAGAGCTTTAGTAGAGAGTTGAAGGTGCAGTTTACCAAAGGTGAAGTAGTGGTGATCAATATTGTAAACGATAGAGGAGGTATTAACAACTATTTATCCACATACATTTTTGGATGTAGAAGGCGAGCAGTCGTTCAAAATGGCTCAAAAGTCAATTTTTAGGGTTTGTTTCCCAAAGGGTAAATGGACCCTATTACTAAAGCTCCGCTGTCTATCTGTCTGTCCGTCTGTCATTTCATTTCATTTCACATGTAGGTATCCATAAAAAAATAACCGCTTACGCTGTAGGTACCTTTAATCTGCCCTAAACAAATGAAGGCTACTGTTATGTAGAGTATTAAAATAAAGGGCTTGGATAACGCAAGTACAAGAAGTCAAATAACTGGCCAAGTGCGAGTCGGACTCGCGCACGAAAGGTTCCGTACCATTATCTATCCCTGCCATCTAGTGTTGAGTAGCAGTACTATTTAAAGCAGCGCCATCTATGACTCATATGGTAAACGAGCAAAAAAATCACATTTGTTTTATGGGAGCCCCCTTAAATATTTATTTTATTCGTTTTTTAGTATTTGTTGTTATAGTGGCAACAGAAATACATCATCCTTAAAAATTTCAACTGTCTAACTATCACGGCTCATGAGATACAGCCTGGTAACAGACGGACAGTGGAGCCTTAGTAATAGGGCCCGTTTTACCCTTTGGGTACGGAACCCTAAAAATAAAACTCCATTCATCAAATTAACACTTAACCAGTCACCACCCATGCATGGCACCTGACCCCAGTGAAAGTGACTTCACTTTCACTGGGCATGGCGCATAGCAGTCGCCGACACGTAGGTACGCTCGCATAATGATAGCTGATATTTGGATTGTTTGTGACGACATAGATACTTTTGTTACGACATAAACATTTGCACGTAAACTTACCTACTATGATGAGTAGGGTTAGCGGAATAATAATTTAATGCGCAATGGATGGCCTTGCTAAGGACTTCCATTACGCAGTCCGGTCTAGTCCTAACCTACAAGGACATTCGTATTGGTACTTAAATTGGTTTTAATGAAATGTTTTAACAAAACCATATTTAAATACGCCAAGGTTAGGTTAATAAGATGTAATACCTATTTGTGCATGAATAGAATAAATTAATAAAATAGGATGAATGATTAATCTCTACTGGGAAAAACATTTGTTTGATGAAAATCTATGTTTGTTCTGTGTCTGGGTGTTATATTGTATTCTATGTATCTATTTACAAACAAAAAAAAGTATCTAAGTATTGTGTCAGTTGTCTGGTTCCCATAGTACAAGCTATGCTTAGTTTGGGCATATGTGTAATATGATTTATTACACATATGGTTTGGGGCTAGATGGCGCTGTGTGGAATGTTCACACAAATTTATTTGGTTTATTTATTTTATACTATTATAATTAAAAAAAAATTGTAACAAGTCCAATTCTTTACATTGATGATATTTTGAAATTTTTTTAGGGCTCTATAATCCATTCTGAAACCAAAATATTTTTTTTTCTGTTTTGTCTGTCTGTACCTTGGCTGTGCATCGCGTCGAAACTACTGGATGAATTTAAATGAAACTTAGCATGATATGAGTTCATATTACGAGGTAGGTTATAAGGATACTTTTTAAGCCGAAATTCGGCACGGTTCCCTCGGGAGAGGGGATGTAAGTTAAAATGTGTAGTTGTATATACTTCATCAACGCGTGGTCCGATTTCATTCAATAATTTTTTTAGGTAGGGGCTACTTTAAATATCGTCCCGTAAATATTTAAAAACTCGGCGGGTATTGTAATTTTCAAATTACAGACATCCTACCTTCAGTATTAGGTACAAACTGCTTAAAACCCAGAATGTAGGTACAGGAAACGTAGAACGTACGGTTCACCTTAAACCGGCATAATCAGAGCACTCCAAAAGAGTCAGATATTGCCGAAAACATACTAGGTAAATCGGTGATTTCATGATAATTTTGGCTGGCCTATGCAGAGTGTACATAGATATACGAGACGTGATCCATACGCTACGATAAGACATTTTCGGTAACGAGATAGGCACTCCTATCCTGTAGTATAGTATAGGAAAGTGAGAAGGAAGAGCGAAAAAGGTAAGAGAAAAGAATGAATGGATAAAATGGCGAATGGAGGGAGGCAGGTGCTGGCGCATCTGCCTCCATTCGCTCTCATTCCTTCTATCTTCCTCTTCTCGCATTCCTTCTCTCTTCCTTTGGACTGCATGGGATAAAGCGTAAAACTAATTAACCCATGCGAAGCCGGGGTGGGTCAGCTAGTTAAATAAATAAAACTACATCATTCCCAAAATAAAAGCTTGTTTAACAGCCTCTGTGGTGTGGTGGTTGAGCAGGTCGGCTCATAACCCAGAGGCGGCGGGTTTGATTCTCGCGACAGGACAAGTATTTGTGCACAGGAAAAAATGCGCTAATACTTGTTCTCTAAGTGTTGTTGGACCATGGTCCAACTGGATACCTAAATAAAGAGAATCCTAGTTAGGATCCAGGATCTATGTAAGTACCTACTTATGTGATAAATGGGCGCTATTTTATTTGTACTTATTTTAAAAATATTTTTAGGCCGTGATTATTTTGCTTTTGCTACTACTCAAGGTGAAATTTCCAAGATAAAGTTATTTGACTGTAAACTTACTATACATTGAGAGAAAATACATCAGTAAGTATGGATATCATAACGTGCATGATCATTGTTTATTTATTAAAAAAAAAATGACGCAAACTTTAATATTTTGTGTTGCGGTGCTTTCTTGCGGTATTGTTTTAATTGTGATTATTTTTTTAAAGCTAAATTAAATGTTTTGTTTTATTAAAAACTAATGTGTAGTCAAAAAGAAATAGAAAAGTCTCCTTACCTCCATGTTCCGGGCGCGAACAGTCATATAGTCAAAGTCAATCCAAGTCATGTCAAGTCACAATCTTAGTCACACTAGTCACAGTCACATGTCAGTCAAATCATTAGTCACGAATCAGTCTTGAAAAAATAAAGAAAATGACTAGAGCGGTTTGAATTTGGCGCGTAGCAGTGCGCGTTCGGCCGCCATAGCGACCGCGCGGGACTAAAGAGGGGAGAAGCGCGCGCGCGCTCAAATACTACCACCACTCTTGCGATATGTCGTAATTAAAATAATAAAAAGGTAGTAAAGGTGTGTGTTGACAGACGCCGGTTTCCACGGAAGGCTGCGCACACGATTCGCTGTGGAACCGATCGATTCGGCCACAAGGGTCGCGAAAATTGCACCCATTGATACAGTGATTGCTACTAAGTATATATCTACCTGTCAATAAAATTAGTTAGGTACTTTTGCAATGTCTTGACTCTTGACAGTTGACACAACATTTGTGACATTGTTTCCTAGTTCTTAGAAAAATAGCATTTATGCAAACTTTAACATGATTTGAATAAATAGGTATTTTATTTTAGATTATAGTTACTACAGAGAGATCAGCTTATGCGTATAATAAAAACTTACATTAACATTTATAAGTTTTTTAAATGGAAATGAATGGCGTGACGAGCTAGTCGTTCGTATTAAATAAGTAGTACTTAGTTAGGTACGTAAAACAATACAAAAACAAAAAAAATTGTAGAGGTTCTGTGCTGTACCTACTCTTTTGCAGACAGAAAGGTTCAGTAGTTTTCAGATAATTTTCTGTATAGCCGTCTCCATCCACTCCAGCCAAAAGCCTTAATAAAATTTAGGCAGATAAGTATGTAATAAAAAAACTGGAATTAGTTAATCTCGGTATAGGTAGGTATACCTATACCGAGATTAACTAATAATTAATTGCAGTTTGTTTTACTGAGATATTTTGTAAGTATATATACTCCTTCCTCCTTTCGTAGATATAAGGTTTCAGTTTCACTGAGATATATGGTATGGTAGGTATTTGGTATGGTTAGCCAAACACTTGGTAGTTCGGGTGCTCGGTAGGTAGGCATGTTACTTAGTATCAGTAGTTCAATGATTTATTTATTTATATATATTTCATTAAACTAGTGAAAGTAAAAAATCTCAGTAGTTCAATCAATTGAACTGATAATTGAACTACTGAGAATAGACGATTTATTTTAGGTCAGAAAACCTCATTAAGTTACGTTCTACATCACGACCTTTTCTTCATAATTTTTAACGACCGGTATGATTATAGTTTAGTTGCAATGTCATCATATTCAAGTGCCAAAATTGCGCTCATCAGTCATATACTTTGGCAAGCCGGGATAGGTAGATAAACTTGAGAAATCCACAGTGGTCGGTAACTAGCAAACTTGCCCTACTATGTTTCTTTGACTCACGACATTTTATTTTTATAATCAACATAATTTTTTTGTAGTTTCAATTAAAGTTAATATCCTAACATGAGGTATCTGATACTTTTAAAATTCTTTTAAGTACTTTATACGCGTGTGTTGCTTTTTTTTCAAAGTGTAATTTAATTATTTTCAGATGTGTTTGTCCCTGTCATCCAACCAGGTAGTTCGCAGTAGGCCACGCGCTTTGGCCTGGCATTCAAATCTAATCTAATTCTAATTTGACATGGGGACGGTAAGACCAGCACTGATGTCCCGCTTGGGGTGTATTGTGCAATTCCCCAGCCAGCATCTACCCAAGCCAACCCAGCTCCTTAAAATAACGGAGCGATGCTTTGGGGTGCTGGCACAACTGTTCCAGTGTTGGCATCGCAGATATTGACGAGGATGAGTGGGTAATAAGTTTATGCACTTGTTTAATCATAATTATAATATTTTAAAATACACATTTATATCCATACTCTGAGTTGTAGGAGCAGCGGGAATATATTACTTATGCCTCTGAAGATTAAGGTTACTGCCCAATACTGTCCTATCTACAGTTTTCTGTCATCTATGATCGCTAAGACAACAGTTGTATCCTATAGCTGGGTATGACAACTGTTTATTTAGTCACACTTTGACATTTTAACCAATCGTCTTCTTGTACCTAGCTAAAGATAAAAACCGAAACAATTGACCTGAATACAACGAAATGTCGAATTTGCAGCGAATTAGAACGTCTACCTGATTGGTGACGAAAATATACGTTGGCTCACTCGCCCGTTCAGCTATCGAAATTCATCAATTGATTTACGTTTCAAAGTTACACTAATTGAATAGATCTGGGGTCTATTTAGCTTTGTTTGTAAATCACTGATTGATGATTGATTTCATTATCAAATCTTTGTAATGTTTTTTGTTTTATTGTAGGTACCAACAAATTTGTATTCTTTCTGCAACAACCCATTGGATTATTAAAATATTGTTTATATTAACGGGATATTTACCATGCAATTAATTTAACCATTAATTTTGTTATCCATGGTAAATATCCCGTTAATAAACAATATTTTAGTAATGTGAGTGATCAATCCATTTGATGATCAAACGAGCTTACGAAGTGAAGGTTGTTCAAAATTATGTGAACGGTTTTATTCGAACTGATTTATTTCATGTGTGCTCAACGACACAACCAAACACACATTTAGGACATTTATACGACCAAAAAAAAAAATTAAACTAGGTGTCTGCTACACGCGAATAGGCAAGGTATGATAAATATTATTTAGGTTCACTTAAGAGGTACATTCAAAAATTAAACGGTAGAATAATAAGAGCAATTAAAGCTAATAATAATATTTACTATTATTATTAGCTTTAATTGCTCTTATTATTCTACCGTTGACCATGTATCATATTTCGATTGCCACACCACCTTTATGGTGGTGTGGCAATCGAAATATGATTACTCTTCGTCCCAAAACCAATTTTTTTTTTCAACGATCACATACATAGGTCCCGGACCCTAACTAGGATTCCCTGTATCTAGGGACCCAGGAACTATGAGGACCATGGTCCCACAACACCCAGACACAGTACAAGTATTTGTGCTTTTTTTTTTCATGTGCACAAATCACAGAGGCTGTCATAAATTCGTCAAAACATACTGTCTCGAATTTTGACAAATTGTCAAAATTCGAGACAGTATGTTTGTCGTGCGTGATTGTGATGACAGTTCATGATCGGTCACCTGCGGTCAACCTGACCGTCGACCACCTTACATAAACATTATAGACATTGACATTCCGTAAGCAATGTAATATTTAAAAAAAGGAAAAAGCAATAACCCGGCGGTTACCAATACAAATTAGGTAATTGCGTATTTGCTGCTCAACCGCGGAAGCTGATGTTTTGTTTATGATGTTAAAGTGGTTTTGTTTGATTGTAAATCGATAGGTACCTAACTGTTGTGTGGTGCAACGGTACGTGTTAACGGCGTTGGAGCGGAGGCTGCGGCAATCATCATAAACTGGTTGCGGTAAAAATTTGCTTATCATAAAATGAACACTTTTAAAATTGCTTGCGACACGCTGAAATATCGAAACCTTGAGATGAACAATTTACCTACATAATAGTACATAGAATATCTCCCAAAACACTTTACTTTTTGTAAAAACTGCAAGTATAGTCAAAGACTGATGCAATTTATGTGACCTACTGGGCTCATAAGTAAAAAAATCATCGCCCAAGCATAAAACATACACCATGATGGATATATCTCATTTATATCAACCTCATAATCATCAACAGCCTGAAGATGTCCACTGCTAAACATAGACCTCCCCCACAGAGCGCCCCCTGCATCCATCGGCTCCCCGCGGTTTTCACCAGGTCGTTGGTCCACCTAGTAGGGGCCGGCCTACGCTGCGTCTTCCGGTTCGTGGTCACCACTCGAGAACCTTTCTTTCCCATCGGTTGTCAGTTCTACAAGCGATGTGGCCTGCCCATTGCCATTACAACTTGCCAATTCTAAGAGCTATATGGGTCACTTTAGTTCTCATTTATATAATCACTTTTTACTAAAACATCATAGCAATCAAACCCAAGAGAGATATAACTCCTAAACATAGGACTTTTCAAAATTTTAGAACTCTGGCGATACCAATGATAATATCTGAACAAATAAATTTTTCCGGTGTTTAATTTATCTTATCTAACAGTGAGAAAACCATTGAGCTAAATAACTAGATTCCCAAACATAATTATATTATGTATTGTGTAACAAGTTTACTAATACCTATGGTGAGAATGCTATTTGGTAATACAGTAAAGATCTGTGTCTTACTTAAAGTAAGTTACTGCAAGTGAAAAATACTTGAGTAGTACGTACATAAAAAGTGGCTACAGAATTTATTGTAAGGGAAACCTTAAAATTTTGAGACATTTACGAACGAATATAAGAATGAGGTTCATGCCTTCGAAACTTCTTACCAGTGCCTTTTAAATAATTTTATACCTCCATTAAGACATCCTGCACAAGAAGGTTAACGACCGGTCCCCTTGATATTAAGAATCTAGTTATAAATTAGGTGTAACCTACCTACTTGGATGCATCCGTGCATCTGTACCAATTATAAGTTCAAAAGTAACTCTGTCGGTCTCTCTGCCTGTTTGTTACCTTTTCACGACTAAACTGCTATGGGCAGTTTTGCAATTATAATGGGCAGCCGTGTCGCTTTACATTACGGTGAACGCCTAGCTCATCACGTCATTCATAAAAAAATGTCTGAACAGATCTTGATGTGATTTGGTATGTGATAAATTTGGGGACTTATAATTTTTATCGTGACAAACCATGAAACAGAAACCGCGGGCAGCAATCAGTCAATGAATACGTAGGTGATAATTAAACGGTAGGTTAAGTAATTTGGGTCATTTGCATGAGCATTCAGTCGAAAATAGAGAGACTGAATTAACCAATTTACCAGGAAGATATAGATCCCCAAATTCCCCTCTTAGACTATAATGATTTGTGCAAAAAAAAATGATGTTGTGATTTGCCTGATGGCAAAGTGTACTTTATAGGGTACCTTTACCCTACCATGTTTGCCTAAATAAAAATTTAATGGCAACTTCATAACCGCTGCTCAGATTTTGGGCAATTCAGCATCAGTCGCACGCGCTACCGACGGCCGAGCCAACCTCTTCTTTTCTTTTTTTAATATGCTTATAAGGGCATACGTTTGACAACATCTCACCTGATGGTAGTAATGAAGTTGTCTAAGGTGGAGCACGTTTGCCCATGAGATGCCCATTCATTCTTGACTTGAAAAGACCCAGGTTATACCCAGGAAGAAATACTGTTACTAAAAGAGCATTCCATTCCTTGATCGTTCGGGCTATTATTGACTCAGCATAACGCTTAGTGCAAACTGGTGGCACACTTAAGACGTAAGGGTGTAAAGATTCACCAATCCTTGTCGTTATCTCGCGCATACTTTGTTCAAAAAATAAGTCCTCTTCCTTGAGTGGAGTTCCTCATGATTGAGGCTCGTGAACTTCCACGGCCTTCGCTCTGACGTCACGTCATCGCCATCTCGACGTAAGCATTGTAATGTTCAATAATAATTGTATCGTGCGACAGCATCGTTGCATGACTTCAGTCTTCCTCATGTTGCTTCGTCGCTGGATTAGAAAGGAAAAGTATTGTTTACTGCATTATTACAATATTTTACAGCCTGTAAAAAATATCATTAAGTATGTGGCAGACCTGACGTGTAGGTATTATTTATTAGAAATGAAGTGTACCTACAAATAAATTGCGTCCGAAGAACAAGATTGAGTCCGAAGAACAAGATTGTTTCGGATTTGAAAGTGAAGCGTCATTAGAAAATTATAGTTTATTTGTTATTTATTTATTTATTGCATTTGTGCTTGTATTTTTATAACTAAATAGGATATGATAATAACTATAATAATGATATCTACATATGATACGATTTATATTTGAACACCGGTAAGTTTCAATCAATTCCGCTGACTTGCAACTTGCAGCCACAGTCACCGCCTGTCTATTACATGCAAAAGAACAGTAAGAATTACGTACTATTACAAAACAGAGACGTCATACGAAATGCTAATATGCTCAGCATCCGCCAACACACGGTGAAAGTGATAGTGAGTTGTCGATTTTTGAGAAAGCGTTGTGGACGCTGCCACACTACGTAATCTTGTAGAAAAACCAACCTTGGTATACAATGGAGAACATTAGAAATGTTTGACACCAGTTTTTATTTGCTTTTGATAAAAGAAATAATAGACACGTTGTATATTTTGTTTTTTTAACCGACTTCAAAAAAGAAGGAGGTTTTCAATTTGGTTGTGTTTTCCTTTTCCTTTTTTTAATGTTGTTAACTCAGATCTCTGACGTTTATGAAAAGTTTGGATAATTCTTTTTATTTTAAAGGCATAGGTTAGGTACTTCCAGTTTGCTCCCATAGCCATCAAAATCAGTTTAGGTTTTGGGTTTTATCAAATTAACTGGATAAATAAATAAAGTATTTATCAGCGTGATAAATTATTTATTTCCAGTTAAAAGTTGGTTTACTTATCCCCCTTTTTACAGGGAAATTATAACATTTATAACACATAGTAGGTATAGTAGAATTTTATTAAGAGGACCGTCATGATATTAGAAAATGTTATTGCCGTCGCTCTGCTATCCGCGCGTATGATCGAATCAATAGAGCCCATTAGTGAATTTACATACATTTTAGCATTTCAGGCGAAAGCAGTTTTCAACCTTTAAATGTTAACAGAATCTTTTGATTCTGGTGTCAATAGTTTGGATAGATTATAATCTATGTTTGTGCGTCTTGATTTTCTTGAAAATAATCTTCGTAACTTTAGATGGTTATAAATATGAATCACACATCTGCCGGATAACCGATAGCAGATGGACGAAAAAAGCAATAGAATGGGTACCAAGGGAAGATAAAAGAAATAGAGGGAGACAGAAAAGACGGTGGGAAGATATATTTATACAGAGATGCGGAACAGAATGGATGAGAAAAGCCAGAGACAGACATTTATGGAAAGCGTTGGGGGAGGCCTACGCCAAAGAGGCGACCACTACAACTACTGACAAAGCTGAATGAATCGCTGCAACGAACATAAGAACAAGAATTACTTACTTAATCAGACTAATCTAATATAATTAGGCGTTCACGTCAAAAATAAGAAATTTAATTTAATAACATTAAAATGTATAATTTGCACGTAAAAGATTGTAATTGACAAAAAAAAAAAAAAATAACGAATAATCTTAACAATCAAATGACTTATGTACCTAATTTGATTTTCTTTGATAGTAGTGGAAATAAATGGCTTTTTTATTTTATTTATTTTAATTATTTTATTAAATATGAATATACGAAGATATAAAAAGAAAAGACGTACGAGAATAGTTTTTTACTGTATTGACAACATATAAAATAATATTTATGGATGGAAAAGCGTTGGCGGTTTTTGTATGGACAAGAGGGGGGTATATACTCTTCTCTTTAGACATAAAATCGTTTCATTAGTTATTTAATGAATTCATATATTATTACAGCATTTATGTTTTATGCTTTAGTTATCCATAATAATTAATTTATTTATAAGTTTCTACATAAGTACGTACGCTTCGGGTGGCTTAAAAATTTTAAGCCAGGTCAGACCTGATGGCCTAGCATGCGCATTGCGCACCGCGAGAAAACTTGTCGTCGCTGTTATAGTGAGTGAGACACACTTAGGCGCTACCATAGCTTTGTCACGGTCTCTCACGAGAAAAAATGTCCAGAAAATAATCGTGGTGCGCATGCTAGCCGGGCTAGAGTTATATTGTTAACCCGCCTGAAACCTCTGCACGAAAAGGAAGGAAAGTATTACCTTCTAAGGCTCAATTCAGACAGAGCAGCAAAATGCTCGAGCAGTTTTTAAGTGCTGTATGAATATCAACCTTAATCTATTTAGACAAACCTGAAAATGGAATGCAACATTAAAATAGGTAAGATTTTAATGTTGCATACTGTTTCCAGCTTTGTCTAAATGGAATAAGGTTTATATTCCAATAGCTCTAAAAACTGCTCGAGCATTTTGCCGCTCTATGTGAATTGACCCTAACTCTAAGACGCTAAATTAGTTTTAGAAAATTTATAGTTTTATTATTACTATTTTTTATTAACCATAGGCTAACGTTTGACAACGATCTCACCTGACGGTAAGTGACGACGCGGTCGACGATGGAGCGTGCATGCCTAGAAGATACCGGTTACTAGCCTTAAAAACTCCCGGATTATATTTGTCAGGAAATAATGACGCTGGTAAGGTGTTCCATTCCTTTGCTATCCGATTTATAAACGAGTAATCAAAACGCTTCGTTCGATTTATAGTAAGAGAAATCATCGTAATATACGTTGTTGATACAGAAGTTTGTTTGTCACAGGTATCGAGGAGAAAACTTGCTCGCCTCGTGTGAAAGCTACTTTACTCCACCGGCTGGTTCCATTATGCTTAAAAAGCAGACCTAATAATATTAATTCAAAACTCTTACTGCCATAAAGTTTTTGAAACTGCCAGTTTTCTAATTGTTACGATTCTATGCTGATTTAAAATTTGCAAGTTAATTTCATTATTGTATAATTGCATGTGGCGTATCTTTATTGCACATAAATTTAATTTACGACCATTTTTGAATTCAGTTCAGTTGTTATTGCGATTTTAAATATCCACGCAGATATAATCATCATCATCCTTTTTGCCTTTTCCCATTTGTTATTGGGGTCGGCTCTCAATCTAACCTGTAGCGGCGAGCTACCAGAACTACACGAGTGACTGCCATCTGACCTCGCAACCCATAAGGAACCAGTAACAGGGATGGTTAGACCAGGCGTCTGATTCTATCAGGCGTCTGACTACCCGTAACGATTGCCATAGATGTTGTTATGACAACCGGGACCGTCGGCTTAACGTGCTCTCCGAGGCACGGAGCGACGGCATCGAAAACTGCACATAACTTACTAGATAAGTCATTGGTGCAGGGCCGAGGGTCGAACCCAGTGCCGTAAGATTGCGAAGCGCACATGCTACCGATAGGCTACCATCACTCCACGTTGATAAAATACACTTATTAAAAAAAGAGATCTGTGCAATTCCAATCGGAAGATCGCGGAGGATCGAAGGAGTTTTGTAAGGTATCTACCCTCAAAGCACATGGCCTGATTGACAGAGCACTTAATCAATGTTTCTCTTTAGTTTACATCTCGAAACATTAATGCCCGTCTCCACTAAAGTTAGACAAATCTTAAGTTGGCACTTATCTCCTCTAGGACTTAATTATAAAGCGTTGGAAATGAATAGATACGATAATAATGAGCGAGATTTAGGAGCTGTTAAACTGTAGCACAGCGGCATAAACGATGTTGATACTTTAAGGACTTTGAATTTTCTGTAACTAAAGGTAAAGTTAAAAAACGCGGGTATCCATTTCAGTATTAAGTGAAAAATAGTGTAGCTAGTTTACTAGTTTTTAGTATTGTAGTAGTTAGTTTAAAGATAAAGACACACTGCCCGTTGAAAAAATTAAGGAATATATCATTTTTATTTAATGACTAAATAGTAAGAATACTTCAAATTAATTTCCCCTTGAATTGATTAAATTAAATTATACTGGGTGGCGCAAAAGTACTGGCACTAAAGAAAATACTTTTATTTTTTTTATATGACATTTTCTGTCATTCTGTTGTTGAAAATTGTGTAGTGAACAAATGTAAAATACACTGAAAATAAACATGGACCGTTTTACTCCCCAAGAACGTGGAATAATTGTGTCAATGTTCTTACGGAATAATTCATCAGTGATAAGAACACAACGTGAATTTCGTCGACGATTTCCCCACCGTCCGGCACCGATTGGTCGCACAATTCGACGCTTTGCCACACGCCTTGAAGCAACTGGCTCAACATTGGATAGACCTAAGTCTGGGAGACCAAGAACAGGCCGTTCAGCTGAAAATATCGATGCTGTGCGCGAAGATGTGGAAGAGTGTCCAGAAACATCAACGAGGCGACGTGCCACGCAATTGGGCATTTCCAGACGGACCCTGCAGCGTATTTTGGTGAAAGACTTAAAGATGTTCCCGTATAAAACTCAAATGACTCATCAACTGCTGCCTGCTGACCACTGAGCTCGTCTAGATTACTGCCAGCGCGTCATAAACCTCAACCTTGAAGAGGATGATTTTCCTTCAAAATTGGTTATGAGTGACGAAGCGCATTTCCATCTCTCAGGGCATGTCAATAAGCAGAATACTCGGTTCTGGGGCACTGATAATCCGCGCATTATTCAAGAAACACCTCTACACCCACTAAAAGTTACTGTATGGTGTGGCATCTGTGTTGACAGAGTGATCGGACCCTATTTTTTCGAAGACGCTGGAGGCAATGCGATAACTGTCACTGGAGAACGCTACAGAACCATGTTACGTGAGTTTTTGATACCCAGTTTGGACGAATTGGGGCTGGAGCACATCTGGTTTCAACAAGACGGCGCTACGGCACACACAGCGCGCGACACTATGGACTTAGTGAGGGACGCTTTTCCAAGCCGAGTTATCTCTCGTTTTGGCGATTTGCCTTGGCCTGCAAGATCACCCGATCTGACCAGTCCAGACTTCTTTCTTTGGGGTTTTTTGAAATCTCGGGTGTATGTGAACAAGCCACAGACTCTCGCAGCTCTAAAAGAAAACATTCGTCAAGAAATAACGAACATATCGCAGGAAGTGTTACGGCAAGTTATGCAAAATGTCATAAATAGGGCTCAAATGTGTATCAACTCTGGAGGTCACCATTTAAAAGACATCATCTTTAAATCCTAATGGTACGAAATTTAATGGCACAAATATACATTTAAAAAAACCTAAATCTAGTTTTCTAATTTAGAAAAAATGTTATAGCTGAACCAAATAGGGTCTTTACTTTTGCGCCACCCAGTATTAGCTATACCTACTCTGCCGACAATTACTACAGTTGTATGAATTGTAAATCCACGTGTGATTATTATGAGGGTTGACACTTTCACGTAATTTTGAAACACGAAAGCGATGGAAATGCAGCCATTAATTTGTCGCCGGCTGCAACCAAGTGACAGTTACTGCGCTCGTGTGGACTACACTTAGTGCTTTCTATAACTTCGAATGCATGATACTTTCATTATCTACGTGGCTACATTAATATAACATTGCTCTATTTAACACTATATTTATTTATTTATATATTATTTATTACCATTTAACATAAAACATAACATTACAGAATAGGTCTAATGCGTTACATTTTATCACTTATTAAATAACAAAACTAATCATTCTAAAATTATTATTTACACTTAAACTAGTTTAAAGAATTAATGCTAAAATGATGTGTTAGCCTACACATTACTTGCTAACAAACAAAAGAAACGCCTTGCGGACTTACAAGCAATCTCCCGTTGTCACATGAATGTTGATTTTCTGGGATAAATGTACCCAGTTGGTGAGTTGGTTGTAAAAGCAATTTGTGTGCAAAAATTCATCTAAATTGGTTCAATTTGAGTGTGTTTTTGTGTGAAATTGACATAAATTTACAGACACTTATACTTTTATATTATACTAGCTGCCCCGCCCCGGCTTCCCGGTTAATTAGTTTTACACCGTAAACCTGTGAAAGGGAAGAAATTGAGAGGGAAAAGATAGGGGAAACCGATGAATGGATATGACGGTGAAAGGAGGCGGGTGCACCCGTACCTGCCTCCATTCGCCGGTCCATCCATTTATCCTTTTCCTTATCTGTCTCCTTCTCCCTTCTCTCTTCCTTAGAACAGGATAAGATATAAAATGTCTTTGTCCGTCTCTCTATCTGTCTGACGAGAAGCTTTTTTTATTAAATAAAAATAAATAAATATGTGTGGACATTTCACACAGCGCCATCTTGCCCCAAACTAAGCATAGCTTGTACTATGAGAACCAGACAACTGATAGAATACTTAGACAACAGAGATTAGTAATAACAGAGCAAAATTAAAACTAAAACAAAAGTTTTAAGCGCGTTGAACCACAAACAAATCAAAACACGGGTAGCTGTAACTACTTAATCAACAACAGTTAGGCAAGAAGCCATTTCAAAGTTTCTTAACCTTTTCTTTCCGCTTTTGAAAGACTAGTCATGTTAAATCATTAATATTCCGTCTTTGTCCATTTTAGAGTATTTTACGTAATATTCAATTAGATAATTCATTTAAAGAATTGTCGAGCTGTCACGGTGGCTGGTCAAGATAGATGGTTGGTAAAAATATAATAAGTGGACGGTTTACGAGGAAGTCATTACGTTTTTTTTTCGTTTTAAATGCCTGCTGCCATTCGATCGCGTACTATTTAGCCATTGATACACGAATTCAAGATATTTATTAAAAAATGTTACCTCAAATTTCTCTTAAATATTAGGTTATTATAAGTCCAAAGCACAGACAATAGAGGTCCGTATTACAACGAGATACTGTGATAGGAGTAACGCAATTTCTAGTTGGATGCTTCTATACTTGGACGTTTTTCTGATTGGGCGTTTTTATATTTGGACATTTTCAAGCTCTCGGACATTTTTCTTTTTGGACATTATTCGTGTAAATCAAATATTCTAGTGGTGGTAATACAAAAATGACATAAATGAGAACACAACTTTTCGAGTCCTCAACTGGTTTAAATTACGTAAAAAGTAAATAGATATATCGTTATGTGAATTCACGTGTGAGTGCGAAAAGTAGAAGCATACCGTCGGATATTAGCGAGATACCAAGTTCCTAGTTTAATGAGCTTTCACTGACGAGAAAATTATGAGATGGTAACACACTGAGAGAATTATTGGTCAACCAACATGCACCGCTATAACTATTCCGTTCGTGATTCGAAATTTCGCTAATTATTAATCCGTCAAATATTGAAGTTTGCTTTTTTATAACTAAATAGACCCGCATTTAACTGTAATCTCACCTGATGGGATGTGACGACGCGGTCTACGATGGTACATGCTTGCCTAGAAGATACCTATTCACTCGCGACTTGAAGAGCTCCAGATTGCACTTATCGGGAAACGAAGACGCTGGTAAAGTGTTCCTTCGCTGCTCAGAGTATAAATGTCGAGTCAAACCGCTTTGTGCGAATCGAAGGAATATCAACCATAAATACATGAATTTACAATAATTGAAGGCTGCACACAAACCCCTTTACTAATAAACACTGGATAGCAGTGGAATCTTAGAGTATAGACTAAAGCATAGAGAGAACTTGATTATGTGTCAAGCGTACCACTTTTTTGGACACATTCATGTGAATTAGTCTGACAGATTTGTATAGAAAAACAGTTGACTCGAGTCAAAAATGGTACGGTGCTTATCGCAAGCGTAGCTAATTACTATATGTTTGTTTCTTTTCATCGCCACTGACGTAACGACACGTGTGAGCAGTACAAATATAATATAGTTTTGATGATCTCTCTATGCTTTAGTCTATACTCTAAGAGTGGAATAGTAGCAGTATTTTCTTTTGTTTTCCCTTTTCCTTTTTCAAAATCGATAGAGATAAACAAAATACAAAACAACTAAACATCTGCTACACAATTTTTATTAGTAAGGGGTAAGTGTGCGACCAACACGAGCCTAAAGAACAAGGGCACGGTTCTAGCGAACTTATTTAGAGTGGCAGGTGAACTAAGAAAGGTTTTTTTTAAATTCATCCCATAAGACGGTCAAATGGGGTGTTAAAGATTGTATAGAAACGCAGGTAAAACCACGCGCTACTGCTAGTAGCTATCTAGCCTTGTTTCTTTGCAAAGTGATTCTGACAAAAGCTAAACTATTTAGCATCCAAATCAGAATCGCTTTTTCCAATGTCATTATAATCTTATTATTTATTTGCTTCGAGTGTAGCCACAACCCATAATGAGCACGCTACCGTCTACGTTACCGTAACGTTTAGTTCCGTTACACTTCACGTTACGTAACTGAGGATTGAATATGATATATATAGATAGATAGGTACCTACTCGCTTTATTGGTCTACGAACGCCATATTCACAGATTCGTCACGGGAAATCTCGTTCAATACATTTATTGTTATTGAGTAACATGATGAGCTAGTCGTTCGCCTGATATTAAGCGACACGGCCGCCCATAACAGTTGCAGTATCACTCGGAACCGAAGATTATGAAGCCCGTTGATGGCTCATGAACATAATTTCTCGTACAAACACGACTCACCTGCGCGGGCAGGGGGTTTGGCAGGGGGCGAGGTAACAAAATGAGACAAAGTGCAGCAGGATGGAACAAAAGACATCAACGGGTTCCCGTGATTTATTAAAAATTCATAGTATTTATTAGAAATTAGTGGTTGAAATACACCACTAATTTTCGTATGAGGGGAAGTTGTATCATTGGTCAACTGGATTTATAATCAATGCTCGGAACTCTAGAATATAAAGTTACGTGTGACAATTACTGCACTGCGCGCGCTATCCTTAGAAATCAGCTGCGTGACGACTTGTCTGCCATTTGACACGCATTAGCGTCTGATTGACTGTTAAAACTTTGTCATTGTCATGGCAAAGATTAGTTGTTTTTATGACGTTTGCCGATTTTTTTATTTATAGGTATAATAATCATGTTTAGGTATAATGTGACATCACCTGCAAGATTTAAAATTTTTCTGTAAAAGTTTACAATCAGTAATCACGGCTTTCAAAATATGTTATTGCTTTGCAGCTTGACCTCTCTTGACCAACTAAAACAGTAATATGACTGCGTTGATATTTAAAAAAATCACAGAATAAAATCAACGTAAAATGTAGGTAGACAGGTAAATAAACGTCTACTGAAGTGACTGCCCTCATAGTGAAGAACGCAGTAACTAACGTTTATGGCAAAACAGTTAGATACATATTTGGAATCGCCAAAAATTATCTATATTCTATTCTTTCTCACGTATCAAAATTCCACTTGGAACCCAAAAACTCAGGAAGTAAGAATGCAGCAACTCGACTACTCGCAACTTTTGTTTTCGCGTTTTTCTTGAAAACGTGTTTTACCCAGGTAAATTATCATTGGTTTTACCTACTTACTGCATTTTTCATAAGGATGGCAGTACGCACGCAGCTGTACAGCTGCGTAGCGTAGCGTGGTGAAGCGCAGCGTAGCGTATTGTAGCGTAGCGTAGCAAAGCGTAGCACTCAATTTTATAGTAATCTATTTATCTATTTATTTGCTACTGCCACTGTGACACAATAAATATGAGTATTTAATTACTATAATTTATGTAAGGAACAGACAATTCGTGTAATAACTCACAAGTATTCTGTTACTTTGTTTTGTATGTGCAAGAAAGCAACGAATTATTTTTTTTTGAGTTGATACGCTTACTAAGGTTAGATAAATAGACAGACTCTTTATTGTACACATCAAATAATAAATAATAAATAAATAAATAAATATGTGTGGACATTTCATACAGCGCCATCTAGCCCCAAACTAAGCATTATAGTTTGTACTATGGAAACCAGATAACTGCTACAATACTTATATACTTTTGTTTGTAAATACATACATAGAATACAATATAACACCCAGACACAGAACAAACACCTATGTTCATCACACAAATCTTTGTCCCGGGTGGGAATCGAACCCACAGCCTA
Organism: Ennomos quercinarius; assembly: GCA_910589525.2. Lineage (NCBI taxonomy): Eukaryota > Metazoa > Arthropoda > Insecta > Lepidoptera > Geometridae > Ennomos > Ennomos quercinarius. Next base: position 15,867,630 of record OU342499.1, on the reverse strand, counting down.
CAGTTCAGAAGGCAGAGCTACTACCAACTGAGCTATCAGGCCAGTCAAATTTAACAAGATACTATATAATACAATTTAACAAGAAATACAAGATTTACAAAACGTGATACGACGGCCGACCTTATCGCTAACAGCGATCTCTTCCAGGCAAACTTTGGATGGAGAGGATTTATCGAAGTGGTAAAAGACGGGGTAATATGGTGCATATTAACTTTAGTACTTTAGTAGATTATTTTATTTTATTAGATTTTAATGAGTACAGGCTTAAGCCTGTACTCATTAAAATCTGTATATGTGACGTCAATGTGAAGTATTAAAAGACGTGCTTAAATATATTAATTTAATTTTAGGGTAAAAAGTTCACTTATCTCAGGTTTACCAAAATATACTACGTTAATACCCGAATGACAGCTGATTTAAAGACTTCCGCATATACTAGGACATAAACGCACCGTAGCGGCGGGTGGCGTGCAATTAATTAGGCCTCAAATCAAATCAAATCAAATCATTTATTTTGTTATACACAGGTCATAAAACAGATGTTACAACAAAAATATAAAGTTCATACTGCGATCAGCCGCAACGGCATACAAAATTACAAATAAGCCGAAGCTTTTAATATAAAATCGGTCTCCTATTAAATGCTATATGCGGCGTCCGAATTCAGTTTTCGTTCCGATCGACGTCTGAACGCCAGGCACAGCGTCAGCGGTGAATACATTTCATAGAAAACGACGTCTCGTTCACAATAGTCGTCGACAAACAGTGCTCGCGTGTAGTCGTGTGATATAAAATGCATATAGATTCGACACTGCGGCGCTTTTGTTACTTTGTATAACGCATTATACCATTTGACTGATTCAATCAATAATTCGTCTTTTTCTTTATCAAACTTCGACATTTTAGCATTGTGACGCGGCGTACGGCGTGACGCTGTACGCGGTCGACGGCGTTTATAGGAGACCATAGCCTTAGTGTCATCGGCTATTGAACTTCTGATATCCTTATATTTCAAAGACAATAGCACGACAGTTTACATTGAGATTATTGTGGTAGACACACTGATATGTAGAACGATTTATAATAACGCAATTGTATTGTCTTTCTTGGATTGTTATCTGGTAACAAACAATTTTCTGTATTTTATTTGTGAAGGCGTGCGTTAAAACGCCCTCCTTCAGTGTGATTATTGTAATCTATACTTTTGTTTCATATTTTTTTTATTTGATTTGCGACAATAGTGGAATTTAGCAATATTTGCAACACTAGCGGCATTGTCGATGCGTTGCCAGCTCGGTAAAGCTTTTTGGGTTCCGCACCTAAAGGATAAAAACAGGACCCTATTACGAAGCCTCTAGCGGCCTTATTAATAAACGCGTAGTAGTTTTAGATTTGTTACTTTAGTTTTTGTCCTTTTTTGACATTTGAATATTGAAAGCGATCGAAAACAACAAAAGATGGTGTAACTAATCAAAAGCTACAACGCGTTTATTAATAAGGATGTAGATGTCTATCTGTCTGTGTAGAGCGATGGTGGCCGAGCGGTAGCATGTGCGCTTCGCAATCTTACGGCACCGGGTTCGATCCTCGGCCCTGCACCAATAACTTATCAAGTAAGTTATGTGCAGTTTACGATGCCCTCGCTCCGTGCCTTGGAGAGCACGTTAAGCCGTCGGTCTCGGTTGTCTTAAGAACATCTATGGCAATCGTTACGGGTAGTCCGACGCCTGATAGAATCTTACGCCTGATCTAACCATCCCTGTTACTAGTTTCTTATGCGAGTCAGTTAGTTGCGAGGTCAGATGACAGTCGCTCGTGTAATTCTGGTAGCTCGCCGCTACAGGTTAGATTGGGAGCCGACCCCAATAACAAAACGGGAAAAGGCAAAGACGATGATGATGTAGATGTCTGTCTGGATGTGTGTCTGACGTATAAACGCCTGTACCTCTCGAACCGTAATAGATAGCCGAATGAAACTTTCACAGAGTCACAGAATAACTATAGTAGCGTACCTACTAATAGTTATTCTTAAATTTATCACACTATGACAGAGTTATGCCGCCAGTAGTAGGTACCTACCTATAATACGACAACAATATCACGATAGTGATTGTTGTCGTATTATAGATAGGTTCTTTTTATGTTATTGAGTGATATGACGTGCTAGTCGTTCGCCTGGTGTTAAGTGACACGGCTGCCCATAACAATTGCAGTGTCACTTGGAAAATATAAAGGTTTCACTGCACTGTGCCTACCTAGTCGAACTTTGCAGAATAGTCCTACTACCTAGTAAAAGGTAGATTAAACACCTAGAGAAGAACTGTTTTTTCGAATCTGTGATTGAACATTAATAGGAACATTAGGCTAGCTAAGAAGCTAGGTACCTACTTAGGTATTTACAATAATAAGTAATTTCATCCATGTCTAGTTTCAATTATCATGAATCAACACCATATCACACAACAATGCAGCTTAACACAATCATGAGTTTAAAACTTAACATAATAGATACCACAATAGACGCTAGAAACTCGTCATCATATAGAATACAAAGACAACAAAAAGTGTCTCCACATTTTCTACCATGTGCCTGGGACAATGGTGGGATTATCGAGTAGAAACTATAAGCTGTCAATATTGAGACTAGAAAGCGATCGGTTTTGTTATACGAAGGTATAACAAAACCGATCGCTTTCTAGTCTGGGAAGCCAGAGCTTGTTAGACATGATATAGGTTAATTTTAATTTTAATTAACGGCACATCAGAGTCCCTAGATGGCGCTGATACAAATAAAATTAGATAATGTATGGAAAAAGCGCAAAAAGCCGCGTGGTCTACATCGCGCAAACGAATTTTTTTGAACAATAGAACCTATGGGATAAATTATACTACATATAGTTATGTGTGTGATCCGTAGTGCGCCAGAATTACACATTCATTATACTAGGGAGGAGGGAGGATGTAGAGTAAAAAAGATTGATTTAAGTATCAAAACAATGGTTTGAATTTTTCTTTTTTTAGGGTTCCGTACGCAAGGGATAAAACGGACCCTACTACTAAGGCTCCGCTGTCCGTCTGTCTGTCTATCTGTATGTCTGTCTGTCCGTCTGTCACCAGGTTGTATCTGATGAACCGTGATAGTTAGACAGTTGAAATCACTGACGATGTATTTCTGTTGCCGCTAGAACAACAAATACTAAAAAACAAAATAAAATAAATATTTAAGGGGATATCATACCAAAAAACGTGATTTTTTTGCAAAGAGGTATATGTTCTACGTACTAAAGAAGCTATTCTAAGCACAAATAGTTGCCATTTTTTGTATAATTAAACTAAACTCCGCTACTGCGCTTTACGAGACTAAATCATCTAACCAACGATCCCAACACGCAGCGCTAGTGCAATGGCATATTCGGATCATAATTTTTACTGCTATTTGCTGCTGCACGTGCACACGTGCAGTCGCTTTGAGTGCCGAGCATCGTTTAAGCGAGAAGATGCTGGCATATTTGCAGTGGTTGGACAGTGCAAGTTAGAAATGTGCTGTCTAGTGTATACATACAAGTCTTTGTTTTTTTTGCACGTTTTTATAGATAATGGTACGGAACCCTTCGTGCGCGAGTCCGCACGACACGCACTTGGCCGGTTTTATTGTCTAAAAGGTGACGTGATCAAGGGTGTTCTCAGCTATGATTCAAGAAAAGATATTCAGTCGTTTAAGGATCGTCAGCTCTTTTCAAAATGGTATATCAGGGTTTTTTGAATTTTTAACTATATTACCTACTTGTTCCTTGATAATATGTATTTTCCCATTTTTAAATTTTTTATTTATCGCACAAGTGCAAAGCTTAATAAGCGTATTGATTGTTAGTCAGCCAACAACAACAGACAGTACAAGTATTTTTGCACGTGAAAAAAGCGCAAATACTCGTTCTGTATCTGAGCGTTGTGGGACCATGGTCCTCGTAGTTCCTGGGTCCCTAGAATCCTAGTTAGGGTCCAAGATCTATGTGTGTGATCGTTGGGTGTTATTTATGTTTATTCATATATTAGGTACTAATTTTTTTGAAAATATAATATAGCCTGTCACACGGGGATAGTGTAGCTTCCCAACACTGAAAGAATTTTTCAAATCAGTTCAGTAGTTTCGGAGCCTATTCAATGCAAACAAACAAACAAATAACCAAATCTTTCCTCTTTATAGTATTGTTATAGATGTTATAGATTATAGATAACTGATACTAAAACGGAATAAAACGGTAACATTTGTAATTAAGTAGCCTGGATAAGATAATAACCTGGATAAGATAATAATATACAGATTAATTCGTAAAGGAAAAATTTAATCACGAGCGGGACTTGAACCCGCATCCATCCGTCCCTAAAGCCGGGACATGCTTTACTTAACCTACCGTGACAAGTGGTCTCATGTCCGAATTTATCCTTCACCTTTTTACAACCAACTTACGGGGTTGCCAGGGTTGGATGCGGATTCAAGTCCCGTTCGTGATTCAAACTTTTCCTTTACAAATTAACCTGTAGATTATAAAATATAACGCTAAGCAGGCGATACTGCTATAAAAATCATTAATATTAAGATAATAATATACCCCTTACTAATAAAAACTGCATAACAATGGAATAGCTATTCAGTGTATTCTTTTGTTTTATCTTCGCCTATCTCAAATTTGATAGAGAGAAACAAAGCACAAAATAAGTATTCTTCCGCCACAAGAGAGATAGATTCGTTGTAAGTGGATCTAATATCTATGCCGAGATATACACCATAATGTATATTGTGGATTTTACGGCAAAACAGTTAAACTCACTTGGATGAAACTTGAACACTTAGAATTGAGTGAAACATATTTTTAACGCAAAATTAATAGCCGAAGCACCTGGCATTTTGATACGGTACCTATCTAATAATAATAATAAATCTATAATTAGGAACCATAACATTTTAACATACAAGCAAATGAAGATCGATACCACCTGCAGAAGTACGAGACGTTATAGTATAGACTAAAGCGTAGAGAGAACTTTTTGTTAATAAAAAACAGTTGACTCGAGTCGAAAAAATGGTACGGTGCTTATCGCAAGCGTAGCTAATTATTATATGTTTGTTTCTTTCCTTCGCCACTGACGTAGCGATACGTGTGAGCAGTACAAATATAATATCATTTTGATGATCTCTCTATGCTTTAGTCTATACTCTAGGTACGAGACTGTGACGCAGATGTCAACGCCTTCCTCCGTAAATGGGAAAGTAAAGTTCCAAACTAAAACAACGGAACAAGCAAAATAAAGTTATAAATGAGGAAAACATTAATTTTGAGAAAATTTAAAGTAACTAGAAATAAAAAGTGTGATTCTTACTCTATAGTAAAATAAATAATAACGGGGAAGTAAGCTGTCAAATCTTTTATTCTGTACATCATTGGATACCACAATTTACCTGAGAATCTCTTATCTGAGAATAAATGAGTAAAATATTTGATACCAGGTTTTATTCAAATCACACCAGCAAAGGTTCTGCAGTGGGCTTCCACTTGGCTGTTGGCCATGGGAGTGTACGAGTAGTACTGAGTCGGGATGAAGCCTACATTGCCGCCTGTGATGCCGGAGTCAAACGCACTGTTGGTCAACAAGTTGTTTAAGTTGAACAGGTAGCCCAGTTGAATGGGAATTCCTGAGGCCCAGCCCCAAGCACGACGCGTGTTGATGAAATGGTTCCTTTCAGCGTAAATTCGAGCGCCGGCTCCAATACCAATACCATAAGAGGATACATCAGTATATAAGTTATTTAGGATATGCACCTCACCGTACCTGACTCTTGGGTTACGCTGGATCGTGCCTTGGTACCAGTTAAGAACAAATGTAACCTTCAGCTTTCCGATGTCCTCCCAAGCGTTGGCGTCATCGTGACCAACTAATGTAACCAAATTGTGGTTCCTGAAAATGTTGTTGGAGATCGTGATAAAGTTGGATGCGCGCTTGATATCGATTAGACCATCGTGACGTCTCCGGTCTTCAGGAATGCTATTTGCAACCCAAGGATCGTCAGCAAAGTTGCAGTGTGAAACCCATACGTGGGTAGTGTCTTCGATGTCGATAGCGTCGACTTGTGACCAGGCTCCGGCGACCTGGCTTATAATTCCGCCGTTGCCGTTGGGCTGTTCACCAGGAGCATACGACAGGGCGTTGTGAAACTTGATGTTCTGGATAATAACCTGTCTACCTTCGTACATCTTCAACCCTCCTCCAAAGATCATAGCATCGCGGTCGCCACCGTTGATAGTTTTGAAGTTACCAACAACAAGAATGACACCAGGGGAGCCAGTGAACAGTGGCGTAAGGTCAATGCGGCCCCTTACATTTACAATCCTGGCGTTATTGGTAGAGATGGCATCTCTAAGCGCCCAGGCGTCCCAGACAGTCCAAACTGCGCCACCAGCACCTCCATAGGTGCCACCCTGCATTGTTGCGAAGCCAGTCTGTACGCTCCAAGCATTTCGGGTTCCGTTGAGGATTGCGGCCTCATTACCGATCTCAGTCGGCATAGCTGAGGCCGCGAGGATCACGGCGGATAACACAACAAGGTACTTCATGATGAAGAAATGTCCCTGAGGAAACCTCTCCTACACTTGCTTATTGGGTTGTTGAGCACCAATATATATAGAGATTAAAAATGGAAAATTAGAATCGATAACAATCTGATAGTTTTGTAAAAAAAGTAATTAGTTCTGATAATGCAGAGATAAGTAAGTAATAAGCTACGACAATTTATTATAATCCTCGCTATACATTACAATACTGAAACGTCTGTTTGTTTGTGTGGATTTACAGCCCAAAATGATAAAACTGTTTTCAATGAAATTTTCCACACAGAATGTTTTTGGGTTCACAGAATTCGCCCTATTTACATCGTGGATCAATATTAATTCCTGAAAGTTAAAGGGTTTTCTTGAGAAAACTGGTAACTTGAGGGTAAAGACGTAGTATACTCCTCTAGTGTTTAATCACTGAAAGATGTTGATAAACATGATGTATCGGGACCTATACGTCGTATTTTTTAACGTTTATATGTTTATCAATGCCAAGTCCTTCATTACAATTAAGCAATACCCAAAGATTACATAACGCTACGTCAATTCCTACCTCTCTACAAAAGTTATCAATCTGTCATCGAGTGACTGGAAAGACTGACAGGGAACGCACATCTCAAACCACTGGACGCAGAAACTTGATGGGTCTTTGAAAATGATCCGAACATAGCGGTTATAAATTTAGAATTTCTTTCCCAAAGCCAGTGTATTTTTTAATTTTAATGTGTAATAAGAGTGGATTATTATCCGTTAAGTATTCGTAAACGTGCACAAGTATTGGCAAATGGTTCTAAGTTTATAAAAACATGCCGTTTCTTTTCGTCTTTGAAGGATTTTTAGCATTTTACTGATGGCATTTTTACAGACAAAATAGGACTTGACATGACATGACATAACTGTAGAATATTTAACTCACTTGACATTGACCGAAATCGAATCGATAGAAAGCTATTAAACGAAGAAGAAGAAGAAAAAGAACTTGATGTATGAAGCATTGACCATGCAAAACCTAAAACCTCTGTGGTTTGAGGTGTGTCTGGACGGATTTTTTTGTCACTAGCGCGGGAAGTTCAAATTTTCTTGCGTTCGTTTGCCAATAATAGCTTAATTACTCAAAGTGATTACATGAAAACTAATTTTGCGGAAATAAATGGAATGTATCAACAAATTACGATGAAAACTATCTCATAGATATCATTTGTTTTGCGACAAATGGCAATAAACAATTTTCTTCTTAGTTTTTCAGTCTATTGTCATTTGTCGCTAAACCAATGATAAGTAAGTGATACTTTTAATTGTACTTTATTGATACATTATATTTATTTGCGCAAAATTAGTTTTCATGTAATTACGTTGAGTAATTAAGCTATTATTGGCAAAAGAACGCAAGAAAATTTAACTTTCCCGCGCTAGTGTAACGTTCCACCTTAAGATATTGAACAAACGACGGTGATGCCGCAGGCCACCTAAACTGAAACGTTGTCGGTACAAAACATAAACATACATATACAAAAAAGTCTAGCACTGGAATTCATAGTCAAGTTGGGGGCTCCTCTAGGGGATGATTCAAGCGCTATGTAGCGAATTCTAGTTTTATGCATTTCATAAACAAAAGTAACCCCTAAATTGACATTGTCAGGGGCTGGATGCTGATTGTCCGAATTTCGTCAACCAAACGGTCCCCTTGCTTTGATAACGTACTAACGTGCTATTTTTTATCATTGTTTGAGTGTTGTGTTGTGATTTTCATAAATATGGAAGTAGATGGTGACTTGGATCTCATAAATGATGAATGGCCGATGGAGGCTTGAATGAAATGCGAATTATATCAGTACCGAAGCGATATATTCGTAATAAATATTAAATATTATAATTAATACAAATCAATTTTTTTTTACTACACTACAAGTTGATGTATCCCCCTTACAACCTCTGTGAACTAATAAAGCTTTTTTTAATCATATTAACTTTTCTATAAATAATAATTATAGTGTAAGATAATGAAAGTGTATTAAATTATGGATATAACGCGGGAACGGGCCTCTCGTAACCATGGCAACCGGTCGTCCCACCTCGGACCATGGTTACGAGAGGCCCGTTCCCGCGTTATATTATCTATCAAAATTCAAAAGCCGCGTCATAATCAAGTCATAATCATGTCAAAATGACACCCGAGAAAATTTTCATAGACAACATGATTGAAATGCACAGATTAGAGAAAAAATATGTGTTGAACTGCCATTTAGTTAGGGGTCTCTCCAGCGATTGTTTATGAAAGTGTAAGAAGAACGATTCAACATTTAACCTCTACGTGAAAGTTGAATGATGGATTTTGGGGGTTTGTTCACCCGTTGACTATGAATACCACTGTAGGTGTGATGTCATGTGACGTCAGACGCGTAATAGCACACAAGCAAGGTCTCATAATTATAGCAGTGTTAGATGATTTTGGATCTGTTTGCTTTCTGAGGTTTTGCTACATATAATTAGTATCACATATTTTATTATTACCTACTTGCAGTTGAAATAATCCAAATACGGCGCTTATATCACGCAATCCGCTTTAATCAGGGTACAAGATAACAAAATGTACATTAAGATACAGTCAAATCAAGTCTGAATTTTACAAATTACCAGATACCGGCGTGTCTCCTGACGTGCGCTTCCACGTTAGCAGCGGCCATGGCTCTGTGCTGGTAGTATTGCTCCGGGCGCCAACGGACACCACCAGCGGTGATGCCGCTGTCATGTCCACTGTTGTGCAAGATGTTGTTGAAGTTGAGCAAAAAGCCCAGCGGGTTGGGGACGCCAGAGGCCCAGCCCCAGGCACGGCGCGTGTTGATGAACGCGTTCCTTTCGGCGTAGATTTCAGCAGCAACTCCAATACCGATGCCGTAAGAGCGTATGTCAGTGTACAAGTTGTTGAGAACGTGCACTTCGCCAAATCTGACCCTAGGGTTACGCTGGGTGGTGCCTCGGAACCAATTCAGGTAGTAAGTGACCTTCAGTCTACCCCTGTCCTGCGCCGCGAGGTTGTCACCGTTTCCGATCAATCCAACCATGTTGTGGTTCCTGAAGATGCTGTTAGAGATTGAGATAAAGCTGGCACCACCGGTGATGTCAATGAGACCGTCGTGACGTCTTTGGTTGTCGGGAATGCTGTTCGAGTTCCAAGGGTCATCAGCGAACTCGCAGTGGTCAACCCATACGTTTTCAGAGGCACGGTCAATACCGAGGTTGTCGATCGTCGAAAAGGCTCCAGGGATCTGTCCAATGATTCCACCGTTCCCGTTGGGCCGCTCACCTTGGGCAAACGACAGAGCGTTATGGAACCTTAGATTCTGAATAATGACATTACGCACGCCGCTGACCACCAATCCTCCGCCAAAAATCATGGCGTTGCGGTCGCCACCGATGACGCTTTTGTTACTGCCAATGGGAAAACGGACACCAGGTGAACCTGTAAATAGTACCAAAAGATCGATGCGGCCACGAACGTTAACGATTCTGCGATCGTTACCAGCGAGAGCATCCCTAAGCGCCCAGGCGTCCCAAACCGTCCATACTGCGCCGCCGATACCACCAGTGGTGCCAGGGCCCATAGTGGCAAAGCCGACCAGTCCTGCAGTGTTACGAGAAGCGTTGAAGAATACTGCATCGTTGTTAATCTCAACCGGTATCACAACGTCCTCTTCGCCGAACTGCGTCGGCATCGCGGAGGCCGCGAGCAACACGGCGGACAAAGCAACGAAGTACTTCATGATGAAGTTATCCTTCTGAATCATAGCATCACTTGTCGTTCTGCCTTATATATAGGTAAAACGACAAATTTAGACAGATTAAAATTGATAATATAGCATAATTTAAGTCATCAATAAAGATAATAATTACAGCAAAAAATGTATACAGGATGCCCTATAAACAACGTCTGGTCAGGTGGCAGCAATACGGCTTGCATCTGCATGGTAGTATTGCATCAGGTTATGTTGATTCTGAGTGCGCTACATGGTGCCGAAATTCGAAAATGCGAATAACACATCGTCGAACGTTTAAAGAACGAAAAACGGAATAATGAAATTTCAACACTAATAATAATCATACAGCGATTAGGTACAGTTCTCATTACCAGTCACAAATACAACAATCTTTAATCAGAAAGTAACGTTTATAGTTAATGACTAGCTGACCCATCCCGGTCTTTTCACCTTCATACATTCATCCTTTTCCTTTATTTTATGTGTAATAATTAGTATTTATTACACATATGGTACAGGATAGGAGTGGCTTTGCACCTAATACTGAAGGTTGAATGTCTGTAATTTCTGAACCACAAAACCGACGACCTTGAAATATTTATGAGACAATATTTAAAACACCCCTTTTTCAACAAATAAAAAGAATGCATGAAATCAGACTACGCGTTATTGAATTACAAATAAGTATATGTACTTATTTGTAATTTTTACTTTCATCCCCTTCTCCCGTGGGAACCGTGCTGAATTTCGGGATTTCCTATAGCCTACCTCGTAACATAAACTCAAATCATGTCAAGTTTCATTTGAATCCGTTCAGTAGTTTCGGCGTGATGCTCAGCCAAGATACGGGCAGACAGACAGACAAAAATGAAAAATATTATGGTTTTGGCTTTATTATCGATTATAGAATGCCCTCCAACACAAAATTTCATAATATCTTTAATGTACAGAATTGACCCTGTTACAGTTTTATTATAAGTAATAGATATAGATTCCTTAAATTATTATTTATATTTGGTGGCGCGTGGCCCGATTGTATCAATAAATCATAAGGGTTTATTTCAAATCTTTGAAATTCCCCCGCCCGTATACGTCATAAAAGAAAGAGACTCCAAAATATCATTTCTCTGCGTCATTACGTCACCTCACTAATTCAGAACGGTCCGTATATAACACAGACATGTTTTTGTCAGAAACCGTAAAACGTGCAGGACTTCCACTTCCACGAAACCTTAAAAATGCGCATGATAATCTACAATTAATTACTGGATTTAAGAATAATATTACAGCCGTTTTGTATTATTAAGGTGGAACGTTACACTCGCGCGGGAAATTAAAATTTTCTTGCGTTCTTTTGCCAATAATAGCTTAATTACTCAACGTGATTACATGAAAACTAATTTTGCGTAAATAAATAATTTTCATGTAATCCCGTGTAATCCCGTTTCGTGTAATCCCGCGCGAGTGTAACGTTAAAGAAAAAAACTAATATTCTCTTTGGCTGTCATCAACACACTATGACACTATCAAGTGTTATTTTATTTACCCAGCATAATGGCCAATACCAACTCGTGTGGTAGACTTTGTGCGTCAATGAGAGTCAACTGATACATAAAAATAAGTTTATGACTACTTGGTTGCTTTAGCTCTTGCTTTATGGCTTAACGTTGTTCGTGATGCAAAGTAGTGGTGCGAGAGCCCACTGCAAAAATACCAACGTCATCGGGTACCCCAATAGGCTATCTTTAGATCGTTAACTGACACTTAAACATGTAAAAAAAGCAGGTCTGCCAGTTCCGATCCTGCCGGGTCATGGAAATAATCCACCTCCACCAACTTCAAATACCTTGAAGACTAAGTTTTGCCAAGTTTAGACCTGGCAGACCTCTTAATCTATTATCAAGGTCACCTTGGGTTTTATTAGGCGTAGGTTTCATCGGGGTATTCGCTGAGGTAGGTAAAGGGTGCGAAGGGCACATTCTTAGGGGTCTGCCAGGTACTTCCGGCAGGGTGCGCAATGGCAGACCAACTTATTTTAACATAATTAATCAATGGTTAACTGTTGCCAGAACTTTCATTCGGGTAAATTTTTACAAAAAAAAAATACGTCATCAAATTTCAATTATTTCGATGACCCGGCAGGATCGGAACTGTCAGACCTGATTTTTTTTACATATTTAGATGTTGGTAAACGATCTAAAGATAGCCTGTTGGGGTACCCGATGACGTAGGTATTTGTGCAGTGGGCTCTCGCACCATAGTTGCATGGATGATTTCGTGTGTCAAAGAGGGGGTAGACATCTTTGGTTGCGAGTATCTTTGGAATCAATGAATATTTTTTAATAAATGGTACATCATTAGAAAGCCGTCCAAAAGGAAATGTTTTTAAAACAATACACAAAGAAAATCAATTAACTTTTTTAAATAAATCATTTTTTTTGCTAGGGTCGTCATTTTCAGGGAAATAATGTTTCACGATTAAGCACTGTTTTTAAAATGGTTAATTATGATTAAGTGTCAGTAGAGCCATTGAGGTTTCTTTTATATAATTAAAAACAAAAACTCATTAGTTAATACCCGTACTTTCATAAATCAGTGATTAAAGGTCGAAAACGGGGAATTTTTCCAATCTTCGCAAAATTTTTAATAAGTCAAAAATTAAAAAAATCGCTGAACTAATGTTACGCTCAAAAGATAGCCCAAGACCTGTTTAAGCACACCCTGAAAGGATACGGTCTACCAATCATCCTGTATAAATAACCACTATGCTTTTCAGCACGACGACGACTGCATGAAAAGCACTTTCAAAATGTAATTAATCATTTTAATCATAGACTTATCGAAAATAGGTTGAACTGTTTGGTTTCTAATGAATGACGTCATGAGCTAGCCGTTCAACTGATGTTAAGCGTTATGGCCGGCCACCCATTAATAAATAATATTCATGCATTTTCCTCGCTGTAGTGAGGTGAAAAGCATGCGTGTTTCGCTCGGCAGCAAAGTTATTCTGCGTCTCATACCTTTGACATCTTTCCATAACCAACTTTGCAGCCTGGAGATCGTTCATTAATCACGTGAGGTTCGAAAGGGGGGGAGGGGGTTAGGTAAAATCCCGAAACATCACCAGGGGGGAAGGGGGGTGTAGTGAGATATCACGTGTATTTAACGTTTTCTTTGACCGCGCGATTTCTAAACAAAATGTGGCCCGTGATTTGACTCGCAGTAGTCAGGCAGCGATATCCACGCCTTCATTTTCCAGAATTAAATTAGATTATACCTGCATTTACACATAATTCGGAAAAAATTTTTGATATAAAAACTAAAACTTTGGAACAAAAAATACACGTGATTATGGCTAGGGGAGGGGATTAGTCCAAAACCTCACCATGTATCACCCAGGGGGAGGAGGTTCAACAAGTCGCCAAAAAAAAGCGATGCATAACTGTATGGAAAGCGACACTGTCGCTTTTTTTCTAATATAATACCGGGGCAGCAATGCACGAGTTTCTCTGGGGATTTGAAACATACTATAGTGGGGTGCTGGCCTACACTACGTCTTCCGGTTCATGGTCGCTCGACCAACTTTCTTCCCCATCGGATGTAGTTTCCGCGAGCAATGTTACCTGCCCATAGTCGTTTCAATTTCCTATTTTTACTATGCCAATAGCAATACGTTGTAAAGTGAAGCTATGTAGACTTTTATAAGACAACAAACAGACCACATCGTTTTGGTTCGTTAATAGTTGGATTTTAGATTAGGTACTTATGCTTTTATTTATTTTTGTGTTTTCAGGTGATATTTTTTATTGTTAAAGAAACAAGACTTATGTATGGTGGAGCGGCATCGACAAATAAATTACAAGTTCATTGCACCCATCATAAGGAATGAATCGAGCAAGCGTGCGAAGGTAAAATTGAAAGTGCGTACGCATCGGCGCAGAGAAAGTCAGACCTTGGTCTTGAAAGCGAAAGGTGCTCGTGCACTGACTGCCGGGTGCTGACCGATGCCACAACACGTAGATAGTACAATAATACTACGCTAACTACTGCCTACTGCAAAACTCATTTGTTAGTGTTTATAGTATAAAACTAAACATATAATTTTTGTTGTATAATAATAAGTATAAATTATATATTAGGGTAGGGGCGGCTTTGTGGGGAGCCGTCGGTGACTGGCGACACCGCGTAGCCTGATTCCAAAGGGCTAAATAAGACCCCTGGCTCGCCTTACCCGGCTGTACGGGGGTGGAAGTCGCAAGAGCTAAAAACCTAAGCTCCAGGGTGGAAGGGTTAAAGGGCATAACGCCGCGAGTATCGTTCAGTGAAAGTGCAGCACACCTTTCGACACCCTAAGCCACTCACACCAATGCTGCTTCCTCGGCACCAATACGCGGTAGCCACTATTGGGGGCCCATATAGTGGATGGCAAGTCATCACCTGCCTCAAACATTTTGATATCAGACAAAATTGGCAGGTGCCGTTATCTTATTCCATAAACCAATGTTATCATCCATCAAAAGTTCACCACAATAGCCCAGTTTTATTTTTAACCATCATATACAAAATAGTTTATAATATGCCATACCATGCCTTGTCATTTATAATTAATTTTATATTCAAGCTCCACCAACGCCTCCCAAATGTCCGGGCTAGACCCGAGAATCAAATAAGATAGGAAAATAATATTATATAATAAATAAACTCTATCAGATTCTTCTTGTGACTTAAATGTGTATATTACGAACAAAATTGGCATGTAGGATATCCTTATAAATAAATAAATAAATAATAAACTTTACTCCATGAACTACGAATGCAAAGTCAAAATAATGATGCTCTGTGCAAAATACGCAATGATTGCATAAACGCATTGGTTTTTAGGGGTACACTTGCGAGTGTGTAGGTAATGTCAACATTCTTGTTGCGAAATAATAATATTTTTTAAACACTTAAATGTTTTATTATGTTTGCCAATATCAAGTATCGGTTACATTGTGAGAGGATCTCGGCTGTGCATCTTGAAGGTGAGCTGCTTAGCCAATCGTGACCACCGTTTTATTAGGTACCTACTTCTTTAATGAGATCCTGTTGAGATTTAATTAAAATTGCTGGCAAAGTTACCCTTTACCACGATAAGATGCTATTAAGCATTCTGTGCCTTTATACGAAGCTTTGGAGAATTCTCATGAAGAAAAAAAGTTGCGTGTTATTATGGCGCTAGAAATGCGAGTGCAGCTCAAGGTATCTCGAGCGACTTATATTGTGGCCTGTCCAGCGGTGGACGTCTTCCTGCTGTTGATGTGATGTGATGTATTGTATATATCTGCAGGGCCGTCTTTAATCTATTAGAGGCCCTGAGCACTTGGGATAGTGAGGCCTCTGGTCATAGTCTGACCTGGACAGATCTCTATTTTATGCATACAAAACGCGAGCGAAGCGAGCGCCAAAAATTTGCACGTTTACAAAGACGTCTGGAGAAAACACGACATAATTAGTTACATTTAAAATTAGAGCTCCCAATATGAAATAACTGATACGAAAACGCATGCTAAGTTAGTGCAAAAACTTCAGGAGCTTATATACAGGGAATCGATACAAACACGCGAGCGAAGCGAGCGCCAAAAATTTGCACGTTTACAAGTTCATCTAGATAAAACACGATATAATTTAGTTACATTTAAAGTTAGAGCTCCCAACCATAATGAAATAACTGATATGAAAACACATGCGATGTTAGTGCAAAACCTTCATTAGCCACGAGGAAACAGCGATCTTAACATACTGAAATTGGAAAATTTTATTTTCTGGCAAGAGTAAAGTAACTTCGCGCATGCAAAAGCTAATAAACCAGCAGGTATTGTAGTCACTCAATCTCGTTTGATTTTTTGAAATAATAATCTTTATTGGTTATCGTTGCTGATTTAGCAGGAACCAGGGGGTCCTATTCATCGCGGGGCCCTGGGCAAGTGCCCAGAGTGCCCAGTGAGAAAGAGAGGCCTGTATATCTGTGGCTAAAGCTCCCAAACGCTTTGGTTTTCTTTTTTTTTTTTTGATCGAATTCGTTGTTCTGATTATGAAAACGTTTGTGACGGAAATGAGTGAGTAGCTAGCATTCACTCGTTTGCGTCAGAAAGAAGTTGTATACTTGATCAAAGGAAAAAACGTTATATTCGCAATTTTATTATACAAATAAATGGATTTTCGTTGCAACTTAGCACCCCGAGCTTTCCTTCTATCCATCCATTATCACAGAATAGATAAGAGTACTACTGCTATAATCGCACACGGCGCTTTACACGAAAATATAGGTGGTAGCGACTGTGTAAGCCAAAGAGTGCCTATGTGTGGTGTATTGTTTATTGTGTTATATACATGTAGCTTACAGTGTAAGCTATATATAGCACAATAACCATGGCACGACTGGCAAAGCGGTGGTACCTACCTAGACGAACTTTGCTGAAATGTCCTACCACCTAGGCAAATTATGAAATATGGCTAAGTGGGCTAAAGGCTAAAACTTAATGCCTACTCCTAATTCAGGTTTTAAAATAAACTGCCGCCTGATAAAAAAAAATAGCAATGTCTAAGTTATCATATTTTTGTAAGGGGCAAAAAAATATTTAAAGTTTATTTATATTGCAAACAATATTTTAGTTCTAGGCCCAAAAACAACACTTCAACAGCAGCAATTCATCCACTGCTAAACACAGGTATCCCTCATAAAACGCCACTTTGGACGCTTATCATAGGGGGGGTTTGCTATAATCACCACACTTGGCAGGCGGCTTGGTGAACACAGAAGATTTTAATGTACCTAGGAGAATGCTGCAGCCCCATTCCCTGGATATTCCCATAGCCGGCTCTTACGGCACCCAAGGGAAGAGATGGGGTAGTCCTATTCACAGACCGGGACCACACGGCCTGTCAGTCAAAGTCAAAGTCTATAATTTTATAATAGAATGCTTTTTTTATCAACGATAGGTTAACAATTGATCACGGTCTCACCTGATGGTAAGTGACGACGCGGTTGACGATGGAGAATGCTTGCCTAGAAGATACCGGTTCACGGTTAAGGCTAGATTAAAAACTCCCAGACTATATTTGTAAGGAAACAATGACGCTGGTAAGGTGTTCCATTCCCTTGCTGTCCGAATTATAAACTAGGAATCAAAACGCTTTGTATGTATTGTAAAAAGGGGATGCTTAGAACAATAACGTAAATTAAGTTCAAGTTCAAATTTCGTTTCCAAGATTCTGTTGACTTGTAAAAGTGTTATAATAGCGCAAAAATTATTTGTCTTTGACTCATAAAAACATTAATGAAGTAGTTTTTCTGAACGTTATTGAAAAACTATTCTTTGCAATTGTTTTGCTTCACTCGACCGAAAAAATAAAACAGAGTTTCCAATGAAATTACCGTCGATATGAAAGTGGTACTGCATGTGAATAAACCCGTCGGATTCCCAGGCTTTCACGTCTGAAATGGTTTGGTAGACGTGTAGCCTTGAAACACGCACAGTGCACACATACCTACTGGGTGAATTTGCTTGTAATCTTATCATCATCATCATCGTCAACAGCCTGAAGGCGTCCACTGTTGAACATAGGCCTCCCCCATAGAGCCACTTTGACCGGCTGCTTGCTTCCTGCGTCCATCGGCTCCCTACGGTTTTCACCAGGTCGTTGGTCCACGGAGTGGAGGGCCGACCTACGCTGCGTCTTCCGGTTCTTGGTTGCCACTCGAGGATGTGGCCGGCCCATTGCCATTTCAACTTGCTAATTTACTAATTAATTGACTAATAGCAAATTGACGGGCCTGATAGCTCAGTTGGTAGTAGCTCTGCCTTCTGAACTGTGGGCTGTGGGCTCGATTCCCACTCGGGACAAACATTTGTCTGATGAACATAGGTGTTTGTTCTGTGTCTGGGTGTTATATTATATTCTATGTATGTAGGTATTTACAAACAAAAAAGTATCTAAGTATTGTATCAGTTATCTGGTTCCCATAGTACTATGCTTAGTTTGAGATGGCGCTGTGTGAAATGTCTACAGCCACACATATTTATTTACTAGCTGACCCGCCCTGGCTTCGCACAGGTTAATTAGTTTTACACCTTATCTCAGTCTAAAGGAAGAGAGAAGGAAGAGAGAAAAAGATAAAGGAAAAGGATGAATAGATGAAACGGTCAAAGGCTTTCACCTTCATTCATTCATCCTTTTCCCTTATCTTTTCCCCCCTACCTTCTCTTTTTCCCATAGTACAGGATAGGAGTGACTGTCGACCTAATACTGAAGGTTGAATGTCTGTAATTTCTGAACCACAAAACTGACGACCTTGAAATATCTACGGGTCAAAATTTTAATAACAACCCCTTTTAATAAAAAATCAATGTTTGAAATTGGACGACGCGTTAATGAATTACAAATATGTATACGTTTTTACTTTCATCCCCTCTCCCACGGGAACCGTGCTGAATTTCGGAATTAAAAGTATCCTATAGCCTACCTCGTAATATGAACTCAAATCATGCCAAGTTTCATTTGAATCCATTCAGTAGTTTCGGCGTGATGCTGAGCCAAGGTACAGACAGACAGACAGACAGACAGACAAAAATGAAAAAAATTATAGTTTTGGCTTTAGTATCGATTATAGAGAGCCCTCCAATAAAAAATTTCAAAATATCTTTAATGTACAGAATTGGTCCTGTTACAGTTTTATTATAAGTAATAGATTTGATTTATATATATGGAGCATCCTGTATAGTGGAAATAACGGAGAGATGCAGTTAAACATGTTTTTTTACATTATCTAGAACATATCACTAGTTTTCCTTATTAAGCACATATTTATCGACCACATACCTAGATAAAAAAAGATTTTAAGATAAACGCCTAAAACGTATAGCCTATCTATATGATTATATCAATTTCAAAATGATTGATGAATGGTTAATGAGTAGTGGATCGAATAAAAGGTTACGCCAGGTGTTTGGGAAAGTTATTTTTTCACTGCACTCCTATGTACGAATAGCTCCCAACGGAAAACTTCTGGCAGCGTTTATCATTTGTTTTACGTATAACTATATATTGGGATCAGATGGGAATTCAAAATAATATTATGTGGTATCAGTTGCAAAAAATATTAGGTGGGATCCGTTGGGACCTATCCCTATATAACGTATATGCTGGTTATTCCTTGAGATCCATAACGCTATCATTTTTAATACCCTCATATTTGTTTATTGTTTTTCTTACTCATCATCATCATCATCATCATCAGCAGTCTGAAGACGTCCACTGCTGAACATAGGCCTCCCCCAGAGCGCGCCACCTTGAGCGGCTGCTTGCCTCTTGCATCTATCGGCTCCCCGCGGCTTTCAGCAGATCGTCGGTCCACTGGGCCTACGCTGCGTCTTCCGGTTCGTGGTCGCCACTTGAAAACCTTTCTTCCCCATCGGTTGTCAGTTCTACGAGCGAGTTTTTCTTTCTGGCTTCTGGTACATACTTGCATGGATCCCATGAAAAAGTAAATAACATTGTATATTTTTATTTTTAATCGTAAAAAATATATAAATAATCATAAAAATATGTTTTTCGAATGCATAATAGGCCGGGATCTCAAGGAACGCCTGTATGTGCGTGCGACGATTTGTTCATTGTTTACTCTTGCACATTAAGATACTAATAAATAACAATTTAATTACTAATTTGTTGTTTAATTTTACTATAGTGGAGCTTTCGCTATCAGCGCTATTATACCTACTACTGAATGATGCGCCGCGACGAGGTATTCTTATAATGAGCACCAAAACACAAATGGATCAGTGCTCTTTTGGAAATTATTAAAACATGAGACGTTAATAAAACAAAAATAAAGGCGTTTGTTGACAGCCTCCGTGGTGTGGTGGTTGAGCAGGTCGACTTATAACCCGGAAGTGGCGGGTTCGATTCCCGCGACAGGACAAATATTTGTGCACAGGAAAAAAAAGCGCAAATACTTGTACTGTGTCTGGGTGTTGTGGGACCATGGTCCTCGTAGTTCCTGGGTCCCAAGATACAGGGAATCCTAGTTAGGGACCGGGATCTAAGTATGTGACCGTTGGGCGTTATTATTATTATTATTATTATCATCATCATCAACAGCCTGAAGACGTCCACTGCTAAACATTGGCCTCCTTCAGAGAGCGCCACTGCTCAAAAGAGCAGCTGCTCAAAGCTGCTCGCCTCCTGCATCCATCGGCTCCCCGCGGCTTTCACCAGGTCGTCGGTCCACCGAGGCTGCGTGCCCTCCGAAGCACGCGGCAGCCCTTAGTGGTAAACACCAGTTTTTAAGCGGTTACACATCCACAAGTGACCGGTAAAAAACACTTCCAAATAGCAAACATAAATAAACCGGCCAAGTGCGAGTCGGACTCGCGCACGAAGGGTTCCGTATCATTATCTATAAAAAAAAGCAAAAAAAATCACGTTTGTTGTATGGGAGCCCCCTTAAATATTTATTTTATTCTGTTTTTTAGTATGTTGTTATAGCGGCAACGGAAATACATCTGCGAAAATTTCAACTGTCTAACTATCACGGTTCATGAGATACAGCCTGGTGACAGACGGACAGACAGACAGACGGACGGATGGCGGAGCCTTAGTAATAGGGTCCGGAACTGAGACCATTCTACTTTTTTGAAGTCGGTTAGAAACATAGACACGAATCGTATACAGATCCTATTATTAAAGTGACTGTAAAAAACATTGTTCAAAGCTCAGTATTCGCTACCTATGCGTTATCTTGATGCTAATAATACATACTGTTATACAGGATGCAATTTAATTCATTAGCATAAATTAAGTGCATGATCACACACAAACACACACACACACACACACACACACACACACACACACACACACACACACACACACACACGCACACACGGTTGTACATCATTTATTGATAATTATTAAAGGGTAAAGAGCGCAAATGAAAATATTTTTTACTGAATGTATGAAGACAGCCGCGGTGCCTAACGTAGTTGGTGATTTTGATACTGTTAAAAACATTTTTACCTTTAATGTAATAATTCAAAACAGTACTTAATTGTTTTAATTTAATTTTGTACTGTAGCAGTTGATTAAGTAAATTATTGAATTTTTTGGAGTTATTAATACCAAATCGATGCGTTAGATTTCATAAATGTTGGTCCACACGTGACCGGTGTCAGGAGCAGGTACCTAGCTTCAAAGGATGCTAATGAATTCAATAACACCCAGTATATACATGTCGTGATTTATTCGATTATCTATTTACTTAATACTACTAAATAAGCTCTGATATCTTATCAGATTCAACTGTTGAATGAAAATATGTTACAAGTTTCATATCAATACCGTTAATAATTTATCAATGACTATCGATCACATTACATCGATAATAGTGATTGATTGCGAGGATTAGTGAAACTCCACGTGTGCAATGAGTGATGGGTAAGTACAATATACCACATAAACATTCCTTTTGAAATCTCCCTCTGATTTCTAAAGAATTTTGCATTGTTTTATTAATACGAGGGCTGATTAAAAAGTAATGATAATCGAAATGAAATGCGTTATTTAGGTGTCTGGATTTAATTTATTTTTCAACGTACTCTTCTGACAACTCAATACACTTCCATCTGGACTCTAAAGCGCGAAGTCCTTTAGAAAAAATCTTCTTCTTGGCTCTCCCAAAACGCTTCTACAGCAGCCAACACTTCGTTGTCATCCTCAAATTTCTTGCCTTTCAACTCTCTTTTAAGCCGCGGAAAGAGATAGATTTCGCTGGGAGCCAGATCTGGAGAATAGGGTGGGTGGTCAAGCAATTGGATGACGTCCTATTTATATGTTTTTTTTTACCTGCAATTGAGCTGAGTGAGCTTCCATAATTTTTTCAAATTTTTCGGACCACTCAAAATAACCGTTTATCATTACTTTTTGATCAACGTAGAGGTGGTAGGACTTTTCTGCAAAGTTCGTCTAGGTAGGTACCAGTTATTCTGTCGCCAAGTAGTAGGGTGCAAGCACTACTGTGTTCCGGTTTGAAGGGCATTGGAGCGAGTGAAATTCCTGGGCAAATGAGACTTTAGGATCTGATCTCACAACACATAATCTTATTACTAGACTGTACTCTACTAGACTGTAGCGACTCGGCTACCCATTTGCAGTGTCACTCCGTTATCCTGAGACATCAGTACAGTCTAGTAATAAGATTACTAGACTGTACTGGTGTTTATTACGAACTACGATTTGCATCGAAGGCAGCGCAATAATCTATTTTATATCTATTACTAGTTGACCCGCCCCGGCGTCGCATGGGCCTAATTGGTTTTACACCTTGACTCTGTTTATGGGTAAGAGGGAAGGGAAAGATAGGGGAAAAGGATGAATGGGTGGGACAGCAAACGGCGCAGCCTGCCTTCCTTCGCCATTTTGCTTTTCTTTGCCTTTCTTCTCTATGCGTGTCCGAACACCGGAAGAATGATGATTACTAAAAAAAAGGTAAATTACCTAAAATTCACTCTGTCATTTATTATCGAAGATGAACGAAATACAATGAAGGGTATTTTTCATATAATGGCTAAGTATAGAGATGAAAGCTATGCATCAAATATTGACGACGGAAACCTTACAATTAACCGCATAATTTTCTAAAAGCACCCATAAAAGGGTAAAAAATGCACTAAAGGTCCCATCGTAAGACGCTCGCACAGCCTCAACCGCTGCAGCTAAAATCCTGAAATTTCGAAGATAGGTATTCAAAAGTAACCTGTTTAGTTATAGCGCTTTTAAAACGGTTCCCGAAAAAGGAGGGTTAAGGTGATTTTATACCAGAAAATAAATGGTTCCAGAGGGATAGGTAATAAAATGTTAAAAATTGTGGATTTTGTTTTTTTTTTACAAGAGCCGCTATTTATGGATTCTGTTCAATGACTTTGTTCTGGTAATAAAATTACAAAGTGCTTAAGCTAAAACGTTACACTAGCGCGGCAAATTCAAATTTTCTTGCGTTCTTTTGCCAGTAATAGCCTAAGGCGGCGGGTAGACCAAACAAGGTGTTTTTGGGACGTTTCCTGACGTAATTACACCACGTGGAGCTTTGAATTTAATATATCATGTAATTCATTTCATTAACTCGTTTGTGATGACCGCAAATACAAGATTAATAAATATAGACCTATAGAAAAAAATCGCAAAACTCCCTCGAAAAATTTGAATGTTCCCATTTTGCTGAGCTTCTACCGAATATATTTTTACAAAAAATAAATTAGTGTATTCGCAACAAACAATCAGATGTCGTGATGACTTAATAACTTTGAAAAATACTATATACAAATGTTATAGATATTAATTAAAAACCGTCAAACTCAGTCATTTCGTGCGTTGTCTTTGTCGTAAGCGCCAGCAGTAAGAAGAGCAGACTGAATTGATATGTAAAACTACGACGTTGTTTCTTTGAACGAAATTGGACCTGCTCATCTGGCTGTACTCGTCACCTTAATTACTCAACGTGGTTACATGAAAACTAATTTAGCGCAAATAAATAGAATGTATCAATAAATCACATTTAAAAGTATCACCTACTTATCATTGGTTTAGCGACAAATGGCAATAGACTGAAAAACTAAGAAGAAAATTGTTTATTGCCATAATTTTTCGCTAAACCAATGATATCTAGGATATACTTTTAATCGTATTTTGTTGTTACATTCTATTTATTTCCGCAAGATTAGCTTTCATGTAATCACGTTGAGTAATTAAGCTATTATTGGCAAAAGCACGTAAGAAAATTTTAATTTGCCGCGCTAGTGAAACGTTCCACCTTAATATCAGAAAATACCAAGCCTAATAAAAAATTAGTAAGTTTGAAAAATAGGTTTTATTCCATCTATTGGTGCAAGCAACAGGAAAGAAAACTCTGATCCGGATCTTCAATGTTACAAGTTCGGAGCTTTATGGTTACCTACAATGTGTCAATACCAAACAATACCTACATGATTTTATTCGTAACGCGACGATGAAATAAATGAAAACAATTTAAAAAAAGTCACTATAACACTGACCTTTTTTCATAGTTAATTGTTTTTTTTAATATTATTAATAGGTACAAATATATTTACACAAACGTACCTCACAAATAAACAAAAGAACAGAGTTGAACAGACGCTTGTAAATTTACGTGTATTATTTTCGTTTTTTTTAATTAGCCATTTTTAATCGTTAATTGCTTTTTTGACAGTTATTAATACAAATATTTACACACAAACATTGAACTACAAACTTAACCGTACCTCACAAATATACAAAAGAACAGACCCTTGAAAATTTACGTGTTCTATTTTAGTTTTTTTAAGCCAGAGTGGTGACCTTTTGTTAATAGTTGATTGTTTTTAAAAATTAACATTTATTCTTCCAAAAATTAAAAAAAATTGCTTAAACGGACCTCACAAATACACAAAAGAACAGGCGCTTGATTTACGTGTTCTTTTTTCAAATGTTTTTTTTTTACTAAAATCAGCCAGCTGCACTTCAGGAAAAAGAGACGATTCAGAAATGTATGGAGCCTGGGCCACCTATAATATAATGCACCTACGCTACATTAAAAAAATCGATTATGATATGTTAGAAACATTTTGTACATACTATCCATTTTTTTTATAAAATACCTATTTAGTTTTTGGCTATACCATCATGGCGGGTACGAGCATCAAAGAGTACCTATACAATACTTATTGGCGGGCATGGCGGTAACTAAAGCGCCGCCATATTGATAATCTAGCGGGTTCTAGCCTACAATGTGTAAGTTTTTTTTTTTTATGCGATTGAGTGACATGACGAGCTAGTCGTTCACCTGATGTTAAGCAACACGGCCGCCCATAACAGTTGCAGTATCACTCGGATCTTTAAAACAGTAAAGATTCGCGTGACACTGCACTGCGCACGTCATCCTGAGACATCACACAGTCTAGTAATCAGATTACTAGACTGAGTGATCAGATCATAAAGTCTCATTTGCCCAGTAATTTCACTAGCTACAGTGCCCTTCATACCGGAACACAGTAGTGCTTGCACACTACTGCTTGGCGGCAGAATAACTGACAAAGCGGTGGTACCTACCTAGACGAACTTTGCAGAAAAGTCCTACCACCTAGTAAGTATGGAGACAACGCAAACCAACACCCGTATATGGATCGAATAGCTATAATTTTTTGAACCATTAAAGAGTACAACAGTGCTAATTATGATCAACTTTGTGAATTTTATAAAATTTTTTTTGAAATTTTTTACTACATAATTATAATGTGGCCCATTTTGGAACGTCTCCATTCAAGCCAATTTTTGTTTATTGAATTTCATTGTCTTACCTTTATTTAAGATAAGTACTACGAGTATGTTGTCGAAAAAATTATCCTCATGGCTTCGACCATTAGATATCATAAAATCTAAATGTGATTTTATTTTATTACTGATAGAAAATAAAATAACACTTAAAAATTAAATTATAGTTACTTTATATAAAAAAATAGCTTTGTAAATAAATGAGTGATAAAAATTCCTTGACAGTAATAATTTTACTAACATAAAAATTACTTTAGGGATCCTTGCGTCTGATGAATAAATTTAACTCACCGCACTAGTCTCGTAAATGAAAAAAGCCCGCACGTGGTAAATTGAACTTTCTAGCCTAGTAAAAGTGTCTATTAAAAAAAAATTTTTTTTGATCTATAATAAACGTTCTATTACAAAATCCACGTCCATAAGCTAGCGTATATCAAGTAATAGTAAAGCACAAAAACTATTTTGCTTCCTCATCATCAATTAAATTCAGTACATACGCACTCATATTATCTATTGATTAATAAATGATGAGCTGTATGGATGATTATACCTACTCATCATCGCATCAATCAATGACCAAGTAAAGAAAAGATATAACCCGTAGAATGATAATATTTCCGCAGTATCAGATTTTGATGTCCGATAACTATCTTCTTTGCATAATACAGGATGCTTACATAAAACATCCTGTCAATAAACTAGTAGTTTTGCAAACGATAGACCTCGCAAACACAAAAACCACCACAAAAGTGGTGGTCCTATTCTCACACAGCTGGGACCACACGGTAAGATGTTATATTTGAAATATTTGTTTAGAATCGGGTAATCAATGTTTCTGCCATATATTATCAAAATTGGCGGATAGATGGCACCGCAGTAAACGCTCCCCCCTTTTTGGGGGAAATACACCAATCAAAAATCGCCGATAGCAAAAACCCTGAAGTCGTAGAACATGCATACCAAACATCAAGATTCGTTGAAAAATGCGAGCTGTACGCGAGTGTACATCCGGAGAATCCGGACAAACGAAAGCAAAAAAGGCGAGTTGAAGCCAAAGAGGTCTATGTACTACGTAGGTATATAGAAGTCTTTGGTTGAAGCATAGACTTTCACTCACTTTGTTCACTCGGTCAATAAGATATTGGACCTAATGTATAAACGACATTTATGTTGCCAGATAACTAATAAAATGCACCCAGTTAATTTCCTTCCCAAACGGGTCCAAACTGTGTTCAAAATGAGTCCAAGCCCTTGTTCTCTATAAATAATTTTTCGTACAGCGCCCAATATCATCGTATGACGATATGAGGAGGATATAGCTCTTAGAATTAGCAAGTTGAAATGGCAACGGGCAGGCCACATCGCTCGCAAAACTGACAACTGATGGGAAAGAAAGGTTCTCGAGTGGCAACCACGACCCAGATCCGTAGGCCAGTCCCCCACTCGGTGAACCATCGATCTGGTGAAAGCCGTGGGGAGCCGATGGATGCACGAGGCGAGCAGCCGCTCACAGTGGCGCTCTCTGGGGGAAGCCTATGTTCAGCAGTGGACGTTTTCAGGCTGTTGATGATGACCATCATTGTTACATGATTACAATGGTGACTGATGGTCAGTCGGGCTAAGTTCAAGTAACTTACTATACTCCCATGGTAAGTTAGTTAGATAACTAGATAAATAAGTAACGCCCTGTATTTACTAGTGCAGTGTGCACAATAGTTTTATCATTTTAATGACTATTTGGTTTGACACTAATACTAATATTCTTATCTGTCTGAACATTTGATTCGATGGATATTGTATATATAAATAAAAGGATGATCGACAGGACATGTATTGAGTCCGAAGGTAACTCACCATGAAGTACTTCATTGCCTTGTCTGCGCTGGTCCTCGCGGCCTCCGCAATGCCGACAGAGATCGGCAAAGAGGACGTCGAGACGCTGACAGACATTGGCAATGACGATACCGGCTTCTTCAACGTCTCCCGTAACATTCCATTCGGACAGGCTGGCTTTGCTACTAGAAACGGAGGCACCCGTGGTGGTGCCGGCGGCGCAGTCTGGACCGTCTGGGACTCCTGGGCACTCAGAGACGCTATTTCTGGCAACGCTGCCAGGATTGTCTATATTCGCGGCCGAATCGACCTTACTCAGTTGTTCACCGCGTCCCCTGGTGTTCGTTTACCCATCGGCAATCACAAGACCCTCAGAGGTGTCGACCGCAACGCCATGATCTTCGGAGGAGGTGTGGTAGTCAGCGGCACCCGAAATGTCATCATTGAGAACATTAGGTTCCATAACGCTCTGTCGTACGCCCCCGGTGAGCGGCCTAACGGGAACGGTGGAATCATTGGACAGGTCCCTGGAGCTTTTTCCACAGTAGACAACATCGGAATTGATCGTCGGGCTGAGAACGTTTGGATTAACCACTGCGAATTCGCTGACGATCCTTGGAACGCGGCTACTACACCTGCGGATCGGAGGCGTCATGACGGACTCCTCGACATCACGCAAGGTGCCAGCTGGATCTCGGTCTCCAACAGCATCTTCAGGAACCACAACATGGTTGGGTTGGTCGGGAACGATGATAACAACGCGGCAGGGGACAACGGCAGACTGAAAGTTACCTACTACCTCAACTGGTTCAGAGGCACTACACAGCGTAACCCTAGAGTCAGGTTTGGTGAGGTGCACGTTGTGAACAACTTGTACACTGATGTGGGCTCCTACGGCATCGGGATCGGAGTTGGTGCTCGTGTCATTGGCGAAAGAAACGTGTTCATCAACACGCGTCGTGCCTGGGGCTGGGCATCGGGTAGAGTCAATGGGTTCTTCCGAAACTACAACAACATTCTGCGCAACAGCGGGTTTGACTCTGGCATCTCGAATGCTGTCAATTGGAACCCAACGCAATACTACGCGCACTCTCCTATGGCCGCCGCCAACGTGGAAGCACATGTCAGGAGACATGCTGGTACCAGGTAACGTGATCTATAAGTTTTCAAGCTAAATATTCAAAACGGCACGTTTAAGTAGTAGTAGTAACAGCAATTATTAAAAGTATTTTATCTGCTATGTGCGTTTGATTAATTATCCAATATTTCTGTGCAAAAGCCTAAAAGACGTATTTTAAGCATGTATAAGAATACTTGCTTGTAATACGTCTTTCAGGTATATGGCTTGAGTACTAAAGGCGCATGAATCAAGCCATATGAAAGTTCCGAGACTCGAGGAGTTTCTCGTTTCCACAATGTGGGTGGGCTTTTCTACTTAGGTATATACGATGGCGGGAGATTGGAACTTTAACCGCGATGACGCAGTCTCTATCGACATGGGCTTCTAGTTTGGGTACTTGTTTTAATATGCCCAAGTATACCTACGGTAGGTACCTACGTAGTTCCTTATAATGCATAACATGTTTAGTACTCGACACAGAATTTCTCAAGAGAGATCTGTTATCCATATTCGAGATGTAGTTACGGAACAAAATAACTACATAGATAGTAATACACCGTAGTTGCGGGAAAGCTGTAGGCACACAGAATAAATAATAGCACCTACAAGTACTGGGGCTTAGAAAACTCAATGGAAAGTTGGATACGTACATAACGAATAACCGGTTGACAGTAAAACACTTCCTATAAATGTGTACCCGAACCGGAAGACGCAGCGTAAGCCGTCCCCCCACTAGGTGGACCGATGATCTGGTGAAAACCACGGGGAGCCGATGGATGCAGGAGGCGAGCAGCTGCTTAAAGTGGGGGAGGCCTATGTTCAGCAGTGGACGTCTTCAGGCTGTTGATGATGATGATGATGAAATGTGATCAAATGTGTACCTACCAATATATTATAATATACTAGCTTCTACCCCGCGGCTTCGCCCGCGTGGACTACTTATATCTCAAGAACCGTTTATATTTCCGGGTAATATTATCTTATAACTAACCTTTTTGGGAGGCGTTTAAAAAGTGCTATAGGTACCGAACTAAATACGTTACTTTTAAATCCTTTTAATTTTAAGTGGCCTCGTGCAGTGAGTGATTTTTCATGGTGGCATTATGAGAAGGCAGGGATGAAATATGTAATTTTTGAGATTTCTGGTAGTAATTGACATCAATATTTTATGTAGGTACCTATAGTTTGACACTAAAGCGGAAAATGTTAAATATACCACCCATTTTTGTTCCTTTTCAACCCACCTACATATTAATAACCGGTTTTACGAATGCGACTTCGACAATGAAGAAACAAAACTTCCTTCTCTTTTTAACCCCTTCAAATTAACCCTGGCAAAAAGTATTACTGTAGCACGATTATATTTTAAAAAGTATATACAGTGCCAGTTTTCTCACTATAACTTAAAATACAAAGTTTCGTCCCTTATTTCAACCACATAAGTAATCCCTCTCAGTTTTTTATATCGAAGGAACTATCCAGGTTTGAATACATTACGATTTTTTGTTATTTACAAAGCTCATCCACTGATTTTGAGGTTGAACTCTGAATAACAAAGAAAACCCATTTTAATTCGTTTGTATGGTCTAAGTTTAAAAACGATAAGTACACCTACGTTAAGAAATAAAGGTTTTTTCATGCAAAGACTTTTACCCTTTCCAACCCCTGAATTTTCATGAATTCCATTTCATTGCACCCCTATGTAATGAACGTATTCGAAATTTCAAGATTTTAGCTTCAGCGCTTTAGGCCGTGAGAGCGTCTTACGATGGGACCTTATCCTGTATTTTTTAACCCCTCAGGGGATGAAATTCAAGAAACGCCGCGACCCGTATCTATTTATTTTGTATGATTTTTACACATTCCGAATTTCAGTATGATACGGTAATATTTTATGAAATTTCCATACAAACTTTAACAATTTTATTAACCCCTTTATGTATCGAATTTCATAAAACTAAAAAGTACCATTTCTTTCACTTTTATACTTGTTTGTATGTGTTAAGTTTCAAAACGATACGTCACGAAATGTGGGTTTTCATACAAACGTTTTTTACCCTTTTCATCCATTTAAGGGTAGGCAACGCACCGGCAATGCCTTCGGTGTTGCAGATGTCCATAGGCGGCGGTGACCACTTACCAGCAGGTGGGCCGCCTGCTTGTTTGCCACTCATCTCATAAAAAAAAAAAAAAAAATTAAGGGTTGAACTTTCAAAAATCCTTTCTTAGCACGCGCTTACGTTATAAAAGGCAGCCACGCTCCAAATTTCATTTCAACCGACTTCGTAAAACTATTATAACTCGTTTAAGCCAGGTGTTAAATTGATATGATGTGTAGTTTCATGAGTTGAGACTTATCTTTAGTTATTGGTAATTTTTTTTAATGTAAGCAAATGACGTGTTAAGCGAGTCATTCACCTGATGTTAAGCGCCACGGCTGTCCATAACAGATTGCAGTGTCACTTTGAACTCTAAAGAATAAAGTTTTGCGTGACACTGCACTGCGCACGTCATCCTGAGACATCACACAGTCCAGTAATATGATTTGGCATGTAGAGTATAAAAAATTTAGATATGAGTCTCGGCAATTTTTGAACTTCATCCCGTAAAGGTCTAAAATAAACAAAACAAGGTCCTGTCGTAAGACGCTCGCACAGCCAAAACCACTGAAATTAAACTTGTTTCGAAGATACATTGATTGGAAAGGTGCACTTAAAGTTTTTTTTTTCTGAAAACTAAAAATACCCTTAAGGGGGTGAAAAAGGCAAAAGACTTTTGTATGAAAATCCTACATTTCCTAACGTATCGTTTTTAAACTTGTTGGTAATAAATATTGCATAGATGTCACCTCACAATAATAAGCACGTCCATCCTCAAGTACAATGGTCACTAACTCATGGACACTACGGTCCCTGCATGTTAACAGGTTGACACAGAAGCAGGTGGCCAATGTCAGTGTTGTGTAATTGGTAATGAAAATTTGCACATTTCGAGCACGTCTAGGCATCACATAAACGTCAGAAATGAGTTTCTAGTGTAGATACCATCAGCCCGATACGTTCCTACAGCTGGGATACGGTCCTTCTCTCACATGGTGAGCATGCAGGCCATAATCCACCACGTTAGCCCAGTGTAGGTGATGATTCCACATGTTTTTTTAATGTAAGTAAATCATCATCATCCTCTTTGCCTTTTCCCATTTGTTATTGGGGTCGGCTTCCAATCTAACCTGTAGCGGCGAGCTACCAGAATTACAAGAGCGACTGCCATCTGACCTCGCAACCCATAAGGAACCAGTAACAGGGATGGTTAGATCAGGCGCCAGACTCTATCAGGCTTCTGACTACCCGTAACGATTGCCATGTTCTTATGACAACCGGGACCGACGGCTTAATGTGCTCTCCGAGGCACGGAGCGATGGCATGGAAAACTGCACATAACTTACTAGATGGGTCATAGGCGCAGGGCCGAGGATTGAACCCGGTGCCGTAAGATTACGAAGCGCACATGCTACCGCTCGGCCACCATCGCTCATTTCGGTCACATGTTTTTTTAAATGTAAATAATTATTTATGTATTACTCTCCGTTATTTCTACTATACAGGATGCTCCATATCTATATCTATACATATAATAAAACTGTAGAGATAAAAAAGTCTGTAACTGCAAGATATCAAAAAAATAATCACACGGGTTGGCTTAAAATTAGCCGCTGATCACGTTAAGCCACTTTTTATACACTTTGTCTGTTTGTTTGTTTGTTCCAACTGAACTCCTAAAATACCGAATGCATTTTCATGTGGTTTTCACTAATATGCTTAGAAATAACCGGCGCTTCAAATAGGATATATTAAAATTGAAATATCGTTAAAAATTTTTTGATGACAATTATTAAGATTTCATTTCGAAACGAATCGGCCGATTGGTGTTTTTTTGGCTACTTACGGTAAGTTATGAAATGTCACAGATTAGAGAAAAAACCATCGACTACACTCTGTGCCACACACACAGGTCTGTGGTGCCACAGGTTTATCTGAAGGCACATATTAAAGAAAAAAGTCTCTGTGAAGAATGTATATGACCAAAGAGTAATATTAGTAGGTACGATACTCTATGGAGTTTTAGGTTATCTGTGCTGGTAACATTGTATGAGAGAAAAAAAGCGGGAGTGGTGCCTTGGTTTTATTTAGAAAAAGATAGCGAAGCGGGTATGAAGTAAAACAATATTTAGTGCAAGGAAATTTGGTGTAGCAATGAATAACCTCAACGAAATAATTATGAGAGGTAATTGTTAATAATCCTGGCTAGGCTGGGAAGTGATTCAAAGATAACTTGTGATCAAAGACTTAACTTGTGATGAGAGTTTAACTTGTGATGTGAGTCTTATTGAAAGGGAAATAAAGAGGAATCAGAATGAGTTTTGCACGGTGGTAAGAGCGGGTCAAATGGGGAAGGCTGCTGGACCCTCCTTCGGGACCTTCGGGTCCTGAAGGTTTAAGGTGAGGAGAAGTAAGTTCGCATCTGATAATGACTTTACTCGTTGGTGAGAGGATCCTACCACTTAGCTGTGACTCTCGGTGTTTTCATGGTATCAAAGGCGACTCTCACCTAATAAGTAAAAATAAGAACTGTTTCCTCTTCTTTTCAATGGTGCTCTGTAACCTTTCATTTGCGGCGTACATTACACCTAATAAACCTATAATGGAACTTTAGGCAGGCATGATAGTGTGGAGACGTACTTGTCATGTCATGCCCAGCTTCGCCACAAAGGGTTCCTTTATTTCGAAACTGTTACGGAACCCTAAAAATGAAACATTCTTTGCAAAATTTAGGGCCGGCACACATTAGGGCCGGCGCCGCGGCTAATTCTGCTGAGCAGCTAAAACGGCGCAAATATAGTAATCTCGGTAGCGGTTACATATTTGAGCCGTTTGGTGTTGAGACCCTGGGTCCGTGGGGACCGGGAGCTCATCGCGTTTTCCAAAGTCTATCAGAGCGCCTGGTCGATGCGACGCGTGACCAAAATGCTGGCACTTATTTGGCCCAACGCATCAGCATTGCAATTCAACGTGGCAATGCGGCCAGCATGTTGGGTACGCTACCTACCGGTAGTGGGCTGGAGCACTTGGACTGTCTATAGGCCATCGCGGCTATTATACAGTCCATAAGTGTTCTTTGTAGTAGGTAGTGTAGCTAGTTTAGTTTAGTTTAGCTTAGTTTAGTTTAGTTTAGTTTAGTTTAGTTTTTATTATTGTAGTAGTTAGCTTGAGTAATAAGGCAATTTGCAAAAGCGATTCTGATTTGAGCTTTGTACACATGTTATTTCCTCACTCCCTCCACTATGTTGAAAGTGCAGTGAAATGAGACAACGTGGAAAATAGTGGACATATTATAAATGTTGACTCCTTTTACAGTGGCGTACTTAAGTATTTGTAATTTCTATTCTAATTAGTATTAACAAAATCAATTATGTACGCGTCGTATAGGTAAATGCATTTTACACGTGTGCTAATACGTCGTGCTCAGCTCCGAAAAGATTTAGTGGATTTGTTGTTTGGTATATAGAAAATGCATGATCTATTATTAGACTACCTAAACGTAGAAATAACACAATACAAGCGTGCGAAGCCGCAGGCAAAAGCTAGTAAATATTTATTTGTGGACATTTCACACAGCGCCATCTAGCCCCAAACTAAGCATAGCTTGTACTATGGGAACCAGATAACTGATACAATATTTAAATACTCTTTGTTTGTAAATACATACATAGAATACAATATAACACCCAGACACAGAACAAACACCTATGTTCATTACACAAATGTTTGTCCTGGGTAGGAATCGAACCTACAAGCTACAGTCCAGAAGGAAGGCCACTACCAACTGAGCTGAGCTAGTCGTCGCCAAATGTTAGCATCACGGCTGCCCATAACAAATTGCAGAATGGGGGGGCGTCATAATTATGTTTATATAACCAAATGACGTGACGAGCTAGTCATTCGCCGTGCGTTCACCTGGTGCTAAGCGTCACGGCCGCCCATATCAATTGCAGTTTCACTGGAACTCAGAATTAAAGTTTCGCGTGACACCGCGTACTGCGCACGTCATCAGGAGACATCACGCAGTCTAAAAAACGTTTCTAGACTCATCAGTTCATAATTTTCATTTGCACAGTAATTTCACTACCACCTAGTAATATAACGTATTGTAACGTATTTATACAGTTTTGTGTGACACTGCACTGCGCACGGCATCCTGAGACTTCACACAGTCTAGTAATAAGATTACTAGAATTACTAGACTGTGTATTGAGATCATAAAGTCTCATTTGCTCAGTAATTTCACTCGCTACAATTCCCTTCAAACCGGAACACAGTAGTGCTTGCACACTACTGCTTGGCGGCAGAATAACTGGCAAAGCGGTGGTACCGACCTAGACGAACTTTGCAGAAAAGTCCTACCACCTAGTAAAAGTTTAAAATGATACGAAAATATGAAGATAATTGCAAATTCCAGTAAACGATATCCTAATTGTTTTTTAAACATGTTACTGAATTAATTAACACGTACATGTAGGCTTTAAGTAAATATTACAATTAGTGATTACATACCTAACAGACTGGCACCAGCAACGCTTAATATATAAGTAAAACGTAGACAAACCTATTTCGGTTTTTGGTCAAGACAGATTCGCTTTATTAATAGTCAACAATCATTATTTTGGGTTTTTTGGGATTGGCGGTTTACAGGCATTGTTTAGTATTCATATACTAAATTATCTGTCTCGCTCTAGCGGTATATCGCTTTCCCTCTCTTCCGTATAAGTCTCCAAGCAGACACGTCAGTGCTCAATAAAATAATTATAATAAATACATAAACTGTTGCGTTAGTGAAATAAAAGTGCCAAAATAAAGAATCATTAGTGATGAACCAAATCTTTCATTTAAACAAGGACCTATAGGACTAAAATCCTTAACAGGCATCGTAGGTATCACCTATTTTTGGGATTTGGGGTTTACAGGCATCACCTATTTTTGGGATTTGGGGTTTAGAGGCATCACGGGCATCATCTATTTATGGGATTTGGGATTTACGGGCATCACGGGCTACACCTATTTTTGGGATTTGGGGTTTACGGGCATCACGGACTACATCTATTTTTGGGATTTGGGGTTTACGGGCATCACGGACTACACCTATTTTTGGGATTTGGGGTTTACGGGCATCACATGCATCACTTATTGTTTCTTATTTGTGTGACAAAATAAGTACCTATTGGCGGTTATATATTTTAACATATGGCCTCGATCACAATCGTTAAATAATCAAACACATTAGACAAACGCGTTGTAACATTTAATGGCACATTTAATTGCATTAATTATTCATCATAAACATGGACGTATTTATCATAAAGGACTTTTGAATCAAGCAAAGTAAGATATGAATAAAATAATGTTACCAAGTACCAGCGTGTCTCTGGACGTGCGCTTGGACATTTGCGACGGGCATAGCGCTATATCTGTAGTACTGGGATGGGACCCATCGAACGGTGTCGGAGGGGATGCCAGGGTCGTGGGAGCTGTTCTGCAGTATGTTGTTCACGTTTCTTAAACCACTTTGGCTGGCTGTCCCGGCAAAGACCCAAGAACGACGAATGTTGACGAACACGTTACGTTCTACGTAGAGTTGTGAACCGAATCCAACGCCGATACCATAGAAATTAATATTAGTGTACAAGTTATTTAGGACATGCACTTCGCCGAACCTGACCATAGGGTTGCGCTGGTTGGTGCCCTGGAACCAGTTCAGGTAGTAAGTGATCTTCAACCTGCCGCGATCCACGGCCCCAAGGTTCTCATCATTTCCAACTAACATGGCATGGTTGTGGTTTCTGAATAGGCTGTTCGAGATAGAAATATAACTGGCGCCTCGTGTGATATCAATGAGACCGTCGTGACGTCTCCGATCGGCGGGCAAAGTAGCGGCGTTCCAAGGATCGTCCGCGAACTCGCAGTGATCAATCCACACGTTTTGAGCATTACGTTCGATACCGATGTTATCAATCGTAGACCAGGGCCCAGGGACCTGGGAGACGATTCCACCATTGCCATTTGGCTGTTCACCGGGGGCGAAAGACAGGGCGTTATGGAATTTCAGGTTTCTAATGATGACCTGCTGGTTTGAGCTGATAACCAAACCTCCTCCGAAAATCATCGCGTTGGCGTCACCACCAATAATGGATTTGAAGCTTCCGACGGAAAAACGTACGCCAGGGGAGCCTGTGAATAGTCGGAGTAAATCAATGCGTCCGCGAACGTAGATTACTCTGCGGTCATTTCCAGTGACAGCATCTCTGAGCGCCCAGGGGTCCCAAACTGTCCAGACGGCGCCACCTTCACCTCCACGGGTGCCACCATTTAATGTGGCAAAGCCGGACTGCCCAAAAGGAATGTTACGGGTGACATTGAAGGCTGCGGCCTCGTTGTCTGTATCAGCCAACATATCGATGTCGCCTTTACCGATATCAGTCGGCATCGCAGAAGCCGCGAGGATCGCGGCGGATAAGGCTATGAAGTACTTCATGGCAATTTTTTCCAGAATTACTGCGTGAGCTGTTTGTCGTTTCTTTATATAGAATGCAGTGATGAGTTTAAGTAGATAAAAAACGATAGTGAGTAAAAAATGCCATCAATAAAGATAATGATAAGCTCACAATTTTTTTAGCAACTGCATTATTACACAAATTATGGCCATAAGTCAACCATTAGTACCTATTTAAGCAACAGCTCCTTCTCGTGTAGGCCAGTTAAGTGGTCAGCCTTTGGGCTAGGTATACCTCAGAGTACCGCCGCGCCGGGGCGAATTAGTGAACCCTATCTCGCCCCCCCCCCCCATCGCGGCGGCGGACGGATCACAGGTAGGTTTTAGTGGGCGCAAGTCCCACATGCCATCACCCCTATGGTGGCAGGGAAGTACGAGGGCATTTCCCCTCCTCAAAAAAAAAAGGTATACATCAGATAACTAATAGTATACTAGCCTAGCCATACCATGGTTAAATTGTTACTACTGTTATATAAAAATCTGGAAAAATGTTACTTCTTTACCCGTATTTGACCGATTTTGAGTAAATATATAAAATATCCTAAAGTTCGTACCGATAAACAAAGGGACAGCCAAACTGAAAAAAAATGTTTTAACTTCTATATTGATATAGAATCAGAATACTTAGTTCTTAGAATTAGCAAGTTGAAATGGCATAGGTAGGCCACATCGCTCGTAGAACTGACAAGCGATGTGGAAGAAGGGTTCTCGATTGGCGACCACGAACCAGAAGACACAGCGTAGGCTGACCCCTCTCGGTTGTCTGACGATCCGGTGAAAGCCGCGGGGAGCCGATGGATGCAGGAGGCGAGCAGCCGCTCAAGGTGCGGCGCTCTAGGGGAGGCCTATGTTCAGCAGTGGACGTCTTCAGGCGGATGATGATGATGATGATGATGAAGTTTGAAGTGGGAACGACGATGTAATAAAAAACATTGCGTTGAAAAGTTCATCTACATACTTTCACACTTTCATACTTACTTACTTACTTTTCATACTTTCTTTAAGTTTTTTTTTTCTTTTTTACTTATAGGTAATACTCACTTAAGTAGGAATACTTGTAGAGGAATAGCACAAGGGGACCCACTATTCCCCCTCTTATTTAACGTAGCTACAATCAATATATGCAAATATATAACAGATGTTTACATCTCACAATACGCAGACGATTTTGTATTATACACGTCATGTAAGAATATTGGTGAAGGATTTAGTATCATGCAAGCTGCTCTGAATAACTTCTCTCGTCTAATAACGGACTTAGCATTGGAAGCATCGCCAACAAAGTCAAAAGTATGTATATTTAAAAAAGGTATAAACAGATATCCTATAGAGTTGAAAATTAACAATGTTTCTTTAGAACTGGTTGATGCTGTGAAATATCTGGGGATGTGGTTAGATAGATCGTTAAGATGGAACAAACACATAAATGAATTAGTTATAAAAGTCTCGAAGTACGTAAATATTTTCAAAGTAATGGCTGGATCTGGATGGGGTGCCCATCCTAAACATTTAAGAAGACTATACATTGCCATAATTAGAAGTCGTGTAGACTATGGAAGTTTTCTCTATGACAATAGCTGTAAAAGTCATCTATATAAATTAGATAAACTACAAAACCAAGGGTTAAGAGTTATTGGAGGGTTTATTAAAACTACTCCAATACATGTTATGGAGAATGAACTGTGTATTCCCCCGCTACATGTTCGGAGACGTTATTTGGGTGCAAAATTTTGGTTGAAATGTAAATCTTTTGAAAATAATGTAACTTTGGATATTTTAAAAGACTTAATTAGATTTAAAGACGGCAGATATTTACGCAACAAAAAGAAACCACTATTACTTACAGTTCATGAGTCACTTGATGGGCTCCGCGTCCATACAAGGGTTAGAGATGTTTACTATGGATACATGGATAAGTAGTTTGGATCTGTCAGAGATTTTGAAATTAGTGTAGATCAGCTTACAGAGGCAAAACACCGTTATGATCCAACGTATATTAAAAATATATGTGAGCAATACATCCAAGAAGAATATAGACAATGTTATAAAATATATACTGACGGTTCGAAGGACAGAATGTCAATTGGAGCAGCATTTTTAGACTCAGAATTAGATATTCACATGAAATTTAAAATCAGCGATCAGATCTGCATCATGAACGCTGAACTTATCGCGATCAGTGAAGCATTGGCGTACATTAAATCAGTTAACAGTAACCAATTTGTAATCTTCACTGACTCTCGCAGCTCGCTCCAACATTTGGCTCGATGCACCTCGGCCATCCGAGGCACACCGATTGCCTACTCTGTTCTTAAACTTATTTTCGAACTTAAGCTCAACTCTAAGACTGTAAAACTTCAGTGGATTCCTTCTCATTGTAACGTTGGCGAGAATGATAAGTCGATACACTTGCAAAAGAAGCCTGTGATGATGGTGTACCATATGATATTCTCCCTTTTATTTCAGACTGCATCTATACAATTAAAAATCAATGTTATGACTTATGGCATGAATATTTTGACGAACGTTCCAAAGAGAAGGGAATCTGGTATAAGACGATCCAACCACTTACCCCTAAGAGACCCTGGATAGATAATGACAAATTGAATAGGACTGACATGGTTGTTGCCTTAAGACTTCGCTCTGGTCATATACCCTCAAGAAAGTTTGCCTTTCTTATGCGTAAAGTCGAGTCTCCCAACTGTCTCAATTGTGGAGTCCCAGAGGACTTGTACCACATCCTTATGGAGTGCAGTCGGAACGAAGCTTTTAGAAGTGTTTTTGACAGACAACAGAATGTAGGTGAATACAACAGTATTCTAGCCTGCCCACTATCAAAAGAAGCTAAGTTAGTATATAAGTTGTACAAAATGGGCATGAGCCCAACGTCATAGTCGTAAGCTAAGGTTAATAGATGTTAAGAGATTGAATATTGTGTACCTATTTAAGTTTTTGTGATGCTGGCTACTGAGCGACATAATCGCATGTGTGATTAAGCTCATTAAATAAAGATTAAAAAAAAAAAAAATACTTTCACCGCAATTTTTTAGCCTTCACGTGTAAAGCAGCAGGCGGCAGGTAATCATATATATAATATCTCTTCATGTGTCTTTATCTTTGATTCATAATCTTTTTATCGCGTGTTTTTGTAGCGTTGACTTGAGAGCTTACATTTTTTCAGGATTAAAAAGCCGAAGGCCTTGGTATATTTCACTAGCCTTTCAGTTCATCATCTGGTAAACGAGCAAAAAAAATCACGTTTGTTCTATGAGAGCCCCCTTAAATTCTATTTTATTTTTTCCCTTTTTATTCTGTTTTTTAGCTATAGCGGCAACAGAAATACATCATCAGTGGAAATTTCAACTAACTATCACGGTTCTTGGGATACAGCCTGGTGACAGACGGACAGACCGACAGACAGACAGCGGAGCCTTAGTAATAAGGCCGTTTTACTCTTTCGGTACGGAACCCTAAAAACTGACCAAACAGACGGACCATATAGAATCGCGACTGATTTTTAATGTTATATTTTTTTTGTGTGTGCATTAGATTTATAATTTTCTTTCTTCCATATACACTCAATGAATTTTGATGACGTTTCACATCAAGAGCCGCAATACGTCTACTGCTGAACACAGTTCTTCCTCATAAAACGCCACTTTGGACGCTTATCATATACTTATAGATAAGAGAGGGGTTTGCCATAATCACCACGCTTGGCAGGCGGCTTGGTGATCGTAGAAGATTTTAATAATATGTGTCGACGAGGGAAATGCGCTGCTGCCCATTCCCTGGATATTCCCTAGCTCGGCATTGCACCTAAAAT
This sequence comes from Ennomos quercinarius, assembly GCA_910589525.2. Taxonomy (NCBI): domain Eukaryota; kingdom Metazoa; phylum Arthropoda; class Insecta; order Lepidoptera; family Geometridae; genus Ennomos; species Ennomos quercinarius. The sequence goes on along the minus strand of OU342499.1, from coordinate 15,826,518 downwards.
AAATATTGCATTTTTTTATCAGCGATGGGCTAACATTTGGCCACGGTCTCACCTGATGGTAAGTGACGACGCGGTCGACGATGGAGCAAGCTTGCCTAGAAGATACCGGTTCACTCTAGCCTTAAAAACTCCCAGATTATATTTGTCAGGAAACAATGCCGCTGGTAAGCTGCTCCATGTCTTTGCTGTCCAAATTATTAACGAGGAATCAAAACGGCTTTGTACGTATTCGAGGAATTTCTACCATTTACGGATGCCGTGTTTCCGTGAGTCTAGTTGTACGATGGTAAAAAAGGGGATGGAGGAATTAAGTTATCCAATTCCGTTGCACACTCCGAAGTGCAGCTTGTAAAAAACCGATAGGCTGGCAACCTTACGCCGGTGTTCAAGGCTTTGGAGTTTAGCCTTTACTAATTTATCGTCGATACACCTGATTCCTTATCACTTAACTTAGTCTTTATTATTTCCATAAAACTTCTAAACTTATACTTATAGACATTTTCAAAGAACAATTTTTCACGTTTATAACGAAAGACTGTGTACATTATAAAAGTTTCGATACATATCATCATCATCCTCTTTGCCTTTTCCCATTTGTTATTGGGGTCGGCTCCCGTTTCGATACATAATCCGTGCTAATTGCATTCATTAGTTTTACGATCCGAAAATAACAGGAATATAGCGTAAAACTTAAAAAACTAGTCATTTTATAACTTTATACTACTCCTCATGGTTTTACCCGGGTAGATCATCGCGCGAATCGTATACTGTCCCACAGGAACTCTACCGTTTTCAGGGATAATAAATAGATATAAATACACACTTTTTATTAATATCTGTTCAGTAATTTAAGTGCTGAGATTTTTTTAATGAGGGTAATGTGCTTACATCTTTAAGCTATACTTACAATCATCTAAATATTACTAAATGCTCCAGTCCACTATCAGTACCTCAGTAGCGTACCTACGCTACTGAGGTACTGATAGTGGACTGGAGCATTTACTGATAGTGGAGTTTCTCCATGTTGGGTAGGTACCCAACATGGAGAAACTAACAGAACTGCTAACAAAAAATGTATGGAAAACGTTCTATTGAGTAATTTACATCTCATAAAATTTAATTTCCTAAATTTCTTTGGGAAAATCCTTAGTAAAATATATTTTTTTAATTTAATAAATATTTTAGGCTTATAGTATCATTAATTCATTTCGTATTTACTTGAGAGTAAAAGCGAAATTCAGTCGAAAAACATGACCGGTACACCTATCCAGAAGCCCACTTTCATGGAGTATGCGCGGCGGCATAGGCTCTGCGCTGACTCACGTTAGTTTCTATAACATTGTAGAAAACTGTTTGAAAATTACAAAAAGTGCGCCTATGTACCTAAAACCTGATACAAGATGCCATTATTTTGCCCCAACCTGTATACACATTATCATAGTACCTAATTAGATAAGTTTTAATGAGTTCGATAGTTGTATGTTCACTCAAATAACAATGAGTAAGGCAACTATCCGAAGAGATCAATCTGAGTAGATCAATAGGTACCAGCGTGCCTCTGGACGTGCGCCTGCACGTTTCCGACGGGCATAGCGCTATACCAGTAGTACTGGGATGGGACCCATTGAACTGTATTGGAGGGGATGCCAGAGTCGTGGGAACTGTTCTGCAGTATGTTGTTCACGTTACGTAAGCCGCTTTGGCTGGCTGTCCCAGCAAAGACCCAAGCACGGGGTGTATTAATAAATACGTTATTTTCGGCGTACAGTTGAGAGCCGAAGCCAACTCCGATGGCGTAGAAGTTAATGTTGGTGTACAAGTTATTTAAGATGTGTACTTCACCGAATCTGACCATAGGGTTACGTTGGTTAGTGCCTTGGAACCAGTTCAAGTAATAAGTTACTTTCAATCTTCCGCGATCCACTGCCGCAAGGTTCTCATCATTTCCAACTAACATGGCCATGTTGTGATTTCTAAAGATGCTGTTAGAAATGGAGATGTGGCTGGCACCTTGCGTGATGTCGATGAGACCATCGTGGCGTCTCAGGTTCTCGGGGACGCTTGATGAAACCCAAGGGTCATCAGCGAACTCGCAGTGGTTAACCCACACGTTTTCAGCATTACGATCGATACCGAGTGCGTCGATGGTAGACCAAGCTCCAGGGACCTGTGAGATTATTCCGCCGTTGCCATTGGGCTGCTCCCCAGGAGCGTACGACAGAGCGTTGTGGAATTTGATATTCTCGATGATTATTTGACGTGTCCCGCCTATTGCGAGACCTCCTCCGAAAATCATCGCATTTGCGTCGCCACCGATGACGGATGTAAAGCTACCAATTTGAAAACGAACGCCAGGAGAACCGGTGAATGCTTGGGTTAAATCGATGCGTCCGCGCACGTAGACTATTCTGGGGGCATCACTGCCGACAGCATCTCTGAGTGCCCAGGGGTCCCAGACGGTCCAGACTGCACCGCCGGCACCACCGCGGGTGCCACCGTTCATAGTTGCAAATCCAGCTTGTCCAAATGGAATGTTGCGGGTGGCGTTAAAGGTGGTAGGATCCATGCCGACTCCAGTCGGCATTGCGGACACCGCGAGTATCACGGTGGACAACGCGATGAGGTATTTCATATTGAAGCTTCCTATCGCACTCGCGCCATGAATAGTTCGTGGCGTATTTATATAAATGAAAAGCAGAATTTATGTTGATAAAAAGCGATAGTACTAATACCAAAGTCATCAATTATAGATAAGGTAATACTTTCATTATGATAAAAGATACTTAAATCGGTAATTTATTATATCCTGTTGGCAGGAACTTTTGTACCTTTAGTAGTTTAGTTAGGTACCTTTGTAACATTCGTCAACGTTTCCATGAAATCCAACCAATATCTGCAATATATTTATAAAATCAAAAATCAAAATCAAAATAATTTATCGCAAATAGGATAATTGTAGCACTCAGAAATTACAAAATTACAACTCTTAGACAAAAGTTAATATTTAAAAATTATGAAAAAGAGTCTTGGTGGATGGGAATGTTCCCAGAACGCTGGCTGCATTGCTACGCTGTATGGCAATGCTGATTTTTTTGGCAAAATATGAGCTAGCCTGGGTCACTGGTCACCTCCACCAAATATTTTGCCAAGTCTCTGTATATTTCAAGGTCCCCACTGTCCCATGGTTTCTACACCAAACGGCACACACGTGTATCCTCTGTCAAGGTTTCCATATTTGCACCGTTTGAGATTTTCAGTTTAGCAGCAGCGCTACCAGCCTGATTTTTAGTTTCGGGAAGATGAGAAGATGCAATGGTATCGACGCAAGTTGCATTCCATACCAACGGCCGTCCCACCTTCCAAGGTATTAAAGTAATTCCGTCGGGCCTCCTGCCGTCATCGCACATAAGTCCATTCGGTTCGAAAACAGACGGTACGCCGGCACTGACAAAGGCCCGACGAATGACGTCATTCAGGCTGGCGTGTCGTGGAGTACGTCCAGCACTCCTGCTACATGCTAAACCGTGGTAACCAAGGCGGTCGACTAATTCGCTACATAGGCGTATGTGAAGGACTTGGCAAGCGGTTCCTGAACGCAAAGATACGGCCAATCGGAAAGTTTTATTGTACAAAAGGTTTCTAATATTCTTTGAAGGTAAAGCTTCCAACCAAAGGCCAGACTCCCGTCGCGATACGGCAAGAAGCCGAGCACTCTCTGCGGAACTAACATACGTATTAAGCAAAGTATTTCGTTCTATCTCGCAGAGGGGGCCGTCCCATTGCCTCTGCGGGGAGTCTTAGGCAATGGCTGGTTTGGACAAGCTGCTTTCCAAGTATCTACAGCCTCAGCAAGTAAGCTATTGCCAAACTGGGAGATAAAATAGCGGAGATTAGTTTTTGGGTACTATGGACTGAGGAGAAGAAAGCTGGTAATGAAACACTAGAAATTTTTCTAATACCAAGGCCCCCGATCCGGATCGGGAGTGCAAGCCACACGTGCGGCTTGGCACCATACATGTACGATTATGAAAAGAAGTATTTAGAATGACGGTGAGTGTATCTCTTAAGATGTTGTCAAGCTGTTGTAAAAGTAAAGGTTGATTCCAAAGTTGACAACTAATTGAGGCATACATGAATTTAGGTACAAAAAGGCAGTAGCGAATAATAAAATAAGCCATATGTATATTAATTTTGAATAGGTGGTCCGAAACTGAACGAAAATTTTGAATTTTTCTTTAACAAAATCTGGCAAAGCTTCATCTAAGAGTTTGGGAAGGTTAATCCCAGAAAACAAAGTGAACTGTCTTCCAAAACTACGATGTTTGGAGCTGTTTTCTGAAATTTATCTATTATGTCATTTTCGTAACTGAATTTGGAATATAGATCTCGCACTTAGAAAAATTAAGCGTTAAACCTATAGTTTCGAATTTTGATATTAAAAGTTCCAAAGTCTCTGGAAACAGTGTTCACATAGCCTGCCAAAGTTCCGTCGTCCAGATACCATACATTGAATTTAGATTTCAAACTTTTATTTATTTATTTATTTATGGACCTTCAACAGTACTACATGATTTACAAATGTAATAAAAATTTTAGCTTACATGATATACATGACAGGTTTTGAATTACATGTAGGCCTAATTACAGAATGGCCACATCATGCATTAAGAAGTGAGAATCCTATAGTAAACCCTACAGTAAAATAAATACATATTTAAAAAGACAAAGACTACAAAAAATAGATAAACAAAAATTATACCTACACAGCAGCACAGACAACGCATTTTGCATAGACCATTGTTACAATACATTTCATCACCTCATTCATTTATGATCGGATGTATAGCTAAGTTAAAAATGGTCGGTCCAAGCAGATCACCTTGTTGGCAACCGACTTCTAAAGAGATCAAATTGTTTTTGTAAAATAAGTTTGAAGTTTTCCATAACAGTGCCAAAGATGTTTTCACCTCACTAGCTCGGAAAGGTTCTCTTTGTCATTCAAAATCTGGGCGCAAAAACGCATTTTGATCGCTAGCGTGGAAAGTGTTTTTAAAATTCGAACGTTTCTATTCAATAATTTTCTTGTCAAGAATTGAGGATTTAATCACAGATCTCCCGAACTTAACCTTCTTGATATTGCCAGTCCACTGAAAACTCATTAATACCACAGACTACCTCCTAAAAGATACCATCTTTTTCTCGTTCACCAACCTCATTTTTAGAATAATCGCACTGTCCAGCACCAAAGAGTATGTAACTGCAATAAAGATATTTGTATTTGTATAACCAATACGCTATCCAGCACGGCGACTGCATGGAAAATGGATGAAAAACACTTTTTCTTTAATTTTCCATGAATCACGTGACGAGCTAGTCGTTTACCTGATGTTAAGCGTTAACGCCACCCATAGCTAAATTAATAAGCTAAAAACTAATCTTTTCTTAGTCTTTTAGCTGGTTTTCTTGCATTTTCCTCGCTGTAGTAAGGTGACAATTTGTGTGTTGCACTCGGCAGCAAAGTTTTTCTGCGTCTCGTACCTTTGAAACCTTTGCTAAGCTCAGGATTCTTCATTTGAACCACTCGCTACGCTCGTGGTTCAATCCTAGACTCCTTCGCTTGCTCAGGTTTCAACTCAAGTACTCGCACCATAAACCAACTTTGCAGCCTTGTATAACAAATAACTATTGTATAAATGGGGTATTTGGTCTTTTATTTTAGTGAAAAAAATTTTTGTAGCACTTTTACTCAAATCAATACAAAATCAGAAACAAAAATACAAAACAGAAAATGCAGAACTACTAGTTTATAAAGGGGCGTATTGTCTATAATATATAATAATAAATATTTGTGGACACAGTGAAAACATACACTAAGTACCGAAAGTGGCGATCGAAGCTGCATCGGACAGTTTTTTTTTAATTGTTTGATTGGCTTGCGCTTGACCACTATCTCACCTGATGTTAAGTGTCGATGCGGGCTAGGATGTAACGCGCTAGCCTAGAAGATACCTGTTCACTCTCGATTTGAAGACTCCAAGATTGTAGCCCTCGGGAAATACAGACGCCGGCAAAGCGAAGGAGAAGTTGTGTTATCAGTCACCATTCAGTCACTGTTTCAACATTTGTAGATAATAAAAATGTCTATATAAAAATGGTATAGTTGACAACAAAGATGGCCTGTTGATAGCTCGTGAACATAATTTCTCGTACAAACACGACTCACCTGCACGGGTAGGGAGCGAGGTAACAAAACGAGATAAAGTCATACGAAATTACAAAGAACAGAGCAGGATGGAACAAAAGACATCAACGGGTTCCCGTGACCTATTAGAAATTCATAGTATTTATTAGAAATTAGTAGTTGAAACACACCAATAATTTTCGTATGAGAGGAAGTTGTATCATTGGTCAACTGGATTTATAGTCAATGGTTGTCACACAGTCAGATTGCTAAGATGAGCTTCGGGAAGTATTTTATATCTTTTGTTCTGATGGTGATAACAGGAAGATTCAAGTGATGACAGAATGGTTGCCGAGACAAGGTATGTGAAGCGTAATGGTGGTCGTCCACCAGCGAGATGGGTAGACGATATTTAAAGATCGCGGGCTTAACATGGACTCAAATTGCACAGGACTGAAGCGAACAGTATGCACAAAAAGAGGCCTCTTTTTTTTTTTGAACGGGCTAATGCTGTTGGTTTCTACCGACCTTTACAGCGTCACCGGGCAGCAAAAAAAAAGAGTGGCCTCTACGCAGATGATAAAGGCTGTGAAGATGACGATGATGATGACATTTTTTCCTATGAAGAATGAGTGATGTATAACTATGTAGATTAGCTTTTATTAAATTAATCTCTATAATAAGGTAAACTGAGTTAATTACAATCTCATATAGCGCACAGCCATCAAAAGTGGGAGGCAACTAGCTCAAGGGCACCCCTGGGGTGTAAGCTTCAGCTTGGCCGTTGCCGGAATAAAAGCATTGAGAAGACTACATCCACTAGAAGAGTGGACCGTACGGAAAGTCGCGACCATTCCCAGCTAACCTACGAGATGTACGTCGACCTCGCCGGTGTGGTCGACGACGTCTGATTGTGCTACGCTGGTATCTTATACCGGTGCTAGAAAGGGTACTCAGGTACCGTTTTGGCAGCGTTGGGTCCGTCCATAGTGCTAGAGTGGTTCGATAATCCAGCGCAGCCGATACCATGGCTGCGAGCGGACCGAGACGTGTCTCGGGTGGTGAGTGGTGACGACCGGGATATTCAGTATTAGCCAGTATAGTAGCAGTATACAATGTGCCCAGTTACCGGTGTCGGAGCCTTGAGGGGGTAAAATAAGTACTGTTTTGCCCACCATAGAAAAATGGTAGCCATTTTGGTTTTATTGCCATACAAGGACGAGTACTTGTACTAATTTAGCCATAGCTTCTAATCTGCTAGAATCACAAAAGAAGTCTCATTTGATAGCCAAACATGTAGTATAAATTATCTATTTCCAAATAACAACACGTACACAAACACACACATACAACACACACACACACAGAATGTTTGTACATATTACAAACATTCTTACCCTAAATTGGTTAAGTTCTTAGGTACTTGATTTGTCGATAAAACGGATTATATTTTACCCCCTCAAGGCTCCGACACCGGTAACCGCGCACATCTATACTCTATTACATATAATAAAACTGTAGAGATAAAAAAGTCTGTAATTGCAAGATATCAAGAAAAAAATGACACAGGTTGCCTTAAAATTAGCCGCTGATCACGTTAAGCCACTTTTTAAACACTTTGTCTGTTTGTTTGTTTGTTTGTTTGTTTGTTATGACCGAACTCCTAAAATACTGAATGGATTTTCATGCGGTTTTCACTAATATGCTTAGAAATAACCAGCGCGCGCTTAAAATAGGATATATTAAAATTGAAATATCGTTAATTTTTTTGATGACTATTATTAAGATTTCATTACGAAACGAATCGGAGTTTTTTTTTTTTTTTTTTTTTCTTATATTTTGGCTCCACACATAGTGTATTTAGCTAGTGTCAAGTATTGTAATTATTCATCGAGTTATGGAATATTTCACGTGTAAAGTCAAGTCTTCAAGTCTTAGTCACAGTCCAGTCTAAGTCAGGTAATCCAGTCTAAGTCATACCCTAGTAAAGTGGTGGCGACTTTACTAGAAGCTTCTATGGAATTTTGGAAGCAACACGAAAAACCACGTTTCACTACATTATATCACTTGCCCACACTCATGCTCGTAATTCAGCACTTAATGCGTAAAACACCACCAATTTTAACCATTAACACTGGAAAAAGCACAAGTTTAGAAAAATAATACAATGAAACGACGTGAACTTTTTCGAGTTCCCGCCAAAACTCGAATCGGAGTTTTAAACAACATGGCCGATCGATGTTTATTTTTTGGCTACTCACCACAGACTACTAAGGGATACCACGATACTAACGGTAGCTACCACATATTGTCACAGATTAGAGAAAAAAAGAATCGGCTACCTATACTCTGTGCCACGTGTTTATATGGAGCACAGATTAGAGAAAAAAACAAATGACTAAACAGATGGAGCGAACTTTGACTTTTGCGAACACCAATGCGTACCAGGGTCGGTGCAACTTTGCAACATTACTACCTTACCAAGTGAAGAAATTGCATGAAGTTTTAAATTGTTTCTTTTTCCGCTGTCATTTTATTTAGCCGTCTTACGGGCATGCGTAGTCGCTTCAATGATTGAAGCAACTACGCATGCTCGTTCAATGACGTTTCATTTGATGTTACAGAAAGTTATGTATTTTATGGTTTTTTTATTATATTTTAGTGTTTTGTAAATAAATTGATCAAAATACTTATTTAAAATAAAGACATTGACTTGTGCTGTATTTGGAATGCATATTCCAATACTCAAGAAGATTTACACCGGACAAATTATACAGTTTCTATGGTGTGAATACTTTTCGTGTTTACGATATATTTTTGTGTGTAAGTAGATTTGCGTTCACATAAAACATACGTAGAACTTGGAGCTGGATTAGAATTGGGTGATTTCATTGCTGCAATTAAATTAGAATTTGAATTTTGGTACAAATCGTAAATCTACAAGAAGGTTATCCAGTTGTTTACATTTTGAAATTAGAGATGATTTTACAGGTGTCGATGGGTTATCGATAATTTTGATATAGGTATTATAAGTAGATAAACTATACACTAAACTAAACCAACATATTACATGTAGTACTGGTTCAATGAACTCTTTAGATGGGCATATGATTGAGATTTGATATAATGAAAATAAATAATAGTAAGTACCTACTACTGTTTTTAAATGAGAATTTAAATGAGGTTTTGTTTGTTCACAGATTCTGCCAACCGTCATTACCACCATTGATGAACCTAATTCAATGAATTTTGTATGTAGGGCACACCTATTTATATTAATAATTTGTTGCTTACAATAGCTATTTTGAAATAAACTTTTGATAAAAATACATTCCTTTATTTCTTAGTTGCGCCCCACGGTGTTACCCGCGGATAAAAAGTACCCTATGTGTATCCACTATCCAGCGTATAATATACCAGCATTCCAAATTTCATCAAAATCGGTTTTAGTAGTTACGGAAATAAACTTCAAACTTCAAATTTTTTATTGCGAATAAGCTATTTTTTAGCATTTTTACGAGTTAAAACTAGACTAATGTGTTTAAAAATAATAAAAATTAAATTATTGTACATACCAAGCAAGCATGAATAAACTAAATTACATAGTGCTTAATGTCAAAATATTATAATTATAACAAGCATATTACAATACGAGTTTGAAAAAAAATATGGTAACAAACATTCACACACACACACACACACAAACTTACGCATTTATAATACACCGTGGAATTTAATTATATATTCCTGAAATGTATGTACTTAGTCCATGCCTAAGAATATTTACAGCTAAAAAAAACGTTACGGAATAACGTTACGCCAATAAATTAATTAGCTCAGGTTAGGACGGAATAATTTCGTGGTTGACCACTATCTTACCTGTCGATAAATGAAGATGCGGTCTTTGATGAACATGCTTACCTATAGACGATACCTAATCATTCCCGACTTAATGTCACTCAGGGAAAAAAGATGCCAATAAAGAGCTTTAGTTAGCATAATATTATATATTATTTTTTTGTATATTATATTATTATATTTTTTATATATATTATTATATATTATATATATTGTTTCAAGTTTGAACGGTGGGGGATGTAATTATGTTTATCTGTCAGTCAGTCAGGATAAAGCCATTTAGGTATATAATAGAGAAGTTAGAAAACAATTGTTATTTTATAAACATTTATTATTTATGTTACATTTTTCTATAGTTACGTCAAGTCATCCAGGAAAATGACACCTTTCATTTATATGTGTTAAGCTAATTAGAATTATGTTGTCTTTGCCAATGATTAGTACCTTCATAGCTAATAAATTTAGTCACCTCCTATTGCACGGCGTTCTTTGATTACATTTTATTTATTAAAACCAGCACTTCAATTAATTAGCATTTCAATATTTTTCATTAAATTTCACTAAGTACAACAAAACAATTAATAGCTGAATGAATAGTATCGATATCGATATAATAGCGTCTCATGACTATTTTTCAAAAATAGGTATGAAAATAATACACTGATGCTCCCTCTGGTTACTCTGTGATATGGAGGCACAGATTAAAGAAAAAAAAGTCTGTGAAGAATGTATATTTATGAACAAAGAGTAATATTAGTAGGTACCGGTACTCTCGTGATTTTTCAATCATCTGAGTTGTTCATTAGATAAAACAAAACACTGTAAAAATATAAAACGAGTTTTTTAGCGGAATACTGAAAATAGAAATGTTTTTGTTTTAGCTGGTTTATAACTTATTAGTTGTTCCGTATAAAGGCAGAGCGTGCGGGACAAGTGAAACGATCGCTAGTTGACTTCACACTGATTTATTATGCGATGCATTTGTCGGGGTGGGCGCAGCCACACACACATACTTAACGTCCCTACCCCTAGTACAATAACCTAAATTAATACCTAAACTGATTATCAATTTTATTTATGTGTACTTTTTAAATGACACCTCGGGACGCCGACGTAACAATCTCTTTGGTACAACTGGGACAGCGTCTTGTGTGTCACTCTGATCCTCGACCACGGGTTCCGCTTCATGGAACTCATCGTCGGAGTCTAACTGCTCTTCTGCAGCTTCCTCAGCTAAGTCATTAGACGCAGCTAGCACGTCATCATGCGACTGTTGAGCTTCACTCCCATTTCCGCCCTCCCTTGTCGATGGGGAATCACATGGTATATACAGTTCATCCCTCCTATTTCTGGCTGAGCGTGACACGATATGCGGTGATGAAAGTTCATGTTGGGGTCCTGGTGACCCGGAAGTGCCCTGTGGCGGTGATGACGGTGACGGTACCAATAGCGGCGGGGATAGCGGCGGCGGTGGTAGCGGCGACAGCGGCGGCGACGGCGGCGGCGACGGTGACGGACTAGGTAAGTTTGAGTTTGAATTTTGTACCATATTATCCCAATGATTGCTACTTGTCCCTTTGTACAACATCAATTGATTTAAGTGTCTCTTATGAATTTCTAAACTATTGATATCTTTTACTAGGCATAACACTCTTCCTATCCTTCTCTGTATAATTCCTTTACACCATGCATAATTTGTTTTAGTAATAAACTTTTTGAACAATACAATATCGTTTTTCTTTAAATATTTAGTTTTATTTTTTCCTTCCTTATTCTGCGTATACTGTTGATTATTAACATGATCATCAGTTGGTGGAGGCGGTGACGAGGACGTCGATGAGTTCGGATCGATCAAATCTAATCTACACCTTAACTTGTGACCGAATACCAATTGAGCAGGGGACAACCCCGTGGTAGTGTGAACTGAGTTACGGTAATCCATCAGGTATCTCAGTAATTTTACCGATGTGTCCTTTGCGGTAACACATGACATAAGACATGACTTAATTCCCCTTTTCACTATTTTAGCGGTACTTTCAGCTTGGCCGTTACTCGGCGGGTGATAGACTGGTGACGTCGCTGTCGTCGGTGGGCGCGGGGGGGTGAGGGACGCAGTTGAATGCACACATCACACGAGCCTATCATGGTCTCCACCGCTTGATCGATTCCTGGAAACCAAAATCTTGAACGTGCTTCGGCCTTCGTTTTAACGATACCTAAATGCGAGGAATGCAATTCTTTTAATAACGTGTGGTGTAAATTTACAGGAATGACGACCTTATGACCTCTCATGACGCATCCATTCTCATATGATAGTTGAGATCTACACAAGTGATACGGTTTTAGCCGAATATCATTAACTTTAGGCGGCCAACCGTTTACGATATATTTAATCACAAGCCGTAAAATTCCGTCACATTTTGTCTCCTCGCGTAGTTTTTGTAAAGTGACCGGCATGCTTTCATCCACTACAAAACAAACATACGTCGCTCGATCATATGCTACCTCGAGTCGCAGCACTTACATTGTTCGGTGCACGCGCACTCGTGCACGTCTCTCGGCAAGCTCGCGCGCGATAGGTAGTCCGCGCTGTTATCAGCGCTACGCACGTATTCTATTATGTAATTATAGCTACTCAGGAACAAAGCGTAACGTTGTAACCTATTTGCAGACATCTCTGGAATGCCCTTATGCGGTCCGAAAATAGATAAGAGTGGCTTGTGGTCCGTTCGTAAAATAAAAGGTTCGCTTCTGCCATACAAGTATTGATGGAACCGTCGCACGCCATAGATAATGGCAGTTGCTTCCTTTTGTATTTGAGCATATCGCTTTTCCGCGGCATTCAACGTACGCGACATAAACGACACGGGTCGTTCCACGGCGTCTTCGCCTACTTGAGAAAGCCCCACCCCTAAACCCCTATGGGAAGCGTCGACGGTTAAAATTATTTTTGCGCTTGGATCAAAATGAACAAGTACCTGTGGCGACGTCATTAACGTTTTAATTGCTTGAAATGCTGCGTCATGAACCTCAGTCCATTCCCACTTACTACCTTGTTTTAATAATTCATATTACGGACTGAGGATCGCGGATGCATTTTGTACGAAATTTCTATAATAGTTAATTAGCCCTAGAAAAGACTGTAACTCATTCACATTTTTAGAGACCGGTGCTTCAACCATGGCCTTAATTTTTTCCGGTGATTTTTTCAAACCCTCCTTCGTGATGACGTAACCAAGATAAAGGACTTCGTCTTGAAAGAAACTGCATTTTTCTTTTTGTAACGTTAGCCCTGCATGTTGCAACCGTTTCAGGACAGCATTTAGCTTTTCAAGATGCTCCTTTGTGTCCTTCCCTGTCACCAAAATGTCGTCCAACAGGCACAAGACTCCATCTATACCCGAAAGCACGCCCTCGATCGCGCGCTGGAAAATTGATGGTGCGCTGGCTAAACCAAACACTAAGCGCGTGAACCTATAAATACCGCGGTTAGTATTTATGCTCGTGAGATTTTTAGACTCGTCATCTAGAACAAATTGATTATAGGCCATTGACAAATCTAGCTTACTAAACTGCTGGCCGCCATGAAGTTTTGAAAACAGTTCACTAGTTGTCGGCAGTAGATATTGTTCCACCAGTAGCTGTTTGTTTATAGTTCCAGAGTAATCGGCGCACAACCTTACTGAGCCGTTCCGTTTCAAAACCGGGACTATCGGCGAAGCGTACTCTGAGTACTCGATGGGCTCAATAATACCTAACTCGACCAACCTGTCAATTTCCTTATCAACTTTATCACGTAGCGCAAATGCTACGGGACGCGCTTTGCATTAATGCATTAGAAAACAACGTCTCAAATTACTTAAGCCTAGTAATAGAATCTGGTCTTTTTCCTGCTCACACGCTCCCTACACGCCTAGGCAATTGTCTGGATCATGTTCTTCTTAAAACACCCTGTACATCTTTTGTCGTAGTCATCGAAACACAAATAACTGACCATCGTCCTGTTCTTCTTAGCATAAATAAAGCTACAAACCACAGTAAGCCCCTGCGTCATAAAATTAAGACTAATTGGGAAGCTGTTCTTCTGCAACTCAAAAATACAAATTTTGACTTATTGTTTAATAATGGGGATGCAGATGTGGTTGTTTGTGATTTTGTTACCCATATATCAAACATCATTGCTTCAAATACTAAATCTGTAAAGGTAGCTAAAAAACTAAGAACTTCTAAGCCATGGATAACACCCGGATTGCTTCGATGCATACAACACAAAGATAAGCTACATTTAGAGCACAAAAAGAATCCTAACGATGAAGGTATTAAGAATGTCTATAATAGGTACAAACAGTTCTGCTTTGAGATTGTCAATAAAACCAAAGTTATCTATGATCAACATAAATTAGAAAACAGCTTACACGATGCTAAACAAACTTGGAAGGTGATAAAAGAGGTTACTCACATAACTAAAGACAAGTCTACCCCTGTAGAATTATTACAGTCAAAGATTTCTGAGAGTGAGTCCATCGAGGATGTAAATAGGTATTTTTCAAACATAGGTCGATTGCTTGCTGAGACACTTATTCAAAACAATCCAACTAGATCAACTTCTGTTAACCATATTAATCTACAGTTAAATTCTATGGTCATGCTGCCCACTGATGAAAATGAAGTCAATAATATAATTTTAAAATTAAAATCCAACTCGGCCGTGGGTTGGGATAATATACCTACATACTTTCTTAAGATGGCTAGACACATTTTAACACCACAGCTTGTAAAAATACTAAACTTATGCATTGAGACAGGTATATTTCCAACAGTTTTTAAAAAAGCTATTGTCCATCCTATACACAAGGGAGGGGACAGACACCTAGTAAATAATTACAGGCCCATATCAGTTCTTCCACCATTATCCAAGATTTTCGAAAAAATCCTGAACATGAGACTTATAAAATACTTAAATGACTACCATTTACTATCTGACCAACAATTTGGTTTTAGAGCCGGACATTCAACTGAAGACGCTGTCATCAACCTATGCTCTACTGTAGCTGAGTCATTGGATAAAAAGAAAAAATGTGTAGCAGTGTTTCTTGATCTCGCAAAAGCGTTTGACACGGTGTCTGTCCCCATCCTTCTTCTTAAGCTAGAACGGCTGGGTGTGCGAGGGAAATGTTTGGAACTTTTTAAAAATTACCTTACAAACAGAAGCCAGTATGTGAAGATTGGAGATGTCATAAGTAATCCAACATCAATTTCATACGGCGTACCTCAAGGTAGCATCCTCGGGCCGAGCCTCTTTTTAGTTTACATTAACGATTTGTGCTCCATGAAATTAGAGCGAGCAAAAATTTTCACATACGCCGATGATACAGCCATTGTTTTCCAGGAAGAGACTTGGCCAAAGGTTTATGCATCCGCTGAACAAGGGCTTAAAATAATCACCAAATGGTTAAATGACAACCTGCTTACGTTAAACATCTCAAAGACCAAATACGTAGCATTCGCTCTCCGTAGTCCTAGTGCCCCACCTGCACACTTGGCCATTAGAGTCCAATCTGATGGCTGTGTTGATGAACTGTATTGCACCTGCCCCTCGGTAGATAAAGTACCCAACATAAAATATCTAGGCACAATAATTGACCAACAAATGTCATGGCTTCCACATATCAGCATGCTCACCTCTCGCGTAAGAAAACTTATATGGATTTTTAAGAAGCTGAGACACTTTACTTCCGTAAAACTACTTTTTTCAATCTATTATGCCCTTTGCCAATCTATCCTCAAGTATTGTATCACAGCCTGGAGTGGTGCCTTCAAAATCCATCTATTGTCTTTAGAGAGGGCCCAAAGATCGCTTCTAAAGGTTATGACCTTCAAACCTTATAAATTCCCCACTACAGCTCTTTACACAGACTGTGAAGTCCTAACTGTTCGCCAGCTTTATGTACTTGATACTGTTCTTCTACACCACTCAAAAACTCCTTACGATGCCACTTTGAAAGACAAAAGACGAAACCGGGACGTTATAACAAAAAGTATTAGATATAGAACGCATTTTATTAATACTCAGTTTTGTTTCTTAGCACCATTTTTGTATCGTCAAATTAATAAACTACTTAACATTTACCCGCTCAATAAAAATATGTGTAAGAACAAGCTAAGACTATGGCTGCTTACACTAAGTTATGCTGATACGGAATCTCTTTTGAAGGTTGTTTGTTAGTTGTTGGTAAAGGAAATGTGAATAAGTACCTACAGGTAAATTGAAAACACAGACATGCAGATGCACAGACAGTAGGTACGGTAGATATTAACATTCATAGAATATACAGACACAATAAACAAGTTTTATTTTGTGGTACAGTTGTATCTACGTATTAATATTTCCTCACCATTAAAATCACTCTTCTTCAATACATTGCTTACTTTCCCACTCTCACGATCAACATAATATATAAATATACTCACTCACTCCGCCCATACTCATCCACACTCAATTAACGCACTTTCTCAGATCTCCTCATATTATTTTGCCCATCTAACATTACTTCAGTTGTCCTACTCTTTGCTTTTACACTGCTATCTGCATTCCTTCAACTGTGACGTGTAGCCTGTCTTAATCCGTTGCTGGCCGAAACGCGAGGTAGGTAACTTTTCCTCAACTTATGTGGGTACCCATTGATAATTATCATTGTATCTAATAAAGTTATTCCTACTTGCCTGTAATCGACCGAGAGTTTTAAACACGTAAACGCATCAATTAAACTTTTATATAGTATTAGCAGGAAGACGTTGGCATCTGGGATACAGATATTCTAGTCTAGGTGCCAACACACCGTATTGTTAAATTCGTCATTCTATCTTTTGTGACGTACTCATGTTATGGTAGAATTAGTTTTAAAACTCAGAATTTTAAATTCATAGTAATATGCAATTTTTTGTTTTTCTCTTTACATAACTATTTTTGATAATTGGGCCGATCTTGAGGGCTTTAGTTGTTAGATCTAAAACTCGTAGAACTGTTGCTGTTTTAGTCTGATAAACGGCAATGTTAAAAACGGCTTCATTTGTTAGTAAGTTGAAGACTATCAGGTAAAGCCTTTAAAGGCCTAATGTACCGACAACCAGGATACAGATTTTCTGAACTGAATGTCGGTACGGTTTAGTAATCCGGATTAAGTATTATTGATATTGTTTTGATCTTGCATGCAACTTGTTATTTTTGGTAATAACATAGTTATTAATTATACGCCCATGTTATTAATGTACGATTGAAGTGAACCCAAATAAATTTATTATTATTATTATTATTCACTCATTTATTTACAATTCTTAAGCCTAAGTTTTTTACAATATCTCTATAAAAAGGAATTTACAAAAATATTATAAAAAACCTAAACCTAGAGTGCCGCCGGCAGCGGGGCAGGACCCAAGCTACCGGTGGTTAGGGCTGCAGAGTGAGGAACCTCCTGACAATACGTGCCGTGTCAAGGAGTACTGCCTTCTGAATCTGACCCTTGATCCAACCGTCTAGCGAGAGCTTCTCGAGGTGTTGGTCGAGGCTCTTCGCTATAAGGCCGTTCGCCGAAACGACTATCGGGACAATGCTCGTTGAGTCAACATTCCACATGGCGGTTACCTCGTGAGCCAAGTCAAGGTACTTGCTGAGTTTGTCCTTCTCAGCCTTCACGAGGTTCTCGTCATGTGGAATGGTGATGTCAACGAGCACTGCCCGGCGTTGGGATCGGTCTACCAGCACGATATCAGGCTTATTGGCTACAATAGTCCTGTCCGTGATGATAGAGCGATCCCAATAGAGCAATGCACGGCCATTTTCGAGAACCGGCCCCGGTGTGTACTTGTAGTACGGCACCTCAGACTCCACAAGGCCGTATTGAAGGGCAAGTTGCTGATGGATGATCCTGGCCACTAGGTTGTGTCTGTGCAAGTACTCTCCGTTAGCAAGATGAGAACAACCGGAAATGATATGTCGGAGAGATTCTCCGGGACGGCGGCATGCCCGACAGATGTCGACCGTACCGTCCTTTATGATATATTTCCGGTAGTTGTTCGTCTTGATAACTTCGTCCGCAATTGCACAGACAAAACCCTCGGTTTCCCCAAACAGGTCGCCGAATCGCAGCCAGTTCACCGACGCATGCAGGTCCACATCAGGCCCTGTTAAGGCCCGATAGAACCGCCCGTGCAGCTCCTTGCCTTTCCATACGTCCCTGCGGTCCTCGGTGCTAAGTACCACCGGTTTACGCCAGTTCTCATTTGCCAAGGAGAGCGGCGTGAGGCCCTTGTCAACTGCCACCACATCACGATGCATCCCGCACTCGTTGTTGAGGAAATAATCCCGGAGACTGCACACTTCACGGTTATGGAGGGTTTTGGCATTTAGAAAGCCTCGACCCCCCCATTTCCGCGGAATGTACAGTCTCATAACAGACGAGCGCGGGTGCAGCATGCGATGCGAGGTAAGCAGTTGACGGACCTTTCTATCCAGGGCGTCCAGCTCGGTCTGAGTCCATCTTAGTATGCCAAAGGAGTACATCAGTAGGGGCATCACCCAGCCGTTGAAGGCGCGCGTCTTGTTGCCACCTGACAAAAGACTGTTGAGTACTTTTGTCAGACGGCAGAAGAAGCGCTCCTTCACCGTCCGCTTAACATCCCCTACTGAAATACCCAATGACTCTGACATACCAAGATACCTGTAGGTTTCGGACTCGGAGAGGGACCTGAGAGTCATAGTCTCGGAAAGTTGCAAATTCGTGGAATTTACAACTTTCCCTCTATGTACATGCATAACCGCACACTTATCCACACCGAACTCCATGTTGATAGAGTTGCTAAAATTCTCAGTGATTTTTAACAACTCTATCAATTGTGGGCGTTGCGGCGCGAACAGTTTGAGGTCATGATTCGGTGCCTCATTCATGGCTGGAGAGGATCTTGGAGCTGTATAAAATAGATGCAACTCTAAGATCCTTTTTAAGCGCATGCATGAGGCAGTGGACCACAGTCCTTCGTCAACCAGGTGGGGGAGAGAGCGTCTCTGACCCGCAGGACTTCATAAGGATAGAGCGAGGCATATTCCAGGGTGACAGTCTGAGCCCCTTGTGGTTTTGTCTAGCGTTGAATCCTCTCAGCACTTTGCTAGGGGATTCAGGGCTGGGCTATCGGCTTCGGAGGGGGGGTGAGATCATATCTCATCTACTGTACATGGATGACCTCAAACTATTATTATTATTATTATTTGCGAAAAACCGGTTTAGAGCCGTCCTTTAATAACAATTTAATTTTATATTTATTGAAGGTTCCTAATTTATTTGAAAACAGCTCAGCATATTGTTGTTGTAAATTTTTGACACAAGATTGGGACTCAACACAATAATTTACAGGCACCAATTGTAACTAAAAAACTGATATAAAATCTCTACCTAAAAGGGGCGGGCCTCCGTCGCGCACCACATAAAAAAGAATTACGTGAGTTTGTCCAGCGTAGCTTATCGGTAAACGAAACGTACCTACGCATACAATTTTTCTACCGTTATACGTCATCAGCTGTTTGTTAGTACTGGATAACGGCACATCTTTAAAGTTCTTATTATGAAAGCCCTCTGAGACTACAGTCACCGTAGATCCACTATCTATTTCGAATTGAAATGGTACATCTTTAATTAAAACAGTTTCTACCATGGGTTCTCCCCTGAACGAGCGGATATAAAAAATCTTACCGTCATCGCCTTCATCATCCTCACCCTTGTCACCGCAATCCACCGCTACGTAATTCACTTTTGTGCACATCTTACGCAAGTGGCCTTTTACGTGACACTTTTTGCAAACATAATTAGCAAATCTACACTCTGCTGATTTGTGATTCGTGAAACCGCATACATTGCACTTCACTTTGGCCACACCTTCACGTTTCCCGGTATTCGTGATCTTGAACAGCTGATCATCAACCGCACCCGCCTGGCCGGCGGCGGTGGAGCGCGCGGCTAAGGCGCTCCGTGCTCGGCTGTGGTTCTCCGCCATCTCAACGACTTTGGCCAACGTGAGGTCGGAAAGATCCTTCGCGTACAACTCCTCTTTCTCTCGTCCCGGCATCATACCCATTATGAACCTGTCGCGTAGTGCCTCTTCGACGTTGAGAAAGCCGCACTTTGCCGTCAGCCCTCGTAATCGCGCCGACCACTGTGAATGGGTTTCGCCTGCTTGCTGACTGGCCGCGTAGAAATTGTGACGCTCACCGAAGCCGACACTCTTTGGGGTGAAATGAGTGTCTAGGAGATTTAACAAATCTATGTAGGGCACATCTTCTATTTCCTTGGGCAACGCTGCGCAACTTGTAGGTACCCTCCGTGAGTGCGCTGAGTAGGATCGCCTTTCTTCTCTTGCCCGCTGGGTCAGTCGTTTCGTTGAAACCATTTGCAATAAAATATTGCCCAATACGTCCTTTATACGTTTTCCACGTCTGTATATAGTGATCGAAACTATTTAAAATTCCGAATTGAGCACTAATATTCGACATTTTGCACGCGTTTTTATTATTATTTGCGGGTAGCTCGTCGCCACTGTTCCGTATAAAGGCAGAGCGTGCGGGACAAGTGAAACGATCGCTAGTTGACTTCACGCTGATTTATTATGCGATGCATTTGTCGGGGTGGGCGCAGCCACACACACATACTTAACATTAGTCGAATAACCGTTATCCATCCATTGAAAAATCACCGCTAAGAGAATCAAAACAATTTCTAGGTTATCTTTTTATGTTTTTACAGGTTCTTTAGCATTTTAGAAGTTAAATAGATACATACCAACAAATATTAGATAGTGTGAAAGTAGATGTTTTTTTATTTTGGCATTAGACGACATTTATTTTGTGTTTAGCCAATGGTACGAATCGGAAATCGAATACGAATTTGTATTTTTACGAAAGAACACCCTGAGTTTTTTAAGAAGCATGGTGAAGTTATGACCCGCCAAAAAAGGACTAAGTTTACTAACTTATTATATCAACCTCCTGCTCGAAAAGACTTGTATAAGAGAAATGTATATAATATGTGCATAACCATTTACAATAATATTCCAAATGACATAAAGATATTAGAGGGTAACAAGTTTAAGAAATGTTTGACTGACTGGCTTCAATGCAACTGTTTTTATAGTGTTAAGGATTATAATGAATTTTGTACCAATGTTTACTTATAAATTATAAATAATAAAATTGTAATTAGTTATTAAATAACATTTGCACGTCTGCTTGCAGACTAAATACATGAACAAAACTTGCTGTAACATCTACTATACATGTATTTTAGCGAATAAACGTTTTGATTTGATTTGATTTGGTTGATGATTCACCGTGTGGTCCCGGTTTGTGAATAGGACCACCCCATCTCATCTCGTGGGTGCCGTGTAAGTCGGCCGAGGGAATATCCAGGGAATGGGCAGCAGCATTCTCCTCGGTACATTAAAACCTTCTGCGATCACCAAGCCGCCTGCCAAGCGTGGCGATTATGGCAAATTACCCCCTATAATAAACGTCGAAAATGTCGTTTTAGGGGGGAGGCCTGTGTTCAGCAGTGGACGTTTCCGGCTGTTGATGATGAATGATGGGAAATATTTTATGAAAAATAATTTAAAAGGGTACTTAGATATAGGTAAGTATATACATTATGGTAAGATACTCAAACTAACAACATGGCCGCGTAACGTTAGGTTTTGGATTTCTTCTTCTTCTTTCATGTAGGTAAATGAGTTTTTATAGTTAAAATATTTAAGGGATTTAAGGTCTGTGGGCTTTTCAATAACAACCTCAGCTTATAGCAAAAATGGTGCAATGAGGATTAAACCTTCTCAGTTCTGCGGACAAGTTGTAAAGTTTATTAGAATTTGGCAAGAAGACAAAAGGTCTTTGAAAGTGGACGTCTTCAGGATGTTGTTGATGATGATAATGATTATTATGATGATTATCATGATGATGATGATGATAGCCGTATTTGAATTAGTTGATCATAGATATCAATTTCTGTTTAATTCTTTGCGTTATTCCTAAAATAAGTAATGTTCTCGACAGATAGAAAGACAAACGACGGACAACAAAGTGCACAGCTTCGAAAACATTTAGTGGATTATGTTGTTTGGTATATAGAAAATGCATGATCTATTATTAGACTACCTAAACGTAGAAATAACACAATACAAGCGTGCGAAGCCGCGGGCAAAAGCTAGTTGTATAATAATAGTAAAGTATTTCTATAATTTTAGTAGCACGCACTGACTACAGGGAGTAAAGGAACTGGATAAACTTTATTTAAAAGTCTCATAAAAGCTTTGATTAACATAAAAAGACAACCATAATTATCTTCAAATTTATTCAAATCGATCATTGCAAGACGAATTGATTAAAACATTTCGTAGTAGTTTACCAGATACCGGCATGTCTCCTGACGTGCGCTTCCACGCTAGCGGCGGCTATGGGATTGTACCAATAGAAGTTGTTCGGGTGGAAGTTGACGCCACCGCCGGTGATGCCGCTGTCATGTCCACTGTTGATCAAGATGTTGTTGAAGTTCAAAAAAAAGCCCAGCGGGTTGGGGACGCCAGAGGCCCAGCCCCAGGCACGGCGCGTGTTGATGAACGCGTTCCTTTCGGCGTAGATCTCAGCAGCAACTCCGATACCGATGCCGTACGAGCCTATATCAGTATACAAGTTATTGAGAATGTGCACCTGACCGAATCTAACTCTTGGGTGACGCTGGTCGCTGCCTTGGAACCAGTTCAAGTAGTAAGTGACCTTCAGTCGGCCGCGATCTGTTGCTGCGGCGTTGTCGTTGTTTCCGATCAATGCGACGAAGCGGTGATTTCTGAAGATGCTGTTGGAGACCGAAATAAAGTTAGCGCCGTTAGTAATGTCGAGAAGACCGTCATGACGCCGTTGGTTTTCGGGGACAGAGTTTGAGTTCCAAGGGTCGTCAGCAAACTCGCAGTGGTCAACCCATACGTTATGAGAGTTATCGATTCCAACGGCGTCGATCGTGGACCAGGCTCCGGGCACCTGGCCGAGGATTCCACCATTTCCGTTGGGTCGCTCACCTGGGGCGTACGATAAGGCATTGTGGAATCTGAGGTTCTGGATGATGACGTTACTGTGGCCACTGACTCTCAAGCCTCCTCCGAAAATCATGGCGTTCCGGTCACCACCGATAACACTTTTGAAGTTTCCGACACGCAGAGCGACGCCGGGAGAAGCGGTGAACAACTGAGTGAGGTCAATCCGGCCGCGAACGTAGATCAATCTTGCAGCGTTACCGGTGACAGCATCTCTGAGTGCAAAGGCGTCCCAAACGGTCCAGACAGCACCACCGGCACCGCCGCGGGTGCCACCATTCATGGTGGCAAAGCCAGCCAGCCCTGCGTTGCGGGTGGCGTTGAAGGTGGCGGCGTCGTTGGTGGACTCCGTCGGCATTTCGCCATCCTCCTTGCCGATCTCTGTCGGCATCGCGGAGACCATCAAGATCACGGCGGAAAAGAGTATGAAGCACTTCATAGTAATGTTCTTTTCTGGAACCATCTGCGTAAAGTGTCGCCGCTCATTAGTTTATATATATACATGTATCGAATAAAAATAGCCAGATTAAGTACTAAATCAGACCAAGCGTGAGTTGGATTCGCGCAGCGAGGGTTACGTACCAACCACACAACACCATTTTTTATCGTTAGCGCAAGTCCTACATGCGCTTGCCAGTTTTTAGAATATTTGTTGCTAAGGCTGTGATACTTATTATTATACAGAAGTTTCAATTTCATAGCTAGTTTATTTTAGACATAATTCCTATAGCAAAAAGAATATAAGAATAACAACTTTAACAGATGCATTCTTCGCAGTCGCATTTCTTTTTTTTTAACATAAAAATAAATGAAAATTCATTTAAACTTAACAATCTTTGAATAACACGCTCAAAGCTAAATGGGAGAGGAGAGGAGATGGTGAAGCCTGTTCTGACACCGGGACCACACGGCAATTGTGGTTTAGGCCAATGTATTACTTATATTTATTTCATTTAGGAGCTAGAAACCTGTGACATAATCGGAAAGAAGAAAAATGGAGCGGCAGGTACGTTTGCCCTCTTGGTATGTAAGTAACCCTAAAAAGATTTAAATAGGTACCTACTCATTGGTCAAAAAATAAAGTGATCAATAAAGATATATATTATCAAATATTACGTATTAATTGATTTGATAGAGTTTATCAGTAAGAGCGTATTTAAATTATCTGGATATTTCAATTCTAACGCGAGGTTATGAAGGGTTTTCTAAGCAGGTAAATTAAAAAACTGATACAGTCGTCAAAATATCGCCGAATAGAGAAGTCACTGGTATAATATTCGTTTATAATTTAACTTTTAGCCTTAATTTTATCATTGGTTAGCCTTCCAGTTCCTCCATCTAAATCTAGACATTAGCCGAACGACAAAGAACGAATTTCTTTGTCTTTCTTTTTGGCTGGCCTGACAGTTCAGTTGGTAGTAGTAGTTAGTAGATCTGCCTTCTGAACTATATTTTTCGACTCGTTTCAGCAAGCGACACCCATGATAGTTGCCCATCGACAAGTATCCCAAGATTCTTCACGACGTCGCTAATCGGGATTGTAGTCTTAAATATATTGGCTGTAGGAAATAGAATATCAGAATAAAAACTTACTTTAATTATAGCATCTATTCCGGATGTAGAACTACAATAACACTGTAAAGTTTCTTGTAGCTTCTTCTTTACAGATAGGTATAATCGTAGCTACCGACGGATCGGTTTTCTATTCTGCTTTGTGCCGGATTGCTTGCACTTGTTCTGGAAAGGAGAACTTCTTTCTTCTTTTTCAAACTCGTATTGTAATAGGTTTGCTATATAACATTTTGACATTAAGCACCATGTTGTCTATAATTATTAGATATGCTTGCTAAGTATACCTACATAAGTTTTTTTTTTAACGGGCAAATTGCCTTTATTTTATTACTCAAGCTAACTACTACAATAATAAAAACTAAACTAAACTAAACTAAGCTAAACTAAACTAAACTAGCAACACTAGCTACACTAACTACTACAAAGAACACTTAGGGACTGTATAATAGCCGCGATGGTCCAAGTGCTCCAGCCCACTACCGGTAGGTAGCGTACCCAACATGCTGGCCGCATTGCCACGTTGAATTGCAATGCTGATGCGTTGGGCCAAATAAGTGCCAGCATTTTGGTCACGCGTCGCATCGACCAGGCGCTCTGATAGACTTTGGAAAACGCGATGAGCTCCCGGTCCCCACGGACCCAGGGTCTCAACACCAAACGGCTCAAATATGTAACCGCTACCGAGATTACTATATTTGCGCCGTTTTAGCTGCTCAGCAGAATTAGCCGCGGCGCCGGCCCTAACGTGTGTCTCGGGAAGGTGTGACGGCGCCATAGTATCTTGTATATCTTATATCTATCATATCTCATCTATCTTGCTTGCTTAGTTTGTACAATGATTTATTTTGACATTTTTAATTACATTAGCTAATTTTGACTTGTAAAAGCGCTAATAATATCCATCCCATTTCAATATTTTTTTTATTGCAAATAGGCATTTGCAATAAAAAAAATATTGAAATGGGTGTCAAAACAAGTGTTTACCTATTCCAGTTCACGTTCCAGTTCACGTTCCAGTTCATGTTCCAGTTTCCGTTTCGTTTCGTTTTAGTCGATGTCGATTTTGTTCACGCCATCAACATGGTTTTTCTTGTGGGTGTGCCATTAAACATTGCTAGGAAGCTTATGAAAGCGCTAATTATAAAATTCCCATACACACCCACATCATCAGCCGGAAGACGTCCACTGCTGAACCCAGAGCTCCTCCATGAATGCCACTTTGGACGCTTATCATAGGAAGGGTTTGCCATAATCACCACGCTTCAGGCGGCTTGGTAATCGCAGAAGATTTTAATAAATCAAGGAAAATGCTGCTGCCAATTTCCCGGGTATTCCCTTAGCCGGCTCTTGCGACACCCACGGGAACTGATGGGGTGTGGTCTTATTCGCAAACCAGGACCACACGGCCCATTATCTACTGACTATCGAAGAATTGAAACATGTTTAAATTGGTTTAATTACCATTGAGAGATTTTAAATGTAGATATCAATGTAAAGATAAGTATACCTAAGTGATTATTATACTTATTTCTATAAGATTTATGGTAATTTATGGTTCGTCTATCGTTTGTCGCTCCATGGGTTAAGTGTTCCCTATTCAAAGTAAATAGTTGGTCCCCTAATCTTGACTTTATCCATAATTCAATTTCACCATCCTAAATTATTTTACAAGACTCTTCAATCCAACCACTAAGCGCTAAGAACCTGCAAATCGTATTATGTAAAAGTTACAACAGCAGTAGCAAAGCGACAGCAAAGCGTTAGCAATCGGTCGCAGTCGCCCGTCTGCTGCTCGCCTGTTTCGGAATGCACTTTGGCTTTTGATACTAGCGCCACTAGCATCAGAACAGCAATAGATGGAAACAAAATAATGCCCATTTTTAGTTCATTGATTGTCCGACAGACGGTGATCGCTTTCTGCTCTGCCAAAGTGATGGTTGACAGCAATGATTGCGAAATTCACGCCAGTTGCAAACTAGTTGCGAGTTACGTAATTAGCTAATTAGCCAGCCGGATCTATAACATGTGGATCCTTTAGCTCTTAGGTGACGATTACTTATGTGGTGGCGGAAACAAAGTTTGACTTAGAGTCCCTCTTATTTTGCGATCAAGATTTCTTAAATGTTGAAATGATGTTGTTGTTAATTTTGGTATAAAATTCCTTAATAACGCAGCCACTGAAAATCTTCCTATAATAGACGGCTAAGGAATAGGCGGATAATGAATTGCGATCATGCCATAATCTATAATGCCAATTAGGTAGGTACAGAACTTATTTATTGTAATCGTATCCAACTTGTTTTTTTGGCGATAACTTAAATCAAAATATATCAAAAGCCGATTAAAGTAGATTGATTGCCAAAATGTAAATGTAGTAGGTACATAGTGATGTAACGAATGTCATTTTTTGAACATTCGCGGAGGCGAATGCGAATGCGAATGTTCAGTTTTTGTTCAATTGTCTATGGCTTGGTTTGTCTATTTTTGAGTTTTAAACAAAATGATGATTAGAATATATAAACATTAAAAAGTTATATAAAGAAAGACTGATAAAAGTTTCATAAAAGAATATGTTTTTGTTAGTTTTAATTGCACTTAATTTTTGTGTTACAAGTTATAATAAGAAGTTAAATTTTTAAGCTTTATTAAAGTAAAAGAAAATTGTTTTTGCTTGATAAAGTGTTTACTTACTTGTGATTCTTGTAAAAAAGAATGAAATTTATAGTCTATTGTAGAAGAATAATAATTTGTTTGTATCATTATTACTTTTAGTTTTGTTCAAGAAGATGATTATATAACATTAAAACCTGATAAATTTCTTATAGAATAATTTGTTTTTGGTTTGTCTCTTTTTGTTTTATAAGTTCTAATGAAAATTTAATTATTAAACTTCATTGCCCAAAGTAAAATAATAAATAAATAATACCAAATGATAAAGTGAAGACTGATAATGTGCTTACGAGATTAAGTTACTTTCACTTGCATTAAAAAACTTAAGAAATGAATGGATTTTAATTTTATTGACCTACTGTTTCAATACCTACTGTACTGTACTGTACTTCAAATTTGTTTTTTTTTCTACTATTCATATTCGCAAAACATTCGCAGAAATTTTGCGAATGCGAATGCAAATGCGAATATGCGAAAATACGCGAATATTCGTGAATGCGAATTCATTACAACGCTATAAAATGTAGTACCTATTAGTTATGTTGTGCCGTAATTTTATAATTTGTTGGCCAATTTTATACATGTCCGATGCCACTGGACGAGTGTCGAGTAGTGACGAGCTCAGTGGATACGTTGCGAAAACCTAGAACTAAAGTGACCGATATAGCTCTTAGAATTAGCAAGTTGAAATGGCAATGGGCAGGCCACATCGCTTGTAGAACTGACAAGCGATGGGGAAGAAAGGTTCTCGAGTTGCGACCACGAACCGGAAGCTGCAAAACTGCCCAGAACTGGTATAGATGGAGGAGGCAAGCAGCCGCTCAAAGCGGTGATATCTGGGGGAGGCCTATGCTCAACAGTGGACGTTTTCAGGCTGTTGATGATGACTCTTATTTACTATTATTTTTATGATCAATCTCGGTATCAATAAAAACTCACGATATGGTTGTGGGCATATATATACTCCTTTTTATACAGTGTTTTAGATTGGAAACGTGGCACAATGTTTTTGCTGTTGAAGTTAATATCGAAGCGGCAGTAGAAAAAATCACACTGTTGAAAGTATTAGACGAATGACGCGGCGACGGGCATCTCTTGCAGTCAGCGCAGCCGTTAACAATGCTACTATAATAGTATAACATATACAACAGGTATCTTCTATGCAAGCGTGTTACATCCTAGACCGCATCGTCACTTCCCATCAAGTGAGATAGTGGTCAAACACAAGCCTATCAATCAATAAATAAAAACAACAGCTCATAGAGAAGCACGACTAACCGTTTCTAACCGATCGGCAAAGTTAAGCAACGTTCGCTGCGGTCACTACTCTGATGGGTGACCACTACAGCAAAAAGTGGTATTTACAACTGAGCGCTACCGTGCTTCGGAGGGCACGTTAAGCCATCGGTCCCAGCTGTTGTCGTAAGACAATAGTCGTTAAGCCAAGTCAGAAGCGTTTGGGCGGCCTAAATAATTCTGACACCAGGGCTGACCACTTGCCTACACGAGAAGAAGAAGTATAACAATGTGCACCACTGGTGCAAATAGCAGTGAAACTCATATTTTTATGGGTAATCAGATGTGATTGAAATGGCAATGGGCAGGCCATATCACTCGTAGAACTGACAACCGATGGGGAAGAAAGGTTCTCGAGTGGCGACCACGAACCGGAAGACGCAGTGTAGGCCAGCCCCCCACTCAGTGGACCGACGATCTGGTGAAAGCCGCGGGGACCCGATGGATGCAGGAGGCGAGCAGCCGCTCAAAGTGGCGCTCTCTGGTGGAGGCCTATATTCAGCAGTGGACGACTTTTAGCTGTTTGAATGATGTTATTGAAAATGGTTTAAATATCGCACTAAATTATGGGACTTGAATGAATCAATGATTTAATGATTATTTGAATGTAACTATAAATAATTATCGAGATTAGATTGAGAAATTGCTGTGCGAGTCAGGTACATAATGGTATTATATTTGATGATAAGAAACAAATAATTATGTCATTGATAGATTAATTATTTTAATCTTACATTAACTTTTAATTTTAGAAACTGATTTCGTTTTCAGTACAGTCACAGAATATTTATGTATACAATTTAGGTATAACAACAAGAAGCAATTGTATGGTCAATAATATTATTTGATTTACTGATTTCAGGATCTTAGGCATAAAATCGTACTCGATATTTACCGACTGAGCTAAGGGTTTTGAAACGTACTGAATAAATAAATCTATTATCACCAAGTGCCAGCCCATCTTCTGAAGTGTGCTTCTACAGCGGAGTTGGTCTTGTAAATTGCGACGGAACAAAGTTAACACCTCCACCTGTGATACCAGAGTCTCAAACAGACTATTGTAGAAAAGGTTGAAGTTAAACAAAAAGGGGCTAAGGACGTCGGAAGCCCAGCACCAAGCACGACGCGTGTTGCGAACACATTTCTTTCAGCGTAGATCTCACAAGCAACTTCCAGACCGATGCAGTAGGAAGCTATATCTTAGGTACTTAATCCCCTTTTTTGCCGTAAAATATTTAGTTTCTTTTTTTTTATTGAAAACGAATGACGTGACGAGCTAGTCATTCGCCTGGTGTTAAGCGTCACGGCCGCCCATTACGGATTGCAGCGTCACTCGGAACTCTAAATTAAAGTTTCGCGTGACACTGCGCACTGCGCACGTCATCCTGAGACATCACACATTCTAAAAAAGATTTCTAGACTGTGAGATCAGTTCTTAAGTCTCATTTGCCCAGTAATTTCACTAGCTACAATGCCCTTCAAACCGGAACACAGTAGTGCTTGCACACTACTGCTTGGCGGCAGAATAACTGGCAAAGCGGTGGTACCTACCTAGACGAACATTGCAGAAAAGTCCTACCACCTAGTGTCTAGTATAGTAGGGTATATTCTGACTGTAGTCATTTAAATGAATATAAGAATAGAATAGTATAGAAGTCATTTATTTAACATCGCTTTTATAAATGATTAAGAGTTTCTTAACAAAACATGTATTTATGTATAATTGTACCAGTTTGATAAGATTGCAACTAGTAAAGACCCATGGGAAGAGATGGGGTGGTCCTATTCTGAGGCCATCTAGGACCACATCTTTTTATTTTATCATCTTAGGACAAAATTATTCTGTGCTAGGGCATAATAAATGCTTCTAAAAATGACTTTTTCGTAAGGAAATAATGCAGATAAGGTGTCACGGCAGCAGTAGTTAGGTCTACGAAAGTTGTTGGTAGATTAAAAAAACTTGAACCACATCGTGATTCAAATGTCACTTACCTATGGTAATCATATCGGCTACCTACACAAAGCAAGGGAAACTACTATAAATCCGTCATGCGTTCACTTATAAATGAAAAATGAATACCAAATTAATAAGGTATAAGCGATGCTTGCTTGATGTGAGCTATGCTCGGTGATTCCCTGCGAGATAAGATCCGAAACGAGGAGATTCGCAGGAGAACTTAAATTACCGATCAGGTGACAGATGACGCGGATCGAGCACGTCTCCTAGCTTCTTCGGAGGTGGAGTCAGGTCACTGGCTCCGTGCCCTCCCCTCCGACAACTTGGCGACCGTCCTAGACCCCAGCAGCCTACGTGTAGCGGTAGGTTTACGTTTGGGGGTTGGACTGTGCGAGCCTCATTGCTGCCAGTGTGTACAAGGCGTGGACCAACTCGGACGACACGGGCTTTCATGTGTGAAGAGTGCCGGACGGCTATTTCGACATTGGGCAATCAATGATTTAGTCAGGTGGGCACTCTCTACAGCACCCGTGCCTTCGACGCTGGAGCCTACTGGATTGCTTAGAGACGACGGCAAGAGACCGGATGTACCTTAGTCCCGTGGTGTCTTGGACGCACACTTGTCTGGGACGCCACGTGCGTGGATACCCTGGCACCATCTCATGTCGCCAGCACGGCTCGTAGCGTCGGGGCGGCGGCTGAACAAGCGCAAATACTAAAACGGCGCAAATATGCGCAGGTCAGCGCTAATCACGAGTTTGTTGCACTGGCCGTAGAGACTCTAGGCCCGTAGTCGTCCGACACGAAAAATTTCTGTAAGCAAATTTCCACTAGATTAGTCCTTGCCTCAGGGGATCCCAGAGCTGGCACATACTTCGTTCAGAAGCTAAGCCTTCTTATTCAGCGAGGTAATGCTGCCAGTATTCTGGGAACCTTAACACGCGGTGGTGAGTTGGATGGCGTATTTATGTTGTAAATTTTGTAAATAATGTTTCTAGCTGTAGTTTTTTATAAAAAAATGTATGTAGTTATTCTAATTAAGTTTTTATGAAAGAAAAACAGTTCTTTACTAGATTTATACAAATATAAATATTCGGGTAAATTACCGATATAGCTCTTCGAATTAGCAAGTTGAAATGGGCAGGCCACATTGCTACTAGAACTAACAACCGATGGGGAAGAAAGGTTCTCAAGTGCCGACCACGAACCGGAAGACGCAGCGTAGGCCGGCCCCCATTCGGTAGACTGACGACCTGGTGAAAACCGCGGGGAGCCGATGGGTGCAAGAGGCAAGCAGCCGCTCAAAGTGGCACTTTGTGGGGGAGGTCCATGTTCAGCAGTGGACGTCTTCAGGCTGTTGATGATGATGATGATGCTCGTTTAGCTAAACGCGTTGCTATATGCATTAGAGTGCGCGTTTAGTTCAATCAAAAGTAATTTGCCATTGTGTATTATGATGAAAAAGCTTTAGTTGCATTAAGTATTGACATTAAGTATTGACTGGCCTGTTAGCTCAGTTGGTAGTAGCTCTGCCTTCTGAACTATAGGCTGTGGGTTCGATTCCCACTCAGGACAAACGTTTGTGTGATGAACATTGATGTTTGTTCTGTGTCTGGGTGTTATATGTATCCTATGTATGTATTTACAAACAAAAAGTACCTAAGTATTCTATCAGTTGTCTGGTTTCCATAGTACAGTTGTTAGTTTGGGGCTAGATGGCGCTGTGTGTGTAAAAAATAAAAGTATATTTATATTTAAATGTATTTCATTTTAAAGTGACCTGTAAAACGAAATGCCTGATTAGCAAAACATCCTAAAAGCATAATTGTCAATTATCAGAATCTTCTGTTACCAAAGGTAACGATAATTAATGCATTTCGATGATACGGGCTTTCGATGATTTATGGCGTTGTGGAAATGGGCTTTACTAAAATGGCTTTCGATATTGAGTACGAAACCTATGACGCCAGACCTCACCACTCCCACAAATAAGATAAATACATCATGTAATTCATTTCATTAACTCGTTTGTGATGACCGCAAATACAAGATTAATAAATATAGCTCTATAGAAAAGAATCACAAAGCTCCCTCGAAAAATTTGAATGTTCCCATTTTGCTGAGCTTCTACCGAATATATTTTTACAAAAAATAAATTAGTGTATTTGTAACAAACAATCAGATGTCGTGATGGCTTAATAACTTTGAAAAATACTATATACAAATAGATATTAATTAAAAACCGTCAAAATCAGTAATTTCGTGCGTTGTCTTTGTCGTTAGCGTCGCGCTGAAGTGCAGACTGAATTGATATTAAAGACTATGACGTTAAGGTTGATGTTTCTTTGAACGGATTTGGACCTGCTTATCTGGGTCTACTCACCTTAAGCTAGCTTTGGTCGCTTGACAGTTGGGGAGATCCCACCCGGAGGTTACCTGGCCTCTAAGGGTGCAGAAAAGCCAGCCTACTACAGCTACAGCCTGCTGTCATTAGTGGCGGCTCTTTTGAGCCCGCCGGGTAGTTGGGGTCTAGCTTTTGTGAGAAGTTTCTTGAAGGTAAGGGGTTAGGCATAAAAACCCACCACGATCGTCGTAATGCGGGTATACATTGAGCGATTTAACCAGGCTCGTGCGCGCCACCGTTATTACACTAGTTCCGAATATTATTATAGAACTGTCAAACATAATATGAAGAAACTTTTCTTCGACCTATTATGTACTACTTAACCTACTCCAAATAGCCAGTGAGGGCATTTCACCAATGACAGTTTCCGAGGATCAAGTCAGGGAAGCGGCCCGACGCCAAAGTATTCAAACTAATTAATTTCAGCGGCATTATAAATATGACATTCTGCACCGACCACACGTAGTGGATAAGAATATAGAGCATAATGATGATGACTTTGACTACAATCTACTAGTAAGTATGGCGATATACATTTAGAAAAATATATATCGCCATACTTACTTACTTACTTAGTTAGAAAGATAGTAGTAATTATACAACTCATAATAACAGGTAATCAAAGATTTAATCAGTAAAACATTGCTGAATCTACATGTCATCTAAAATTTAAAATTATTCATTTAAATTTTCAAACAATTGCAGATTGATGTGATCACCATGTACCGGCGTGTCGCCTGACGTGCGCTTCGACACTGACAGCGGCTATCGCCGGGTATTGGTAGTACTGGGTTGGGACCCATCTAACGCCACCAGCGGTGATGCCAGAATCATGTGCACTGTTGTGGAGCATGTTGTTCATGGGAAACAAAAAGCCCAGCGGGTTGGGGACGCCAGCAGCCCAGCCCCAAGAGCGACGAGTGTTGATGAACGCGTTCCTTTCAGCGTAGACCTCAGCAGCAACACCGATACCGATGCCGTAGGAAGTTATATCAGTGTACAGGTTGTTTAGGATGTGCACTTCACCGAACCTAACTCTAGGGTTACGCTGGGTTGTGCCTTGGAACCAGTTGAAGTAGTAGGTAACTTTAAGCCTTCCGCGGTCTTGAGCCGCGTTGTTGTCTGCGTGTCCAACTAACATAACATGGTTGTGGTTTCTGAAGATGTTATTGGAGATAGTGATCCAGTTAGCAGCTCGCTTGATATCAATGAGACCGTCGTGACGTCTTTGGTTTGCTGGAAGAGTCGCTGCATTCCAAGGATCGTCGGCGAACTCGCAGTGATCAACCCAAATGTTAGTTGATGTTGTAATATCGATATTATCAACCTCGGAGAATTCTCCAGGGACCATGGAGATGATACCGCCGCTACCGTTGGGTCTCTCACCCGGGGCGTACGACAGAGCGTTGTGAAATTTGATGTTTTGGACGATTACTTGCTGAA
The DNA here is from genome assembly GCA_910589525.2 of Ennomos quercinarius. Taxonomy (NCBI): domain Eukaryota; kingdom Metazoa; phylum Arthropoda; class Insecta; order Lepidoptera; family Geometridae; genus Ennomos; species Ennomos quercinarius. Next base: position 15,792,015 of record OU342499.1, on the reverse strand, counting down.
TGCCGCTAAGCACCAAACCTCCTCCGAAAATCATTGCATTGCGGTCACCGCCAATGATAGTTTTCCAACTACCTACGGAAATCCGGACACCTGGAGAGTTAGTAAACAATGGGGTGACATCGATGCGACCACGAACGTGGACAACCCTGGCAGCGTTACCAGCGCAAGCATCTCTGAGCGCCCAGGCGTCCCAGACAGTCCATGCTGCGCCACCCTGACCACCGCGGGTGCCACCATTCAAAGTGGCAAAACCGAATAGCCCTGTATTGCGAGTAGCGTTGAAGGTGGCTGCGTCGTTGTCGAACTCCATCGGCATTACGACATCCTCTTTGCCGATCTCTGTCGGCATCGCGGATGCCGCAAGGATCACGGCGGTAAAGGCTATGAAGTACCTCATGGTTATGAAGTTTCAAAACTAACTGTATGAGCTGTCGACTAGGCTGCATTTATATGGTTGGAGCGCTAGATATAAACCAGATAAAAAAAAATTCGTTGTTGATAACTGATGATTGATCAATTGTATATTCATAATTCATAAACAGGATGTTACTTTTAACGTATTTTGTCCAAAAATTTAGAGTTTCTTTACTCAGTACCTATTTGTGCAAAATTAATCGGTGACGCTTTATTCCGATGTTTGTAAAAATTGAGATTATGTGAGATATTGAGAGGCAGCCGGATTATGTCATAAGTCTCAGATAAAATGTATGTTAATCCAGTGCATAAGCTAAGTTCTTGAGACCATTTCTGCCACATACTTGCAAGACGTGGAATGAGCTACACTCTGAGGTGTTTCCGCTGAGCTACAACATGGGGCACTTCAAGCGACGGGTAAATAGAGTCTTAAAAGGTAGACAACGCATAGGCAACGCCCCTGGTGTTGCAGGTGTCTATAGGCGACGGTAACTGCATACCATCAGGCGGGCCGTTAGCTTGTATGTCTGTCCGTGTTATAAAAAAATTAAAAAGTATCTCTATTCCTAACATTGAAATCCGTTCAGCTGGTTACGGTGGCGTGAAAAGGAAACACACACACACATGCACACACCACCCACATACAAACTTTCGCATCTATACATATAATAAAACTGTAGAGATAAAAAAGTCTGTAATTGCAAGATATGAACAAAAAAATTACACAGGTTGGCTTAAAATTAGCCGCTGATCACGTTAAGCCACTTTTTAAACACTTTGTCTGTTTGTTTGTTTATTTGTTTGTTTGTTTGTTTGTTTGTTATGACTGAACTCCTAAAATACTGAATGGATTTTCATGCGGTTTTTACTAATATGCTTAGAAATAACCGGCGATTAACATAGGATATATTAAAATTGCAATATCGTTAAAAAAATTTGATGACAATTATTAAGATTTCATTACGGAACGAATCGGAGTTTTAAACAACATGGCCGATTGATGGTTTTTTTTTTGGTTACTTATAGTAAGCAAAGAGAAAATAACCGCTTACGCTGAAGAGATGGGACTCCCATAGAGAAAAGAGTTAGTTGTATGAAACGTGCGCTACATGTATAAGTGTAGCACACGTTTCATACAACTAACTCTTCTCTGTCTATCAATATTTTTAAATGCGTTATTGAATGAATGGGAAGGTTTTAGGTACGTTACTAAGTTAGGTTTTTAGGTAAAGGTTTTAGGTAAGTTTTTTTTTTAAGTTGGCTATTGTTTCCGCCATAACGGTAAGTTGTAAGCTGTGGTTGTAAGTTACCACATATTGTCACAGATTAGAAAAAAAACAATCGACTACACTCTGTGCCACATGTTTATCTGGAGGCAAAGATTAAAGAAAAAGACTCTGTGAATGGATATGACCAAAGAGTAATATTAGTACCGCTACTCTAAGAGAATCAAAACATTTTATAGGTTTCCTATTTATATTTTTACAGGTTTGTTTAGCATTTTAGAAGTTAAATAGATACATATACCAACAAATATTAATAGTGTGAAAGTAGATGTTTTTTTTTTATTTTGGCATTAGACGACATTTGTACTTAGCCAATGATACGAAATATTTTATGAAAAATGTTTTAAAAGGGTACTTACTTAGAGTATAGACTAAAAGCATAGAGATATCCATCAAAACGATATTATATTTGTACTGCTCACACGTATCGCTACGTCAGTGGCGAAGGAAAGAAACAAACATAAAGTAACTAGCTACGCTTGCGAAAAGTCAAACAGAAAAAACAGTTGACTCGAGTCGAAAAAATGGTACGGTGAAATTTCGCAAGTGTAGCTAATATCGTATGTTTGTTTCTTTCCTTCGCCACTGACGTAGCGATACGTGTGAGCAGTACAAATATACTATCGTTTTGATGATCCCTCTTTGCTTTTAGTCTATACTCTATTATATATACTTTCTATACAAATCTGTCAGACTCATTCACATCAAAGTGTTCACTTCTTATAAAAAGTGTCCAAAAAAGTGGTACGCTTGACAGATAATGAAGTTCTCTCTATGCTTTTAGTCTATACTCTAAGGGTACTTAGATATAGGTAAGTATAATTATACCTTATGGTAAGATCCTCGAATTAGCAATATGGCCGTGTAACGTTCGATTTTGATTTCTTCCTCTTCTTTCACGTAAGTAAATGAGTTTTAATAGTTAATATATTTTAGGTCTGTGGGCTTTTCAATTAACAAACTAAGCAGTTATATTCTATTTGGGACAAACCACAGGTTAGAGTAATAATTATTGGTTACTCGGTTGCTCCAAGAAGGTTAATTATATCTTTGGGTGTATATATGCAATCAGAAATTAAACTTCTTTTTTCTTTTTTGGTGGTAATTGCTTGGCTCTACGGACAAGTTGTAAAGATTATTAGAATTTGGCAAGAAGAAGAAAGGTCTTTGAAAGTGGACATCTTCAGGACGTTGTTGTTAATGATGATGATTATGATGATGATGATGATGACGATGATAGCCGTATTTGAGTTAATTGATCATAGATATCAATTTCAGCTTAATTCTTTCCGTTATTCCTAAAATAAGTAATGGTCTCGACAGATATTTAGAAAGACAAACAGACGGACAACAAAGTGATCTTACCTCAAATTCAAATTCAAATTCAAGTTATTTCACTTTTTGTAACATAACAGTACAAAAAAGCGTCTAAGGTGTTACAAATAAAATATTTTTAAAAAAAGTCATCATCATCTTATTATTGACACTGGCTAAATACTCAATTCGTATGGAGTCAAACTTATGAAAGTAAAAAAAAAATGTGGTAAATAAATGCCTAAATGGTAATAAAAAGCGCGCGGTTGTGAAAAACTGACCAATGTGTGTTTGTTTTGTACTTTCTAAACTGCCTAAATAATAGGTAAGTACTTAAGTAGGTATACCTACTACCTAAACAAAATTTACTGGAACCTCTTATCAAGACTTGAACGGTTTTTATGGTGAAAACACAAGAACAATCTGTTGAAGTGAAAATGACAAGGAAAATATCGAACGTATCACTGGTATGTAGGTATACCATAGAACTTTTATTCGTTAGATGCCTAGATCTACCGTATATTTAAAAAAACTAACGGCTAACGGTCTAAGTAGGTACATACATATGATTTGCAGTTTCTAACCCACTATTTTATCAATGTGTAGGTGATCTGATGACACGTGAAAAGCCATACCTACCTACAACCTAAACAACATTTTTACACGTGTGCTACCTAATCTGCTAATACGTGCTGAGCTTCGAAAATTTTTTGTGGATTTTGTGATTTGGTATAGAGGAAATGCATGAACTAAGCTATTATTAGACTACCTAAACGTAGAAATAACATAATACATGCGTGCGAAGCCGCGGGCAAAAGCTAGTTTATAATATTAGCGTCATCATCATCATCATCCTGAGAGCGTCTACTGCTGAGCATAGACCTCCCCCAGAAAGCGCCGCTTTGAGCGGCTGGCTGCTCGCCTCCTGCATCCATCGGCTCCCGCAATTTTAGTGTGATTAGTATATGATTACTTCTTCTTCTTTCTCCTGGCTATTGTCAACAACAGCTAGCTCGTCACGTCATTAAAATAAATAAATAATAATAATTAACCCCCCCCCCCCTCCCCGACTGGCCTGATAGCTCAGTTGGTAGTAATTCTACCTTCTGAACTTCTGAACGTGGGTCGATTCCCACCGGGGACAAACATTTGATGTCATGAAAATCGATGTTTGTTCTGTGTCTGGGTGTTATATTGTATTCTATGTAATTATGTATGTATTACAAATAAAACATTTTTTAGAGTTCTATCAGTTATCTGGTTCCCATAGTACAAACTATGCTTAGTTTGGGGCTAGATGGCGTTGTGTGTGATGTCCACACATATTTATTTATTTAAATGTGTGGACATTTTACAAAAAAAAAAGAAAAAAGAACATACCTACTACAAACATAAAATCGTCAAATTGGTTTACCTAGAGGTTTTCAAAGTGATGTGATTACCTACGAACAGCTTTTTGTTTTTATGTAACTAAATATTTCTACAGGTCCAGCCAGGCAACAACGTTTGTAATTTAGGAGAATTTGTACCGTTTGTGAGATTGGGCCTAGATCAAGAATTTCAACATTCATTACGTAAATTAGGCTTCTGATGTAAAGTAACAATCTTTTCAGGTCTAGAGTGAATGGGCGAAGCGTGCTCCACCTTAGACAACACCGTCGCTTCCCATCAGGTGAGATTTTGACAAAGGTATGCCCATTTTAACATAAAAAACCAATGCGCTGTCTGCGCTGTCTGACAAAAGATGGGGATGAAAGGTTCTCGAGTGGCGACCACAAACTGGGAGGCGCAGCGTAGGCCACCCCCCGATTAGGTGGGCCGACGAACTGATCAAAACCGCAGGAGCCGATGAATGCAGGAGGCAAGCAGCCGCTCAAAGTAGAGGCCTATGTTCAGCAGTGGACGTCTTCAGGCTGATGATGACGGACAACAAAAAGACCTGGAACCTAAAAGAGGTCAATTATGTGCGCAATGTAAATAAATATAAATTAACCCCCTGTGAATTATTAAATACCTATTATCTTAATTCATTAGTATTATATTATCCATTTCCGCTGTTGTTTTGATTAGGGCTTTTATATTTTCCGCACATTATAACATGTAATTTTAGGACGCAGCGGTTTTATACCTTAATTATATTACTTTTAAGTAATCAGTTTATAAATTAAATGTACCTATATGTGACCCTTTTTTCGTAAGAATCGATTGTTGTAAAAAACGCGGTTATTTATAAACTGTCGATTTATTGCAAACGGGCAATGTGTCTCACAATGAAACGGCCCTATTTTCGGTTATTTATAACTAATCGGTATCACTTCATTATATTGTATTGTGTACTTCTAGTGTGGTCAAAACTAACCTAACACTCTTCCTCGCTTCGCTCGTCGTCGTAACCTACTGGCCACTAGTGACTAAAAAAAAAAACAATAAATTACAGCAAAAATTGGTTGCATTAATACGGGTTTGTTCACAATTAAACGCTACTGAAATCCGTTTGTTTAAAAACTCACCGCTGGGCAACGACTAATTATAAATTCGATCGATAGTTTAAAAATAACCGCGTTTTTTTATAAACAATCGGTTCTTACAAAAAGACGGTGACATATTATAAGAAAAAAGCCAAGTCTTTACGTTTTAACTTTTTTCAATACAGTAATATTATTTGTAGCTGGTTTGACATATTGGAAAAAAAATATCTAATATTTAAAAAAGTGCTTGTGGTTTCACTGGTAAATAACGAATTGTGTTTCTATTTTAGTTTCACCGAGGTTTGCTGGAGAAGGTAAGACGATTACGGCGCTCCTACGCCTTTATTTATTTCTATAAACGCACGTGCGGCTTCTTTTTTTGTAGGCTATTGTGGGAAACAAAGCGTATACGGCTCTCCTGAAAGAAAGAAGTATACTGGGTGTAATTGAATTCATTAGCATCCTTTGAATCTAGGTACACTCCTGACACTGGTCACGTGTGAACCAAAATTTATGAAATCTAACGCGTCGATTTGGTATTGATAGTAATTCCAAAAAAAAAAAAATTTACTCAATGAACTGCTTATCATCATCATCATCATTAACAGCCTGAAGACGTCCACTGCTGAACATAGGCCTCCCCCCAGAGCACGCCACCGTGAGCGGCTGCTTGCCTCCTGCATCCATCGGCTCCCCGCGGCTTTCACCAGGTCGTCGGTCCACCGAGTGGGGGGGCGGCCTACGCTGCGTCTTCCGGTTCGTGGTTGCCACTCGAGAACCTTTCTTCCCCATCGGTTGTCAGTTCTACGAGCGATGTGGCCTGCCCATTGCCATTTCAACTTACTAACTGAACTGCTACACTACTAAAATTAAACTAGATAGATAGATAGATAGATCAACTCTTTATTGTACACCGTAAAATAACAAAAATTTACAAATAGAAAAAACTTAATTAACTTACACTAGTACAATAGGCGGTCTTATCGCTTAGAGCGATCTCTTCCAGACAACCTTTGCATAGGAAGGATATCAGTACTTAAAGTTATGGGCTTCGGTGTACAGGTAAATCAAAACAACATAAAAATAAATAATAGAATGATACATGGAAATACTATTACAAATGTTTTATTCTACTTAGAATATAAAGCAAAAAATAAAATATATACAAATAATAAACATACATACAAATATACATACTATATGAAATAAAGTAAATATATACCAATCAATAAACATACTTATAGATACCTACTTTATTTACTACCTAACATAATATGATTGGATTTATAGTAACAAATACCAATAAATACTTTACTTCATACCAATTTGCGACAAGTAGAAATTTCTTACTTGATCCTTATAAATTTGCAGTGACTCAGCGTGCCGTATCGACACCGGCAAACTATTCCAAAGGCGAACAGATTCTATAGTGAAAGAGACTAAAATAATTCAAAATTCAAAAAATCCAAATTCAAATTCAAAATTGTTTATTTCTTTTTAAGTACAACACTGATAGTACGGCTCTAACCACCCCAAACTGGGTTATAATACCCGTATCTTGGGGGCTAGCTCCGTCCCTTTTTGAGACACTATTTGTGCACAACTCATAGACCATACAAAAATATTTATATCTAGTACAGAGAACAAAAAAGCGGGTAATAAATAAGTAGGTAATAACAATAAATAATTAATGTTGGTTTTGAGCTAATAAAGCACTGTCTTTAGTTAACATTATTGTGACTGCCAAGGTAAAAAAAAAAACTATTAAAAGTATCTAAATCAATCGTGCCAACTACGTTAGGCGCCGCCGCAATCTTCATAATTTTCAATAAAAAATATTTTCATTTGCACTCTTTACTCTTTAATAAACACCAATAAATGATCTACGATCATGCACTCAATTTATGATATTTACTGAATTAATGAATTAAATTGCATTCTGTATTATGGAGTTCATTAGGCTACGACGACTTCTGCCATGCTTGTTGATTATGTATGGTAAACTCCTCCTATGATACGTGGACAAGGTGGCGTTTTATGGGGTTGTCTCTGGGGTAGGCCTGTGTTCAGCAGTGGACGTCTTCCAGCTGGTGAAGTGCAATCATAGTTGCAAAACCGTTTGTGCTCGCGAGGTCTACCGTTCCTAAAACACTAGTTTACTTTTGACCGAACGAACGAAGTGAGCGTAAGTCTGCTTCAATTCATTTTTGCTTTTACAGGTCGCATTTTTCAACAAATCTTGAATACACGTTATACGAGTTTAGTGATTTTTGTCGTCGGTGATTTTTGATTGGAGGTGTATTGCTTCCAAAAAGGGGGCAAGTATATCAGCCAATTTTGATAATATTTGGCAGAAGCATTGGGTCATCATCATCATGAGCCTGAAGACGTCTACTACTGAACATAGGACTCCCCCAGAGAGCGCCACTTTGAGCGGCTGCTCGCCTCCTGCATCCATCGGCTCCCCCCGGCTTTCACCAGGTCGTCGGTCCACCGAGTGCGGGGCCGGCCTACGCTGCGTCTTCCGGTTCGTGGTCGCCACTCGAGAACCTTTCTTCCCCATCGGTTGTCAGTTCTACGAGCGATGTGGCCTGCCCATTGCTATTTCAACTTGCTAGTTCTAAGAGCTATATCGGTCACTTTAGTTTTCCTGCGGATCTCCACGTTCCGGATCTTATCTCGCAGGGAAACACCGAGCATAGCTCTCTCCATAGCTCGCTGCGCGACTTTGAGCTTACTAATGAGGCCAACAGTAGGAGACTATGTCTCAGTTCCTTAAGTCATGACTGGCAACACACATTGATTGAAAAATTTCTAAAGCTAGGTCTATCATTTTATCAAATATTTACATCTAACATTGCAACCGAGCGTTCATATAAATATAGGGCGCGCGCTCCAAATCATCACAGATTGCAGCGAGCCTCCAGCTGGTACACACGCCCGTCGTATGCTTCGCCGCCACAAACATTAATAAACTCAAATTTAAGGGATGTTATGTTAATGCTTTTTTGCACCTATAACACATTCTAAATTACTCTGATGACTCCCTTTATATTAATATAACTAACCCACACATTTAACAAAAACATTTCGAGAGGATTAGAGGAATGTACATTAAAATCTTTACACTCATCAAATGCTATCACCAACAACGGCTTCTTTTTATTTTGCCAATATCTTAAATTCATGAATCCATTAAGATCAGCCAAGAGTTGTATTAGATAAGCTATCTGCACGTGATAAGCTCTTTAAGCAAAACTTGTACGAAAGGTACATCCGTCTGAAATGTAAAGGTGGCAAACATAATTCACTCTCCATTACGTGTATGTTCTTTATAAATCCGCCTATTAATCTAAGAGCCTGATTTTATACCTTATCTAGTTAGTACAGATGTACTTTTGCACTGGTATCATATATATCTGAGCCAAAGCCTAGTCTAGGTACTTCTATATGTAAGTTTTATATGAGCCAATTCAGTAGTTTCGGCGTGATGCTCAGCCAAGATACAGACAGACAAACATGATAAAAAAAAACATTTTTGGCATAAGCATCAATAAACAGCCCTCCAAAAAAAAATTTCAAAATTGGGTACAGGATTAGATCTGTTACAGTTTTATTATAAGTATAGATCATCATCATCATCATTAACAGCCTGAAGACGTCCACTGCTGAACATATGCCTCCCCCAGAGCACGCCACCTTGAGCGGCTGCTCGCCTCCTGCATCCATCGGCTCCTCGCGGCTTTCACCAGGTCGTCGGTCCACCAAGTGGGGGGCCGGCCTACGCTGCGTCTTCCGGTTCGTGGTCGCCACTCGAGAACCTTTCTTCCCCATCGGTTGTCAGTTCTACGAGCGATGTGGCCTGCCCATTGCCACTTCAACTTACTAACTCTAAGAGCTATATCGGTCACTTTAGTTCTCCTGCGGATCTCCTCGTTCCGGAGCTTATCTCGCAGGGAAACACCGAGCATAGCTCGCTCCATAGCTCGCTGCGCGACTTTGAGCTTACTAATGAGGCCAACAGTAAGAGACCATGTCTCAGTTCCATAAGTCATCACTGGCAACACACACTGATTGAAAACTTTCGTTTTCAGGCTCTGCGGTATTTTGGACGAAAAGATAGGACGAAGCTTCCCGAACGCTGCCCAGCCGAGTTGGATTCTTCGCGCCACCTCTTTGTCGAAGTTGGACCTACCTAATTGGACAATCTGTCCCAGGTAGACATACTTGTCGACAACTTCGAGAGTATCGTTCCCAACAATTACCAGTATAGGTGGAACATGAGCATTAGACATGATCTTTGTCTTGTCCATATTCATCTTAAGACCAACCTGCTGGGAGACTCTACTGAGGTCGTTGAGCATGGTGCTAAGGTCCTCGAGTGATTCCGCCATTATGACTATATCATCAACAAAACGAAGGTTAGTGATGTACTCGCCATTTATGTTGATGCCAGATCTTTTCCACTCCAAGAGCTTGAAAACATCCTCCAATGCGTTTGTGAACAGTTTCGGAGAAATAACGTCTCCCTGTCTCACGCCTCTTTGCAATGGAATTTGTTCCGTACTCTGGTCCTGTAGTCGGACTGACATAGTGGCCTTACTGTACAAACACTTCAAAACTTCGATATACCTATAGTCAATTTGGCATCGCTGCAAGGACTGCAGCACCGCCCAAGTCTCGATTGAACCGAAGGCTTTCTCATAGTCCACAAACGCTAGGCATAACGGCCGATTATACTCTTCGGTCTTCTGTATAATCTGGCGCAGCGTATGGATGTGGTCTATGGTGCTAAAGCCTCTTCGGAAACCGGCTTGTTCGGGAGGCTGGAATTCATCAAACCTGCGTGCGAGACGATTCGTAATGACTCTCGAAAACAGCTTATACACATGACTCAAGAGCGAGATGGGCCTATAGTTCTTCAATAAGGTGTTATCGCCTTTTTTGAAGAAGAGCACCACCACGCTCTTGTGCCATGCCTCTGGCGTTGTACCTTCAAGGATGACAGAATTAAATAACTTCTGGAGGACTAAAAGTACCGGTCTACCACCCGCTCTCAGAAGTTCGGTCGTAATTCCATCTTCACCTGGTGCCTTGTTGTTTTTAAGCTGTTTGAGGGCCATTCTAATCTCGTACAGGCTGATGTCCGGGATATCTTCGGTATAGTGTCGGACTAACTTGGCTCTGATGTCCTGAGCTGTGTTAGTAGCGGGCTTACGTGTCGAGGTGTATAACTGTCCATAGAAGTTCTCGATCTCTCTCAGAATCTCAGGCTTGGATGAAATGACGCTACCATTTTCGGTCTTCAGTTTTGTCATTTGGTGTTGCCCAATAGACGAATCCTTTGCGAACACTTTAGAGCCTTGGTTCCGCTCAATTGCGGCCTCAATACGTGAAGTACTAAGAGCACGCAAGTCGTGTCGCAAGGAACTCCAGATTCATCTATTGAGTTCACCGTAGGCTGACATATCAACTGAAGACTGCAGCTTCATTTCGCTCCGGTCGGCCATTAGCTCAAGAGTTTTTTCTGAGAGCTTTTGAGTCTCCTTTCGGCGTTAAGTCTTAAAGAATTTCGATCCAACAGCTTGGACAGTTTCCACCAACCCATCGTTTAGCTCGTCCACTGTGTTACAGTCGGCTAGGCACTGGAAGCGATTTTGGAGTTCCAGCTGAAAGCCTTCGGGGTTATGGATTTGGACAGGATTTGGACGGAGCGTAGACTTCACCAGACGTGACCTTTCGAGCTTAACATTGATATTCAATGTGCCTCTAACAATACGGTGATCGCTACCGGTTTTCACCTTGCTGATCACAGAGACATCATCGAATATGTGCTTTTTGGTCGTCATGATGAAGTCTATCTCATTTTTAGTGGAACCGTCGGGACTTATCCACGTCCACTTCCTGGATGACCGCTGATGAAGTATAGATAGATATAGATATATCATAATTATACCTACTTAGGTACTTTCCGATATGTCATATTGAAATTTCATAACGATTGTTTTTAAGTTAGGTTTTAGAATCAGAATTACTGAAAAAAATGGATTATGTCCCAGTATTAAACTAAGGCGATTGAAAAAGTTTTTTATGTAAACGAATGACGTGACGAACTAGTCGTTCGCCTGGTGTTAAGCGTCACGGCCGCCCATAACAGATTGCAGTGAGTATTGTAATATTGTAAATTGGTAAGCATATCCTTTATTAGCTGCATCTAAGCTATAGACCTAGAAAGTAATGAACATATTCTAGGTCTGTGGTCAATCCATGTCCATGTACAAATGGACCCTTGTTTTAAGAAGTAGGCAATGGCCTTTCTGTAGTTCTTGTAGTTAGTCTGTGAGGAGTATTTTGCTTTTCTAAAGATAATAGTAGATCTTTTCACAGAATTTGCCCTATTTACTTGGATGGTCTATAGTGTATTTTTGCGAATTATATGGTATTTTCGAGAACTTGGAACTACTGCATGTGTACCATTTTTATAAGTCAAATGGTGTCCTACCCTACCAATTTAAATTGTTCTATGTCAGGCGGAATGGGTAGACCAAAATCTGGTTGTTGCATGCTCGATGGAATTTCGGTGGGTTATTTGCGTGTAGTTTTTTTACGTATGTACCTGTAAGAGTTTTATAGAAGAAACAACTGACTATAAGTAGTCGAAATAAGAATACGGTTGTTTTGCGCAAGCGTACCCAGTGAGTAAAAATATCATTGAGCGTACCTAGCTAATTACTTAAGTATATCGACCTATAACTCTGTTGTTAAGAAATAAATGATAATATAATCATATGTTTTTCTTTCCGTTGCCGTTGACGTAGCGTAGGTATACGTGTGAATAGAAGGCCAGGTTCAAATATCGTTTTGACTGGTTTTGATAATCTCCCTTGTATTTGGTATTTCCAGTACATAACATGTTTGTTTTCATCACTTTTTAATTATTTTAGTTTTGACATTTTTTTTTGTTTCTAGATAGGCCCGCATTTAACCGCAATCTCACCTGATAGGAAGTGAGTTGAATTCATAAGGTAAGGATATTGCCGTATGTTACAACTACAAGCTCCAGCCATCATTATTAATATACGAATGTAGTATTCTTAGATAGTCTGTATCAAGTTAGTTACTCGTCGTTCTCTTACTCTATGGTTTTAATATGTCAATGATAAGTAGTCTGTGTTAGTAATTGAATTAATATGAATAACTAATTGTGTTTTAATATGCCGGTATAATAAATATTGTAATGAGAGAGTAAACAACATTATGAAGAATCTACGTGTTTTTATCATCATCATCATCATCATCAAGATCCCCAACAGGATAATACTTCAGAAGTGGTATCTTGGACCGAAAGACGCCGCCGCCACCGGGCCCATAATATGCATGGACATGGAAAGGAAATAGGCCTGCACAGGTCAGTGAAGGTGAAAACTCGAAAAGTCTATGAATGAAGAAATCACTGAAAATATCCAAAATTTTTCTTTCTGCGACATGAAAAACGGCAATCCTCCAACAGACGAATAATTATGGTGACCGACTCGAAAGCAACTCGACGCCCAAAACAACATCAACAAACAACATATATCAGGTACAATTTCTTTGCTTTTAGAAATTCATGTCATCTAGGTACATTTAGGTTACTGCTGTTTCAGTAATCGCATTTGTGGCAGCCGCAGTAAAATAATATCCAAACCATAAATGATTTGCAGTTTACCTACCTTCATCAAAATTATTGGGTAACATTTATGACTGTAAGTGGTACATTAGTAAACATTAGTGAGTTCTGTATGATTTACCTTACCAAAAAGATCAGTGTAAGTTCTGTGTGATCTACATTACCAACTAGATCCATGTAAGTTCTGTTTGAACTAACTTAAAGATCTGAGCGTATGGTGTGATCTGCAATACTTACTAAAATCTATGTTATCTATATTCTATACGGCATTCATGGCCAATAATATGTGTGATATCTAATATTTCAAGTAAAGATCGGTGTGGTTTACGTCGCCAACAATAATTATCTGTCTGATCCATATTACCACCTACGTCTGTGTGATGTATTTATTCGACAATGTGATAACCCTCAAATGAAACCTAGCTCAAATAAGCTTCTTGGCAAACACAACAAAAATGTAATAGTCTAAATTATCAAAATAATTATATTAAAATACAAAAAAAAATCTCCGTGAATAATTTCAAGAACAAACTCGACAAACGGTTACAAACGAATAACCTATCTCTGTTACAAAGATGAACATTAGAAGTTGATCCAACACTGGATGTAGAACCATCAGCAGTCATGCTGCTCATCTATCAACCAATAATAATAATAATAATATTACAATTTTGCTTTTTAGAAATGTTCTTTTGCTTCCAGAAATATTTATAATAGCAGTTAGAACTTAAATAAAATAAAAAGATAGCTATGTTTTATTTGAGTACGTCATAAATACTTCGAACAATTAAAAAACTAATAAGTTAATTTTAAAATTAATCATGGATAATTCAGAGAAAACATTTTTTTGGTTGAGTAACACTAAAGTAAAAAAGTAATAATAATAATGCTCTCCATATAAAAATGTAATATTAAGAATGCTAGTAATAATTACTTCTACAAAAAACTAATAATTATGACTATAGATACAATTACCTATAACTATGCTGAAAACATACCGTAACTTACCTGCCTTGTGCATTAGCATACATACCTTATTAAAAATCAAATTTTAAGTAATAGGACATAAAAATAGTGTTATTCCTCTATGTAGTAGAGTAAAATGTACACAAAAAAATCTGTTAGTAGGTATTTACCCAACATTTGGAGCAGTACAAATTCGAAAATATTGATAACCTATATTATAATACTATGACCTCCAAGAAATTGATAATACTCTTCACCATCATGATAATGTTGTAGTTAATAGACCTTTTTTTAGCAAATGTACAGTAATCAAATACTAAACTGTACTAAGATATTATTAAGTAAATGATTATAAAATACAAAAGGCTATAGATATTCAAATATTGAAAACCTGTTATCATGCTACTAGATACCTACTTAAAGTACAACTTGTACATGAGAAAAAAAGGGAAACCTGTTATAAGCTGATCAGATAAGAGATGGGTTTGATAAATTAATAAACTTCAACATAAATAACTAACTACTTGTGCTGTAAATATGTTTTATTATGAAGTTATGTGATATTTATATTATTACTAAATAATAATCTCAAAATAAACAATCACCATTTATAAAGATTTGCATAAAGTAAAACAATCCATTTGTTTAGTATTTTAACCATACTTTATTATCTGTCTCTCTCTAGCGACATATTGTTTTCTCTCTCTTCCGTTCAAGTCTCCAAGCTGACATGTTGCTCATTCAAAATAACTAAAATAGACTATAGACTGTGGCGTTTTCTGTAATATGTGCTAAAATAAAGAACCAGTGAAGTGATAAACAAAATAAATAAGGATACCTGTAGTTATAATCCATAACACCATTGCTTTTGGTTGAATATGTAGCTACTCTTAAACGAAATCAAGCTTATATTTTACAAACAAAATTTGTATGATTTCGCATTTTACTAACTTTATGGATTTAGCTAAACAGGTATACTATATAATATCTAAATTTATGTGTGTTGAACAAAAAGAGAAACGGTGCACAGTCTAGACCCACAAACTATGTTAATTAGCATCATGAAAAGATCATTGAGAAAATTAAACACATTCTACCTTGCTATAATACAATAAGTACCTATCAATAAGAGCTACATTCTGAAGAACTATATTTAACCAAAATTATCGCTTGGTTGCCAATGTTACGGCAATGAACGGCATCTAATTTACACTAGACAACTTTATAATGAAGTAGAGGATTATCAATGTTACCAGCAGCATTAACTCCTGTGCACTGCTGTGGGTGGCCCTCTTGAGGGTATAATGGAGTAGTATTTATGTAATTATGTATATGCAATAGATAGTTTAACATATACTACAGATGGTGGCCTTGGTTTTCAGCTTACTTTCCTCCACCCGCAAGTAAAAAGTAACTGGTATTACTGTTTCTGACCGATTAGTTTTAGAATATGTAATCATGCAACCCGAATGACACAAGTGCATCAGAAATAGTACAGTTTCAATGGATGATCTACCGTGTTGCCCTTATATGTTTCAGATGGTCCAGAGTATTATTGACAACTTTTACAAATCGCTGTGGGACACTGCTAATCCAGGATGGCCGAGTGTTACAACTACAAGCTCCAGCCATCATTATTAATATACGCGTGTAGTATTCTTAGATAGTCTATAATAATAATAATAATAATAATATTTATTCAAAAATTACATTATGCTAAAATACTATACAATATGAATCTTAGGAACTATACATAAGTCTAACAAAGCACGGTGCCTGTACTAGGATAAACCTGTGTCACAGGCGGCATAAGGGCTAGCATTCAGCAATACGAGTATATACACGTGAAAAATTAAATTATTAACAATATTTTACATTAAAACTAAAACCTCTATTTATAGACAAGCTTACAATAATTATTTAACAAACAAAAGTATTATCTAAAAACATATTTACCATAATTTACGTATCAATTACTTAAGCAGAGTATATTAGAATTTACCAAAAGGAAAAAAAAAAAAAATAACTAATTTACTTATTTATCAATGTGTAACAGTAATTCGGTCTGATCAAGTTAGATACATAATCATAATCATAATCATAATCATTTTATTGGTAAAGCAATTTACAGGTCAGGCTTGCGATAGCAATGCAACAATATTTAAATTAATATTAAAAATTACAATAAATTATATTTAATATTATTTTAGTAGTTAGTATAAAGAATAAAGGCACATTGCCCGTTACGAAACAATTTGTAAAATGATAATAGCAAATCAATCATTAATATAATAAATATTAAGAATTCAAAATGTCATCATAAAAACATAAGAAAAAATTATAAGTATTCATCAAATACGTCAATGTCAAATAAAAAAATATTTATGTAAATTAATAAATCCTAATTATACAAAATTTAAATGTCAACACAATTTATATTCTACAAATTCTTCGAAGCTGTAGAACGTTTGCTCGACAAGCCAGCGTTTAAGCCGTGCCTTAAAGCAGCTCATACTAGAGGATGAGATGATCTGCTCTGGGAGCTTGTTGTACACCGTCGGGCCCATAACATGCGACGTCTTGGATGATTTTGTAAGAGTTCGAGGTATTGCTCTGAGATGGTCTCTACTCCGCGTGTGATAGGAGTGCACACTGCTGTGCTTCGTGTAAGAGGCCTGGTTTAGTCTTACATAGACAGCTACCTGATAAATGACCAAAGCTGGCAATGTCAGGATCCCAAGCCTCTTAAAGTGCGGCCGTGCTGAAGTGTCTCGAGGGATTTTTGCAATTGTACGGATTGCGTGCTTTTGCAACCGAAAAACACGTAGCCAATCCGCAGCCCTACCCCAAAGCTCCGCGCCATACTGCAAGAGAGAGTGCACCGTGGCGAAGTAACACGAGCGCACCACTTCGGCAGATACAACCCTCCCGAGTCGGCTGAGCGCATAGCACGCACTACCCAGTCTACCGCACAGTTTATCAATGTGGCTTTCCCATTTTAGGCCACGGTCAATCTCGAAGCCCAAAAAAGTCGTAGCCTCTGCTTGCTCAATTTTATCGTTCCCTATATGTACTAATAGGGGTCGCGAAGGACGCCCTGAAAGGCAGAAATGAACGAAGTGGGTCTTTGATAGATTGAGCGCTAAACCATTCGCTTGGAACCACCCAGCCAGCTGGAAAGTCGTGCTGTTCAACCTCTGCTCTAAAAGATCCACCGTAGGTGCTGATACCACCGCAGCCACGTCATCAGCATACATGAGTATTTCTGCAGAGGCTACTGCTCCCGGTAGATCGTTTAAGAGCAGCGAGAACAGTATGTTGGAGACAGACGATCCCTGGGCCACTCCCATCACAGAGGTCAATGGGTCAGATCTTTCTGTTCCTCCACATGCAACGACAGTTTGAGATCTGTTCCGCATTAGATCCGTGAACAAGGCGTGTGCCGTGCCACCCACACCGTAATGCTGTAGTTTAACAGAAAGTACGGCATGGTCAGCAACGTCAAACGCCTTCGACAGGTCACAGCATACGATCGCCACTTGCTGCTTATTTTCGCGGGCCATCATGACCAAGCGAATCACTTCGCGGGTCAATGATGTGGTGGACCGGCCTTCACGGTAAGCATATTGCTGGTCAGAGAGGGCATCCGTAGATGAAAGAAACCCTATGAGACGCGTACTCAGGCCGTTCTCGAATATTTTCGCTACTGCTGGTATTATTGACATAGGCCTATAACTGTCAATATTTTCACGCTTGCCTTTACCTTTGTAGAGAGGAGATACTTTGCTGATCTTTATCGGGGAGGGATACGACCCTTCCTCGATGCATTTATTAAAACAAGCCGCTAGTATGGGAGCTAACGGGATAATAGCAGTCCTGAGAAGTTTCATCGAAAGCCCGTAAACATCCTTTGAAGTTTTTGCTGGTATCCGCGTTGTTACGATGCGAAACACCTCATCTGCAGTAAATGGCAGCAGCCGAAGCGATCGGTCAGGCGATGGGCGCGCCGCGCACAGAGCAGCGCTCACCCGAGCGACGTCGGCGCGGCACCGCACGCGGCTGCCGCATTCAAGAACCGGATGTTCATTGTGTCCACGGCTTCTTTTTTTGTCAGAAACCGAGTACCGTCTGATTTTTTCACTACTTCTGTAAAATCAAGGAAGGGGGAGTTATTTTTCCCTCTTTCTTTATTTACAACACTCCACATTGCTTTTGACGCATTACTGTTGCTTTTTATTGTCCTGGCATAGAATAAAGCCTTGCTATCTTTTATTAATTTATTATAGTATTCATTCATGTCAGATATCAATGTCATAATTGTATCACTATTTGGATGTAATTCTCCTATCTTTATAATGTCAAATAATAATAATCTATAATTTTTTACATCTGGAGTCACCCAAGATGAGTCATTGCAATAATTACTAACTTTCCGTAATGGAAAACAAACATCATGCTTGTCCTTAATAATATTGATTGTCGACAATAATATTTTTTTTGATGTACGGTTTCGCATACATAGTTCTTCCCAGTCTACGCTGTCTATGGATCTAACAAAATTAGCCTGATTTGCCAGCGAGAATGATATACCATAGCGTGGAGTATGCGTCGATACTCGTTTCGTGCACACCAGCTCACTCCTCACGGCCAGGTGGTCGCTGAGGTGCGTCACAACAGGCGCGGTGCACACGATGCCCGCGGGTAGACTCGAGTAGACGTGGTCCAGGCAAGTGGATGTATTCGCAGTTACGCGCGTAGGAAACTCAACCTCATTCGTCATATTATAGACCGACAATAGATCAGTCAATCGTTTCAATTCGCAATTAACGTCGCCTAAGGTGTTAATATTCATATCTCCAACTATAATACAGTTAGAGCCCAGCTCGCTTACTTTATCAAGCAAACGTTCCACATTGTCAAGAAATATATTAGTGCTAATTAAATTGGTTCTATATATACACACAATAGTGATATCGTAGTCTATCAAGTCTACGGCAGATATTTCACAATATTGTTGACTTGAAAGCGCAACCAACTCTTGATTTTCTACACACCGTGTACTATTGCTTGTATATATACACGAACCGCCATGTTTAATCGTTTTTCTACAGTAACTAGATGCTAACTTAAAACCGTCTATTTCAATGCACTTTAACTTCTCATCAGTTAGCCAGTGCTCGGTTAGCGCGAGAACGTTACATTTTAATTCACTCCTTAGTAATACTTCCAATTTTTGTGTTTTATTGTCAACGGACGCTATGTTTTGATGACACACTACGATAGTATTATTGTTAGGAACAGCTGTACTTTGCGGGTCTTCTAGCTTAATTTTATTTTGATAATTCTGCAACCGGCGACCTGTTCGCTGTGAGTCATTCGTAGAAGTGTATAGTGCGACTGCGCCGGCGGCGGTGTCCGCGACTACTGGCCGCTGCCGGCCGGCGAGGCTCGCGCGCGAAAATTCCAGTGACTTACCAGTGACTCCAGAAGGCCATGACATCGGCGAGCTAATTTGCTCATACAAGCTCTCGGGAATGCCAACTATAAAAACTGCATGCCAGTTTGATTTTGTCTGTCTTTTTTCGACATAATATTTCTCTTGATTGATTTATTTTGTTAAGATAATTAAGTATATTTTGTGGTGTCGTATCTGGATTAAATTGCCAAGCTTGTATATATTTAAGTCTTTCGACAGTTTAGAGTTCATCATCCATTTCTGCTGTACCTGTTATTATCTTTCGTTTTTTGTAGGTTTTTTTCGTTACCTTTTGCCACCCGGTTTCTTCAGTTTTATCGTCAATGTTTGTGGCATTGGCAGATTGGACTGCCAGTGTGTGTCCACTGTCCACACAAATCGGCAGCGATTTCGTCATAGTCAGTTTGGTGGGAGGAGTAGGTACCGGGTAATCGGGTCGTGCTAGTACAGGCGTCTTCATTTGTTCGCCTGTCGACGAACGAGGTTTTCCAGCTGATTTCTGTGTCGCTGTGACTCCCTTCGTCGGCGCGGCTGCGGCGGCAGCCCTAATGCGTGCCTGTCGCACGGGGCGTTGTGTTGCCGGCGGCGGCGGCGGAGTCGGCGCGCTTACCGCGGTCGTCTGTATAGGCGCGATTTTTTGCGACTTACCCTCCATGGCTGCAATACTCAATAATTTAATATCTTGAGCCTGATGTTTTATAATTACTCCTTGATCGATTATTATGGCCTCTAACGAATTCACTTTAGACACCAAGTCACTCACAACTTTAAACACATCGCGTAAAGTAGGACCTGCAGCTTTTTGTGCCATTTTTCGATTTTTAAAACGCAATAATCACGGATGCGCTTGCGTTGCGCGGTACCTCCCCGCACCTCCTCCCCGCACCTCTCCCGTTACTCTCTTACTCTATGGTTTTAATATGTCAATGATAAGTAGTCTGTGTTAGTAATTGAACTAATATGAATGACTGATTGTGTTTTGATATGCCAGTATAATAAATATTGTAATGAGAGAGTAAACAACATTATGAAGAATCTACGTGTTTTTATCATCATCATCATCATCAAGATCCCCAACAGGATAATACGTATTATATACCTTTAGGGCGAATGATAGTTTGGTTATTAAATAAAAAAGAAAAAACTTGTCATAACAGATAATCAAAGGTTTAATAAGAAAAAAAACATTGCTAAATCTACATGTTAGTTGAAGGTTTAACTTTTTCATACAAGTGCAGATTGAGTTGATCACAAAATACCGGCGTGTCTCCTGACGTGCGCTTCCACGTTATCAGCGCGCATGGCTCTGTACGAGTAGACCCGCTCCGGGCGCCAGTTGACGCCACCACTAGTGACGGCGCTGTCAAATCTACTGTTGCGCAATTCGTTGTTAAAGTTAAGCAAATAGCCCCTTGGGTTAGGGACGCCAGCAGCCCAACCCCAGGAGCGGCGAGTGTTGATGAATGAATTCCTTTCGGCAACGACCTGAGCAGCAACACCGATACCAATACCGTAGGAAGTGATATCAGTGTACAGGTTGTTAAAGACGTGCACTTCGCCGAACCTAACTCTAGGGTTACGCTGGTTGGTGCCCCGGAACCAGTTGAGGTAGTAGGTAACTTTAAGCCTTCCGCGGTCTTGAGCCGCGTTGTTGTCTGCGTGTCCAACTAACATGACATGGTTATGGTTTCTAAAGATGTTGTTAGAGATCGTGATCCAGTTAGCAGCTCGCTTGATATCAATGAGACCATCGTGACGTCTCCGGTTTGCAGGAAGGGATGCTGCATTCCAAGGATCATCGGCGAACTCGCAGTGGTCAACCCAAATGTTAGTTGATGTTGCAATATCGATGGCGTCAATCTCGGAAAATTCTCCAGCGACCTGGTTGGCGATACCACCGCTACCGTTGGGTCGCTCACCCGGGGCAAACGACAGAGCATTGTGGAATCTGATGTTTCGGATGATGACATTGTTTACGCCGCCAACTCTTAAACCTCCTCCGAAAATCATTGCGTTTCGGTCACCACCATTGATAGTTTTCCTACTACCAACGTTAAGCCGGACACCCGGAGAACCAGTGAACAATGTGGTAAGGTCAATACGGCCACGAACATTGACAATCCTGGCTTCATTGCCAGCGAGAGCATCCCTGAGTGCCCTGGCGTCCCAGACAGTCCATGTTGCTCCACCTTGACCACCGCGGGTGCCGCCGTTCAAAGTGGCAAAGCCGACAAGCCCTGCGTTGCGGGTAGCGTTGAAGGTGGCGGCGTCGTTGTCGAACTCCATCGGCAACATGTCATCTTCTTTGCCAATCTCTGTCGGCATTGCGGATGCCGCAAGGATCACGGCGGTAAAGGCGATGAAGTACTTCATGGTTATGAAGTTTGTTTTCTGAACTCATGGCTGTCGACAGGACCTTTATATAGCTAGAATATTGATCAAACGTTTGATACTAAGAGATATAAAACAGATAATTGAAGTATCCGTTAGTGATTATTGATGATTGATTATGGTCATCACCAAATTAAATATATAGGATGTTACATATCGCACTTCCGCTCAAATTTTTTTAATAATAGTTAATTTTACTTGATATAAATTAATTTTATTAATGACAAGCTGACCCACCCCGGTTTCACACGGGTTAATAGTGTTAAGCCTTAACCCTGACGAAAGGGAGGGGAAAGGGATGAATGGACGAGACGGTGAAGGGAGGCAAGTGTCCACCTGTCTCCCTTCATCATCACATCCAGTAATCATTCACCATCACAGTTTCATTATATTATATAGAAAATATCTTCTAAAGAACACATAGAAAAATATTTGGCTCAACGAATCAGCATTGCAATTTAACGAGGCCGGCTGCCAGCATGTTGGTTACGCTACCTTCCGGTAGTGGGCTACAGCATTTGGAATGTGTATAGGCCATCGCGGCTAGTATACAGTCCAAATGTTCTTTGTAGTAGATAGTGTAGGTAGCTAGTAAAAAATGAATTGTCTGGATTTATGATAATCGACGTGTGAAGCCTAATTTGTTCCATACAAAAATCCATTGAAAAATAGACGTTTAGTTTTACGGGATTAGACAATTTTTTAGGGAAACTTCCAATTTTTTTTTCATAAAGACCTAGTTCCGATGGTTTACAAACAAAAAATAAACAAATTAGTCCAGCCAGTCTCAAAGTGAGGTGCTTACTAACGAACAGCATTTCATTTTCATTTATCTAAATTCTTCAGGTCCAGGCCACTCAAAAGTTTGTGTTTGTAATTTAAGAGAATACCAGGCCACTCAAAAGCCACCCATTTGTGAGATTAAAACTAGATCAATCTGAACCTGAATATTATCAATTTTACGTGAACTGGACTCGTGACAATGTATTCGAAGGCTTGCGAATTGGTATAACATTTTAAACTGTCATAGTCACTAATACTACTAAAATATTGTTTATTAACGAGATATTTACTGTGTATCGGTAACTCAAAAAAAAAAACGAACATGGTAAATATCCCGTTAATAAACAATATTTTAGTTGAAAATTGGTGTTTACTACCTTTACTTACCTAAAACATTACTAATAGTAATGTCTTGCCCGCGTGTCAGAATTAAAGAGCTAAAACTAAACGAACGGTTCAATGTCTGCTCATGATTCAACAGATAATACGGACGCCAAAAAAAATCGTACCTCCTGACTCTAAATATCATCCCCCTGTGAATAATTAAGTATTATCTGTTTGTTTCTTTCATATCTTCCGCACGCTAAAACTAATTTTAAGGATGTCACGTTATAATTATTACTTTTAGGCATTTCAGTTTATTAATTATCACTTCGATCGTCAAGTTGTCTATCACAAAAATTATTGGCCTTTAAAAAAATATATTGAAATTATTTTGACCAATTTTTTTCTTGTTTCTACAAGTTCACATGGTGAGTGGATATAAAACTAAGTACCTACTTATAAGTATGAAAACAAATTTACATAAAAATTTAAATGAGTAAAATGCCAGATGGCAAAAGTTTCGTGAAACAATACTGGACATAAGCTTTTTTTTTTTCAAAATAATATTATTATGTTTTCCATTAAAATACTCCTATTTTCATCGGGTCTTTATGCTTTTGCAATTTACTTGAAATACATTGAACCTATAATATTATTTATAATAAGTGCTTAATTTGATTGTTAAACAATCTATAGTGTCCATGAATAATTTCGCCGAGGTTTTCCGATGAACTCTGAAGGTAAGGCGGTTTTAGAGCTCGTAGCCCCGTATTATTTTACGATTCTCAGGAGGACGTCGCTCAGTGGCAACCAAGTGAAGTTTTCATTCTTAGAATAAGAGTACCTGTAGCGCATGAAACTCGCCTCTTTTGGTTCCGATATCTTCTCAATCCTTTCTGTGTATATCACAGACAGCCCGATAATGTCACTACCTTTGTTACCCTTGTAAGTGGAGTAAAGCTACTCAACAAACTTATCTTTGCGGTTATTTTCATCAAAGTTGTGTGATTTTTTTAAACAGAATTTTAAAAAGCCAATGATACATTTTCTTTCTCTTATATACATTCAGCCTATTTATTTATTTAATAAAATGTTATTCGTCTATCTGTATCGGTTCGTATATTAGTAAAGTTAAGTTAACTACCCGTTTAACTTAACTTTATTAATATATATATCGAGGCTATCCAGCTCCTCGATAACACTGATATAGTGAGAAGACTAAAAAGGATAAAACCTCCGCGGACTACGGAATAAACCTCCCTCCCTATTATTGATCACTGCAGACATAAAGTCCGCACCATTTTTACTCATCTTTTATTTTATCATTTTTTTTGTTATATATTTTTTTTCCAAATACGCTGCTTTTTTTTATATTCTCCGCGCGAGAATTTTCAAATTTATTTACTTTATATTATTCTTAATTTTTTTTTACGTTGATAATTTACATCTGAAATATTTCTTTTTGAACATGACATATCTATTAAGCCCATAGACTTAGGATGTACAAGATCAACAATGGCAGTTTGAAAATGGGACAAGAAATTTAAGAAATTCTGTGTGTGAAAAACTGTTGTTATGATTAAGATCTTGGAATATTTGCGACAAGTTAACTGTAGTATTTAATAAATATTGAATCTATCTATAGCCCCATAGTTATTTTGAAATAAAATAGCAGGCATTTTATTTACTGAGATCCTTCAAACTTGAAGTAAAATTGATAGAAAATAATAAACTGAAACACTGATAATATTACGATATATTGGAAGTAGCATTCTTAATCTACAAAATAAACAGGATTTACGTCCAGATACCACACCGAAATTAACAAAATATGACTATTAACAATGCAATAAAATTTGTGATAAATTTTCTGTGATACGTGTATTTGTTCGGGTTAGTATGTTTTCTAACATCACATTCACTTACGGAATAAGATTTAAAAGCCGCAAAAATAGTAATTTTAACTTTGATAATGGAATCATGGTACATGATCAATACGCCTTTCGTCGTGAAACAGATTTGGCTCTTATGAGCTCTTCTTGTGCTATGTACTCTGACATATCCGCCATTATTTCACTCTCTCTTTTTCTCTCGGGCAGTGTACTTTACATACTTGATTTGTACTTCTCGCTCCCACGTTTCGTGAGTCTTTTGAGAGTAACGAAAAAATCCTAGGCCTGTGGTTCAGCCATACAAATAGACAATGTCCTTTATGTAGTTTTTATAATTAGTCTGTGAGTAGTATTATATGATTTTTTTGAAGTGATGATAGATTTGCTTATTGACCGAGCCAACCAAGTGAGCGAAAGTCTCTGCTTCAACTAGCAAAAGCTTTCATTTCTCTGGATGTAGGTACGCGAGTACGTAGGTACCGTACAGGTCGCATTTTTCAATCAATCTTGACGAAACTCACAGTCCTACAAGTTCATGGAATCTTTTTGTAGTCGGTGGTTTTTGATTGGAGGTGTATTTCCCCCAAAAAGGGGGAAGTTTCCTGCGGCGCCATTTATCGGCCAGTTTTGATAATATTTGGCAGAAACATTAAAAACTTGATTTTAAACAAGTGTTTTAAATATGAATAAAATAGTTCAAGAGGTTGTTAAGATATAAGACGTATGTACTATACGAATATTATATTTCAGTATATTCAGTACATAATTATAGATTTCATTCATATAGACTTATTCTATATGAATGAAATTGAACATTTGTGGGCAAAGATGAAGCAATCTTATATTGCTTCATCTTTGCCCACAAATGTTCAATAATTATAATTTTCCCAGTTCTTAACACCCAACCTACATAATAATCTTCTATACTTATAATAAATCCGTAACTTTCCCAGTATCATTATTCAGTTGTTTGTAGTCATGCCCATTACATAGGAACAGCGGAAAAATTGCGTTTGCGTGATGCAGGAAAAACTTTTGGCCTTTTTCAACTTTATATTTAACAAGTTGCAACCCGCGGTGTAACCCGTGGATAAAAAGTATTCTATATGTTAATCCAGGATATAAGCTATCTACATTCCAAATTTTATCGAAATTAGATCAGTAGTTACGGAGATATGAGGTAACAAACATTCACACACACAAACTTTCGCATTTATAATATTAGTAGGATTGACTGACCAATATACACATAGCTACTTATTATCCGCGGGTCAAACCGCGGGGCACACTAGTTCTATATAAAACTACTTTGACCTAACCTACTTATATTGAATAGCAAGTAAGAAGCTGGTGCGGTCATTTCACCAATGACAATTCCCGAGCATGTTTGAAGTCAGGGATGCCCAATGTAAATATAAACCTTAACCTTTGAGGACCACACCCCACACCCTGCACCGACCCCACATAATTGGATAAGGGTATAGGCGGATGATGATAACGATGACTGACTATAGAGGCTAGAGTGAACTGGTATCTTCTAGGCATGCATGCTCCATCGTCGACCGCGTCGTCACTTACCATCAGTTTTGGAAAAATATGTGGATAATACTAGAATGTGGAAAATTAATAATTCGGAAAGATACGCTGACATCCAGATGAGACCGTAGTCAAATGTTAGCCTATCGTTGATAAAAAAAAATTATAATATATAAGTAAGGATAAAGCGGTATACATTATAGCCCAGTCAACGAAAACCAAAAAAAGCGTGGAAATAATTCGTGTAAAAGTGAATTTTTGCACAGTTGTAGGTGCCCTGAATGCATATCAATAGTACTGGAGGGTAGGGGTGCCGCCAAGGGAGGTGTAAAGGTCCCTTTTTCAGTTTTTCATAAATAACTTGAAACCTGTAGTCTATAGCAATAAATGGTTTACATTAAATTATCTACAAGAAAGGTTCTATCACTTTTTTGCTGGGATAATATGGGGAGGGGCGAATTTTATTATGAACAATTATACAGGGTGATTGGTTCGTAGACCGTATCCTTTCAGGATGTGTTTAAACAGATCTTGGGCTACCTTTTAAGCGTAACATTAGTTCAGAGATTTATTTTTATTTTAAATAAATATGTATCCGACTGTTACTCACGAATAGTGTGTGTTCGTGAGTAACAGTCGGATACATATTTATTTAAAATGAATCACACTCATGAGAATTTTAATACTAAAATTTATTTTTATTTTTGAGTTTTTCGTTATTTTGTGGAAATCGACCTTAAATCACTGATTTCTGAAAATACGAGTATTAACTAATAAGTTTTTGGTTTTAATTACATAAAAGAAACCTTAAAAAACAGTGCTTAAACGTAAAATATTTTTTTCTATATAACTTCGTAAGTATTATTGATCCTAGCAAAAAACTGTGTAGAATTTCTTGTATAAAATTTCATCATCATCATCAACAGCCGAAAGACGATCACTGCTGAATACAGGCCTCCCTCATAAAACGCCACTTTGGACGCTTATCATAGCGTGGTGATTATTGCAAACCTCCTATGTATAAAATTGAATGTAGATTAATTCAGTCCTTAATAATTTTTTCCTATGGGCACGCCGCGGGGAGCCGATGTACGCAGTAGGCAAACAGCCGCTTAAAGTGGCGCTCTCTGGAGGAGGCCTATGTTCAGCAGTGGACGTCTTGAGGCTGTTTGTTGATGATGAATTTGTATCAGATCATATTATTATCACCAGCCGGAAGACGTCCACTGCTGAACATAGACTTCCTTCATAAAACGCCACTTTGGACGCTTATCACAAGGAGAAGGGGAAGATCGCTCATTACGTTTGTCAGGTGTCATGGCAATCGCAGAACATTTTAATGTACCGAGGAGAAAGCTGCTGCCCATTCCTTCGAAATGTGTATAATTGTTCATAATAAAATTCGCCCCTCTCCATATCTCCTTAAATATCGATCCCAGCAAAAAAGTATATGCAACCTTTTTTGTAGGTAATTAAATGTAGATTAATTTAATCCTGTTCATTTTATGTTATAGGCCACAGTTTTTAGAGTTATTTATGAAAAACTGAAAAAGGGATCTTTATACCCGCCTACCCTTCTTAGCGGCACCCTCACCCCCAGTACTTTTAATATATTATTTGGCATACCTTTCTCTACAACTATGCCAAAATTCGCTTTTACACAAATTATTTCCACAAGCTTTGTCTTCGTTGACTGGGCTATTAGAGCGAATCATAGTTTAATTCATTCGGTTATTAAATAAGAAAGATGAAACTAACTTGTCATAACAGATAATCAAAGGTTTAATCGGAAAGAACATTGCTACATGTCAATTGAATTAGATTTAACTTTTTCAAACAAGTGCAGATTGAATTGATCACAAAATACCGGCGTGTCTCCTGACGTGCGCTTCCACGTTAGCAGCGGCCATGGCTGTGTACTGGTAGAATTGCCTCGGGCGCCAGTTGACGCCACCAGCAGTGACGGCGTTGTCAAATTGACTGTTGCGCATTGAATTGTTGTCGTTTAACAAATAGCCCCTTGGGTTAGGGACGCCAGCAGCCCATCCCCAGGCACGGCGCGTGTTGATGAACAAGTTCCTTTCGGCAACGACCTGAGCAGCCACACCGATACCAATACCGTAGGAAGTGATATCAGTGTACAGGTTGTTTAAGACGTGCACTTCGCCGAACCTAACTCTAGGGTTACGCTGGTTGGTGCCCTGGAACCAGTTGAGATAGTAGGTAACTTTAAGCCTTCCGCGGTCTTGAGCCGCGTTGTTGTCTGCGTGTCCAACTAACATGACATGGTTGTGGTTTCTAAAGATGTTGTTGGAGATCGAGATCCAGTTAGCAGCTCGCTTGATATCAATGAGACCATCGTGACGTCTCCGGTTTGCAGCAAGGGTTGCTGCATTCCAAGGATCATCGGCGAACTCACAGTGATCAACCCAAACGTTATTTGAATTTTCAATCTCGATGGCGTCGACCTCGGAAAATTCTCCAGCGACCTGGTTGGCGATACCACCGCTACCGTTGGGACGCTCACCCGGGGCGTACGACAGGGCGTTGTGGAATCTGATGTTTCGGACGATGACATTGTTTACGTTTCGAATCCTTATACCCCCTCCGAAAATCATTGCGTTTCGGTCACCACCACTGATAGTTTTCAAACTACCGACGTTAAGCCGGACACCTGGAGAAGCAGTGAACAATGTGGTGAGGTCAATACGGCCGCGAACATTGACAATCCTAGCATTATTCCCAGCGAGAGCATCTCTGAGCGCCCAGGCATCCCAGACAGTAAATGTTGCTCCGCCCTGACCACCGCGGGTACCACCATTCAAAGTGGCAAAGCCGGCAAGCCCTGCGTTGCGGGTAGCATTGAAGGTGGCGGCGTCGTTGTCGAACTCCATCGGCAATACGACATCTTCTTTGCCGATCTCTGTCGGCATTGCGGATGCCGCAAGGATCACGGCGAACAAGGTGATGAAGTACTTCATAGTTATGAAGTTTTTCTGTGAACTCATGGTATGAGCTGTCGACGGGGCGTTTATATAGGTAGAATGTTGATCAAAACTTTGATATTAAGAGATATAAAACAGATAATTGAAGAATTTATTTATGATTACTGATGATTGATTGGTCGTTGTCTAATTAAAAATATAGGTTGTTACATTTATCGTTCATTCGTCCACATTGTTGAGTTTGATTTTTACTTGATATAAATTTGTTTAATTAATGACAAGCTGCCCGTCCTGGCTTCACACGGGTTAATAGTTTTACGCCTATAACCCTGTTTATGGAAAGACGGAAGGGAGAAGGAAATCATCATCATCATTAACAGCCTGAAGACGTCCACTGCTGAACATAGGCCTCCCCCAGAGCACGCCACCTTGAGCGGCTGCTCGCCTCCTGCATCCATCGGCTCCCCGCGGCTTTCACCAGGTCGTCGGTCCACCGAGTGGGGGGCCGGCCCACGCTGCGTCTTCCGGTTCGTGGTCGCCACTCGAGAACCTTTCTTCCCCATCGGTTGTCAGTTCTACGAGCGATGTGGCCTGCCCATTGCCACTTCAACTTACTAACTCTAAGAGCTATATCGGTCACTTTAGTTATCCTGCGGATCTCCTCGTTCCGGAGCTTATCTCGCAGGGAAACACCGAGCATAGCTCGCTCCATAGCTCGCTGCGCGACTTTGAGCTTACTAATGAGGCCAACAGTAAGAGACCATGTCTCAGTTCCATAAGTCATCACTGGCAACACACACTGATTGAAAACTTTCGTTTTCAGGCTCTGCGGTATTTTGGACGAAAAGATAGGACGAAGCTTCCCGAACGCTGCCCAGCCGAGTTGGATTCTTCGCGCCACCTCTTTGTCGAAGTTGGACCTACCTAATTGGACAATCTGTCCTAGGTAGACATACTTGTCGACAACTTCGAGAGTATCGTTCCCAACAATTACCGGTATAGGTGGAACATGAGCATTAGACATGATCTTTGTCTTGTCCATATTCATCTTAAGACCAACCTGCTGGGAGACTCTACTGAGGTCGTTGAGCATGGTGCTAAGGTCCTCGAGCGATTCCGCCATTATGACTATATCATCGGCAAAACGAAGGTTAGTGATGTACTCGCCATTTATGTTGATGCCAGATCTTTTCCACTCCAAGAGCTTGAAAACATCCTCCAATGCGTTTGTGAACAGTTTCGGAGAAATAACGTCTCCCTGTCTCACGCCTCTTTGCAATGGAATTTGTTCCGTACTCTGGTCCTGTAGTCGGACTGACATAGTGGCCTTACTGTACAAACACTTCAAAACTTCGATATACCTATAGTCAATTTGGCATCGCTGCAAGCAAAGGAAATAGGGAGGGGAAAAGAATGAATGGACGAGACGATGAAAGGAGGCAGGTCTGTCTCCCTTTATAATGGCATCCAGTGATCGCTGCCTTTTACTATTGTATTTTTGCTGTTTCATAAAATAATATGCAAATTAAAAAAATTGCATAAAAATACTTTCTTCTTGCTTATTGCTTTTACAATCTGCACTTCGCCGTTTTTGAAAACATAAGGTATCCAAAATCATAAAATATAATACCGAAAAATTAGCTATTACCAAGTTTCATAGTAATCTGTTCAGTAGTTTCAGCGAGTGTGATAGGCGTCTAAAAGGACAGACATACAGACAAGAAATGTTATTATTTCTATAAGTATCGATAACCCGACGACGACCGACGATCTGGTGAAAGCCGCGGGGAGCCGATGGATGCAGGAGGCGAGCAGCCGTTCAAGGTGGCGCGCTCTGGGGGAGGTCTATGTTCAGCAGTGGACGTCTTCAGGCTGTTGATGATGAAGTATCGATAAAGAAGTTTACCTACCGCAGTTAAATTTCTTTTAAAGATTCAACATCTTACAGTTAGAGTATCATTATACCTATTATGTAGAGATTATCTTCTAAAGAACACATAAAAATATCAGATTTTTATATTCAGTGTAACGTATTACTCAGGTTATTCATATAAAAAAAAATTGCGAGGATTTATGATAATCTACGTGTGAAGCCTAATTTTGACCATAAAAAAATCTATTGAAAAACAGACGTTTAGTTTTTCGGGATTAGACATTCTTAGGGAAACATCCTTTTTTTTTCATAAAACCTAGTTCAGACGGTTTACAAACAAATAATATACAAATTAGTCCAGTCATTCTCAAAGTGAGGCACTTCCTAACAAGCAGCATTTCATTTTGATTTATTTAAATTCTGCAGGTCCAAGCCACTCAAACGTTTCCATTTGTGAAGACTAGATCAACCTGAACTTGAATATTATCAACTACGTGAGCTGGGCTTCTGATGTAAAGTGGCAATGTATTCGAAGGCTTGCAAATTGGTATTTACTACATTTACCTACTTACCTAAAACATTATTAGTAGTAATGTCTTGCCCGCGTGTCAGAATCAAAGAGCAATGCGCTAAAACTAAAGGAACGGTTCAATGTCTGCTCACGATTCAACAGATAATAAAAAATGTACCTCCTGACTTTAAATATCATCCCCCTGTGAATAATTAAGTATTATCTGCTTGAGGCTTTCATTATCATCCGCACGCTACAACTAATTTAAATGATGCTACGTTATTTTACTTCTAGGTATTTCAGTTTATGAATTATCACTTCGATCGTCTGGTTGTCTATCACAAAACATATTGTACTAAAAAAAAAGACTATTTTCTAGTTTCTATAAGTTCACATGGTGAGTGAATATAAAAGTACCTACTTATAAGTATGAAAACAAATTTACATAACGTATTTTTTAATATATATTTTTTTCATTTTAAATCAGTAAAATGCCAAACGAAAAATGTAGTAAAATACTGTACCTTAGCTTTTTTCTCAAAATTATATTATTGTGTTTACAATATTCGTCCTCAGACTATTGACACTATTATTTATAATAAGTGCTTGATTTGATTGTTAAACAATACATGATGTTCTACTATAATTTTGCCGAGATTTTTCGGTGAACTCTGACGGGGTGGTTGTAGAGCTCGTAGCCCCGTCAGGGCGTAGCCAGGAATCCTTTTGAAGGGGGTTCAGCTTGATTACTATAATTTTAATATACTCTTGATGAAATCTTTCGCAGCACTTGTGTGGTAAGATAGATTTTATACCTTCTAATTTTATCAGCTCTCCATACATCTAAGTACCCAAAGTACTTTATATAATATGACATATTAAAAGCGCAAGCGAAGCGAGCGCGAAAATTTTTATATTTGCCGTATTGTATTTCAGAACACGCGTATTGCAATTCAAACATGAGTTACATGTCAGTAAGTGCACACGCGGTTGTTATAAGACAAGATACAATAGAAATATAAAAGGCGCGAGCAAAGCGAGCGCGAAAATGTTTATCAAACATTCTTACTGTACTCTTGGCACCTTTATAGATCATCATCAACAGCCTGAAGACGTGCACTGTTGAACATAGGCCTCCCCAAAGAGCGATACTTTGAGTGGCTGCTTGCCATCCATCAACTCTCATGGTTCCGACCAGGTCGTCGGTCCACCTAGTGGGGGGCCGGCCTATACGCTACGTCTTCCGGTTCGTAGTCGCCACTCGAGAACCTTTCTGCCCCATCGGTTGTCAGTTCTACGAGCGATGTGGCCTGCCCATTACCATTTCTCCTGCGGATCTCTTCATTCCGGATCTTATCTCGCAGGGAAACACCGAGCATAGCTCTCTCCATAGCTCGTTGCGCGACTTTGAGTTTACTAATGAGGCCAACAATAAGATTAAGTTTCAGTTCCATAAGTCATCACTGGCAAGTGGCCCACACTGACCTTTGTTTTCAGGCGCTGCGGTATTTTGGACGAAAAGATAGGTCGAAGCTTTCCGAACGCTGCCCAGCCGAGTTGGATTCTTCGTGCGACCTCTTTGTCGCTGATGATCGTGGTGTTATAATGACTACTGAGGTCGTTGAGCATGGTGCTAAGGTCCTCGAGCGACTCCGCCATTATGACTATAATTATATCATCGGCAAAACGGAGGTTAATGATGTACTCGCCATTTATGTTGATGCCAGAACCTTTCCACTCCAAGAGCTTGGAAACGTCCTCTAATGTGTTTGTGAACACTTTAGGAGAAATAACATCTGCAGACGTTAACAGGCAGGCCTGTCTCACGCCTCTTTTCTCCATGCTCTGGTTCTGTAGTCGGACTGACATAGTGGCCTTGCTGTACAAACACTTCAACACTTCGATATACCTATAGTCAATTTGACATCGCTGTAAGGACTGCCTTTATAGATAGCCCAGTGTATTTAGTATTTATTCTGAAATAGCAGACCCGCCCCTGCTTCGCACGGGTTAATTAATTATACTGTTTTTTTAAATAGAGAGCGATGGTGGCCGAGCGGCAGCATGTGCGCTTCGCAAACTTACGGCACCGGGTTCGATCCTCGGCCCTGCACCAATGACTTATCTATTCAGTTATGTGCATTTTGTGATGCCATCGCTCCGTGCCTCGGAGAGCACGTTAAACCGTCGGTCCCGGTTGTCATAAGAACATCTATGGCAATCGTTACGGGTAGTCAGACACCTGATAGAATCTGACGCCTGATCTAACCATCCCCGTTACTGGTCCCTTATGGGGTGCGAGGTCAGATGGCAGTCGCTCGTGTAATTCTGGTAGCTCGCCGCTACAGGTTAGATTGGGAGCCGACCCCAATAACAAATGGGAAAATGCAAAGAGGATGATGACTGTTTTTTTAAATAATATACAAGCAAAAAAATCTTGCATAAAAATTACTTCCATATTACTTCGTGCAACTTACACTTGCACTGTAATTCTTGAAAACAGAAAGTATCCTTGTTATTCTAAAAAATTGGTATTACAGTGTAACTCGTGTTAAAAACGACAGACAAACAAAAAACTAAAAAAAATGTTTCTACATCTATACCAATAAATAAATGTTACGCAAATGTAATGAAAAAAATCAACAAATATTCAATGTACAGTACAGATTTAGCCCAGTTACAGTAACTATTATTGTAATTATGTTATAGATAACAGCTCAATAAAAAAGTTCACGTGAATTTATACTTGAGTTATTAGGTACATGTTTAAGGCGTTTTTTAGGAATGGCGTGTATCGGGCTTTCATGTTTAGGGATGGAGTATGAGAGTCATGTATGGACTAGCCAGGAAACCCGTCGTTTTAACGAAAAAAACGATTATTATTCAACTCGATAGTGTCGCTAATAAGAAATTGAATTCTGGGAAGTAATGACTATATGACATAGGTAAATGCTCCGTAATTTAAAGTAATGTTTTCAACACACGCGAGTGTATTCACAACATTGTGATGCTGAATGCAGTACCTACTACCTACCCATACAATCCTTCGTCGACCTTGAATCCAGATTTTTGTTGAAAACAATGGGTATGGATGCATTGTGGTATGGACTATCATTGTGAAAAACTCATTATTATCAGTTAACAAATTAAGACAATATTTTGCTAAAAATGAGCTTCTCCCCTCTTATCCATACAAAAAGTGTCAACGTTTTTCTACCGCTAAATGTAAATGTAAAACACTATGCTCGTACGCCTTTTTTGAGTTTTCGCAGTATCTTCTTGTTAGCCACCAAAAGTGCCGAATTTATGGCATCAAAATTATAACGAGCAGAAGATATTTAAAAAAAATCAAAACGTATAATATGTGTAGATTATAAATAAATTCAAATGATAGACCCCAAAAGCGAAAGGTTTTGCTAAGATTTAGAGGGTGAAAACCATTTCCCCCAGAAACGCCCCCCCGAAGCCGGATGGCCCGGGCGCGACGCGCAGGACCTTCAGCGTGCCACCGAGGTGTCCCCTTCATGAGCCGGAGTGGACGGAAGCGGTAGCAGCTGCCCGCAGGTAGGGCTGCGGAAGAATGCGAAAGCGTCCCCATGCGGAGAGATGGAGAACCCCGGATTTTTAGTGAGTATGCCGTCTCATTAGCGGAGAGTCTCACATAATATCCACCTTGCCCCACCCACGGCAAGTGGAATCCATGAAGGAAAAAATAAAGTTTACCAGGCGGAATTGTCGACGAATATGTCTAGCTAGGACAGACTGTTCCAATTAGAACCTTATTTTTTTATATGTCAATGTATTTCTTTTATCATTCATTAACAAAAATCGACGCGCAACGCAACGCAGCGTAATCGCCATATTTTTGCTACGCAAAATGCGACCCTATAAATAATATACAGCCAACAGGTAATAAGTTCTACGTTTGACCGCTGTCATAAACGTGCTCGCATTGGGTGTTGTCATCGTCTTAAGGACCCAGGAACTACGAAGACCATGGTCTCACGACACGCAAATACTTTCTGTGCAAAAGCGCTTGTCCAGTTGCAGTTGCGGGAATCGAACCCACTGCTTGTTATAAGCCGACCTGCTCAATCACTACACCACACAGGCCGTCATATTTCAATAAATAGGTGGCTGAAACGCCTCTTTTGATGATACGTGTTTTACTAGGTGGCAGGACTTTTCTGCAAAGTTCGTCTAGGTAGGTACCACCGCTTTGCCAGTTATTCTGCCGCCAAGCAGTAGTGTGCAAACATTACTGTGTTCCAGTTTGAAAGGCATTGTAGCTAGTGAAATTACTGGGCAAATGAGACATTATGACCTGATTTCACAGTCTGGTAATCTGATTACTAGACTGTGTGATGTCTCAGGATGACATGCGCGTTGCGCAGTGGAACCTCATTATTAGAATAATCGCGCTGTCCAGCACCAAAGAGTATATAACCAATACGTTATCCAGCACGGCGACTGCATGAAAAATTGATGGAAAACACTTTTTCTTTAATTTTTAATTAATCACGTGACGAGCTAGTCGTTTACCTAATGTTAAGCGTTACCGCCACCCATAGCTAAATTAATAAGCTAAAAACTAATCTTTTCTTAGCCTTTTAGCTGTTTTTCTTACATTTTCCTCGCTGTAGTGAGGTGAAAAGTTGTGTGTTGCACTCGGCAACAAAATTTTCTGCGTCTCGTACCTTTGAAACCCTTGCTACGCTCAGGACTCTTCATTTGAACCACTCGCTACGCTCGTGGTTCAATCCTAGAATCCTTCGCTGGCTCAGGTTTCAATTTAAGTACTCGCGCCAAAAACCAACTTTGCAGCCTTGTATAACAAATAACTATTTATCGTTGAGAAGTTCCGTAGGTTATTTACAAAGTCCATATCACTGATAGCTGAGTAAGTAATATATAGATAGCCAACCTATATTTATGTAAACAAAACATAATACCTTCTTTGTCCCTCGTACTCCACCAAATCGGTTAATAACTAAAATAATGAAAAATGAAATGAAAAATACATTTATTTTGGACAAGGTAACATTTATATTTAGGTAGAAACCCTGGATCCCACACTAGGCTCAGGGCCCGTATTATGAGGTCCAGGCCTCCTTCGCCGGAAACAATATCGACAATGCCTAAGCTAGGTTACAAAAATTATTCAACTTAAATTAAATTAAATATAATCTTGTCTAATTAATATTCACATGCTAGAATATTAACCTACCTGACCTGATCTAATAATGAAACCTGGTCGAGAAATTGACACACTATTCGTGAGTAACAGTCGGATACATATTTATTTAAAATGATCTAATAATGTTTGTGTAATAGTACTAATAGTAGATTGAACTGGTAAAATGATCTTATCCCCCGTATAAAAAATAAAATTATGTATACCTTTTAAATAATACAAAATAAACTTGCTTGCAAATGCTTTATTTAAAACTATGATAGCGAGTCCTAAAATATGGCCGAAAGATCAATATTAGATGCGGCCGCGAACGTTGATAGTTCTGACTGCGTTACCAATGAGGGCATCCCTGAGCGCAAAGGCATCCCAGACAGTCCACACAACGCCACCGGCGCCACCTCGGGTACCTCCATTCATAGTTGCAAAACATGCTTGTCCTGCTGGAACGTTACGAATAGCGTTAAAACCGTTGGGAATAACGCCAACTGTAGACAACGTCCTGAATTCTTCTGTTCCAAACTCCTCAAACATTTTAATGTCCTCATCACCGACTTCGGCCTGCATCGCAAATGCCACGAAGACTACAACGGACAAGGCAATGAACAACTTCATGCTGAAGAAATTTCTCTTCAGACTTACTGTTAGTGTTTTGTATAATAAGCTGTCTACCAAATACCCATATATTTATATGGATGGCACCAAAAAACCCAATACAGATAGTTTTAAGACAATCTTACAAAAATGATTAAAGAAGATATTAGTATAGATAATAGTAATGTTTAAGTAGGTATACAGGATGTCTCATTAATCAACGTTTAAAACTATGCAAAAGAAAAGGTACGGTGGGAAGTGGTGAAATAAAAGAAATTATATATTTTGAACTACTGTGTGGCCGTATATTATCCATAGTAGATTATTGTAGATCTTCGATCAATAATAA
The DNA here is from genome assembly GCA_910589525.2 of Ennomos quercinarius. NCBI lineage: Eukaryota > Metazoa > Arthropoda > Insecta > Lepidoptera > Geometridae > Ennomos > Ennomos quercinarius. The sequence goes on along the minus strand of OU342499.1, from coordinate 15,754,033 downwards.
TAATATGACAGTGATATAATTAAATTTATTAAATTTAATTAAATTTAATAAATTCCTTTTTATACAAATATTGTAAAAAACATAGGCTTAAGAATTGTAAATGAATGGGTGATTGATATGACAGTGATTTAATCATTAAATAACTGTACCGTTACTGGAACCTTATATTGAGAATAGCATTTCCGTTTCCGTCGATTTCCTGCCAGTTTTTCCGTACTTTTATACCTCGTTTCCTGTAAAGTGGCGCCACCTGGCGGTTGCGCAGCATTTTAGTTTACTTGGAAAAGTGCAGCGCCATATTGGATCATTGGCGTTTGAGTTCCCGTCGTAGCAACTTGTGCGCAGCAGCTCTGGCTCTGCGTGAGTTGCAAAATTATTAAGTGTATTTTCTATATGCTTTACTTCACATTATTATTTAATTATATTATAGTGAAAGTGAATATGTGAGTAAATTGTAAAAGTAAGTGGTACCCACGCTTGGTAAGTAAACCAATTACATTATGCTTAAACGGCTTTTGCCGTTCGACACTTACAGTTTAAATTTTAAATAGCCAGTGTATATATCTTTCGTAGTGCTTACAGTAGTTTTATTATGGACTTGAAGTTACAGAGCACACGGATAACGAAAGCAGGCTGCCATTCAAGCCCTGCTAAAGAGCGGCACCGAAGCAGATCTAGCTGCAGCAGCAGCGACAGCAGCTCTTCAGGTTTGTCGTCCTCAGGCAACAAACAGAGGCGAAGGTTCCAGCCACAGAATTACAAGCGTTCCAGCCATACGAAGCAGGGGTGAGCTTTATAACAATTTTCTTATTTTCTTACTACAAGTACCTCGGTAGGTTTTATAGATAATGCATGTCATGTCATCTCAAGTTATACTAGAGGATATCGATTTTGAAGATAATTTCGTAATCCTAAGAGTGACAGTCATAGTCATTATGAATTATTTATAATGTTGAATTGTCCCTACGCAAAACGTCAGCATTTGACTACGTAAAAATATTAACCGATCTCAGTGACTGGGTAGTGTTCTTGTTCAAACATCAGTCGAGGAGGTATATAAATATGACACTTTTCGTCACCTAACCTATAATAATTATAAAATATTAAGAGTTATATCAGAACCAAGATACCATTAAGTCTCTCTGACACTGATCACCATAATAATGGATTGTATAGATGTTTTGGCAGATCGCGTGTTACACTACGGTAGACAGAATTCCACCTTTAGCGACTTGCAATCAAAAGCCTGTCGTTCCATCGCATGGATATTTGTTACTGCTATGAACAAAATTTGTCATTTACAAATTTACCAATTACGATGAGCCATCCTCGCGGGATGCAATCACATGATATGAGCAAAGTATGCCGTTTTCAATCCTACAATGATCCCTCCTCGCGGGATGTTATTACATGCTATGAACAAAGTTTATCCTTTAAAATCCTACAAGGGGCCATCCTCGCAGGATGTTATACATACATGCTATGAACAAAGTTTGTCTTTTAGAACTTACAATGAGCCATCCTCGCAGGATGCTATCACATACTGTGAATGAAAGTTTGTCTTTTAAAACTTACAATGAGTCATCCTCGCTGGATGCTATTTTAAAGTTGTCTTTTAAAACTTAGAATGAGCCATCCTCGCAGGATGCTATCACATACTATGATTTAAAGTTTGTCTTTTAAAACTGACAATGAGCCATCCTCGCAGGATGCTATCACATACTGTGAATTAAAGTCTGTCCTTTAAAACTTACAATGAGCCATCCTCGCAGGATGCTATCACATACTGTGAATTAAAGTCTGTCTTTTAAAACTTACAATGAGTCATCCTTGCAGGATGCTCATCACATATGCATATCACATACTGTGAATTAAAGTAAAGTTTGTCTTAAATTGAATAGCCATCCTCACGGGATGTTATCACATGCAATGAGAAGAATTTGTCATAACAAACTTACAATGATCTATCCTCGCAGGATTGTATCACAGGAACTGCCCTCCCTGAGGTCAATCCTCAAATAGCCATTGTAACTGGCACTGAGCTAGGCTCACAACCGGGGCTCGCAGCCCGCTCGTAAAAGTAGCAAAGAGCGTACAAATGCTCAGACGCTCCTTCAGAGAGAAGTAATAGCTCAAACATTTCCAAATCAGCCAAGGTATGAAATGAGCAGAATTGTGCAGAAATGAGCATATCTATGAGGTGATCATGGAACTTTGACTGCAATGCAACAAGAGTATTTTAATTCCTAATTTGGAAAACTTCCTTAGTAATTATACACGTAAACCATTTATTAAAACTGTCAAATCCAAACAGATTGGGGTTTCTATAGATTGTTATAGAAGTTTCGTGATCACCTAGCAGGAATGATTTTGAAGTTAAAATTAAAGAGCATCAAATACAATTCTTTGATACACGTACATATGCATTTAATCCATACATAAATTTAGTTTCTCAGAACAACTGTTTGTAATTGTTCATAAAATCTATAAAAATAAAGGGCATTCCAAAAGTAGCAGATAATCTTCTTTAGTTGCCTCTCCTCTCTTTTTCAAATATCAAAGTTGGATAGATCAGTCCGTCCGCTATAATTACCTACAACCTTAAAGCGTTAATACCGTTAATATAATGGCCGCACCATTTCACCTGATATACATGAATTGTATTCCATACTTCTTGCAACCAAATCAGGACTGGGTGTGAAAGTAAGTTTATGTTGAGCATCCCTTTGAAAATATACAGTTTTATACAGATAGGCCTTTTGCACCTTGTGAACTGTAAGAGGTGACCTTCTTGCCATTGTGTCTGAGCACAGCACCAAAAGAACTTTGATTCTTACAATTGGGTAGCTCAATTATTGCAAGAAAAATGGGACATAGTTTGCTATTTCTCTCGACTATATATATTTTTTTCTGACATGACACTGCGGTTCATCAGAATAGTAAAAATTTTGCGCTGATCCTTGTCAGCAAAGAAATATTAGTATAAATAAATAGTAATAAATAGTCGGGTACTTAGAAAAATAAATATTGCCTGTTGTGGTAGGTACCTCGTGTTTTGTTTAACCGTAAATAAACGTTGAGGAACCTTTAAAACCACCGAAAGATATTCTTAACGATTTGAGTGGTCTATGAACTGCAAGCGAGCAACGCCCTTGCCCCAGTGAGTTGGAAATATAGAGACGTTACAGTCAAACCACACTGCTTTAAAAACTAACTAGAAGCCACCTGTACATACCTACGTATGTTTATTATGAAGTTTGTGGAGTATGGAGAGTATATACGCCACTGTTGTTAGAAAGAGACAAGAATGCAATTTTCGTTACGACGTTTATCAGCATATTTTTATCAAATTGGTGGCGATGTGTTGCCGGACACTCGGAGTGCAAGACTGGTAGTGATGACGGCACGGCAGGGCAAAATAGCCTGAACTCTTCGTGTCAGTTTTGGCGGGCGTACAACATACCTACAGGTAAGATATCATTGCCTTGCCCCGGCCCAGTAAATTCGAGCCAGTTCAGTCTCCAATAAATGCGACAAGCGACAACAAAACTGCCAGGTCGCCCAATAATGAGACTATAGAGATGCTAAATAAACTTTTGCAAGTATTAGATCAGCATCAAATACACTCATGTCATGATACGTCCATTCATGCTGAATGCAAGTCATGCCGATCATCTATCGCTGCATCGCCATCCTCCAGAGTGGCACCTGCTAATAATACTGGCCAGTGTAGAAATAATGAAATTAAAAACAACGGGTTTGTTTAATTCGGACTAGGTACTGGTAAGTATAGTGCGCCCTAGTATTGTATGGTTATATGGTTATATCTATGGTTGGGAGTTCGGAACAGCCAGTCTTGTGTTAAACTTTCTGACACGAAATGTGAGAACCGATAATCCCTATTTTTGCGTCATATCAGTATACGTAGTATCCACTACCTGGTCTGTGAGTATATAATACGTTAGTATCGCTATCTAGTTGTGTCTTTATCAGTGTTAAAACGAACTATCTACTCACATGGGCGCTTCCATGACCATTTTTCGAGTCCTGACCTGACTCACTAACATCGGCCAAATGGCGTGTTTGTGATGTTTAAGCCCACAATGATGTGAAAACTTGGAAATCTCAATGCCAGCACTTGAAGCATGGTTGATCTTGAACGACTTATGAATCATGAACAGTTGGAGCATTCAGCCCACGAAATTTGAAAATACGGGGTTGCCCAAGGTGACGGAACCGTAGATTCCTAACTTAAACTAAAAAATTATGGTTTCCTTAAGTTTGTGACGTAAAACCGCATGTCATAGCTCGGAAATTTACATACCAGCTCACTCTTCGCCAGCGTGGTGGATCGTGACCTGCACCCTCTCCATGACAGGGAAGGCCAGCTTTGGAAGAGTATTAACCGTAATTACGCTAGAACTATTTTTTATTCTGTCGTAGGCATATCGTTTTCACTGTATCTCGAAAGATCCAGTCAGTAAGCTCTCACGCTCTTTTTTAGGCTTATCCAAAAGCCTTGAGGTACTATGATGATGGAATGCCAGGTGATTTATATGGTTGTACCTATTAAACAAAAGCAATTGATTTCAGGCATCGCATCATACTGCAATTACTACTTTGTTCTGAAAATATCAGACAAAGCATTGTTGAGACAAGATTTTAATCATTGTGTAAGGTTGAAGTCTGTCGAATATATATTTATATTTTTACTTTAGATAGCCATGTAAACAGTAAAAATCTTAATGCTTGATTCTGGATAGAAAGCACCAAATATAAAACGTCAGGTTTTATTTCATCAGAGGAAGGTATTGCAAAACCACCTCGCGCACAGCAGTATCTGGCTGAGATAAAACTCTGTTTGAAGAGGCTGGCATCAAACCACATCTTCAAAGCATCAGCAGTAGTATTAAAATATTTAGACAAAGTCTCTCTCAATCAAGTTTTGGCGCAGGGCAATTAGCAAGCAGCTAAATACATTTCATCAGGTCTACCGGCATGAAGTGGTAATAACATATACGGTGATTTACAATCTGTAACACAATTCATAATGCTGAATTGACAATCTAAATTGCCTTAGTGTGAATATTATTCACTGCACTTCTTGTTATGTAATATATAATTATATTTGAATGTTCATAATAGAAAACCACACTTATCTACTGTGTTTCACATAAAAGCCACATCACATCACATTGGCGTTATTTTAATAAGGATCTAAATACTTAATTAGTGGCGTCACCAGGCGATAACAAACACGTCTCAATATAAGGTTCCAGTAACGGTACAGTTATTTAATAGCAGCGTTTTACCTGAAATAAAACGCATATTAAAATACTTACCTTACTGGAACCTTTCACTTAACTTCTGCCTGGTGAAAATTGAGCCAATGATCCAATATGGCGCTGCACTTTTCCAAGTAAACTAAAATGCTGCGCAACCGCCAGGTGGCGCCACTTTACAGGAAACGAGGTATAAAAGTACGGAAAAACTGGCAGGAAATCGACGGAAACGGAAATGCTATTCTCAATATAAGGTTCCAGTAAGGTAAGTATTTTAATATGCGTTTTATTTCAGGTAAAACGCTGCTATTGCAAATTTAATTACGAGCATGAGTGTAGGCAAGTAATATAATGTGTAGAATCGTGGTTTTTTGTGTTGCTTCCAAAATTCCATAGGCTTCTAGTGAAGTTACCACCGCTTTACTAGGGCATGACTTAGACTGGACTATGACTACCCAGACTGTGACTAAGACTTAAATTTACGTGAAATATTATATAATACAATGAAAAATTACAGTACTTGACACTGGCGAAATACAATATGTGTGGAGCCAAAATATAAGAAAAAAATCAAAGCGCTGAGAAGAGATTTTTGGATTTTTTTATTTGAAAGGATATACTTATACTTTCAGAGTGGACCCATAAAAATTTCATCAAATTCGAATTAGCTGTTGGGTTATTAAATAAAAAAAAACTGGGAAAATAAGGCGATTGAAGTCATCAGTTATAATATACGGCGTTTTTTTTTCTTATAGTTTGGCTCCACACATAGTGTATTTAGCCAGTGTCAAGTATTGTTGTTTTTCGTCGTATTATGTTATATTTCATGTAAAGTCAAGTCTTAGTCACAGTCGGTCAGGGTAGTCATAGTCCAGTCTAAGTCAGGTAGTCATAATCCAGTCTAAGTCATGCCCTAGTAAAGTAGTGGCAACTTTACTAGAAGCTTCTATGGAATTTTGGAAGCAACACGAAAAACCACGTTTCACTACATTATATCACTTGCCAACACTTATACTCATAATTCAGCACTTAATGCGTAAAATGCCACTAATTTTAAACATTAACACTAGAAAAAGCTTAAGTTTTGTGAAATAATACAATGCAACGACGTGAACTTTTTCATGTTCCCGCCAAAACTCCTACCGCGTTTTTTAATGATATTTTATGTTGTTTTGTTGTTTATGACACCGATTGTTGAAGTGCCTAGTGTTGTAAATATAATAAGGGTAGTGATGTAGGTATAAATTGCGAAAATAATAAATCAAACTTTTATTCGATTTTCCGTTCCTGTCAAAATAAGAAAACCTTCTTTATTACATTTCTGATTAACTTTCGTGTTACAACAAATTTAAATATTGCTGTTAAATTGTTCACCGGTAGAGCTAACTTTTTTTAACCAGCGTATCGCGCTTCAGGTTTGAAGCGATTTTTACCGGGTGACATTATTGTCCTCGTACAAAAAAGGCACCACGGCATTCCTTGGTTTCGGCATCCTGACTTTAGATTAGAACCCTTTTGCCCAATCTCACGTATAAAGTCGGGTAAAAACTGTAGTCTGTCTGGTGGTGGTGGTACTTCACACCATTTCTGTACTAAACATCTACTTGTGCAAATGCATTGACTATAAATCCAGTTGACCAATGACACAACTTCCCTCATACGAAAATTAGTGGTGTATTTCAACCACTAATTTCTAATAAATACTATGAATTTCTAATAAATCAACCCAATTGAACCCATTGATGTCTTTTGTTCCATCCTGCTCTGTTCTTTGTAATTTCGTATGACTTTGTCTCGTTTTGTTACCTCGCTCCCTGCCCGCGCAGGTGAGTTGTATTTGTATTTATTATATTTGTACGAGAAGCTATGTTCACGAGCTATCAACTTTAACACGAGCTTCAACGGGCTTTATAATCTTTGTGCCATTTGTAAAAAAATATCTCTCAGGTGTGTTTAAAGTCTTAAATTAAATAAAGGCGATCAATATGTACCTGCGGGATTGCCGTTGAGCAATTAAAAAGCCATTGAAGGTAACGGTACCTCGTCTAGATGGGAATGGTGCGAAATGATCTAAGTCTCTTGTGGTTCCGTATGAAATAGGACTTTTTCTCCCCGGGTTCATTGCTTAGGACTGGCCTGATACTGATAGCAAAGTTAGTAGTAACCCTGCCTTCTGATCTGTAGGTTGTGGGTTCGATTTCCACTCGGGACAAACATTTGTGTGATGAACCTCGATGTATGTTCTGTGTCTTGGTGTTATATTGTGTTCTATGTATGTATTTACAAACAAAAAAGTATCTAAGTATTGTATCAGTTATCTGGTTCCTATAGTACAAGCTATGCTTAGTTTGGGACTAGATGGCGCTGTGTGAAATGTCCACACATATTTTATTATTAGGTCATTACGTTTGATGAGAAAAAACAACTCGATCAAGAATCACAAAGGGATCACAGCACAATTACATGACTTTTATAGATTATCCTCTACTTGCATTCTAAATTCAGTAACAGTTGAACAACACAATCATATGTACCTACTTTATAAAATGTAAAACCGTATTTGGCTGTAAGCTTTATTCAGAAGATTTGTTTGTTTAAATTTAAGAGCTGTGGTTTTTGTTAAATAAAAAAAAAAAAAAAAAAAATAAAAAATGAAATCTGAAATTAGGAATCTGTAGATTACGCTGAGCAGGCCATACCGCCGCTATAGATATCATTAATTCAAAAACAACTTAGGTATTCAAAATGTATATTTTTTTTAGTTTTTAATAGTATACGAGGACATAGGTGTTATTAAACCTACAAAATTTGTAATTTTTAATGTCACGCGCACAGGCCCATTAATAAAACACGAATTTTTTTAACTATGAATATATATATTTTCAGCCTTACTTATAAACGTTGGCTTATAAAGTTATGACTCAACATTTATAAGTAAGGTCCTTTATGAAAATACACTACTACTATTACTACTACATCAGCCAGAAGACGTCCACTGCTGAACACATAAGCCTCCCCATAATACACCACCAAGGACGCTTATCATAGAGGAGAATTGCTATAATCACCACGCTTGGCAAGCGGCTTGGTGATCACAGAAGAAAATACACAACTGGTTGAAATATAATTATATAACAGTAACACAAACTCACGTCAGTGTTGAGGATTTATCATTGTGGAACCCTAAAAACTTGTGTACCGTGAGTCGAAAAGATTTAATTAAACTATTAGATACGATAGGTTCGTCATACAATCGTACGTGAATTGTCGAATAACAGTGATTCGGTAATAGTTATTTATGATATTAGGGCGGTAAGTTGGTTTTTACAAACGAGTAGACGACTGTAACGACGAGGGCTTACCATAGTCACGAGTTTGTAGAAACCAATTTCCGCACGTGTATCATGTTCGTTGTTCATAACATTCGCGAGAAAACAGTACAATAGGTAATGAAACAAACTTTCGTTTATTAGTGGCAAAGTCGCAACAAACAACCTTTGACGTTCCTGATCTAACTAATATGAAAATGGCCTAAAATGGCGCGCATTTACAATGCCAATGGCGCCACGTGCGTGTGGTGAAAATTAGAACTACATCTCTAGTTTCATTTTCTTATTAGTACTGGGTGGCGCAAAAGTAAAGACCCTATTTGGTTCAGCTATAACATTTTTTCTAAATTAGAAAACTAGATTTAGGTTTTTTTAAATGTATATTTGTGCCATTAAATTTCGTACCATTAGGATTTAAAGATGATGTCTTTTAAATGGTGACCTCCAGAGTTGATACACATTTGAGCCCTATTTATGACATTTTGCAAGATGATTTTCCTTCAAAATTGGTTATGAGTGACGAAGCGCATTTCCATCTCTCAGGGCATGTCAATAAGCAGAATACTTGGTTCTGGGGCACTGATAATCCGCGCATTATTCAAGAAACACCTCTACACCCACTAAAAGTTACTGTATGGTGTGGCATCTGTGTTGACAGAGTGATCGGACCCTATTTTTTCGAAGACGCTGGAGGCAATGCGATAACTGTCACTGGAGAACGCTACAGAACCATGTTACGTGAGTTTTTGATACCCAGTTTGGACGAATTGGGGCTGGAGCACATCTGGTTTCAACAAGACGGCGCTACGGCACACACAGCGCGCGACACTATGGACTTAGTGAGGGACGCTTTTCCAAGCCGAGTTATCTCTCGTTTTGGCGATTTGCCTTGGCCTGCAAGATCACCCGATCTGACCAGTCCAGACTTCTTTCTTTGGGGTTTTTTGAAATCTCGGGTGTATGTGAACAAGCCACAGACTCTCGCAGCTCTAAAAGAAAACATTCGTCAAGAAATAACGAACATATCGCAGGAAGTGTTACGGCAAGTTATGCAAAATGTCATAAATAGGGCTCAAATGTGTATCAACTCTGGAGGTCACCATTTAAAAGACATCATCTTTAAATCCTAATGGTACGAAATTTAATGGCACAAATATACATTTAAAAAAACCTAAATCTAGTTTTCTAATTTAGAAAAAATGTTATAGCTGAACCAAATAGGGTCTTTACTTTTGCGCCACCCAGTATTAAAGTGAGACAAACGTATTGAGCAAAATCGCTTCCAAGGAGTTTCGATCATTCAGCTTATTTATTCTCGTGCTGTGAAACTCCTTGGTGAAATTCTTATATTATGTTTTATTGAAATTAAAAAACACCGTAAAGGTTACGCACGGCGCTATACAAGGGACGATGCGGTAAAATAGGTGTGAGAGTACCTATTTTACAGCACGCTTCGTTGTATGCTGCGTAATGTTTAACTTTCGAACAATGTATACAGGCTTTGTAAATGCATTTTTTGAGCAAATGTGTTGAAAAAGTAATTTGAAATGAGCTGCGACGAAATTCAGACCGATGGGGAAGAAAGGTTCTCGAAGGCGACCACGAACGGGAAGCCCCAGCGTAGGCCTGTCCCCCACTATAGGTGGACTGATTACCTGGTCAGAACCGCGGGGAGCCGCTGGATGCAGGAGGCAAGCAGCCGCTCAAAGTGGCGCTCTTTGGGGGTGGCCTATGTTCAGCAGTAGACGTCTTCAGGGATTGCCATTTCAACTTGCTAATTCTAAGAGCTATATCGGTCACTTTAGTTCGCCTGCGGATCTATTACGGATCTTATCTCGCAGGGGAACGCCGAATATAGCTCTCTCCATAACTCGTTGCGCGATGTTCGAGTATCATCGATAAATTCGCGCGATGTTCGAGTATCATCGATAAATTCGCGCGATGTTCGAGTATCATCGATAAATTCGCGCGATATTCGATTATCATCGATAAATTCGCGCGATGTTCGAGTATCATCGATAAATTCGCGCGATATTCGATTATCATCGATAAATTCGCGCGATGTTCGAGTATCATCGATAAATTCGCGCGATATTCGATTATCATCGATAAATTCGCGCGATGTTCGAGTATCATCGATAAATTCGCGCGATATTCGATTATCATCGATAAATTCTTTTTTTCCCTGTTTGTATTAAGTATATTTTTTTTATGTAAACTAATGACGTGACGAGCTAGTCGTTTGCTTGGTGTTAAGCGTCACGGCCGCCCATTACAAATTGCAGTGTCACTCGTAAATCTAAATTAAAGTTTCGCGTGGCACTGCGCACTGCGCACGTCATCCTGAGACATCATACAGTCTAAAAAAGATTTCTAGACTGAGATTCACCCCGCAGTTCTTAAGGCTCATTTGCCCAGTAATTTCTCTAGCTACAATGTCCTTCAAACCGGAACACAGTAGTGCTTGCACACTACTGCTTGGCGGCAGAATAACTTTTTGAGAACAATGGCGACTGGGACCCCTTCAGATGTTAAAAAATAAAACTAAAGTTCATTTTAGAGAAAAACAGCAATCAGTTGATATTATATGTAATTTCATAATAAGGGAGTTTATTTGGTAGACAAGGCGCAACTAAATTAAAAATCTCTCTGACCGGCCCCCTAATTACCTAACTCGCAACAAGTTTGCGACAGGCGTAAATCTCGCGGCGATTGCTGTCATACATCATTAGTGGTGTCGAGAATGTATGCTTCGCTACTGCTGTCGCATTGCTACTGCTGTCGCATTGCTGTTGCAAATTTTACGTAATTACCCCGCGGATGAACAAGACGTGCCTATAAGAATCACCGGCCATGTGCGAGTCAGACTCGCGCACGAAGGGTTTCGCACCATTATCTATCCCTGCCATCTAGTGTTGAGTAGCAATACTATTTAAAGCAGCGCCATCTATAACTCATCTGGTAAACGAGCAAGTTCTTTTGTATGGGAGCCCCTTCAATATTTATTTTATTCTGTTTTTTAGTATTTTTTGCCATAGCGGCAACAGAAATACATCATCTGTGAAAATTTCAACTGTGTAACTACGTATCACGGTTTATGAGATACAGCCTGATGACAGACGGACAGACAGACAGTAGCGGAGCCTTAGTAATAGTGTCCGTTTTACCCTTTGCATACGGAATCCTAAAACTCAGCCTACAAAAAAAACAAACCTAATGGCACTAGCAATCATAACTTAATCGCATCCTGCCCGTGTCATCTAACTTTCGAAACGCTAGCAACATTTTTACCTCCCTTATTACAACAATTTCAAACTGGTGGCAACATTTAATGCATCCTTATTGGCGGTTGGTTGCAGTTTTCAACCGTTGATAATATAGCAAACCAGATGAAGACTCCGATTATAATTGTATTATAGCTAAACTAAAGAATGCGAGCCTATAGCGAGACTAAAACCAAAACTACACTGACACAGTCAAGAAAGCATATTTTATTTATTTTGAATAGATTTGTTGCCTACTATTAAAAAATAACAAGTAAATATTATTTTCAGAAAGTAGATTAAAAATGAATGCAATAATAGATAAAATAAGTAAAATCGGTAAGTAAATCAAGAAGTTAGTAATCTTGTATAGTTTCTGGAGGGTGCATCGCCTGTCTCTTTCTCGCAAAACAGGAGATTCCCCACAGTTTTACTATGAGTTTTCATAGTTGTCACATGCCAAAGAGATTGTATGTAAAGCTACCACAGCTTAGTAATGAGGTACTATGAAGGAGCAAGAGTGAAGTCACTGCATGTTTGAACTGTCTCTTTCTATTCCTGTATTTTAAAATGCTTGTAACCTTGATATTCACGTCTGTTTATTTTTTGTGTAATATTAGGTATTTATTTATGCAATTAAAAAATAGCAGGACACTAGCCTATTGTGGGCTGAAATATTGAGCCGAGGAATGAATCAAACTGCCGAACATGAAATCCACAGACTGAATATTACCGAAACGTCAAATCAAGCTTCACTGTTGCAGGTCCGTATTACAAGCTATGCTCTATGCTCAAGTAGAGATTTCATTCTCTATTTAATCATTTTGTAAATGAAATCTCGTCTTGAGCAGAGATTCACGACTGAGCGTAGTTGGACCCTAATTCTGTATGACCAATTTACGATTCCTTGCTTCGAAACCACGCGAATTCCTTGTCTTACATAAGAAATCTGCAAAACTCTATTCTCTATGAAATGAGAACGAAACCGCGCGAAATGAATGTGGAATTAACTGGGATTGGCGCGATTTGAACTGTCAAAAATCATGTTCCGCTCAGGCGCGTTCCGAAACATCGACCCGTTAAAAGTTACCACCACTTATGCCAATATTAATTAATAGGCCTTACCCACAGAGTGCCACTTTGAGCGGCTGCTCGCCTCGTGCATCCATCGGCTCGACGTGATTATCACCAGATCGTCGGTCCACCCTGTGGGGGGCCGGGCTAGTTTTATACGCCTTTACTATAACTCATCATCATCATCATCATCATCATCACCATCATCCAGCTTGAAGACGTCCACTGCTGAACATAGGCCTTACCCACAGAGTGCCACTTTGAGCGGCTGCTCGCCTCGTGCATCCATCGGCTCGACGTGATTATCACCAGATCGTCGGTCCACCCTGTGGGGGGCTGGGCTAGTTTTATACGCCTTTACTATAACTCATCATCATCATCATCATCATCATCAACATCATCATCACCATCATCCAGCTTGAAGACGTCCACTGCTGAACATAGGCCTTACCCACAGAGTGCCACTTTGAGCGGCTGCTCGTCTCGTGCATCCATCGGCTCGACGTGATTATCACCAGATCGTCGGTCCACCCCGTGGGGGGCCGGGCTAGTTTTATATGCCTTTACTATAAACTCATCATCATCATCATCATCATCATCACCATCATCCAGCTTGAAGACGTCCACTGCTGAACATAGGCCTCCCCCACAGAGTGCCACTTTGAGCGGCTGCTCGCCTCGTGCATCCATCGGCTCGCCGTGATTTTCACCAGACCGTCGCGCTCGACACCAATGTGTCTTAGATTATACAGAATACAAAAATTGTCGATTCCTTGCTGTGACACGATTTGAACAAGACACGATAACGACGTGGTTTCTGTATCGTGTGGAATCTGTGTTTTCATACAGAATTGGGCCCCTGTTATACGGCACCCGTATTATGTAAAAATTACAACAGCAAAGCAACATCAGTAGCAAAGCAACAGCAAACACTTAGCAATCGGTTGCAATTAAGATGTCACTGGAAATCAAAAGCCGCCCGCCTGTTGCCAAATGCACTTTGACATTGGTCTTTGATACTAGCGCCACTAGCAGCAGAACAACAATAGATGGAAACTAAATAACGCCATCTTTAGTTCATCGATTGTCCGACAGACGGTGATCTAGTGCTCGATCAGTTGCTGCTCGGTCAAAGTGATGTTTGACAGCATTGATTGCGAAGTTACGCCTATTGCATACTTGTTGCGAGTTACGTAATTAGCTAGCCAGCCTCAGTGTAGTTTTAGTCACCTCAGTTCTGCCCATAATAAACTAGCTTCTGGCTTCTGCAATGCTATGCTTGCAACACATCCTGATTGGATTAGCCGAGATGGGACCGGATGCGCTCAGATGGAACCTGTTTTCTTAGATGTAAAGGTCGATGTGACTGGACCATATAAATCGAAATAATTGTATACATACTGAATCTTTATAAACTTCTTGAATAAAATGTGGTAGTTATTAATTGACTGGCCTGTTAACTCAGTTGGTATATAGTAGCTCTGCCTGTGAATTACTATAGGTTATGGCCAGGACAAACATTTGTGTGATGAACATAGGCGTTTGTTCTGTGTATGGGTGTTATATTGTATTCTATGTTTGTATTTACAAACAAAAAGTATTTAAGTATTCTATCAGTTATCTGGTTCCCATAGTAAGCTTAGTTTGGGGGTATTGGCCCTCTAAGATGGAAATATACAGAAAGTATTACACCTGACTTCATAGAAAATTTTCTTGTAGCTTGCTAGGACGCCCGCTGTTTTTTAGACCAAACGTTATCGGCCGTAAGAATAAGTATCTAAGGTTCGTTCGGCCAAATTTTTATTAGAATTTAGTCATTTGTTCTATTTGTCATACGTTTTTAATGTAAACAAAAATGATGTGACAATCTAGTCGTTCAATTAATGAATACACCTAAACAAAAATGACCATACAAAAATACGTTGGTCAATTGTTTTCTCGATCTTACGTTAAACGACCTTATGGGTTTCACCAACAGTAAACTCGAACTTGCAATTTTGTAAGATTCACATTTTAATATTTTTTTGGCTGTAAGCTGTACCAATATTTCGGACGACTTGCCCTACCTTGCATTACCTGCATATTTGCCCATACGGGGTCAAAAGCTTCTACTAAACCGGCTCTTGATGGAGATGCCTTGCACACTGGATGTAAACTGTTTATAAAGTTGTTTTTATTGGTTACATTCAGTAACTTTTCCGAAAGAATTCTCCTAAGTCTACCACCGCATTACCGCATGTTCTGCCGTCAAAACATGAAATACCTAATCCTTACACTCAAGAATCAACTTATTAGTAATTATCGGTTAGTTAACCTCATAATTTTCCGAAAAATGTCAAATTAACATAAGTCGTAGATAACAGTCATTTGTAGCACGAAAAATAATCCACCTTCAGATTTATATTATTATATATTTATTTTAATAGTATACGTTTATATAATTTGAAGATACGCTCCGTCGTTACATATCAGCAGTCATCTGATTGAAGCCCTGACTGCAGTTAACTTTATGATAATAATAGTAATGATGAAGCAGGTGCAATTATTACTGCGCATAATAATGATTATTTTACTTGTTGTGTTGTTTTTCTTCAGTAATCACTCAATGCTTTCCAAATACTAATCAAGGTATTAAAGATAAGATTATGACAGGCTTATGAAATACTTACGATAAATGAACACACCTGATACACTCACCTGATTCCATGTTATACACGTGGATAACAGTATTAATATAAATGACACCACACTGATTTGTTATTTATAATTTTACTTTATGCATTGCTGATTACGGTAGCGATTTAGAAATATAAATATTACAATAGTTTATGTCGTATATTATGCGATTATGTTACTGTTACTGGAGTAACACAGAATATAATTATCGTGACTAAAGTTGAAGAAAAATGTAAACCATAGAGTAACTTGATAAACAACAATTTTTACAGTCACTTCTTAGCGCGATTCAAACGAAATTCTGAACTGAATCACATCACGCACACAATTAGCTGGGAGACGTCCACTGCTGCTAAACATAGGCCTCCCCTATAAAACACCACTTTGGACGATTATCATTGGGTTTGCCATAATCACCACGCTCGTCAAGCGGTTTGGTGATCGCAAAAGATTTTAAAGTACCGAGGATAATACTGCACTCAATTGAAGACCAGACCCCCTAGCATGCGCTTGCGCACCGCGAGAAAACTTGTTGTCGTTGTTAAAGTGAGACACACTGAGGCGCTATCATAGTCTTGTCACGGTCTCTCACGAGATAAAGTGTCGAGAAAATTTTGTCGCGATGGGTATTGTAACCGGGCTAGAGTACTCGCTATACACGTACAGTAAAAAATGTTATGTTTACACATTAGGTCTGCAATTGAATCGCAATAAGAGGTGACGGTAAATCTCCAGGGGTATGTTTGAAACAGAACCACTAACCTTATTAACTCTTTCAGCTTGGTGGTGGCCTGAAGCGAAGCGTAGCCATATCTGGTGAACCTGGCAGAGTCTTCAGAAGGTGCGTTGAAGGCAGCCACATAACGAGCTGGGTTGGTGTCATCCAGCCATAGTCCTGGAAGTGTTAGAAGTTATGAATAAACTAAAACTTGAACCAATTGTGTGTTGTTATTTAGAATCTTTATTTACTTAGGTATATAATGAACCTTTAAGACTACAAAATGAGGTGACAAAATAGATAGAATAGGTATTGGAGAAGAACAGAGAGGGAAGTATAAACAAGCACCATTTCAGTTCAGTCGAAATAGCATAATTTCAGCGGTTAAACCATCTAACACCTAAATATCTTTCCCTTCGGGAACTATAGGTATATCTATTCTGTGCCTTCGGGTAAAAATTGTTAATAGTAAATGTGCAAGTCTTGGTCTCCTTAGAGGAGCAGCAATGCGGGGGAAAGTAAAGTTACGTAGTAACATAATCAGTAATCAGTGGTAATGTGGTGGGCTGCAACTATTTATTTGATATTTAAACAGTGAAGTGTAGGTACCCACCTACATAAATACAACAATTACTTCTTTTTTATCATTTAAAACAACGTTTGACCGCTGACGTTAATGCTAAACACATAAATACACGTTATTAACTTTTATATTTAAGTTAAAATAGGACTTAATGTGCTTGGTACAATCGAATAGATTAAGAACTTACCCATAGAATAAAGCTTAGGCTCCAACACGCTGTAAAGTTCATGCATTTTCTGCATTCCATATTCAGCTGCTTCTAAGATATCCTTCTTTTCCCCAACTGTCATATCCGTATCTCCTTCAACCTCATCGTCAGCTGTATCTTCCGTTTCTACATAGTAATCATAATCCTCATCATTTTTATTGTCAAGCTCTTTAAAACCAGTCTCTTTACCAGATTCGAATGTTATATTTGTCTTAGATGAGTTGTCTTTATCACAATAAGTTACTACAATAGTAGATACGTTTTTAGTAGCAGAAAAAGAATGACTTTTATTGAAATTTCTTTCAATTATTGTTATGTTGTGGAGTTCTTTTGTCAATGTACTATTGAACATAGGCATTAAGTGTTTAAGAACTTCAATTATATTACGTGATGATATGTTACTCTTTTGAGTATTATTTGGTTCTATTGTCAATACTTCCACGTAATTAGTCTTTTCAGTTGTAAGGTCATGTGCGATCGTTTTATTCGTGTGTGGTTTCGTAGTATTGTGTGAGTTAGCATGTTTGTCAGTTTTGTCTTCAATACCGCTCTTTATCTGTACTATATTTTTTGGTTTATCAGATTCATCTGTAACATTATTCTTCGGATTGAGAACAATAGCTTCATTTAGTATCGTTTCATTGTTACTTTCTGTTGTAATGTTGTTTTTTATTCTATTTATAGCAGCAATTATATCATTGACTAATTCTTCTTGGCTTATTTCTTCATTACTTTCTGTGACTTTTGCTATAGAATGCAGAAATAGCTTAGCTCTCTCACTGTTACTTATTGGCGTATGAGAACTTTTGTTATTCACCTTAAAAATGTCTTCAATGATTTTGGAGTACGGACATGTAGCTGCGTTATGGCTGTTTTTACTTTTCATATCAACTTTTTCAGTACTGATAGGAGTTGACAGAAATATTATAGTTACGAAGATGTATTTATATCTGAAACAAGATAATGAAACATAACCCAAAAATGTACGTAGAATATGGCTTCAACGTGTGGCTTACAACTAAAATCTGGCATGATGTGTTCCAGATGTATGATGTATGATATATTCACTATAGGTACTCCACGTTTAGTCCCATGTTTTATATACATATAGTTGGACATAGGATCCTAACGCACGCTACTGAGCCTGATCTTCGGCTGCTCTCATCCAGCTTCTGCGAGCCATTCCGAGTACTGTACTTATATCGTCGCAACATCTAGTTGGAGGACGACTACGTTTCCAAGTCATGGTCTCCAGTCAAGAACACATCTACCTCAGCGGTCATCGGTTCTGCAGCTAATGTGATCAGCCATTTAGTTTGCTAATTCTGCTATGTCAAAGACCTTATTAGTTCTATGACGGATCACCTCATATTCGAATCGATCCTTCACAGAAACTCCAAGCATAGTCCTTTTCATAGCTCGCTAAGCAATTTTACATTTTGTTGTGGACTAGTCATGCTTTGAGTGTCCACGACTAAATAGGTAGGACTCACTGGTTAATATACTTTGGTTTTCATTTTCAGGATGGAAAGAAAAATGGAAGGAAAATATTTGACACTCTTTAGGTGAAAACAACAGTGACAAATTGCTATCGAAAATAAGATTACTTAATAGTAATTAATAGTAAATGGTAATATGAGGAGAGATAACATATTGCCTAAGACTATTAGTTTTTTTATAATAGGTACGATACAAAAACATTAGTTGAACGAACTTTATCAGATAATAATTTGTGATGATAATGATTATGATCAAAGTAGTGACGCAGTGTTTCGCACCAGCTAACAAGGAAATGCTCCGACGTAGATAATCATATTAAAAATTCCCATCCATATAACGAGAAAAATTGCATAACATGAGAAGTATTTTCCAACATCCCAGAATATAGTAGAGTCTTATATAAGACTACTATTATAAAGAGGAAAGATTTGTATTTTTGTATGTTTGTAATGAATAAACTCAAAAACTACTGTGCTGATTTCAAAAATTCTTTCACCATTCGAAAGCTACATTCACCCTGAGTAACATAGGCTATATTTAGATTACTTATATCGCGAAAACTATTATATACCCGTGCGAAACCGGGGCAGGCCGCTAGTATAAGATGAAGTAAAAACCTTTCCGACTTCCACGTCATATAAGGAGGAAGTGTAGACAGAAAAAGCTGATTACACCACGCGAGTTGATTTCTCGTTGTGTAGCTGTAATAGTATAAGGAATGGCAAACTGTCGAGTGTAGTTGGCCGATATATGTACCTACCTACAATAGAATAGAAATAAAATAGAATAGAAAACATTGTCTCCTGACATAAGGCATAAAAACAATGCAAAGTTACAAACTAAGTACTACAGTAAATGATATGTATATCGGCCAGACTATACACTGCAAGCAAATTAGAAGCCGTATGATGCTGGTGTATATAAGAATAGGAACCATCTCTTCCTGTGGGTACCGTAAGAGCCTGTCAAGGGTATTTCTAGGAATGAGCAGCAGCACTCTCCTTGGCTTGCATTATAAGCTACTGCGATCGCGAAGACGCTTACTTAGCGTGGTGATGACAACCCCCCTACTAATGGGGAAGCCTATGTTCAGCAGTAGACGCAAAATGGATGATAATGATGAAATTAAAATATAAGGAGCTTTTTTATAACAGACATGTTAGCGATTGATCCAATTTCATGATAATGTAGTCGGAGATGGCACCATGCTTCGCATGGTTTAGGAACTGGCTCTCGAGGGTGATTTCGCTCTGATGGGATATAAGTAAGTAATAGTTCTAAGGAAAGATTCTTAATTTTAGAGTGGAAATTAGTAAAGCCAAGTACTAAAAAATGCCATATTGCTAAGTAATAGATTCATCGTCATGTGGCTACCAAATCCTATTCATATCGGAACGACTGCAGATAAACAAGATGTCCAAGTAGGCAAATCAGCCAAGTAAATACCTATCTCAAATATCTAAATAGAAATTCACCCAAGTACCAAGCAAAGTGACCAAGCAGGCAATTCGCCTAATCGTAGGTACAAGAAATCCGATCAATCAGCAAACAAGCTTACTTAAAAACTCGATGCAAGGTTTCAAAACACTGTATGTATATTACGAACCAACCTTCAGACTAAAGGTCCGTTTATAAATATGGAGTGCTCACTTTACTAGACCATAAAGTAAATTTGACAATCCTCACCATATACCGGTCTTAGAGGATATACCGGTAATGCCGGTTATGGTAATCTAGATGAAACAGTGTTACCAGTTTACCAGATGTTTAGTAACAGTTATAGGACCATGACCTTTACGCATAAAATTATTATACAGTGTACAAAGCTTTGATTATGAAATTTTTATTTGAAATCTAAATATAAATTAGGTATCTACATACTAATATTTTGTACTTATTAGTATATTTCCAAAAAGGTCACGTAATAGTTCAGATGGAACCGCTAATACTTTAATAATCTTTATGTTACCGTAAACAAAGGATTTATATATTTGGGATCCCATATAATAACATAGTGATGTATTTAGGTTTTATTCTTGCAGCGGTTACTTGTGCTTATTTATTCATTTTCGTGTAAAAAGTAATAAATAATAGGTACCTATAAACATTTTATTGGAAACTAACCTGACTACTTCCATTATGATAAACCAAAGAGCATTCGAACCGGTTCAACACGAAAGCAACACTAACAAAAAAAACACAGATCAAAACAACACAGCAAGCTTTAAAAGCGGAATGTTTCAGTTTTGACAGATCGAAACGTCAAACTTTCCCGCTATTTTTGTGTGGCGATTCCCGATCCCGCGTCGTGGTGTGCTGGCCACCACCATAGGACTAGCTGTTACATAATGTCTGAAGGCTGCTGTGATTAAAGTACTGTTAGAAGACCTCGCGTCGAACGATGATCTCCCGTTCGCGTGCTTGTTTTGCGGTGAAATGAGCTTTTTTTCCCGCGTCACAATGAATGTTCGTTGCGAATTTATTCGGTTCGATTTTCAAAATTTAATCCTGCTTTTTGCGAGGACGAATGCGTTTCTTTTTTTTAAATTTGTTACGCCTTGTTATTGGACAGTGCCTTGTTAACGTTTCATTTCTTTTAACGTCTATGATTATTTTCAGCTTGTCTAAAGCTTTTTAGTTTTCGAAAAACAAGTTAAACTTTTTAACTGTCATGATTAATTTAAGAAATAGGTAGATACTTTTTTACGATCTTTTTTCATAAACTTGCTAACGACAAAATGGCTGTGACCAGACTGTTACAATATTATGACGAGTATTGCAGTCTGCCACAGATTTTGGGGGCCCTTGATTTTAATAAGTATCTATTGCTTACCTAAATACATTCCCTTCGTAATTACCTATCACCTACCTAAATATAATAAAAACTAATCGATTTTCGGTCTAATAATCGACCGATTTGTCGATGACTGCGGAAAAACTTTCGGTGAAAAGTGACGAGTGCAGAGTGAAGAGAAGTGTCGTGATGAACCATTATAATAGCCTAAGGTGAACCACGTAGGTCTTCCACGGGTAGGAAACCAGCCTAGCTCATAGTATGTTCTGGCTCGCTTGGCTATATCTACCAAACTCAAGTTAACATTTGTCGCCAAGCATTTAAACAGTGAGTTCCTTGAGAACCGATTACATATGCAAATTCAGTTCTCCACAATCGTCACGCTAAGTAGGTGTTACGTTACTTGCGAAATAGGAACAGATTAATAAATTCACGGCACATGTTACTTAGAACGTTTTTCAAAATGTATGTTTATGTTCTCTCGTTCGCTTCGTTGTGATTGCGGTCGTACGGCATCTGCGATTTGATACACCCGTCGCGCACCGGACATCGGCGATTTGCCGGCGGTTATAGACCCCTGTGACAAAAGAGTGTAGAACAACAAAGAAGTTTCAGAGAAATAAGTTTGCGTTTACATTTTTAGGAGATAAGTTCAAGAATGAGAAAAGTTTATTTTTTAATTTATAAGTTTTAAAGTTGAATGAATAGATTAAAACAAATGAATGTGGTTCTATATTTGTTTATTATGAATCACAGAAAATAAGTGACGATTTAAGGGTCGCAAAATCGTTTTTTTTTTGTGGCAAGGCCCGTTTTTGCACTGGTATAAAAAGAACATTAGTGCATTCTTCTGATTATTCTAATCGTATCTTGATAAAAAACAAAAAGTAGGTTCAATGGAAGTGCATTTAGCCGAATGATCTACGAATAGTTTAACGTGTTTCAATTTTCACCAGGTGGTAGGACTTTTCTGCAAAGTTCGTCTAGGTAGGTACCACCGCTTTGCCAGTTATTCTGCCGCCAAGCAGTAGTGTGCAAGCACTACTTTGTTCCAGTTTGAAGGGCATTGTATCTAGTGAAATTTCTGGGTTAATGAGACTATAATAAATAAATAAATAAATAAAACTTTTATTTCAGGTTGTTCACCCATAGAGTTAGTAACATAAAACTTATAGCTATATTAGTAAACACATTAGCAAAAAACATCACATTTATTTATTTAGGGGCTTACTGAGCCACGAATTGAGCTGCAGGTCACACAGACTAGTAATCTTATTGCTATACTGTGTGATGTCCCAGGATGACGTGCGTAGTGCAGTGTCACGCAAAACTCTATTAATTTAGAGTTGCGAGTGATACTGCAATCTGTTATGGGCAACCGTGACGCTTAACATCAGGTGAACGGACATTAGGACTGTCTAGTTCATGCAGCAAAGGCCTAAAAGCACTCCAAATATTCTATGTAGAAAGATTCGAGTTGCATTGAGGGGTAGTGATGCATGTTTTCAACTACTTAATTAATATACATACCTACCTGATTCGTTCGGCAAGCTTCGTCCTATCTTTTCGTCCAAAATACCGCAGAGCCTGAAAACGAAAGTTTTCAATCAGTGTGTGTTGCCAGTGATAACTTATGGAACTGAGACATGGTCTCTTACTGTTGGCCTCATTAGTAAGCTCAAAGTCGCGCAGCGAGCTATGGAGAGACATATGCTCACCGTTTCCTGCGAGATAAGCTCCGGAACGACGAGATCCGCAAGAGAACTAAAGTGACCGACATAGCTCTTA
Source organism: Ennomos quercinarius (assembly GCA_910589525.2). Classification (NCBI taxonomy): domain Eukaryota; kingdom Metazoa; phylum Arthropoda; class Insecta; order Lepidoptera; family Geometridae; genus Ennomos; species Ennomos quercinarius. Next base: position 15,730,818 of record OU342499.1, on the reverse strand, counting down.
GAATTAGCAAGTTGAAATGACAATGGGCAGGCCACATCGCTCATAGAACTGACAACCGATGGGGAAGAAAGGTTCTCGAGTGGCGACCACGAACTGGAAGACTCAGCGTAGGCTGGCCCCCCACTCGGTGGACCGACAATCTGGTGAAAGCCGCGGGGAGCCGATGGATGCAGGAGGCGAGCAGCCGCTCAAGGTGGCGCGCTCTGGGGGAGGTCTATGTTCAGCAGTGGACGTCTTCAGGCTGTTGATGATGATGATGATCTACCTAAAAAAATTATTGCTTGCAATACTGTAGCCGTGTAAACGGAACTTTATTATTCTTGTGTGGTCAAAATCTTATATCAATTTGATTAGGCGTGCTATAAGGTTGTAATAGATTGTAATGATACCAACCCACCATATTCGTAGAGCAAAATAGAGTAGGTAAGGCTGAGTCATACTTTTTTGTCGTAGTCTTTGATAGTCTGCTAATAGTCTAAGTACATTTTTTGTATAATAACAACACTATTTGATAAAAAGTCTATCTAAAATTTAATCAAGAAGGTATAATATAGATGACTAAGGCCCGATTTTACCAAAGTAGAATAAATTTTATTCCAAGTATAACGTTATTTGTTGCTCTTGGATACAGCTCATTGAGAATTGAACTGACAACTAAAAAAACGCCATTTTGATTTTATCTAAGGAATAAGCTTTAAAATTGGTGGTACAAGGGTTATACTCGTGTACCTCGGTTGTTCTTGGGACGTTATACTTGGAATAAAATTTATTCTATTTGGGTAAAATCGGCACTAAGTATTATACTGGTATTATACTTATTTAAGGCGAAGGGTAGGGCAAACAAGGTGTTGGCACGTTTCCTGGTGAAATTGGAGCTTCGAATTTAATATATCATGTAATCCATATCTTTGAGTATGCCGTGATGTTCGCAAATACAAGATAAATAAATTCAGCTCTATCGAAAAATATCGCAAATCTTCCTCAAAAATTTGATTGTACCAATAGTTCATCATCGTCATCATCAGCCCACTCTAGTCCACTGCTGGACATAGGCTTCTCCCAAAGCACGCCACTGAGCATGATCTTCAACTCTTCTGAGACCAAAACTGTCCTTCTTATGACGTCATGAACGACGCAACTGGCGATTTCACCGCCTATTCTCCAAAGCAATATCATCGTGAGCGATGTCACAAAACAGAAGGGTGGGGTATTGTTCCGTTTTGGTCACCAATGGTTAAAAATTCTAACAAATTCTAACTACTTAATGGTCAAAAGTTAGAATTTTTTACCATTGATTCAGAGGATCGTCCTGGTATTTGAAAATGTTATTGCCGTTGCTCTGCTCTATACATGTAGGTATTATACAGGATGTTGATTTGCATTGTCTCCATATTTACAGAGGTAGGTATGCTACACTTATAGAACACGAATCAATGAAAAAATAAATACCTAAAATTTACACTTTATAAAAAAAACATTGCACAAAAATAAAACAGCACGTGTGTGCGTTCTCATTTAACAAACAACATGATTTTATAAAGTCAACCAGTGCGAGCGCAGAGTCATAAACTATCGCGCCGACAACACACAAAGGCACCCGCCACTTTCGGCAAAGTTCTACAAACGCTCGCCGCTGCACCGGCCCCACCGCCGTTTGTACTAGCCACGCGGGCGGGCTGCGGGGTGCCCTCTCTCACCCGCCCGCGCCCGCGCAGCGCACTTATGTCACGCGTGCAGATGCAGCGACCGATCAGTCACTTGCCCGCCACCGGCGCCGCGCCGAATTTGCGTAGGCACCTACTTTGCTTACGATCGCGTAACAAAAATGGAACACTTTACAAATGTTGAGCTTGTGGAGATGGTACGTTTGTATGCTATCAGCGGAAACAGCTTAACACAGTCTGTGCAAATGTTTCGCGATCAGTTTCCGAACAGCCATGTTCCAACACGTGAAGTGATGCTGGGTGCCACACAGAGACTAAGGGATTATGGACAATTCCAAGTCCCTCGTCACGCTCGCGCTCGTGGAAGTGTAGGTCTCTCGGCCGGCCTTCAAGAAGAGATCTTGGACTTTTTTGAAGAGGACCCACGTGCTAGCACCCGTGATGCTGGGCGGCGCTTCAACGTCCACCACACAACTGTATGGCGGCTACTGAAACGAGAACTTTAGCATCCGTTTCATTTTCAGAGAGTCCAAGAACTGCATCCACAAGATAATGCCTCACGCATAGCTTTTTCTCACTGGATTTTACAAAACAGGGATGTGAACATTTTGTGGACCGATGAATGCATGTTTTCACGTGTGGGGATTTACAACATTCACAACGAGCACTGGTGGGCACATCACGACCATAACCCGCATAAAACCAAGAACGATTCGTTTCAGCATCGTTTTAGTATTAATGTCTGGGGTGGCATTATTGGAGAGCATGTGCTAGGTCCATACATCATCGAAGGTCATCTAACCAGCTCCAGTTACTTGGAGCTTCTGCATCACGTTGTTGACGAGATGCTCGACGATGTACCACTGGCCTTTCAACGAAACCTGTTTTTCCAACAGGATGGAGCTCCACCTCATTATGGACGCCAAGTGCGCGATTTTTTAAGTGAAGTGTTCAGAAGCCAGTGGATTGGACGTGGTGGTCCAGTACCCTGGCCCCCACGATCTCCGGACATGACCCCATGTGATTTTTTTTTATGGGGTGAAATAAAAAGACTAGTTTACACGGACGAAATTACTAGTGCTGTGCACTTAAAAGAAAAAATCATTGCTGCATTTGATCATGTGAGACTAAACGTGAATGTGCTAAAAAAACTATCACGAAACCTAAGACGTCGCGCTCACTTGTGCATCGAAAACGAAGGAGGACACTTTGAGCAGTATCTTAGGGTAACGTAACTTGTAAGTACATAATTTTGTAAATACTGTAACGCCCCAGTGGCAAGCTGCTGACACAGATTAAGTCATAGCTACCATGGGTTGTTTACTGCACCCCGCGCACATAGCCAAAACAATAGAGACCGAATACCTGAACCCTGTAGGTAATTAGACAATAGGACCTTCCTCGATGTAGCAATTTTCTAACAATGTTTTTATGATGTTTTGACTACAATACAATACAATAACTCTTTATTGACACCAAAATAATAATAACATAGAAATGAGAATCACATAATAAGATAGGTACAATGGGCGGAACAAAAACGCGGGCGGTCAATGGACTAATGATGAGACAAAAAGTGTTTACTTTAAACTGAGTCATCGCGTGGGGTCCTACTATTGTCCTAGCCGAAACGAAGTTGAGGCTACTTGTGATTCACGACAAAAATGGTTTATCAAATATTCGGCTACTAAATAAATGTGGAATTTAAATTTTATTTTTATATGATTAAATATACACAGTACAATGGATTCTAAAAATATGGAGACAATGCAAATCAACATCCGGTAGAGACAATATAGAGCCCATAGTGAATTTATCTACATTTTAGCGTTTCGGTTCGGGCTGTTTTCACCCTCTAAAAGTTACCTATACCAAAAACTTTTGATTTTGGTGTCAATAGATTATAATCTATGGTTGTACGTCTTGATTATTATAAAAATATGTTTCCTGTTCTAGTTACCTCTACTTTTCTTCGTCATAATTTTGACGCCAACAATTTGTGACTTTAAGGTGGCTTATGGCTATAAATACGAAGAAACTGTAAAATACAAAATAAGAAAGGCGTACGAGCATAGTTTTTTACTGGGTAAACAACATATAAAAAATCATCAAAATCAGATAACATTTATAGGTGGAAAAGCCATTGGCACTTTTTGTATGGACAAGAGGGGGTATACGCTTTAGTGATCAAAAGTAAGCAAGTTAGCGGTGAGCTCTGTCGTCACCAGAAGGTGACATTTCTTAGCAACTGTTTATTTATTTATTATTCAGTTTATAATAGTTAGCTCACAGTATTACCAAAACGCTAACTATTGTAATGGTGACTTAGGTATAAATCTTAAAGTTATTAGGTACAAACGTTTCGTCAGTTATCGTGAAGTATGTCAACAGGCTGGCACTCGTGACTGTTGATTCATTAGGATAACTACCGTGCCCTCCAAAACACAAAATGTTAAAAAGATAAAAAAATAAATAGCGTTGAAAAAACACATCATTTTAGTTATGTAAGTTCTAACAGTACAACTTGCAGTTTTTTTTATTCCTGTCCATCCAAAGGAAGAAATCGCTTATTGTGATAAAGCTGCCCATTTTTTTTCTGCGTCGTATGCATTGTTATTTACCTATTAGTGTTTAATCAAGTCTTGCTTTATTGTATCTACATTATAATAATACAAAAATTGTAATAAAGGATTAAAAAGAAGTTATGTTGCGTGACGTAATTGTATCAAAAGGAACCTCAGTCCACCTAGGGAGCTGGCGATGTGGCCTGCCCATTGCCATTTCAACTTGCTAATTAGAGAGCTACATACCAATCAGTGATTTTAATCGTCTTGCGGATCTTTTAATGTCAGATCTTATCTCACAAAGATCACATTAGCAGCCAGAAGATGTCCGCTGGACATAGGCCTCTCCCATAAAACGCCGCTTATCATGGGGGGGGGGGGGGGGGGGGAATTTGCCATAATCACCACGCTTGGCAGGCGGGTTAGTGATTGCAGAAGACTCCTATGTAAGTACCGACGAGAATGATGCTGCCCATTCCCTGGATATTCCCTCAGCCGGCTCTTACGGCACCCACGAGAAGAGATGAAGTGGTCCTATTCACAAACCGGGACCACAAGTCACGAGTGAACAGGTATCTTCTAGGCAAGCATGCACCATCGTACGCCGCGTCTCACTTACCATCAGGTGAGACAGTGGTCAAATGCTATGCCTATAAATTGTAAAAATTAAAAACATGGCGGTGTTTACATACGCCAAGCAATTCGCTGAAAAGAAAACTCCGATCCATAGATTTGATTACACTTAGAAATTTAGTTAATCATTGCATCCATCAAACTGATAAGTATCAGAGAAACGTTAATGTCAATCAATCATCATTAACATTGCGCATGTTGATTATGATACAATCTTTCATTTTTATATTAATCTACAGATAAACATGTGTGCAAAGGTTAAATGCATATAGCATGCAGCATGGTGTTTGCATACAATGATTTTTTTTGATCTGCTACTCGATCTGTTACTGGTTTATCTGTTGTCGCCTATAATCACAAGGTAAACACCCACTACTTTCATAAAGCACTTAACAGCCGGAAACCATCCACTGCTGAACACACGCCTCCCAAATATAAAAAAATGCCACTTTGAACGCTTATCATAGGAGGGGTTTATTATAATCACCACGCTTGAGAGGCATCTTGGTGATAGGCAGGCAGCTTCACAAGCAAGATGCGGCCTAGCATGTGCACCGCGAGAAAACTTGTCGTGGCTGTTAGAGTGAGACACACTTAGGCGCTACCATAGTCTTGTCACGGTCTCACACGAGATAATGTGTCTAGAAAATTTTGTCGCAGTGCGCATGCTAGCCGGGCAGGTAGTGGATACTACGTATGGCGGCTTGCTGTACATAAAGCAATAGCGCCTAGTAAAATAAGGTAACGTTTTGAGAACTAACAACCGATGGGGAAGAAAGGTTCTCGAGTGGCGACCAAGAGCGGGATGTCGCGGCGTAGGCCGGCCCCCCCACTAGGTGGACCGACGATCTGGTGAAAGCCGCGAGGAGCCGATGGATGCAGGAGGCGAGCAGCTGCTCAAAGTAGCGCTCTCTAGGGAAGGCCTAAGTTTAGCAGTGACGTCTTCAGGTTGTTGATGATGGCAATGATTGTTTGAGTCACAGGTAAAAAAAATATATCTTGGACGCGTTAATAAAATTTACTACGTAACGTCGTCGTCATAAAAAAAAAACGTACTGCTGGAACATAGGCCGTTTTTCCATGGAGAGAGTGTATTCTATAATCCATCACCCTAGCCGAGTGTGGATTAGTGTGACACTACAATTTTAGTCATTCTTGACCGACCATGTAGGTATGTATAGTATTACTAGCAGAGCCCCGCGGTCCCACCCGCGTTCCTACAGGAACCGTTCCCGTTTTTGGGAGAAAAAGTAGCCTATGTTTTAATCCAGGGTATAAGCTACCTCCAAACCAAATTTCATCCAAATCCGTTCAGCTGTTACAGCGTGAAAGAGTAACAAACATACGCACATACACACATACGCACAAACTTTCGCCTTCATAATATTATAATGTGAAGTGAAATGCGATATTATTTATTCATTTCATATTTAATTAATAAATCGTGTTTGAATGTAATTCTTAAAAACTATACCTACGTACACAGATCCTATAAAATATGGGATCTGGTGTGCTTACGTTCTACTTATTTTTATGACATAAGTTATGTTTACAAATTTAAGATGATGAAGATAAGAACTTGCTATCATAATTAAAGTAATTAAATACGTCATAAGGTATTAAAAACGTAATTATCGTGTAACATTATCTAGATTAATTATTGATTGTATACCTAAATTTTTAACACTGTTTTTTTAAATATTCATTTATTAAGGGACTTTCCACTTTGGTATTCCAGTCCCACCGTACCCTACCCATAACATTATGAGAAAAAAATGGCTAAGCTAAGCAAATTGAGAACTTCTATGGACAGTTAGTTATAAATCTACCTACACCTCGACACGTAAACCCGCTACTAACACAGCTCAGGACACCAGAGCCAAGTTAGTCCGACACTATACCGAAGATATCCCGGACATCAGCCTGTATGAGATTAGAATGGCCCTCAAGCTTAAAACACACTCCATCTCTAAATACGAAAACGCTATTCCTAAAGAACGCTATAGGTACCTAATAACCCAAGTTCGAAACCACATAAACTCTAATTAGGTACTGTATTTGAGGAGTTAAGTTAAGAGAAATGAGGAGTGACGGAATAAAAAATATATGGGGACATTATGGAAATATAATTTTTTGTTCCGTCACGCCTCATTTCTAAATCACGCTATTACTAAAACAACAAGGCACCAAGTGAGGTCAGATTTTAACCGTTCTTCTGAGAGCGGGTGGTAGACCGTCACTTATAGTTCTCTAGAAGTTATTTGATTCCATCATCATTGAAGGTACTACGCCAGAGATGAGCCACAAAAGCGTGGTGTGGTCGTGCTTGTCTTCAAAAGAGGTTGTAAAACAGTACTGAAGAAATATAGGCCCGTCTCGCTCTTGAGCTTGTACAAGCTGTTTTCTAGTCATTAAGAATCGTCTCGCACGTAAGTTTGATGAATTCGAGCCTCCCGAACAAGCCTCGGTTTCCGAAAAAGCTTCACCATAGACCACATCCATACGCTACGCCTGATGTATTTATTTATTTATTTATTAAGAGACCAACAGCATTATTAAAATACAGATAAGTACCTACATTGCAGAAAAGAAAATATAGCCAATAATAGGTCTCGATGATAAGTACATGATTATAATAATTGGTATAATCGGCCGTTATGCCTAGCTTTTGTGGATATTAGAATAGAATACAATAGTAATCATTTATTCAACACCGTTTAAGCACATTGTTTTACGTAATAATACGTCCTTGACAGTCAGTGTTGAATGGGTGTTCGGCTCAGCATGTTGCTGAATGTCAAGAACATCCAGCGCTGGTTTTCAGCCTTCAGCCTAGACCCAGAAGGTGGCGGAGCGAGTGTACTGTTCTACGTAGAAATGTACTATTAGAAAGCCTTCAATTCAATAGAGACTTGGGCGGCACTATAGTGCTTACAGCGATGCCAAAATGACTATGATGTGCACTGATAATATAATACTATGCTAGCTATGGGTAAGTATATCAAATTGATTATACAGCATAACCGCTATCTATTTTAATTCGATTGAACAAATCCCATTACAAAGAGGCGTTAGACATGAAGACGATATTTCTCCGAAATTATTTAGGTACAAACGCAATGATGGACGTTTTTAAGCTCTTGGACTGGAAAGGATCTGGCAGCAATACAAATGGCAAGTACATCACTAACCGTTATTACTAATCGGTTTGCCGATGAGTCATAATGACGGAGTCGTTTTGCTTACCTTAGCTCTATGATCTCAGTAAAGTCTTCACGAAATGATTTCTATTGTTCTACGAATATCGGTAGCTAGTTGATGGGAACGATATTCTCGAATGTGTAGATGGATATTTACTTACCTAAGATAGACTGTTTAATTAGGTGGGCAGGTCCAACTTCGACAAAGACATCGCACACATTATATTATAATCTATCTCTGCTGGCCAGCGTTCAGAAAGCTTCAACATATCTTTTCGTCCAAAATACCGCCGCGATTGAAAACAAAAGTTTTGAACCTGTATGTGTTGCCACGCTGTCAGTGATGACTTATGGCACTGAGAGGTGGTCTCTTACTGTTTACCTCATTATTATAGTAAGCTCAAAGTCGCGATATGAGCTATAGAGAGAGCTATGATCCGTGTTTCCCTGTGAGATAAGATCCAAAATGAGGAGATCCGCAAGATAACTTAGGTTATAAAGTGGCGGTGGGCAACAGGCCACATTGCTCACAGAACCGACCACCGATGTGGAAGAAAGGCACTTGAGTGGTGACCATGAACCGAAAGACGCAATTTGATCATTCATACTGACAGATGGACAACAAACAACTAAACTATAAAAGTAATAATTTAATTTACCTAATTTAAAAAAACATACAAGTAAGGAACCCTAAAAATCGAGGTTGATTCTGGTATTTACAAAGTTGACGGTAGGTAAGATTATGACCACAACTGATAGCCACTGCCAAATATAACAAATCAACTGCAAATCAAAGATAGCTTTCCATCGAACCATATATTGCTACGTCAAGGCTAATTAGTAAAAATGATTACGTACATTCTTGTAAGTATACAAGAATGTACGTAATCATTTTTACTACAAGTATAATTTTTTTTTAGGATTACTCGTATTCTCATAGTAGTATTTATATAATTATAATGAAAAATCTAATGACCATGCCACGAAGCAACCAAGCCGCGAGGCATGAAAACTAACTAACTCATCATCAACAGCCTGAAGACGTCCACTGCTGAACATAGGCCTCCCCCAGAGAGCGCCACTTTGAGCGACTGCTCACCTCTTGCATCCATCGGCTTCCCGCGGTTTTTGCCAGACCGTCGGTCCATCGAGTGGGGGCCGGCCTACGCTGCGTTCATGTTTGTGGTCACCACTCGAGAACCTATCTTTCCCATCGGTTATCAGTTCTATGAGCGATGTAGTCTGCCCATTGCCATTTCAACTTTCTAATTCTAAGAGCTATATCGGTCACTATATGTATCTTCTTATTCCGGATCTTATCTCGCAGGGAAACACCGAGTATAGCTCTTTCCATAACTCGTTGCGCGACTTTAAGCTTACTAATGGGCCAACAGTAAGATACCATGTCTCAGTTCCATCGGTTGTCAATTCTACGAGCTACTAAACTAACTATTAGGTAAGTATAATAATATTTCAGTATACGACTTTCTACGACAAGCTTTCACATTACGTCGCTTGTTTGACTAAGTGACGTATCTGACATTTTTACGTATCTGAAATTTTAAATGTAGCTTTTATCTACTTTCAAAGACGCGTCGAACTGTCTAATCAACGTATTTGTAGAAAAAATGTCAGATACGTCACATAGTCAAACAAGCGAAGATTACATCATTTCCTTACTCCTTAAAATCTACACCCAATAGCCGGAAGATATCCACTGCTGAACATAGGCCTCCCCCATAATAAGACACTTTGAACACTTATCAGGGTTTGCCAATAATCACCTGCAGGCGGCTTGGTGATGGCTGTAGATTTTAGTGAAGTCTGAGGAGAATATTGCCACCCAGCTGATTTAGCATGGACGATAGACAAAATTGTCTTTCCCCTGTTTTACGTCACTTTCTTCATACTTGCTTGTAGTAAAAAGGGGAAAGACAGTTTTGTCTACCAGCCGTGCTAACCTTGGATTCTATAGATTGCACTATGGAGAGTGTGCACAAGAACCGCACATTCTAGTTCAGTACCTGTCCATTACAGAACCACCAGGCCTTCGGCGAATCGTCACGTATGGTCGAAATACCTCCAATATAATTACGTATTTACGCACAGTTTCAGCTCTACATTTTAATAAGAACTGCAAAAGTGTGGAATGCCCTGCCCAGCACCCCTATTACGTACCTATCTGTTCTGGACATGACTTTCGCCTGCCATCGTGCACGCTCCAATTTACAAGTCCTGGTGTGCAAGCAAGAAAGACACACGATTTCCACCATTCCACCTGACATCAAAGAGTTCTATGGCCTGACATACAAAATAAGGCCCGTCGGTATTTGAATAAAAATACAACCTCAACCTCAGGGTTGTTCAAGTAAAGAGTGAACAAATAGATAGGTATTTACTAGGCAAGCGTGCTTCGACCACACCGTCGCTTCCCATTAGAAGAAATTGTAGTCAAGCTAGCCTATAGTATATTTGAGAATTTCATAAATTAACCTTTGAGCGGACTGCAGCGACTCTCAACCTATTTTTTTGGTGGGTCGCTTTATATTTTCAAATCTTAAACTCGACATTGAAACATGTCAAAACAGGTTTAGCGCCGCCGATTGAACTTGTCTCGCGCACTTGCGAAGCGATGCATAATTGTCGCTTTTTTTAAGGGCTAACTATTTTTTTAACTTAAAAGTAAGTAACGGTAAACTTAAGTACCGGAGGAGCAATACACGAGTTTCTCCGGGGATTTGAAACATACTATAGTCATTGATAAAAAAAATTAAATTTCTTTTCCACATTGTCATTTCTCGTGCCAGATATAAAATACAAAATTCGAAATATTTCACTAGATGATAGGACTTTTCTGCAAAGGTCGAATAGGAAGATACCACCGCTTTGCCAGTTATTCTACCGTCAAGCACTAGTGTGCAAGCACTACTGTGTTCCGGTTTGAAGGGCATTGTAGCTAGTGAAATTACTGGGCAAATGAAACTTTTATGACCTGATCTCACACTATAGTAGTCTGATTACTAGACTACTACACAGTCAATACAAGTGTAGTAATTTACTAGACTGTGTGATGTCTCAGGATGACGAGCGTAGTGCAGTGTCACGCGAAACTTAATTATTCTAAAGCTCCGAGTGACACTGCAACTGTTATGGGTGGCCGTGAATGACTACCTTGTCACGCCATGCGTTATCATTTCAAAAAATGTTTTAAGTTCATTTTACTGTGTATGTTTCAATTAATTCACTTAGCTTGCACGTACAAATACTGTTGTCTGATAGGATCTACCTAATATGTGTAAAAGAAAAATCTTATACAGGATGTAATTTAATTCATTAGCATCCTTTGAATCTAGGTAGACATTGGTCATGTAATTTGGACAGCAAAGGAATGGAACACCTTACCAGCGTCATTGTTTCCTGACAAATATAATCTGGGAGTTTTTAAGGCTAGAGTGAACCGGTATCTTCTAGGCCAGCATGTTCCATCGTCGATCGCGTCGTCACTTACCATCAAGTGAGACCGTGGTCAATTGTTGGCCTATCGTTGATTTTTTTTTTTAATCTACTTTTTTTTTGGGACTTTGAGTCGACATCGACTATGACAGCCCCGTCATTCCTTGCATTTGATCGCTCTTATTTAACTATATCAAAAACCATTGTGAAAAGCGTCTTAGCCGCTTCGCACAATGGCATGATAAAGATAAAGATAAAGATAAAGATAAAGATAAATTTATTGCCAGAATAAAAGTTACAATTTTGTTACATATACATGAACCGCAAGAATATACATTTCCGTCAAATTAAACTTAACTATGAGCTCCAAACTAAGCACGAGGCCTGTATCTTGGAACTCTGATTTACCTAAACAAAAAATATAATTATGGAAAAAAAAAACAGTAAATAACTAAGAAGTGAATTTTGTGAGTGGCAACAAAAAGAGGACCTAATTTTAAGACTAAAATTTACAAAATTAAAAAGGTATCATAGGTACGCTTAAAACGTACTTATGTGTAAACTAATTAATACAAAAATAAAATAATTATTACGTATGACTAAAAAAGATGAAACCTTACTGCTATTATAATACTATAATATTACAGTAGAAGACCACAGACGGTGATCGGAACTATAGGTAAGCAGATTAAATGTATGATATTATAGGCTATTGTAGAAATAAGTGTAAGGGTAATGTGTATGTGTGTGTGTGTGTGTGTGAGGGATAGGATGTGTGAGCAAGGATGGGAATGTGTGTGGTGTATGCATGAGTGAGAGGAAGTGGGTAAAGGTGGGAGGGTGTGTGTATATGCAAGTATGCTCTTACACGTCGTATTTTTAGATAAATATAAATACACCTAATTATATTTATTAACAAAGGCTATCTTGATGACTGACAGACATAACAGTGGGTCCACTTAAACGGTGATAAAAATTTGGTTGAATCGCAGTTATATTAGATTTTCAGTTTCGGCATAAGTGAGTGTAAGCAACCATTTCTTAAGTATTTGCTTACAAGCAAAATTGGATACATTTTTAATGTTACAGATTCCGCTCACCTTATTGTAGGTGTTTGGATGTGAGTATGACGGACTACGCCTTGCTAATAGTGAAAAGGTGCGAGGAAGAGGAACGCTGTACGACCGTTTTGCTACAATTTTGTCATGGTCTGACCGTTTTTTTAAGTTACGATGAATCCGAAGTAATGCGTTGAATACAAAGAGTTGACGAACACGTAATACCTTGAATTCATCGTACAAAATATCTGTCGAGAACCGAAATGGTTTGCGTAACAAAACCTTTATTAGTGCACTCTGCGCCCTCTCGATTTTTATAAAGGAACTCTTTCCAGCACTTCCCCAAACAGAAATACAGTACTGGATGATAGACTGGCACAATGCTAGGTATACTTGCTTTAACAAGGGCAATGGTGTGCAGTCTCGAAGGTTCTTCATGACGAAAATTAATCGCCGCACGCGCGCTGACAAATCACTTATATGTTGCTTAAACGACAGATTTTCGTCAATCGTCACCCCCAAGTATTTAATAAAAGTGGTACGGTCTATAGGGGTACAAATACACTGAGTGGGATTTGTTAACGCTCCATATGAACAGTAATGTATTTTTAAATCAGTTCCAGGGGGAGGATTGGAAACGCAAGTCTTAGAGAAGGCAACATACTTGGTCTTTTTAGTATTCAAGGTGAGTAGGTTTCTGTCGAAAGCTCTCGCAATCACAGAAAGACCTTCCTCAGCTATACCGTATACCTGCTCCCACGAATTACCATGAAACAAAATGACGGTGTCATCAGCGTAAGCTATAACTTCTGAGTTAACAACACTGGTTTTAAGAATGTCATTTATATACATTATGAAGAGCGTAGGGCCAAGTATGCTTCCCTGTGGGACGCCATAGTTAATTTCAAGTTGTTCACTCGAGTGATCGCCTATCTTAACAAACTGCTTCCGATTGCGCAAATAGCTGGTGAACCACTCAAGAGATACACCCCTAATACCAAAAGCCTCAAGTTTTCTCAGAAGCAAACCGACCGAAACGGTATCGAATGCCTTAGCTAGATCCAAAAACACGCCAATACAATTTTCATTGTTTTCAATGTAGGATGCAACTAGATCGACGAGAAGCGTTGCCGCGCCTTCGGTCGATCTGCCTCTGCGAAATCCAAATTGCTTGTCCGAGATTAATTGGTACTTTTCCAGATACCCAACCAATCTATTGTTGACAAGCTTTTCTAAAATCTTTGAAATAACACTGAGCAGTGCAATGGGCCGATAATTGTCAGGTAAGTTTTTGGGTCCAGTCTTGTATATAGGAGATATGGCTGCCACTTTCCAACAATCCGGGAAAGTACCAGTTTCTAAGCTGAGATTACATATATAGGTTAGCGGTACAAGAACAGCATGGAGTGAATTCTTAATTAGACCCACTGTGATTGAATCAGGTCCTGCAGCACTGTCTGTTCGGAGATTTGCAACTATTTTAGAAATTTCAAAAGGATCGGTAGGGTAAAGAAACAACGAATGTGTGACTGATGACGAGGGTTTGTGGGATTTGGTGAGAGATTCTTCTGTTTCAAGTAACTTGTTTAAAATATTATCCGCAAGCCTCTTCCCAGTAGACACAAAGTGTTGATTACATTTATTTAGCTGTGACTTAATATTATTACCACCGCTTAGTAATTCTGCGGACTCTTTACTACGATTTGAGGTATAACATATATTTTTAATGGTTCTCCAAAGCTTTTTTGGATCACTCTTATTTATTTCAAGCTGGTGACTATAGTATTGGGCTTTAATTCTGCGGAGGAGTTTATTACAAAAGTTCCGGTACCTAGTATAAATTTTCTTGCGCTGAACATCACTCGGATGGGATCGACTATCCTGATGAAGTTTGTCACGGTGACGCATGCACCTTATAAGACCTGGTGTGATCCAAGGCTTCATGCATACCATTTTCCTACCAATTTTAACTTTATGAGTATGTTTATCTACCGCAGAAGCCATAATATTGGTAAACACTGCCGCAGCGGAGTTACAGCAAAGTTTAGTTGTAACCATTGACCACTCAGTATTGTTAACTTCTAATATCACAGCGTCAATGTCAGTTTTTAGTCGAAATCTCGTGATATTCGTAAGACTCTGTGGTTGGAAAGAGATGCCAGCTAAAACAATGTCATGATCAGTAATTGATGACTTACACACCAGACCCGTGGCGGCCGTTCCAGGTTTAATAAAAATATGATCTAGACAAGACTGTTTCTAGTAGGATTACTAATCGCCGGAAGCAATCCATGTGCAGCCATTAAGCACAAATAATCGGATACTTGGTTATTGGAGGAATTGCATATGTCAATATTCATATCACCCGCAACAGCAACAAAAGGTCTACCCTGCAAGTCACCAAGAATTATGGACAAGATAGTTTGCAGTTCACCGGTATCTTTAAGGTTCAATCCATATTGACTGCTCATGCGTTGTCTCATTGTCTGGCTCCGATCACATTCCGCCTATCGTTGATAAAAAAAGTCTGGGCTAAATTTTTTGAAATTGAACGCATCGATTTGTTATTTATAATTACTCCAAAACATGGGAATACATACTTAATCAACTGCTACAGTACAAAATTCAATTAAAATAATTATCTACTGTATTTAATTGTTACATACAAAGTATTAAAACTATTAAAAGTATTAAAATCATTCGTGCCAACTGCGTTAGGCGCCGCGGCAATCTTCATAATTTTCAATAAAAAATTTTTTTTTCTCAAACGTGCTCGGAAATGTGAGTATTATTTTGAGAACCTTCTTCGGGATAAATTGAAATTGCTGTACTGGCAAGCAGCGGCCGGCAGAAGATGTACGAAAATCCACATCTGTCGTGTCATTTAAAAATGGAACGATCTTTTACTCCGAAACATGGGAACCAAGAAGGTAACTTAACACAGGTTCTATTTAAGTTTCGAACTGGCTTGCAAATAGAAAACTGTTTATTGGAAAAAAGTAACACTTTATGGTGAGAAAAATTATTTTCAACTAAAAATTATTTGTTTTAATTTCCGTGCATTATTTGAGAAAAGTACTATACAAGCCTTGGCCACAACTAGGCATTAATGGACTTACGTATGTGTGCCTCGGCTTCGTTCGTCCATCAATGCCTTTGTTGCCGGCCGCTGCAGTAATGTACTATATTTGCACTCTTTACTCCTTAATAATCATCAATAAATGATGTATTAATATCATGTATTCAATTTGTGCTAATGAATTCAATTGCATCCTGTATAACAGGATAATTTGTGATAAATATAGCGGATTTATTTCAGCGTAATTGCAAGCAAATAACAAGGTTGTCGGATTTCAAATTATTGATTACATAGATAAGAATTTAAAAATCAATTTTCGAAATTGTTTTTTCAAGGTATTTTCAGAATTTCATATTAGGCTAGTTGGCCCGCCCAGGCTTCGCACGGGTTAATTAGTTTTACGTCCTCACCCTGTTCATGGGAAGAGGGAAGCGAAAGGGAAAGATAGGGGAAAAGGAGAAATGTATGGGATGGCAATAGGCCCATCTCTCTTCCCTTCGACAGGATGAGTATAAATAAATAAAAAAATAACATACAAATATAAAATTCTTGTATTTATAAATTACACACTTATTGCTCCGTGCAACCCACACTTGGCCGTTTTAGAAAACATAAAGTATCCTAAATGATATTCTGAAAAAATAGCTTTAACCATATACAATTTCAGCGAAATGCGTTTAGTAGTTTCAGCGTGATGCGTGTTCAAAAGGACAGACAGACAGACAAAAAGATATGTTTCTACTTCTATATCAAAGTTTTCAAAAAATATTCAATTTGTACAGATTGAGTCCCATTACAGTTTTATTATATGTATAGATATTGTAACTATGTAAGTCGGTAATTTATAATCATGATTAATTAGTACAATACTAATTATTCTAGAAAAAATATTTTATGTTTAATACGATTAGGTACTTACTAACTAATTATATGAGGTTTTTATACCTTCTGACCTTAAACATAGTTAACTAGTTAAGTAAACCTACCTACCTACTCACCTACCTACCTACTTAATTAAATGTTGGACAAACACATCTCACGGTGGAGGGTTGTCAGCAAAATTCAGAAAAAAGTAGCTCAACAAAGGTGGTGATTTTAGGATGGACATTTCGATAGGTCGCTATTTTGGTCAAGTGGTCATCAGTTTGGGAAATAGCTAATTGGTACTATTGGATAAAATTTACTTTTTCAACTTAGAGGCTTCAGCCCGCTATTCATAGGCAAAAGTTCAGCTGTAGCAGCGGTATAATAATATCAAATTTTAGTTTATATGTAGTACATTAATATAATAAAGAAAAAAAAAACTAGCACTTGGCTTCGGCCCGTGCTCTGCTTACCTCCTAGTTGTGGGAGAGAAACGTTATTAGTTACAAAAACCAATAATAATAAATGTAGAAATTTCACGCAGCGCCATCTAGCCCCAAACTAAGCAAAGCTTGTACTATGGGGACCAGCAGGGTTAGCACGGCCGGTAGACAAAATTGTCTTTCCCCGTTTTACGTCACTTTCTTCATACTTGCTTGGAGTAAAACAGGGGAAAGACAGTTTTGTCTACCGGCCGTGCTAACCCTACAGATAACTGATATAATGCTTAGATGCTTTTGTTGGTAAATTCATACATAGAATACAATATAACACCCAGACACAGAACAAACACCTATGCATGTTCATTACACAAATGTTTGTTCTGGGTGGGAATCTAACCCACAGTATTAACTGAGCTAGCAGGCCAGTCCAGCCCGGCTAGCATGCACACCGCGACAAAATTTTCTCGACAATTTCTCCCGTGAGAGACCGTGACAAGGCTATGGTAGCGCCTAAGTGTGTCTCACTCTATGTTTTCGCGGTGCGCATGCTAGGCCAATCAGGTAATGCAAAGAGTTCATTTTGGTAACATGCTAAAAACTTTTTCCTGGAAAGTCGTTGACAATTCGTTTGATTGTTTGTTCGTTTCATTTTAGAACGCAATCGCTACGTGACTACATACCGTTCACCGTAAGATGTCCCCTGCTGCGTGCAGGACGGTGGACAAAGTTGTTTTTCCCCGTTTTATGTCACATTCTTCATACTTGCTTACTTGTCAAGTGGAGTAAAATGGGGGAAAGACAATTTTGTCTACCATCCGTGCTAACCCAGCTGATGTACATTATTTAAAAATATGCAAGTAAAACATATTAATCCGTGGTGGGTTACAAGTTTAGATAATGCTTACATATTACTTTACATTTACGATAATACTTGCATATTTTTAAATAATAAAAGTACATCAGGGGACATCTTACGGTGAACGGTCTGTACTACAAATGGGCTTAACTGACAGAGCGTACTTGGCTCGTATCTAAAAACATATATGTACACCTGCGTTCCTTAATCAAAGATAAATATTACCACATTTTCAGTCATTGTCACAGATTAGCGAATTATTTGCGCGTTGTCATAGGACATCGCGTAAATAATTCGTATCTATAGGTATGGACTAAATATTTGATTTATCAATAAAATGCCTTCACGTAATTTGAAAGTAGGTACGTACTATGTTGTTGATTTTTTTCATATCGGTACTTGCCTATTAATGTGTAGTTTCAAGGTTTGAGAAAGTGTCCTCTTGTGATGCTATGATTATGAGATCAAAGGATATACTTCTTTATGATAACTGGGGGTCTAGAAAAGATCCCTTTTCATTACCTGTCGAAATCGCTTTTCCACAGGTAATGTCATTCCCATACATTTTGAGTTATCGTTTGGCGACTGGCGTTAACGTTAATAGCTTATCTTTGCTAGACCCCCTGGGTTAGGACACAACATGCTTTGAACACAAGTAACAAGTACACAAGTAGTATAAGTACAATAAAACTAGTAAGAAATTATGGGCATCTGCACTAAAATTTGACAGTGACAGCTGCTAAGTTCACGCTTACCTATCCCCACCCTATCTCTCTATGACGTGACTGCATTGGGATACGTCATAGAGAAACAAAGTTGCGACTACTTACTAGCTGTGAAACTTTGTGGAGGTGGACACCATTCTCACTAGTTCTAGGAACAAATAAAAGATGGAGCTGAAATCCAAATTTTTCTTCGAATTCTATTCCCAAGACGTAGGACCCTGAGCCCCGAAAAGTCAAACCCAAGCTTGCGCGTCTGGTGTTAAAGTTTGAAAGAATCGTAAACAATTTGTATAAAAATCTCTTATAGTATAACTAAAATAATATTTTATAATTAACTCTGTCGACCGAGATCACTCCTTAGCTTCCATTATTGTTCTTACACACGATCCTCACCTGAAAAAAAAAGAGTTATTTATTGTAATAAAAACATCATCATATACATCATCATATTCTTTTTATTTAGGCTCACGCTTTTTTTATTGGTTGATAGGCTAGCGCTTGACCACTATCTCACTTGATGGTAAGCTTGTGGCTTGTTGATTAATATTTGAAATAATAAGAATTTTAATGCAAGAAGCATTCAAATAATTTAAGCATAACTACTCTCTTGCAACTAGTTGCGAAATTTAGTTGCCAAGACTAGTTGAGTTATGTTATTGTATTGGAGTTCACAAAAATGGAAGTCACGTAAACCCATTTTAAAATAATATCCGTTAAAAAAGGTTAAACTAACGTCAATGGTCTTTATTTCATGCTGAGAACACACTTGGATGATATTGTAATACATACATAATATGTATATTAAATTATAAAATATTATTTTTTCTAGTCATTTTTATTAAAAAAATCCTTCCTTCTTCCTTTAAAAAAAATAGAACTTTCCAAATCGGTTTAAACATTTTGGAGATTATTATGAGGAATTAAAACAAACAAAATAAATACAACTGAATTCAGAACCTCCTCTTTGAAGTTAGTTGAAAAGGTAATCATTATTATTTTTGACTGTCATAGACATCTAGTAACAGTTCCCTGAACTAAAACATCTAGTCACTCTTAATACCCTCTCTTACAAAACTTTACTATAGTGCCATCTCTGCCACCTCGCTTGAACTAAATAGAACTTGTCGTAGCACTCACCTCCATCGCTGCCAGCTAGATGGCGTTAATGTGTCCGCCGCGCTTCTCGCTCAGTCTTGTCTTGCCGTTTTAGGTCATTGATCGTAGTGACGCTACCGAAGAGCACTTTCGCCGTCACTTGCTGCAACATAGATCGTTAGTTGATGACTGATTGCCAATAATAAATAGGTAAGGACGGAGTACCGAGCTTGGGAAATAACTTGTTAATGTTAGAATTGATTTGTAGCTTGGTAGCTGGTAACTTGATGTAAGTATTAGAGGTAAACCTCTTAGAATGTGCCGGTGCAGGGAACACTAGATATTAGGTAACATGCATTTGCTATACATTGCAGTCGTATATTATTATTATTACTGATTTGAATTATGAAAATAAACAAATATGTTTGACACAGTGTGCACATTTCACACAGCGCCATCTAGCCCCAAACTAAGCATAGCTTGTACTGTAGGAACGAGATAACTGAAAGAAATACTTTGATACTTTTTTTTGTTTGTAAAGACATACATAGAATACACCCAGACACAGAACAAACATCGATGTTCATCACATAAATGTTTGCCCTGGATGGGAATCGAACCCACAGCCACAAGGCAGAGCTACTACCAACTGAGCTATCAGGTCACTCATAGTACTTAGACCTAATCTTAGTCTTGTTACCTACTTGTTACACTCTGTCTTAAAATGTATATAAAATGTGTAATACTAACCGAATTTGAGAATTGCTAATTGTACTTCCTATAACACTAACCTAACCTAAGCCTGCGACACCCTTACCGGGTAAATGTACCCTTTAAGACATTTATGTATATAAGACCTGTCGACTGTACATTCCGCAGAATAAATGAATTATGAATTATGAACTGATTTTCTGTTAACTACCTAGGTTACTTTACCTAAATAGTTACCTACATACATGAGTATATTTTTATTTTTTTAGAAGCCATTGGGGCGAATTTAAAGGCATTAGTTGACAGCTGATCTAATACTAAAGCACAGACATAGGATGTTTTCGTTGTAACTCCTAGGTCTATGCCTAAAACTGTTGCTGTTCGTCAAATAGAAAGACGGCTGTACTTTTAGTATTTTAAAGCCTTCAAAATTCACCAAATCACTTAATCAAAATGACACACGTGATAATATGACACGCGCGAAATGACACATTATTTATTTATTTATTTGAATGAATGCCATACCTTCAAGTGGACATTACAGTTTCCTAATTCGTCCACTCGAGCTCCTAAAACTAGTTTACACAAAAAACAAAAAAAACAACAATGTTATAAAAAACTACATAAATATAAAAATAAACAGGAGTCAAGAATCTTTACGTCACTATGTAAGTCTCTACAAACTCCAATGCCGTATTATGTAGGCAAGACCTATGATTAGAGAGAACAACAATGTTACTCTGTGGTATTTATTTTACTGACGTTACACTCAAACTGAAATAAGGACAGTTTAGATAGAGGTACCTATACT
The DNA here is from genome assembly GCA_910589525.2 of Ennomos quercinarius. Taxonomy (NCBI): domain Eukaryota; kingdom Metazoa; phylum Arthropoda; class Insecta; order Lepidoptera; family Geometridae; genus Ennomos; species Ennomos quercinarius. The sequence continues at coordinate 15,709,662 of OU342499.1, read as the reverse complement.
ATTATACCTAGCCTTTGTAGATTGTACCTATCTTATCGATACCTACATTAAAATAATAAGCACCCAATAAATAACATAGGGGAATATTTTTATTTCAAAGGTCCGTTAATATGTCTATAAATTCACGCCTCACTATTTTCAATATTAAAGCAAAGCTTGGGTTTGATTTATGAAAAAAGATCGGTATTCTAGACCGGGATCCTCCGGCTCCGCCGAGTTATTGACAGGCGGAATCAGATGTTTGAATATGTGATTTAGGATTCATTTTCATTCTTCAATTTAATGTGGTAGGTGTTATGTACGGGATATGAGCCTTCTCTCATCCCTCATTCCACTGGTGCGTCCACGAGTAATAAAAAAAATTAAATAAATAACAAAACTACTATTGCCACTATAACACAAACAAAACAGAGCGTACTACAGCACAGCAAATACTCAAATACTCAAATACTCAAATACTCATTTATTGATAAAGTATTGTTTACACGTCATTATACATTTAGATCAATTAGTTTGAGCAAAGTCAGAATATAATATACAGATAAATACAAATATACGTACTTCATCATAAAAAGCATAAATATCAAAATGATGATTATTAATAAAATAATCACAAAATGTATACTTAATATCTGAATAATAATAATTAAAAATAATTAAAATAAAAATAATTAAAGAAATGTCAAACCATAAAAAAAAAATATATATATAAACGATCATTTAAAATGATGGATTGCCCGTCATTCCACTGGTGTGTGCACGGGTAATGAAAGATTGCCCCTCATTCCACTGGTGCGTGCACGGGTAATGAAGGATTGCCCCTCATTCCACTGGTGCGTGCACGGGTAATGAAGGATTGCCCCTCATTCAACTGGTGCGTGCACGGGTAATGAAGGATTGCCCCTCATTCCACTGGTGCGTGCACGGGTAATGAAGGATTGCCCCTCATTCCACTGGTGCGTGCACGGGTAATGAAGGATTGCCCCTTATTCCACTGGTGCGTGCACGGGTAATGAAAGATTGCCCCTCATCCAACTAGTGGATGTACGAGTCAGGAAAGATTCCTGTTGGTGTGAAAAGGGCATGTCCTGTGAATTCAAATATTTTATGATACCAAATAATAAATTAAAAAAAATGAATATGGAATCTGCGGCCCTGAAATGCTACGTAGTACTTACTATACATCTATTCTGTGGTAATGCGTACATTCGAAGGAAATCATAATACTGGGGTACCTACTGTAGTACCCCTAGAACACAGGTATCGTGCTAACGTGACCTAATGCATAGTTGTTTTCTTTGGGCGTTAAGGGCTTGTGCAAGGCCAGCGCAAATTCAAGCCAAAGCCACAGAATAGATGTATAGTACTAGGCCAAAACGGGGATGAGCCAGGGGCCGGGCGGCAGGGGCGGTCTAAGTTAAACTGGTTCCAACGCGCAATAGTTTAGGTAATTTATTATTACACTGAATATAAAGGGTATTTTAAAAATCCGCTATACATAAGCCCTTCATTATATTTAGTTCAACTACTACACGAAGTTTCATATTCTTATTTAAAGTATTCATTGAATAATCGCTGTTTATTTGTACGGTTTGGAGGTAACTTTGTAATTTTTTTCTATCGAGAAAATTTTATTAATTCGTGTTTTCACTATACATTTGCAGTAGCATTAGTCATGAACTTTACCATATATTCATTTCAAAGTGATTGTTGCAATATTGTTGACAGGACACTGCTTCAAGCTAAGCCATTTTAAGCATTTTGGCGTTGTATTGGCTCTTAAGCATTACTAATAAGACACTTCAGCCGTGTCATTACCAGTAGGTTGTTATCAAACCAAATATATTGCGTAATTTGCAATAACCAGATACAGTATTGCTCAATAATCTGAAGGTGGTGCACCAGTGATTCTGAAACTTTGTGAGGAATCACCACCGCAGGTGTAACCCAAAGCTTTATTATTTTATCGAATGACATTATCAACTCAACTCTTTCCCACTGCTGGGACATTGGCATTCTCTGACATGTAGAGAATGTGGGCCACAATTTACCACGCTAGCGAAGTGAGGATTGACACAAAATTATCTTGAATTTTGTGATACCTACTTGAACAGTATGCCGGTTCCCTCACGATGTTTTTCCGTTTTAACATTAAAACCATAGAAATAGACAACGTAAGGATTTTTGTTATGCTCACGTGCATTACTGTCTTGTGGTTCTTTATCAGGTAAATATTGGAAATATTTGAACCCTGGAAATTTAATTTGGTGAAAATTAAAGTTTTTTTGTAACTTATATTAAAAGTCATATTACTTCTGAGTAATATGACATTTAAATATATAATACAAATTTCAAGGCCCGAATTCGGAAGTCCCAAAACACCCGTAAACTATTGTTAGTGGAGCACGCACCACCATTGATTAATTATGTTGCAAAATTGCGCAAGTTTGTATTTTGTTAATCTTCTATGACTTTCTGTTATTATTTGCAATAAATTATAATACTTTGACCTTGACTTTGAATGAGGCAATTATTAGTCGTGTTGAAACAGTTAACTTCACCCAAAGTTAACGACCAATAGGTGGCGAACGGTATAAGTTTGGAAGCCACTGGCTGCTGCATTCGGAGAATTGGAGCATTCTGTCGAAATTAATGAGAGGCACACCAATTACGACGCCATTACCGTTTACGGAGAAAGGTTCTGTTAAGGCGATGAATCTGGAGCAGAAGATATCAGATCAGAGTTTAACCCTGAACAAAGATAACGTAATTACATTTTCAATTTAAGTCATTAATGTAGGCAATGATTTCGGCACAAAAAAATACACAATGTACTTACTTACTCCGTGTAACAGGAAGGACTTTATTAGAATTAGACTTTATGGGAGTAGTTAATGAGTGAAGGGTCATTATAGTAGTAGGCAATTAGAGGTAGTGGAACCGTGGGAAGCCGATGGATGCAGGAGGCGGGCAGCCACTCAAAGTGGCGCACTGTGGGGGAGGCCTATAATATTATTATGTTTAGCAGTGGACGTCTTAAGGCTGTTGATAATGATGATGATGAGAGGTAGTGGGCCTTACAGGAATGGTCAATGTGGGAAACGATCAACTTTTAAAGTGGTCAACAGATTATTATTTATATCAGGAAAAATATAATCATAACGATTACGAAAATCAATTACAAATCTTTGGAAGTCCGTTAGGTTTTGGCGGGAATGCGGAAAAGTTCACGTCGTTGCATTGTATTATTTTTCAAAACTTGTGCTTTTTTGCAGTGTTAATGTTTAAAATTGGTGGCGTTTTAAGCATTCAGTGCTGAATTACGAGCATAAGTGTGGGTAAGTGATATAATGAGGTGAAACGTGGTTTTTCGTGTTGCTTCCAAATTTCCATAGAAGCTTCTATTAAAGTTGCCACCACTTTACTAGGGCCTGACGTAGACTGGACTATGACCACCTGACTTAGACTGGACTTTGACTACCCAGACTGTGACTAAGCTTTATGTTAAAATATTCTCTAACACGATGAGAAATTACAATACTTGATACTGGCGAAATACACTATGTGTGGAGCCGAAATATAAGAAAAAGAAAAGTCAGTCACCTTAACAATAGTACAATTTTTATTACTTGGGGTCATTTGGTAACGAAATGGTAAAGTTTTCTTTAATTCTTCACTTATTTAAGTAAAAAAAATGTGTACATTATTGCAGCGCCTTAAAAGTTGTTTTAAAGCACTGATCACTACTGGTTGCTCTACATTCAATAATTATAACATGAAATCCGAGTGACAGAATGAAGGTACGCCAAGAAACTTACTTGACCGCTTTACATATCGACTTTGCAACAATGTTTCTTTGGATATAAAATACTTAAGCTGTATTGAAAGATTGGTTAAAATAGGTTAAGTAGGTAAAAATAATCGGGTTTTAAAGAGTATTTAAACCTAGGAAGTGATTGATTACAATGTAGATTTCAGGAAAGCATGCTGATTACGATGATGAACTGAATTAATACAAGTTTCCAAGTACAAGAGAGAGGTCACTAACCTTCGTTTTGCCGATGATTATAGTCATAATGGCGGTGTCGCTCGAGGACCTTAGCACCATGCTCATGCTCAACGACCTCAGTAGAGTCTCCCAGCAGGTTGGTCTTAAGATGAACATGGACAAGAATAATCATGTCTCATGCCCATGTTCCACCTCTCAGTGGGAACGATACACTCGAAGTTGTTGACAAATATTATGTCTTACTAGGACAGGCTGTCCAATTAGGTTCTAAGTGGCGCTCTCTGAGGGAGCCCTATGTTCATCATCAACACCCCCCCCCCCCCCCCTTCACGACTTTTAAGACGCCCTTCAGGTTTTTTATGATAATGAGAGAGAGAGGTTACTTTACCGTGTTCCTGATTTACACTACGCTCTTGCTAGTAAAAGGTTTTCACACATTTTCCTTTATCGTGTACTTTAACTGGCATGTATCGTGAGTTTTATTTTTACGAGATCGATTTGCAAGCTGATAGGCGTTTTGTGAAGACGTCCCATAATATTTGACGCGACGTTTCTACGTAAAGCTGGGGTCGTACTGCTGAATCTTAGCGGTTATGATAAAATATGATAATATAGGTTTTTGCTGCTGATAATAGTAAAAGAGTAAAACAATATTTTGAAGCAGAAAAATGTGGACTAAAAGGACGTTTATTTATAGACGGTCCGAAATCAAGTACAATATTACTTATTGGTACCTACTGCCGCAGTTTTACATTATTGAAATCTGATTTTAAATGTGCTTAAGCTCTCTTTTATCAACAACCTGAAGACGTCCACTGCTGAACATATGCCTCTCCCACAGAGCGCCACTTTGAGTGGCTGCTCATCTCCTGCATCGTTCAGCTCCCCACGGTTCTAACCAGATCGTTGGTCTTCCTACAGTGGAGGCCGGCCTACGATGCGTCTTCCGGTTCATGGTCACCACTCAAGAACCTTCCTTTACCTTTTTTTTCTCTTTTTTTTCTTTCATTCAAAAAAGCCTGTTTTGATAGCGTTTATCGTTTGTTTTACGTCCAACTTTTTGATCAGCGGGGTGATCATGTAACTTTGATAGCAATGCAACAGAAAAAAATTTCATTCCGAATTTGAAAATTTTCACAGTAACTATGCACATAAACTGCGTATTGAAACTGTCAAATCCATACATTTTTGTGTTTCTATTGGTTGCAATCAAGTTACATGATCGCCTAGCAGATCATCATCATCCTCTTTGCCTTTTTTCTTTTTTGCCAATTCTCGAACCTTGAAACTACACATTAATAGGCAAGTACCGATATGAAAAAATCAACAACATAGTAGGTACCTACTTTCAAATTACGTGAAGGCATTTTATTGATAAATCAAATATTTAGTCCATACCTATAGATACGAACTGATTACGCGATGTCCTATGACAACGCGCAAATAATTCGCTAATCTGTGACAATGACTCAAAATGTAATAATATTTATCTTTGTCCCCTGATGTATTTATATTATTTAAAAATATGCAAGTCATCATCATCATCCTCTTTGCCTTTTTTTGTTTTTGGGGTCGGCTCCCAGTCTAACCTGTAGGGGCGAGCTACCAGAATTACACGAGCGACTGCCATCTGACCTCACAACTCATAAGAAACCAGTAACAGGTATGGTTAGACCAGGTGTCAGATTCTATCAGGCGTCTGACTACCCGTAACGATTGACATAGATGTTATTATGACAACCGGGACCGACGGCTTAACGTGCTCTCCGAGGTACGGAGCGATGGCATCGAAAACTGCACATAACTTACTAAATAAGGTCATTGGTGGAGGGCCGAGGATCGAACCCGGTGCCGTAAGATTGCGAAGCGCACATGCTACCGCTTGGCCACCATCGCCATAGGGAGGAGATAGGAGCTCAAAATAATATTATGTTGTGGTATCAGTTGTAAAAAAAAAATAGGTGGGATCCGTTGGGACCTACAAAAATCATGATTCTGACTGGTTTGGATATCATTGGAAAAAGTAGTAGTTTAGATTTATAGAATAGTTTAGTCTAGATTTATTTTATGAAGTTAAAAATATTTTCCGCCCTACTTCCATTTATTTAGGGCCGCTTGCGTAAGCGTTCTTAAACGCAATTAGTGACCCACCTAAATGCATTTAGAGGTTTAAACGCAATTACCCTCTTGCACAATATAAAATTTGAGATTAACATAATTAAAGATTTGTCAAATTTAAATACCCAAAAACGGGCGTTTAGCGATATTTAAATACGTTTAGCGCCATTTTGGAATTCCAGTTGATCATCGAATAACAGATTTGACGTCGAATGCCACTGACATCCAAATTCCTATTCACGCAAAATTTTATCTATACGTTCAAGAGAATTGTACGGCTTGACGGCGGCTTGATGAACAAGTTTGGCAAAGTGCGTAAAACGGAACGTAGGACTTTTTTACGTCTATGCTAAATGTATTTAGTTAAACAGAGTCGGTGAGCATGTTAAGCAAGTCAATCTTAACCGCGTTTTGTCTTAAACGTATTTTAGCAGTTAAATGCATTTAGTTAATCAAAATTAATCCAATAGGAATTTGGATGTCAGTGGCATTAGACGTCAAATCTGCTCAGCTGGAATTCCAAAATGGCGCTAAACATATTTAAATAGCGCTAAACGCCCGTTTTTGGGTATTTAAATTTGACAGATCTTTAATTATGTTTAGTCTCAAATTTTATATTGTGCAAGAGAGCTTACGCAAGCGGCCCTTAGTCTTCGAAAATAAGTGAATATAGCTAAATCGATCGTTTTGTTTTTCCAATAAAGAACAATACAAATAGTTATTACACAAAAATGCGTGTTAATTAGCAGTCCATCTGTAACTGAATGTGAGGATAGCACAGCGTTGGTTCAAGACAAAGATTATAAAGCCCGTTGATAGCTCGTGAACATAATTTCACGTACAAACACGATTCACCTGCGCGAGCAGGGGGCGAGCTAACAAAACGAGACAAAGTCATACGAAATTACAAGGAACAGAGCAGGATGAAACAAAAGACATCAACGGGTTCCCGTGAATTATTAGAAATTCATAGTATTTATTAGAAATTAGTGGTTGAAATACACCACCAATTTTCGTATGAGGGGAAGTTGTATCATTGGTCAACTGGATTTATAGTCAAAGGTTCAAGAGTTCCAGTCAGAAAAAAACCATCAGAAATGCAGTCAGTTCTATAGGTAGGTAGATTAAAAGTAGAGCTCTCAAGCAAAGTTTAAAAAAAAAAACTTTTTCTTTAGCATAATAATAATGCATCGTAAATTTAGTATTAGATATGCAAAAAGCTTTATTATGTTTAAGCTAGATATTAATGTTGTTGTCTAGATTACATTTAGGTTTCCGCCAAAAAAACGCTAACGATAGCAACACTAACGCTTTTATGCATTTAGGTATGCACAAACACGAGGCATTGACAGTTATAAATCTTATGCAATAGGTCAAAAATAGACCGGTGCTCTTTTATTAATATATTTCGTGTTAAACATGAGAATGTTATTCTGATGCCCTGAATAAATGTGATTTCTTTCTTTCTTTTTACCTTTTTTTCCTTAAATCGTCTTCAAATCTAGAGTAAATCTTAAACCACGTTGTCACTTATCATCAGGGCCATAATTCTGTATGAAAACACAGATTCCACACGATACAGAAACCACGTCGTTATCGTGTGTTGTTCAAATCGTGTCACAGCAAGGAATCGACAATTTTTGTATTCTGTATAATCTAAGACAAATTATCTATGACGGGTTTTGGATACCTCGAGTGCGTTCCGAATTAGAACTAAAGGATTTCTCATCCCAAAACCACTCAAAAAGTAAAATAAAGGAATGGCTTATATTTATGTGATATAACGAAGCCATGGGTAATTATTAAAAATTGACAGAAAAACTTTAGAAATACCTTCACTTTACATTAAAATTAGTTTTATTTTGAATAATTAATATTGGCATAAGTGGTGGTAACTTTCAACGGGTCGATGTTTCGGAACGCGCCTGAAAGGAACATATGATTTTTGACAGTTCAAATCGCGCCAATCCCAGTTAATTCCACATTCATTTCGCGCGGTTTCGTTCTCATTTCATAGAGAATAGATTTTTGCAGATTTCTTATGTAAGACAAGGAATTCGCTTGGTTTCGAAGCAAGGAATCGTAAATTGGTCATACAGAGTTAGGGTCCAGGGAAGATTGTTGTCTTACGCAATCCTGTCATTAAAAAAGCGAAGATTCAAATTTTCTCTGTATAGAAAACTTGAATCTTTACTATTTAATATGGAACATTATGAACTTCCTTTTTTATGTTAGGTTTTTATATGGTTTAGACTCGTGGATTTGTTATGGGTGGAAACACTAAGCTTTACCCCGCGGCCGGGGTAAACTTCGTGTTTTCTTGCAAATCGCGTTGTCTGTAATATATGTAGGTAATAATTGCTAGAAGAAAATATACCAGTAAATACATGGCATCATGGTACTATCAGTAAATTTGATGTTTTTTTGTGTTTCTTGGGAATGGGTTTCCTTCCTGACATCACTCGCGTGGGGTAACAATATTGAAAATATTGGATTTTTGATTTTCCAGGGATTTGGGTTTCCTGGCATCCCCCAGTAAGACGACCTCAGGTCAGCCAGTTTAAAATAGTTTTAGTCAGCTCTAAACAAAAGATACAAATAAAACTTGCGACACGTGCGTCAAGCCAACTGTTTGCAACATCCACGGATATTCGCACCGCTGGTCACGACTTATACATAATGTATTGGATTCCGAACTAGTTAGCCTTTCTTATTAGTTTGTATACAGGTTGTACCCAATATAATATTTTAAGTTTAAGCCATTAAGTCAAGCTATAAATCACTTCTGCTACCTACCTCCTACTCTACTACCTTTCCTCCTCTTTACTCCTACTTGTTCTACTTCTCTTTTCTTCTTCTTCTTACTATTCATTTATTTACTTTATTTTATTTATATTAATTAAAAAATAAATAAAGAAGAGTTTTCTAAATCATTCATTTAATGACTATGAAGTAAAAAATACAATAATAAACTCAACCGAAAACATCTTCTTCGATGTCGGTTAAAAAAATATGTTTTTATCATGGATTGATTTTTTAAGTGTAAACCACATTTCAGGTATAAAGACGCATACGCATAGTCCTTAAGATTTTCGCAGCCAGCGGTCATGCGACCATGACCTAATTGGTAGGGCGTCTAATCCGGTGAGTTAGAAGGCGCGGGTTCAAATCCCGCTGGTTGCTAAAATTTTAAGAACTATAATATCTTTAATATATATTTACCTGGTAGTTCGTATTGCTGCTAACACTAGGGGGAGGATACCTCCCACCGTACCCTTGCGCGGTTCCCCCATGATACAGCGTGTTGTTATTAGCATCCCTTGTAGTAGCCGCCGTGTACGTGGACTTGCAATTCTGGGACATCCTGTATCCTGGAATCATAAAAGATCTGATTACATTTAATATTCAAGATATATATAGCACCGGTTTAAAATAATGTATGCTTCATTTGTTTACGACGTTTAAATTGAAATTTATGACCAAACTATATTATGTAAATGCATTCTTTATGTTTTAGTGGAGACATTATAGATATTTATAAAGATCTTTATTGTTTATTTTCATTTGATGATGAAGATCATACTAATATTTACGTAACTAAGTTCTTTTTTGTTTCTGTTGGCTAGTCAAGATTGCGAGGGAAGGTGCCAGCCACCGAAACTGCAATCGAGAGTATGACGGGCTTCGGCTATGCACATAAGCAGTTGTACATAACACATCACCAGCTGAAAGTCTTTTACTTCTGAACTATAGGCCTCCCTTATTTACATTAGGGAGTTTGCCATTAGGTGTCACTGTCACCACACTTGGCAGGCGTCTTGGTGACGGCAGGAAATAATGCATCCGAGGACAATTCTACTGCTCATTCCCGGGATATTATGCCCTTATCCGGTTCTTACGTCGATGCGAAGAGCGATGGTGGCCGAACGGTAGCATGTGCGCTTCGCAATCTTACGGCACCGGGTTCGATCCTCAGCTCTGCACCAATGACTTATCTAGTAAGTTATGTGCAGTTTTCGATGCCAGCGCTCCGTGCCTCGTCGGTCATAAGAACATCTATGGCGATCGTTACGGGTAGTCAGACGCCTGATAGAATCTGACGGCATAGGCTTCTTAAGGCCTTAATGGCAACAAAGTTGAGAACCATGCTATGGTGAATAGAAATATCCCATCTCTTCTCGTGAGTGACGTAAGAACCGGATCATCCTCTTTGCCTTTTCCCATTTGTTATTGAGGTCGGCTCCCAATCTAACCTGTAGCGGCAAGCTATCAGAATTCAAAACACGAGCATCTGCCATCTGACCTTGCAACCCATAAGGAACCAGTAACAGGGACAGTAAGATCAGGCGTCAGATTCTATCAGGTGTCTGACTACCCGTAACGATTGCATATATGCATTATGACAACCGGGACCGATGGCTTAACGTACTCTAGGAGGCACGGAGCGATGGAATCGGAAACTGCACATAACTTACTATAAGTCATTAGTTCAGGGCCGAGGATCGAACCCGGTGTCGTAAGATTGTGAAGCGTACATGCTACCGATCGGCCACCATCGCTCTCATTTCATTTGATTAGTGAAACACCTAATTAATAATAATAACACAGCAATCGTTCATCCAAAAAAACCAGATTAAACAAAACAACCGATAACTGTGCAAACAATAAAAAAACAACATCCAAAAAATCACGGCCGCAAGAAACAAGCTACTCAAGAGTCGATAAAAAGTAAAATAAAAAAGTATTTTACCGCAACGGCCATAGCCGGGAGGTAATTAAAAAAACTGGACTGTCCGAAACTGTAGCATTCGTTACAGTTAGTAACAGTAAAACGTAACATGACACTGTCAATTAAAGGTGTGGTGGAAGTTATAAGGGATGGGATACCTACTGGGTCATCGATGCATCGATAAAATATTGAAGATATTTCAGAAACATTTCATAAATTGTTTTTGTTTTCTCAAAAACTTATTGCAGCCCTCATAACTAGCGTTAGGTGAGATGAGAAATGCATTTGCCAATTTAGGTGATTGGTCAATCAATTCGACTTAATATCGTTCAAGCATTTTATTTAAAACCCAAGAAACAATGTAACCATTAACGGTGAATGACCTTAATACTCAGGAAACAGCTGATTTTATTCTGTATAGGTTGTAGAAAAATAGTTATAATTAGAATTAAATAACTTTATAGCCTATCAATATCACAATAAAGTTTTATAATTAAAATATTAATTGTTTTAATAATAGAACTAAAAAATATAGTTCATTTTAAGCAAAATATAGACATACTTAAATAATGTCTTAACTCATAAACTATTAGGTTGCACGTATTCTATGAACTGTGATACAAATTATACTCGGATTTTATTTTTGTAATTTAACAAACCGTAAGTAATTTGACCCTTTAGTTTTAATTAGAAAAACAAGAAAATACAGTCTAGATGTCAGAATCAGTTCAAGCTACTTCTTGTGACTTGCACCATACTACCACCTATTTTTTTTGGCGGACCATCAAAATGGATTACCCAGTTTTCTCCCGTCTGTATCGACATAGAGTAATGTTGTTTTATCTGGAGCACTTCAATTTGGATAGTCAGTTTAAAAATTTAAAAGAGTTTACATAGAGATTTACTAGGTGGTAGGACTTTTCTGCAAAGTTCGTCTAGGTAGGTACCACCGCTTTGCCAGTTATTCTGCCGCCAAGCAGTAGTGTGCAAGCACTACTGTGTTCCGGTTTAAAGGGCACTGTAGCTAGTGAAATTACTGGGCAAATGAGACTTTATTCAGTCTAGTAATCTGATTACTAGACTGTGTGATGTCTCAGGATGACGTGCGCAGTGCAGTGTCACGCGAAACTTTGTTGTTTTAAAGATCCGAGTGATACTGCAACTGTTATGGGCGGCCGTGTTGCTTAACATCAGGTGAACGACTAGCTCGTCACGTCATTCAATTGCATAAAAAAGGAAAAAAACATATTTAAAACCAGCGTAAGGCCATATTTTTATGTATTTCAGAAATTGACTACATATTGCTGTCAAATGTAATGATTACTTTAACAACCGTTGCAGACTCAACCCTAATTTAGGCAATAAGTCAGCCTGGTCTAACTAGGCCTTGTCCCATTAGCCCCGGTGCTTCTGCCTCACCACCGGAGTCGATGGGAAAAATTATATAACCGTCATTTCTATAACAAGAATTTCAATCAAAACATGCTTTTTATTTTAGCAGGTAACTATTTCAGGAATTCACAAAATCGGGAGGAGTTCGGCATTGAACTGTTACTATGACACAATAAAGACAGCGGGACAAATAAAGACCTTTGTCTCATTGTCTACATTAATGGACAACGGGGACAATGGGATTAGACTTGATAAACTAACTAGGAATAATAAAGGACAGCGGGAAAAATAAAGACTTTCGTCTCGTTTGTCTTCATAAGTGGGCCAAGACATGGGAACATCGGGAACAGACCTGTTAAAAAATAGGTACTTACCTACGTGTTTACCTCAATGAATGTCTGGAAATGAAATTAAGCTAATAGTCAAAAAAACCGGCGTGCGAGTAGGGCTCGCGCACGAAGGGTTCCGTATCATTGTCTATAAAAAGAGCAAAAAAAAACATGTTTGTTGTATGGGAGCCCCCTTAAATATTTATTGTTTTCTGTTTTTTTAGTATTTGTTGTTATGACGGCAACAAAAATACATTATCTGTGAAAATTTCATCTGTCTAACTATCACGGTTCACGAGATACAGCCTAGTGGCAGACGGACAGACAGACAGACAGCGGAGCCATAGTAATAGGGTCCGTTTTACCCTTTAGGTACGGAACCCTAAAAATGCAAATGTAACGTTTGACTCAAGATGAAAAGCCAAGTCCTAAAAAAACAAATGGCAGTGCTTCCACCTTTTTGCTACCTGCATACGTAAACTTTACAAAACTGTGTAGCAACAGCAACTGAAGTCGACTTCATTCTACTCCAGTTTTAAATTTTTGCTCGTAAAATAAGTATAATACCGGATTTCAGCCGCGACCACTTAGCAACCACGAATTGCCTTGAAAAGGTCCAGTTTGCGAATTTAATGCATTCTTAACAGCAATTAAAACTTTGTATTTATTCCGCAATCTTGGGGTTGTCGCGCATCTTTTGAATCAAGACCAAGATCTTGGTTTTGATTCAAAAATAAACTGAAGTCCATATTTTGATAAACTCAGTACTCAACAATTTTATCGCAAATAGGCTATTTACTTTTACAAGTCAAAATTAGATAAGGTAATAAAAATATTTAAATTTCATCATCATCAACAACAGTCTAAAGTCCACTGCTGAACATAGGCCTCCCCCAGAGAGCGCCACTTTGAGCGGCTGCTCGCTTCCGGCTTCCATCGGCTCCCCGCAGCTTTCACCAGATCGTCGATCCACCGAGTGGGGGGCTGGCCTACACTCCATCTTCCGGTTCGTGATCGCCACTGGAGAACCTTTCTTTCCCATCGGTTGTCAGTTCTACAAGCGATGTGGCCTGCCCATTGCCATTTCAAATTGCTAATTCTAAGAGCTATATCGGTCACTTTAGTCCTTCTGCGGATCTCCTCATTCCGGAGCTTATCTCGCAGAGAAACGCCGAGCATAGCTCTCTCCATAGCTCGCAACTAGGAACGAGCTATGGATTTAAATTTAATCATTGTAAATAGTAAGCAAGCATAATATAGGCAAGGCAATAATAATTGTTGAAAAGGTCCAGTTGGTGAATTTAATGCATTTTTAACAGTAGTTATAACTTTAGATTAATTTGTAAAGGAAAAATTTGAATCACGAGCGGGACTTGATCCCGCATCCATTCGTCCCTAAAGCAGCAGCAAAATAAAATAAAAATAATAATAAATTAATAATAATTAATATTTATGATTTTTGTAGCAGGCGATACTGCTATAAAAATCATAAATATTGATTATAGCTTTGTATGTATTCCGCAATCTTGGGGTTATCGCGCATCTTTTGAATCTACACCACGGTCTTGGTCTTGATTCAAAATAAAATATTATAGACATAAATGATGACCACATTACGATATCGTAGACTTTATCTAAATTTTACGTTCGATAAAGAGTGTTCAAACTCGTTATGTAGACTAAAATAAGTATAATGTGTGATAACATAACTTAGATGAGAAAAAATTAGCAGACATTTTGAAATACGCGCGTTTTTTATAGATATTTTAGAATTCTAGTATAATACGACCAATGAAACTAAGTAACGTATACAAATCTTACCCATAATCATTATTTATTATTTCATCTAATATCTTCTAATAATATCTTCTATCTATACATAATCATAAAACTGTAACTGAGCTAAATCTGAACATTGAATATTTTTTGAAAATTTTAGTAGCATTACACTTTTTAAAGAAATAAATCTGTTTATCTAGTATATTTAGGATACTTTTAGTTTTCTAAAACGGCCAAATGCGGGTTGCATGAAAGAAAAAAAGAAAAGAAAAGAAAAAGATATTTATTTGTTCTGTTTTAGGTAACAACTTGTGAGTCACTAGCTCTCACGGTAGGATACCCTGAGTCTGTGGGAGCTAGTTCTCTTCGAGGTTCATCTATTATAATATTAAACTAGACTAGATATATATATAAAATTTGTACAGCTAAATATTTATAATTTACATATATATATGGGTAATAGAATCTAAGACCAAATTTGTGGAAAAGTTGTGTGAGGTGGGGTGTGGGGTGTGGGGGTGTGTGTGTGTGTGTGGGTGTGTGTGGGTGTGTGTGGGTGTGTGTGTGTGTGTGGGTGTGTGTGTGTGTGTCTGTGTAGATGGCGTGGGAGGAGTAGGGAAGAGGAAGGGTGTGATTGGTGTAGGGTGGTGTTTAGGGAAGGGTGAGAAGGTGTGTGTGGGTAAGTGTATGACTGTGTAGTTTAGACCTGTATTTTGAGTAAATTTTCCGTGCTTCTGTAGTCAAGCGTCAGAAGGTATTCCTTTATTTTGTTCCTACATATCCATTTAGTGTCTTTAACTAGATTTAGGGTACTGTTAAGTTGATTATATAAGTAACATCCAGAGAAGTTGTAGCACCTCTGTCCTGTCCTTGTTTTTGTTGTATGTGACTTCCACATATACCTACGGCTAGATTTACTGGAGTTAACTTTAGTTGATAGGAGTGAAGTTTTATGAAAACGTAGAGTACATCCCATTACAAAGTTTTGCCGTACTGTAAGTTCTTTGGTGTCTTTGTAAAGTTGTTGAGTCGGGTATCTGAAGGGTTTTTTGTATGCGACTTTTAGTACTGCACGCTGCGCACGTTCTGCCTTTATTAAATGTGTACCCAAGGCATTCCCCCATGAAGTTATGCAGTAGTTAATAATAGATGCGCAAAGTGTTGTGTACACCATTTTTACTGTTTTCGAATCTGCTACTGCCCTTAGTTTTTTAAAAATGTAAATTAATTTTCTTAGTCGACTGCTTAAATTTTCTATTTGTTGAAGAAGAAACAAGGATGTAATTTTTATGCAAAATTTCTTTGTTTGTAATTATATTATTTTTTTATTTACCTATTTATACTCATCCTGCCGTAGGGAAAAGAAAAGAGATAGGGAAACCACCACCTCCTTTCTATTGCCGGCCCATCCATTCATCCTTTCCCCCTATATTTTCCCTTTGGCTTTCCTCTCCCCATAAACGGGGTTAGAACGTAAAACTAATTAACCCGTGCGAAGCCAGGGCGGGTTAACTAGTACTCAATATTATTTTTAGTGAAAAATTTATTTTCAGTAATCACATTGAAGTGTCTATTTGGTTGCGCAGTAATATAACTGTTTTCATTTATTTTTCTCTGTGTTTTATTTCACATTAAATGGGGTTGCGTTTGATGACTACATCTCACCTGATGGAAAGTGAACACAATGTCAATGATGAATCCCGCTCGCCCAAGTAGGTTCCTATTTAGGTAATCTTGTTTTGAAAATAATCTATATATAATTGTATGCGGCAGGGAATAAGGCTGATGCCGGGAGGAGCTTATTCCACTCCTTTCCTGGAATATGCAATCCAAGCTTCAAAACTCTATTTTTTTGATCAGTGTAAAAAAAAAGCAGACGTTTGACCTGCTGGTAACTGGTTACCAAGTCTATAGACTTCTGCAAGACCGATATACTATTATGTCTACATTACAAATAAGGACTTGGATCTACTGCTTGGAATCTGATTGGAGAAGTGCACGTACACCACAATGTTTGATTCTTTGAGCTTATTTTTTCATAAACATAATATTTATCATAAACTGTTTTTTCATTAAATGGAGCGGTTTCAAGAGCACGCGGAATTTTACCGTAGGTCTTATGACTTAAAATAAACGGTTTCATGCAAATAATGCAGGTAATTGTGTATTATTAAAGCCTCTGATGCGGTTTTAAACATTGTTACAACCAGGTTACAGCCTGATTCTTCTGATTACAATCATTGTCGGATTTAGAAATACCAAAATAAGCAACTTTTTGCCTGTCAAAATCACTTCTACAAGGCATAAATGCCGTCAAAAATGTTAAAATCTCTCTCTGGGACAAGATCCGACATGAGGAGATCCGCAGAAAACTAAGGTGACCAATATAGCTCTTAGAGTTAGCAAGTTGAAGTAGCAATGGGCAGGCCACATCGCTCGTAGAACTGGATACCGATGGGTAAAAAAGATCTTCGAGTGCATGGTGATCATATAATTTATAAAAAAAATGATCATGAGCCGGAAGACGTAACCTAGGCCGTTGTTACGTCTTCTGGCTCATGATCTCTCTACTACGTTGCGTCTTCCGGCTCATGATCACTCCACTAGGTAGGGACCAACGATCTGTTCAAACCACGAGGAGCCATTGGGTGCAGGAGGCAAGCAATGTAGCGCTCTATGGGGTCGGCCTATGTTCAGCAGTGGACGTCTTTATAACAGGTATAGTGAACGTGAATCTAACAGTATCTATATTAAATAATTACAGCATATTGAATGGTGCGGGAACATCACACGTAACTCAGCTCCGCTAGTGTTATAACGCTAACATTAGGAATCGATCGATTTCTCTTATTTATTTATTTAATTAAAACGGCTTTAAAAGCCAATTACATTAATCAATAACTATCACGTCATTATTTATACCATCACATCAATAAAATATATACAAATTCAAAAACAGTGATGTCAAAGAAATATTAAAATTAAAGCACATTATTATAATTATCGAGCTTATCAATAGGTATATTTATTTTACTTTATTAAGTAACAATATTTCAGGTTTTTTAGCAGGTGTTGATCGGGTGTGGGTAACTTATTTTTAATTTTAAGTAATATAATTAATGTGACATATATATAAAATATGGTTTTATAATTATAAACATACGTTAATTTTGTACCAAAGCCGTCACCCATTTCACAAGCCGATATAATATATTCTAGCATGAATTATCTATCTAACATAACATTACTATAATTTATTATTCGCGGTGACCGTAACACGGACATCCTACGGCCAGCAATGCCGGATCTAGCAGGATCCTGCCGGATACTAAACAAGTACTAGATACCTACCTACTCATTGCGGGGATATGAAAAGATAGAAAAAAATGGGGAAACAAATACTTGTTATTACATTAGGTTTTTATGATCCTTTTATTGGGATTTTAGGCAACACATCCTGAAATCAGATGACTAGAGGCAGCCCGTGGTTTCACCCGTGTTTTTGTCATACAATAACTAACACCCTGATTCACCCCCTTTAGGGATGAACTAAAAAATCTTAGTTAGATCCCCTTACTTAGATCTTTATTCGTCCAAAATACCGCTGAGCCTGAAAATGAAGGTTTTCTATCAGAGTGTGTTGCCAGTGATGACTTATAGAACTGAAACATTGGTCTCTTACTGTTGCCTCATTAATAAGCTCAGTCGCGCAACGAGCTATGGAGAGCGCTATACTCGGTGTTTCCCTGCGAGATAAGCTCCAGAATGAGGAGATCCGCAGAAGAACTAAAGTGACCGATGTAATAGCTTTTAGAATTAGCAAGTTAAAATGGCAATGGGCAGGCTACATCACTCGTAGAACTAACAACCGATGGGGAAGAAAGGTTCTGGAGTGGTGACCACGAACCAGAAGACGCAGCGTAGGCCGGCTCCGCACTTGGTGGACGAACGATCAGGTGAAAGCCACGGGATGTAGGAGGCGAGCAGCCGCTCAAAGTGCCGCTCTCTGGGGGAGGCCTATGTTCAGCAGTGGAGTGGTGTGAAAAGAAGACACTTTCTAAATATCAAGTTTCTAGGTTTATTTCAATAAAATAAAATAAATAAATAAAATAATTAGGTTTGGGCTGTACGTTGTCTGTCAGTCAGTCAGTCAATCAATCAGGATAAAGCCTTTTATTATTATTTTTTAAGCTAATAGGTCACCTGACGAGCTAGTCGTTCGTCACGGCCGCTGCACTACGCACATCATCCTGAGACATCACGCAGTCTATAAGATTTCTAGACTGCAATGCGAAATCAGCTCGGTGATCATGTAACTTGATTGCAACCGATAGAAACACAAAATTGTATGGATTTGACAGTTTCAATACGCAGTTTACGTGCATATTAGTATGGAAATTTTCAAATTAGGAATGAAATTTCTCCTGTGGCATTGCAATCAAAGTTTCGTAATCACCCCGCAGATCATATGTTGGCTTAACTTAATCGCCCAGGGCGTAGACTTATTTAGTTGTAACCTGACGGAATTTACTGAAGTGTCGATAAGGTGTATTGAAAATAATGATCTAACGTAAATAATATTTTTTTTAAATAAATTTTATGCCATAACATCGCATCGGAAAACTGTAATGGTGTTATGATTTAGTTATTAAATAAATAAATAACACCATGAAGTCTAATTTGTCTAGTAATTTCACTAGCTACAATGGCCTTCAGACCGGAACACAATAGTACTTGCAGCTTGCACACTACTGTATGGCGGTAGAATAACTGACAAAGCGGTGGTACCTACCTAGACGAACTTTGCAGAAAAGTCCTACCACCTATTTCAATATCATGAAATTCGAGAAAGTTACCGATGATTTCATGGCGGCTGGCTTCCACAGTGCAGACTGCAGAGCTACATGTGAGGTGACATGTCCATCATCTGTCAATAAGTCAGTCAGTAGGCTTTCACTAATATTTTATTTTATTTATTTTATTTTTAATTTACATGGAAAACTAACAGCTGCTTAGAAGCTAATAAATAATGATTAAAAACATAAGAGAAAGCCTTAAATAGTTTCGGCTTGTAGTTATAGAGCTTACAAAGTTTACAGTGTCCTAACAGATAACGGTGATAGATAAAAACCAGGTGAAAAGAAAAATATAAATATACCTAAATCTAAACCTTGAGCACAATAATCATATTAGTCTAATATGAATGTAGAGTTTTTCAAAACTTGAACAATTAAGTGTTAATGTTTAAAATTGGTGGCGTTATACGCATTAAGTGCTGAATTACGAGCATGAGTGTAGGCAAGTGATAAAATGTAGTGAAACATGGTTTTTCGTGTTGCTTCCAAAATTCCAAAGAAGCTTCTAGTAAAGCTGCCGCCACTTTACTAGAGCATGACTTAGACGGGACTATGACTACCTGACTTAGGCTGGATTGTGACTACCCAGACTGAGAGTAAGACTTGACTTTACGTGAAATATTCTATATACACGTTGAGAAATTACAATACTTGACACTGGCTAAATACTCTAAGTATGTGTGGAGCCAATATATAAGGAAAAAAAATGTACACAGACAGTACGTAGTTTATGCCTATTATACTGCCGGAAGTAAAATATACTTTTCATTTCGGAAAATTGATATTCCTGTGAGTAAACCGAAAAAATGTGGTTGAAACTGCCTCTACGTATACATTTTTTAAAATTCTAAGTAAACAGCACACACACACACACACACACTCACACACACACACACACACACACATACACACACAACACACAACACACACACACACAACAACATACACACACAACATACACACACACACACACACACATACACAAACACATACACATACAACACACATACATTACATTTTACGTTACATTATTAAATAGGTCGTCAATTATTGACAGGTTCATGCCGTAGAAGTAAAAGTTGTTTTTCTGCACTCTTGACGCCGACCGCAAATTAGGATTTCCGGGGCAAATACTTTATTGAAATGCATTCATACCGTGCAAAGATTATTATGTTTTATAGGCATATTCACACTTGTACCTATTTTGTTATTTACTACCCTAATTACAAAATGCTACAGTGATTGCTCCCGCTTTTAATTAGTAAAAAGTGATGTTATCTATAAAAAGGAGCACTAATATGACAAACTATTTTTTTGGGGTACGCATATTATTTCGGAAAACCCAAACTGTACCTATAGTTAAATTTTATTTAGTCACCGTTCTTCTTCGTTTTATTTCCTACTGTCGCCCCGGCTTCGCACGGGTATAATAGTTTTCGCAGCGTACGCGACGTAAAGAAATTTTAGGTATTTTTTTACACCTTGGGTTACATTATTCGAGTTTTAGTCAGCACCCCTAATTTTTTTGAAAATATAATATAGCCTATGTTGCCCGGGGATAGTGTAGCTTCCCAACAGTGAAAGAGTTTTTTAAATCAGTTCTTGTATTTCAGAGCCTATTCAATGCAAACAAACAAACAAACAAACAATCAAATCTTTCCTCTTTATAATATTGTTATAGATATAGATTATAGATTTACACTTTTTTTTCGTTTGGTTATTTTGTTTCGTCGCACTGAGTTTCCAAAACATAGTGCTTTTTGTTTATTTTGTGATCAGACTCCGCCTCAAGATGAACTTCCGCGAAGTCAATTGAATTATCTATTTATTTGACAGGTCAGACATCTCATGCATGGTACTCAATCAATAACAGGTTCGTACCTGTTACTCCAAGTACGTGTATATTTACGAGTACTAGTTTAAATAATTAGAGATGCAGTAGCGGTTCCGGATGCTTGACCCAATGCTCTGGATCGCGACAGGTCTACCATTTGTTTGTCTATGGCTACTCTGATCTATCTTGTCTATGTTGGTCAAGTACACTTTTTATAAGTGTCATTTATTTGTTTATCATGCTTTCTTTTTACCCGGTAAAATAGGGTTGTTTACAATTTTTACTTGGCATTTCAGTTGTTAGATATCAATTTTGTAAAAGTGAAATAATATAAAAAAAAATGAGACGAAAAACAGAAACTATATCACTGTAAGTTTTCTTGTTGCTTTTTCTTTGCAGATTTTAAATCTGTGGTTTGGAGTGTGCCCTACTGCACACTACACTGCACTACTGCAGTAGTGAGATTATTAAAAAAAAAATAACATTTCTAGTAACAAAAATCCTTAAATTTTGGAGGAGGCCTATGTTCAGCAGTGGACGTCTTCAGGCTGTTAATGATGTTTATAATTTTTTTTTTTTGCAGTAAGTACGTACCTACGTCAGTAGGCGTGGTAATTATGGCAAGCCCCCTGCCCCCTATGAAAAGCGTCCATAGTGGCGTTTTATGGAAACCAATGTTCAAACAGGCTGTTGAACGTGTAAGTCGGTAGTAGGTAATGAGTATTATGATATTAGTTTCGATCTGCTAGCTGCTAACCGTTTTTTAGCCATACTTACGTAGCCCCGAATTGATAAGCTATTAAGTCAGTCAATAATGTAATTATCTGAATACCTAGATATTTTTGGTACCTATACTTATAGTCCTACTATCCTACTAATATTATAAATGCGAAAGTTTGTGTGTGTGAATGTTTGTTACCGTATATCTCCGTAACTACTAAACCGATTTTGATGATATTTAGAATGCAGATAGTTCATAGGTACGCTCGATTAACACATAGAACGCTTTTTATCTTCGGGGCAAACCGCCGGGCGCAACTAGTAAATGTATATATTTAAAAGTATTTCTAATAATTTTATTGGCTCAGTTTCGTATGCCGGTAAAGGGAAAGAGACGACGTATTAATCTATTTTTCTTTCCCTCTTATACAAAGAATTTAAAAAAAAATCTTATCTTTTTTATTAGGTCCATGCTCTTATACTTAATTTATCTAAATCGTAATAAAATTCAAGTAAAACTAAATACTATTATGCATTTTGTGGTAAATGATACACGTGCTCAAACAAAATATGTTTAGGTACTACAAAAGTCTAGTTTTTATTTGTAGACGTAATCAAAGGCCAGAGACAGATTTATTTATAAATTAGCACCTAACATTTCGAATACACGAGTATAACCACAGAATAGCTAGTAGACACTAAAGAGGTTATAATAGACTAGGGTTTCCCCAAATAGCGGGTGTTCCGCTTATGTCGCAGACCCGGAAGTGGTTAGGATACCGTTATACCTACACGGATCCTATAAAAAAGCAGTTATTATGATCGTATTAAAACCATTGCTTTGTGGTCAGGTCTTAGTTGTTTTATAGTTCGGTGGTTTTAATGTTGGTCTAATGATACTGTGCTGTATAGTTGCTACAGTTAGGCCTTTGCTAGGATTAACTTATCTTGGATTAAGTCTTAGTCCTTTAGTTTATTTTGGCTGGCTTGTTAGCTCAGTTGGTAGGAGCTCTGCCTTCAGAACTGTAGGTTTTGCTCGATTCCCACACAGGACAAACATTCGTGTGATGAACATAGGGGTTCTATGTCTAGGTGTTATATTGTATTCTATGTATGCATTTACAAATAAAAATGTATCTATGTGTTGTATCAGTTATCTGGTTCCCATAGGTAAGCTATGCTTAGTTTGAGGCTAGACGGCCGTGTGAACGTGGGACGTGTGAAATGTCCTCACATATTTATATATTATTTATTTGGCATGTTAAACAGTTAGCCACTTAACCCCTTAAATTATAACCCATTGCGTTTTGCAAATATTTTGTTTTGCATGGCATTTTTATCGGAATATGTAACTAGCTAATTTGTTAACGAGCTAAAATAAACGAAAGGACTAATCATGGATTAGTTATTAAATTAGTTAAGCCAGGATTAAAATGGAACGCGCAATTTTAATGGGCCCTTATACGCATTTAGCTAGAAATCCCTAGGTATAATAAAAAGCCTCATTGCCATTACATCCACAAATCTTTCCCTATTCACTAACTACTTCTTATCTTCTTCATCATCATCATCATCATCATCAGCCGGAAAACGTCCACTGCTGAACATGGTAAAGCTTATACGCTGGATAACATGCCTAAAGATAGAATTATTTTTATACGCGGATAAAGTCACGGGCCGCAACTAGTTGAAAAATAAAATTTAGCTGCTAAGCTAGCTGTAGAGCTAGCCCTAAGTAAAATAGGGATGTCCAAAAATCTCCAAAAAACCCTATTCCATTTTCAACAAAAAAGTTGTAAAAACCGTGTAATTGTGCGCGAACTAAAGCAATCCCCGTGGTCTATTCACACGAGATAAGTGGCAATCGATACGCGCAAGAGATTTCGTTTTAGATAAATTGGTGGCAGCCCTAAGTTTATTATCATGGACGGTGCGAGTGGCAGCGGGAAGCGGGTAATCTTAAACAGTGTGCTTAAAAATTGTCTTGCAGGTTCGAACATTCTTCGACTGTAATCAACGTAAACCTCGTACAAATTTTTCTATTATTGTTTTCAGTTTCATTGTATTAATAATTGATTTAACAGCTTCTGTGCGTGTAGTGGCTGGGCAGGTCGGCTCATAACCCAGAAGGTAGTGGGTTCGACTCCAGCGACAGGACAAGTATTTGTGCACAGAAGAAAAAAGCGCAAATACTTGTTCTGAGTCTGGGTGTTGTGGGAGCCATGCTCCACCATGGACCATGGTCCTCGTAGTTCCTGGCTCCCTAGATACAGGGAATCCTAGTTAGGGTCCAGGGTCCATTGTGATCGTTGGGCGTTATTTATTTATGAATATCCATATTATATTAAAACTACTTAACAAGTCTATAGTCATCAATGGTAAAGTGTATTGGTAAAAATTGTATCTACTGAAACAGGCCCGTAATAAACGGAGTATGTCACTGCATAGTTCCATATCACATCTCTTCTTGGTAGGTATACTCGGAAAGGTTTACACTAGGAAGGCTCGAGTGGGCCTTCTGTGTCTATTTATTTTATGGTATAAAGGTTCTCCTATGCACCGGATGGTTTTGCAGCAGCAGTATAAAGTGAAAAACATCCTTGGTCGCATTATTTGCATTGAATTTTCTCCTTTCTTCCTTTGACGATTACTAAAAGGATTATTGTTAAAACAATATACATACTACAATTCAAACTCCAAAATCGCTTTCCGCTGGCAGTCTTACCACAATTATCCATTTACCCGCTCTAACTATTTCGTCCCACCATTCAGAAGATAAATACGGTGGTGTCAGCCCTACACGGCAGTATACGAACGCCCTAATGGGTCAGGGCTGCCACCTAATCACTGTAAGTAATGAAGGTAAAGCCCTTAGTTTGCATTTTTCTCGTTGCTTTTATGAAGCTGTAAAGCTGGTGGAAAGTAAAATGGGAACCTTAAATTGTAGAAGAAAGAATTGATTTAGGGAATATCCAGCAAATGGTCAGTAGTATTCTATTCGGGCTGCATTATGGTCTACTGCGATCACCAAGACGCCTGCCAAGCGTAGTGATTATGGAAAATTGCCCTCCTATGATAAGCGTCCAAAGTGGCGTTTTATGGGGGAGGCCTATGTTTAGCAGTGGACGTCATTCGGCTAGTATTTTGTACCAGTTACCGTTTCGTTTACTAAGAGTGGGATTTTTGATCCGTTAAGGTGGGACGTTTCACTCAGCACTGCGAATTTAAATTTTCTTGCGTTTTTGCCAATAATAGTTTAATTGAGGCCTATAAAATCAAAGGCAGCTAAACGCCATAATATCGTAAAATGAGTTAACTATACTTTGTACTCAAATATACAGGAAGCTTTATTAATTAAAAGTCAGATTATTTCTAATATTCACATTCTTTACAAATCTGTCTTAAAATATAGAATATTGTAGCTACCTGAACAAAGTTATCGATTTTTGTAGCTTACTGATTATTTGACAGACTTGGATTTAGCTGCCTTTGATTTTATAGGCCTCAATTAGTCAATGTGATTACATGAAAACCAGTTTTGCGCAAATAAATAGAATGTATAATAAATTACAATTAAAAGTTTCACCTAGATATAATCATTGGTTTAGCGACAAATGGCAATAGACTGAAAAGCCAACACGAAATTGGTTTATTGCCATTTGTTGCTAAACCAATGATTATATCTAGGTGAAACTTTTAATTGTAATTTGTTGATACATTCTATTTATTTACGTTAAATCAATTGTCATGTAATCACGTTTAGTAATTAAGCTATGATTGGCAATAAACGCGAGAAAATTTGAATTTGCCGCGCTGAGTAAAACGTTCCACCTTAAGGTCAAAGGACCAATTGTCAAAATTTTTTAGAGTTTTTAACTATTGATTACCTTAACCGTAGATCAAAATGTTGCCCTTAGTCTCACTCAAGAACTCTGGTTTTATTTATTTCATAAATAAATAAATAACTTTTACTTTTGACTTAGATAATAACTGAAAGAGGTGGTAAAAACAATATCATAATGTAGTTTTAAATTGCCACAATATTTCAGTAGTAAATAATGAGAGTAAATGAATCACACGCGAAATCAATCTGACCTTCAGCCTTCAGCTGACACAAGGAAAGCTAAAAATTAGTCATGACTACAAGAACTCATTTATTAGGCCCGATTTAGAAGGCTTTAGTTGACAGTCCTTAAAATACTAAAAATATATCCGTCTCTTACATTGCGGTCTATTTGACAAGGACAGCAACAGTTTTAGAAGTTTTAGATCTGTCAGCCTTTAAAATTGGCCCCATTATGCTGTTTAATATAACATTATTATAACTGCAATAAATATTTCATACGAATGAAGCAATAACTTTAAGAATGAATTTTTAGTCTGTCAGAATGTTAATGCCGTCCGAAAGCTTGGTTTTAAGATTGTCTTGCAACAACAGCCGGGACCGACAACTTCATCATATAGTGCTCAGTTTTAAATGCCACTTTTAGTAGCGGTCATCCATCTATGTAGTGACCGCGCGTCACGCGGACGTTGTTAACTTTACCGGTCGGTTTAGAATGGTGTGCTGCGCTGATATATCGGGAACTCGGTAATGATTATAAAAATAAATAAATAAAATGAATACCTAACGCCCAACGATCAAATACATAGATCCTGGACCTGGACTAGGATCCCCTGTATAGGAACCCAGGAACTACGAGGACCATGGTCCCACAACACCCAGATACAGAACAGGCTTTTGAGCTTTTTTTCACAGGCACAAATACTTGTCCTGTCGTGGGAATCGAACCCGCCTCCAGGCTATGAGCTGACCTGCTCAACCACTACACCACAGAGGTGTGATTGGGATCGTCATACCAATCACGATAGAAATCCCATGTACCTACATAAGAACTATTAGGGCACAAACAGGGAACAAATTCATAGAAACTAGGTACCAACAGCGAAAGACCTATCATATTTATTGCATTAAGAATGTAATTTAGAAATCGAAACTGCGATTGCACTTTCTTCATTCTTAATTTATTTCCCCAAGTGCAATTACTAATTACTGCATTGCGGAGAAAAAGAAATATAAAGTACGCCTGTCGGAATGAATTCCACTTTCTAGGTTCAAAGACCTAGACTTTCTCTAGACTAGGTCTTGTGGTGCATTCGCCACCGATAGGCTTTATGGTGTCGTCTAGACATTATAGCCTTCGCCTAGATTTATAGGCCCGGTATAGCTTGGACCTGGATGGGTGACTGCAGGTGTGATACACACTATCTTATAACACTTCTTTGTGTGGTCAGGGGTTAAAAAAGTATGGATGACATTTATTAAAGCCGTGTATTTGTAATATATGGGCAAAATAGAGACAACAGAAATTCATAAAATCGGGACCAAATTACCGATAAAGAGATTTATCGCTTGCTAGAAAAATCAAGCTATTTTAGTAATATAGTAATCTCGGTAGCGGTTACATATTTGAGCCGTTTGGTGTTGAGACCATGGGTCCGTGGGAACCTGGAGCTCATCGCGTTTTCCAAAATCTATCAGAGCGCCTGGTTAATGCGACGCGTGACCAAAATGCTGGCACTTATTTAGCTCAACGAATCAGCATTGCAATTCAACGTGGCAATGCTGCCAGCATGTTGGGTACGCTACCTACCGATAGTGGGCCCGAGCATTTTTTTTTTATGTAATCGAATGACGTGACGAGCTAGTCGTTCGCCTGGTGTTAAGCGACACGGCCCATAACAGATTGCAGTGTCACTCGGAACTAGTCGGAACTCTAAATTAAAGTTTCGCGTGACACTGCGCACTGCGCACGTCATCCTGAAACATCACACAGTCTAGAAAAGTTTTCTAGACTGTGAGATCAGTTCGTAAAGTCTCATTTGCCCAGTAATTTCACTAGCTACAATGCCTTTCAAACCGGAACACAGTAGTGCTTGCACACTAATACACTGGCAGAATAACTGGCAAAGCGGTGGTACCTACCTAGACGAACTTTGCAGAAAAGTCCTACCACCTAGTTTAGACTGTCTATAGGTAGGTTCTTTGTAGTAGATAGTGTAGTTAGTTTATTAGTTTTTATTATTGTAGTAGTTAGTTTAAAGAATAAAGGCACATTGCCCGTTAAAAAAAAGCTATTTTAGAGGCATGAAAGTAGTGATTTTGAATGTTGATGGTAAAGATAGAGAAAGGGAATATATTCTAGACCGGTGGTCCAACCACACTTTTTATTATTTCACATGTTATTCTTTCTGTCTCTACTCTATAGGGGTGGGTTTTTTGATTCATCGTTATTGGGGTCGGCTTCCAATCTAACCTGTAGCGGCGAGCTACCAGAATTACACGAGCGACTGCCACCCCCTCTTGACCTCGCAACCGATAAGGAACCAGTAACAGGGGATGGTTAGATCAGGCGTCAGATTTTATCAACCGTCTGACTACTTTTAACGATTGCCATAGATGTTCTTATGACAACCGGGACCGACGGCTTAGCGTGCTGTCCGAGGTACGGAGCGATGGCATCGAAAACTGCACATAACTTACTAGATAAGTCATTGGTGCAGGGCCGAGGATCGAACCCACAGCCGTAAGATTGCGAAGCGCACATGCTACCGCTCGGCCGCCATTTGATGCGTCGTTAATGGTTAAAAATGGTAACAAATTCTAACCAATGGTCAAAATTTGTTAAGAGTTTTTGACCATTGTTTAGGGTAGGGTTTTTGTATCCATAGTGAACTATGGGTCAAAAAACCCACTCTTAGTCTATAGGTTGGACGTTGGACTGTGTAAAAATGATAAATGTGTGCTACAAGTCAACATGTACTCCATGTTGACTTGAGATGACTTCTGAAGAGGAAAACATGCACCAACCCCATTTAAATACGATAAGAGGTAGGCGGATGATGAAGGTAGCGAGGTAACTGTTTATTATTTGTTGAAAAACCTTATTACCTAATGTTAACCAAAAAATTCTAAACCACAATAGTAAACAACATGTTGTTTCAATTTTACCTTGATCTTTAAAAAACCCGTTGCAAATTGAACTACATTGTATCTCGATTCCTTCTGAAGGGCTTACTCCCGATTTCCGGTACGTTTTGTTAAAATTAAACTAATGTCATATATGGACCGCTCATTGGTTGCCTGTTGATCATCGGCTGTCTTCAACCAATGAGCGTTCGGTATTTTGAATTTGACATGAGTTTAACTTTAACAAACGTACCGGAAACCGGGAGTTAGACGTGAGTTAGTACAGTTCTGCCACAGGCCCGTTCGGTCACAGTTTTGCAAACCCATACAACGAGCCCCGATCGGTCACAGTTTCAATAAGTTGGTTCGCAAAACTTCACGTCATAAATAATGTAGGTACCTAGAACACAATATTTTATTAAGTCATGACGTAAGCAGAACCTTGTGCAAAATGTCATAACGTAAAAAGTAAAAGACATTTTGCATTGTTTTGTTTACCCATTTCAATTAATTTTACTTGGTATAGCTACATAATTAACATTAACTTAAATTAATGCCCCTTTGCATTGGCTTGCTTGATAATAAAATTTATATATTTATAGGTGCATTTATAATTAGGTAGGTGTCTACTTATAATAAAACTGTAACCAACATAAAATCTGTGCATAGAAGATAATTTAGAAATAATCGCTCAAGTGCAAGTCGGACTCGGGCACGAAGGGTTCCGTATCCGTACCGTTATCTATAAAAACGAGCAAAAAAAATCACGTTTGTTGTATTGAAGCTGGCGATTTCACCCACATTTTTTATATAATCAATAACATCTCATTTAAAATACCTGAGTGGTCTTTGTACTCGTCCGACGTTTCTATGGAAGGAAAAAAATAAAGCTTCCTGGAAAATGTTTAGATTCAAGAAAAACTTTTCTACAATGGACATTTGGACAGAACAAAGTCTATTGGACCAGCTAGTATAAATAAATAATTATGTCCCGGATTCCCGTTCATTCAATACATCGACAAATATTAAGGTGGAACGTTTCACTCAGCGCGGCAAATTCAAATTTTCCTGTGTTTTTTGCCAATAATGGTTTAATTACTCAACTTATTTACAATAAAACTAGTTTTGCGCAAATAGATAGAATGTATCAATAAATTACAACTAAAAGTATCACCTAGATAGCATTAGTTTAGCGGCAAATGGCAATAGACTGAAAAGCCAACACGAAATTCGTTTATTGCCATTTGTTGCTGAACCAATGATATTTAGGTGATTCTTTTAATCGTAATTTATTGATACATTCTATTTATTTACGTTAAATAAGTTTTCATGTAATCACGTTAAGTAATTAAGCTATGATTGGCAAAAAGGCAAGAAAATTTGAATTTGCCGCGCTGAGTAATACGTTAAAATTTCGCGGTGAAGGCAGTGCAGTAAATGTTTACAAAAATGTCAAATATTTTATTGTCATGGTCTGTGTTTTTTATTTGTAATATACTCAAGGCTGATCGCTTGTAGAAGGTTTAAATTTACCAGCAGAGTGTTTTATTGTAATAAATTATCACAACATAGTTATTAAGATAACTGAAATAGCAGACTCATTTAGTCTCATTTTTATTTTCGCATTTAACGTTCATGAATCATTTTAAACAACTTTTAATTGTGAAAATAAATATCGTTTTGTAAGTCGCCACCGTTTACAAACAGTTTCTTTATTACAGCTCTAATTTTTAATTACTTAATGTATTTGGTATTTATGGTATTTATTTAAATAAATAATGAGATTTTAACATCTTTGTAGTAATGTTTTTTACAGTGTACTTCCATTCTCCATCAAATGATAACTACTTCGCCATTACATATATCAACAGATGATATCGTCACCGTAGTTGGAAAACTAAATAACTGACAAAACCAAAATCGCGAAATAAACGCGATTTACTGTTTTTTTTGAAGCAAAAATGGTGATAAGTTTTTTGCGTGTAACATTTTGCTGTCCAAGTTTTTATAATAATTTTTTCGCCCTATATAAAGCTATGCAAACAAACAACAATTCACTTTTATGTATATCAGTGGAGATATATATTTTATTCCATTTGCTGCCATGCCATAGTCCAGCAAAGCTCACCCATGGTTTGGAGCTGGGTGTGAAACATTTGGCATAGCTTTACTGGGCTGAGGCACGTACCCGCAAAGAAAAAAACATATGCGTAAAGAAGAAAGTCTTTATCAAGGCTGTAAAACCTGCAAAAAGGCGCAAAAAAGCTAGCTTTAACCGTTTTAGCTGGATAGGGACTAACTAAACTTGCTTCATATCTACTCCACGGGGAGTAAAGCGTTTTGGTCCCTGGCCAATAGGGGATTTTCTGACAGCTGGACGGAAAGTAGCTCTACAGCCATAGATAGATGGCACTGACGAGACATGGTTGGCACAGTATTGTTTTTTTCTCTAATCTGTGGCATAAATCTTCAGAACCACAGACAGGGAAGTGATAATTGTTCACGCCATGTCTCGTCAACGCCATCTAACGGATTTTCATGAACTATTTTTTTTTCATTTGGCTGTCAGAAAACCTCCTATTAAGTCAGTTGAAGAGAAATTCTACCGTCCTTCTCTGCCTTCACTGTTTAAAGCCGATGGGAGCGTATGCCGCAGAAGAAAAATTGAACTTATTTGCTACCTACACTCTGCGGAAAATTCTCGTCTAGACGCTACTGGAGAAAACCTCTTTATCTACCTTGGTACGAGGCTTCCATGCCGGAAACTCTTGATCTATCTCAAACAAAAGAGTTTCAGTTTTTGTTAATTAGATAAGGTTATTTTTAAATTTCAGGCATATAAAGAAAAAAAAAATGGCGCACGGTGCTGAGGGCGAGAGGCGGCCACCCCGGGCCATTTGGCCCTAGGGTAAATACACCCCTGAGCATTGTGTATGTTCCAGTAGCTTTCAGTAGGTTTTCTGTCGCTGCCCTTTCACTATACGAAACGGATGGACCAATTTTGATGAAATTCGGAAAGGCGATAGTTTGAGCTCTGAGGAAAGACATGCCATACTTTTTATGCCATAAACTGTATTTTACGTATGTGCAGCCACTATAGTATAGTTTATAAGTTATTCACTTTCCTAATGCAAAGTTCAACGGACTTCTAGTGCCCTAGATGTTCTATATATGTCAATGGCATAATCATGTGTGAGGCCATACCGCCTTGTATTTTTGCCGTATTCCTTTATTTTGGTTACTAATTTTATATTTACAAACTAAGTATATTAAGCACGAATTAAATTAAACTTGACTTATGAGTAAAAACCAAATAACAGTAGATTTCATTAAAATTTTCTCGTAAATCATTTTGCAGACCAATTAACTTCAGACCTGGACGCGAAATTAATGAATAAATTAATACTTTTATCATCTATTCATATAATAAACGGGTCGGCTAAACTCGTCTTGCAACGATTTACTTTAAAAATGAAAAATTGGGAATTCGGAATTTAAAAACGGTTGAGCCAGAAAATGTATCGCTTGCTTAAGTTGTTACTTTAGCCTATCAATTTTTTGTGACTGTTATTATCGTTTAAAAGCGTAAAAAATAAACAACTTACCTTCAATTGAGCAGGGAAAAAAGCAAAATCAACGTTCGTGCAGCGGAGCAGCAAGAAAAAACAAAACACAGCCGAAAAAATAGCACAATCGGAAAAATGGCGCGCGTTGTGACAGCTTGTCAAAATGGGAGCACAGTTTAGGGCCAAGTTGTAGCGGGAATAATTTGGTAGTTAGAAATTTAAATTTAATTTTGGAATGTCGCACTGAGTGCATCGGTTAGTGCGGTGCCGGCGTAATGAATGGTCGTAGTGAGGTGCTCGCTCGAACGGCTTTGTCGGTAAATGTGTGTCTTAAAACGTAGCGGGATTGGTCGGCGTTGATACTTTCATTAATTGAGAGCGCGGACCTTATAGAGGGTGATCCACGATACGCTTTTCTTTCTTGTCACTGTTACAGATATCTTCGTGGACTCATTTTCCACGACAAATATTATTAAAATATGTAACTCACTTAAAGTATACGGACCTATATGACCTCAAACTACAAATACATTAGCGAAAATAAAATACATTTGATTTTAAGCAAAGTAACTATAAATCAAATAGTTTACAGGACGGATACGTATGTTGAGTAAACTTTAAATATTGTAATTTTATTTATGAATGACCTATATTGCGCATCATAGACAGTTAGATAAAAAGTATCAAAACACATAATCGTAGTAGGGGTCACAGTTTATATAAGTACACTCTATAGCTGTTCGTAGTAGATTCGCACCGAATCGACTTGGCATTTCGGCGTACAAAATAGTTGCGGACTGCTTATTAGTGTGGAATAGACTTTACTAAATCTCTATTGTCAGCATTCGTTTGATAATAAACTTCTCATTTTAAAGAGCATGCAGAGTCCAGCTTAAAGAGTAGAACTAGAAGCTAAGCTGCAGAGCTGCAGAGCTTGGGGCACCGACGAAAAGTTGCCAGCTTATCGGTATTTTATAGGCTGCATTTTGGAGATTGTGCGATGGAATTACACGAACTAATTCCTTCATATCCATTCTTTCATCGGACTACAAGTCGCACAGAAACTCGGCATCCTTATAACGTTAATATTCCTACATCCCGTACTAAGCACATCGCATCAAACTTTATAGTGCGTACAGCAAATGAGTGGAATTCCTTGCCGGCGTCCTTGTTTCCAGCTAACTATAACCTGGAAGTCTTCAAATCACGAGTGAACAGGTATCTTCTAGGCAAACATGCACCATCGTAGGCCGCGTCATCACTTACCATCAGGTGAGACAGTATTCAAATGCTATGCCTATAAATTGTAAACAAAAAAACCATAAAAAAAAAAATCATTTCTACTTACGGATGTCATAAGAACCATCTAAGGGGGTCAATAGGCGTCCCCTATATGTAGAGCACCACTTTGACCGTCTTCTTTCCTGTTTTGTCCAACGGCTACCTGCAGTTCTGTCCTCTTCTTGACGTCGCGGTCCACCTAGTGGAGGGCTGGTGTACGCTGCGCTGCGGTTCATGGTTGCCCCTCGAGAATTTCTTTTCCAACCATTGTTGGTTCTGCGAGCCATTGCCATTTCAACTTCCTAACTTGGAAAGCTATGTAGATGACTTCATCTCTAAGGGTTAGAGATAAAGTCGTCTACATACTTTCAAAATAATGGTGGTTGAATTCCATCGAAGAAGATTCTTGAAGGGAGTGAAGTCAGGCAGATGCCGGGCGTAAAAGCCACCTATTGTGTAAGCTGTGACCAAAATGCTGGCCTCTACTTGGGCTAAAGTTTGAGCGTTGCCGTTCAAAGTGGCAATGCTGCCAGCATTTTGCCCCACCTTGCAATGCTGATTCGTTGAGCCGAATAAGTGGTAGTACTTTGGTGATAGTCCTGTTATTATATTCTGTTGCTAAAAATACACGACTTATTCCTGTTGTTGCATATTTCGAAGCGAAATGCCACTTTCTCTCATTTTATAGTTTATCGATATTGTAAATTGGAAACAAATGATTTCATTTCATAATTTTATGATTATGAGGCGAGTTGATTAGCATATTATAAACTTGTTTTCAAAAGGTCAACGTTACTTGGATTAGAGATGCTATTAGAGTTGGTAAAAGCTTCCCATCATCATATCACCTCCTCAACTAGGCCTCCGCCATAAGACTCTTATCAAAGGGAGGGTTAATATTATAAAGGTTAATTATTTCAGCTAGTTGCTAACACCACAACAAGTAAATAAATAAATAAATAAAAATAATATGTGTGGACATTTCACACAGCGCCATCTAGCTCCAAACTAAGCATAGCTTATACTATGGGAACCAGGTAACTGATAGATGTACTAAGATACTTTTTATTTGTAAATACATACAACACCCAGGCACAGAACAGACATTCATGTTCATCACACTAATGTTTTGTCCTGGATGGGAACCGAACCCACAACCTATAGTTCACAAGGCAGAGCTACTACCAACTGAGCTAACAGACCAATCAAGTAGTAAAGTTATCCTAAAGTAGTAGTGAAAAGTTGTGTACTTGTTTGTATATGACTGTCACCCCAAAACGGCTCGTTTATTAAGCCGTAGTGACACGATCAGAGTCTCCTCGGACTGAGTGGACTCGGATAGCTACTCGGATGCAACTCGTATCGTTAACACCGATAATTTGGATGCACTCGGATGATTGTATCCGAGCAGAGTAGACTCGGACCGCGCTCTACTTGTCCGAGCTAGCCCGTATACGAGTAGTGAAAGTTCAATACAAAATAATAAAAAAAATCGGCGTTGATTGTGAGCAACAATGAAAAGTATGAAGAAAACGAATCGAGTGAACTATGATAACGTCAACCGATATCCCAGTCCACTCTGTCCGGGGAGACTGATCGCCTCCCCGGCTCGGCCGGCGGGATCTGCGGCTTTAGTAACCGTGGTACCCCCAGTCTTTCCAACAGTGGTACCATGATTACTTTTTCCTAACCGCTGAACCTTGTTTCCAGTTAACTATAGCCTGGGAGTTTTCAAGTCAAGAGTGAAAGGTATCTAGACAAGAAACAGTGGTCAAACGATTTTGTGGTTTATCACAAATAAATAACAGTAAAACAACAATGAAGCAGATGTTAAAATCTTACGTAACTTCCCTAAGTATAACATTATCTTAATTACGTACTTATAAGTTTTATTTATTTCTGCGTGTCAAAAATGCTCATTTTCATGGAAATAAATACTTTTTTTTATGTAAATGAATGATGTTCGCCTGATGTTAAGCGTCACGGCTGCCCATAACAGATTGCAGTATCACTCTAAATTAGTATAGTTTTGCGTGACACTGCACTGCGCACGTCATCCTGAGACTTCACATAGTCTAGTAATAATATTACTAGACTGATCAGATCATAAAGTCTCATTTGCCCAGTAATTTCACTAGCTACAGTGCCCTTCAAACCGGAACACAGTAGTGCTTGCACACTACTGTATGGCGGCAGAATAACTGACAAAGCGGTGGTACCTACCTAGACGAACTTTGCAGAAAAGTCCTACCACCTAGTAAAAACTACAGCTACTAAAACAACGATATTCTAATTTAAATAATACCCATCACTATTTATTATGGAGCCTTTTTTTTAATTTTGATCAAAGCTACTCTTAGGTTGTTCCATTGTCATGTTAATTCATAGATTATATTTTTCGCTACATTCTGTTTTACATAAAAACTCTATAAAAGTGACCAGATTACATTTTATTACAAATGGACTATGATGTTTGTAATTATTTATTTTGAATTGTCTAAACAAGCGCCTAAAATAATATAGGGAAATTTTTATTTCGGAAAACGAAAAAAAAAGGAAAAAGAACGGGAATTCTAAAGTTGGTAAATATCAGGAATAGAGTGGGTGCAGAAAAATACAGAGGATAAGAAAGAGTCAGTGCAGAATAGAACAGCCGAGATAGGTAATATGAGTAAAGTTCAAGATAGTGAATGCAAAACAATACGGTTATAGAGTCAGTGCAGAACAAGACAGGTAATACATAGTTAGTGGGTGTAGAATAGGACAGAGAGTTATAAAGTGAGTGCAGAATAGAACAGCTAAGCTATACAGTGGGTAAAGTTGGTTTATAGAATAAGTGTATATAGAATAGAATAAGTGGGTGCAGAACAGGGACTTATTGAGTGAGAGCAGATCAGGATAGAGAGCTATACAAAGGGTGCAGATAACATCAGGACAGGGGTTATGGAGTGAGTAAAAAACCAGAAAGAAGATTGTATAATGAGTGTACAAGAAACATGACAAGGGGTTAGAAAATCGGTAGGACCACGTGAGACAGCTTTCTTGAATTGAGGAATTAAGAAAACAAAGAAGCTTGAAAACTTTATACTCGAGAGAAGAAAGAGTGAATTCAACTCTTTCTTCATTGTTTCATGGTTTTTTTTACTTTATTTACATTTTGTAGCTATTTGTTTAAGGGAATAAATTTTCTCGTTCATACACACATACCTAATAATGCTTATTGTCATCTGATTTTCCCTTTATTCGTATTGAATTTAGTTTTATCAAGTTTAACTTTCTATTAGAAAGCTTTGTATACAGAAAAGCCTTCTCCTTACTTACCAAGCACTAGTTCTGTATGCGTTTATAGGTAAGCTTCCCACGGCGGATCGCACCAGCTCTGATGCAATTCTACAGTCTAATGTCAGAGGTGTAGGATTTTTTACACCGTTAGCCCTGCGCGATGGTGTGTGGGGTAAGTGGGAAGAGGCGGCGAGTGCAGGGGCGTAAGTGGAAGCGAGAGCGTGGGCGGGAGCGGATGCAATTCTACAGACTAATGAAAGATGCGTAGGCACGTCAAAATTAAAGCTGTGTGGTTTGAGTTTATATAAATAAACGTACCTAAATTTATTATGAGTGATACATTGATAATTATTGGAGTTTAATTAAATTAATTAATACCTACTGTTATGCTCTATATCGGATTATTTGCGAAAAATATACTACCCCCGGTTTCTCGTACGTTTGTTAATGTTAAACTCATTGGTTGCCTGTTGATCATCGGCTGTCTTCAACCAATGAGCGTTCAGTATTTTAAATTTGACATGAGTTTAACTTTAACGAACGTACGAGAAACCAAAGATGAGAATAAGAACATTAAGTGAAAATATTCATTTACTTACTTTCTGTTATTTAAATAAGATTAAGGAAACGAAAACACTTCAATCTGAGCTTTGTGTGCCTCAATATAAATTTTGTCAATAGTTTGATCATTATTTAGATTTTGATAATTATTATAAAATTTATAGCAGTAGTGTGCAAGCACTACTGTGTTCCGGTTTGAAGGGCATTGTAGCTAGTTTTTACTAGGTGGTAGGACTTTTCTGCAAAGTTCGTCTAGGTAGGTACCACCGCTTTGCCAGTTATTCTGCCGCCAAGCAGTAGTGTGCAAGCACTGCTGTGTTCCGGTTTGAAGGGCATTGTAGCTAGTGAAATTACTGGGCAAATGAGACTTTATGATCTGATCACTCGGTCTAGTAATCTGATTACTAGACTTGGTGATGTCTCAGGATGACGTGCGCAGTGCAGTGTCACGCGAAACTTTATTGTTTTAAAGTTCCGGGTGACACTGCAACTGTTATGGGCGGCCGTATCACTTAACATCAGGTGAACGACTTGCTCGTCACGTCATTCAATCACATAAAAAAAAAAAAAAAAAATAGTGAAATTACTGGACAAATGAGACTTAAGAACTGATCTCACAGTCTAGAAATCTTTTTTAGACTGTGTGATGTCTCAGGATGACGTGCGCAGTGCGCAGTGTCACGTGAAACTTTAATTTTGATTTCCAAGTGACACTGCAATCTGTTATGGGCGGCCATGATGCTTAACACCAACCGATCGACTAGCTCGTCACGTCATTCGTTTACATAAAAAAATATCTAGCACTGGTACAGGTATATCCTATCGTCCCCGAAGAAGATAATATTTGTACTGTAAACACTGGCAGCTGTACTTATACTGGCAGTATTGTAGCCACACGTCATGCTTCAGTTCAGAATAACTATTTCAAAGCTTAGATGTTCACAAAAAACTTTTAGTGAATTGGCTGTATTTTTTCGTTACGCTTAATAGTTTAATTGCTTGTACCACACACCAAGTCAGCGAGACTTGGAAGAGATCTCAGCGATAAGTCCTCCTTTGTGTCTTCAGGACAAAGGTCTCGCGAATGGGTCGTGCGATTGTTTTTGTTGAATCCTCACAGACAGACAGAATTAGCATCTTCTGTTCTTCAGGGATTGTTTTAGCCGTAGAGTCGTGGATAATAGTGATAAGTGACAAAGAACTCTAAGTTCCTTAAGCCATTAAAAATCATTTTGTAATTAAGATAAAGTAGGGTGGACTATATTTTAACCAGCCTTTGAAGATTTTGTATAAGGATTTTATTTATTTATTTACGTCTGGG
This sequence comes from Ennomos quercinarius, assembly GCA_910589525.2. NCBI lineage: Eukaryota > Metazoa > Arthropoda > Insecta > Lepidoptera > Geometridae > Ennomos > Ennomos quercinarius. The sequence continues at coordinate 15,670,915 of OU342499.1, read as the reverse complement.
CATCTCCAGGACAGAACCCTATCTCTGTTACTGCGGGGGTGAGGTGGACCGTTTGGGCACCATGGCCTATCTTGCCGCCGCAGTGCAGGACGTCTGTCGCGCCATGCCGCTTTAAATGACGTCATTCGTCGGGCCCTTGCCACCGTCAACGTGCCGGCTATCTTAGAGCCGAACGGTATTTCACGTAACGATGGTAAGAGGCCTGACGGCATGACGTTAATTCCGTGGTGTCGTGGAAGGCCGCTAGTGTGGGATGCTACCTGCGTTGACACACTGGCGCCTTCCCACATTGACAACTCAGCTCGGGCGGCATGCGCAGCGGCAGAAGCTGCAGAAAACCTCAAACGGAGGAAATATGAATCCCTAGGTGAAGGTTACATATTTGTTCCGTTTGGGGTTGAGACAATGGGTCCCTGGGGCCCACAGGCACGACTTCTGGTCAGGGAGCTGTCCAGGTAACATAGATAAAAAAATTAGTAGATTTGAATTTAGTGAAGTTACTACTTATGTATAATTATGATATAAAATATGTGTCATGTGCCTGCAACATAATAAACGAAAAAGGATTTTATGATTGTTCTAAAACTTCTGCCAATTTTGTTTGGTGGATAAAGGAATTGAATTACGGGACCTGAATAATCTCGTAATGTCAACCTCGTAAATTGATTTTAAGTAAGTAAAAAAAATGTGGATACCTTTACTTGTCAAGAAAACTCTAGTAATTCATGCCCCGGGAAGGACAAGATGCGGGTTCGATCACCAATTTTTTCTTAATTACTTACTTTTTTCTGAATGAATGATTCTACTAACCAGTACTAAAATTAAAAAAGTTAGAGTCAATATTTGTGTAATAAGCTTATCCATAAACTTAAATACTAAACCAAAAATAAAGTGAAACATGTGACGATTGCAAGCGCAGTTTACTTCAATAACCGCCATTTCCACTGGCACAGTGGTGAAAACGATAACCATTTAAAGTTTTCTGCATTATCTTCCCACGTCAATCTTCACTCGCTTCATAGATTCCACACATCATTTTCATAAGAGTTAACAAAATCACTCTGTCCAGGTGCATCATCAATAGACTCGTAGTTAGAAAGGTCGAATTTATCCGCTAAAAACGTATCAGCTGCATACGTCGTTGTCTTTTCTGTAGAAAAGAAACTGTCAATTTTACTCGTCGTTGGAACTTCAGACGCTGTAGTTTGTTCTAAAGTACTCGTTTGAGCGGTAGTTTCGTCAGACTCCTTCGAGTCAGATTCACTTGATTTGGAATCCTTTTTGTCAGACTTTGGTTTAGTATCTGGTCTTTCTTCTGGCCTGCAGAAACCGTCATCCCAAAACTGCCATCCATGAGGGCAGATTAAAATCTGAGGGTGTAAAACTCCTCGTTTTATTACACATACGTAGTAATGGTTAAAACTGGAAGGCAAGACACCGAATTCTCCTATTTTCTTGCACTCAGGTACGACTTTTTCCTTACATTGTCCATTCACGAGTTTAACCTGAAAATATAAAATATAACGTCACTGTTTGTTGTGGGATTTTGGAATATATTTTTCCACAAAGAAAAATGAAGCTTTGAACATTTTGAAACGCTTTTGATTGGATACGCTTTGTAGCAGATATTTTGGGATCGAAAAAATGGTTATCAAAGGTTTTCATTTATTTAACGTCATATATTTTGTTTTTGGATTGAGCGTTTGGAATAAATGTAGGGTGTTATCGGTGGCTCCAGTGATGTTTATTTGGTACAAAAGTATATAATATGACTTTGAAAAAACCATAGGTAATAATGACTTTAAAAAAATTGATAAAATAATTAGTCAGTTTAAAAAAAACTTTCAAATAAGAGAACTTATTATTTTTTCTTCGAGGTATCATGGCTGATTAGTTTGATTTTTTTATTTTCAAAGTTTTTGTGAAGTTTAATTTACAGATTAATTTGTAAAAGGAAATACAAACTAATCTGTAGATTACGCAGGCGATACTGCTATAAAATCATAGATATTAAGTTTAATTTAGTTGGACAATGAAGCATTAATTGCTGGCAAAAATAATGACTTTAATATTTTTCATAATAATAGTGGCTATGTGCCACATGCCTAAACAAAGAATGAAGGTTCGTCTACAGAATTCAAGGGAGTTTTTGGTATCTTACCGAGCACTGAGCAGTCTGCGGATTGTACCCATAATGCCTGGGGCAAAGAGCAGTTCTGTGATCGGCAGGTCTCCCATCAGGAGTGCCTTCAGGAGGCGAGCATAGGTGGAACTTTCTGCAGTCGTACGCGTCCGGGAAAATGCCCACCTGTAAAAATATCAGGTTAGTATTTTCATCAATATTTTGTTTTATATCAAAGCGGTACAGCCTTAACAATATGCAATCATGCTTACAACCTATCAGACGTAACGTGGCGCTAGCTTCCACCTTTGACGTCTTATAAAACCTTGGAGTACTCACATTGTTGAACTTTCTAGAGTTATAAAAAAAATTCTAAAGAATTAAAGCAGACGATAATAACACTGCGTATTGGTCATAGCCATAAACCTATGTAAGTTTTATAGATCCATGCTCAAAGCATTTTGCATACTTTGCATAAAATATCTTCTCTCGTGAAACCGTTATCCGACACTTTCAAACGATACAGTCTTGCTCTTCTACGGCTACATCACCTTCAACGGAGTAAGTGAACCGGTGGCTGATCCAAGTTCACCTTTACTTTATAAACCTACCTAATCCAATCCTGTCTGCAGAACATGTATAATCACTTTCCAAGGCAGCTTACTCCTTGTATCGCGTTATTTACAGCTAGATAGCTGCCTCAGACTAGCACGAATGTTAACAGTTGAAATACATACATTAATTGAAACAACGGATCAGTAACTAACATAACCGCGAGTGAATCAAGAAATTGCGATGGCAATGGCTTGGTCATATCTGTCATAGAACCGATAATCATGGGGGTAGATGTATTCTGGAGTGAAGAACGCAAATAAGCAGATGCACTGCAGAGGGAGATACTAATGACATATGCAAAGTAGCAGGGAGCATAGAGCCGAAGATTGGGTTTTAAGTAGCATACCTTGGGTGAGGCTTAAGGTCCAAATAGTGAACTAATATAAGCTGATGATGATAAGAAAATCACACAATACTAGGAAAATAATGTATTTGAAATATAATATTTGAAGAATTTTTAGCCGCTGATTTCTTCAAGGCGGGCTCACTAAACTGCCACTGCGTTGGCAAAGATACACGTATCATCAAACTTATAAGAGCTTACGTTGTATCCAGGTGCTTCAATTTTAAGTTTGCCGCGTCCAATTTATTCTTTAGGTCTGATCTAATGGCGTGTTCTGTAAGGAACCAGGCCAGCCAGCAGGAAGGGTTGGCTGCTATTAAAACAACGGTTTTATTGGTTCTCGTAACGCCTTGACCTTTGTGCAGATACGATCTGTTCCGACTGGGACGTAGCGTCATTGTTACGGTAATACCATTGGTCGAATAACTGTGACTATATGATTTTAGCAGAGGTTCATTGTTCAACTTGCATGTTATTTAATCGTGAGTTGCGAAATAATTGTTTATTGTTTGTTTCGATGGTGGCTGAGCTGTAGCACCAGGTTCGATCGTCGGCCCTGCACCAATGACTTGTCTAGTAAATTATGTGCCGTTTTCGATGCCATCGCTCCGTGCCTCGGAGAGCACGTTAAGCCGTCAGTCCCGGTTGCCATAAAAGCATCTATGGCAATCGTTACGGATATAGTCAGACGCCTGATAGAATATGACTGATCTAACCATCCCATTTACTGGTACCGAGGTCAGATGGGAGTCGCTCGTGTAATTCTGGTCGCCGCTACAAGAAGAGGAGCCTGATAGAGTCTGATAAATGTTTAATCATTTTATTAGACCAGAAGATGAATATATAATACCTGTTCGCAAATGTGTTTGTACTCCTGGCTCCTGATATCACACTCCGGGACAGCTTGGTCTGAGCACCCGCCTAGATTAGCATTGCAGGTATGACCATTACTGCATTTTTCAAGAGGCAACTGGAATAGAAACCATAAATTATCAAATTATAACAAAATGTGTCATCTCTATTTAATTTTTAAAGTTGGATGGCACTCCATATATAAAAACATTCAGAGAAGCGTTAATAGCCTCTTGTCCATACAAAAAGTGCCAACGCTTTTCCACCTCTAAATGTTATCCGATTTTGATTATTTTTTATATGTTGTCAACTCAGTATAAAACTGTGCTCGTATGTCTACTTTTTTAAGTTTTTACGATATAATCTTCGTATTTATAGCTACCAAAAGTTAAGAATTTTTGGCCTCAAAATTTTGACGAGGAAAAGAAGTTGTAACTAGAACACGACACATATTTTCTAAAAAACCAAGACTTACAAGCATAGATTATAATCTATCTAAACGATTGACACCAAAATCATAAGATTTTGATAAGTTTTAGAGGGTGCAAAACCGTTGGCGCCCGAAACGATAAAATGTAGGTAAATTCACTCATGGGCTCTATCATACGTATGGAGAGCAGAGCAACCGCAATAACATTTTCAAATACCAGGACGGTCCTCTCAAGCCGTCGATCCTGGTTGTTCTCGTAAGAAAACAGTCATTAAAGCCAAATTAGAAGCCTTCAAGTTTAAAAATTCTGACACATGATTGCTAATTAATTATGTACTCGCTATAACGTTCACTTCAACAGCCGGAAGACGTCCACTGCTGAACATAGGCCTCCACTATAAAATACCATTTTGGACGCTTATCGTTGGGGGATTTGCCATAAACACCAAGCTTAGCAGGCGGCTTCGTGATCGCAAAAGATTTAACACGTTTAAATACAATCATTCTTAATACAGCCTTAATAAAGGTCTAATAACAAATCTCATTTTAAAAAAAATACAGCCTTATACTAACCCCCGGTTTCTGGTACGTTTGTTAAAGTTAAATACGGCGTATTTATGGCGGGCTATACGGGTAGCTACGGCGGTTTTTTGGCATATTTTTGATCTACGCTGTTTTCTTAGTGTATTGGCACTCCTCTCGTCCTTGTCTAATTTCGCGGAATTGCGCATCAGGCTACTTGCCTAACACCAGAAGAAAGATCATCTCGGACTCACAATTAAAAACCCCACAGGTAAGTTCACACAGGTAACAGAAGACGTGCAGTTCTGGCAAGCTATGCCCGGTTTGCTGCAGATTCCTTCCACGTCCAGCTGTCCAGCTCCCAGGGAAATGCCCAGGGGAACGCTGGCCATACGGTTACCGTTAATAATGCCACGAAGATCGTATGATGTGATGAGCTGAAATGTGCACGGGAATGTTAAAACCCTCGAAGTTCTATAGGCCAGCGTCGTATAGTTTCCGGCCTAGGCATATCACTCAGAGGTCATCATCACCACCACCAATTACCATCAAGTGTGCCACTGAGCCAGGGCTGTCCTCTTCTTATTTTGATCTCAATTAAAATATATGGTACTAGGTATTTTACTAGGTGGTATGACTTCTGCAAAGTTCGCCTATAGGTAGATACCACCGTTTTGCCAGTTATTCTGCCACCAAGTAGTTGTGTGCAAGCACTACTGTGTTCCGGTTTAAAGGGCAGTATTGTAGCTAGTGAAGTTACTGGGCAAATGAGAATTTATGACTTATTTTTACAGTCTAGCAATTTGATTACTAGACTGTGTGATGTCTCAGGATGACGTTCGCAGTGCAGTGTCACGCGAAAATCTTATAATTACAAGATAAGTAAAAGGGACGATAAGCTAAACGAAAGAAACAAATGAACGCAATTAATTTGTTTCGAACTTATTGATTTCAAGAAAACAAATGACTGTGTTAGATTTGATTTTGATTACTTCGTCTTTGTGTTTCCAAGAATACTGATGTCTTTACTTTAAGGCTGCTGTCTATGCGGATCCCTCATCTCGATCGCACTTTGCAATATTTTTAAAGATATTAAATAACTGAATTTACTTACGAAAAATCTGGCTAAACTATGTTCTCATGAATAACATTACAAATGTTCAACAAAAATATCACATTAATCCAAACAAGTTTTCACACATAAAAACGGTATAGAAAGAAAAAAGACTTTGATACCGTTGTATTTATGAAATCTTATTACTATCGAAAGGTTAGCCCTAAGCTATTGAGGTAGATGTCATACCTGAATGCCCTAAGCCAAGAAAGATAATTTTTAATGATGCAGTTAACTTACTGAGTTAGTAATCCCAAAAACAGAGAGCAGAACAATGATCCAAAACATTTTGTCCGCAGTAAACTTGACCGTCCGAAATCAAATAAACTATTTTACTGGTGAATCTTAAAAATACAGCGTAATTTGGCATTTGCTCTTTAACCTCGCTATCTAATTTTGATAAAGTGTTGTGAGTAAAATAAAATTGGATTTGTTTATACAGTGCAAGTACTTTGATAGTGGTTTAGTCGGTACCTGCAGTCAGCAGAACTCATGTTATAATAGCAATCGTTGTCATCTACTGTGTTTCCTAAAACCATGGAATAAAGAAGAGAGGAATAACAATACACAAAGAAAACAGCGTAGATCAAAAATATTCCTAAAACTAGATGGCGTAGCAAAATGAGCGGGTTATAAGTAGAGCACAGCAGAAATATGCCTCATGTTTTTAATCTATGCTGTTCTCTTGGTGTATTGCGATTCCTTTCCTACTTGTTCCATGCTGAAACTTAGTTTTCCTTTATTGTTGTTTATGTGTTTTTCACTCTTGCAAGCCCTCATAGAACAGAAAATGCGAAAGGATTGACTTACCTACCTTATGAAAAAAACCCCAAAGTTACCTCAACATTTTTCTTTCAACATAAAACCCTATCTCTCATTAAAATGTAGGTTTAAGTATATTTAGTTATTTAAGTAGGTAATCTATTTAATATTGTTTTACAGATCAAGTTTTTACAAATACTACAACACAAATTGTTACATATTTCCATTAAACCCGAAAAATATATAGTTTTTCAGCTATGCACCCTATACAGTCTATTACCTATCCCATGCTAACCAAACCAAGCCAAACCAAGCCAAACCAAAACCAAACCAAAAGTACCCAAAGTGACCAAAGTGTAGTCAGATACTGCTGTCACTCAACCGCATAATATGAAATGAATCTCAAATTCATTAGCCCCTGCGATGATATATAGGGTAGATCCACGATCGCCGCCTCAAAAACGTCGAAACAAGGCATATGCCTTGTTTTTACTCTCAGTCGCGTGTGACCGCGCCCAATGAAAGTGATGCAACTCAGAGAGTATTGTTTTACAACTATTACGGGGTGTTATGGTTCATTATTAAAATGAAATAACGCTTCTGCACTATTTTATAACTGGAGAGGTATATTTTATCTGTACAAGTACCTAAGCATTAAATAGGTGCTAACATAGGGTACTTTTATAAATTATGACTATACAATCCTGGTATTTCTCAGATTGAAGAAGATTCCCTTTAACCATAACCTTTATTTAGCTAAATAGGTCACAAATGCATTGACGATGAAAATGTCTAGCAATTTTAAACTTGGCTCTAATTCAAAAATAAAGTGCCTGATAAAACATCATAGCAAAACGTTTTCAAGCAAGTAAGTGAGATTGCTACTTGGAAATATTTCAAGAACAATATGCTGTATTGCGTTTTGTGTGAGCCGTTTACATGAAGATAACTTCAGTATAGATTTGAAGGATGGCTCATATTTGATCATTGAGCTACCATAATTGCTACTGAAGCCACATTTAAAGCAAAAACACGTAACATACGATTCTCTTTTTCTTCTTCTCCTCCACAGAGCTTTAAAAAATTCGGGACGGAAGCGCATTTTTTTTCGTGGTCTGTGCCTCTATTGGGATAGGTAGGTGTTTTTAAATTATGCTCACTAAGGTATGAATATAAAAACCGTAATGATGCCGTTAAAAATGATTTTATATGGAGTATTTTTAGCCTAATTAATAGCCGAAATGTGATATTATCATGAATAACATTACAAATGTTCAACAAAAATATCATGTTAAATCCAAATAAGTCTTCATACATAGATAAAAACGGTTACGAATGAAAAAAACTTTGATACCGTTGTATTTATGAACTCTTGTTTGGATTAATATGATATTTTTGTTGAACAGTTGTAATGTTATTCATGATAATATAGTTTAGCCAGATTTTGCGTAAGTAAACTCAGTTAGGTACCTATTTAATATCTTCAAAAATGTTGCAATGCACGAGCGAGATAGTGGATCTGCGTATACAGCAGCCGTATATCAAAAATGTATCAGCTACTACGTCATCAATTCAATATTTCAATAAAAGATGTAGGTAGTCTATTATGTACCGTGACCGGGTGAGGAAGTAACGAACCATACTGGATCTCATTTGAGATACTGTCCTTTACTCAGTAAGGGATAGAAGATATAGTAGTATTCTGGGAAAAACTATTTTTAATGATGATATTAAATTGCGTAAAGTATAATATCATAGAAACTAACGTGAGTATAGTATTCATAACTAAACAACTAGTAACCGGCTAGCACTCACGTAATTTTAGTCGAACAAACTGGACCGGTGTTCAGGCAATACAGTTGTTCGACTAAAATTACGTGAGTGCTAGCCGATTACTAGTTGTTTATATGTATACTAGGCCCGATTTAGAAGGCTTTAGTTGACAGTCCATAAAATACTAAAAATATATCCGTCTCTTACATTGCCGTCTATTTGACAAGGACAGCAACAGTTTTAGAAGTTTTAGATCTGTCAACTAAAGCCTTTAAAATTGGCCCCATTGTATAGGTGAGTTACAAGTGAATTTGTTGGTGTTTTAACGACGTTTGATTCTAGTTTGAGATTTTTGTAATCCTTTGGGAATGTAGTTTTTGTTCTAGAGTGAAATCGCTCGCAGAATTACTGACTACTCATAAGGAACCAACGCTCTCGAGTGGTGAACATGAACCGGAAGATACAGCTGAGGTGTACCAACGACCTGATAATAACCGCGGTGGACCATTTAGATACAAGGGGCTAGCAGCTGCTCTAAATGGCGCTATAGGGGGGCATAAAAATGTTCAGCAGTGGACGTCTTCAGACTGATGATGATGATAGACGGAGATCATGTCTTACCCAAGAAATAAGCTTTAAATATTGAAATCAAATGCCATATTATTGCAAATTCCCGCTATTTTCTCGTAGCAATAGATTTTGCCGAAACTGTGCGCGACGGAAATTGGACGGTGACCTCCCCCATTTCGGCCATAAATAGGGGTTGCGTTTCTACACGTCGCATAAATAACCGTTTATAATAATAATGCCGTTTATACCGAACGGGATGTAATGTCTTCAGGAATAAAGGAATGAGGAATGATCTGTCGCCGCAATACTGGAGACTCCAGATTTTGTGAATTTAATGCACGTAACACCTAGCAAAAACCGTGAAATATTGCTTTATTTGCAAGTGATATCTAGCTACTGCCATGACTTCTTTTGACGATTGGTTAGATATTTTAAGGTGACTTCGCATGCGAGTGATAGTTAATAGCTGCTGCCCGTAATTTTGCATGCGAGTAGTGGCAAGCTGCTCCAGTGACATCGAATGCGAGTGATAGCTAATAGCTGCTGCCTGTGACTTTGCATGCGAGTGGTAGCAAGCTGCTGCAGTGACTTTGCATGCGAGTGATAGCTAGCTTCTGCCAGTGACTTTGCATGTGAGTAATAGCTAATAGCTGCTACCCATGACTTCGCATGTGAGCGATAGCTAACTGCTGCCAGCGACTTGACATGCGAGTGATATTTAGCTGCTGCCTGTGACTTCGCATGCAAGTGATAGCTAGCTGCTGCCATATATGACTTTCATCGCACGCAAATTGCTAGGTGCTGCCCGTGACATAACTTGCGAGTCTGACTCTGTGTCTTGCTCTAATTGTAGCTCAAGACGCGCATCGCTGACTCTATTTTTTGCACTTTGAGCAAACTTAGATTAATATCAACTATAGGTTCTCATATTCCCATTTGCAGCTTCAAATTCAGGTTGAAAGGCATTTTCAATCTAAAAGTATCAAAGTTCTCTTTAAAGAGAGAGAGAGAAAGAGAGAGAGAGAGAGAGAGAGAGAGAGACAGTGAGAGAGAAACAAAGAGCAAAGTGAAAACCAGAACAAAGAAAGTCTTATCGATATTGAGTCAACCTGATAAAAAGGCGTACGCATATATGGTCGGACAGCTATCTAGTCCTACCGCGATATAGGCATTATCGAGATTTTGTCTTAAAGCTATCTAGTCATACCTGCTGTCTAGTCATATTGAGATCTAGTCCTAAATCTCTTAACGCAGAAAATGGAAAGAAAGCAAATTCCGCACATACAACTGTAACTTAGTTGATTCGAAATTCAAACCGGTGCATCGGCTTGACAGTTGTACGAGCGACCACTCGTTGAGCCACACTCACTCTTACCTTTATCATAGATTATATTATAATACTATACTAGTACCTTTATACTGTTCTGAAATTCAGCTGTGGAGTCTTCCAGTAGACAATCTTATCTCCGTTTTGCTTGATCGCGTTAGGCGCTATAATTTTACTTCCACACATCTACGCATAGCAGTCTCTTAAGCCATCACCAAGCCATTATTGTATTCCGAAAGAGCCTATCTCCTGATGTCGTTTAACGCCTATATGTACGAGTGTAGCGACGTGGAGCGTAATAAGAAATGCTTGATCGATGGCGGGTTAGATACAACGTAAGTCATGGGAGGTAGTAGTTATAATCGTAATTTAATTCAATTTGATCGATTTCATTGTAATTTTCTTAATTTCAAAAACGCAGTTTTGCAAAAGTTGTCATGATAAAAGCAAACATTCCTATTTTTTTTAATAATATTTATATTTGTGAACTTTTTTTTATGATTTATGTATATAGCAATCAAGATTTAATATTATTTGTATTATACCTACTTTTATTAGATTTTCATTTGAGTGGTGCTATCTTTACAGCATTTGTGTTGATGTTACTTGACCATGCTGGTTTGGATGACTCTCAAGAATCCCTCAATTGATAGCGCTACCAACCCCGAATGTTGGTTGTACAAGGTGAAGGATGAATTTGAACTTGGGATCACTTTATCACTGTAGCTTCAGTAAAGCATGTCCCGGCTCCAGGAACGTACGTATTCACTTCATTATCCCGTTCGTAATTCAAATTTTTCCTTTACGGATTAATTATATTTATTTATGTAAGTTAAATATTTATTTAGAACAATGATGTTTCTTTTTTAGTCAGTGGCTTTTGGCTTTTGTTTATTTCAAGTCTGTATGTCAATCTGTGAATAGTGTTGTGGGCTGCATTACTACTAAGTTTGTGTATTACCTTTTTTGTTATAATTTGTGATGTAGCTGTTTACTATTCCTAATAAATAAAATAAAATAAGATTCTATCAGTTATCTGGTTTTCATAGGCAATTGCTTTGCTTAATTTAGGGCTATGTAGCGCTGTGTGAAATGTCCGCAAATATTTAGTAGTTTGTGTTTTTAGATACTTGTTCTGTATCTGGGTGTTGTGGGAGCATGGTCCTCGTAGTTCTTGGGTCCCTAGATACAGGGAATCCTAGTTATGGTCCAGGATCTATGTATGTGGCGTTATTTATTTATTTAAAAAAACGCTGGTCTTTCCAGTCGCTCTGCTCTTTTCTTTTGTACCCTACGCCATTGCGCACCGTTCAGTCATTCGGTCGGTCGGCTCTTTTAACTTTTTCACGCCTTTTGCTTTTGAAATATGGTTTCCTTCCAAAGTTCCTTTTTTCCCGATCGGCAGGCGATGGTGCGATCATATTTGATTCCGGTTCGAAAAATGGATAGGGAGTTATGTATTTAGACACTAGAATAACGTGCAAAATTACCAGCCTTTACGTTTTCACTGCTGGTATAAAGGATTTACTTTCACGAGTAGGATATATTAATCCACCAGTTGGCCCACCGTGAGTGATGATGCATTTATCTTCCAATTTTGTTATTCTTCATAATTGACTATACTGATGGGGTAGTCGCTGAGGTAGTCGGCGAGAAAGAAATCTACGTCACAAGTCATGTAAAAATTATCTCTTGCAAACCAGAATCTTTTGTATGGCTCCCATCATTTTTAATCGTATTGAGAATGACTTGGTTTTCAAAAAGAAACTTAATGAGTTGTTGGTGGACAAAGCATAGGTATTAAAACATTATCGAGTTTCTGAAGGATAAATTCTCAAGAAGTACGTAATATGGTTAATTGATATAATTTATGATTGATATTTAGTGACACGGACAAATTAAACATTATTGTGTTAATAGGTACTAATACATAAAATAACTAAATTGTAGTATTGACAAATCTAAATGCTTGCATGTCTTAACGACGGAAATAGAGACACGATACACATTACATTAAACCAAAATTTTTGCATTAGGTACCTATTTCGCTAGATAATAATTATTTAATTGATCTTTGACTTCAATACATCGATTATGAATTCGCGCAATTTTTCTATACAAATAAGTATGAAAATAGCCGATGCCGAAAGTTTATGGAAAAATTTAAAATTATTTTTCCCTGTACCATTAAGAAAAACGCCAAGGATACGAACAAAAACACAAATACACAAACAGAAATACAATGTTTCACGTATATTAGTAGAATGATATTTGGTAGAGCACAGCCCGCTTTACGTTACTTTTTTACCATTTCGTAGCTTCCGGTCGTAAATCACCTTTGAACCACAGCCCCCGAGCGTAGTACTTCCGTTTCCGGTGGACAGTGATCCTGACTCTACCTATGTAGGTATAGGTATGTGTACTGAAATATATGAGTTGAATGATAAAGGATTTGGGAGTGGATACTGTTCTTTAGATACTTAATAGTATACTTTTACGAAAAATTGGGACTCTACGTTTAGGGTAGGCAAATATGAAGAAACCCATCCTTAAGGTTACAACCTTACAACACACTAGTGTAACCTGACGCTGTTTTCTTGGTACACGATCTATATACATTACCTACGCGGCTGGTGCAGAACGAGCATCAGACCACACTAACTATTGTGCTGTAACCTTTACAAACCCTAAAAAAAGACAAAAAATTAGATATTATCGGTTACTAATTGACCCCCTAATTATTTAGTTGGTCATAACTTATCTAAGTGAAAATTAACATTTTATCACAAATTAATAAAAGGTTTGTGTCCTGTAAATTTTTTATTGCATAAATTAATAATATTTCTCAAACAAAACAAAAATTAAACATCTCCAAAAATTACAAAGTTACAAGCATTTTAAAATACAGGAATAGAGACAGCTCCAACATGCAGTGACGTCACTCTTGCTCCTTGATTGCACCTCATTACTAAGTTGTGGTAGCTTTACATACAGTCTTTGGCATGTGACTTCACAACGTGCGTTTTCATGGTAACTGGTGGTGAATCTCCTGTTTTGCGAGAAAGGGACAGGCGATGCCCCCTCCAGGAACTTTAAAAGCTTATTACTCCTTCATTTATTTACCGATTTCACTTATTTTTTCAATTATTGCATTCGTTTTTAACCTACGTTATGAAAATAATATTCACTTATTAATTTTATAATAGCAGGGAACTAGCCTTTTGTAAGTAGGTACCTATGCACACCTACCAACTACATTATGATAATTTTAGTACTTATAAGGAAGGAGTCAGTTGAAAACCAGCGCTGTGTAGCTTGTTTTCACAGCATTATGCTGAAATTGCTCCTTTTGTGCATTTCGATAACATTTCTTTACCTTTTTGTTAATTTTATACTATGTGCTCAATAAACTCATCTTCTTTCTTTCTTTCTTTTCTAAAACCATCATCATCATCAACAGCCTGAAGACGTCCACTGCTGAACATAGGCCTCCCCAGAGCACGCCACCTTGAGCGGCTGCTCGCCTCCTGCATCCATCGGCTCTCCGCGGCTTTCACCAGGTCGTCGGTTCACCGAGTGAAGGGCCGGCTTCCGCTGCGTCTTCCGGTTCGTGGTCGCCACTCGAGAACCTTTCTTCCCCATCGGTTGTCAGTTCTACGAGCGATGTGGCCTGCCCATTGCCATTTCAACTTGCTATTTCTAATTCTAAAACTATAAGTACTGATAATTAGGGTAGAGACAAAGTTGTTTGTATGTACGTACCAAAACGCCACGCGATTTGATCCACAATTCCCCGTTTTCCATGCGAGTAAACAATTTATGCAAAATTTCATCTCAATCTGTTCAGCCAATTGAAGAAGATCTTTTCTAGTTGAATAAAGGAATCTCAAGGTGTTTTTAAAATTTTGAGCTAAATGACTTGTTGTAAGTAGTCTGCTTAAAAACAAACACAAACTTTTCTCGCACCCTTTAACTTCCACATACATGCAAGGGTAGCTTCTAAAATTGAATTTAGTCGTTTCAATCCCCCCACTCTCCCCTCTACCTACTACGTGACACTTTCGCGTAGAATATACATTGCGATTACGTGCTTTGTTCTTTATAAAAAGAAAAATATACCAGGCTGAATTCTTCGCTTTTTTTTCTATTACTTACCTTTATTTTCGTATCAATTTTATAGTACTACCGAAACAGTACGTTACAGGCGTGTGGCATGTTTATCGTCACAGGTGAAAATCACTGGTCTTATAAAGTTACTTTATCTGAAAATGGTTATACATAAAAGCCTTAAACTTGGTATGATTGTAGTGCTTAATATGTAGTATGACAACAGACACTAAAATACCGGCCAAGTGCAAGTCGAGAAGGGTTCCGTACTATTGTCTATCTCTGCCCTCTAGTGTTGAGTAGCAGTACTATTTAAAGCAGCGCCATCTATGACTCATCTGGTAAACGAGCAAAAAAATCACGTCTGTTGTATGGGAGCACCCTTAAATATTTATTTTATTCTGTTTTTAGTATCACGGTTCACGAGATACAGCTTGGTGACAGACAGACAGACGGACGGACAGCGAAGTTTTAGTAATAGGGTCCGTTTTACCTTTTGAGTACTTAACTCTAAAAACGGTACGATACGATACGATACTATACGATACGATACAATAAGATACGATACGATACGATACGATACAATACAATAAAATAGAAAACTGTTATATACCATATATTTTATGAATGTTACATAATAACATCTTGTAGTAGGTATTACAATGGACGGCCTTATCACTAAAAGCGACCAGGCTTCCAGGCAACCTTTGGATGGACAATATACGCTGCGTCTTCATTCTTTAGTCCACTGCCACTTCAACTAAAAACCTACTACTACTAAGTTAAACTTAATACATTTTATATAAGTATTTATAGCCCACTAAATTTTTCGTGGGTTATAAAAACACCGTGACATAAAGCTAAGCCAAATATAAAGGAAAATTAGATAAATCTCCAACTGAACATTTTCAACCGCGATATCAAAAGGAAGCTTATTAAAGTAAACAAGGATCCGGAAATATGTAAATTGTTACGAAGTGAATTTCCTAGAGAACTTGGAGCTAACTGCTACCAAAATATTAAGAGAAGTATTGGAATAATAAACTTGCTGTAAGTTCTTGATGGTAGTTAGGTTATGAGTATAAATGTTGCTTCATCATAATCGCCATCATCATCACCAGCCTGAAGCAGTCCACTGCTGAACATAGGCCAAATGTTGCTTACATGTGGTAAATTGCTGGAAAAAGATGTCTTCAGGCAGCATAAAATTCTGGGCATCAGGGCAATTGTGCCAATCACTTTTATGGACCTAAATGCTCTACAATTTCTGACACCAAGGGTACCACTTGCCCACGGTAGAAGAGAAAGAGAAGATACAAAAAGAGTAACGTCACGATCTAGGCATCCATTCGCTTGATGTTAAGCTGCCTACACGAGAAGAACAAGTTCTTTTTTGACGGCCTAAATGCTGTTTTCCTTTGCCGTATATTATCAGCATGACCGGGCACCACCGGCTTGCATGTTTGAGATCACGAAACTAAACTATATTTGAATTTAAAACACTTCCTTACAATTTTAAATATCCTATCAACATTGTCGCCAAAAGAATCTCCCAGGAATGAACAAGGCATGAACATTGTTAATATTCGAAATAGTTCAGCAAGAATCTCCGGAATGGACCGGACGCGTGAATTCCGGATTTCACTTCGGATTTCGGAACATATTTTATGCTGCCCTTTTTTAAAAGTCTCGCATCCTGTAGACGGTATCTATATATGTAAAGAAATTACATTTGAGAGCTTATGTGAAGGATGTATAAACGTGGCCAAACTAAGGTTGTTAAACTGATTTGCCTAAGACGAATAATTTTTCCTCATTGCATAACTGGTATGTCACAGGGATGAGGTCAACATAAGCTGCCAGCAGATTTTTCAGTTCACAATTCTAGAAAATTGTGCTTACAACTAAGAGTCAGGTCCAAAATTCTTTGAAAATGATGATTTAATATTTTGAAAACTTACTTAGATCATAAATATCATAGTTCTCTACTTTTTTATGGTGTCTGTACAATTTTATCCAAAATGGGCTTGGCAGTGTAGTTAATTGTAAACGAAAGTACTGGCAGTGCGGGTGGTAGTGTCGTTGCCAAGAAACTGGATAATATTGATGTGCCATGCTATTTCGGCCACGTAGATTTAACTTTCCGAGATAATAAAAAATATCTACATAGCAAAGTCCACGATACGTTTTCCAAAGCAATTTAAAACCAGATTCTTTGCAACAGCTCACCAACGTCGCCAAAAATGCAAATGGTGGCCATAAATAACACCTACTTCAAGTGGTAAAATATGAAAAATTCTCGCGATCCAGCCACAAACTGTAAAGTTAGTTACAAGCCACCGGTGGCCGTTGGATGCAGACTTGCAGTTGAAGATACACTTATCAACGATATTAGAACAACAAAATAAAACACAAAAACAAATCTATACAGGAGAGCAAAAAAAACAAATAACTTTAAATTTAACTAATACAAGTATTTTTACATATAATATAGTCTAATCTGTTACTTTATTTTATGGTTAAGTATAAACATTTTCTGCACTTAGTTAGATATTAGATTTTACGTGTTATTTGGAACAATACCAGTTGCTATATTAATATGTTGTGTGTATACAATCTTGTCTCCGAAGGAGATTCCTGTGACCTCACTATACAGGTTCTACCTAGTGTGAGGGACAGTGCTTCGACTGAGGTACATTATTTGTAAATACACAATAACTTTAGTCTTTAACCTTATGCAAACCAATTTTATTTTTTAAATTTACTACAAGTTGATGTACCTCCCTTACTACCTGTGTGTACTAATAAAGTTTTTATTTATTTATTTATTTTATTTTATTTATAAAATAGTCGTCATCTTACAGCAGTAAGTTAGTCTGGAAACGCGTCCCATTAAAACGCCCGACGCATTGCAGCCATTATTGCGCAGTGCGTGGTCCCACGAAATCGTACGGGGTAACCGAACACAACTTAGAGCCCAGTCAACGATGACCAAAAAAGCTGATTGGTGGAAATAATTCGTGTAATTCGTGTAAATTTTGGCACAGTTTGACAATTTGTGTACATTAAATATGCATGGTGTATAGACTCAAACTTCAGCTAAATCCACGCATGAAAAGGCAAAAGCACAGTATAGTTATCATCATCATCATCATCAACAGTCTAAAGACGTCCTCTGCTGAACATGGGCCTCCCCCAAAGAGCGCCACCTTGAGTGGCTGCTCGCCTCTTACGTCCATCGGCTCCCCGCGGCTTTTACCAAATCATCGGTCCACAGAGTGGGCGCCGGCCTACGCTGCGTCTTCCGGTTCGTGGTCGCCACTCGAGAAACTTTCTTCCCCATTGGTTGTCAGTTCTACGAGCGATGTGGCCTGCCCATTGCCATTTCAACTTGCTAATTCTAAGAGCTATATCGGTCGGCTAAGTATGGTTATAGCATTGCATAATACACAGAAGCGCGACAGCAATAATTCAGCGGGGCGCAGCTTGGCTGGTACACGCTCACGGCTTTGGCATCTGCATCTGCAATCCTGTGAAATATCACAGTCTTGGCCAAGTTTTTTTCTATTGTTAATGAATGGTGTAACGAGCTAGTCGTCTGTCTGATGTCGCAGAATATATAATTATATAAAGGGTGTCTCAATAAGAATTCACTTTTTCATTTTAAAATAAATAAACATGTATTTATTGAGATGGTAGTGATTTTTTAATGGATTGTAAAGAAGACATGTTCTGATTGAGTATGGAATAAAGTATCCACGGCTCTGATGACAGACCATTAATTACTCTTTTCATGAAATTTTCTATGACTTTTTCACAGAGATGTGGCTGTATCTCACCGATGGTGCGTTGGATCTCGGACAACTACGTATCTCAACAAACACGTGTTTTTATTCTAAATTGAAAACGTGCATTCTTACTGAGACAGTGAGACACCATTTCATCTATAAAAGTTGCAGTGCCGCTAACTCAAAAAAGTTTTGCGTAACACTGCACTCATCCTGGGACATCAGCAAAGTCAGCAATAGGATACAGACTATGAGATCAGCCCCCGTATTGTGTAACTCAATCGTAATCGATGAATGGGCTTCATTTAGTCATTTCCGGTTGTGTAAGATCCTCATCCATCAATATTATGGTCCCTTAGCTGGAGAATTGAATCGACAAAACATTGATTAACTGTAATAACGAGAAATAGTGAGAAAATACTAATGGATGAAGATGTTATACAATTCCAACTTGCCGGAAATGACAAAATGAAGCCCATTCATCGATTACGATTGGCTTAGACGGTAGCCCCGCAGGTCCTAAAATGTCATTTGTCAATGCTTTCAAGAATTACCTCGTTTTACCCACGTTTAAGTTGAAAAACTAGGATGTGCGGTCCAAATGGATGGACCGGATTTCGATTCGGTCGTTATCAGAGGTTCTTACTTTACTAAAAGTGTACTTGTATAGGTTACCCCTACCATCAAAGTAACGGGGTATTTTGGGAATTAGCGTAAATGTCTTTATTCCTAAACGAGCACTGATTCCTTTTATTTTGCTGTTTTTTTTGGGAATGCCTCTTTTTCCAAAGCCAAATATTCAAAACCATAAATAGAATAGTATTTTGAAAATTCCACAGTAACAATTTACTAGCAATATCCCGACCGCGGGACAGGAATCCGTGATCTACATTTACTCTATGCTACAATGGCCTATGGACATACCGATGTGATGATGTAGGTATATGACTACGTTATGTACGTACATTGCTTGGGACATTACCGCCCTGCTTTGTCGCAAGAATGTTTGCTATGCGCAAGTTGCAACTACCTACTTTATAGTTAGGTACCATGAGAGTAGAATAAATAAAAACCGGCCAAATGCGAGTCAGACTCGCATACGAAGGGTTCCGTACATGTTCCGTGCCATTATCTATCCCTGCTATCTAGTGTTGAGTAGCAGTACTATTCAAAGCAGCGCCATCTATGACCCATCTGGTAAAAAAGCAAAAAAATCACGTTTGTTGTATGGGAGGCCCCGTTAAATATTTATTTAATTCTGTTTTTTAGTATTTGTTGTTATAGCGGCAACGGAAATACATCATCTGTGTAAGTTTCAATTGTCTAATTATTACGTTCATGAGATACAGCCTGGTGACAGACAGACAGACAGACAGACAGTCAGACAAGACAGACAGACAGAAAGACAGACAGACAGACGGACAGACAGACAGACAGACAGACAGACAGACAGACAAGACAGACAGAAAGACAGACAGACAGACGGACAGGGGAGTCTTAGTATTGGGGTTCGTTTTACCCTTTGGGTACGGAACCCTAAAAACACCCATTTTCTTCGTATAAGCTATCCCCACTTTTTCTAAGTGACCTTTCCCTTTGCTGAACTTCCTATATTATAATATATGCGGGCCGTTATTCAAGGCTGAGCGTGAAAGATGCTCTCTTTGTTGGGGCAAAAAACAAGCGCTTTATAGAACTGTAATAATTCATAAAGAGGCCAAGCCCAAACCCTTTCAGCGTAAGCATTTGCAGGGATGAAATGGGCTTTAGACATCGCGACTTTTTTGATTGTTGCTGGAAAAGACATCGATAACAAAAAGGAAAGCGGATTTTATAGGTACCCCTTCTTCAATATCTAAAAAAAAGTGGTTCGTTGCCCTTTTCATATCAAAATTACTAAAGTGCCGCTTTGCCAGTTATTCTGCCGCAAAGCAGTAGTGTGCAAGCACTACTGTGTTCCGGTTTGAAGGGCATTGTAGCTAGTGAAATCACTGGGCAAATGAGACTTTATGATCTAATTACATCAGTTTAGTAATCTAATTACTGTGTGGAGTCTCAGGATAACGTGCGCAGTGCAGTGTCACGCAAAACTATATTAATTTAGAGTTCCGAGTGATACTGCAATCTGTTGTGGGTAGCCGTGATGCTTACCACCAGGTGAACGACTAGCTTGTCACGTCATTCATTTACATAAAAAATGTGAATTGCAAGTTTCGCGGATCGCGAAAATAGTTTTACGCGTAAAACACAAACATGCGGAAGTTTCCAGTGAAGAGTTCTGGATATAATTTGTGTGTAATAATTGCTCTGTTGTTGCACAAATAACTGTTGTTATTTCTGTAATTACATTTGTTTAATAAATATTTTTTTCCATAAAATGTTGTGCGTACCGCGATGGTCTTTTTTTTTTTTATGTGATTGCATGACGTGACGAGCTAGTCGTCCACCTGATGTTAAGTGACACGGCCGCCCATAACAGTTGCAGTGTCACCCGGAACTTTAAAACAATAGTTTCGCGCGACACTGCACTGCGCACGTCATCCTGAGACATCACCCAGTCTAATAATCAGATTACTAGACTGAGTGATCAGATCATAAAGTCTCATTTGCCCAGTAATTGCACTAGCTACAATGCCCTTCAAACCGGAACACAGTAGTGCTTGCACACTACTGCTTGGCGGCAGAATAACTGGCAAAGCGGTGGTACCTACCTAGACGAACTAGGTCATTTCATTTCTCAAAACGGACCCCGAGCGAAACTAACTTGTGACCCTTGATCTATAGTATATTTGATGTAAGTTTATAACCATTCTCAATCATGCTTTAATAACCTTGAAACTAAAGTTAAGCAGCTCTTACTTAAATCGTGTCGTACACTCTAAAACGACTCCCCATAACTTTCGGGTCGACCCCCGTCTAAGTTACCGAACTCGAAACTAAAATTACAGTTACATTACAGTTTCAACATATTCTATTTTACTAAACAACATTCGAATTAAGCAAACTATACCCTAGCTGGGTGTTAAAGGTGAGCGAGTGAAATTGTAGTAAAATCTAATACAGTTAGTTTCGAGAAAATTTTAGAACGTTTATTAAAATAATACTTGGGGTTTTGTTGCCCTGGGAAAGGTAAAAATCTTAGTAGGTACACAAACAATAATTGAACTGGGAACACACGTATATATGCAGTACAATTAACCACAATTAATTGAACTAATGACACACCACAGTCACTTTTACAGTTTAACTGGCAATAATAGGCTAGTATGTAATGTTGCCTGCTATTAAAAATTAACAAGTAAATATTATTTTCATAAAGTAGCTTAAAAACGAATATCACGGAGTAATACGCTTTCAAAGTTTCTGGACGGGGCTTTGCCTGTCCCTTTCTCGCAAAACAGAGATCGTGTGGAGCTTCCCTACAGTTACTATGTAAACACACGTTGTGACGTCACATGCCAAAGAGCTAAATTGTATATAAAGCTACCACAGCTTAGTAACAAGGTACTGGGAAGGACCAAGAATTGACGTCACTGCATATTAGAGCTACTGTCTCATTCTATTCCTGTATTTTAAAATGCTTGTAACTTTGTAATTTTTTGAGATATATAAATTTTGTTTTCACGACTGTTATTTTGAAAATAATGTTATTAATTTATCTAAGTATACCAATATTGTGTGTATGAACACGCCCGACCTATATAGTTTAGCCGACGTAGCATAAGTTAGTATTAAGTTAGAGATCAGTCATCATATGGTAAGCGAGCAATACACTTGTGCACCGCAATACCCATCTAACATAGGAGTTTCCACTTGTACATCAAGTACCTGCAACCTTCACGTGGCAAAACCATGTCACATTACATGGCGATCCTGCCATCAGTTCTTTACACATTACAATATTATAAAGAGGAAAGATTTGATTGTTTGTTTGTTTGTTTGCATTGAATAGGCTCCGAAACTGCTGAACCGATTAGAACAATTCTTTCACTTTTGGGAAGCTACACTATCCCTGGGTGACATAGGCTATATTATACTTTCAAAAAAATTAGGGATCCTTACTAAAACTCCAATAACGTGACCCAAGGTGTAAAAAAGTTACCTGAAATATTCTTTAACATCGCGTGCCCGTGCTTTATACCCGTGCGAATCCGGGGCGGACCGTTAGTGCAATATATAAATAGCAGACAACTAGCCTATTGTAAACTAACGCACCCAGTTTGAAATCTCATTCGACTCTACATCAACGACTTTTCAAGTTATGCGCAGAATTTGCGCTTTTTATGTGTCGGTCATCAACTCGCACTTGGCCAGTGTGCTGGATTATAGTCGACACTCCATGAGAAGGCCCGTGTCCCATCACAGCTTTGATAAGGGAAGTAAGAGGATCAGAAATATGTATGACTTGCGGCAAATTTTCACCACAATATGGTGGCTTTACCGCCCACTATGCATACAAACTTCAACTTGATTACACTAAAACAACGAGAAATCTTATATACTCTTTGGTGCTCGCCATATCTCCACAACATAGCGGTTGTGCCGCAAGGCGTGTTTTGTATAGATAGCTTTGTGGCGGATCCTTATTACTCCCTCATCAAAGCAGCACAGTCGGGACGTATGGGCTGATGACAAATACGACAATTGAAGTGTCAAACATACAAAATTGAAGTGTCTAACATACGAAATTGATGTGTCAAACATACAAAATTAAAGTGTCTAACATACAAAATTGAAGTGTCAAACATACAAAATTGAAGTGTCTAACATACGAAATTGATGTGTCAAACATACAAAATTGATATGTCAAACATACAAAATTGATATGTCAAATATACAAAATTAAAGTGTCTAACATACAAAATTGAAGTATCTAACATACAAAATTGATATGTCAAACATACGAAATTGAAGTGTCTAATATACAAAATTGATATGTTAACCAATGAATCCACAAATCACCAATGAATGGACAAATATGCAAATAAGTTCTTTATTAATTAAGACTGAGGGCAATGGTATCGCCCTAGACTACATAAAGAGTCTGGCTTTATATCTGCAGGTGCCTGTAAGAAAAATCACAGCATTTAATATTGGATATTGGAAGCACTGAAATACGTGAAGGTGCCAGGTTGAATAGCATTTTAATATCAGAGATCTATTTTAAAGTATTCTATGAACTAGAATATTATTCTGATTATTGTAGAGGTATATTGTATGTAACTATTATAAAAAATAAAAATAATAAATAAATATATGTAGACATTTCACACAGCGCCATCTAGCCCCAAACTAAGCATACTTGGCTTGTACTATGGGAACCAGATAACTGACAGAATACTAAAAATATTGCTAATACAATTAGTTATCATGTACCCATGTAGGTACATTGAAAAACCCATAGTACACCTGGGTGTTCCACGGGTACATAAAGCTACCCGTGGAGTACCTAAGTAAGGTATTACCTAGTAGGTAATGATCATACCTTATGTAGCTATTGTATTAGGCCGAGGTCTCTTACAAACGCCATAGGCTGCTTACAGCGTCACGCCGTACGCTGCGTGACGATGCTTCATAGTTCCATGAAAGAGTCCACAACACTTTAAATACATAGTTACTCACTTATTCTATTACCAAATTACACGAAATCGTTAGGTACAAATCTGTGGGTAATTAGCGAACGTCATCAAGAAACCATCTGCGGCCTGCGGCATGTTTGTTTACAACCCCACATTACCGTAATTTGCTGGGTCTGCCGTTGACAATACGATATTTAGATATTGTTTGCTATAAAACAATTACCTGCGGTTTCAAAAGGCTTGATGACTAATAACTAACAATATTCCTCAAAGGTAAAAGTCGTGAAAACATAAATTAAATATCTCAAAAATGACAAAGTTACAAGCATTTTAAAATACAGGAATAGAAAGAGACAGCTCAAACATGCAGTGACGTCAGAATTTGGTCCATCATAGTACCTTATTACTAAGCTGTGGTGGCTTTACATACTATATCTTTGGCATGGGACGTCACAATCACGTGTTTTCTGTGGGGATGCTCTGTTTTGCGGGAAAGGAACAGGCGATGCCGCTACCAGAAATTTTAGAATCTGACGTGATTTATTTACCGATTTTACTTATTTTTTCAATTATTGCATTAATTTTTAAGCTACTTTATGAAAATAATATTTACTTGTTCATTTTTAATAGCAGGCAACTTATTTGCAGGCAGGTTTATTTGTTTTTGTTGTTTTTCATTTTTATTTCTTTTTGCGTTTTTTTTTTGTTTTTTTTTTTGGTCTATTGAGTTCAAGATTACGCTCGAAAGGTCGTTAAAGGTTTATATGACGTTGACTCGACTTTGACTTGCTTGAAGTTTTTCCAGTAAAATCTGATACAAGAGAAAATTCATGCAGGAAAATTACCATATCACTCACACATACACAGTTTCACAATATTCCAGCGACATAAAGGTAACGTAACGGTGATCAATACAAGAGTAATGGCATGGAAATGGAATTGGATAGTCCGTCCGTCTGAATAGCTTATAAAATGCTCGTAAAATAGGTACAGTATAGTACATACAGTAAGAGATGTCGTGTGTGGCAGTACGTGACATCGCAATTCGGATATTTCAATGCAAAAGTTTGAAAAAAGCTTTCGGCAAATAAGGCCCTTTGTTTCTAAATGTTTTAATCAGTGGAGATAACTTGGTTAAAGGGCAGTTGTGAGCGGTCAATTAGGGGCAGTTTATGCTGGTTTGTCGACAGACTTAAATAAAGAAATTTATAATTCAACACGATCCCTACTATCTTTTTTAAGTATAACATAAAGCCCTCCGCTCTCCAAGAATTAGTTCGTCCCACAAGAAACCAAGACAGTTTTTAAACTTTTGGTTGATTGGGCGGGTTACCCACCCAATCAACCAAAAGATTAAAAAGTTTCAAAATAGTTAATTTTATAAATCGTTCTTGTATTACAACAAGTTAGAAATTAGACGAAAGGTACTATTATAGTCTTATTAACACTCACTCACTCACTTAGGTTCTAGATAATTTTTTTTTTTAATATATTTTCTAGTCCCGCATAAATGCAATAGCACTAGGTACTAGTGAATACAACGTGAATTTTATTTTCACCTCACTAGCTCGGAAAGATTCTCTTTTTCTTTCAAAATCTGGGCGCAAAAACGCATTTTAATCGCTAGCGTGGAAAGTGTTTTTAAAATTCGAACGTTTCTATTCAATAATTTTCTCGTCAAGAATTGAGGATTTAATCACTGATCTGGCCGAATTTAACCTTCTTGATATTGCCAGTCCACTGAAAACTCATTAATACCACAGACTACCTCCTAAAAGATTCCATCTTTTTCTCGTTCACCAACCTCATTTTTGAATAATCGCACTGTCCAGCACCAAAGAGTATACATATGACCAATACGCTATCCAGCATGGCGACTGCATGGAAAACGGATAAAAAACTCTTTTTCTTTAATTTTCCATGAATCATGAGCTAGTCGTTTACCTGATGTTGAGCGTTACCGCCACCCATAGCTAAATGAATAGGCTGAAAACTTTTATTTTCTTTAGAAATATTTTTGCTTGCTCCATTTCTCTAGGAACAAGGCGTATAAACAAAGACGGTCACTGCAAAAACTGCCGACATGGGGCGGGCTAAGGCGATGTCAAGGGATAGTTAGGGCACCTCCAGGGGGCATTAGGGGCTGTCAGGGGGACAGTTTGGAGAATTTACGGCTCAATACTGCTCGGAATTAGAACAACCTACTTACATCAGCTGATTTATTGCTGTTTCCAAGCTGTTTCCGTTAATGGCGATTGTAAAAGAAGGTATATAGGTAAGTCTACTAAACCAGATTGTCAGAAAGATTAATTTAAACTATGCTAATTTGCTTCTTTCTTTTTTTTATGAGAATGAATGTTACTGCTTGGCCACCATAGCTTCTTCGTTATTCAGGAGCCATTATAATCTCAAAACAGAACTCAGTGTAAATATATCTCTCGCGGAAAGTACATGTACCATTGTCCTGTCCAAACAACATAAAAGTCATTTAATTAACATGACTCTTTTTAAGTTTTTTATCGACTACCAATTCATCGAAGCTCTTTGTAGAAAGGTTTTTTTCCCTACGTTCACGTTTCTTTAAAAGAAAAGACGAGCTGCGAATTACCATACAAATATGTCCAAACGTATTCCCCTACTTCCTTCCTGGATTATGCCTCTAAACTAATTTAATTTCTTCGTAAAATCTAGATCTACTGTAGGCATGTCCCTGTCACTTGATTTTTTTCAGAGACTAATTACAAAAGGAAATGTGACCCTCTGAAAAATCACAAAAATGTCCCGATTTTACCGCCGCGCTGTGATGAAAGAACTACCAAAAAAAGTTGAAAAGTTCTTAACATTAAATAAAATAAGAGGAACGTAGTCATATTCATTCTTTTAAATTTAATGCAAAATTTAATTGAATCGGTTAAGTTTTGGAGGAGGAAACAGGGGAATACGAAACATCGGGTTCATAAATATTTTAGTAGCTGTATTTTTTTAAATGTAAATGAATGACGTGATGAGCTAGTCGTTCGCCTGATGTTAGGCGTCACGGCTGCTAACAGATTGCAGTATCATTCGGAACTCTAAATTAATATAGTAGGGGGAAGGGGGGCAGATTGATGCAAGGGGTACTTTGATACACTAGACATATTTCATAATCGATTTAACTAATCCGAACGGTTCCATCACTAAAACCTGCCTATACAGATGTCAGTGCAACAGCCGTTTTCGCGTGTTCGCTTAGATAGCCGTTCGCTGTTTACGTGTGAGAACATGTTTTGAGTATTGCTAACTAAATTATTCCGCGAGATGGAAATTAGTGTTAGCGATCTTCTACGTTGTTGATTGTGGTTTTATATTAATTTTAGGTATGTTTAAACATTCAATATTATGTTATTTAAGGGTTTTTTATTATTACTGAAGTAGTTATTTGGTAACAGTCACTTTTTGAAAATATGGCGTTTGGGGCACATAGATACATTAAAGAAAGGGGCAGATTGGTACGTATCAATCTGCCCCATACTTGTATTGCTACGATTTAATTTACACTTTTTTCTTATAGCGTTTTTAGCGGTTTTTTGGTCTAAAATACCGCAAAGCCTGAAAACGAATGTTTTCAACCAGTGTGTGTTGCCAGTGATGACTTATGGCACTGAGACGTGGTTTCTTACTTTTGGCCTTATGAGAAAGCTCAAAGTGGTGCAGCGAGCTATATGCTCATTGCTCAGAGTTTCCTTGCGAGATAAGATCCGAAATGAGGCGATATGCAAGAGAACTAAAGTCACCGATATAGCTCTTAAAATTAGCAGGTTGAAGTGGCAGTAGGCAGGTCACATCGCTCGTAGAACTGACAACCGATTGGGAAGAAAAGTTCTCAAGTGGTGGCCACGAAGCGGAAGACGCAGCGTAAGCCAGACTCCACTAGGTGGACTGATGACCGGTAGGGTTATCACGGCCGGTAGACAAAACTGTCTTTCCCCTGTTTTACTCCAAGCAAGTATGAAGAAAGTGACGTAAAACGGGGAAAGACAATTTTGTCTACCGTTCATGCTAAGCCAGCTGGTCAAAACCGCGGGGAACCGATACATGCAGGAGGCAATGAACCACTCAAAGTGTCACTCTATGGCAGGACCTATGTTCAGCAGTGGACGTCTTCAGCCTGGTGATGATGATGATGACGATGATGATGATGATGATGATGATGCACTTGAACTCTTTCAATCTTGCAATAATATATTTCAGGTTATTGTTTGATTGTGGTAAGGTTACCTACAATGATTATTTTGATATTTTAGTGTAACATAAATGTTGGTTAAAGTTAAGTATACCTAATAATAAGTCTGATTCCGATCTTACCGTAATAAAAGAGTCATATCATTAAAAGCCTTTTCATTTAACACTAATTTCATACAATTTTATCTATGTACCAAAGTGCCCCAAGCTATGCATCTAAGTGCCCCGTACATGGGGCACATAGATACAAATGCCATTTTTTAGTTGAGACCTAATACAGGTTTTATCGTAAGGTTTGAGCGGTATTAATAATACACATTTTAAAGATCTTGAACCTAGCGATATGCTTAGCTTAAAAAAACAGTCCATTAATATGTTTTAATGATAATGGGTTTTGAATTTTTCTGCATCAATCTGCCCCCCCCCCCCCCCCTCCCCCTATTGCGTGACACTGCACTGCGCACGTCTCCTGAGACTAAACGCAGTCAGTGATAAGATTACGAGACTGTGTGATCAGATCATAAAGTTTCATTTGCCCAGTAACTTCAATTTGTAGCTGTATCACACTACGGGGGAGACGTGGCGCAGTGCGACGGCAGTACTTACTTCAAATACCTATCGAATGTCCTCTTAACAAATAAACTTAAGGCAGTTCATTTCATTACTCCTGAACTAGACGTTTTTACTACCTCTTCAATAAAACCGTTGAATCCCTTCTAATAAAGGCAAGATCCGACGAGAAATCGACTCACGCATTCTGAATAGGCAAATAGGACATTATTATACTATGAAACTTTTATACCTACCTTTATTTAGTAACTAGTAGCATTTAGTACCTACATTAGTTTAAATAGGTAATAAATATAGGTTTTACGGCCATACATCTATTATTTTGTTTTGTTTTCTATTTGTTGTGTTTTTCCGGCATTAGAGTACCAGAGATGGCGTAGCATGCGCACCGCGAGAAACTTTGTTGTCGCTGTTAGAGTGAGACACAGGCGCTACCATAGTCTTGTCACGGTCTCTCACGAGAAAAAGCGTCGAGAACATTTTGTCGCGGTGCGCATGCTAGCTGGGCTGGACTACCCCATGCAACTCTTCCCGCGGGTGCTGTAAGAGCCGGATAAGGAAATATCCAGGTGCTCCTTTGACGGTGAGGCCTTGTTCATGAGTGGACGAAAAAGGCGAATGATGTGTGTGTGTGTGTTTTCTATTTTATTTTGACTAATTCTGCATTCATTCTATGTGGTTTCAACCCGAATTCAAACCCCGCTTTTCATCAAAATTTTGTTCACATTCAAATTTTTATTTATTGTTATTATCTAATAATAAACTCTTTTTTTATACGGGCATTGTGCTTTTATTATTCATGTCAAGGGAACTACTACAATAATAAAAACTAAACTAAACTAGCTACACTACCTACTACAAAGAACACTTATGGACTGTATAATAGCCGCGATGGACTCTTGCATCCCATGTGCTATTCCTGATTAGGCTCATTATTTTAATAAAGACATTAAGTAAATGCTTATATGGGTCCAGTTGAATTTATATAATTATAATTATCGAAATTTTTTTGGTATTCCAATCATCTTTTAGTTACTCCTACATTTTGCTACTATACCTTCTTCTATTAAAGAATAATGCCATAATAGTATGATCCAATGATACCCCTAATCTGACAGCTATAAACTAACCGACCTATAAAACCTGTCATAAGATTTATGTATAAACCAATGAAACCCCCATGTCACCATAGTTTCTCCATCTCTTATCAAATTACCATCTCTAATACGTGAAGGCACGACGAACCAGCTCATAAATTGTTCAGCTTGGCTGTGAGCGATTTACGCCCTTAGATACCTCCAAGCTCAACCAACGTTCAGTTATAATTGTGTAACACATATCAATGAATAAATATATCAATAAATGATGTACTATCATTTACTCAATTTATGCTAATTAATTAAACCCATCCTGTATAAAGGTTAGTTTATTTATGAAATCATCCCGCTGAAGAGCAATGGCCTCTCTACCCTCCTTCCACTCATTATAATATAAATTATACTAATAATTTGTATGTAACTGATATATCTAACTGTGCACACGATGTTTTTACACAGCCTGTCCAGTGTTCACCTTCTTTGCACATTATATACCATAGCACGTTTACTATGCGTTTTAAATGTGTCATACGCATAAACAGCACTCTTAAGGTGGAACGTTACACTAGCGCGGGAAATACAAATTTTCTTGCGTTCCTTTGCCAATAATAGCTTAATTACTCAACGTGATTACATGAAAACTGATTTAAATAAATATAATGTATCAATAAATTACAATTAAAAGTATCACCTATTTATCATTGATTTAGCGACAAATGGCAACAGACTGAAAAACTAAGAAGAAAATTGTTTATTACCATTTGTCGCTTAACCAATGATGTCTAGGAGATACTTTTAATCGTAATTTGTTGATACATTCTATTTATTTTCGCAAAATTAGTTTTCATATAATCACGTTGAGTAATTAAGCTATCTATTATTGGCAGAAGAACGCAAGAAAATTTGAATTTGCCACGCTAGTGTAACGTTCCACCTTATCTTTATCGTGTGCTCTAAAATATCGTGTGCATAGACTTATCTCTCTTTTGTAATACTGCAGTTGGCGAGCGATTGAGGTGAGCGGAGTTAGTTCAGCTCGATTAAATACCTTCGCAGCCATGCTTCAGGATTACACTAGACGTGTAGATCCAGGGGTGTACTGAGGTGAACATTGTTAAATTTGAGATGATTCTTCTTTTGTCTGCAGTATCTTTCGTGAAACCAGTGTAGACCTAAGATTCAATATTTTTTATAATAAACGTTATGATGCTCCATATCCGTGCCTCGGAGAGCACGTTAAGGTTGTCATAAGAACATCTATGGCAATCGTTACGGGTAGTCAGACGCCTGATAGAATCTGACGCCTGATCTCACCATCCCTGTTACTGGTTCCTTATGGGTTGCGAGTCCAGATGGCAGTCGCTCGTGTAATTCTGGTAGCTCGCCGCTACAGGTTAGATTGGGAGCCGATCCCAATAACAAATGGGAAAAGGCAAAGAGGATGACAATGATGTTATGATGCTCCATAAAATCTCTATTGTACTTGTATTGTATTAGGTAATTAGTAGTTGGTGGAGATTTACGAAAACATCCTAAATTGAAAAAATTAATTGATAAAAGTGTCTAAGTGTTGCGATGTAGGTTATTGATCTAATTGAAGTCTCAATAAAACTTTCAGCAATTAGGCAACCAAACCATGTAAAGAAAGTATCCCTGCACAGCAATTTAAAAAAATCTAGGCCGTAGTACTATAATTATATCTATTCTGTGACCTAATACCGGTGCCATCTCTAACATCAGGTAAAAAAGTGATAATTGCTAGTTTGTCTACCATAAAAAATAAGAAATCCCTTTTTCCCGTCTGCACTAATTGTTTGTCAGCTCTTAAGTTCGCACTTACCTCTCTAGCCCCCGGTTTCTCGTAAGTACGTTTGTTAAACTCTTCTCCAGTCAACACACCAAAACAGTGTACGTCAGTTGGTGATCAACTTGCAACCAATGAGCATCTAGTAGAATTTTCTTAGACTTCATATTTTGTTGCTATTCTATTTAATTAGTTTTCTGCATAAATATATAAATATTAAAAAAATGAAGTTGTTCCAGGATTTTTAACTCAATTACACGGGCTAATTCGAATTCCATTTATTACCGCTTTTGACTCAATAAGATTTATTTCAAAACATTCGTTTTAAAATTAAATTATCCAAGCCATTTCTTTTTAAAATACTTGCACAGATGGTACTCACATCCTGAGGTATTTCCAAAAGAGAAATTAAATAAGTACCGAAAATAATTGGAGTCGTTATCCCCAAAGGAAAACCTGAATACGTCCGCGTGGTCATCGACGCCTGTAGCCAAGTTATTTGAGAGAATGTTTCAAGCTTCACTTTAATTTACGAGAACTGTTCGCTAGATGGATGAGACGCATTCTAGAATATTCAAGTAATTTACTAGGTGGTAGGACTTTTCTGCAAAGTTCGTCTAGGAACCACTGCTTTGCCGGTTATTCTGTCGCCAAGCAGTAGTGTGCAAGCATGTCGTAAATAATACTATACAACTGTTAGAAAAACATATTACCTAGGTCCTATAAATTAGACTGTTATTTTTAAACGAATACTTCGTCAACGTTTTTTTGATTTATAATGGGAGTCAGGCCGAGACTAGCGCTACAGGGTATTTTCGTGATACTCTGGGATGGCGCGTGGCGCTGTCTCGCGAATGACAGAAGCCTAATGGGCAGAAAAAAATAATAAAAGAAGACGAAAAGAATACTCCTGAAGTTTATTTCATTTTATATTATAATTACCTGAGATTTGGCTATTTTTAATACAACCAAATGCATCTCTAACAATAATTCTTAAGCTCTGTAGTTATGTTAACAGTTTTGTGATATGTGGAAGCCACACACTTTTTCGTTACGTAATCAAAAGCACCGGATGCGTTGGGGAAGGAAGATAAGGAAATAAAACGAATAAATTCTCTGATTGCGCTGCCTTATGTCGCATTGCCATACGGTGGTCGACATTCAACGCGTTCAAATAATCTCCGTTATTAGGTACTTTGTTGGCAAAAACTATTATTGAAAAATAAAATGTATAACATTTTCATGCTACGAAGCCAAAACTATTGTATGTGTCCTTGACCTAAATAAATAAATAAACAACTAGAGGGCGGTTTTTCGGAATAAAAAGTAGGTATCCTACGTTGACCCCGGTATCGGTAATATAGGTATAAGCAATCTTTAAGACAAGATACATATATATATATATATATAAAATGACAGTCAAATCGATTTAGTGTGGGTTCCAGTAGCTGCTAAAAACGCCAAGAACGCTAAGAAATTATGCCACTTTTTATCCAGACAAGGCCATATCACATTTATGATCGTTCCAGTCAAAGTGAACGAAAAAAAACGAAAATAACGATAATTTTGTTCAACTGGAACCCGCTATTATTCGGTCGAGCTGGTTTGGTGTAAAAGCTATAGGTAATCGACAAACAACCAGGCAACGTTTCAATTTAATATTTTACTAGTAGAAAAAATGTTATTTCTGTAAAAGACCTAGGAAAATATAAAAATCCTTTTTATGACAAACGCACATTATTCATACTAAGTCACGTCTTTAATAAAAGCTTTCAAAATGTTCTATCTGGAAAAGGAACCTTTTTGGGAATTAGGTACGCAGAGGGTATTTGGGTGTTTAGTGACTACTGAAATAGTTAAAAAAAAATAAAAAAATCATTCAATAAAATATTATTCGATTTAACACAATAAATGATGTGACTTAAATTGTACGTATGCAATCAAAATCATCGTCTTATAGATCGTCAAAGTACCGTGTAAAGCGATAAGGTCGATATTAGATAATCAAACGATTATTAAAGTATCCGAATTTCATAACAAACTTCATGCTGCTGGGTCTCTCTCTACGGACCTATACAGCGTCACAGCTCGGACGGGTTAAGCCATAGAAGACTTTATAACACAGAAGCTTTACTCTGTGACGTCGTTTAAATAAAAAGCGACTCTTGTTACAATGCAATAAAGTGCAGTTGAGTTCGCATAGTGTTAAAGCCTACGCTAAACAGGTGCCTATCATCCTATCACTATAGCTCTGCTCTTCTGACGCACTATGCGTATCCTGTACTCGGAACCCGGTCAATTACGCCCCTCCGGTCGGTTTGGTCCATTTCTTAAATAGTCCATTTCCAAAATTGTTAGGTATCTTCCTAATTTGTCTTGATCCTAACTCGTCAGTTTCCAAAGCCGCTACTTCCAAACTTGTTCACTTCCTTTAGTCCTCTTCTTACGCGTAGTACATAACGCGTAGAATGCGCCAGCCTGCAGACAGACAAAACTGGAGTTCACGAAAGCAACGATATCTTTACAACCGAAATGCAAAAATTATTTTATTGTTTATAATATAGGAAAGCGAATTTAAATACAATCACGCACCCATTACTAAACGATGTGGTTTCTAACTTGCGCCTTATGAGCGGTAAACAAAATAATTATTCGTCCGTTTAATCCCACACATATATAATATTCCTATTTATATGCAAAAGAGGTAGCTAGGGGTAGCCAAGGGTGAAGTGTTTATGTTCAGAAATCAGTAATGGTTCTTGGTCCATTTTTCATGTGGCCCGTCACGTAGGATGGTCGGTAAAGCTGTGACGTGGAGCCGTGAAGTTAGCGGGTGTCATGAGCGGTAGCGGGTTCCTTAGCGTTAGTGAATTTCATAAGGTAGTGGTAGTGGTAGAGGTTTATGAACGGTATACGTCGATTTTATGAGCAAGTGCGTTTTATTAAGGATATTAGATAGCGGACGTGGGTGTCATAATAAGCTCATGAAATCCGTCACCCCTATTATAACCGTAGCGGTTTTAATAGCAGAATGGATTTCATGAGCGCCAGCGGATAGGGTATTCAAGTATAGGTAGGTATTCCTATATTTTGTTGTGAAAGCGTATATTATATAAAAGCGCTACATATTAGGTGTTCAATTATTATACGTTTGACTTCTGTATGTTTAAATAGTTTTTCAAGTTTTAGAGTATGTGCCTATATTTAAAACAAAAAACTTAGAAAGCTTCAGCTTGTTTAATATTTGTAAAGTAATTACTGGTGTCAATTTTCTAGTTCAAAATCTTAATATAACTTTTACAGTTTTAAAACTATCACTGTCCTTGTTATTTCAATCTAATAAAAAAGGACGGCAATATTTTGAACAGTCAAATTATACATAATTATGACATTTAAATAAAAGAATCATTGTGTGTCACCCGTGTTTACCTATGCCGTGGTCTCCAACTTAGTAGCCCTACTTTAGCGGATAGTCATATTATAATATGTGACAGGGCCGAGTCCTTCATAAGGATTAAGGGTGCCCCTAGGTCCCAATATCTAGCACGCGAATGCTCACTTTCTCTTAGTCTTTGGTAGTTTTACTGAATAATATTTTACGGAATATCTCTGCCTGTCCCACCTCTCGTGTCTCTTTAGTGAAACAAATCCGACAAAAAGTTTCATCTGTCACCCTGAGGGCGAAATGGGACAAATACTACATACCTATATTTTAGAAGTTGAGGTACCTTGGTGCCACATACAAGGCTTCAAACAAATATCTAACATGCCAGAAACCAATAACTGTATTATTTGGCTCAACGAATCAGCATTGCAATTTAACGTGGCAATGCTGCCAGCATGTTGGGTACGCTAGCTACCGGTAGTGGGCTGGAGCACTTGGACTATCTATAGGCCATCGCGGCTAGTATACAGTCCAAATGTTCTTTGTAGCAGATAGTGTAGCTAGTTTACTAGTTTTTAATATTGTAGTACCTAGATAGTTTAAAGAATATATAACTGTATCTATTCTTATTTATTAACTAGCTGACCCGCCCCAGCTTCGCCCGGGTAAATTAGTTTTACGCCCTACGCCTGTCCAAGGTAAGAGGAAAGTGAGTTGGAAAAAGAAAGGGTAAAAAGATGAATGGATAATAATAATAATTGTGTTGCCGTATATTGTTCAATCTATGAACATAAAATCGATTTCATCACCAAAAATGCCCTATCAGCTTCGCCGCCGCTGCAAACACCGCGACCTAGATTACCTAAGTTTAACGATCAGTGCTGTGTCGGCCCTTTACACGCACAGCACACACCTAGCTTTTATGAATGTATACAATAGGAAAAATTAGTATTTAAGACGCATATTTGTTGTAAATAATTAAATTGACTAGCAGCCGCCGAGTTTAACTCATCTCCCAGCAAGAAGTTCCCCGCAAACCGCTGGATGGCCAGACCAAGAAAGTTCCCAAAACCCGCTGGATGAGCAGCCTAGAAGTTCCCAGCAAACCGCTTGACGAGCAGCCTTAGAAGTCCCCAGCACCCGCTGGATGAGTAGCTGTATCTTGCCTTTCAAGCATCCTCTCACTGCGGCCAAGACACCCTTAGCCGTCAGTTTCTGATCGGTCTTGTGAGCCTGCTTGACCGGTAGTAAGATAGCCATTCCCTGTATACATTGCACGACGTACGCATACCCGTTTCCTACCCCACTTCCGTCGTTGCCTTGCCTCCCCTTCAAGTGATACTAATTAGTAGAGCAAATTGAATATTTTTAATGGGTGTTTTTACACAAAATAGAAAGGTAGTTTTAACTAGATGGGCTTGCGCTTGACATTTTAATTATTATAATAATGATATTTTAACTAAATAATATTTTTTTATTAAGGCGATGATCATATTCTTCTGCAGAACGTAATGGCGATTAGTCTTCCGACGCACGTGCGTAACCTAACTTAGTTATAAGGGGTGTTCGAGAATTTGTAAGTGAATTGAACTTATATAACCCTCTACCCTTTTCCGAACCACTTGTTCCAAACACCTTGTATTCTTTTATCTCGAAGACCTTACGTTACAGAATGCTTTGAAGCCGTGTGAAAACGTAAACTACGATAGCTGCCTGTTCAAGCGAGATAAGAGAGACGCTAATGTGCACGCTTACGTGAGTAATTACGTGCTGTGGTTTATGTTCAAATGGCGCATCAGACAGGAGACAAAAAGAATTATTACACAAAATTGTGCAGTTATCTACAGTAGATCCACAGTTTAAAAAAAGAGCATTATCTATGTTAAACATAAGTACGCTGACAGCTTCTGTGGTGTGGTAGTTGTGCAAATTGGCTCATTGCCCGGAGGCAGCAGGCTCGATGGCGGAGGATTCTCCTTAAAGCAATTTTAATCAATATCACAGTCAGGTATCTACGGTTAAAACATGTGGCGTATACATGAAAATCGACAATTTATTGGATTAAGCGTGGTGTATGTTCGACAATTATGGCGTGAGATTGTAGTCATTGGGAATATTCCGAAGTTTATTCAACTAAAGCCATAATTTGGTATAAATATTATTATCATTACAGAACTGAGATCAATAAGTCCTATAAATAAGTTTTGTACCTGGTTTATTATAATTTAAGTAGAAACAGTTTCTAGTTTTTTTAACAAGAGAAAAGGTCGATAACATACTTACCTAAAATTTTTTGGAAGGTCGAGGGAAAGATTTCTGGGAAGCAATACTTTTCCACACTAAAGCTACCTAGGGATTTGTGGAATTCACCAACCGTTCTGTTCACCGTATCATAAACTTCGTCTACTTTTGTTTGTTCCTAAAGTGTACCTGTTTTCAAAAGATATGGTAGATATACGATCGTGTTGTCTTTATATTTTTATTTCATGTTGAAAAGGTTTTTGAATCCAATAAAAAACTTATCCGTCTGCGAAAATGTGTACTTTGTAACGTCATTTAAATATAATAATGAAGCCTAACTTATATTATAAAATTATTATATGCACACTACTTACATCTAGAATAAGAAAATTACAGCTCCCGTAACAGAAACTGCAATATTGTACAATGTGTACTCAGCTTCAGGTTACCGCGCTGTGAAATTAATATTTGAAAATTTTATGAATCACTTTGAAACAAGCTTTAAGTTCTTACAGTTTTCACAACGAGGAATGAATAAAACAGATGTGCATACATACTTCATTTTTAAACAAAATAATAAGTACATTACATTAGTACCTAGCTGTTAAAGCTGAGTGTTTTCAATTAGTATAAAAATATTCTTAGAAGAGTTGGATCATCCGTAATTACCAATAACCGGCCAAGTGCGAGTCGGACTCGAGCACGAAGGGTTCCGTACCACTACAGACAGACAGACAGACAGACAGCGGAGCCGTAATAGGGTCCGTTTTACCCTTCGGGTACGTATGACCCTAAAAAATGGTTTCTCTAGTAGAAAGAACGTTATGACAATTTATTATAAAAATTACATTATGACGAGTAGAACAAAGTGGTTAACGATAATGAAATGCTGATTGAAAGCAAAAACATCATCCAGATAATACAAAAACAAAATTACTATTGACTTAGAAAATTGATTCTAAAAATTAGAAACTTTGAATGATATTTAGTACTTTTAACTGCAAAAGTAATCACTTGACTTTTAAATTTTTATTTAAACTGTCATAACTAAGCATGCACCAGCAAAAGAACTTGCACACGTAGCTGGCTAAAACCCTTAAATGATTCTAGATTACAAAACGTTTTAACGTTCCTTCCTTTTCTAATAGACAAGTTCCACTTTTCTTGTTTATGTGGTAAAAAGTAATAAGTTGATGCTTATTTTGCTTCTTAACTCAATGGACTTGTAAAATGTTGGTATAATGGAGTTGGTAAGTTGTGCTGGCGCAGTGAAATATGATATTATACTGTTGCAACTTGGGACATAGAAGGTTATTTACGTAGTTGTAGTCGTAGCCGTGTGATTCCGGTTTGCAAATAGGACCACCCTATCTCTTCCCGTGGGTGCCATAAGAGTCGGCTAAGGGAATATCCAGGGAATTGGCAGCAGCATAGGGGGGTTTGCCATTATCACCACGCTTGGTAGGTGGCTTGGTGATCGAAGAAGATTTTAATGTACCGAGAAGAATGCTGCTACCCATTCCCTGGATATTCCCTTAGCCGGCTTTTACGGCAACCACGAGAAGGGATGGGTTGGTCCCTTATGATATACATGATCAAGCTAGCTTATTATAATTTCTAACATTTTGTTTTTTTCCACTCAAGTGGTCCCGGTGTATGGATAAAGTTTGGTTCTATTCACACACCAGGATCACATGAATGGAAAAAAACAAAATGTTAGAAATTATAATCTTATTGAGTTATTAATATATTATTATTCATTTATTAATTTTTCTTAAGTTTATGTTTTTTTACAATATTGTTATAAAAATACATTACAAAAATACTATAAAAAACCTAAACCTAGAGTGCCGCTGGCAAGGCCCAAGTTACCGGTGGTTAGGGCTGCAGAGTGAGGAACCTCCTGACAATACGTGCCGTGTCAAGGAGTACTGCCTTCTGAATGTGACCCTCGATCCAACCATCTAGCGAGAGGAGAGCCTCTCGAGGTGTTGGTCGAGGCTCTTCGCTATAAGGCCGTTCGCCGAAACGACTATCGGGACAATGCTCGTTGAGTCAACATTCCACATGGCGGTTACCTCGTGAGCCAAGTCAAGGTACTTGCTGAGTTTGTCCTTCTCAGCCTTCCCGAGGTTCTCGTCATGTGGAATGGTGATGTCAACAAGCACTGCCCGGCGTCGGGATCGGTCTACAAGCACGATATCAGGCTTATTGGCTACAATAGTCCTGTCCGTGATAATAGAGCGATCCCAATAGAGCAATGCACGGCCATTTTTGAGCACCGGCCCCGGTGTGTACTTGTAGTACGTTGTTGTAGTACGGCACCTCAGACTCGACAAGGCCGTATTGAAGGGCAAGTTGCTGATGGATGATCCTGGCCACTAGGTTGTGTCTGTGCAAGTACTCTCCGTTAGCAAGATGAGAACATATTATTATTATTATATATACAACAACAATATTATTATTTATTATTATGTACTATGGATTATAAATGTATTGATAGTATAAATATTCCATTTTTACCTTGAATTTTAGCTGCATTATAATATTGTAATCCCACCTGAAAGCCCAGGTCGCTCAGGCTGTGTCGCCATAAAACTGTCACAGACCCATCAAGGACAGATTTCCCTGGTGGCTGGAAAGGGTCATGTACTATCCATATTGGATCATAACTTTGTCACGCGATAAACTTGCCCTTTGACAAAAGTAGAGAAGTGATAAGACGATTACAATGGGTTTTGATATTATAGTCTCGCAAAAATTTTGGATCTCAGAAAGTTCCGTTTTTCACAAATAATAGCCGCTTAAAATACGCAACATTTGACAGTAAATTCATAAATAATGCTACAATCGCATTGACAGTATAGCTAGGTATAGCTGCCCAAGCCGCCTGCCAAGCGTGATGGTTTTGACAAACCCCCTATGATTAGCAGAAGCGTTTTATGTGGGAGGCCTGTGTTCAGCAGTGGGCATCTTTTGGCTTTTGATGTGTGTGTGATGTGCATAGCCCCTTAGTCAGGCTTTAATGACTTAAAATATGAGTACCTAAAGGTTGTCTCGAAGAGATCACTCTTAGCGATAAGACCGGCCATTGTACCTATCTTATTATGTGATTCACATTTCTACATGTTATTATTATTTTGGTGTCAATAAGGAGTTATTGTATTGTATTGTATTGTATGAGAGAAATGTAAAAATGAGCAACTTGATCTATACCACCCTGACGTGGGAATCACTAGCTATCTTAGGATAGATAAATAGTAAATACTAGCAATTCTATTTGCCTATACAAATATTTTAATTTTTCTTCTTCTCGTTTAGGCAAGGGGTCAGCCCTGGTATCAGAATTTATAGGCAAATATTACAAAAGTAATATACTTTTTGTATGTTTGTTAGTTAGTTTGTGTCGCTTTCACGCCAAAAAAGATTAACTGATTTAGGTGAAATCTTGCTCATAGGATGCTTATATTACCAGGGTAAAGACACAGACATATTATTATAACATGTCTGTGGGTAAAGATAGGGTACATTATTCCCCGGAAAGTTGAGAATTCAGAAAACGGCGGTACTTCTAGTTCCTGTGCAAAACACTTGTATAGTGACTGGCCTGATAGCTCAGTTGGTGGTAGCCCTGCCTTCTGAACTGTATAAGTTGTAGGTTCAATTCCTAACCAG
Organism: Ennomos quercinarius; assembly: GCA_910589525.2. NCBI lineage: Eukaryota > Metazoa > Arthropoda > Insecta > Lepidoptera > Geometridae > Ennomos > Ennomos quercinarius. The sequence goes on along the minus strand of OU342499.1, from coordinate 15,630,018 downwards.
GATAAACATTTGTGTGTTTGTTGTGTGTCTGGGTGTATTTATGTATTCTATGTAAGTATGTATTCACAAAACAAAAAGTAGGTATCTAAGTATTCCATCAGTTATTTGGTTTCCGTAGCACAAGCTATGCTTAGTTTGGGACTAGGTATAGCGCTGTTAGAAATGTCCACAACGTTAAATATATATAAAAAAATGTTGCTTTTGAAGTATTATGAATTATTTTACATGAGTAGGTAATTCAATCCATCATCAAAATTTCAATGTAGCATAGTTAGTTTTAAAGCTAATTAGTGATGGTTTATATACGTAATTCAACAAGTAAATGAGGTTGCTAAGCATCAAAATTGTACCTCTACTCTGATGTAGATTTTAATAAACTTGTACCATGCTTGAACTAGCTTAAGCTCTAGACAACCAACTTAATAATGTATGTCCAATTTACGTCTACTATCATACGGATCAGGAGATCAAATTAACTTACCATGCTGGAACATCAAACTTCGCAGATGCGAATTTATGCTTTGATTTTGAAATTGTACCATCAATGGTGCATGATACACCTGATCCGGAGACAATAAGCCAGTACCAATTGTATACCACTAATGTCACAGCTTAATATATCTGGGAGGGCAAGGATAGATCGGCTATTATTACGCATCATCAAAATATCAATTTTTTTATTGTTTGTAGGCATAGCATTTGGTCATTGTCTCACCTGATGGAAAGTGATGACGCAGTCTGCGATGGTGCATGCTTGCCTAGAAGATACCTGTTCACTCTCGACTTGAAGACTCCCAGATCATAGATAGCTGAAAACAAGGACGCCGGTAAGGTGTTCCATTCATTGGCTGTACGCACTATAAAGTGAATAGCAAAACGCTTAGTGCGGGTTGATTGTATGATCCATATTTTAATCGTTATGGAATTCGAGTGTTATCACCAACAAACCCTACACACGTCTGTATTTCCGGCTAAATATATTTTGGAATGTTTGAGAGTAGTATGACTAACTAGATACCTACATAGCTGCATTGCTACATTTAGGGACTGGCAACTCTAAACTTTCGGCTGCAATATTAAAGCATCTTATTGTGGGTCTACTCACGCCGTAAATCTAATCTACTACCCTTCGGACATTCCCGTGAGATGGACCGTGTTTGTCAACATGTTATATTAATACCCAAAATCCAAACGAATTTTAATTGGCATTCGAATAATCCCGGGCTTTTCGAGTTCCCGGGATCGGCTGATTGGAAAGGACGGTTCAGCGGGTGGACGTTTTATTAAATCGATATTTTGGTTAATCGGATGCCGGTTTTTGGCAACAAAGTGATAGTATTGGAATAGGGATTGAATGTTTATAAAGCTGTAGTGCAGTGAACTTTGCAGCTTTTGAGTGTTTTTATTCGTTTCAGTGAGCAGTCGAATGCTGACATTTTATATAACAATCGATTAACATTCAAAAGGTGCTCTAGAATTCATTTGTCCGACATTTGTATCACCAGCTTTATTTGCATCCACTGCACGCTAATCACCACGCTCGGTAAGCGTCTTGGTGATAGCACGTAGATCACAATGCAGACCAAGCAGAATGCTGCTGCCCATTCCCTGAATATCGACCCCGATATGCTTGTCCAACATGCCTTGGATTAATACCATAGGTATTCTGATTGCGACTCTACAATCTTATTTTATTTGTGTGTTAAAATATGTAGGTAACCCAATTTTTAAAGGCTTTAGTTGACAGTCTTTATCTTACTAAAAATGTAGCCAACTCTTACATTGCCGTCTATTTGACAAGAACAGCAACAGTTTTAGGAGCTTTAGGTCTGTCAACTAAAATATTTAAAATTGGTCCCATAGGAAAGTAAATTTTATTTGTTCACAAAAACAATATTATCATATTATGTACTAATGGCAATTCTTACCCTCATCTTATTTATATAGGTATAATGTGGGCATAAAGTGTAATTGTTTTAGGTATATAAGCTGTTGTGTTAAAATATGTACATCTTTTGCTAGATTAAAAACATTTTCATTTTCATTTTCATTTTCAAGGAAGCCGAGATATTCTGAGTTTCATCATCACCACCAGTCATCACCATATTATAGCAGAATGACCTCAGGTTTTTTTGATTCAGAGATTTTTTAAGCCATGTAATGTGGTGTTGTTTTTTTATTTAGAATTTCAAAACTCATTAATCAATTTCTAAAAGGCTAAACATAGATAAAATGCAAATAACTAAATATTAAGTACGCATGCGCCCTGCGGGAGAAAATTTAGGGGAAATATGACAACTCAACCACTCCCTAAGTTTTTCAGTGTGTATGACCATTTTTCATAATATAGATGACTCTGAAAGAAAAAAGTAGATAATGATTACTTAGCTTTTTTACATTATTGTGAATGGAACAACTTATTAATAAATCAATGTAATGAAAACAAGAATTTAAAGAAACGAGAGGAGAGTATAATAATACCTACCTCTCAATCAACACTATAATAGTGGGCAGTATAACAAACAATACTTAAGTCTCAACCAACACTATTAAAGTGGCCATTATAATAATACCCAATTAAATCTCAACCAACACTATAAAGCGCTCAGTATAACAAACAATACCCAAGTCTCAACCAACACTATTAAAGTGGCCATTATAACAATACCCAATTAAATCTCAACCAACACTATAAAAGCGCTCAGTATAACAAACAATACCCAAGTCTCAACAAACACTATTAAAGTGGCTATTATAACAATACCCACCTCTCACTCAACATTATAAAAGTTGCCAGTATAAATCCAAATGCAAGCAGTATAAATGCAGGTGCCGCTCCGCCTAAAGCCAGCGCTCTTGGGGAACTGCCCTCACATGAAACTGGGCTGGGGATGGAGCGACGGTGGATGCAGGATAGTATGCCACGCTCATGAAGATGCATCAGTCTGAAAGGTGTTTTATTATAATAATTGTAATTATGACCATCAACCATGTATCAACCATGACTGATTGTCATTCTGTAGTTACTGGCCAGCCTCTGGCAGTTGTCTTACGGCAATAAATGTTGTAATACTTCTTCTTCTTGTAGGCTTGGTGGTTATTTACATCCTTACGTCGTAAGTGTGCCACCAGTTCGCACTAAGCGTTTTGCTGAGTCATTCATAATCCGAACGGCCAAGGAATGGAATGTTCTTCCAGCAACAGCATTTCCTCCCGGTTATATCCTGGGTATTTTCAAGCCAAGAGCGAACAGGCGTCTCATAGGCAAACGTGTACCACTTTAGACAACTTCGTCACTTGCCATCAGGTGAGATGTTGTTAAACGTATGGCCATTTGAGCATAAAAAAAACTTGCCGGTTTCCTCATGGTTTTCCTTCATCGTTGTAAGAGAGAGAAAAAGAAAGTTCCGCACATATCTTGAAGTCATTAGCGTGGGAGCAGGATTCAAACCAGGTTGAGTCGGTTTGAAAGCCACATGGTCTACCGCTGAGCTACAACCGCTCTTAGATATCTTTCCCATTTTTGTAATAAAAGATAAAACATAAAGAATTTGATCCAGTTTAAAGATAAAACAAGAAAACTGCATTGGAAGGAATGTTTGGCATGTTTTGACGACATGCCAAATGGCGCGACCTCCGCACTCGAGTGCAACTGCAATACTACAGCAAAGTCGGTCACCCGGGGAGAAGTTGCCTACTAAACCGAGAAAATAATCTTATCTTTTATGTTAGACTAGAGGCGCGCCCCGGTTTTAATCGAAACTTACGGTCGATTTTACCGTTGAACTTTTTAATATTCTGGGGTAAAATATATCCAATACACCGGTAATGTAAAAAATCAATGTGCAAAATTTCATCAAAATCGGTTCAGCATGAAATCGTGCAATTCAGGAAACGTTACACATTCTTAAAGAAGGAAAAGATTCACGGAATTTGGCATTTTTGTAATGCACATTTTTCAATATACGTATGTGCAGAATTTGCACTTTCTGTTATGATGAACGATATCGTAAGGAAACTGGTATGCTTAAAAATCATAAAAAATCTATAATAATGTACTTGACCAAGATGGTTTGTGACCATAGCTATCTCTCCGCGAGAAAAGCCTCACGTCCCAGCAGTGGGAACGTGGTTAAGTTGACGAGGTATAGACAAACAAAAGTTACCCCCAAGTCAAAAACTCCTTGTAGGGGCTGTCTTTCTGGACCGCAGGGTACAGCCGGGTTTTCTCCATGGACGACAAAGACCCCAACTCACAGAGCTCACGTTGATCAAAAGTTTGCGCTATAAGGGTGTCCGCACTGACCGTTTCGGTATGATATGCGTATCCTGAAACAAAAAAAATAGGGTTTTTATGAAATTAACAAATTCTCATGTTTTATATAATTGAATAGGTATTTAAAAAAGAAGGTACCTACCTATAGATACCTAATTAATAAGTACTATGCATAGCCTAGCATGCTCTTAATAAGTTATTTTCAATAGAAACACAGTTACCTCCAGCTTTCACCATAGCAATTCCTTCCTCCAAGGGCTTAAGGATTGGCGTCTTTCTTTTCTTACTCAATACCTTTCGACGTATATCATCTTCATCTTTAGCATTTCGTTTATTGAAATAGTATTTAGGGTTCTGTAATAAGAGTATTGAACACATTATTTTCTATGTCAGATAGTGTTTGCTCTGAAGCTATCAAGTAAAGCCGTTGGAATGTCAGAATACACAGGCCAAAGAGAATGCTGATGCCCATTCCCTGAATAATGACGCCCAACGATCACATACATAGAACCTGAACTCTAACCAGGACCTACGACGACCATGGTCCCACAATACCCAGACCCAGAACAAGTATTTGCGCATTTTTTGCCCTGTGCACAGATAGTTGTCCTGTTACGGGAATCGAACCTGCCACTCCTGGGTTATGAGCCGAACTGCTCAACCACCACAACACAGAGGCTGTCGAATATTCCCTAAATTGGCTCTTACGGTACCCGCGGGAAGAGATGTGGTCGTCCTATTCCTATGCCAGGATTGCCAGGATCACATCTTGTTTCGGCTATTATTTGCTCGTATTCAATACTTAATTTAATAAAGAATACTTACATTCAACCATGACCGGGTGTACCCTACATCCTGGTATATCAACTCCAGTGGACTTTCAGCCAGCTCTTGCAATGAGTTAATCGACGGTGGTGGGCCGTTTAACAGCCAGCTGACTACGCTGCTGGTGTAGTAGTTGTAGACAAGGACACTGGATAGCCCAGTAATTAATATGATCAGTTTTCGACCTAAAACATTTTATGTAAAACGAGTGTGATGAAAAAGTGAAATGTATCCACTTAAAATTTTAAACGGCTTTTTTTTAACGCTCTACGATCACATATATGATTCTGGACCGTAACTAGGACTACCTGTATCTAAGGACCTAGGACCTACGAGGACCATGGTCCCACAAACACCAAGATATAGAACAAGTATTTGTGCTGTTTTTCCTGTGCACAAATACTTGTCTTCTCGCGGGAATCTTACTCACTGCCTCTGGGCTATGAGCCGACCTGCTTAACTACCACACCACGGAAGCTGTCTAAAGATATGTTAGTATCACCTGTAGATGCTCTAGTGGTTTGTGCCTGATCTTCGTAAACTGAAACAAAATCACAAAAAACTTTTTTTTTAAATGTAAATGAATGACGTGACGAGTTAGTCGTTCACCTGATGTTAAGTGACACGGCTACCCATAACAGTTGCAGTGCAACTATATGCTATTAGATTTCATTCATCTAAGTTAAGGTTTCTATTAAACAATAATTCTATTACAATCTGCCTAAAACGGTAAACGTGTCAAAATTCTATGATCAACTTACATTGCTGGCAAACACTGGCAATGACAGAAAACAGTGCGTACTGAACTGACGTGGGACGCGTCTCCCATTGCGCTGCGAAAATTAAGGTAATGACGCATATTACTGACAATCCCAGCAAACAGTACCAAGCCCCAATGCTTAGTGGCCGAAAGAATTGGTTCTCGAACTTTCCAGGACCAGTCGTCGGTATACGGTAGTAATATCGAGTTCTACAAGCAAAATAAAATAATCATTTAAAACTGTATCTCTGGTTCAGGTATCAGAAGCAGAGCAAGTCTAGTGTTTAGGGTTGCAGAGAGAACTTCATTCCGACTAACGGAACTGCACTATTAATAAATTTACAAACATTTGTTTATTTAACGGAAAAGACGTAGTCACAAAACAAAATAATAAATGATGGCGAAGCAAACGGTATTATTTAAATGATATTCCTTCTTGGCCAAATTTTAATTCGTCTAAGCATTCCATCTTCTTTTTTTTCGCCCCCACGAGACAAAGAAGAAGAAACCCAAAAAGTACTAGGTTAATCAAAGTTAGAAGTAGTAGGCCATTGCGGCTAGTATACAGTCCAAATATTCTTTGTAGTAGATAGTGTAGCTAGTTTACTAGTTTTTAGTAGGATAGTAGTTAGTACCTATAAAGAATAAAGGCACATTGCCCGTAAAAAAAAAAGAAGTAGTAACATAAAAAAATATACTTACTCAATGGCAGCCAGAGACTGATGAATGTAACTAATTTTTTCAAGCTCTGGCTGCAGCATACGGATCACAGACGTCAGATCTTGTTCCCGAAAGTACAGAGAACTGGAGACAACCTGAGAAAATAATGATGATTCGCATTACAAATGACAATAACGTCACAATAAATTACTATAGTAGAATAACAGTCACAGTAAGGATACCAACAAGGAAGTATTAAGTATAGAATAGTTTTATAATTTAGTTACTCACTCTTGACACATTTTTATCATACACTCCAAGCCACTGGTCTGTTATTGTATGGATAAACCTAAAACCGCCAATATAAATTAATATTTATGAATCTGCAAGAGCAATTTTAATTTTGTATTCAAAAATCTTGATCGTGTTTCTACACACAACACCCACTTACTTGATGTTATGAATTTCAGCAAAGACTATGAGGGCCATGGATGAGATTCTGGTGACAGTTGAGAGACCAGGCACTGGTTGTACGTCTGACAGCAATTTTAGATCAAAATTTTTGGGGAGTGAAGTAGCCTAGTAAAATGATAAGTATATAGTTAGATTTTACATAGAGTTTAATCCACGTTTTGAAGATCATCATCATCCTCTTTGCCTTTTCCCGTTTGTTATTGGAGTCTGTTCCCTATCTAACGTGTAGCGGCGAGCTACCAGATTACACGAGCGACTGCCATCTGACCTCGCAACCCATAAGGAACCAGTAACAGGGATGTTTAGACCAGGCGTCAGATTCTATCAGGCTTTTGACTACACTTAACGATTGCCATAGATGTTCTTGTGACAACCGGGACCGACGGCCCTCCGAGGCACGGAGTGATGGCATCGAAAACTGCACATAACTTAATAGATAAGTCATTGGTACAGGGCCGAGGATCAAACCCGGTGCCGTAAGATTGCAAAGCGCACATGCTACTGCTTGGCCACCATCGCTGTTGAAGATCATCATACTACAATTTTATATTTGTCTTTTTTACAGAAATCGTTACTTACAACGGAAACCATTCTCAAAGCGGATTGTCCAAAATCCCATCGGTTATAGTATTTATATGCATTAAGCTTTGCAACTAAATCTTTATTATCTGTTAGGTTCCATAATCCAACTTCTGTTATGACTAAATTTCCACCTTGAACTTTTCCAAAATTAAATATATCGAAGATAACGAACTGATCATCTGAAAACCCTGTAATTATTAGTTCAGATACAGCATCAACTACCACTGCTTTAGAGATTTCTACTGGCATATTTTCGTAAGTAAGTTTTATGACAACAACTACTTTAGTTATTACTTACTTACCATCTTTTATAGCTAAAATTATATCTGCGTCAACGCTTATGTTAATGCAGTTTAATGTGTTCAAAATTTTTGGAATGCTTTTAGAATCTTTATTGTTTATGGTATCAATTGATATGTTTCTATAAATATTCACCACATCTTCTGTTTCATCAACGATGAGCCATATGTGACTCGCACTCAACCAAATGTTTTCAGATGCCTGTAATAAATAAGTATAATGTACTAAAGGGGCACTAAAATTATACTACTTTTTACATTACCTAATTTTTATATGAGTAGCATTATATCTTTTTCAGATTCAAAACCTAAACTACCTTCTTTATATTTTTTTTGGGGAAAGTAAAAAATATTATATTTTCGTTCTTGATTTCTTTCTTAGTTTTGATAATACTTTGAGCAATCACTTGAGTTGTTGATGTTTTTTTAGTATATAACTCGGATCATCATCATCATCAACAACCTGAAGGCGTCCACGAACATAAGCCTAGAGAGCCACTTAAATAACTTGAACACTGGTTAGGTAATTATTATTCCACAAGTCAAATAATATTTCAATCCACCCACTTACAGCATAAAGTATTTGGTCAATTTCCTCACATTGCGCATTGATCAACACTCCAACTGCAGCGTAGTGATGTCGAAAGCACTGTTCCATATTTTTATACGAAAAACCATCGGTGTCGAGCCTCAAAACAGACATTGAAAAGGTTGAAGCAACCTCTGTGAATTTCACGTCCCCTGAAATTGAAACTACAAGTTGTGAATATTTCGTTATAAAAAAGCGATCCAATTTATTTCAGGCCCTCGCGAGAATTTGTTAACCTTCAAAACTTGTTACTCGTGCAAAAATGTAGTTAGATTTTCAGTGTACCAAAAAAAAATTAATAGTACTTTATAGCTAACATTTTATTTATTACTTGGGGTAAAAAAAATAGGTATTTCTTTATATTTTATTCAGTTGACGAGGGAATCGAACAATAGTAATCTTGCAAGATTATTATTACGTAGGTATGTTTGGTTTTGCTCGAGTGGCCTAACTACAATCACTGATAAAAATAAATAAAAAGTAGTTATGCCAAAGGCAATTTTTTTTAAATTAGGAGCAAAAGTGTTCTTATATCAAATGTGATTAAACTGCTTAAATAAACACAGTTTATAAAGTCAGTTCATAATTTGAAGATTTTTGCAACCACTATGCATTCGACGATAGCTTAGTTGAAAGAGCTTCTAACGGTGAGATGGAAAGCACGAGTTGAAATTCCGCTGGCTAAAATTTCAAAAGCTATAAAAATACTTATATTTATATTTACAGTTGTTAAACGTTAAACTCTAAATGAAGTACCATTTCATTGGTAAATTCATCATCATCATCAACATCCCGAAGACGTCCACTGCTGAGCATAGGCCTTCTCCATAGAGCAGCTGCTCGCCTCCTGCGTCCATCGGCTCCCCGCGGTTTTCACCAGGTCGTCGATCCACCGAGTGGGGGGCCGGCCTACGCTGCGTCTTCCGGTTTGTGGTCGCCACTCGGGAACCTTTCTTCGCCATCAGTTGTCAGTTCTACAAGCGATGTGGCCTGCCCATTGCCATTTCAATTTGCTAATTTTAAGAGCTATATCGGTCACTTTAGTTCTCCTGCGGATCTCCTCGTTTCGGATCTTATCTTGCAGGGAAACACCGAGCATAGCTCTCTCGATAATTAATTATTGGTAAATTAATTAACATAAATTAACAAAATCAGTCTTTAGGTGCTTGCTACACTGGTGGGGCTTGAAACGCGGTTTCACGACTTATGACGTAGAGTACGGCAACCACCAGTGCCGTATTTCAGAAAGCGATAAATCATAATTAACTTTAGAGTATACATAAGCAAGCCATAAACCTATAATTGTCAGAATGCCCTTCCAGCAACAGTGGTTCCTCCTGGGTATAACCTGGGTCTTTTCAAGTCAGGAGTGAATGGGCATCTCATGGGCAAACATGCTCCACCTTAGACAACTTCGTCACTTACAGGTAAGTTGTTGTTAAACGTATGCCCATTTTAGCATAAAAAAATTCGATTACGCCAAACCTGTGTTTTATATAACAAAAAAAGTATACATGACTAATACTTGTCAGTTATATTGACAGAACTTTTTAGTTTTTTAATGATCGCTTTATGAAATAGGGCGTAGGTCGCAGGTTAAGGCGTGCCAGGGTGATGCAACCTTTAAGTAAGGTAGGTAAGTACCCACATGTTATATTATCACAGCTGATCAAACACACAAACGGTAAATTTCTCTCATAAAAGTAATTCACTGACAAATCTAAAGTATGTTGACTAAGTCCTAAAGTGGCTGGAAGGTAAATAGAAAATAGAACCAATATTTTCGTGTACCACATATTGATGCTAGTGAGTGCTGTTTGTCTTGTGGCGGGGGTGGATTTATATTGTAGACGAGTACAGTCGGTTTAAGAAATATAACCATGGAATGTTATCATTATGGAATATCATTTAGTTTTTTCCTTCGAGAAAAAATATGTTGAAAACAACAGACTGTCTCAGTAAGAATGCACTTTTTATTACGATTTTTTTGAGATAGTTGTGACTTTAAAAAATGCAAATAAACTAGAAACAAATTCCTGAGCTCAAATCCGAGATCCTCCGCGTTATCGGTGAGATACAGCCACATCTCTGTGAAAATGTCATAGAAAATTTCATGGGAAGAGTAATGGCCTGTCATCAGAGCCGTGAGGGCGGATTTGACGCATATTTTATTCCACACTGAATCGGAACATATCTTCTTTGCAATCCAATAAAAAAATCACAGCTATCTCTAAAAATACGTGTTAATTATATTAAAATGGAAAAGTGCATTCTTAGTGAGACCCCCTTTAGCTATACTACCTACTTATACAGAAATCATTCGGACTTCATTATCAGCCACACTGAACTTTATATACACCATAGAATTTAATTCGACATTTTCCTGAAATGTATGTACTCCCATGCTTTAGAATGTTTATTTCCCCCCGACTCTCACGCGAAAAGATTTTGCGGCACGCGCCACGGGCGAACATTTCACCAATAGTAAATTCCATGGTGTTTGCACAGACTAACAATGTATGAAAAAATTGTAGAGGGAGGATTGCTCTTCTCTTTGGTATATAATGCTAAAAATCTGATAAGAAAGAATCTTATATGGCTTTAAATATAAAAAGACTGGAACATAAACTTGAGCGTGACTTTGACAGATTTTGACGGTGCCTTGACACATAACTCGTCATCACATGTTTTTTTTTGTACTAAGACATTATAGACTGTGAATATAGAATATTGAGCCGTAAAATACTAAAGAAAAATATAGATACCTGTTCTTTCCTGGCGGTTTTATTATTTTTTGGGGAATTTTTCAAAAACCGCCTTTTTTTCGGCAAATATTTTTTTTCTATGAAGTATTGCAATAAATCGATTGAATATGACAAAATAACTTAAAATTAAAAATAAAACACAGATATATCATTTTTATTCATAATTCATCAAAAAATAGCAGCATTCTACAATATTTGAATATAAACCATTTTATTTCACCGCCGCGAAAAAAATAGTCCGCGGCGCGGCCGCCATGCGGACAAATCTTTTCGCGCGTGAGCCAGAGGTTTTCCGCCATGGCGACCTACGGACTAAACCTCCCTCCCTATTGTTAATCACTGCAGACATAAAGTCCGCACCATTTTTACTCATCTTTTATTTTATCATTTTTTTTTAATTTTTTTTTTCCAAATACGCTGCTTTTTTATATTCTCCGCGCGAGATTTTACAAATTTATTCACTTAATATTATTCTTGATATTTTTTTTACGTTGATAATTTACATCTAAAATAATTTTTTTTGAACATGAGATATCTATTAATTTACACAATATTAACACATTATTAACTATTACATCTTAGCTTTCTAGAAATGACACCTACAACAATATTATTGACTTTGCAGGGTTTCTAGTTTTCAAACATTTAAACAAATGAATAGGGTTAGAAATTACAACATTATATCCCTTTAGCCTAATTACACGCTAACAAATTATTACAAAGATGATACTAAACAAAAGCAGGCCATTAAGTTAATCTAGCCTAGATTCGGTTATACCTAACTTGATACCGATTGAGCCATCAAATTCTACGAGCAATCTACGTCTCACTTTGATATGAAGATTGTGACGTTGTAATTTTCCTCGATAGGAACGGTAAAAGGAATTTTACATTATAGTACCCTATTTGATATTCCTTTTGTACGCTTTTCATGTCTGTTTTATAGACTGGCAAGACCTTTTATAAACGTACTTTTAACTATTTTAGTATTCTAAGTTTGGTTTGGTGGCGGGGAGCCGATGGATATAGGAGGCAAGGAGCCGCTCAAAGTGGCTCTTTACCCACCTTTGCACCTTTCATTTTTTTTGGTTTGTTTTTTTTTTCTTCTTTTTTTTTGTTTTTCTTTAGGCCTATGTTCAGCAGTGGACGTCTTTAGGCTGATGATGATGATGATGAAATTTGGTTCATTTATATTTTTTAAACGCTAGAATCAAGGAATAACGACGTAATGTTTAGAATTACAAAGCAAAGCAAAAAAACGGAATATCAAATCAAAGTATTAAACCAGGAGTGATCGGAAGAGGTAAAGAATATTGGTAGCCACCCAAAAGCAACCGACGCACCCAGGTTCAAATCCCACTCGGTCCTGCAACAGTGAGGGAAAACATCTTCGGGCGCGGGATGTTCTAGAATTACAAAAAAACAATGTGTCATCCACCAACCCGCACTTGTCCAGCGTGGTGGGTTATATAGCCCACACTGTCCATGTGTCCCAGCTGTGGGAATGAATTGAGATGCTAATCAACTCAGCTACTAAATTAAAACTACTAATTAAATGAAAATTTACCTACTTAAGTAATTGAACGAACCAATGAAAGAAATTAAATTTTATTTTAATTTTCGAGAAAATCTAACTAATCCTGTTTTTTGTTTCAAGGAATTGATTTCTTTTTTAAACCAGTCAGCAATTTTACATGACATATTTGAAGTTAAAAATAATTAGCTGCTGGCCGCGGATTTGTGGGTTCGATTCCCACTCAGGACCAAAATATGTGTGATGAACATAGGTGTTTGTTCTGTGTCTGGGTGTTATATTGTATTTTATGTATGTATTTACAAACAAAAAGTATCTAAGTATTGTATCAGTTATCTGGTTCCCATAGTACAAGCTATGCTTAGTTTGAGGCTAGATGGCGCTGTGTGAAATGTCCACATATATTTATTTTATTTATTTATTTGAAATATACATTACCAACCGCAATAAAGTGAGTTCTATGGATTTGTTTCAGAGTTCAATCCATATAATATGTAGACTCTACACTTCTACAGAGTATATCTACTGATTGTATGCTCTATGGTGGCGTATCTCTCGAAATAAGTACATATTAGGAAAGGTATTACTATACTTCCCTTTGAAATAAGAAGATTATCCTTGCTTACAGATCGCCTTTGGTGTTTTTTCGGAAGCTTTTATTAAATTGATATAAAACATGAGGGTTTGATGTAAAGAGGATATGGAAAAAGGTTGTTTGTAGAAGGTAATGTGAAGATTTGATATTCCTCTTTGAAGCTATGAGGGCTTAAAACTTCTAAGAGCTAGTTTCTAAACGTTAACAGACTATGGAGACTGCTTTTTTTATCATAGATAGGCTAACACTTGACTGTTGTTTCAACTGATGGTAAGTGGCGATGCGGTCGACGACGGAGCATGCTTGCCTAAAAGATGCCGGTTCACTCTAGCCTTAAAACTCCCAAACTATATATGTCAGGACACTAGTCCCGCACTACTAAACTTTTCAAATTATTTGAAGAAATTACAGTCAATCCAGGCGCGGATACAGCCGGGGGGCCCAAAGGGCGCGCTCACGAAGGCAGTCCAGCACCAAGCGCGGTAATTAACCAATTTACCAGGCAGATATAGGTGGATTAATTCATCATTTAAAGAAAAGAGCACAAATTGGTCTTTTATCGTATACTATCTGTTTTTATTTGTTTGATTGAAATTATTTTTCTCCACCTAGGTACTTTAAAAATTAATCTGCCTAATCAGTTCCACCCATATCTCAAGTTATCTTATAGCGCCCCCCTTAAGAATTTTCTGTATCCGCGTCTGACTCAATCCAACAATAATGAAGGAAAACACCGTGAGAAAACCGGCATGTTCAGTAAGCAAAAATAATAGACATCATCTACCGATCTCACTCTGACAACCAATGGGAAGAAAGGTTCTCGAATGGCGACCACGAACCGGAAGACGCAGCGTAGGCCTGCCTCCAAGTCGACCGACGCTCTGGTTAAAGCCGCGGGGAGCCGATAGATGCAGGAGGCGAACAGCCGATACTTTATGATCTGATCACACAGTCTAGTAATCTTATTACTGGTTCACTGTCGAAACTCATAAAATCGTTTGTCATAATTTTGTTACAAATAAAAATGTTACTTATAATCATCATTTCACATAATGTGATTTATTATACTTTCACTACATCTAATTTTCTTTATTATAAATCAAAATTAATAATAATCCAAATTTATAAGAATGAAACTCATAAGGCGTATATAACATAACAGTACAAATTTATAATGTTCTTTTACCATAACTAACTTTAAGCATAAAACAAAATATCAATAATACTGTAAATTAATGTGACTGGAACTGTTGATTGTTATATATATCCTAATCAGTTATAAAAACGTAGTACGGCAAGCCAATTTGCTCTTCAATCTATGCAGGCACTTCATCCAGTCAAAACAAACAAAATTAACGTGTGGACTGTGGGTAATTGTAAAATAACTTATATTTTCTCATGTTATGTTGATTTTGGTGTTGTTGGTGAACTTTGTGCATTATTTTAATAAATAACTTGAAATGTCTAATAAAAACACGTGTAAAATATTTAAATCAAATAACGGTAACCTGAAACTTAATATAGATGGTTTCTGTAATTTTTTAATATAAGGATAAGTGACTTCTGGCACTTCGCCGGCCGCTGCCGCGGCACGCTCGCTACGCTTCGCTTCGCTCGCTCGGCTCGTGCGTCGTGTGGTCACAGTTAACCTAACGCTCCTCCTCGCTTCGCTCGTCGTCGCACCTATTTATGACTTTGCCTTAGACTAGTATCTTAGTATCTTTAGGGTATACATGCATATGTATATAATGATTTAACTACCTCAAAATTATTATTATGTTAACTAAAAAATATGAAAAAGTCATTATGAACAATACAATTATGAATGCTGATTATTATGAAATTATAAGTAATGAAATTTATAATAAAAAAAAGTATGATAAAAAAATTCTTAACATTAACATTATAACATAATTTTTAATAAATTTAAACATTATTTGAATAAATTGTATAAGAAAAGATCAATATAAAAAGTAACTATTATGAACAAAGTTATTTATAAATAACCACCATTATAAATTTCATCATTATTAAAAATGAGGTATGTGAAATGAAATTATGAATAATGAAATTATTAGTACAGACGGTATCCCCTTATTACTATACTGTGTGAAGTCTCAGGATGACGTGCGCAGTGCAGTGCCACGCAAAACTATATTAATTTAGAGTTACGGGTGATACTGCAATCTGTTATGGACAACCGTGACGCTTAACATCAGCCGAACGACTAACTCGTCACGTCATTCATATAAATATAAAAGCTACTCGAAGTGGCGTTCTCTGTGAGAGGCCTATGTTCAGCAGTGGACGCTTCAGACTGTTGATGATGATCTCCCTCTGTGAATGGCCTGTATCCCATCAGCAGCGGGTATGTATTGGTCTGAAGACGGAACTTAGTATCATCATCGTCATCATCATCAGCCTCAAAACGTCCACTGCTAAACATGGGCCCCCATGGAGCGTTACTTTGAGCTTGCCTCCTGTAGCCATCGGCTCCCCACGGTTCTGACCAGGTCGCCGCCGGTCCAACTAGTGGGGCGCTGGCCTACGTTGCGTCTTCCGGACGTAACTTACTATGTCTAGCCATAATTGGTTGGAAAAATCTCCGAAAACTCCAAAACACTGGTTCCAGTAAAAGCTCTAAAAGTGTAACGACGTTTTGTCCCGAATCGGGGACTGGAATCCGCACTAACCTCGTCCAATTGCTCCCGGAATGCTGACTAGAAATGGGCTGTTTTGTATTTGTAGGGTCGCCATGATTTTAATTTAAACAGAGACAGAAATTGGGTTTGAGTGTCAATCCGATGACTTAATTCGAATCACGTACTTAATTTCCGTCATTACTCCGGCCTGCTATAATAGCAGCTGGGTGATTAAGTTTCGTCTTACTCTACCTAGCTGGTAGCTAGTTGATTATGTAACTTGATTGAAACTCGCTTAGTTTCATTATAGATTCATTGGTGATTGTCTAATGACTGTACAAACTAACTTAAAAAAAGAATTTTTATTAATTATATTGCAATATAAATCAAAGATACGCGACCGGCAATGATCCGGCAGGTTTCTGGCGTCGGAAATTAAGACGAGTGTTATTTGCCTCATTTTATGTTAAAATAAGCTGTTGGTTTTCCAATAAATAAATAGAATACCTACAAAAATTACTAGGCTATGCATGAATGCCAGCTTTTTCTTAGGGTACTATATAAATACTTTTCTCACTGGTTCACTTAGGTTCCCTAACGTGAAAATGGTTAAAAGATATTTTGATGGTTATGCTTTGCCTTTAGGTATATGTATAATGTGTACCTACCTACTATAGTGAGATCTTTAAGTGAGTCTGAGTGGAAGCTTTAAGGTCTAAATTTGCTCTTGTCTAACTGTAAGAGTAAGTATTTTAAGACTATAGACTCAAAAACGCTTGAAGAGTATAATATAAAATGTTTTGGAGGTAAACTGTTTGTAGAATATCTCATCTAAATATTTCTACTGCATGGTCACATCACTAGCTGTAACAGCGTATTCGCCAATGAATAGCTATTTGGAACTATTCACGGCTGGTACGGATGTAAACATTTCTGCTACCTTTGTGTTTGACAATTCATGCTTTTAGTATTTTGCATTTAGCGCAACCGTGGACTTAGGTCTATGGTTGCGCTAAACGCAGAATACTCCCGCACCCTTTGTACATTCCATATTAAAATATGTACATCTTAAGATGTCCAAAAGGTGTTTGGCAACAATATAGTAAACGATCACATACATAGATCCTGTACCCTAATTAGGATTCCCTGTATCTAGGGACCCAGAGACTACGAGGACCATGGTCCCACAACACCCAGCCATAGAACAAGTATTTGCGCTTTTTTTTCTGTGCACAAATACTTGTCCTGTCGCGTGAATCGAACCCGCCGTCTCCGGGTTATGAGCCGACCTGCTCAAACACATACCACGGAGGCTGTATAGAAAATGATTTATAGCAGTATCGAATGCCTTGTGTAATCTACAGACTAGTTTTGCCTCCAGGGGATGTTCAGCTCAACTGTCAAAATTAATGTCAAGGAAAAAACCTAATCCCTAGAGTTGAATGTTATACGGGTTTGTTGGAATAGATGTAGGATAAGTTAGGACGTGAGATCACTAATTGGCGTGGTAGCTTAGAAATACCATGTCCCGGGTTTAGAGACGGATGGATTCAACTTTTGATCCCGATCGTGATTAACATTTTTCCTTTATTATATGAGTAGGTATATAATATAAATAATAATATTACTCAAATATTGTTTATTAACGGGATATTTACCATGTTATTTATTTGTTTCGAGTTGCTGATATTTCGGTACTGTTGCAAGCACCATGATCACGGACGAACTGAAGATCTTGCGGGTAGATGATAATAAGTTATGTGCAAACGTAACGGTCTACCCTCCTTCGCACACGTTTACTACGCGTCGCACCAGTACTATTGTCCCTATTCTCACTCGATCTCGACACACAACACTCACAATATCACAGTTTGTACTTGGAGCAAAAACATTTCGGTGTTTACATAAACGTACCACTGGATTCCAGCTACTGGACAATTTAAACCCATTCTCGCGATTCAAATTGTATTAAATAATAATAATAATAATAATACATAATATTTATTTCCAGAAAGAATAACTAAATTATAGCAAACTGCCATAATATCCAATCGTTTTTGGAACTATGATGTAATAAGTCAAAATGCTTGATGTGTAAAAGAAAATTTGGATCTTAATGTTATAATAGGATGTGTGGGAACACAACCTACGTATTATAGAAACATTTACATTTATAGAATGTAAATGTTTCTATAATACGTAGGTAACATGTATGAAACATTTATAAAAATATTATGTAATTTATATCTTCAAATCAGTAAAATTTCTGTTTTTCCTTTCCGCATTAAGAATCGGTGTTTACTTTGAACGTTTTCAAACAGTTTGAATAAAGATCTTCAAAGCTTCCCAACCGTTTGTTGCACGCCTCCATCACAAACGAAGCTGTCAGGAAAAAAGATATAACATTTTCATACAATTTATTCATTAACTCGCACCACCGCTCACGAATCAAAGAAATCGTTTTGTAACAGTTCGCCTCACATCGCCGTTTCTGTTTGAATAGCTAACAAAGTTTGCTCTCCTTTCGTCAGATACGAATGGACGGGAAAAACTTCTGAGGACAAAGCAAATCCAACTTCGGAATACAATACTTGGAACTTGTATGTGGGTAGACTAGGGTTCCTTGATAAAAAAAAACACAATCTGTAAATAACTGCCAAGTTACCTACATAAAAATTATAATCATAAGCTTCACCAACCTCTGTCCATTCCATCACCAAACTCGGTTTATGCGCACTTTCTTACTGTACATCTGTAAGATGTGGAATGAGCTTCCACCAGCGGTCTTTCCCCGGAGCTACAACATGCAGCAATTTAAAAGGAGGGTCAAAAGAGTATTATCACAGGGTAAGCAACGCATCAGTGGCACGTGTAGTGTTACAGATGTCCATAGGCTACGATGACCTCTTCCCATCAGGAGGGCCGTATGCTTGTTTGCAACCTATAGTATAAAAAAGTCCTAAAAATGTTATGAAAGTAAAAATTCCAGCATCAGTTGCTTTGGGGGATCTACCAAGAATTTCATTTGAAAAATGACAAGGGATCGTTTTGATGTATTAAACGACCGCTTTCAACTAGACAGTGTCTTTCAGGCAGCTGGTATTCGATACGAGTTTTATAACGAAGGACTCATATTTCTAAAAAAAAAATCGCAACAGCGTGCATCGCAATGAGTTTCTTTGTAACTATAAAGGACTCCCAAGTATATCATCATCATCATCACCATCAGCCTGAAGACGTTGACTGCTGAACATTGGCTTCCCTACAGAGTGCCACTTTGACCGGCTGCTCATCTCTTGCATCCATCGGCTCCCCGCGGTTCTGACCAGATTATCGGTCTACCTAGTGAAGGGCCGGCCTACGCTGCGTCTTCCGGTTCATGGTCGCTGCTCGAGAACCTTTCTTCCCCATCGGTTGTCAGAGAGTCTTATTTCTATTAAAACAATCCACATCGCTATAAGAGCGGGCCTTTTCAGGCAACCCAAATAAGAAAACAATAGTTATAATAGTTCGGGCAATACTAGATTTAAAGCAAATAGACTAGTGTAAAGAGCATTTTAGAACACTCAAAGTGCTAACAATGCCGTATTTATACATCAGCGAGATAGCTGCATTCGTAAAAAAACACTCTTATTTATTTGAGGAATATGCAGTAGGTAGTCGGCGAGAAGGAGATCTACGTCACAAGTCATGTAAAACTCATCTCTTGCGAACCAGTATTTTCTGTATGGCACCCATCATTTTTAATAAGATTCCTTTAAGGTTACGTATTGAGAATGACTTGATTTTCAAAAAGAAACTTAATGAGTTGTTGGTGGACAAAGCATATTATAGCATTGACGAATTTCTGAAGGATAAAAATTTAACTTAATGTAATATTGTTAATTATTATAATTTATGATTGATATTTAGTGACATGGACAAATCGAACATTATTGTATTAATAGGCACTAAATTAAAAAAAAAAACTAAATTGTTGTATTGACAATAAATATAAATGCTTGCATGTCTTAATGACGGAAATAGAGACACTATACACATTACAATAAGACCACAATTTTTGTATTGCCTATTTCGCAAGATAATAAATTGTTTAATTTGTTTAATTGTAATTGTTTAATTGTAATAGTTTCTATGAAAAAGTTAAAATTCAGATAAATTTCTTTTCGTACAACCCACACGAAGAGACGCAAATTTTATTCTCAAAATTGTACAGAGTCACGTAAGCCCTATAAAGACTGTCAAGCTGAAGTATCTTTGAAACTTCCACAGGGCACATCTTTGTGCCAGCAAACTTCCCTGAAACTAATGTTTAGTGTTTTTGAATAGAAACTTGTTCTGAATCAAAGAGGTACATGTACTACGTACATGAGAAGCTATTCGAAGCACAAATAGTTGCCATTTTTTGTATAATTAAACTAAAATCCGCTACAGCGCTTTACGAGATTAAATCGTCTAACCAACGATCCCAACACGCAGCGCTAGTGCAATGGCACATTCGAATCATAATTTTTACTGCTATTCACTGCTGCACGTGCAGTCGCTTTGAAAGCTGAGCATCGTATGAGCGAGAAGATGCCGGCAGGCATATTTGCCGTGGTTGACAGTGCAAGTTAGAGATGTCCTGTCTAGTGTATACATAGAAGTCTTTGTTCTGAATACGTTTAAGACATTATTAATATTAAGTTGGTACTGCGTGAGTAATTATTTTCTATCGGTAGCTTTTGTCTAAGTAAAGATACAAGTTCGTAGTCGACTATGCAGCAGCTACAGCCAGCCTGAAGGTATTTCATAACGAAAGTCCATTAACTCACCCATCTGCCATGGCGACGTCGCCGGCTACGTATCCAAACAATTCATATTGAAATGTATGGCAGTTAACTCACTTGGCATCGGTTTGGCAACATACATTTCAATACGAATTGTTTGAATACGTAGCCGGCGACGTCGCCATGGCATCTGGGTGAGTTAATGGCTTTATTAGGCACTTTCGACACATTCTGCCAGCATCTTGGGTACGGTAATCACGGTACTTATCGATAGTGGGCTGGAGAATTTGGACTGTCTATAGAGCGCGGCCAGTAATAGTCCAAATATTTTTTGTACGTAAGGTAGTGTAGTCTAGTAGCATTTAGTTTAGTTTAGCATTTAACATCAAGGCGCACAAAAACACGGCACCCATATATGGTTCAAATTCCATCAACCCGCACTAAGCGTTTTTCTATGCACTTTATAGTGCGAACAGCCAATGGGTGGAACACCTTGCTTCTAGCTAAGTATATGATCTGGGTGTCTTGAAGCCGAGAGTGAACAGGTATCTTCTAGGCAAGCATGCACCATCGTAGACTGCGTCATCACTTTTCATCAGGTGAGACAGTGGTAAAATGGTTTGCCTATCAACAATAAAAAAAGTGGTAGTTGTTATAATTGTAATAGTAGTTTAAAGATAAAAAAACATTGCTCATTAAAAAATCTTTTATGATATACCCTCAAAGGATGATATTTCTGGTTTTAGTCCAAAATTACTCCAATTTTAGTTCCAATTTAATTTAATTCCTTATACTTGTAAGTTCCGTGAGATCCGCGAAGTTCCAAGGATTAACGAAGTTTATGGAATACCGTGACTCCGCCTGCCTCTGTGATCTAATTTTCAAGTAATTATGTAAGTTCTGCAAAATGTATGCTTTAGATTTGCATAACTTACGTAAGCAATAAATTGGGTTTCTTTGCTAAAATAATAAAGAAGTATTTTGTCTTGCTTTTAAAATCAAATTGCAGTGATTATTTTGATAAAGAACTGACACTACAAGGGTCAGCATTAGCACGACTATAGTGCGTTTGAAATCCCTGAGAAACTCGTATACATTGACCTTTTGAGCGGACTGCAGCTACTCTCAACCTATTTTCTGATGGGTCGCTTTACATTTTCAAACTCAATCAGAAAGTCATACATTGAAACATGTCAAAACAGGTTTAGCGCCGCTGATCGACCTTGTCTCGCACTCTTTTGGAGAAAAATTATTATAGCATAAATGAGTACTTGACCTAGCATTGGGATACTGTGACTTTTGTTTCTATGTTATTTGTATTCCTTACCATATTATGACATGACCTATTATAAAACTATTTTAATTTTGCATGCACCTACTTAGCCAATTATTCAATTATTTAATTTAATTTAATTTAATAACTGTAATGAACTTAATTCTAATTTTATTTAATGTACCTAATTCAAACACAATGTATGTTGTTTATGAATAAATACAATACAAAATACAATACAATACAATACTCTTTTTTGTACCACGAAACGCGGTAGACGTGTGAACGACAGTGAAGCGATGCATAATTGTATGGAAAGCAATACTGTCGCTTTTTTCGGGACTAATAATACCGGGGGAGCAATGCACGAGTTTTTCAGGGGATCTGAAACATATTATGATTGTACAGTCGACTGCACTAATAAGTATACATTTTATAATTTTTAAAATAATGTCATAGTATTAAATTTCTCAAAAATGTACTCAGCATGCACGCAACAATTATGTATCCAACAACTTGTGGCATAACTATGTATACATAGTCAATAAATAATGTAAACGAGACTATTGGTCAGAAAAATGGTTACATTATAATCATCAATAATAAGTAACCACACGCGGCCTGCAATGATATGTATACATCAGTAGTTCCAAAATAATGTCGCAGTATTAAACATAGATTCATAGATATGCGCTTACTACTTACTCTCAGATTGGGCATAATTATATGCATAACATGTATACAAGTTAAATCAAAACTATATACACACATAACAATTGCAATAAGACGTGGTATAAACTAGATTCAAACAAGTTTTTTTCTACATCTTTTTCATAAATATGTATACACTTTCATATTTGAGCAAAATATCGTTTCTTGGCCTGTATTCAACAAATGATCAAAAACATGTATACACCTGATTTATGATTTTCTTCAGCACTTCAGAATGACAAAAACCGCCAAAGATAGTCTATCATGTATTTGCCTGTTTAATTATGAGAATAAGAATAAGTCGTTATCTTTTGGTCGTTTGGTCGTTTTCATAGATAATGGTACGGAATCCTTCGTGCGCGAGTCTGACTCGCGCTTGGCCGGTTTTATTTATTATTACTTATTATAATTCTTTATTGCACTAATCAGAACAAAAATAGTCTTGTTTAACAATACTAAAATACGTCAATAATAATAAATAAATATCATCAAATGATAAAACTATTATTTTAAATTTACATGTTAATAAATATCAAAATTACTTACTGCAATTCCTAACTCCCGGGCGATATCGCTAACCAAATTTCCCTGTTGTTTAAGTATAATAATTTTGTGTTTTTCGTGGCTGTTTATACGACAAGGAAACGGCACGTTACCACTCATCCTATTAACTTATTATATTCTACAGTTTAACCCTTAGACTCACAGTGGCTCGACATCAAGCAGGCATACGTTGTTAATCTAATTTTATGAATAATGCTGGTATTCCAGAAGTTAATCCGTTAAAGTTCGATGCAAATGCAATAACAACTCTGAACAAACAGCATTATAATCTTTAAATTAAAAGGGTAGGTCAAAAGAAACACACATGCCTACCTACCACACTTACACAAATCAACTTCGTGCCACCAACTTATTGAATAAATCGTGTTTACATTTAAATGGCATCAAAGGTGTATACACGTTTTTGATCATTTGTTGAATACAGGCCAAGAAACGACATTTTGCTCAAATATGAAAGTGTATACATATTTATGAAAAAGATGTAGAAAAAAACTTGTTTGAATCTAGTTTATACCACGTCTTATTGCAATTGTTATGTGTGTATATAGTTTTGATTTAACTTGTATACATGTTATGCATATAATTATGCCCAATCTGAGAGTAAGTAGTAAGCGCATATCTATGAATCTATGTTTAATACTGCGACATTATTTTGGAACTACTGATGTATACATATCATTGCAGGCCGCGTGTGGTTACTTATTATTGATGATTATAATGTAACCATTTTTCTGACCAATAGTCTCGTTTACATTATTTATTGACTATGTATACATAGTTATGCCACAAGTTGTTGGATACATAATTGTTGCGTGCATGCTGAGTACATTTTTGAGAAATTTAATACTATGACATTATTTTAAAAATTATAAAATGTATACTTATTAGTGCAGGCGACTGTACGTAGATAGAGGTTCAGTCATTTGGCCCAACAAGAGTAGGTAATATTTTATTTGTTTTAGTGATGGGTTACACAATAGATGGTAGCAAATTGTATTAATTAACTTCCGCGAAGCTTCGCCTGAACCAATATAACATTTTTTGTTATTTGTTTTATTAGTTGCTCAATCGTAGCCGTCACTACTGGACGCAAGCCTCTCCAATAATACACTACTGAGCTCTGTCTTCAGCTCGATGCATTCAGTCACTACCAGCCGCTTTCCGCAAGTGGTCGCTCCAGCTGGCCGCGGGGCGTCCTACACTACGCTTGCCTAAACGTGGTTTCCACTCAAGAACTCGTCTACCTCAGCGGTTATATCAGTTCTTCGACAAATATCGCCAGCACACTGCCATTTCAGCTTACTAATCTTCTGCGTTAGGTCGACCACTTGGTTTCTCTGTCGGATCACTTTTTTTGAATCTTGTACTCCCATAACTAGTGAGCTGTGCGACTGCACAGCGCGCAGCGGTGCGACTTTAAAGTGGACTAGCTTGCTCAATGCTACCGGTATAACGGTAAACTGAATTCATTGAGTGTCGTTGCTTTCATCCCTACTCGTATATCTCTATACATTGCGAATCTAGACAAATGGTTCACATATTGCTAGCCTTGCAAAATAAAATCACTTGATTCGACACCTAAATCACTGAAATCACTTACTTTTCCATGCAGATCTGTAAGAAAACAATTTACCGCTGTAAATAGATTTTCAAAGTCGCTTAAAGCCGTGGTAGTAGTAGAATAGATTTGATACTTGAGCAATAACTGAATTTTTCGTTACGTTTTAAATGTGCCAGTGAGACAAAATGGAAGTCCTGCACTGATGTTCCGCTTAGGATGTATTGTGTACCCCGCCATCTACCCACGCCATCTTAGCTTCTAGAAATAATGGAGTGTGGCTCTAACTGCAGGGCCAGCTGTTCCAGTGGCACTGGTGTTGGGTGTTGGAGTGATGATGATGAGGCATTCGAGGCATTCATTCACACTTTCAAGATTAACAGGGTACTTTTTATCACGCAAAATTAATACTTTTTGCGGGAAAACAATAAATTAGAGAGGGCAGTTTCTATTTTTAAATGAAGTGCTCCACCCTTGTCAACTTCGTCACTTACCATCAGGTGAGATGTTGTCAGACGTATGCCCAATTCAGCTTAAAAAAATATCATCATCATCATCAACAACAGCCTGAAGACGTCCACTGCTGTACATAGGCCTCCCCCAGAGCGCACCACCTTGAGCGGCTGCTCGCCTCCTGCATCCATCGGCTCCCCGCGGCTTTCACCAGATCGTCGGTCTATCAAGTGAAGGGCCGGCCTACGCTGCGTCTTCCGGTTCATGGTCGCCACTCGAGAACCTTTCTTCCCCATTGGTTGTCAGCTCTACGAGTGATGTGGCATGCCCATTGCCATTTCAACTAAAAAAAATATACCTTGTAACAAAGTATCAAGAAGGTGTGTTCCAGCTATGAATAACGCTCCTGGATTCAGGGAGTGAAACCGAGACGACTTATTCATTCAAGACTCGTTTAATTTTTGATAGTGTGTAAAGGCACATTGGCATGATTCTGCTAAGTACACGTAGGATCTTTTTTTATGTAAATGAATGACGCGACTTTCTGTTGTTTTGTTGTGTGTTCGGGTGTAATCAGAGCAGTTCCAAAGAAAATTGATAAAATGTATGCGCATTGTTCATTAGAACAGGGGCGTACTGTGAGCTCTTAGCGCGATTCAAAAGAGAGCGTATACTGGATCGCTTGTCAAAAACCTCATACAAAAAAAAACAAAGCGATCCAATGTAGGCTCAGTTTTGAATCGCGCTAAGAGCTCACAGTACGCCCCCAGGTCAGCCAGGCGATTAGTACAATCAAATTTGTATGGATTTGAGAATTTAAACAGTTTTTGTGCATACTTAAGTCGTTTTTTTTACCAAATTTTGATAGCCATAATGGCCACGGGGTAAGTTGGTATGAATTTTGAATCATGGAGCTTGTTTTTTTTGTGAGTGTAGGTCATTATCTAAGGCTAGTAACAGGTACTAACCTGTTATAATAATCTGTGCCTACTTTGCTGAGATTTTATGATTTTTGAATTGCATTGCGATTTGTGATATTATAGCAGATGATTATAGTTTTTTAATGTACGAACCTTGCGCAAGCAAATAAATTAACTGCCTTACTTAAAACGTTAGCTTTTAAACAGTGTTTTAAATGTCCTCTATATCTGTCTGTTTGTCTGATCGTCTATTAATGTGTGTCTATCTGTGTGTCTGTGTCTCTCTGTGTGTCTGTGTGTGTGTGTGTGTTAGGAGAGAAAAGAAAAGAGAGCATTTTAAGCATCGATTAAATTAAAGGTAACGTGTAAAAGTCTGCAAATGATTTAATTATATCTAGAGGATTTCCCCCTTTTCTTTTTCCCAAAAACCAAAAACGATATCTAAGACTATTTCTGCCAAAGTTTTGCACAAACAATTGCCTTTCCTCTCCATCAAAGAGCTCCCTGAACCCTTGAGTTACAAAAAGAAATGGAGGTATCATCGCCAGAACATCCACAAAATATCCGGTGTCCCGCGAGCTTGATTTATATCAGCGACCAGAGTACAGTCGGCGAGAAAACGCTTACAAAAACATTGCAATGTGATATTATTACAGTGTCATTGCTAGTACTACCTATACATCATCCTCTTTGCCTTTCCCATTTATTATTGGGGTCGGCTCCCAATCTAACCTGTATAGCGGCAAGCTACCAGAATTACACGAACGACTGCCATCTGACCTCGCAACCTACAAGGAACCAGTAACAGGGATGGTTAGACCAGGCGTCGGATTCTATCAGGCATCTGACTACCCGTAACGGTCGCCATAGTTGTTCTTGTGACAACCGGGACCGATGGCTTAACGTGCTCTCCGAGGTACGGAGCGATAGCATCGACAACTGCACATAACTTACTAGGTAAGTAATTGGTGCAGTGTCGAGGGTTGAACCTGGTGTTTTTTTTTACATCGGACTTATCTAGCATTTGACCACGCTTTTACCTGGTGGAAAGTGACGATGCGATCGAAGGTGTAGCATGCTAGCTAAGTAAAGAAAGAAAGAAAGAAAATACATTTATTCAGGACACCACACAACACTACATTACAAATACTCATTAAAATAATACATCAAAAATGATACATACAATATTAAACACATAATATAATATAATTTTGTGTGATGTCATGATTAGGTCCCTTAGGACTCAGCATGCAATTAACGTCAGTATGACCCCAATAACTGATTTTCAGTCGGAACCTACTTCATGACATCACGAACACCTGCGACAAGACAAACTTAACAATATAACTTATGAATGAAGTAGGTAGATACATAATAAAACAACCTATTATAGAAAAAATAAAAAATAATAAAATAGCAAAAGCACAAGAATAAAAATAACAACAAAGACAACAAGAAAAATAAAAAATAAAAACGCACTCATTTTTTCTCACCACTGGTAAGTAAGTACCTATTCACTCTTCTCTTGAACACACCCGGGTCATATTTTGCCGGAAACACAGACGCTGGAAGGGCATTCCATTCCTTAGCAGTTCTAATTAAGAATGAAGAATCAAACCGCTTGGTACGTACGTATTTCGACCATGAAGGGATGGCGCCTAGCCGAGCGTCTAGAGGTCCGGTAGTGGAATGGTGACGGGGGAATAAGATCGTGCAGTTCTTGTGCACATTCACCATGGTGCAACCTGTAAAAAACCGACAGACTTGCCACTTTACGTCGATGTGCTAGGCTCTGAAGCCTTCCACCTACCAAAGTGTCGTCGTCAGTAAGCTTTTAGGCACGCCTATCTATTGAGTCCAGAACCTCAAGCTGGTACTTGGCAGACCTATCCCAGAGGTGGCAGCAGTACTCCATACACGACCGGACCTGAGCTTGATAGACATTTAGTAGCTGTCCTGGTGTGAAGTACCGCCTTACCTTGGACAAAATGCCAAGTTTTTTAGAAACTACTTTGGCTTTGGACTCAATACACGCTTCGAAATTAAGGTTAGACGTAAGATCCACACCTAAAAGCTCTAGGTGGCTTCCTACATTTACCGTTGCTCCACGGAATGAAGGAGACAGATGGAGGGAGCTCTTCTTAGCAGTGAATAAACATGCCTGTGTCTTTGCAGCATTAAACCTAACCAGGTTTGCGTCGCCCCAATCGGACACGGCTTCCGATACCAGGTTTAAGCGCTCAACCATCGCCTCTCTCTCAATTCGGATATCGTCACTACTGGCACGGGCACTGGATGTGTATCTTTCAACAACAGTACTATCGTCTGCATACCCAAAGGTGCCGGGTTTTAGCAGATCGTTGATGTGGAGTAAGAACAGTGTTGCTAAAAGAACTGACCCCTGAAGTACACCAGCATTAATAGCTAATTGATCGGACGAGCAGCCGTCAAGAACAACTCTTAGCGATCGTTCCCTCAGAAAGTAAGATATCCAAGTGCACAGTCCAACAAGTAGTCCGTACGATGAAAGCTTATTCAGAAGACCGTCGTGCCAGACCCGATCAAATGCCTTAGAGACATCCAGAGATACAGCAAGTGCCTCTCAGTGCATCTCTATTGCTTCGCTCAATATGTCAGTGGCATACGCAAGAAGATCCCCAGTTGACCGGTTTCGGCGAAATCCATATTGCCGGTCACTGTCTTCAAGTTATGCTAAGAGCCTGCTGTTGATTATGCGCTCCATACTTTTACAAAGTAGGGAGGTAATTGAGATGGGTCGATAATTTCCGGGATCGGCACGACTACCCTTCTTTGGTACTGGTTGTACGTTGGCTAGCTTCCAACTCGCAGGGACCATACCAGTGTATAGAGAGAGGTGAAACAGGCGTGTTAGAACGGGGGACAACTCTGGTGCACAGCTCACAGCAGCACGATTGCAGGTATACCATCAGACCACTGGCTTTGTTCATGTCCAGACTGCGTAATGTTTTTAGTACTTCCTTTTGACGAATGCGTATTTCCGGCATCAAAGCCCTGCAATGTGGTAGGCAGGGAGGTACCTCATCAGCAGTGTCTAAACGCGAAGCTTCAGCAAATCAGAGTGGCAAACAAATTTGCTTTTTCTTTTGCAGTGTGAGCCAGCGATCCGTCTGGCTTTATTAATGGAGGCAGTGAAGGTCGACAGAAGTTCGCCTCAACAGACTTGGCTAGGGACCTAAAAGCTTTGCTACCAGCTGGATAGGAAGCTAGTTTAGTCCCTATTTGACCGATATGATTGAAACGAGCCTTCCTTAGTTCCTTCTTACAAGCCTTGGCGGCAATGTTAAAGGCTTTCTTCTTAGCTCGAGTGTCCGAGGCTTTGCGTTTACGAGCAAAAATATGCACCAGTGTCTAAACTCTACGGGTATGTGATGGGAAGCGATCATGGTAGTCTAAGGACATTTCTAACAACACACTGCAATTATTACCTATATTGACTTTTTTTTTTATTGTTTGTATCCCACTGATAATAGCTATTTATTATTGAACATTTTTATCATTGGTCATTTTTAGGGGTCCGTACCCAAAGAGTAAAACGGACCCTATTACTAAGGCTCCGCTGTCTGTCTGTCTGTAAGTGTAAGTATGCTAAACAATCTCGTAGCACTGCGTAAGTAAGCTACGCAATCACGTAGCACTGTATAAGTAAGCTAAATAATCACGTAGCACTGCGTAAGTAAGCTGTATAATCATGTAGCACTGTAGTAAATAAGAAAAAGTACAATATAAAGTTGAAAAGTGAGGACTTTTTCTGAAGTTTTTGTAGCTGACTGTACCTAGTATATCCGAGGATTCTCAGGTGATTTTAAAATTGTCATGCGGAGACAAATGTTGGAACCGTTTCGGGGTACGGTGTAGTGCTACATGTAGCGAAAGTGGAAGATGTAGCAATTATTACTGTGCATTTTGCACATATTATTATTCCAAAAAGTTTTCCAATTTTTTTCCAAAAAGTAAATAGATTGGCCTAATTGTAAGTCTATGCAAATTATTTACCAATGAAATATTCGAATATACCTTCCTATGAAACTACAAATCAGAAATTATAAAGAAAAGCCTAAAATATATAAATTGTGTGGGAGTCAGGACTTTGGTTACAGGCCATGCCTTCTTTCAACACTGGTAACCTTTTAGATCCGACTACTTTTCGTTTAGCTATCAGCTTACGTTTGGGCGCAAGATGCTGTGTGGCCCATCACTGCCAGTGCGGTACCGCAGTTGACCAGCTCGGTCATCACGGTCTCTCGTGTTCAAAAAGCGCTGGTCGAATTTCGCGCCACGCTAGTCTTAATGACATCATTCGCCGGGCTTTTACCACCGCCAATGTTGCAGCCATTCTCGAACCGAATGGTCTCATGCGTGACGATGGTAAAAGACCCGACGGAATGACTCTGGTTCCCTGGAAGATGGGGCGGCCTTTAGTGTGGGACGCTACTTGCGTCGATACTATGGCGCCGTCACACCTTCCCGAGACACACGTTAGGGCCGGCGCCGCGGCTAATTCTGCTGAGCAGCTAAAACGGCGCAAATATAGTAATCTCGGTAGCGGTTACATATTTGAGCCGTTTGGTGTTGAGACCCTGGGTCCGTGGGGACCGGGAGCTCATCGCGTTTTCCAAAGTCTATCAGAGCGCCTGGTCGATGCGACGCGTGACCAAAATGCTGGCACTTATTTGGCCCAACGCATCAGCATTGCAATTCAACGTGGCAATGCGGCCAGCATGTTGGGTACGCTACCTACCGGTAGTGGGCTGGAGCACTTGGACTGTCTATAGGCCATCGCGGCTATTATACAGTCCATAAGTGTTCTTTGTAGTAGGTAGTGTAGCTAGTTTAGTTTAGTTTAGTTTAGTTTCGTTTTTATTATTGTAGTAGTTAGCTTGAGTAATAAAGGCAATTTGCCCGTTAAAAAAAAAGAAATTATAAATATTGAATACGTATTGGTGAAGGAAAAAAAAGACACACCAAAAAGTTTTAAAAATTGCAGCGCTGTGCGGGCATATTTTTACATTATTGCGTGGTAGCAAAGATGTTATTTGACAATACCTATGCAAATGTCGATTTGGAGTACCTAAATCTTATGTTAGTACTGTTATTTATTCTGTGACTATAATTATTATGCATTAAACTATAATTATTTTTAAAACATTGGCAGTTTCAATATGAAATTAAGTCCTGTGCGTCGTAATAGATAAGTCTATAGTGTATTTCAAATCCCCTGAGAAACTCGTACATTGACCTTTGAGCGGACTGCAGCGACTCCCAACCTATATTTTTTGTGGGTCGCTTTATAGTTTGAAATCCTCTGAGAAACTCGACATTGAAACATATCAAAACAGGTTTAGCGCCGCTGATTGAACTTGTCTCGCACACTTTCTTGCACCACGAAACGCGGTATGGATGCATAAACGACGGTGAAGCGATGCATGATTGTATGGAAAGCGATACTGTCGTTTTTTTTCAGGGCTAACATAATACCAGGAGCAATGCACGAGTTTCTCAGGGGATTCGAAAACATACTACAAAAGCCGCTATCACTGCGCCCCACCCTAATTGCGACAAGTTATAAAACCGCTTGGCCTTTAGCCAGCTTTTGGCACTTCCAGGAGTGCCGTGAATCAAGCTGTCTTATACATAAACGATGAACTCACGTACTTAGTGTTCGTTTGTCTCCACTATTCTTCCCCTTTAGGGTGATCTGATAAAACGTGCCCCTAACGGGCGCTTCGGTATGGACTTGTTTAAAATCGCGATTTGGTTGTAGCGCAAGCAACAGTAGGTCAACACGCGCCATTATAAAAGTAGGAGTAAGAAGAAAGTATTCTGCACCCCTAGCACCTACGATTTTATTTGAATCTACCTACATTGCTATCAAGTATCGTAAAATGTTCATCATCATCATCACCAACAACCTGAAGACATCCACTGCTGAATATAGGCCTCCCCCACAAAGCGCCGCTTTGAGCAGCCTCTTGTGTCTATCAGCTCCCCGCGATTTTCACCAGATTGTCGGTCCACCAGGTGGGGGGTCACCTACGCTGCGCCTTACGGTTCGTGGTCGCCACTTGAGAACCTTTCTTCCCCATCGGTTGTCAGCTCCACAAGCAATGTGGCCTGCCCACTGCCACATCAGCTTGTTCATTCTAAGAGCTTTGTTTCACCTGATGGCAAGTAATACCAAGTAAGTAATGTGTGAGTGTAAATGTACATGTTTGCCTGGAAATACCTATTCACTCTTGACTTAAAGATTCCCAGATTAAAGGCAGCTGAAAACAAGTAATACGCAGGCAAGATGTTCCATTGGCTGGTAGCATAACAAGCTTCCTTCCGAGTCGCTTTTCCAATGGTCTTCGTTATAATGGTGTGCTGGAACTACGTTAAGGACAAATAAGTGGAGTTCTCCTAACGAGGACGAGCATGAGGTACCTACACGATTCGAATGACGTTTTTCTACTGGTGCAGAAAGTCACGTTACATGTCACCAGAGGTCACCTTCTTCCTTACCGTAAGTACTTACTATGATATTTTGGTATATTTGGTGTTGGTATATAGATCTGTCACCACGCACTGCTCATTAACACAAGCGCTTCGAAGAGCACGCTAAGCCGTCGGTCCTGAATGTCATAAGAACATCTATGGCAATCGTTACGGGTAATCAGACGCCTGATAGAATCTGACGCCTGGTCTAACCATCCCTGTTACTGGGCCCTTATGGGTTGCGAGGTCAGATGGCAGTCGCTCGTGTAATTCTGGTAGCTCGCCGCTACAGGTTAGATTGAGAGTCGACCCCAATATCAAATGGGAAAGGCAAAGAGGATGATGATATAGATCTACCACTGCGCACTGCTCATTACATAAGTTCCTACTAGATTTTGAGTGTCTATTTCTTTTTAGAAAAATATACCTACATTGTCACAAAAGTGTCTAGGTGTCCTCTGCTTTCATTTTCAGTGTAGCTTAAGATTGTAAAGACTCGCCCGTTTACGATCTCTCCAAAAGTTGTTTTGGACCAGTTTGTAAGAGCCCGAGGTTTTAATACCCCTTTGAGACTCTTTCCGGTTTAACTTGAAATCTTATTAGACTCTGAAACTGAAGCCGAAAAGGAATAATGTTAGTATTTTGTGTAGCGCTATTCTAGCTAGACTAACAGTGAACCGTGGACAGTCGTTCACTACCATATTTTCTTCGAGAATACTATGGGCGGGTTGTTTTTACGGTTACCAGTTACCTACAAAACGTGGTAAGTATAACACCGCAGATAAAAAAAGTATTAGTATACTTGCACACAAAAAATCTATAAAATTGCGAGAAAAATATTTCATAGATTCATTTAAAGTTCTACTTAATAATTATACTCTACACATCACCGAAACTAACCACTGATGTCAAATGATGAAGAAGATACCAAAACTTTATGACATAGTAACTTCTACTAGTGGAAAAATTACACCATACAGCATAGAGTAAGATTCGGCTTATGCTATGATAGCACGTTAAAACACGTCACTTTTGTTCACTGCCATAGCATCTTGTATGGGCAGCGTCAGTTTTATGACTCAATCTATAAGTTCTTCAAACTGAACTAACTTACCGTGTAGATAATATTATGTTAATTGATGAAGTAACTGATATTTTATATGTAGTTTGCGTCAGGATGAGAGACAAGCAAAACTGGGAAGCCCTCAAATGCAACGACGAGTGATTAAAAGTCGAAAATAGATTAATTTAAAATGCAATGACGTTTCTTATTTTGCTTTTAATATAGAAATAATGCACACCTAAGGAAATTCCAGATTCCAAATTTAGTATATATTATATACTAACTGCACACCACAGTCTATAGACATAGGTACTAAAGTCATAGTTTTAACTTCTCCACAAGAAGCTTAACAGGAGCCCGCAGTTTAAATCACTAATATCAAAGTTTCTCAATCTAGTCCCGACTTCCACGTGTCTAACTTCTACAGGAAATAAAAAAAAGTTTGAAGTTTAAGGCGCAGTTTGCAAAGAATCTGGGTAATTTGTTCGACAGGGATTTAGTTGGTCATTAAAATATTTTGGAGTGAAAAAGACCTGGTACGTGAATAAACGTAGGTTATTTATTCTACATATTATAACAATAAAAGCTATGCTTGCATCCGTAGTTCTTTATTAAAAAAACGAGTCTTAAACATGCCATAGGATATGTATAGGGTTGTGTTTACGAAAATATTTACCCCCGGTTTCTGGTACGCTTGTTAAAGTTAAACTCGTGTCAACTTAAAAATACTGAATGTTTATTGGTTGTCTGTTGATCATCGGCTGTCGTCAACCAATGAGCGTATAGTATTTGGTGTGTTAAGTTAACATGACTTTGACAAACGTACGAGATACCGGGCGTTAGTACACCGAAAATGAATGAAGAATTGTTACCTCGACATGTTATCCAACGAGAAACTATAAGAAAAAAAAAACATTTCCACCAAACATGAAAAAGACAACATTAATAATAACTCATCTACACCATAAACAATGACAGTTTGAAAATGGGACAAAATTAACAAATTATGTGTGTGAAAAACTGTTGTTATGATTAAGGTCTTGAATATTTGGGACAAGTTAACTGTATAATTTACTAAATATTGAACCTGCCTATAGGTCCCAAAGTTTTTTTTAAATAAAATAGCATGCATTTTGTTTACTGAGATTCTTCATACTTTGGAGAAAAATTGCTAAAAAAACTGAATCACTGATATATTGTGATATATAGGAAGGAGCGTTCCCGATCTACAAAACGAACAGGGGGCGTACCGTGAGCTCTTAGCACGATTTAAAACAGAGCCTATATTGGATTGTTTTTTTTTTGTATGGAGATTTTGACAAGCGAGTCAGTATAGGCTCTGTTTTGAATCGCGCTAAGAGCTCACGGTACGCCCCCAGGTTTTACATCGACATACCACACAGAAATTAACAAAATATGACTATTAATAATGCAATCAAATTTGTGATACATTGTCTGTGATACGTGTATTTGTTCGGGTTAGTATGTTTTGTATCACATTCACTTACGGAATAAGATTTCAAAGCCGCAAAAATAGTAATCTGCACTTTGATAAAGGAATTATGGTAGTAATTATGATAAATTATATGCTTTTTGTCGTGAAACAGACTGCGCCGATGTGTGTTCTTCTTGTGCTAATACTCTGACACATCCGCCATTATTTCACTATCTATTTTCCTCTCGGGCAGTGTGTATTAGATTTTTACTTCTCACTCCCAAGCTTCGTGAGTCTTTTGAGAGTAACGAAAAAACTCTACACTAAAAAAACATCGCATTTTATATGTTAAAAGCTTACAAAGGCTCAGAAACATGGACAAATTTCGTAACATATCTCACGTACACGCCATCGTATATTTAATAATCATACAGCATGTTGTACAACAAATGCCGCCGACAGCTGAGAAGACAAACTACGCGCATTAACATTCTAATCTCGAGGGAAGGAATCGAATGGCTCACCGCCAACTGCTGTGCTTCATATTGCAACTTGCGGCACTGTGATGTACGGGCGGAGTTAGGATGGAGATATAGTGGCGGAACTACTTACAACAACTACGAGAATTACGAGATTGTGTTAAATTATAAACTAGTCTGGAGTGT
Organism: Ennomos quercinarius; assembly: GCA_910589525.2. Classification (NCBI taxonomy): domain Eukaryota; kingdom Metazoa; phylum Arthropoda; class Insecta; order Lepidoptera; family Geometridae; genus Ennomos; species Ennomos quercinarius. The sequence goes on along the minus strand of OU342499.1, from coordinate 15,594,090 downwards.
GGTACGAAGTTGTGATGTTAACCTACGCTGTGTAGAAACCGTAGTTGTTTTGTCAAAGATCTACATGTAACGTAATTACGCTACTCATCATCATCCGCCTACCCTTATCCCATTTAAGCGGGGTCGGTGCAGCATGTTTTTGTCTTCCACTCTTGTCTGTCAGACGTCATCTCGACATTAACTCCCTTAGCAAACATATCATTTTTCACACAGTGTAACCACACTTTTTATGGTCTTCCTCTACCTTTTTTACCATCAACATTCACTCAAAATTATCTTGGTAACATGACTTTCATCTCTCCGCATGACATGACCATACTACCACGCTAGCCTATTGCTTGTCAACTTTATTTGGTTATGGGTGAAATCTGTGCTAAGATTGCTACACTAAAGAACGTTTATAAATGGAGTTTGTATCCTCATACACTGGTTTACTAACAAGATTTGGGAACTAACATATCCAGTGTTTTGATTTTGTGTAGTTTATTACGCAGTGCTATGAGATGGCGAAACAACTAGTAACCGGCTAGCACTCACGTAATTTTAGTCGAACAAACTCGACTGGTGTTCAGGCAATAAAGATGCCCATCTTCATGGAGTATGCGCGGCCACGGCGGCGGCTCTGCGCTGTGATGGCGAAGCTTATTCACGCAGTGCTATTTGATTGTTTAGCTTACTTACGCAGTGCTACGTGATTGCGTCGCATACTTAAGCAGTGCTACGGGATTGAAAAAGTTTACTTACGCAGAGCCGCGGGATTGAAAAGCCTTTTTACTTTGTGCTACGAGATTGGAAAAATTAACCTTAACCTACATATTGCTACGAAACTGCGTATGTAGTGCTACGTGATTGAGAAGCTTACTTACGCCGTGCCACGAGATTGCGTAGCTTACTTATGCAGTGCTACGAGATTGGGAAGGTTACTTACGTAGTGCTACAAGATTGTGAAGTTAAATTGCGCTAAGCTACGAGATCATGATATTAGCCTACGCTACGCTACAAGACCTACTCATCTTAAAAAGTTATGAATTAACCTTGTATAGGGTTTCAATAAACAAACAGTCGTAACCCAAGTCAGCCATGCAAAGATAATTATATAGCTTTACTTTGTTTGGAGCACATCCTTTATAGTACGAAACTAAGCAATTGGGAACCAACAAATCTCTTGTTTTGTCGAAAGGAGGATAACTTGTTTTCGTTAATATTCCGAAGTGTATCATATATCGGCGAAAGATATAGCTCGAAACTCGTGGGTCTTGTTAGGGATTCCTAACTTGTCTATCGATTACTTTATTGAGTTTGTAACAAGGTTGCGAAATGGAAAAGGTCTCTTTTAGAGAAGGATAGAGTACGTGTCACCCAAATCTAGTTATTTTCACAAGGTAAATTCGAATTGGGTTATTTGTTTAGTTTAAGGCATCTTCTAGGACGATCACTTGTGTTGATATTTATATTTTTTATATATTTAGATCACAAAACACTAATTCAAGCATCATTTAGTAACTAATTTAAATAATATTGCTTGACTCAATACGTCGTAGAGCTATCAAAATTGTCGACAGTTCCAAGATCACCGAACGCCTTGAACCACTCAGTATTCGCAGGAATATTGGGTCTTGTACAAGGTGAGTTTGAATTGGTATAATATTTTCCCGAAAGGGGGGACTGGGACCATGATAGCCCACAAGTTGTGACAGCCTTACTTGAAACTGCGTGTTTCCAAACCACCATACCAAAAAAATAAATCCACTCACAAAATTGCACGTGCGACTGCTACGAGAGTTAACAAGATACTAAAATAAATAAACGAATTCATTTCTAAGCACAGAACGTCAAACTCATTTAAGTGCATTCGGTCAAGCACGAAGTTCAATCACCCAGCTGCGCTATGGCTATTTTCAAACGTAAACTTAAACTATTAATTTGGATAACTCGTAGAAGAAACATTGTATACCTCGTGCAGTAGATTTACCCCCTTTCGGGATAATGTACCAATTCAAACTCAGATAGTATATTTTACCGCCTCTACAATGGGGAATGTTCTAAAACGGTTGTTCAACCTGATTCCGGCTACGCGTTTCTACCATCGCACCTCTCGCCACCGCAAAAAGCTCATCCACATAATATAGAGTCGCGGAAATCCCAACTACTCGATTTATGCGTTCTTTCTTGCCGTACACCTGCAAAATGTGGAATGAGCTCCCACTAGCGGTCTTTCCGCAGAGCTATAACATGGAGTACTTTTGGAGTACTCTACAGGGTAAACAACGCATTGGTGATGCCTCCTCCGGTGTTACAGATGTCTATAGGTTTCGGTGACCACTTCCCATCTGGTGAGCCGTATGCCGTATGCTTGTTTGCTTCCTTTAACTAAGACAAAGTGACCATTATAATTAGTTAATAAAGTTATTTTATATTATTCCAAATATTTACTCCCTTCGTAATTCTCACAAAATACCTACTAAAGTGGTAAACTGTGGTTTTGCTCACATTATGAAGATTTGTAGTTATTCATACAATTCAGAAACTACCATGGTGGATTCCACCTAGATTCATTTGATAAATAAATATAAATGGATGATTCTGGAGTATCTGCTACTGGTATTTATTTGACATGACAAAAATGATTAGTGGCCGAGCGGTAGCATATGCGCTTCGCAATCTTACGGCACCGGGTTCGATCCTCGGCCCTGCACCAATGGCTTATCTAGTAAATTATGTGCAGTTTCAATGCCATCACTCCGTGCCTCGGAGAGCACGTTAAGCCGTCGGTCCCGGTTGTCATAAGAACATCTAATGCAATCGTTACGGGTAGTCAGACGCCTGATATAATCTGACGCCTGATGGTCTAACTATCTCTGTTACTTGGTCTATATGGGTTGCGAGGTCAGATGGCAGTCGTTCATGTAATTCTGGTAGCTCGCCGCTTCATGTTGGGAGCCGGCCCTATAATAACAAATGGGAAAAGGCAAAGAGGATGATGGTGATGAATTATGACAAAAATAGGTTTTATTTTGAAAATTTGAAACGTTCCAGTAAACAAACTGCCCGTAATGAATGCAACGCGTCTCAACTCGATTAACTTTGCGAAGCGCGAAACTACATTTTAAACTGTGTTTGCCTGCCACTAATTAGTAGTTCGTTGCTGCCTGGGCGCGAGCAAGTTCATAATTTGTTTGCATTTCTGTTTGTCTGTACACTGTTGATTACTGCTATATTGTTATTTATACTCGTGGAGCTGAATACTTGACAAGTATTTGGCAGTTTTCGGTATTATTTTTCACTCACTGTTCAATTGTCTTGGTGCATGGCGAAAGACGTTTGGGTTGAAGTGGTTATTTTAGGTAAATCCTCATGTCACCACTGTTAGTATAAGTGAAGTGGGTGATGCTTAGGTGAATGACATGATCGTAGTCATTCGTTTACATAAAAAAATAGCAGTAGGAAAATGATACATTCATCGTCATCATCAACAGACGTCAACTCACTGCTGAACATATCCCCCACAGAGCGCCACTTTCAGTGAAGCTTTTGAAGATGAGATAGATGGGCATAAGAATACTACATTTAAAATAAGAAACGCATCAGTGGCACGTCTAGTGTTACTGATGTCATAGGCTACGGTGATCTCTTCCCATTCGTACATGCTTGTGTACTAAATAATTCAAGAAAACATTAAAAAAAAATGGTTCTTACCTATAGTTGCCTGACTGAGACCGGCCTGTTAGCTCAGTTGGCAGTAGCTCTGCCTTCTGAACTATAGGTTGTGGGTTCGATTCCCACCTGGGACAAACACTTGTATGATAAACATAGGTGTTTGTTCTGTGACTGGGTGTTATATTGTATTCTATGTATACATACATATACTAACAAACAAAAAGTATCTAAATATTGTATCAGTTACATGGCTCCCGTAGTACAAGCTATGCTTAGTTTGGGGCTAGATGGCGCTGTGTGAAATGTCCATTCATATTTATTTATTTATTTATATAGTTCACATCATGCTGTTGCTCATTCATACGGCGTCCATAGGAAAAGATATATAGGTCCTATTCTTACGCCTGGACCATTGCCGGAAACTACACGGAACTCTATAGTTAATATAACATGAATTGTGCTAAAACTGCGAGTAACAACTTACTCAATTTTATCCAGGGTTCACAGTTGCTTATTAGCCGTTCCGCTTGCGAGTGCGACAGTGAAACTTCTGAGCTTGTGTTTTCTTTTCAAAACTGTAGTTGGCACCGTTATTGTCGTGTCTAGTTGCTTAGTTGTATCTATGAAACGATGATAGCTTTTATTAGTGCCATCGACACTAAAAAAATGTGGACAAAAATGTGTGGCGTGGTATTCGCGCTAGTATGATGTTTGTTTAGCTAAGTGTAGAAGTCCGAATAACTCGAACCGCCCACACATCGCGAAAACAGAATAAGTAAGTATGCCAAACAATCTGGACGTAAAGATGAAAATCCGATAACTCTGATACGAGTATTCGTGTGCTTGAGTATTCGTGTGCTTGAGTATTCATGTGCTTGAGTATTCATGTGCTTGAGTATTCATCTGCTTGAGTATTCGTGTGCTTGAGTATTCGTGTGCTTGAGTATTCGTGTGCTTGAGTATTCGTGTGCTTGAGTATTCGTGTGCTTGAGTATTCGTCTTAATGGGTTTTTGATCCGTAGTTAAGGTAACCAAAGGTTAAAAATTCCAACAAACCAATGATAATAATAATAAATGTGTGGACCACTCACACACCGCCATCTAGCCCCCAAGCATAACTTATACTATGGGAAGCAGATAATTGATAGAATACTTTGATACTTTTTTGTTTGTAAACATACATAGAATACAATATAACACCCAAACACAGAGCAAACACCTACGTCAAAAAGGACCTTTTTTGTTAGAATTTTTGACCTACGGATCATAAACCCACCCTTATTAGTGAAAAATGGGCAAATATAGGCGTATAAAGAGTTACTCTACTATCTGAGTGTGAATTGGTATATTATCCCGAAAGGGGGTAAATCTACTCCCCAAGGTAGACAATGTTTCTTCTACGACTTTTCTAAATTAATAGTTTTTCATTGAAGAAATGCCATGTAAAGTTTACGTTCGAAGATAGCCCTAGCGCAGCTGGGTGGTTGAACTTCGTCCTTGACCGAATGCACTTAAATGAGTTTAACGACCTGTGTTTAGAAATGAATTTATAGTATCTTGTTAACTCTCGTAGCGATCGCATGTGTAATTTTGTGAGTGGATTTATTTTTTAGTATGGAGGTTTGGAAACACGCAGTTTCAAGTAAGGCTCTCACAGCTTGTGGGCTATCATGGTCCCATTCCCCCCCATTCGGGATAACGTACTAATTCAAACTCACCTTGTATATGCCTATATTCAATAATATTATACTATGTGAAGTTTCACATTGTTGTAATTGGGCAATTAAGAGGAACACGTTAACACGAATAACGACGAAAGTGCCAACAGTATATAAAAAATTAATTAACAAGTTAGATAGGTCTTTGCAACTAGACACACAGGTGTCCCAGCTACATTTACGCGTATACCTTTTCCTTCACACAAGTTATTACCGAGTCCTTTCGCCCCACCCACGCCGTGCATAAAGAGCAGCGCCGACTGCAAACTAAACACTATAGGCAACTCTGTACTCGTGTACCTTTCATAGACGTGTCGCTTAAGGTGTGGTGCAAACTATAGAATAGTAGCGTTTTTGCCTTTGCCTTTTTGTATTATCGCACTAATACTTTGTCGCATAGTGTCGAGCTTGTGTGATGCTACACTGATGTAATGATGACGTGATTGACGTCACACTAGTGTGACATCATTGTTGTCGAACCAGCGGCGTGTGTAGCACTAGTCTGATGTTGAGCCATTATGAGTCGTAGCTTAGTAATAGAGTAGCAAAAATATTCTAGATCTAAAGTCGCATCTTATTGTGTTTGGACTGGTGTCACGACTGGGTCTATTTGACAGTCACTTTCCAATTTTTAGTGTGACGTTACGTTCGTTTTTAGCATTTTCATCACAGTTGCTCGTAAAGTGGCTCTTCTGTTACCGCTTTTAGGATCATGATGCAACAAATTTCAGACTTGTGCTTTTTACTCTAAATTACCACACACGTTATATCATGATATTCAGTTAAGTTTTTATCTCACTGCAAGTTATACCTACATTTTTGTCGTTTTATTTCATTCTAGTTCCAGTTCCAGTTCCAGTTTTCGTTTCGTTTCGTTTTGTTCGATGTTGATTTTGTTCGCGCCATCAACACGGTTTTTCTCTGACGGCGCGTGAAAATAAGAAGCATGCACGAATTTTTCACAAAGTTAATTAACAACACAATTTTTTCCTCGCAACTGTGATAAAAAACGTTGTATGAAATGCATGCGCATTGATCATTACACTCTCAGCTCCCATAACATATTACCGCCTAGAGTGCAATGATCAACTTTGCACACTTGTATCATAATGTACTATTATTTAAGCCCTATCCTTCACATATGTATAAATGTTTCTGTTTACACAGATCAATTAAATTCAGACGTGACTAAACGGACAACCATGGTTTTTACGAGATTGATATGTAATATTCTACCTGCTCTGTGGCATCTTTCCGAGTACCTATACCACAAAACACTATTCTACACATGCGAAGGACCGAAATAATGGTACAAAAGTCTGTCAAAATACAGCTAAGTTAATAGCCAAAGATTATAAAGCCCGTTGATAGCTCGTGAACATAATTTCTCGTACAAACACGACTCACCTGCGCAGGCAGGGGACGAGGTAACAAAACGAGACAAAGCCATACGAAATTACAAAGGACAGAGCAGGATCGAAAAAAAGACATCAACGGGTTTCCGTGATTTGTATGAAAATAGTAGTTGAAATACACTGCTAATTTTCGTATGAGGGGAAGTTGTATCATTGGACAACTGGATTTATAGTCAATGTTAATAGGTATCTTAAATATCTTCTTTGGAGAAAAACGTAGCTTTCTTAAAGCTTGTCCCTTGTCCTACACCACATGTGTCGCCAGGGGAGGAATGAGCACGCGGTCCTCAGACGCTATTGATGCGCCAGACATTGTGCGGGCGTGCCTTTGCTATTCCTACCCGCACCTTGTTTTTGATAATACCCGTTCGTTTGGCATAATGGAGTAAACGCGTGTTTTTGTTATGGTGCTCTTAAAGTTTATTTTGTTATATCCAGACCATATAGAGTTAAGCCAAGTTCTTTCAAAAACCAATGCAGTAGCAGCAGGAGTAGTAGGAGTAATATTAAAAACAAAAATTTACCTACAAAACAAATGGCATAATCTAAAAAAACAACTAATTTCGTAACCAAATAAAACAGGACAATATCCATTGCTCATAACCATGAATTGTCAAGTACCAACCAAACTACCATTTCTGCACCTTACCGCAATAAAATCCTGCAAACTTCTCTAAAGTTTCAATGGATAGTACGTAAATGTTAATGTGACAAGGTACCAAAGTAATGTGGCTACCGTTTGCGGACGATACATAGAATTGGCGAGCAAATACAAAAGAGTTGGCTTTCATTAGTGTAAGAGCTTTTCCATAAAGTGTTGCGTAGTTTTGTGACCGAGGTCAGCTTAGTTTAAGACTAGTGGGTTAAGTAATTGGCTTAGGTTTGAAGAATCAGATAGATAGTCTCTTAAACCCGTACTAGATTGACACTCAGTCGTGAATAGGACAAATGGAGTGTTTCAAAAGGTCATACCGTCCAGTTTAGATCATAATCTACCCCGCTGACCAAGTACGGGGTGGTAGATAGAAAGTTTATTTACGGATAAATCTTGACTTGGACACTGATTCACGATTGAGGAGTCTTTCTTAAAAACGGGCCTTAAAGTAATACTAAATAATAGTAATACCATTCTTAGCTCACCGATAGAGAAATTAATTTTGGCTGCTAAGGCGTACTCGTTGGTTTTTTATTATTGTTCATCGTTTTTTGTTACGAAGAAGTTTGCAAATTTGCGAAATAGAGATAGGTACTTAAGTTTGAACGTTCGAAGGTTGTGTGTACTTATTTGATAACCACTTTCCAACTGCGACGTAATGAGCCGCCATGTTTGGCTATATAACATAACCAGTTTTGCCCCATGGTGTTACCGATGGATAAAAAGTTTTATATATTAATACAGCGTATAATCTATCTAGATTCCAAATTTCATCGAAATCAGTTTAGTAGTTACGGAGATATAAAGCAACAAACATTCATGTGCACAAAATTTTGCATTTATAATACTAGTTGCGCCCCGTGGTGTTAACTGCGAATAAAAAGTATTCTATATGTTAATCCAGCATATAAGCTATCTGCATTTCAAATTTTATCGAAATCGGTTCAGTAATTACGGAGATAGAAGGTAACAAACATTCACACACACAAACTTTCGCATTTATAATATTAGTAGGATAGGATAGGGTACTAGGAAGGAGTGACTTATTCCATAACTAACTGTAATTTTTATAATGTAAGTATTATTTTCGTCTGTGGTTAACGCTGCTCTGTTGAACACCAAAGCACATATTTATAGTGTAATATGTCTAACCCCCAATACTTACTAAGTTACTTTACTTTCTTAAGCGCCACGTCTAGTGTTTTCTTTTAGTTTGAGGTTATGGGTGAACGCCTGTTAAAGTGGTGTCGTGAAATCAACACTTTACTAGTAGTTAACAAACTATCAATACATTTGTTTGAGGAGTTGATGTTACTTGATATGAGATACTTAGAACTTTGTGCTGTTGGCTTTATGGATGTTAATGATAGAGTTAGTCATATTTTAACTAAAGTTCACAGTTTTACTGGCAATAAAATGATTGCTAAATCATCGGCAACAGCCTGAAGACGGCCACTGCTAAACTTAGGCCTCCCCCACAGAGCACCACATTACGTGGCTGCTTGCCTTCTGCATCCATCGGCCAGCCTGTGTCTTGGTAATGGTAAGCGCCGATGCAGCCGAAGGTGTAGCATGCAGATTCATGAGGTACCTATTCACTCTTGTCTTAAAAAGACCCAAGTTATATTTATTAGGAAACAAGAACGCCGGGAGCAAATTCCGTTCCCTAGAGCAGTCCGCATAATGAAGGACTCGGCGAAACGCTTGGTGCGGCAAGGTGGCAAATCTACTACATAGGGATGAAACGACTCTCCGCACCCTATGGCGGAATGGAGATGGTGGGATTAACTCGTGCAGCTCTTATGCGCACTCCCCGTGGTACAATCGGTACAAAATTGAAAGACATGCCACCTTCCCTCGGTGCTTTAGGCTCTGCAGTCTACCCACAACTAACACCTCGTCATTTATCAGTTTATTGTCGCGAAAAACTCATAAAATGGGGTTTATAGCTATTGCTATATCGGTCACCTTAGTTCTTCTCTTGCCAACTCAGGGTTACTAGAATTGTGGGTCAAATGCTTCAGAAAGTCACACACGGGTGCTCTGGCTACTATATATTTCCAAGTTAGGCCAGGCGTCAGCCGTGCCAGTGTACCTACTAGCCCTGCCGTAGATATCGCTACAGTTACGCTAGTGTACTGCAACCATGCCGTAGAGTGCGTGTGTTGCAACCTTTATGGTTATAGTAATTCTTCCCATAATTCTATAGCCCGACCAACGAAGACCAAAAACGCCTAATAAAATCATCATCATCATCATCAACAGCCTGAAGACGTCCACTGCTTAACATAGGCCTCCCCAGAGAGCGTCACTTTGAGTGGCTGCTTGCCTCCTGCATCCATTGGCTCCCCGCGGCTTTCACGAGATCGTTGGTCCACCGAGTGGTAGGCCGGCTTACGCTGCGTCTTCCGGTTCCTAATAGAATGGTTGAAAATAGGTACCTACTATTCTATTCTTAGATATAATAATATAAATGAAATACAAAAATTATTTTTATTTCAGTTGTACTTTATGTGAGTTTATCACAAAGTGATTCTTTCAGACACCCATCAATGGTGAGGAAATATAAACATAGGTTTTATTAATCATCATTAGCATTCTATACTGATGGCTGGATATTCAAATGAAATATTTTAATAATATTAATTACCATACATAGTAGATTATTATTAAATCAGATTATTAGATAAGTAAAATATCTCCTGGCATTAATACAATCTAAGAACCTTAATATAACGAGAAAATTAATCATTATAACGTTAAGCTACGAATTTGGATAGGGTATAATCTTATATTAATATTAATAATAATATTAATAATTATTGTAAAATATTGTTTACTAACGGGATATTTACCATGTAAATTATTTGTTTTGAGTTGCTGATTGTTGTTGATATTGGTGAGTGACCATGATAGTTTAAAATCTTATAATAATTATTGTAAGTGGTAGAAAGCATTATCATCATAATCATCAACAGTCTGAAGACGTCCACTGCTGAACATAGGCCTCCCTAGAGAGCGCCACTTTGAGCTTTAGTTCTTCTGCGGAGCTCCTCATTTCGGATCTCATCTCGCAAGGTAACACCAAGCATAGCTCTCTCCATAGCTCGTGAAGGCATGGTGAAGTTAAAATACTATAAAAATGTTGTTTTTACATCACCAATGATGGTAAGCCATACTTTGAAAATTTAATTCCCGATTTGTCATTATAATTATATCCGTAATAGACCTTAAAATAGGTACCTATAAAGTAAGTTTCTTATCAAAACGCACGCTATAAATTCGCATGTGTGCTGTGCTTACTTGCCTCATCACGCAGACAGATGCGAACATGGGTGAGTAATTTCTTTTCACTATTTTTGGTATTTTATTTATTTATTTATTTGAATGAATGCCATACCTTCAAGTGGACATTACAGTTTCCTAATTCGTCCACTCGAGGTCCTAAAACTAGTGTACACAAAAAACAAAAAAAACAACAATGTTATAAAAAACTACATAAATATAAAAATAAACAGGAGTCAAGAATGGTAGCAGCCCTGCCTTCCGAACCGTAGGTTGTGGTTTCGATTCCTACCCAGGACAAACATTTGTGTGATGAACATCGATGTTTGTTCTGTGTCTGGGTGTTATATTGTATTCTATGTATGTATTTACAAACAAAAAGTATCTAAGTATTGTATCAGTTATCTGGTTCCCATAGTACAAGCTATGCTTAGTTTGGGGCTAGATGGCGCTGTCTGAAATGTCTACAAATATTTATTTATTTATTTATTTAAGAATCTTTACGTCACTATGTTATAGACGATTTAAGGTTAAACGTTTCCCATACAAACTTTGCTTGACTTAGATTCAGTTCCTGGTGTGATTTAAAAGTCGCCATAACTTAACATAGCCCTTATTTAGGCTTGTGTATCCGCAAAATCAATAACATTATTGTATAATAGCTAGGAAGTATATTATTTTAGCCTAGTAAATTCGACAAATTTTACATTTGTAGTGGTGCATTGTGCGTGCGACGTTGTCAGTTTGTGCATGGTGTAAGCAAGTACACATTACTTTGCGAGAGCAGAGCGGCGCTATGTCGCAGCGCGCGACGTTGCCGATCCGTGTCCGTGTAACACAAAATCGTAATAACAAAATAATTCAAACTGTGAGGTATTCAACTCAGTGCTGCCAGAACTTTCCAAGTGTACATTTTGAGTTACTTATGATAATTATACCGTTACACCCCCGCTATTTATCTGATTGTATACTATTGGAAATTTTCATAGAGATTACGTATAATTTCTATTGTAGACGCGTTTCCTTTGAAAATGTCATTCATATCAGCAAAGAAAAGTGTTTTGCAAGCTGTATCACTTTTATCAGGAAAGGCAAATACAAGATCCAAGAAACTTTTTGACCGCTGTGCACTGGCAACACAGATTCAGAGTCTGTCGTCTGTTTTAGGTTAGGTATACTGTTTGTATTTTGTAAGTTTGCTGAACAGAAAAATGAATACACCTAACTTATCACAATCGAGTATAAAACTCACGGATATTCTAGGCCTAAAAGTAACCGAAAACGGGATCATGCTCAGCTCAAGCGTTTCCATGGCGAAGATGTTTCGTAAGTGTTGAACCTATACACATAAATAGAACTATTTTTTTTAGTACAAAGACTATCCCAGATTCCGAGTGCTTCGTCCCTACTTACTTATTTCTTTTTTTACAGACGGGCAGATGAATTGCAAAAAATCTAAGCCTACCATAGGTACCTAGTTAGAGGTTAGAAATTCAGTAGTGTTTCAGGTTGCCAAGGAAAAAAACGTTTTTCCACTTATATTCATAGATGGAAGACTGAAAATGAATGAAAATCACAATTATTATTACCAGGTATGTGGATGTGGATATTTGGATATGCAGTGTGAATACAAATGGATAATATTACGTTAGTACAGAAAATGTAATCAATATAGCTTTGAGAATCAGCAAGTTGAAGTGGCAGTGGGCAAGCCACATCGTTTGTAGAACTGACAACCGATGAGGAAGAAAGGTTCTTGAGTGGCAACCATGAACCGGAAGACGCAGCTTAGGTCGGCCCTACAAGGTGGACCGACGAAGTGGTCAGAATCGCGGGGAGCCGATAGATGCAGGAGGCAAGCGGCTGCTCAAAGTGGCGCTCTTTGGGGGAGGCCTATGTTCATCAGTGGACGTCTTCAGGCTGATGATGATGATGAAAGAAAATGTTGATGGTGTTGGCAAAAAAGTGTAGTACCTCTATATAATAAATAATAAGTAAAAACATGTCATAATGTAATATAATGTTTTGTCAATTGTTATATACCTACTCAAGACATTATGCGGCTATAGAAATGAGAAGTGGTAATACGAAAGAAATATGTACTCAGAAAACATAAACCTCCTTGCGTAGCTGGGTAAAAATAAAGACTTGGTGGCGAAACATTTTCTATGTTCTAGCTTATGGTAATGCATAAAATCTTATGTGTTTGAAATAAATATTCATATTCTTTGGATTACAGGTACAAGGCCAGGCTAAGGGTGACAAAAATGCAGAAATATTACTTTGTGTGCTTCATTTCACCAGTGCAACCAATCACTGTGTTAGAAATACCAAGAGACGAAGATTTTATTGAGAAGATGGTCCAGAAATCATCATTTTATAAAAAGTGCGTGCTGCCAAAAATCTTACTGAGAAGAGTAAAAAATAAATGCTAAATGTATAGATTTATAATAATTGAAAATAAATCTTTTTGAATGTAATCTGGACTTTTATTTTACTTTTCAATCTAGTGCAGTACGTTGCGTACACTAAGCTAAATTTTTACCTAATAATAGCAATTATTGATATTATTACTCAGCACAATAGATAGCCAATATATAATGTTTAAAAGTTATAGCAAAATAAAACTACGTGTATTGAGATTCGAACTCGAGTTACACGATTGCAAATCTACCAATGTTACAACTGCGCCATTTAGAAGCTTGACAATGTGGCCAATTTCACAATACACTAACTTCAGTTTTAGTTTCTGCTTATGTGTGCGTTATTCGATTACATTATACAGGAATTGGATTTTGATTGACTTACACTCAAAAGTGTAGGTATTACTAGGTTCAACTATGTCTAATATATGCTAAGAACACAATCAAAAACCCGCAAAATAACTTAAAATGAGTTTATTTCTTGTTATTTATCGTAAAATATATAAAAACATGTTTTCGGGGAAACACCGCCATCGCGCGGATTTTGGTGCTTAGCAACACCTGACATTTAACCTTAAGCAATAAAATTAATAGCTTACCAGTGGAATGTCACACCAGAACTCTTACGCTGCTTGTCTGATGTGTTGTGGAACATACACCGCGTAAATTGTCATTCTAAATAATTATCTGGGAGCTCTTCATACAAAACACTGACCGCGCGAACGCCGTACGATGCCATATATGGCACCAATTATACGGCTTACATTTCGCGAATGTACTTGTGTTCATCCCTATACCCTATTAAACGGGACCGCCACCGAGGTACACTGAGAAAAAAGACCTTCCGAAATATGGAAGGAATTACCGTCCCTTTTGACTCAGTAGGAAATTTACCTTTCAACTCGGAAGGCTAAAATTGAAAATTATTACCGTCCAAATGTTTCCTTCCAAACAATGTCCTTCCAAGTCTGTCTTCTATTTTGGTGGGTTATACGTACCTTCCGAATTTCGGTCGGAAATTCCTACTGAGTCAAAAGGGAAGGTAATTTTTTGTAAGGTGAATAAAGAACGGTAAATTTTGGGAGGACATAGAGCTTTGTTTCCTTCTACTATGCTTACCTTCCATTTATTCCTGCTGAATTAAGACAGAAGGTAATATGAAAGGACGGTAATATTCTGGAAGGTTAACGGGATTAATTTCCTTCTAGATTTGGATGGCGTACTTGGTCGGTAAATATAAATGACCTTCCAATTCTAGAAGGTAAAGGTATAATATTACCTACCTAATACGAAGGAAAACCCAGAAGGCTTTTGCATTTTCCCCCCATTTCAGAAGATAAATACCGAAGGTAATCGGATATAATAGAAAGGTAATTTTAGATTTTCCTTCCTATTTATGAACTACCTTCCTACGACGAAGGAAAAAGAGGTGGGTATTTTAGCATTATTCTTCCAGTTTAGAAGTAATTACCTTCTCAAAACTCAGTAATCCGCTCAATCTAGAAGGTAAATACCGAAGGTAATCGGATATAATAGGAAGGTAATTTCAATATTTTCTTTCTAATTTATGAATTACGTACATACGACGGAGGAAAGAGCGGTGTGTATATCAGCATTATCCTTCCAATTTAGACGTGTTTACCTTCTTTGAATCAGTGATTCCCCCCAATCTAGAAGGTATCTACGGAAAGTAATTGGGTATTAATAGGAAGGTAATTCAAGTATTTTCTTCTAATTTATGAACTACCTACCTACAAAGAAGGAAAAGCGGTGTGTAGGTATATCAGCATTATCCTTCCAGGTTAGATGTGTTTGAAAGGATAAAGGTTGCCTTTGTTCATCGATGAAACACAGCAGCGGCAGGCAACACTGTCGCGGCAACAGTGACGCTGAACCTATCTTCGTGTCGACGCATTGAATTTGTATGAAGATAGGTATGTCGACACTGTCGTCTGATGTCGCGTGTGTGTTTCATCGGTTATAGAAGGCAACTTTAGCTGATAAGGCCCACCGCATTTTCTTCATCGTAGTTAGGTGTTTTATAAATTAGAAGTAAAATACTGGAATTACCTTTCTATTAATACCACAATTAGCTTCGATATTAACCTTTTAAATTAGGGGGTTCACTGTGATTCGCAGGAGATACCACAACTAAGTTGGAATCATAATAATTCTGATAAATATAGCCACCGCTTTTCCTCCGTCGCAGTTAAGTATTTCATTAATTAGAAGTAAAATACTGAAATTACCTTTCTATTAATGCCCAATTAATTACCTTTAGTATTATTCTTCTAGATTAAGGGGTCACTGTGATTCTCAGAAGATGCACATCTAAATTGGAAGTATAATAATGCTCATTTAGCCATCGTTCTTCCTCCGTCGTAGTTAGGTAATTCATAAACTGGGAGGAAAATCTTTGAATCGCCTTGGTGTGATATCATCCAATTACCCAGTTATCTTCGGTATTTAGCTTCTATATACGTGGTATTATGAACCGAGGAATATGAAGGAAGTATACACTTCTGAAATGAAAAAGAAATGCATATGTCAGCGCTGAAGGGATATAAAAATGAAATATTAACAAAAAAAAAAAAAAAAAATGAAAGGGTTTATTTAAATTTTTAACCTTACTTTTACTGACACAATTATTGAACTTTAACTAAATTATTTTCTGAAAACAGGCCATAAGAAAACAATTTGTATTATTGTCATAATATTATATTATTATGTCACATTATTTATATGAAATCTGGTTGTAAGAAATCTGGTTCACCACTGTTTTAATCAATTTCCAATGCGACGTTCCAAAGTTAGTGCGTAGTTCGATTGGTGCCAGCGCCAGACCGCTTGATCTAAAAAAAAATAATAATTTAAAGACCCAAAAAGCTCGATCGGTCCAACGATATTAATGAACAGCACAGCTGAGCACCTCAGACTAGGGAACACAGCACCGATAGTTCGAATTAACACACGAGAGGTTCACATAACACAGACACTGGAATTGCCGCTTGCTCTCACGCACGAGAACGCGCCACTGCACTGATAGGGCTGACCCACCAGCCAACCGACCACTGATTCACTGACTGACCAAGTGACTAGTTGACCACCCCCACGCACGCCGGCCGCCCGCTCCGCCCAGTGTTGCCAATGCATTTTTAAAACAGCTGTACATATTTTAAGGAAAGATAATCACGGACGACGACGACGGGCCGTGTCACTTCTAAAAGTTTTAGTTATTTTAATATGAATTTACATAGGCAATAGAGTAGGTAAATTGCATTATTTCTATAATTTGTTCACATAGCACTTGTGTCGCATCTTAAAGTTTCTTGGTTCTGTTGCTAGTCTTATAACAAGATAGAATGGCAATTGCAAAACAATACTGAAATGGAAAAAAGGTGTAAGTACTTAAGTAAGTAGGTATATCAAGCAAAAAAGCTTTTGATATTTTAGGTAAGCGTACATTTTCACTAGAAAATAAGTGCAAAACGCATATTTTGCATCAATGTCATTCAATGATAAATGGCGCTAGCTACCTAAACCACAGAATAAATATAGTACAACCTAAACTAATTACTTATTAACCTATGGTACAATACAGAGCTAGGGTCTATCCTATTTATATTACCTACATAGGGAAATAATCTAACGTGGCTACGGAAGCCTGTGTCGTGGCAATGCTTAGTGTTTTAATTTTCCATCCACATAAATTACTTTTTTATATTTGTCAACAGATTAATAGGTAAGTACCTATCAAAACGATTTATTAGGTAGGAACTTAAATAATTGATGAAACCTATTTGATCACAAATGATCTATTTTTCTGTTATGTTTTGATTTTAATGTGGATCGTCACAATGGAAGAATACGCGTCGTGTTGACAATAGTTATCAAACTACCAGAAATGTGTCTGACAAGCTGGCAACACTTCGATGCAAGCAAAATTACAGAATGGAATTCGGAAGGAAAGTTCAGAAAGATTGTTTTAAAAAAGGATTCAAAAAGCGACTGTATCAGCTAAATATCTTGGTGAAGAAAAGAACCGACCAAGTACGAGTCGGACTCGCGCACCAAGGGTTCTGTACCACAAAAGGATCGAGTTTCAGTTCGGGAGTAGAAATACACTGCAAAAAAAACATAAACAACATAACGCGACTTTCCCAGGCGGTCACCCATCCAGGTATAACTGACAGCGCCCGACGTTGCTTAACTTCGGTGATCGAACGAGACTTTTAGCACGAGCCCAACTCGCATTTGCCGGTTTGAAGTATTTGTTGTTATACTACACAGAGTGAGCATTATAATCGTGCCAAGTTTGAAGCTTGTATCTATTACCGTTTTTGAAATATGAAAAACACTTAAAAACGTTTAAAAAATCACGCTTGTATGGGAGCCCCCTTAAATATTTATTTTATTCTGTTTTTTAGTATTTGTTGTTTTCCCTCCAAGTATGATACATCTAATTTGGATGGTAATTCCTTCCAGCGAGCCTGTCTAATCTGTTCGCTTCTGATGGAACAGTAATGTCACTTTATTTCCCACTAGTTAAGAGGGTAAATATCCTTTAATTTTGGAGGATAAATATGCGTTTTCTTTCTGACACTGTTCCTACCATAAATATAATTGATTTGGAAGGATATTATCACCTAATTTAGAAGGATATTTCTTGCGTTAATCCCTCCAAATATGATGAACATCTAATTTGGATGGTAACTCTTTCCAGCAAGCCTGTCTAATCCTTTCGTTTCTGATAGAAAAGTAGTGCCCCTTTATTCCCTACTAGTTAAGAGGGTAAATATCCTTCAATATTAGAAGGTAAATATGCATTTTCCTTCTAACACTGTTCCTACCGAAAAATTATAATTGATTTAGAAGGATGTTCCTTGTGCTTGTGTTATTCCCTCCAAATATGATACATCGAATTTGGATGGTAATTCCTGCCAGCAAGCCTGTCTAATCCTTTCGCTTCTGATGGAATAGTAATGTCACTTAATTTTCCACTAGTTAAGAGGGTAAATATCCTTCAATATCGGGGGGTTTACCTGTGTTTTCCATCCGACAACTTTTCTACCTAAGAGTTCCAATAAATTTGGAAGAACATTAACATCTGATTTGGAAGGATGTTTCTTGTGCTGTTCCCTCCAAAAGTGGGACATCTCATTTGGATGGTAATTTCTTCAAGCGAGCCTTTTTAATCTTTTCGTTTTTGATGGAATAGTAATGTCACTTAATTTCCAACTACTTAAGAGGGTAAATATCCTTAAATATCGGGGGGTTAGCTGCGTTTTCCTTCCGACACTTTTCCTACCTGAGAGTTCCAAAAAATTCGGAAGGACATTAACATTTAATTCGGAAGGATGTTTCTTGTGCTGTTCCCTCCAAATGTGAAACATCTAATTTGGATGGTAATTCCTTCTAGCGAGCCTTTCCAATCCGTTCGTTTTTGATGGAACAGTAATGTCACTTTATTTCCCACTAGTTAAGAGGGTAAATATCCTTCAACATCGGGAGGTTAGCTGCGTTTTCCTTCCGACACCTTTGGATTTGAATTCAGAAGGACATTAATATCTAATTTGGAAGGTAATTCCTTCTAAGCCATCCGGCTAATCCTTTTGTTTCCGGTGGAATAGTGGTGGATATTTTCCCATCGAATAATGCCCACTATTTTAGAAGGATATATTTGGGAGGAATTATTATAATCCATCCTTATTTAGTAGGAGTATTTCGCTGGAAGGAATTTCCTTCTTGGTTAATTTCTTCCAACAAATTTCCTTCCTTTATGTTCTTCTGTATTAGACGGATAAAATTCATTACCTTCTAAATTTCGGTAGGAATTTAGCAGTTCCCCGATTCGGAAGGTAATCGGTGGAAGGAAAGGACCCAATTATGGAAGGAATCGGTTTTAAAAGGTAAAATTCGGAAGGTAGAGGATGAAATTTTTCTCAGTGTAGATCTTTTACTAGGTGGTAGGACTTTTCTGCAAAGTTCGTCTAGGCAGGTACCACCGCTTTGCCAGTTATTCTGCCGCCAAGCAGTAGTGTGCAAGCACTACTGTATTCCAGTTTGAAGGGCATTGTAGCTAGTGAAACTACTGGGCAAATGAGACTTAAGAACTGATCTCACAGTCTAGAAATCCTTTTTAGACTGTGTGATGTCTCTGGATGACGTGCGCAGTACGCGGTGTCACGCGAAACTTTAATTTAGATTTCCGAGTGACACTGCAATCTGTAATGGGCGGCCGTGATGCTTAACACCAGGTGTACGACTAACTCGTCACACCATTCATTTACATTTAAAAAAAAAGATCTGCTTTTGATTAGAGGCCGGGACAAAGCAATATTGTGTATTAGGACTGCACCCTCTGACTAGGGATAGGTTTGTTGATTTGTAGTTAAGGTAACCAATAGTTAAACACTAACAAATATTGACCACTAGCTGCGCCCCGCGGTTTTACCCGCGGATAAAAAGTAGCCTATGTGTTAATTCAGTGTATAAGCTATCTCTATTCCAAATTTCATCCAAATCTGTCGAGTCAAACGGCGTCAAGGAGTAACAAACGTACACGCAAACAGACATACACAAACTTTCGCCTTTATCATATTAGTGTGATTAGTTATAATTTGTAAGAGATTTTAACCATTGGTTACCTTAACCACGAATGAAAAAACCCACACTAAGAGGAGCGATGATTACACAGAGTAGCTGGATGAGTGAAACCAAAGAACATGCTCTGAGGCATACAATAAAAAGGATTCTGTCCAGCTCATATAGCTCGGACGGAGGAACACGATTTAGTCTGAGGAGAAAGACAATTTTATCCCTCTTTTTTTTTGACATTTCACACAGCGCCATCTAGCCCCAAACTAAGCATAGCCTGTACTATGGGAACCAGATAACTGATAGAATACTTAGATACTTTTTTTGTTTGTAAATACATACACAGAATACAATATAACACCCAGATACAGAACAAACATAGATGTTCATCACACAAATGTTTGTCCTGGGTAGGAATCGAACCCACAACCTATAGTTCAGAAGGCAGAGCTACTACCAACTCAGCTAACGGGTCAGTCCCTGTTTCACTCTACTTGTACCACGTAAAATTGAGAATAAAAATAGGGAAAGACAATTTGCTCCACCACCCGTACTCAAGGTGCAGCAGTGGATTAATACAAGCTGATAATGATGTCTTTGGTATCTCATAATCATCATCATCAACAGCCTGAAGACGTCCACTGCTGAACATAGGTCTCCCCCACAGAGCGCCACTTTGAGCGGCTGCTTGCCTCTTGCATCCATCAGCTCCCCGCGGTTTTCACCAGGTCGTCGGTCCACCGAATGGGGGACCGGCTTACTGAGTACCTACTCTCCGCTATAATTTCGTAGCTCGTAGCCAGTCGTAGCCTCGTAGCCGTTACGCTACCCCTACTCATATTTCACCCTCGTCGCGATACAATCGTAGCGATAAAGCGTTTGTACCTATCAATCATACTGACAGATATTGTATGCCAGTGTACTAGGTATTATATTATCTGTGCCAGTGCTAAGCTTTATGTACGTGTACCCATCAGTACAATGACAATCTGATGTATTTTATTCGGACTAAAATAATCCCTAGACGTACCTGTCAATCTACAGTTTTACTTAAAACGTTAGTTAGGTTTTTTGGCGGGAACGTGAAAAAGTTCACGTCGTTGCATTGTATTATTTGACAAAACTTATGCTTTTTCTAGTGTTAATGTTTAAAATTAGTGGCATTTTACGCATTAAGTGCTGAATTACGAGTATAAGTGTGGGCAAGTGATATAATGTAGTGAAACGTGGTTTTTCGTGTTGCTTCCAAAATTCCATAGAAGCCTCTAGTAAAGTTGCCACTACTTTACTAGGGCATGACTTAGACTGGATTATGACTACCTGACTTAGACTGGACTATGACTATACCCTGACCGACTGTGACTAAGACTTGACTTTACATGAAATATTTCATAATACGATGAAAAACTACAATACTTGACACTGGCTAAATACACTATCTCTGGAGCCAAAATATAAGAAAAAAAAAACGTTAGTTAAATGTAATTAGTGCTTAAGGTTTCCACCACGTTTCCACGTTTGACTCAGGGCGACAATTTCAAATTTTCTTGCGTTTTGTTGCTAATCATAGTATTTGCGAATCTTATTTTGCATATCAAAACAAGATTCCATAAATACAACCACGTACCTAAGTGAAGTAAGCTACGCCTTTTATTTTATGGCAAGCAAGAGGCTTCTGCGTAAAAAGCAATGTTTGCAGTGCGAATTATATGCGTTTTTGAACGCACGATAACTTTTTTTTTGTGGAAATGGGGCACCTATAATTTACGCATACTGGTAAATGTTCTTCTTAGAATTTGCCGTACAATTTACTATTGAATTTTAGATACCATTGGTCAACATGACTATCGACAAATATTGCTCGTGTTTTATACTTTTCCACTAAGTATCAGTGCCACGGGCACAGAGCACGAAAAAAAATATACGACTCGCTTTAGATGCGCAGCGTCATATTTTATAATGTTCTGTGGTCGCGGGCATCAGTATCGGCAAATTATAATTATGCGACTAATAAAAAGTATAATGCTTTAAAAAAAACGGTTAATAAACGACGCAGATCTGAGGTAATTTAACAATAAAAAAAAATAATAATAATAAAACTTACTTAGCTCACGAGGTAACCGCCATGTGGAATGTTGACTCAACAAGCATTGTCCCGATAGTCGTTTCGACTAGCAGCCTTATAGCGAAGAGCCTCGACCAACACCTGGAGAGGCTCTCGCTAGACGATTGGATCAAGGGTCAGATTCAGAAGGCAGTACTCCAGGAGGTTCCTTACTCGGCAGCCCTGACCACCGGTAGCTTGGGCCTTGCCCCGCTGCCGGCGGCACTCTAGGTTTAGGTTTTTTATAGTATTTTAGTAATTTATTTTTACAGAAATATTGTAAAAAAAACTTGCATCTAAGATCATATAAATGAGTGAATAAAAATTCCAACTGAATTGAGAAACACCTCGTTTTTGAAGTCAGTTGTAAAACAGCAACACTTTCCACTTTCTATTACAACCCCATTGTACCCTTTTCACCCCTAACCCTTTGTTAATTTTCACCTTTCCGTTTAATTCCACCCTATCATCCCCGTCACGAAGTGGGAAAGTACTGGTGGTCGTTAGTCGTTAGTCACCATTTACCGGAAGTGTAAAGGAGGTCGTTGTATATTTCATTTTGCCGTTGCCGTGTCGGGAGTTTATATTAGTGTTGGAGATGTTTGGTTTATTAACTGAAACGCAGCGTAAAAGATAATTAAAGTCTCTGTTATAGTAACAGCTTACGTGAGTTAGATCATAGAGTCTATAGAAGAGGCTAATCCTAGCTTGAAGTGACTTGTATGTGCTTGTATGTGTGTGTGTGTGTAGATACACCTACAGTGACAGGTGTATGTGTGTTGGTGAGGTGTCAGCTAGTGTGTGAGTGTGTTAACTAAACTTGCACCATTTGACTTAAAAAAGAAAGGATTAGAAATTACTACAGTTAAACATACCCTGACAAAGATGGCCTGGGGAATTTATTCGGACATTTTCTACACTAGATCCCCCTGATGGATTTACCTCATTTTTTCCACAGATTTATTAAAGGATTTATTAAATGCACAAAATGTTTACATACACAGTTTGACTGGCCTGTTAGCTCAGTTGGTAGTAGCTCAGGCTGAACTATAGGTTGTGGGTTTTATTCCCATCCAGTACAAACATTTGTGTGATGAACATGTTTGTTCTGTGTCTGAGTGTTATATTGTATTCTATGTATGTATTTACAAACAAGAACTATCTAAGTAATTCTATCAGTTATCTGGTTCCCATAGTACGAGCTATGCTTAGTTTGGGGCTAGATGGCGCTGTGTGAATTGTCTACACATATTTATTTATTTATTTGTTATTTACAGTTTACGCGATGACGATGAAAAAAATAACATTGTTTTTCGTAAACCCATTCTCACAAACGAAACCCCACATTTTTCAGGACACATAACATACCTACTTAACTCAGTAAGTACCTTGAAACCCATAAAAACCAGATAAAAGCGGACAACCCGACCGGTAATAACCGCTTCGTACCGGTTATTAGTATCTTTGAGGATTAGCAAATGAGCCGAGAGGGTATAACAGTAAATAAATAGGCGTGCTTGATTAAATTTTTCCCGTGTGGTCCCGGTTACGAATAGGACCACCCCATCTCTTCCCGTGGGTGCCGTAGAAGGCGGCTAAGGGAATATCCAGGGAATGGGTCGCAGCGTTCCCCTCGGTCTTGGTGGCAATCAATCTTCACCTACTGCGATCACCAAGCCGCCTGCCAAGCGTGGTGATTATGGCAAACCCCCCCCCCTAATGACAAGCACAAATAAAAACGGCCCCCAGTCCCCGGCAGCTCTGCTATCCCGTGGCTACGGTAGCGGCCACGGTAACGGCAGGGCAAGGGGTGCGAAGAATCCCCGGCAGACGCCCGGCTACCAACCCCAACGACGACCCCTGGCCCTGGCAACACATAACGTGCGCACACTGAAGGCTGACGAAAGGATGGTCGAGCTAGAGGCGGAGATGGGTAAGTTACGCTGGGATGTAATGGGATTGTCAGAAGTCCGAAGACAGGGACAGGACACGATAATCCTAAATTCCGGTAACTTATTCTTCTACCGGGAGGGAGACCAACTCTCCTAAGGGGGTGTCGGGTTTCTCGTCCGCAAGTCTCTCGTCAACAACGTGGTCAAAGTCGACAGTGTGTCGGCCAGGGTAGCGTACCTGGTACTCCGAATAACCAAACGGTATTCGTTGAAGGTTATACAGGTATACGCGCCGACATCGGCACACTCAGACGATGAAGTAGAAGCTATGTATGAGGACATATCCGAAGCCATGCATACTTCCGAAACATACTTCACCGTTGTGATGGGAGACTTCAATGCGAAGTTGGGCACAAGGAATAGCGATGAGCTGAGAGTGGGGCCATTTGGATACGGGCAGCGGAACCCTCGAGGACAGAGGCTGGCTGACTTCATGGAGAAGGAGGGACTCTTTATGATGAACTCCTTCTACGAGAAGCGGCCATCCAGGAAGTGGACGTGGATAAGTCCCGACGGTTCCACTAAAAATGAGATAGACTTCATCATGACGACCAAGAAGCACATATTCGATGATGGCTCTGTGATCAGCAAGGTGAAAACCGGTAGCGATCACCGTATTGTTAGAGGCACATTGAATATCAATGTTAAGCTCGAAAGGTCACGTCTGGTGAAGTCTACACTCCGTCCAAATCCTGTCCAAATCCAAAACCCCAAAGGCTTTCAGCTGGAACTCCAAAATCGCTTCCAGTGCCTAGCCGACTGTAACACAGTGGACGAGCTAAACGACGGGTTGGTGGAAACTGTCCAAGCTGTTGGATCGAAATTCTTGACCCAACGCCGAAAGAAGACTCAAAAGCTCTCAGAAAAAACTCTTGAGCTAATGGCCGACCGGAGCGAAATGAAGCTGCAGTCTTCAGTTGATATGTCAGCCTACGGTGAACTCAATAGACGAATCTGGAGTTCCTTGCGACACGACTTGCGTGCTCTTAGTACTTCACGTATTGAGGCCGCAATTGAGCGGAACCAAGGCTCTAAAGTGTTCGCAAAGGATTCGTCTATTGGGCAACACCAAATGACAAAACTGAAGACCGAAAATGGTAGCGTCATTTCATCCAAGCCTGAGATTCTGAGAGAGATCGAGAACTTCTATGGACAGTTATACACCTCGACACGTAAGCCCGCTACTAACACAGCTCAGGACATCAGAGCCAAGTTAGTCCGACACTATACCGAAGATATCCCGGACGTCAGCCTGTACGAGATTAGAATGGCCCTCAAACAGCTTAAAAACAACAAGGCACCAGGTGAAGATGGAATTACGACCGAACTTCTGAGAGCGGGTGGTAGACCGGTACTTTTAGTCCTCCAGAAGTTATTTAATTCTGTCATCCTTGAAGGTATAACGCCAGAGGCATGGCACAAGAGCGTGGTGGTGCTCTTCTTCAAAAAAGGCGATAACACCTTATTGAAGAACTATAGGCCCATCTCGCTCTTGAGTCATGTGTATAAGCTGTTTTCGAGAGTCATTACGAATCGTCTCGCACGCAGGTTTGATGAATTCCAGCCTCCCGAACAAGCCGGTTTCCGAAAAGGCTTTAGCACCATAGACCACATCCATACGCTGCGCCAGATTATACAGAAGACCGAAGAGTATAATCGGCCGTTATGCCTAGCGTTTGTGGACTATGAGAAAGCCTTCGATTCAATCGAGACTTGGGCGGTGCTGCAGTCCTTGCAGCGATGCCAAATTGACTATAGGTATATCGAAGTTTTGAAGTGTTTGTACAGTAAGGCCACTATGTCAGTCCGACTACAGGACCAGAGTACGGAACAAATTCCATTGCAAAGAGGCGTGAGACAGGGAGACGTTATTTCTTCGAAACTGTTCACAAACGCATTGGAGGATGTTTTCAAGCTCTTGGAGTGGAAAAGATCTGGCATCAACATAAATGGCGAGTACATCACTAACCTTCGTTTTGCCGATGATATAGTCATAATGGCGGAATCGCTCGAGGACCTTAGCACCATGCTCAACGACCTCAGTAGAGTCTCCCAGCAGGTTGGTCTTAAGATGAATATGGACAAGACAAAGATCATGTCTAATGCTCATGTTCCACCTATACCGGTAATTGTTGGGAACGATACTCTCGAAGTTGTCGACAAGTATGTCTACCTAGGACAGATTGTCCAATTAGGTAGGTCCAACTTCGACAAAGAGGTGGCGCGAAGAATCCAACTCGGCTGGGCAGCGTTCGGGAAGCTTCGTCCTATCTTTTCGTCCAAAATACCGCAGAGCCTGAAAACGAAAGTTTTCAATCAGTGTGTGTTGCCAGTGATGACTTATGGAACTGAGACATGGTCTCTTACTGTTGGCCTCATTAGTAAGCTCAAAGTCGCGCAGCGAGCTATGGAGCGAGCTATGCTCGGTGTTTCCCTGCGAGATAAGCTCCGGAACGAGGAGATCCGCAGGAGAACTAAAGTGACCGATATAGCTCTTAGAGTTAGTAAGTTGAAGTGGCAATGGGCAGGCCACATCGCTCGTAGAACTGACAACCGATGGGGAAGAAAGGTTCTCGAGTGGCGACCACGAACCGGAAGACGCAGCGTAGGCCGGCCCCCCACTCGGTGGACCGACGACCTGGTGAAAGCCGCGGGGAGCCGATGGATGCAGGAGGCGAGCAGCCGCTCAAGGTGGCGTGCTCTGGGGGAGGCCTATGTTCAGCAGTGGACGTCTTCAGGCTGTTGATGATGATGATGATGGTGATGATTAAATTTACCTCATGCAAGGTCTAAGGTGATGTGGAAGACGGTATTCATACAATTTATAGCCTTAAGTATCTATAAATTCATCATCAGTCCGAAACACGTCCACTGCTGAACATTGGCTTCCTCGATAAAACTCCACTTTGGACGCTTATCAAAGAGACGATTTGCCATAATCACGACGCTTGGCAGGTGGCTTTGTGATGGCAGATTTTAATGTAGCAAGGAAAACACTGCTGCCCGTTCTCTGGATATTCCCTTAGCTCTAGTCTCTTACGGCAAGAGACGGGGTGGTTCTACAAACCGGAACCACACGGCCTGTCGGATCTAAAAAAAGTAATAATTTAAAAAAAATGATATTTGCATTATTAATAGTCATATTTTGTTAATGTGCGTGTGGTATCTGGATGTAAAACCTGTTTATTTTGTAAATCGGGAATGCTCCTTCCGATATGTCGCAATATTTCAGTGTTTCAGTTTTTTATTATTTATCAAATTTACTCTAAAGTTTGAAGGATCTCAGTAAATAAAGTATCTACTATTTTATTCTAAATAACTATGGGTTTTAAAGGTAGATTCAATATTCAGTATATACTACAGTTATGGTTTATGGTCGAGCTAGAGGCGGAGATGGGTAAGTTACGCTGGGATGTAATGGGATTGTCAGAAGTCCGAAGATAGGGACAGGACAGGATAATCCTAAATTCCGGTAACTTATTCTTCTACCGGGAGGGAGACCAACTCTCCCAAGGGGGTGTCGGGTTTCTCGTCCGCAAGTCTCTCGTCAACAACGTGGTCAAAGTCGACAGTGTGTCGGCCAGGGTAGCGTACCTGGTACTCCGAATAACCAAACGGTATTCGTTGAAGGTATACAGGTATACGCGCCGACGTCGGCACACTCAGACGATGAAGTAGAAGCTATGTATGAGGACATATCTGAAGCCATGCATACTTCCGAAACATACTTCACCGTTGTGATGGGAGACTTCAATGCGAAGTTGGGCACAAGGAATAGCGATGAGCTGAGAGTGGGGCCATTTGGATACGGGCAGCGGAACCCTCGAGGACAGAGGCTGGCTGACTTCATGGAGAAGGAGGGACTCTTTATGATGAACTCCTTCTACGAGAAGCGGCCATCCAGGAAGTGGACGTGGATAAGTCCCGACGGTTCCACTAAAAATGAGATAGACTTCATCATGACGACCAAGAAGCACATATTCGATGATGGCTCTGTGATCAGCAAGGTGAAAACCGGTAGCGATCACCGTATTGTTAGAGGCACATTGAATATCAATGTTAAGCTCGAAAGGTCACGTCTGGTGAAGTCTACACTCCGTCCAAATCCTGTCCAAATCCAAAACCCCAAAGGCTTTCAGCTGGAACTCCAAAATCGCTTCCAGTGCCTAGCCGACTGTAACACAGTGGACGAGCTAAACGACGGGTTGGTGGAAACTGTCCAAGCTGTTGGATCGAAATTCTTGACCCAACGCCGAAAGAAGACTCAAAAGCTCTCAGAAAAAACTCTTGAGCTAATGGCCGACCGGAGCGAAATGAAGCTGCAGTCTTCAGTTGATATGTCAGCCTACGATGAACTCAATAGACGAATCTGGAGTTCCTTGCGACACGACTTGCGTGCTCTTAGTACTTCACGTATTGAGGCCGCAATTGAGCGGAACCAAGGCTCTAAAGTGTTCGCAAAGGATTCGTCTATTGGGCAACACCAAATGACAAAACTGAAGACCGAAAATGGTAGCGTCATTTCATCCAAGCCTGAGATTCTGAGAGAGATCGAGAACTTCTATGGACAGTTATACACCTCGACACGTAAGCCCGCTACTAACACAGCTCAGGACATCAGAGCCAAGTTAGTCCGACACTATACCGAAGATATCCCGGACGTCAGCCTGTACGAGATTAGAATGGCCCTCAAACAGCTTAAAAACAACAAGGCACCAGGTGAAGATGGAATTACGACCGAACTTCTGAGAGCGGGTGGTAGACCGGTACTTTTAGTCCTCCAGAAGTTATTTAATTCTGTCATCCTTGAAGGTATAACGCCAGAGGCATGGCACAAGAGCGTGGTGGTGCTCTTCTTCAAAAAAGGCGATAACACCTTATTGAAGAACTATAGGCCCATCTCGCTCTTGAGTCATGTGTATAAGCTGTTTTCGAGAGTCATTACGAATCGTCTCGCACGCAGGTTTGATGAATTCCAGCCTCCCGAACAAGCCGGTTTCCGAAAAGGCTTTAGCACCATAGACCACATCCATACGCTGCGCAAGATTATACAGAAGACCGAAGAGTATAATCGGCCGTTATGCCTAGCGTTTGTGGACTATGAGAAAGCCTTCGATTCAATCGAGACTTGGGCGGTGCTGCAGTCCTTGCAGCGATGCCAAATTGACTATAGGTATATCGAAGTTTTGAAGTGTTTGTACAGTAAGGCCACTATGTCAGTCCGACTACAGGACCAGAGTACGGAACAAATTCCATTGCAAAGAGGCGTGAGACAGGGAGACGTTATTTCTTCGAAACTGTTCACAAACGCATTGGAGGATGTTTTCAAGCTCTTGGAGTGGAAAAGATCTGGCATCAACATAAATGGCGAGTACATCACTAACCTTCGTTTTGCCGATGATATAGTCATAATGGCGGAATCGCTCGAGGACCTTAGCACCATGCTCAACGACCTCAGTAGAGTCTCCCAGCAGGTTGGTCTTAAGATGAATATGGACAAGACAAAGATCATGTCTAATGCTCATGTTCCACCTATACCGGTAATTGTTGGGAACGATACTCTCGAAGTTGTCGACAAGTATGTCTACCTAGGACAGATTGTCCAATTAGGTAGGTCCAACTTCGACAAAGAGGTGGCGCGAAGAATCCAACTCGGCTGGGCAGCGTTCGGGAAGCTTCGTCCTATCTTTTCGTCCAAAATACCGCAGAGCCTGAAAACGAAAGTTTTCAATCAGTGTGTGTTGCCAGTGATGACTTATGGAACTGAGACATGGTCTCTTACTGTTGGCCTCATTAGTAAGCTCAAAGTCGCGCAGCGAGCTATGGAGCGAGCTATGCTCGGTGTTTCCCTGCGAGATAAGCTCCGGAACGAGGAGATCCGCAGGAGAACTAAAGTGACCGATATAGCTCTTAGAGTTAGTAAGTTGAAGTGGCAATGGGCAGGCCACATCGCTCGTAGAACTGACAACCGATGGGGAAGAAAGGTTCTCGAGTGGCGACCACGAACCGGAAGACGCAGCGTAGGCCGGCCCCCCACTCGGTGGACCGACGACCTGGTGAAAGCCGCGGGGAGCCGATGGATGCAGGAGGCGAGCAGCCGCTCAAGGTGGCGTGCTCTGGGGGAGGCCTATGTTCAGCAGTGGACGTCTTCAGGCTGTTGATGATGATGATGATGGTGATGATTAAATTTACCTCATGCAAGGTCTAAGGTGATGTGGAAGACGGTATTCATACAATTTATAGCCTTAAGTATCTATAAATTCATCATCAGTCCGAAACACGTCCACTGCTGAACATTGGCTTCCTCGATAAAACTCCACTTTGGACGCTTATCAAAGAGACGATTTGCCATAATCACGACGCTTGGCAGGTGGCTTTGTGATGGCAGATTTTAATGTAGCAAGGAAAACACTGCTGCCCGTTCTCTGGATATTCCCTTAGCTCTAGTCTCTTACGGCAAGAGACGGGGTGGTTCTACAAACCGGAACCACACGGCCTGTCGGATCTAAAAAAAGTAATAATTTAAAAAAATTGATATTTGCATTATTAATAGTCATATTTTGTTAATGTGCGTGTGGTATCTGGATGTAAAACCTGTTTATTTTGTAAATCGGGAATGCTCCTTCCGATATGTCGCAATATTTCAGTGTTTCAGTTTTTTATTATTTATCAAATTTACTCTAAAGTTTGAAGGATCTCAGTAAATAAAGTATCTACTATTTTATTCTAAATAACTATGGGTTTTAAAGGTAGATTCAATATTCAGTATATACTACAGTTATGGTTTATGGTCGAGCTAGAGGCGGAGATGGGTAAGTTACGCTGGGATGTAATGGGATTGTCAGAAGTCCGAAGATAGGGACAGGACAGGATAATCCTAAATTCCGGTAACTTATTCTTCTACCGGGAGGGAGACCAACTCTCCCAAGGGGGTGTCGGGTTTCTCGTCCGCAAGTCTCTCGTCAACAACGTGGTCAAAGTCGACAGTGTGTCGGCCAGGGTAGCGTACCTGGTACTCCGAATAACCAAACGGTATTCGTTGAAGGTATACAGGTATACGCGCCGACGTCGGCACACTCAGACGATGAAGTAGAAGCTATGTATGAGGACATATCTGAAGCCATGCATACTTCCGAAACATACTTCACCGTTGTGATGGGAGACTTCAATGCGAAGTTGGGCACAAGGAATAGCGATGAGCTGAGAGTGGGGCCATTTGGATACGGGCAGCGGAACCCTCGAGGACAGAGGCTGGCTGACTTCATGGAGAAGGAGGAACTCTTTATGATGAACTCCTTCTACGAGAAGCGGCCATCCAGGAAGTGGACGTGGATAAGTCCCGACGGTTCCACTAAAAATGAGATAGACTTCATCATGACGACCAAGAAGCACATATTCGATGATGGCTCTGTGATCAGCAAGGTGAAAACCGGTAGCGATCACCGTATTGTTAGAGGCACATTGAATATCAATGTTAAGCTCGAAAGGTCACGTCTGGTGAAGTCTACACTCCGTCCAAATCCTGTCCAAATCCAAAACCCCAAAGGCTTTCAGCTGGAACTCCAAAATCGCTTCCAGTGCCTAGCCGACTGTAACACAGTGGACGAGCTAAACGACGGGTTGGTGGAAACTGTCCAAGCTGTTGGATCGAAATTCTTTAAGACCCAACGCCGAAAGAAGACTCAAAAGCTCTCAGAAAAAACTCTTGAGCTAATGGCCGACCGGAGCGAAATGAAGCTGCAGTCTTCAGTTGATATGTCAGCCTACGGTGAACTCAATAGACGAATCTGGAGTTCCTTGCGACACGACTTGCGTGCTCTTAGTACTTCACGTATTGAGGCCGCAATTGAGCGGAACCAAGGCTCTAAAGTGTTCGCAAAGGATTCGTCTATTGGGCAACACCAAATGACAAAACTGAAGACCGAAAATGGTAGCGTCATTTCATCCAAGCCTGAGATTCTGAGAGAGATCGAGAACTTCTATGGACAGTTATACACCTCGACACGTAAGCCCGCTACTAACACAGCTCAGGACATCAGAGCCAAGTTAGTCCGACACTATACCGAAGATATCCTGGACGTCAGCCTGTACGAGATTAGAATGGCCCTCAAACAGCTTAAAAACAACAAGGCACCAGGTGAAGATGGAATTACGACCGAACTTCTGAGAGCGGGTTGTAGACCGGTACTTTTAGTCCTCCAGAAGTTATTTAATTCTGTCATCCTTGAAGGTACAACGCCAGAGGCATGGCACAAGAGCGTGGTGGTGCTCTTCTTCAAAAAAGGCGATAACACCTTATTGAAGAACTATAGGCCCATCTCGCTCTTGAGTCATGTGTATAAGCTGTTTTCGAGAGTCATTACGAATCGTCTCGCACGCAGGTTTGATGAATTCCAGCCTCCCGAACAAGCCGGTTTCCGAAAAGGCTTTAGCACCATAGACCACATCCATACGCTGCGCCAGATTATACAGAAGACCGAAGAGTATAATCGGCCGTTATGCCTAGCGTTTGTGGACTATGAGAAAGCCTTCGATTCAATCGAGACTTGGGCGGTGCTGCAGTCCTTGCAGCGATGCCAAATTGACTATAGGTATATCGAAGTTTTGAAGTGTTTGTACAGTAAGGCCACTATGTCAGTCCGACTACAGGACCAGAGTACGGAACAAATTCCATTGCAAAGAGGCGTGAGACAGGGAGACGTTATTTCTTCGAAACTGTTCACAAACGCATTGGAGGATGTTTTCAAGCTCTTGGAGTGGAAAAGATCTGGCATCAACATAAATGGCGAGTACATCACTAACCTTCGTTTTGCCGATGATATAGTCATAATGGCGGAATCGCTCGAGGACCTTAGCACCATGCTCAACGACCTCAGTAGAGTCTCCCA
This sequence comes from Ennomos quercinarius, assembly GCA_910589525.2. Lineage (NCBI taxonomy): Eukaryota > Metazoa > Arthropoda > Insecta > Lepidoptera > Geometridae > Ennomos > Ennomos quercinarius. The sequence goes on along the minus strand of OU342499.1, from coordinate 15,561,396 downwards.
GCAGGTTGGTCTTAAGATGAATATGGACAAGACAAAGATCATGTCTAATGCTCATGTTCCACCTATACCGGTAATTGTTGGGAACGATACTCTCGAAGTTGTCGACAAGTATGTCTACCTAGGACAGATTGTCCAATTAGGTAGGTCCAACTTCGACAAAGAGGTGGCGCGAAGAATCCAACTCGGCTGGGCAGCGTTCGGGAAGCTTCGTCCTATCTTTTCGTCCAAAATACCGCAGAGCCTGAAAACGAAAGTTTTCAATCAGTGTGTGTTGCCAGTGATGACTTATGGAACTGAGACATGGTCTCTTACTGTTGGCCTCATTAGTAAGCTCAAAGTCGCGCAGCGAGCTATGGAGCGAGCTATGCTCGGTGTTTCCCTGCGAGATAAGCTCCGGAACGAGGAGATCCGCAGGAGAACTAAAGTGACCGATATAGCTCTTAGAGTTAGTAAGTTGAAGTGGCAATGGGCAGGCCACATCGCTCGTAGAACTGACAACCGATGGGGAAGAAAGGTTCTCGAGTGGCGACCACGAACCGGAAGACGCAGCGTAGGCCGGCCCCCCACTCGGTGGACCGACGACCTGGTGAAAGCCGCGGGGAGCCGATGGATGCAGGAGGCGAGCAGCCGCTCAAGGTGGCGTGCTCTGGGGGAGGCCTATGTTCAGCAGTGGACGTCTTCAGGCTGTTGATGATGATGATGATGGTGATGATTAAATTTACCTCATGCAAGGTCTAAGGTGATGTGGAAGACGGTATTCATACAATTTATAGCCTTAAGTATCTATAAATTCATCATCAGTCCGAAACACGTCCACTGCTGAACATTGGCTTCCTCGATAAAACTCCACTTTGGACGCTTATCAAAGAGACGATTTGCCATAATCACGACGCTTGGCAGGTGGCTTTGTGATGGCAGATTTTAATGTAGCAAGGAAAACACTGCTGCCCGTTCTCTGGATATTCCCTTAGCTCTAGTCTCTTACGGCAAGAGACGGGGTGGTTCTACAAACCGGAACCACACGGCCTGTCGGATCTAAAAAAAGTAATAATTTAAAAAAATTGATATTTGCATTATTAATAGTCATATTTTGTTAATGTGCGTGTGGTATCTGGATGTAAAACCTGTTTATTTTGTAAATCGGGAATGCTCCTTCCGATATGTCGCAATATTTCAGTGTTTCAGTTTTTTATTATTTATCAAATTTACTCTAAAGTTTGAAGGATCTCAGTAAATAAAGTATCTACTATTTTATTCTAAATAACTATGGGTTTTAAAGGTAGATTCAATATTCAGTATATACTACAGTTATGGTTTATGGTCGAGCTAGAGGCGGAGATGGGTAAGTTACGCTGGGATGTAATGGGATTGTCAGAAGTCCGAAGATAGGGACAGGACAGGATAATCCTAAATTCCGGTAACTTATTCTTCTACCGGGAGGGAGACCAACTCTCCCAAGGGGGTGTCGGGTTTCTCGTCCGCAAGTCTCTCGTCAACAACGTGGTCAAAGTCGACAGTGTGTCGGCCAGGGTAGCGTACCTGGTACTCCGAATAACCAAACGGTATTCGTTGAAGGTATACAGGTATACGCGCCGACGTCGGCACACTCAGACGATGAAGTAGAAGCTATGTATGAGGACATATCTGAAGCCATGCATACTTCCGAAACATACTTCACCGTTGTGATGGGAGACTTCAATGCGAAGTTGGGCACAAGGAATAGCGATGAGCTGAGAGTGGGGCCATTTGGATACGGGCAGCGGAACCCTCGAGGACAGAGGCTGGCTGACTTCATGGAGAAGGAGGAACTCTTTATGATGAACTCCTTCTACGAGAAGCGGCCATCCAGGAAGTGGACGTGGATAAGTCCCGACGGTTCCACTAAAAATGAGATAGACTTCATCATGACGACCAAGAAGCACATATTCGATGATGGCTCTGTGATCAGCAAGGTGAAAACCGGTAGCGATCACCGTATTGTTAGAGGCACATTGAATATCAATGTTAAGCTCGAAAGGTCACGTCTGGTGAAGTCTACACTCCGTCCAAATCCTGTCCAAATCCAAAACCCCAAAGGCTTTCAGCTGGAACTCCAAAATCGCTTCCAGTGCCTAGCCGACTGTAACACAGTGGACGAGCTAAACGACGGGTTGGTGGAAACTGTCCAAGCTGTTGGATCGAAATTCTTTAAGACCCAACGCCGAAAGAAGACTCAAAAGCTCTCAGAAAAAACTCTTGAGCTAATGGCCGACCGGAGCGAAATGAAGCTGCAGTCTTCAGTTGATATGTCAGCCTACGGTGAACTCAATAGACGAATCTGGAGTTCCTTGCGACACGACTTGCGTGCTCTTAGTACTTCACGTATTGAGGCCGCAATTGAGCGGAACCAAGGCTCTAAAGTGTTCGCAAAGGATTCGTCTATTGGGCAACACCAAATGACAAAACTGAAGACCGAAAATGGTAGCGTCATTTCATCCAAGCCTGAGATTCTGAGAGAGATCGAGAACTTCTATGGACAGTTATACACCTCGACACGTAAGCCCGCTACTAACACAGCTCAGGACATCAGAGCCAAGTTAGTCCGACACTATACCGAAGATATCCTGGACGTCAGCCTGTACGAGATTAGAATGGCCCTCAAACAGCTTAAAAACAACAAAGCACCAGGTGAAGATGGAATTACGACCGAACTTCTGAGAGCGGGTGGTAGACCGGTACTTTTAGTCCTCCAGAAGTTATTTAATTCTGTCATCCTTGAAGGTACAACGCCAGAGGCATGGCACAAGAGCGTGGTGGTGCTCTTCTTCAAAAAAGGCGATAACACCTTATTGAAGAACTATAGGCCCATCTCGCTCTTGAGTCATGTGTATAAGCTGTTTTCGAGAGTCATTACGAATCGTCTCGCACGCAGGTTTGATGAATTCCAGCCTCCCGAACAAGCCGGTTTCCGAAAAGGCTTTAGCACCATAGACCACATCCATACGCTGCGCCAGATTATACAGAAGACCGAAGAGTATAATCGGCCGTTATGCCTAGCGTTTGTGGACTATGAGAAAGCCTTCGATTCAATCGAGACTTGGGCGGTGCTGCAGTCCTTGCAGCGATGCCGAATTGACTATAGGTATATCGAAGTTTTGAAGTGTTTGTACAGTAAGGCCACTATGTCAGTCCGACTACAGGACCAGAGTACGGAACAAATTCCATTGCAAAGAGGCGTGAGACAGGGAGACGTTATTTCTCCGAAACTGTTCACAAACGCATTGGAGGATGTTTTCAAGCTCTTGGAGTGGAAAAGATCTGGCATCAACATAAATGGCGAGTACATCACTAACCTTCGTTTTGCCGATGATATAGTCATAATGGCGGAATCGCTCGAGGACCTTAGCACCATGCTCAACGACCTCAGTAGAGTCTCCCAGCAGGTTGGTCTTAAGATGAATATGGACAAGACAAAGATCATGTCTAATGCTCATGTTCCACCTATACCGGTAATTGTTGGGAACGATACTCTCGAAGTTGTCGACAAGTATGTCTACCTAGGACAGATTATCCAATTAGGTAGGTCCAACTTCGACAAAGAGGTGGCGCGAAGAATCCAACTCGGCTGGGCAGCGTTCGGGAAGCTTCGTCCTATCTTTTCGTCCAAAATACCGCAGAGCCTGAAAACGAAAGTTTTCAATCAGTGTGTGTTGCCAGTGATGACTTATGGAACTGAGACATGGTCTCTTACTGTTGGCCTCATTAGTAAGCTCAAAGTCGCGCAGCGAGCTATGGAGCGAGCTATGCTCGGTGTTTCCCTGCGAGATAAGCTCCGGAACGAGGAGATCCGCAGGAGAACTAAAGTGACCGATATAGCTCTTAGAGTTAGTAAGTTGAAGTGGCAATGGGCAGGCCACATCGCTCGTAGAACTGACAACCGATGGGGAAGAAAGGTTCTCGAGTGGCGACCACGAACCGGAAGACGCAGCGTAGGCCGGCCCCCCACTCGGTGGACCGACGACCTGGTGAAAGCCGCGGGGAGCCGATGGATGCAGGAGGCGAGCAGCCGCTCAAGGTGGCGTGCTCTGGGGGAGGCCTATGTTCAGCAGTGGACGTCTTCAGGCTGTTAATGATGATGATGATGACTACAGTTAACTTGTCGAAAATATTCAAGATCTTAATCATAGCAAAAACTTTTTCACACACACAATTTCTTAAATTTCTTGTCCCATTTTCAAACTGTCGTTGTTCTAAGTCTATGAGTACATGTATAACAATAAATTAGGCAAAGATCCTAAATTTTTTTATGTAAATGAATGACGTGACGAGCTAGTCGTTCACCTGATGTTAAGCGTCACGGCTGCCCATGACAGATTGCAGTATCACTCGGAACTCTAAATTAATATAGTTTTGCGTGACACTGCACTGCGCACGTCATCCTAAGACTTCACACAGTATAGTAACAAGATTACTACACTGTGTGATCAGATCATAAAGTCTCATTTGCCCAGTAATTTCACTAGCTACAATGCCCTTCAAACTGGAACACAGTAGTGCTTGCACGCTACTGCTTGGCGGCAGAATAACTGGCAAAGAGGTGGTACCTACCTAGACGAACTTTGCAGAAAAGTTCTACCACCTAGTAAGTAAAATAATGTACGAAAACCAATTACATCATCAGCGGCAATCTTTTGTATAAATCAAATATTTTATAGATGGTATTAAGATATCGGGATGTATCGACGACTTGTCATGAGTTTGGGTGACTGCCAACGTCGCGTCGACAGCATCTGCTCTTTGCCGCCTATCGCACTAGCTGTTACCATGAAGCGTAGAATACCTTTTTATAAACCAGAAATTAGGAAGTAGGGCTCAAATATTTGGAGTACTCTAAGGACCACTCTTTTTATTGTGCTACGAGCTATGGAGCGAGCTATGCTTGGTGTTTCCCGGCGAGATAAACTCCGGAGTGAGGAGGTCCGCACGAAAACTAAAGTGACCAATATAGCTCTTAGAATTAGCAAGTTGCTGCTCTCCTCCTGCATACATCGGCTCCCCGCGGCTATTATTCTGTGACTATTATTATATTGTGGTTCCTTAAGTTTTACGAGGAATTTACCAAATATCTCCCGAAAATTCTTATTTTTCCGGGATAAAAATTATTCTATGTTGAACTTAGTATGAACAATGTGTGGGATTTTTTCCCCCAATCAATACAATTGTTTTAGCGTGAAAGCCACATATACCAAAAAAATTAATAACACAGAACCAAAAAACTTTTCATTTTCAAAAATTAATATGTAAGAAGCGTGGATTCAAAATCATAATCACATAATATCAGAAGTAACATCTCTTGCGTTTTTCCTTTTGAGTTTTTTCTACCCACCCCAATCACGAAGTCGTGTCACTTAAAAACGCTTAAATATTCTGAAGCTACAAAAACCATGTCCTCGACACTTCAAACAGAATTAACAATCACAGCAAGAAGCCTCAGTCACTGCAACCTTTTGTCTCTAAGACAAGGGGACAAGTCTTCACCTTTTGAAACGAGTCGAGAATCAGATCCTGTCGCGTTTGTTTCAGACAATGGGAGCTGTTGATTAGCGAGCTGTGTCAAATACGAGACAAGTCTTTATTAAGAAATGTGGAACCTGTCAAAAGGGTTATTTTTAACTTAGAGTATAGACTAGAGAGAAAGCATAGAGAGAACTTGATTATCTGTCGAGGGTTTATATGATGTGGTCATGTTGAAGCGAATGAGTCTGACAGATTTGTATAGAAAAAACAGTTGACTCGAATCGAAAAAAATGGTACGGTGACTTTTCGTAAGCGCAGCTGATTACTGTATGTTTGTTTTTTTCTTTCGCCACTGATGTAGCGATACGTGTGAGTAGTACAAATATAATATCGTTTTGATGATCTTCCTATGCTTTAGTCTATACTGTAATATTTTTAATCGGGTACAGATCTGTGTTTTTAATTCACATAAAACCTTTGGGCATAACTCATACAAACAACTTTTATTAGATTTTTTTTCTAACTTTTATATTTTCGCCAACAATGTAATGAGTTAAAACTTTGCTTAAAAAACTGGAATTTCCACGGGTCATTTCCTCTTTTTCGCGAAGTAGGCAATAATACAGGCTACAGAGCTTATTATTCTGTTTCATTTAGCATTGACCCGTATTATGATCACAGACCTAGGAGGTTTTCGTTACTTATTTTTTGGTATGACCATAGACTTAGGATATACAACGAAAAAATACTAGGCCTGTGGGTATGACTGTATCAATATTGACGCCAAAATAAAAAAGAAACAAAAAGAAGCTTGTGACAAAAAATAATTTGAAATATGTGGAACAGAAGTGCATAGTTTGTTTCAGTGATGTGTGTTATGTCTTGAATGGTGCTAGGTGAATTTACAATAGCCTTGTCAGTGTCCTTTACCGCAGAATACTTCTTAGCTTCTAGATTCTAGGACTTCCACGTGACCAATACACCTTCTAACACTTTACTTTCAGGTCTATTTTTCGCCATCTCATTCTAATGGTTCAGTAGCACTTAATTTATTTTATTTATTTCGATGACTTGATCATTAAAACAACGGATTATTCATCGGAAGATTAGTGACACTGTACATAGATTTTAAGCTAATAAGCACACTGGCATATCTAGTTTACTATTAAACTAGATATGCAGCAGTGATTACGGCTATAAATGAGTGAATATCTAACCTGGGTAGTAGGAAGGTTTCTGGCGAGTCTCCTATACAAATACCTCTGCAATACACATTTATACCACTAAAATATTTGCTACAATGAGGCCAAAACTCTAGAGTGCTTAAGTTGATCCAAAAAGTCTGAGTCTGTACATTCAAAAGAAGATTCAAATACTCAACAATTTGGGCTCTGTAAAGCTAGAGTTACAGGATGGGTTTCACCACTACGGTAGTCGCTTTCACCAGCCGTGTTTGCAGCTAGATGTTCTTCCTCCTTATGCAGGAAATGAAGTGGCCTTGGTGTTGAAAGAGTTTTGAAGCCGCCCGGAGACTTTGTTGTCTTACGACAATAATCGCAACCATCAATGTAAAGGTGCGTACGGACAGCGCGTGCCTGTGTTACGCGTAGTCGGAATACGCTGTCCATGCGTACATTGGATACGCGTACAACTTCCGTACGGACTACGGACCGCCGCGAAGCTGAACGCGAGGTCAATTGATCCATAGCGCTTCGCGAACTTTTTTTTATATAATTCTGTTGGAATTTTCAGGTCATTTGAAATTGCCTTCCATGCATCTTCGCGTAAATCGTTATTCCGATAATTAATTAGTGTGCTATCCCACAAAACCCGGTGAAATTCATAAAGTTAAATCAATCTGACAATATTTTAATTATTAAAACTCGATGAACACGCGTGTCTATCCATTTTGTTGTCCAAATATAACGTACCCCGGGCGTAAGCGTCCCCTTTGACGCGCACCTAAAGCGCGTTCCCCAAGCATGTACGCGTAGCTGCAAGTATGGACATGACGTCCCAGGGCACGTGTAACCGACTACGCGTACCCATGTACACGTTGTCCGTACGCACCTTTATAGTTACCGAATGAAGGACTGTATATAAAAATACCATAAATTCCTCTGTCCTACGACCCATCCCGGAAGGAGTTAAATTAATCTTCACCCGGTAAGCCAGTGGACCGTAATATCGCATTAACTTTTGTTTAAATTCTGACTCAGCTGGGTGGTAAGTATTTCTAAATGGTGGCATACGGTGCTTTGTTCCGGTGAACTGTGGAAATTTTGTGGGTAGATACATTTTAGGATTTTCCAAGTATCTGAGCACGTAACAAATTCTGTTACAGCAGATTTTCTGTTCTACATAGATTTAGAAAATTGTAGTCTACTTCAATATTGTTGCGAATATCAAAAAATATGGTCAACTTGAGGAAGCGTTATCTCTTCTCTTCTCTACATAGTGGAAAACAAAGTCGCTTCCCGCTGTCTGTCTGTCCCTATGTTTGCTTAGATCTTTAAAAATACGCAACCAATTTTGATGCAGGATTTTTTTTAAATAGAAAAAGATTCAAGAGAAAGGTTTATAGATTTTTGTTGATTTTGTACTTAGACCGCGCCTTAAGGGCGTAACACTAATGGCCCGGGCGAAGCTGGGACGGGTCAGCTAGTCTTTCATTAACTTTTTACCTACTCTTGGTTTTCCGTCTTTCACGTTGGTCAATAATAACAATAATTATTTTTAGTAGTTCGTAGATCCACATGCCCAACCCCACCTGGTACAGTCTAATCTAATCCATACCAATTGCTACGACCCTTTGTTTACTGAAACGCATGACCATCTGCTACGTATAGTAAAGGACTACATATTATTGGAATTAGGTAGTTACTTACCGCCTCGTCATATGTTTGGGAGAAGCCGTTATGTAATATCTGAGATATGATTATCTTTACATTGTCCTGCCATCTGAATTTTTTTAATACTTTACGCCCAAATTTTTTTATGATGATAATTTTTGTTATGTTTAAAAGGTTACTAATTCATTTAAACTACATTAAATTATCTTTGATTAAATAGTTATACAACATTTCTGCAATTCTAAATTGTTTTGCCATTAAAAAAGAAAATTAAAGAATTTATTTGGTTAAAAGCTTACAACACTTACAATTAATACTAGTATTGATATATAATATAACAGTAATGCTCATAGCGAAGCACGACTAGCTGTTTTTAACCGATCGGTAAAGTTAAGCAACGTTCGCTGCGGTAACTACTCTGATGGGTGACCATTACAGCAAAAAGTGGTATTTACAACTGAGCGCTACCGTGCTTCGGAGGGCACGTTAAGTTGTCGGTCCCGGCTGTTGTCTTGTGACAATAGTCGTTAAGCCAAGTCAGAAGCCTTTGGGCGGCCTAAAAATTCTGATACCACTTGCCTACACGAGAAGAAGAAGAAGATAGTAATGATAAAAATGAAAACTCAGTTGTAAGGGTTTTTCATTTATTTCAGTGATTACTGATTACATAATTAATAATAACATACGATATCTTACAACTATTGATTCTAAAAAAATCATTTCCAATATCACCCTTATCTAGTTATTAAATTTCGGATTAATCCATGAAAAATTACTGTTTTTAGGTTAATACTTAGCTTAGATGGTATCATAATAAAACTTGACCTCCGGAAATGTCATTATAGCGTCTTATTATGTTTCCTTAAGAAAAGAAATTATTCGTGTAAATTGAGGACGAACGTGTCCAAGATTCTTTGGTTTTCATTTTAATTAAACTTAGCATAACAATGGAATAAATTATTTTTAAAATAATAAAACTTAATAAATAAGTAATAAGCAAGCCTCAGATAAATAACCTTGAGAGCTAGCCAATGACGCTACTCAAATAAACCTTGTTACAAACTTTGCCAAAGTTCCCAAAATCCAAGATCCCTTAATAATTTAACTAAATCATTTAATTTAATTGTTAATGTTAGTCTCAATTTTAATTCTAAGGTTAATGCTCTGAACTGCAATTTTATCGTATAGATTAACAAACAACTTTTGATTCTTGTTCCTTATTTAATAACTATCACTACTATGTTACTTGCTAATTCACTAAGTTTAGACTATTTAAATGCTAAGAAGGATAAGTGTGAAAAAGATGATAGTGGTAGCGGAGGAGTTGAATTTGCAGATGATGGAAAAACATAAAGTTACGTACAAAGAATTGACATTTAAGTTCTTTTAGTTACTGATTGTTATAGGTAATTTTAATGGTAGATTATTAGATAATTGTAACTTTAGAAGATAAACGAGTAATAATTTTAAAGTGATGATTGTTATGCATGAATTATTGTCGGTATTAGCAAAGGTTTCATTTGAAAACATTGTCTAATGATGTGTGAAGCATCTAAACGAACCGAAGCATTCACAGCCCGAATGATTTTTCATACTTCGTATAGATATGATAAAGGGAAGGTAGATTAAATTTTAAGATTTTTAAGTAATTTAATTTAAAGTTAAGATTTTATTTTTTATTCTATAATTTATCTACAGTGCGTAAGTTTAATTTTTCTATTTTAATCAATATTAGGATTACAAATAATCCTTTTTAAATGGAATTTTAGGTTAGTAGCGCTACTAGGGAACGATAAATATTGGACATCTCCCGCATTGTTATTGTTTAAATATCCTTCTCAGATTCTTCCTTTGAAGTGCCATTAGGACTCGTTCAATATTTTTCTCTTCCCAGAAATCTTAGATTAGGTTTAAGAAGAAATTTCATTTTGGTAACTACAATAGTTTGCTTTATAATAGACTGTCGATGGTAGAATTTTTCCATTTAATTTTGAATTATACTAAGCTAATAACGTGCTAGATTGAGAATCGTATTTTATAATCAATTTTAATAAATATGTTTATCAGCGGACAAAAGAAAACAAGCGGGAGTTGCTGAAACAACTAAAATAGAAGAAGCTTGGGTTGTTGCGTATTAACACAATAATGATAAAGACAGGAGTATAGAAGATAGACGCTAGAAGCTATTTGTAGAAGCATTACGAGATAATGGCACTGCGGAATGTACCCGTGTTCATAAAAAAGTATCCTAAATCAGCTTAACAATACTTTGTTTCAAACGAGATTATGTTGCATTACTCCTTAAATTAAGTTTTTTTTCAATTTACTACCTTTTACCTTCGATCGTTTATTCCTCCTAAGTTTCCTTTATTGCCAATAGCTTTATTCCGAGTAATACACTTCACCCTAAACTTCGTGATTCGACAAACACATGTTAAGTTGTGACATGCGATTAACCCTATAGTTTTAACATTCATTAAATACGAAAATTCCTGAGCTCATTTTGAATCTTCGTATTTAATATATTTTTTATTCCTAAAATTAACAGTGGCAAAGTTTGTTCACTTTCTGAATCAAACCAAAGTTGTAGCTTTGGCAAGTTCAAAGTAGAATCCATAGAAGCCCATACAAACAGACGAAAGAGGAAGTTGCTCATTTTGTATGGAGCCATACGGATTCACTTCATCTAATACGAAAATAGTCTCGCAGCTATCAAGGTTTTTACCACAGCGATAAAAATATGAAAAGCAAAACAACAAAATCTAATTTCGGTTGTCAACGTTCATGTTGAAGATTAATTTACATATTTTCATTACGCCTTTCCTTCTCTCTTTTATAACTTTCCCTCTACCGATAGTATCATGTCCGAACATTCTATTACTAGAAATACAAAATTTAACGTATTTACAACCATTTTTAAAACCTTTTAACAAAACGTTCATAAGTACATCCTTGCTCCACGCGCAGTCAAAATGTACATTCCTTACTTTCAAAGTTTAAGGACTAGATTTATTTGGAAACTGAATACTACCTGAAATAATAAAACTAAAATGTCATCGTTCTACGGTTGGTAAAGCTACACTATGCTCTTAATATTGTCTGGCAGTTTATTTAAGTTCTTCGAGATCTTCTACCATGTCTTCTTCATCTTGAGCATCATCAGTGAGTCGACCACCGACGTTCCAAACCAGACGAGCATCATCGTGGTCATTCGTATTAAGTGATTAATGTATTTTAGAATTTGGTGATATTTTAGTGGTTATCTTATTATATTAAGATTACATAATGATGCATTTGCCTTTTTCGGCCCAAGGATTGTTTTTCTTGTCCGGGGCGTGTATGAGAGGGTCGTTCTTTTCATTTTCTTCGACATACTCCCGCATTCTGGAAAGATAATAAATGTTAGGATCTTAGTAAGTGGCTGTCGAGGAAAATAGAGGCCATACTTCTTCCGCGTCTTTAGATAAATCATTGGGAATGAGAAAACGCTTTTGTTTTGGCGCTGTAGTGCCGAATTTGGTACTTTTTCCATTTCGTTGGGAGAATATTGATCTCTATATTCAAGTTTGATTTGATGAGGAAGAGAAATGTAATATATTTACGTCACAACAGTAACCGATTCGTGAATGTATTTGGGTTTGACGTCTAATCTAAGTTGGTGCAGAAGTAAGCCAGTGTTACAATTATCAAAAGATATTATGAAGTTTCTAGTAGTAGGTAGTCAGAAATACTTAGTAAACTACGTACGGATAAAAATATGCATAAGTTTCTCTTTCAGCAGTACAAAAAGTCATCACACAACGAAACGGTACACTTTATTGAAATATTATTCACACTCCGCTACGCTGTATCTGATGCAGCATAATTTTATTATAGTTTTCCTCATTCCTTCCCATATTGTACAAAACAATAACTTATTCGAACGACCTCTCTTGTAGGGATAAATCAGTTGTGTTCGTGCGAGTATGAACCTTATTTCATTTGATATAATTAAAATTAAGCTTTAATAAACTTCATATAATGTTCCAGCTGATGGCGTGGTCGGGAACTATTGAAGTTTCCAGACAAAGTCATCGATTTCGCAATTAATTGGACTCTTTGAGAGCTTGAAACAATTAATGAATTCCGCAGAAAATTGAGTGTGTGTGTAATTGTGTCTGTTTGTGCTCGTTAAATGATATATTTCAAAAATTTAATACACCTGCGATTATTTCGATACTTTTAGTACCTATATAATTATGTTTCGTATGAAAAAGCTTGATCATCAAAACAGCCTTTGAGTAAATATTTAGGAGAGAATATAAAACATCCCTAAATAGCGATGATAAAGGTGTTGATGGTGGTGACAGGCTAAGCAACATCCCAATTTATCAAACCAAGGCTGTCTGAAAACCGCATTGCTACAGTGTTGCAGAGACGCACACACAGGCAGACATAAATAGGCATCTAATTTACCCTACCAACTAAATACGACTACTTGCAATAATTAGCATACTGGCCTGATAGCTCAGTTGGTAGCTCTGCCTTCCCGAAATATAGGTTGTGTGTTCGATTCCCACCCCGGACGAACATTTGTGTGATGAACATAGGTGTTTATTCTGTGTCTGGGTGTTATATTATATTCTATGTATGTATTTACAAAGAAAAAGTATCTAAGCATTCTATCAATTATCTAGGTCTCATAATACAAGCTATGCTTAGTTTGGGGCTAGATGGCGCTGTGTGAAATGTCCACACATATTTATTTATTTTATTTATACCGGCCACGCTGACCAATAGACAGTCGCTTAGAGAATAAAGGCACTCGTGATCACAGCCAATGCATCTTTGTCGAAAAGTCAGAGTAAATAAAATCTTGTGTAAATAACTTGTGCAAATAACGATGAGTATAAATCGCGAGAGTTTTTGATTAAAAAGACCTAACCTATTATAGCTCTTGGGTCCTGAAATTGGAGATTGAAATAATGAAAAGTTGATGTAATGGACGGATGCAAAACCTAGTTACATGATAAGTACGTACGTAATACAAATACGTGATAGCCTAATCTTAGTGATAAGCAGCAAGCATTAAGCAAGTCACAGTAGAGTTCGTCTCATGAAAGAAGTCCCGTCGCAATAAGTAAAACTAGTTTTTACAGATCGGCAGTGTGACAATTTGTGGCACATTTTTGCAATTTTTTGAGAGATGGTGTAAAGTTGTAAACGTTTTAAATAAAAATATTTTTGTATTATTTCTCATCTCATCTAAATTGGAAGATAGTAGAGGTTAGCAACATTTCTTACCGCGACTGTGGCGACGCTTCTGCGGGCTTCTTTCGTGAGACGCACTCTACATTTGAAATTTAGGTATTTGGTTTTAAGGTAGAACGTTATACTAGCGCGGCAAATTCAAATTTTCTTGCGTTCTTTTGCCAATAATAGCTTATAAGCAACGTGATTACATGAAAACTTAGCAATAAACAATTAATTTTCTTCTTAGTTTTTCAGTCTATTGCCATTTGTCGCTAAACCAATGATAATGTAGGTGATACTTTTAATTGTAATTTATTAATGCATTCTATTTATTTGCGCAAAATTAGTTTTCATGTAATCATGTTGAGTAATTAAGCTATTATTGGCAAAAGAACGCAAGAAAATTTGAATTTGCCGCGCTAGTGTAACGTTCCACCTTAAAATTCTTGCATACTTGTGTATTTCATTAAAAGGACAAACGTCAAATTTAGTGAATAAAGTTAACGGAGATGAGATTATGACCTCTCTGCACCGTCCGATCAATTTATTCTATTCTTCTATCTTTTTCTCTCTCTTTCCTTTGACAGAGCTAGGGCGTAAAACTAAACTAGGGTATAGAATAAAGCATAGAGAGATCATCAAAACGTTATATTTGTACTGCTCACACGTATCGCTACGTCCGTGGCGAAGGAAAGAAACAAACATATAGTAATTAGCTACGCTTGCGATAAGCACCGTACCATTAACCAACCGTACCAAATAAGAGTCAATTGTTTTTATATAAAAATCTGTCAGACTCATTCACATCAAACTCTCCACACTGCACCACCACCGCACCGCATCGCTGCTGCTCCTGTCCACATCATATAAAATGTGTCCACAAAAGTTGTACGCTTGACACATAATCAAGTTCTCTCTATGCTTTAGTCTTCTATACTCTAAGCATAAAACTTTAAAACTAATTAACGCGTGCAAACCTGGGGTGGACCAGCTAGTGGTTGTATAAAGCTCATCAAATCTAGGACTGCCAGTTTTAACACAAGCACTTTTTAAACGACTATTTCTGGCCATAAACCTGACTGAATGTTTTACGACTCCTGTTTAATGACCGTAAATATAATAAATGGAGTCGTTTGTTCTATCTGTTTAGCATTTACGGGCTATTAACGGATATTTTTGGATCATTTTGACACCTTTTGTTGGTGCTGGATGATGGAGTTCTGTAAACTGGGCGTAGAGATTAAAAATGAGTATGTACAGGTTATTTTATGTTGGTGTGGGTAACATTGCTGAAATAAGCAAGTTTATTTGTAACTTTAAAATATTAAGGGCTTGTGCAAGGCCAGCGCGAATTCAATCCAAAGCCACAGAATAGATGTATAGTACTAGGCCAAAGCGGGGATGAGCCAGGGGCCGAGCGGCAGGGGCGGTCTAAGTTAAACTGGTTCCAACGCGCAATAGTTTAGGTAATTTATTATTACACTGAATATAAAGGATATTTTAAAAATCCGCTATACATAAGCCCTCCATTATATTTAGTTCAACTACTACACAAAGTTTCATGATCTTATTTAAAATATTCATTGAATAATCGCTGTTTATTTGTACGGTTTGGAGGTAACTTTGTATTTTTATTCTATCGAGAAAATTTTATTAATTCGTGTTTTCACTATACATTTGCAGTACCATTAGTCCTGAACTTTACCATACATTAATTTCAAAGTCATTGTTGCAATATTGTTGACAGGACACTGCCTCAAGCTAAGCCGTTTTAAGCGATTTGGCGTTGTATTGGCTCTTAATGAATGTTGTATTGCCAAGTTGCGTCTTTGCGACACTACTCTTATTAAGTTCTTCATTATCAACAGCCTGAAGTCGTCCACTGCTGAACATAGGCCTCCCCCAGAAAGCGCCACTTTAAGCGGCTGCTCGCCTCCTGCATTCATCGGCTCCCCACGGCTTTCACCAGATCGTCGGTCCACCGAGTGGGGGGCTGACCTACTCTGCGTCTTCGGGTTCGTGGTTTCCCTGCGAGATAAGATCCGGAATGAAGAGATCCGCAGGAGAACTAAAGTGACCGATATATCTCTTAGAATTAGCAAGTTGAAATGGCAATGGGCAGGCCACATCGCTCGTAGAACTGATTAAGTTCTTATTGGTGGAGTACTGCCAGGATTTCATTTCGCAAAATATCACCATTTTTCAGAATATGATGAACGCCCCATAAAATTCGTGAAAAGCACAGACTGTAATAATAAAACTTTCATAAAAATGAAACCGCTCCAAATATGAACAATGATGCTTAAGTCAACCGGCGCCATTTTCCATTATGACCCATGAATTTTTAATACCCTACTGATTGCCACCGTATGCGATTGGTTACGATATGATACCCGGTCAATACCGGTTTGAACCGGCGCCCGGACTACGTGATATCCGGGTATTGACCGGAATGAATTAATTAGCTTTCTATCGAACTTCCAGATCGGATAACTCCAATTTCGGTGAGAAATTACCCGGATTCCATTTACCTGTTTTAGGGTAAATGAATGATTTTCGGGAATTATCTCTCAGGATTTTGGAATTTTGATTTAATTACATGTTCGTTTTTTTATAACACGGACAGACAAATATACTGACGGCCCGCCTGATGGTAAGCAGTTTCACCGTCACCTATCTTAGGCAACTGCAACCAAGGGGGGTCTAACAAAGATCCTTTTCATTAGCGTTAACGCCAAACGATAACTCCAAAATGTATGGGAATGACATTACCTGCGGAAAAGCGACATCCACAGGTAATGTCATTCCCATACATTTTGGCGTTATCGTTTGGCGTTAACGCTGATGGAAAGGGATATTTGCTAGACCTCCATGGGCGCTGGCAATGCGTTGCCTACAATTTAAGACTCTAGTTACCCGTCGTGTAGCTCAGCCGAAAGTGCTCAGAGGGTAGCTCATTTCACATCAAGTTAAATTACATAATTTCATGCAATTAATTAAATTTATTTTAAATAGTCAAATTTTAAGTAATACATTAATTAATTAATTTTAATATACACGTAAACAAAAAGTACAAAAAGTCAAATAATTATTACCTATTGTAAAACGTTACACGTTAACTACAATAACCCTCCCCTTATTTTTCCCGGTGCAAAGGTGCCCATAACGCTTGCTACGTTGCCGCGTTGGATGGCAATGGCCAACCGTTGCACCAGGAATGCACCGGAGCGGGAGTCGCCCGACCTTTCGGCCATCCTACTCCCTAGTTCTGCCACCAAGTTCTTCGCTTCGGCTCCCCAACTACCCATGGTCTCCGCAGCGATGGGCACAAAACACAAGTTAAATCAAGTTAAATTAGAAACTAAATCGTACATAATATTGAAATTTAAGCCAATTGAAAAAGCGTTTATTTTATACCCTCGTAAAGTTCAAAATGAGATGAGGTGGTGACGGATGTTCCCATGCCTGTTGTTTTTTCACTTCTGGGGTTGTTTTATTTATTGCGATAGGCATTATCCCCCTTACTAATAAAGATTGAAGGTAGGTGTACCTAGCTAGCTGAAGAACAGTTATTTTGTGTTTTGTTTCTCTCTATCAAATTGGAAATTGGCAAAGACAAAACGAGAAAAAATGCTGAGTATAGCTATTCAGCTATTCCACTGTTATGTAATATTTATTGAGTATTATGATTGTGTCTATGTAGGCAGCGTGCCGAAGTCGGACTGGGTACCCGAAACAAAACCGCATTTTTCTTTGCCATAATAATTTTACTACAGACATCATTTTCAGCTCCTACTTGTTAAAATTGAGTTCAACAGATCGAGCCCATATAATAAGGTAACACAGATGTTAATTCCAGCTATTCGCAAGATCATTGCTTAATTGGGTTCCGCCGCGTGTGGGTACGAAAACCCTCATTTTGGAGAAAATTATGCACCGCAGAGTTAGTAATCAAGTAATATTCGTTGAAATCTCCAAGTTTAATGCAGTTAGTGTTATATGGCAATAAATCTTGCTTCCCGAAACGGTATTTCCTTCCACTTACAATCTAGACGTATTCAAGAGCAGAGTGAATAGATATCTTCTGGGTAAGCGTGTCCCACCTCAGGCTTCATGTAGTTGGAGTATTTGGTAGTAGGTATCACATGAAATGGATATCAAAGTCAAAGTGGAGTGTCATAATTATAATGTGCAAAAATTTGTAACTTACGCCGAGTGGCTGTATAATTGTATTGTATCAGAAGAATATAAGACCGGGCTCAATGCAGCACCTTGGGGAAGGCCTATGCCCGGTGGTGAACTAACGCGCCTATATTTTATTCGCCCACTGAATTTTTTGCTAAGTAAGTAATTGACTTTAATATAACATAATAAAATGGATCAATTATAAGCTATTGACTTTTATCTGTGCTGTAATTCCATTAATTTAAGTATTTCATAATGTTATAAATAACACTTTTATATTAAAAGCTTCAGCTTAGTTGTAATTTTGTATGCCGTTGCGGCTGATCGCAGTATGGACTTAATATTTTTGTTGTAACATCTGTTATATATATATTATATAGTTATGTAAATATAATATATTTTTACTAGGTGGTAGGACTTTTCTGAAAAGTTCGTCTAGGTAGGTACCACCGCTTTGCCAGTTATTCTGCCGCCAAGCAGTAGTATGCAAGCACTACTGTGTTCCGGTTTGAAGGGCATTGTAGCTAGTGAAATTACTGGGCAAATGAGACTTAAGAACTAATCTCACAGTCTAGAATTCTTTTTTAGACTGTGTGATGTCTCAGGATGACGTGCGCAGTGCGCATGTGTCACGCGAAACTTTAATTTTGACTTCCGAGTGCCACTGCAATCTGTAATAGGCGGCTGTGACGCTTAACACCAGGCGAACGACTAGCTCGTCACGTCATTCGCTTACATAAAAAAAAATTACATAATGACCTGTGCATCATAAAATTAATGATTTGATTTGATTTGAAACGCAGGCTGTGTTGATGATGATATAAAGCTTTAAAATGTATAATGTTTGGTATGAAGAGATTTCTCGATAAAAGTGCGAGGTAAGTACCTAAATACATATTAAAAAAAACACCATCTGATAAACTGGCGTAATCATTCTCAAAACGTTACAATGACAATATTAATATTTATCATGTGTCAATCTTATCGTAATTTCCTATCAGTAATCCAGTCCCTAACTCCCCTGTGACCTAGAAGGTAACGAACAAAATTGATATTCTATAAGCCAGCAATAAATTCCATCGATGGATAACGCGGGGCTATTTCTGTACGTTATGTTATTTTTGGATAGAGTTTTATTGCCATCATATGTTATCTGTAGTTGCTATGTGAGAGCACTTGAATTTTTTTAAACTGTTTGAAGATTCGAAGTGCTTAATACAGTCATAATTTTTATTTTTATATTTAGAGTTTGGTAAAGTTTTTTTAATGGGCTGCAGTTGTTAGTGTCTACCTATTACAACACAGTTTCAATTGCAAATTGTTCTGTGGAACGAATATCAAAATGTATTTTATGAAAATGTGAACCCTTTACAACTTTTTTCTAGGCAAGCATGCACCGTTGTAGGCCGCATCATCACTTACTATCAGGTGAGACAGTGGTCAAATGCTATGCCTATAACTTGTAAAAAACAACCGATTTCAAAAAAGGAAGATTGATCTCTATTCTGTTGTTTTTTAAATGTGTGTGCGTTACCTCGGAACGACATGACAAAACGGCATGACAGCGACATTACTCCATCTGTCGCAACGCATGCCTGCGCAAGGTGTGGACGCATGTGCCTCTCTCGTATTGGCTTATACAGCCACCAAAAGAAGTGTCTTCCAAATTTCCAACACACTGCTTAAATAGTCTGTAATAGACTGGAAGGCCGCTGATGATGATGACCTCGGAACGTTAACCCATTTTGACAAAAAGTTTTTGTACAAGCCTATGTGCACGGAAACGATACTTTAAGTAAGCATACTTCTAGGAATACTACACTGGTAATAATTGTATACTTAATTTTGTAAACTAATTATGTACGTACAATTTTTGAACTGTATTTTATGTGCCAAATAAAGAAAAAATTCCAGGTCTGTGGTAATAAAGATACTTTGAAATTTTAAAATTGATTTTGATAACACCTTTTTATTATAATCGATATACTTTCAGTCATAGAAATATTTCAGATTGGTCTCATAGAAAATTTACCAGTTTGGTTTTACTGAAAAAATTAAAGGTAATAATATCATCCAAGTATTCTCAGCACCGATGGGGAAGAAAGGTTCTCAAGTGGTGACCACGAACCGGAAGACGATGCGTAGGCCGACCGGCTGATAGGGGTGATAGGGGTCGGTGGACCGACGATCTGGTGAAAGCCGCGGGAAGATGATGGATGCAGGAGGCGAACAGCCGCTCAAGGTGGCGCTCTCCGATCTATATTCAGCAGTGGACGTCTTCAGGCTGTTGATGATGATGATGATGATGATGATGATGATGATGATTAACTCCTTTTTGAAAAAGATATTATTTTGTTGTCAATCCGACCAACAGCAGTCATACAGTAAAACCTTAGGTGCTCTTTAGAAATTGAATGTCTTTTTATTCTCAAAAGAGCACCAATTTAGTTTCAGTGCTCGGACTCTATTTTGAACAAGCGCACGTCAACCAATTACATCACGGTTTCGATAAGGCAAAGTTTATATATTATTATGATCATAGATCATCATATAGATATAATATGATTGATGTATGCCCTGTGCAAAGTGTTTAGCTCCTACATTTATCAAGCTTAAGTTATGGTAACTACGTTACTGAAATAAATTCTGCTGTAGATGTACCTATATAACATCATAAGTAAATAGTAAATATGACGTATGTTTATCAGAGGTTGGTAATTTTCTTAGAGTATAGACTAAAGCAAAGAGAGATCATCAAAACGATATTATACTTGTACTGCTCACACGTATCGCTACGTCAAGGACGAAGGAAAGAAACAAACATTTAGTAATTATCTACGCTTGCGAAAAGCCACCGTACCATTTTTTTCGAATCAAGTCAACTATTTTTTCTATATACATATAAAAAGTGTCCACAAAAGTGGTACACTTGACAGATAATCAAGTTCTCTCTGTGCTTTAGTCTATACTCTAAGGTAATTATAATAATATCGCGGATGACAGAAGATGCACCTCGCAAAGATATTTAAACAAATAACAACTCTTGCATCAAGGCAATTAAGTATAATTCAGCACGCACTGCGACAACGAGTCTGAAATTATGTTCGATTGCCGCTAGTTGCCTCTCCTTCCAACGCAAGTCTTACATCTCTATCTAGCACGAGGATGGACTGGCCCAGACCGGCCCATCGATGTACGTACTTTACCAATGTGCAAATTATGACAGGCGTTTTTGAAAGTTCTGATGCTAAAATAATACATGGATAAGAGATAGCCTTATCTCTCACCCACGCGGATAAACAAAGAAAGTATAATAATAATAGCACCCAACGATCACATACATAGAACCTGGAGCTTAACTAGGATTCCCTGTGTCTAAGGACCCAGGAACTACTAGGACCATGGTCTCATAACACCCAGACACAGAACAAGTATTTGCGCTTTTATTGTATGAACCTTTAGATTGTAAAAAATCTGGCGACCTTTTTCCAATAGATAGGTCTCTACAGCACTAGCACTAGGTATCTACAGCACTTTAAATAAAACTCCATTAAACGCTCCTAGCAACCCCTAAGCTCATTCAGATATTTGAATTTCAAAGCGAAATAATAACAAACAAAAATACCCGCTTTCGCTGAATACCATTTGGAGGAAATTAGATGCCAGAACATTACGGCACTTTGCGAGACGAGGGCGCTTCCGACAACAATACAATTATCTAAGACACATAGCAATAAGAACAGTAATACCCACTGCGGCACAGTTAAATCAGAAACCGTAAGATAACTCCTTACAGAAGTGAGTGTGACAAAGAGGCATGTTAAGGGCCTCATGACAATGAAAGGGACTGGAGAGGATGGTTGTCATGAATTTTATAGGCCATATTCAAGCTGTGGCATGTTATATTTATGGGTAAATTGTTCATTCTAAAATAACATCTGATTTACGAGGAAGCGTGTTTATACTGAAGAATTACCTGCTAAATAAATTAATGGGTAGATATTCAGAAGTATGAAATAGTATATAAAATAGAAAGAAAATTTTAGTACACTATGAAATCAGTGTCCGTCGTTGTGACAAATAAATACATGCAAGTATTTATGAACTAAATAGTTATATTCCTCATTCGATAGGTAGCCTTAACACATAGGTCTTCTCCATGAAACGCCACTTGGGTGCTTATCATAGCGTTTTCCGTACCTAGTCAGCACGCATAGCAAGGTGCTCGCAGAAAATTTTCATGCACCGAGGAGAATGCTGCCATTCCCCAGATATTTCCTTAGACAGCTATTACGACCCCGTGAAAGAGGTGGTCTTATTCTCACATCAAAACCACGTGGTAGCTATAATATAAAACAAACATCCAAAGTTAGTAAAGTTTTGTACATTCAACATCAAAAACTAATATAAAATAGGGATGGAACTACTAACCCGATTATAATTTACTAACGAAAAGCTACACTTTTCTCCATTTTCGTAGGCTATATTTCATTGTGATAACTACCAACTTTCCAAATACAACGCGTTAAAGGCGTCATTTTGAACTACCTTTTTATTGAAGCTTTCATGACAACTTTTTGATCACCGCAATCAACAGCTATACCTTATTTTTTTATACGGGCAATGTGGCTTTATTCTTTAAACTAACTACTACAATAATAAAACTAATAAGCTAGCTACACTATTTACTACAAAGAACATTTAGACTGTATACTAGCCGCGATGGCCTATAGACAGTCCAAATTCTACAGCCCACTACCGGGAGGTAGCGTGCGTACCCAACATGCTGGCAGCATTGCCTCGTTGAATTGCAATGCTGATTCGTTGAGCCAAATAAGTGCCAGCATTTTGGTTACGCGTCGCTTCAACCAGGCGCTCTGATAAACTTTGGTGCTCTCGATGACTTCCCGGTCCTCACGGACCCAGGGTCTCACCAAACGGCTAAAATATGTAACTGCTACC
This sequence comes from Ennomos quercinarius, assembly GCA_910589525.2. NCBI lineage: Eukaryota > Metazoa > Arthropoda > Insecta > Lepidoptera > Geometridae > Ennomos > Ennomos quercinarius. The sequence goes on along the minus strand of OU342499.1, from coordinate 15,538,669 downwards.
GAGATTACTATATTTGCGCCGTTTTAGCTAGTCAGCCGAATTAGCCGCGGCGCTAGCCCTAACTTGTTTCTCGGGAAGATGTGACGGCGCCATAGTATCGACGCAAGTAGCGCCCCACACTAAACGCCTTCTTAAATTTAATCTAAAAGATTTAGATTAAAATGTATGCGCTCTTTTCCCAACATCCATCATTCCTCACAATTTCACAACAACATTAATCTCCCAAGGACACCTACCAACCAAGTTTGCACTGTGCCAAAATGACTTGCCGAAAGCTCCGCTGTCACTCGAAGAGGGGTTTGTGTTTAGGTCAGTACTCTGGCTTGTGTGATGTTTGAGTACCTCTATAGTATTATAGGATCCGCCATCTTTCTTTTTTACGCGATAGGAACGCACCTGAGCCTCGTATAATATTATGCTTGAGTTGAATTATTGGAGACATGTAAAGAATATGTGGGGGGAAATGAGCCATAAATATGCTGTAAATAAGACATAGATTCGCATTATGTTCTACGTCTTTCAGGACCTTTATAGAAGCACTGACAACTGCGATTGTTTGGAGTATTAAGAATATAAGTAGGCACCCACTATTTATATTCGGAGATTTCAAATTACACCTGGTTTTTGTGGTTGGCTGTGTAAGTTAGCTTAACTAATAACCAGCGAAGTGCGAGTCGGACTGGCGCACGAAGGGTTCCGTACCATTATCTATAAAAACGAGCGAAAAAATTACGCTTGTTGCATGAGAGCCCCCTTAAATATTTATTTTATTCTGTTTTTTAGTATTTGTTGTTATAACAGCAACAGAAATACATCATCGTGAAAATTTCAACTGTGTAACAATCACGGTTCATGAGATACAGCTTGGTGATAGACGGACAGACAGACAGCGGAGCCTTAGTAATAGAGTCCGTTTTACCTTGAGGTTTGAAACCCTAAAAATGGTAGGTGGTTAAAGTTCAATAAAGACAACTTAGACAACACACAATCAATGCCCTTGCCTTTTACAACGTTGACGGACAACATTGTGAGTACTCGGCATTTTAAAGAATCACGAAAATTGAGGACAAGTTGCGTCATCCGCAAACCCGCACTTAGCCAGCGTGATAGAACCGTGGCCTAGACTCCCAAGAGGTCCATGTCCCAAACCGCTGGGTGCTAGTGCTGGTACATAAGGAACTAGAGTACCCCTTGTTCAGTTTACGGCAGATTCTGTTTAGGGCATCTTCTGTTCAGGGATATGGCAGATCGTTTTATGGCCGAAGTATAAACAGTGAACAAAATAGTTGGTCTAAATAAAAATAGCCGGCCAAGTGCGAGTTGGACTCGCGCATGAAGGGTTCCGTACCATTATCTATCCCTGCCATCTAGTGTTGAGTAGTAGCACTATTTAAAGCAGCGCCATCTATGACTCATATAGTAAACGAGCAAAAAAAACAGGTTTGTTGTATGAGAGCCTCCTTAAATAATTATTTTATTCTGTTATTTTATTTTGTTGTTATAGCGGCAGCAGAAACACGTCATATGTGAAAATTTCAACTGTCTTACTATCACGGTTCATGAGATGCAGCCTGGTGGCAGATGGACAGACAGATGGACAGCAGAGGCTTAGTAATAGGATCCGTGTTACCCTTTGGGTACGGAACGCTAAAAATGTAAATTTAGTAATGCTATATACTCCAGCGGTCTGAAACCACATCAAACGCATCACAGCTGTCAAAATATTTCGCGATATCTTATTGACAGTACAAAGATTAGTATTGTTTTATATCTGAAAATAACCTGAAATACTTTAATCATCTAGATCTGAAAGCACTTGTTTATTTTTTTAACTCCACACGTTCAGTGTGTGGTGTGCATCTTTGGCGTCTGTATAATTTTATGTGGGCCAAAATTGTTGAAAACAGCGGAAGAGCCGTGGAGTAATAGCTTTGTAGAAACGTAATAACTATCATTCTAGAAAGCCGTTCCAGAAAACGAGGCTGTTCGATGATTAGTTTTTTTAACAATGTCTTTTTACAAATAAGTCTCAGATAGAATTTTACTAATAGTATCATGCAATTTTCATATTATGTGTAGGTATTGAATCTTTATACGATCACAGACACAGATAATTTGTAAATAAGTCCAACATTGAATAAACCGAATTATTTATTCTATTTTCTATTATACTTTTTCACTCTTTAAAATAAAATAAATAAATAAATCGAAAAGTTCTGTAAATCGAATACGAAATTCTAATGTTTTTTTTTTGTTTATAATTATTAGGCCCGATTTTAGTAAAGTAGAATAAACTTAATCCCAAGTATAATGCTACTGGTTACTCTCGGATACAGTTGATTGACAAATGAAATGACAATTAAAATGACGCCGTTTTGATTGTATCCAAGGAATAAGCTTCTTATTTCTTCAAAATTGGTGGTATAAGGGTTATCTCGGTTGTTCTCGGAAAGTTATACTTGGAATAAAATTTATTCTACTTTGGTAAAATCGGGTCTAAGGCCCGATTTCACCAAACTAGAATAAATTTTATTCCAGGTATAACTTTCCGAGAACAACCGAGTTACGCGAATATAGCCCTTATATCACCAATTTTGTGAAGGAATAAGACTTATTCCTTGGATACAATCAAAATGACGTCTTTTTTGTGTAATTTTATTTGGCAATTAGCAGTATCCAGGAGTAAGGAATAGCCGTATACTTAGAATAAACGTTGGTGAAATAGGGCCGTAGTCGGATAACTTTTTATCCAGCCACTCAATAATCACCCCATAATATTTTTAAGTTATTCTAGTGAACTTCGATATTTTAGTATAAAGAAAATTGAAATACAATTTGTCATCCATTATTTTGATGCACACTCAAAACGGAAATTTCCTAAAAAAACATCACATTAGATTTGACTATTAAATTAATGTCATCGAATCCTCTTGCTTCACCAGTGTGATCAATAAAGTTTAATACGTCCATGAGTTTATCCTATTTGCCCATTATTTCTCCTCTATTGGGTACGTGCTCATTGCTCAAGATATGCATTGAATTCAACTCTGAGAATAGACCTGAGGAGAGATGTATTGCTGTTTTGATGGAAGATTGGAAGTGGGATACAATAATAAAGTTCGGAATTCGGTGTTTTGAAATAAATTATTGAAAGTGAACTCAAAGAGTCGAGTATCTACCGAAGTGAATTGTAAGATAAAGTATCGCTAGACGAGAAACAAGAAATGGTACGCAAAGTTTATTTGATGCTCTCGTTGTCTTTTGGGCGACTCTCAGATTAATCACTAAACGGGGGATTTCAAAGCTATGTTCTCAAAGTACCTAGAGCATTTGGTTTTTTTAGGGTTCCGTACCCAAAGGGTAAAATGGACCCTATTACTAAGACTCCACGGTCCGTCCGTCTGTCTGTCTGTCTATCTGTTTGTCCGTCTGTCACCAGGCTGTATCTCATGAACCTCGATAGATAAACAGTTTAAATTTTCACAGATGATGTATTTCTGTTGCCGCTATAACTACAAATATTAAAAAACAGAATAAAATAAATATTTAAGGGGGCTCCTATACAACAAATGTGTTATTTGCTCGTTTACCAGACGAGTCATAGATGGCGCTGCTTTAAATAGTACTGCTACTCAACACTAGATGCCAGGGATAGATAAGGAACCCTTCGTAAGGGAGTCCCACTCGCACTTGGCCGGTTTATCTATTAAGTGGAGCCCACCGCTTCGACTAGACCGTTAGGAAACCTGGACATACAATCAATAATAGTAAAAGCTCGGATGTGACTGACTCAACTTTGGTTGATATATAAACGTGATTTTTTTAAAGAAGCTCAACTCTGGCCAAATATTGCGTGGAGCCAAGTTACAGAAAACAAACTCCAATTTTTTTTTTTTTTTTTTTTTTAGTTTTTACAATGAGATTAGTTTTTTGAGCAATTTTTAAATTGTGAATTGTATTATATCAAATCAATATGAAAGAAACTACACAATTCATATTAAAGAGCACTTCGTTTTCACGAAAATGCAGTCCGCAGACCTATCCTTTCGTACAATAGCTTGTGGTGAAAACCCGAAGTTTTCACAAACACTACAATGTGTTTTAAGACGAAAACAAGTAGCAAAGTACTACAGAACAAGCACCACAACTTAAGTAATGAATTTAGAAACGCTCCGCTAGTTCGGAAGTGGCTGGCCGCAAAACAAAGTTGTGTGTAGTCAATTTTGACAACTATTATGTAAGTATGTACAATGAGAGGCACTCCTACTATATATTATTAGGCAAGTGCAGACAATGGTATACTATTCCTGTGGGAAATCAAGATAAAAAGTAGGTACCTACCTGTCCACTAGAATATTTTAGGTTACTCTCAAAAGACACACGAAGCGTGTGAGCGAGAGGTACAAATCAAGTACACACTGCCTAAGGCTTGAGAGGAACAGAGATAGTGAAATAATGGCGGATGTATTTATTTTGGGCGAGTATTATCTCGAGATTAGCATATATCACCACAATCTGTTTCACGACGAAAAGCATTTTGTTATCATGTACCATAATCCCGTTATCAAAGTGCAAAATACTGTTTTGCAGCTTTTACATCTTAATGAATGTGATGTTACAAAACAATAGGGGAGAACTATCGCTAAAAAGCGATAAAAAGCCATTAAAAGAAGAAGAAGAAGAAGAGTTTCGCGTGACACTTTTTTTTTTTTATGAGATGAATGGCAAACTAGCAGGCGGCCCACCTGCTGGTAAGTGGTCACCGCCGCCTATGGACATCTGCAACACCGGCATTGCCGGTGCGTTGCCTACCCTTAGAGAGGACTCTTTTAACACTTTTCTTGAAGCTCCCCATACTGTAGTTATGCGGAAAAACCTCAGGGGGAAGATCATTCCACATCTTGCAGGTTCGTGGAAGAAACGAGCGCAAGAATCGCGTCGTATGAGATTTCCACGTGTCTACAATATGTGGACACTGCACTGCGCATGTCATCCTGAAACATCAGCACAGTCTAGTAATGCTATTTTAGTCTCATTTACCCAATAATTTCAATAGCTAAGGTCCCCTTCAAACTGGAACTCAGTAGCGTTTTCATACTTAACTTGTTTGGTGGTAAAGTATCTGGAAAAACGCTGGACTATACAATACGAACTCCTTAAATCAAATATACTTTAGATACATGGTCTCTATGAAAATCAACCCCAAAAGTGTTACTTATACAGATACCTTTCCGGTTAATATAACAGTTTACAAGCGATTGTTTCATTTTAATTAAGAACCATGGCCCCCTGTAATAGAGTTGTAAAACAAAATAGATAAGTGAGTTTACTTTCATTATGCGCGGACACACGCGACTGAGAGCAAAAACAAGGCGTACGCCTTGTTTAAACGGTGCCGTTTTCGACGCGGCGATTAACTCTATATTTTATCGCAGACGAACTATTACAAAAAGGCCTATCACAAAGTAAAACAAAAAATGATGTTTTATTTTAATGTAGTAAATGAATTAGTAGGCTGAAACATTTTATACGTAGCTAACATGCCATTTCTAGTGTTATTTCAACGTGTACATAACCTATTTGCAGGTTATTACCGTTAGCTTAATTACCAGTAATTACCGCGGGTATAATACCTCTCCCAAGAGGGTTAATGATTATTTTAACACACGAACTAAACTACTCTGACGAATGAAAGGAGTATTCAAATTTTTTTTTTTTTAAATATATGTTAGTCTTAAAGCTACTTTTTACTAGGTGGTATATGACTTTTCTGCAAAGTTCGTCTAGGTAGGTACCACCGCTTTGCCAGTTATTCTGCTGCCAAGCAGTAGTGTGCAAGCACTACTATGTTCCGGTTTGAAGGGCATTGTAGCTAGGAAAATTACTGGGCAAAATGAGACTTTATGATCTGATTTCAGAGTCTAGTAATCTGATTACTAGAAAATTTCAACTGTTTATCACGATTCATGAGATACAGCCTGGTGACAGACACAGACAGACAGACGGATGGACAGCGCGGCGAAGCCTTAGTAATTGGGTCCGTTTTACCCTTTGAGTACGGAACCCCAAAAATTAACGCTATGATAAGAAAAACGTAAAAGCTTCTGAACTATACTAGGTTGTGGGTTCGATTCCCACCCGGGACAAACATTTGTGTGTTGAACATCGATGTTTGTTCTGTGTATGGGTGTTATGTTGTATTCTATGTATGTATTTACAAACAAAAAAGTATCTAAGTAATCTATCAGTTATCAGTACAAGCTATGCTTAGTTTGGGGCTAGATGGCGCTGTGTGAAATGTCCACACATTTTATTTTATTTATTTTAACTGCATCTAAAGTGTGCGTTGTAGAAATTAAGTCAACGACGTAACGAGGTGCAACATAGAATGACTCGCCAATATGGGAGTTCACGTCAAAGGAATCCATGTAAAAGCGCGATCAACATGCAAGGAGTCAACGTATATAGCGGGTATTCGTCGTGGAAGGAACTCGTTGTGAAAGTGATCAACGATGCTCGACTTCAGAAGACTCGACGTTCTGGGAAATCGACGTTAAAGTCATGCTCAAAGTCAAAAAAGTTGAATAGGCTATTTTAGCACTCAACTGAATACATCGTCAGGGCGTGTTGAAAAGAAACCGAGATTGGCGGTTGTGAATTTTGAATTGTTTCCCAAATTTCGCATAGTTTGAATTTGAATGTGTCGTAAGGATGGATTATTATCCGTTAAGTGTTCATGAACGTGCACGAGTGTAGGCAAATGGTTCCAAGTCCCAAAACCATACATTTTCGTTTTCTCTTCAAAACTTCCAGAGCTTTCAGTAAAATATTCACCATTTGGCTGATAGCATTTTGACTGACAAAATAGGACTTTGCTGATATGACATAACGAATATGACATAAGACGAAGAAGAAGAAGAAGGCTATTTCACACAACTGATATTCGTCATTAGAGGGAAAGGAAATAATTATGCTATTTTGTCCACCGCCCGTGCTAGGGCAGATATCGTACATATCTATAACTAGCGGCCTGCCCTGGCTTCGCACGGGTATATAATAGTAATATAAATATAACCTATGTTACGCAGGGTGAATGTAGCTTTCCAATGGTGAAAGAATTTTTGAAATCGGCACAGTAGTTTTTGAGTTTATTCATTACAAACATACAAAAATACAAATCTTTCCTCTTTACAATAGTAGTGTAAAAGTGTACAAGTGTAGATAATACTCGATAGCAAGTTAGCAAGTACCTACAGTAATATACATTCTAACAAACACGTACTATAACCAGAGACATATACTTGCTCGAAAGTGTATGCGGTTTACCGCATTCCTCAATTCCGCTCATAATTGGAACAATGAGCAATGATACCTTACTAGGTCTGTAATTGCTCCATTGTGCTTTCATTTGGTATTTTCTTGAACTTCCAACTCAACCTACTTAGTTATTTTGACTCAGTGCTTGGCTGAAACCATTTGCGTCTTTCTGTGTCCCATTCAAACAGAATGTGATCTGGTTCTACTTTTGAAGCTAATTGTAGTACTACAGAGAAATTTTTATCATCTCTATTCGAAAAGAGCTAGTTATCTTCGTAAACAGGAAATAAAACAGCTCTTTAATACCTAGGGACCAAAAGTGAATTAAATTTGGAATGTGGATATTGTTTCCAATCACCAAAAAGATCAATTTCGAACATAGCGTAAGCAAGTAACAGGCTATCATAAAGCTGCACTCAGGATTCTACTATGGGATCCTTCGCTCCGCTCCCGATTCAGAGAAACACTCTCGTTTACTCATCATTAAGAACTACTTTTATAACGAGATCAAACTGGAAATTGCGAAAAAGATACACCCACTCCATACATTTTGTCTAACTGCCCATCGGCAGCCCACTGAGAATAAACCCGTCCAGCCGCACCACCCAGATACTTGTGCTTTATACCTAAAGTGCGGAGTGAACCTGGGGGTCTAGCAAAGAATCCCTTTCCATTATCCATGACATTACCTGCGGAAATCGCTTTTCCGCAGGTAATGTCATTCCCATACATTTTGAGTTATCGTTTGGTATTAACGCTAATGGAAAAGGATCTTTGCTAGACCCCCAGGCCTACCCTTGGTAAACAATCTACTATTTTGTGAGAGTAAAAATGCTGGAGATAGCAAAAATGTTTATGATAATGATTGCACAAATAGAGTTCTTTTTAAGTTTTTTTTTTTTTTTTTTTTTTTTTTTTATGTGATTGAATGACGTGACGAGCTAGTCGTTCACCTGATGTTAAGTGACACGGCCGCCCATAACAGTTGCAGTGTCACCCGGAACTTTAAAACAATAGTTTCGCGCGACACTGCACTGCGCACGTCATCCTGAGACATCACCCAGTCTAATAATCAGATTACTAGACTGAGTGATCAGATCATAAAGTCTCATTTGCCCAGTAATTTCACTAGCTACAATGCCCTTCAAACCGGAACACAGTAGTGCTTGCACACTACTGCTTGGCGGCAGAATAACTGGCAAAGCGGTGGTACCTACCTAGACGAACTTTGCAGAAAAGTCCTACCACCTAGTAAAGTAAGTCTTGCAAAAATGACGAATTGACTGAATGACGATTGTGTGGCTGAGCGGTATAGCCTATGCGGCTTTCAAACACGCATATCTGATTCAAATCTCACTCGGCCCTGCACCAATAACTTTTAAAATTAAATTTCTACTTGCAGGTACATAGATGTCGTGAAGATAAGATGTTCAAGAATCCCAAAATTTTATACGTTTTATAGATAGATAGATAGATAAATAGAAAATGCTTTATTGCACATGAGTAAACCAAGTGCATAGGCGAACTTAATGCTAAGTAGCATTTTCTTCCAGTTAACCTTTGTGTAGTGTGGAACGAGTGGTAGTGCTGGTTGAAAAAGAAAAAGAAAAGAGTACACAAATAAAAAATAATAATAAAAGGTAGCTATAGATAACCATAATAGTTTAGATATTATAAGGATTTTAAATAATAATTAAATATAATACATACAAATTTTACATAGTTATTTCATTTACTCATATAAACCTATACCTATGTTATGACACGTGCTCTAAAATTTTGGGATAATAACCACCCCACCCCCATGGTACATGTACCACCCACACTGGGCCAGACAGGTGGATTATGGTCTACACTACCACCATGCGGGAGAAAGCCTGTACCAGCAGTAAAAACATATATTGGAGTGACGAATAATTTGTTTCTTAAAATCCTATCTATGTTAATTATACCTGAGGCTATACCAAATTGAGTAATCACCTAGCTTTAAACAACAACGTGTTCAAAAAAAAGTACTGATGGAAATAATAAATGCACCCTGGGCCATAATTCTGTATGAAAACACAGATTCCACACGATACAGAAACCACGTCGTTATCGTGTCTTGTTCAAATCGTGTCACAGCAAGGAATCGTCAATTTTTGTATTCTGTATAATCTAAGACAAATTATCTATGACAGGTTTTTATCCTTCGAGTGCGTTCCGAATTAGAACTAAAGGATTTCTCATCCCAAAACCAGTAAAAACTTAAAATAAAGTAATGGCTTATATTTATGTTGTGATATAACAAAGCCATGGGTAATTATTAAAAATTGACAGAAAACCTTTAGAAATACCTTCACTTTACATTAAAATTATTTTTATTTTGAATAATTAATATTGACATAAGTGTTGGTAACTTTGGTCGGTTTGATTTTTCGGAACGCGCCTCAGTGGAACATATGATTTTTGACAGTTCAAATCGCGCCAATCCGAGTTAATTCCACATTCATTTCGCGCGGTTTCGTTTTCATTTCATAGAGAATAGATTTTTGCAGATTTCTTATCTAAGACGAGGAATTCGCGTGGTTTCGAAGCACGGAATCGTAAAGTGGTCATACAGAATTAGGGTGCTAGTGTAAGCCCATGTAGTTAGTATTGTATTATACTATATTATTAAGGGTAGGATAGTGTAATGTAGTGAAATTTAAGTCCGCCTAAAAAGAACACAAGAACAAAGTTTTGTCGCCTTAAGAGAGATAGTTATAAAATTGTTATTGGATACACTTTAGATGATAAATGTTACTTGAGGTAATAAGCTAATCAAGCCAATGGAAACAAAATTGTAATTCAAATAATGCTTAATAAAATCACGTTGAAATCGTTTGAAAACTATCAATACCATCAAACTTCTCATTGAAATTCACAGCCAAACGCTGACCCATCAAGAAAAAACATTGAAAACGTAGGTCATGTAATTTGATTGCGACCAATAGAAACACAAAAATGTATGGATTTGACAGCGATCATGTAATTTTATTGCAACCAATAGAAACACAAAAATGTATGGATTTGACAGCGATCATGTAATTTTATTGCAACCAATAGAAACACAAAAATGTATGGATTTGTCAGTCTCAATACGCAGCTTATGTGCATAGTTACTATGGAAATTTTCAAATTCGGAATGATGTATCTCCTGTTGCATTGCTATCAAAGTTCCGTGATGACCCCGCTGGTTTTTATAATAACAAACGCTACTAATTATAAAGTTTCATTAAGGTGGAACGTTACACTACCGCAAGAAATTCAAATTATCTAGCATTCTTTTGCCAGTAATAGCTTGATTACTCAACGTGATTACATGAATACTAATTTTGCGCAAATAAATATAATGTATCAATAAATTACAATTAAAAGTATCACCTACATATCATTGGTATAGCGACAAATGGCAATAGACTGAAAACTTACTAATACTTTTACTAATAAGAAAATTGTTTATTGCCATTTTTCGCTAAACCAATAATATCTAGGAGATACTTTTAATCGTAATTTGTTGTCTATTTCTTTATGCTAAAAGAGTTTTAATGTAACCACGTTTAGTAATTAAGCTATTATTGCCAAAAGAATGCAAGAAAATTTGAATTTGCCGCGGTAGTGTAACGTTCCACCTTAATCACGATAAAGTTGACTTGAAAATACCTAGCAGCTTTTTGATATTAAAACAATTTGATAGAGTAGTAAACCATTTTTACGGGCAAAGTGCCTTTATTTAAGCTAATTTAATAGGTAATAATATAATGGTAATGAAAGTGAGTAAGGCTATAATAGTGAGTAAAGTCACACATGTGTAAAGTTAATTGAGGATAACACGTGCAATTACAGTTAAATATGACTGTAAACAATAACACAGAATATAATAGACCTATATTGTTATTATTAAGGATTAAAAAATGACAGTTAATAAGGTGTCGAAATCATAGCGATAAGAAAGATTGTCAAAGAAATAAAAACATGCAATGATGGTAAAACACTAAAACATAGTAAACATTAAAACAAACTAGAAATCACACGGAAAATCGATATCGCAAGTTACATCGCTCTCTCATGCCAATGACTTACACGATAACAAACGTTCCCCAATGACCAAAAAAAAATATGCCTCAAAGCCAAATCTGGCAGATCGATATGAAACAAACACGGAATTAAACACATTCTAAATTTGGAACAAAAAAAAAACAATCGTAATCCATGACGACAAACGCCTACCCGTCTCCCCAAGTAAATCACTACCTCAATGTCCTTGGAAAAAGCACCAAATTCGTTAAACACTTGCAGCACAAGGGAACCACTCCCGCGGTAATGAGCACTGTATGACGTCACCACTGCGTTAATATTTCTTTTGTTTAATGAAAGGAATTGATTACTCACGCTGCGATGCTTTTAGATAGCGGCCAGCGCTCCATGGAGGCTTGGTATTTCATGTTTTCGATCTGCTTTTTCAGTGCCTCTTTGTCCATGGCTGCGAGAATACTGGGGTCCATAGCGCAGAATCTGTGGTACGAAACATGCACACAAGTTAGTATTGGTGTAGGGATACGAAGCACGCACACAGAGGAAGTTTTGTGTAACGACGTACGTTGTACGTGGTTGGGACGGGAACGGTACAATTCTGTAGAAAGGTGGACTTTTGTAATAGTTTATGCGAGTGCGAAATACGTGTATGTATAGTCGTGCTATATATCTATTCTGTGTTATAGATTGTACAGTAGGTACCGTATCAGTAATGATGAGTCTTCTTTGATTATTTATTTATCTGAATTGTTTGCTGAAATAAAATTAATAAAAATGGTAGAATATTCGTTCGGTTAGTTTTTTGTTATTTTACGTAACAGCGAACTTCAATGTAAATCTATTTTGCATGACCATTGTAATTATATTATGAACATGTTGTTTTATACAAATTAAATTAAAACAAATGAACGTTGAATTGTAGCACCATGTTTCGTAAGATTTTAAGAAACTTTAACGTCATTAACTTGATTTGTTATGTTTTTAGACTTTTGTCTATTAACAGATTAATGCTTTTTATATTTATTTTGCAACAAGCAGACCTCCTTAGCAAAATTTTGGTTTTAATTAATTAATATAAAGGGTCAGTCCAATAACTAGTAAATAACACTTTTATGACCGACCGTACTACGTTACCCGTCGCACTCACACATATAACGGAACACGTGTGGGTGTGCGAGCTTGAGTGTATGCATGATGCGCGCGCAGAACTTCACAGTTTCTATGACAACCCCTTTATGCACACTGAAGTTAGCTTGCGCCAAGTTAGTTAACCACCATTACGCGACTTTGGAACTTTAACCCTTGTCCCTAAGGTTGGTTTTGTATTGCAGAAATGTTTGTAAAATTAATGAATTAAGGCGTAATGCCCGGTAGTTCTCGGCGCTTTCTGTCTTTTGTTTTCCCGCAATAAATACAGAGGGCGCTGTGTGATATACCCATATTATACTCACACACGCGACGTGGCGTACCTACACATGACCTACCATAAAAATCGACGTCTTTTGGTCTGTCTGTCTGTATGGGTTGCATGTGGAAGAAAAATGAATGATAAATTGGGGGAAAGTGAGGCATTTTTGGATCATAATCCCAGAAAAACTACTCTTCCTTATATGTCACCAAAATTACCAGATAAGGGATATCCGAAATTTATCTTTGATCTTCTTTGTAACTCATTTTATTTTAGAATGTTGCGTGCGTATAATTTTCTACAAGGAAAATCTAAATTACATCAAAATGCATAGATACCTAATGTCTACTTACTTATAAGCAATTCTACAGAGACTGGTCGTTGTAGATACCTATACTTTGTTAGTTTTGAGCATACGTAGGTATAGGTACCTACCTACTTATAGTACCTATAGTTATTAACTTCAGTTATTGAATGTAACCTACCTAATTATTATTAAGCGAATTACTGATATCTAGTATAATTATACAAAATACAAAAACGATAAAAAATATGCTGAGAACACAATAAATTTTGAACACAATACATAATAAGTACCTACCGATATAACGAGGATAATAATAAAAATATAAAAAGCGGGTTTTATTACCAGACTTTAAAAAGACGGAGTAATGACTCTAGAATCTATTTCTACAGAAATTAATTTTGATTAGAACGGCTTGAGGTCAACGCACCGAGGTTTAACCTCCAACCGATTTTTTTCACATTATTTAACCAATTAGTTCAGATACCAGTAAATGAAGTACTTTTTTCTGTTTGATGACTGTTGATAAGATTTCCAAAAGCAGATTATCGTATCTATAAATCTGATAAATAAGTGGGTAGGTACAATATTTTAATTAGTGTTCTAATGTAGAAAGTTTTTTTTTTTTATGCGATTGAATGACGTGACGAGCTAGTCGTTCACCAGATGTTAAGCGACACGGCCGCCCATAACAGTTGCAGTGTCACTCGGAACATTAAAACAATAAAGTTTCGCGTGACACTGTACTGCGCACGTCATCCTGAGACATCACACAGTCTAGTAATCAGAAGTTATGTTCTTATCGAAATAATATTACCTATTTAATTCGATGAAACAAAGCAGTACTTACACTGATTTGAATTTATTTGGTTTAATTTTTTTTGGAGTTCGAGTTATACTGTAATCTATTATGGGTAGTCGTGACGCTTAACATCAGGCATAGCTCGTCACATCATTCATTTTCATAAAAAAACTGTTCAAATAAAACTTACTTGACCAACTGATGTGTTTGTTGTTTTGCTGTTGTATTTACAAAAAAAAAGTATCTAAGTATTGTATCAGTTAACTGGTTCCCATAGTACAAGCTATGCTTGGTTTGAGGCTAGATGGCGTTGTGTGAAATGTCCACACATAGTCTTTTTAAACTAAAAGGTATGCACTGAATTGAGCCGGTCCATTCAAAAATCGATTAAATATGCGGGTAATAGAATTAACCGACAAACTGTTGATAAACCTAACTCCACCGGCTGCCTCGCCCCTAATCCAATATCGAGAACCTAATCAATTTAGAGTGTGACTTCACAAAATAATAGCAAAGTTCCTAATAGAAGTGAGATTGGCTTCCGACGGCGGCAACGGGCAACCTCGTTAGGTTTTCATCTCCTCACTGCAACATGTTTAGATGTGGTTATCGAATGGTTTTAACCGGATTACGCTGGTTTGAACTGGCTAAAACCAACACTTGGTAAAGTTCTTACGTGAAATTAGGAAATTGTAAAAATCTGGTGATATTGGGAACGAGGAGATCCGCAGGAGAACTAAAGTAACTGATACAGCTCTTAGAATTAGCAAGGCCAGGGCAGGCCATATCGCTCGTAGAACTGACAACCGATCGGGAAGAAAGTTTCTCGAGTGGCGACCACGAATCGGAAGACGCAGCGTAAGCCGGCCCCTCGGTGGACTGACGATCTGGTGAAAGCCGCGGGGAGCCGATGGATGCAGGAAGCGAGCAGGCGCTCAAAGTGGCGCTCTTTGGAGGAGGCCTATGTTCAGCAGTGGATGTCTTCATGCTGTTAATGATGATGATGATGATTATTATTTATTTGTTATTTTAATGTACGTTTACAGCCTTCTCAAGGGTCCTTTAATTGGTCACTTCAATACAACTTGTATTATGTAGAGATTCACTTTAGGCTTAACTGAAGTGACGGTAAGACCCCAGAGGTTATAAGTCACTTTAAATTCTCACAAGATGATTCTTTTTTCACATGAAACAATGTTTTTGGTGACAAATATGCGCAATCACTCAAAACAGTAAAGGAAAAAGTTGAGGAAACCCCCTGGAGCCTGCCAAAGATCAAAGGTTGGATGACGTTCATCAAACCACATTCAGTTAACCATTTTTGCGTTAAAGTCACAGAAACAAACAAACAAAATAACGTTTTAATTTTAGGGAGCTATGCTAAATACTGATGAATATTTATGCAGTGAAGGAGGGGAACGAGAGGAGGAGGGGAGATAGAGAATTTTCTAAACGCGCTAAGTGTCAAAGTCCAATATTAATATGAGTATAGTCGGCAAATTTTACGTTTTTTACGTGTCATAAATAATTATGTCATAAATAATAATCATAATATAGTATAATCATTAATATAATCATAAATAATAATGTCATAAACGCAAATTCAAATGTAATTATTACTTCGCTTCTATCTACGTCATTAGGCAGGACGTAGATTTAAAGGAAGAGGATATGGAAGGAGCCGGAACACCCAATATTAGTGCCATTGGAGCATGTGCTAGCAGCTTAGGGCTACACTGCGTCACTTCAAAGAGCTGGGATGGCTCGGGTAGACGCTGGCAAGGGGAATGCATCGCACAATAGAACCCAACCCCAAACGGGACGTCATTGCAGGACTTATCAACCCCATGTATAATATGCAAGCGAGACGTCATTGCAGGTCTTATCACCCCCATGTAGAATATGCAAGCGGGACGTCATTGCAGGTCTTATCACCCCCATGTAGAATATGCAAGCGGGACGTCATTGCAGTACTTATCAACCCCATCTTAAATAAGAATAAAAAGCTTGAAGGATAAAGCAAAGTAGAAAGTAGGTAAGTAGGTATATTGTACCTTAGTGTTCCTTCCTCAATTACAACATAGTACTAACCATACAGCTCATAATATACCTAAAAGTCCTATTATACCAAAACAAAGCCAGTGGGTATGTTGGCTTGTTTTTTCGGCGACATCATTAGGCGTTATGTGAAGTCATGGACTGTAATGTTCTCGGATAATTGGCGACGTCGCGTGTACACTGTACAGCTATACACAGTGTACTTTATTGATATACGTTTTGTTTGTTTCTGTGGAGATTCGAAACCGTTATTTTCGGCAACCATTGTACTTTGTTATTTGTGGCAGTTTTATTTGTTGTTAAGCAGTGAGTACCTACACTATACATACTTAGGAAAGAAAACAATTTTTGTTCTGTAAATAACAATAGAAATACCTTTTCTTTTTTCGCTTTTTTTTTCGATTAAAGTATCAACTATGTTTATCTCGGTCGTGATAGCAATCTGAGTACAACATTTCATAAATCAGTTCAACATTGTATAGAGAAAAACGACCAAACGAGCAAACAAAAAGCCAACATTTCCCTTTTAAGTTGGCCTGTAATACAAAACTATCCTGAATCTCTGCTCAAGAGGAGATTTCATTCACATAATAATCAAAATAGTGAATAAAATGTCTAACGCAAGTAGACATTTTATTCACTATTTTGCATCAATCGACGACTGAGAATAGCTCTGTCTGTAGTGATTAAAATTAAACAAGTGTTTTATAGTAAAATAAAATACAATAGAATACGTGTCAAAAATAGCGTATTAAAATCACAAAATTGATGATTTTAATACGTTACTATTTTTGGTAATACGGTAAACCTCTTTTTCACAAGGGACGTTGATTTAATCATTATTTAAAAAGGGGTTTATCCGGCTTTGATCACCTTAATGATATTTTAATATTGCGAAATAGGTACTTGGATGACATTTTTTTAATTCAAAAATGGGCATACGTTTGACAACATCTCACCTGATGGTAAGTGACGAAGTTGTCTTTGGAGCACGTTTGCCTATGAGATGGCTATTCACTCTGTACATTCCGATATCTTTCTCCGAAGATTTTCGTCAAATCTTCATCAAATGATGGTGCAAGGTTCTTTAATCAACAAAAAAAAATCGTAAAACGGTCAACAAATCTCGGAGAAGGAATTAAAGTCGAAAACCAAAACCAAAACCTTCTCCTTTTTTAACTCGGTTATAAAGAGAGAATCAAATAAAGAAACTCTTTTGGCATAAACTATACACAGGAACTATGTAAACCACTAATATTATGCTCAAAAACAAAAATCGACAACCTAATTTTTTTATAACTGAATAGGCCCGCATTCGACCACAATTTCTACTGATGAAAACATGCTTGCCTATTTTCTTGTTTCTAAAATAATGTTTATTAACGGGATATTTACCAAGTAATTTAAAAAAAAAGAATGAATTGCCACTACAGCTTATAAAAGTAAAGTAGGTATAATAGAATTGTAGGGCAATAGGGGCAATTTATTTGTGTCTTTTTATTTTATTGTGTTAGCAGTTTTGCCATGGACTGTACCTGGGACCATGTTGTGTGAAAGGTCAAGTGTCACTGCTCTGTGAAGTCAACTGACGCCAGTAGATGCTTTAACTATGAATAATACAATCTAGACTCTATACGACTCCCATTTTTTACCGACTTCAAAAAAGGAAGTTCTCAATTCGGTTGTAGGTTTTTTATTCTTTTTTATAGTTTTTATATCTCCGTCATTTATATTTTTTTTTTATTTGAAAGGATATTTTTTTTTGTTCAGATTGGTCACGTAGTTTTAAATATAATCAGTTTAGTACTTAGTTTGATTTTAAAACAAAATAACTGGAAAAAAAAATTTAAATGATAATAACTAAATAATTGTATTATTTAGTGTTTAGAATAAAAAGTTTATATAGTAAAATATATAAATACGAATACCAAATAGTTTATTATTGACATAAATATTTTTACATTATTTTAATGAATCCTTAGATTCCTGAACTAGTTATTAAACTGTACCTCAGGAATCAGTCGCTTCTTCCAATAGTTTAAATCTAATTATTATGTCACAAAAAGCAGTAGGTGTAATAGTAAAATTTAGAAAGAAAAAACTTATAAAATAGTCAACCAGACAAAAAAAACCGAGTTCATACCACTTGATACCACAGAGTAATTTTTTTTTTTCTCTAATCTGTGGTTCATACTTCTTCTTCTCGTGTAGGCAAGTGGTCAGCCCTGGTGTCAGAATTTTTAGGCCGCCCCAAAGGCTTCTGACTTGACTTAACGTCTATTGACTACGACAACAGCCGGGACCGACGGCTTAACGTGCCCTCCGAAGCACGGTTCATACTAAGAACAACATTCATCGGTAACATACCCAAAAAGTGTGTTCATATATATCTGGGTATGTGTATATAGTTAATGTATGTTTAAAATATAATTATCTATCTATAACCCAAGTACTTTTTTATGAAATTACGACAATTGAAGTTTTTTTTTTCTTTATATTTTGGCTCCACACATAGTGTATTTAGCCAGTGTCAAGTTTTGTAATTTTTCATCGTATTATGGAAATTTTCACTTTAAGTCAAGTCATAGCCACAGTCAGAGTAGTCATAGTCTAGTCTAAGTCATAATCCAGTCCCTAGCATGCCCTAGTAAAATGGTGGTAAAGTGGTGGTGGCTACTATGGAATTTTGGAAGCAACACGAAAAACCACGTTTCACCACATTATATCACTTGCCCACACTCATGTTCGTAATTCAGCACTTAATGCGTAAAACACCACCAATTTTAAACATTAACACTGGAAAAAGCATAAGTTTTGTAAAATAATACAATGCACCGACGTGAACTTTTCCACGTTCCCGCCAAAACTCACAATTGAAGTTTAAACCTCTTTTTTAAAAGATATTGTTAACTAAGATACTGGGTTTTGTTACTCAACAAATGCTCCAAACGAATACAAAGATGGGAAATAAAGATGTAACGATGTGAGCGCCATCTGCCTTGTAAAATACGTTGTTTTATAAACTGACAAACAGACTGAGATAGCTAATAATAGGTAGGGGATTAAAACAACACTAAAACAAATTCATAATAATATTGAAAGTATTTTTGAAAAACTAGCTGGGATATTTACAAGTGACTGAACCTACACCTTGTTATTGGAAATTTTGTCTGTTTAATAAGAAGCTGAAGGCTCCCAAATCGACTAACTTGAATGTAATTTTCTCAAAATGTATACTTATTTTTACTAGGTGGTAGGACTTTTCTGCAAAGTTCGTCTAGGTAGGTACCACCGCTTTGCCAGTTATTCTGCCACCAAGCAGTAGTGTGCAAGCACTACTGTGTTCCGGTTTGAAGGGCATTGTAGCTAGTGAAATTACTGGGCAAATGAGACTTTACGAACTGATCTCACAGTCTAGAAAACTTTTTTAGACTGTGTGATGTCTTAGGATGGCGTGCGCAGTGCGCAGGGTTACTCGAAACTTTAGTTTGGAGTTCCGAGTGGCACTGCAATCTGTTATGGGCGGCCGTGTCGCTTAACACCAGGCGAACGACTAGCTCGTCACGTCATTCGTTTAAATAAAAAAAAAAAAAAAATATCATTTACAGGAATTAAAAAATTTGTTTGCAACTATAAAAATCAAAACACGTTTACGAAAAGATTTCTCGATTGAAAAAAATCGTGTAGCGACCTCTAAATAAATTATTGAAATGCAGATAAAATGTTACATAACAAGACACCCCATTGAAATATATCATAGCGATAAGTTATATTTCAATGCATCCAACTATAAGTTTATTTTTTTTATAAGCATAAGTATTTCTTAATAATAATTAATTCTTTGTACCGCAAAATGGAAAAGTCGACGTGCAACGCAACTTAATCGCTATATTTTTGCTACGCAAAATGTGACTCTATATATTAAAGTACCTATACGTTCCATGTTCGATTGCTGTAACAAAAGTACTCAGATTGGGTGTTGGTCACTTTTACAAATGTTTGTTTATATTTTCATCTAAACTATTACGAATGAATTTGAAGTGAAATTAATAATGTCTTAACCCCAAATAATAAATATTTGATTTAATATTCATTTATGATTTTTCCAATTTTGTTTTTCATTATAGTTATAAATATAAATTAACAATTATCTAGTACTATTTACTTATAGACAAGCCAATCTTTGTAATTAACATTGGTTAACATTTCTAGATGTTTATAAGTTTGTAAACTCATTTCTATTACCAACAAACCATTGAATTTTAAAACTATTGCGTACGAAAGTATGAATACCGTGAAATTGATTTGTTCAACTTGTCCAACTGTCCACGTCGTGTTAGAACTCCACTGTGGCATTATCCTGTCGTCAAGGAAAATGCAAGTACTATAGGATAATTACTGTATTCAACGTTATGAAGAAACGTTTTGGATATTTACATCATCATCATCATCAACAGCCTGAAGACGTCCACTGCTGAACATAGGCCTCCCCCAGAGAGCACCGCTTTGAGCGCCTGCTCGCCTCCTGCTTATGGAACTGAGACGTGGTCTCTTAGTTAGCCTCATTAGTAAGCTCAAAGTCGCGCAACGAGGTATGGAGAAAGCTATGCTCGGTGTTTCCCTGTGAGATAAGATCCGAAATGAGGAGATCCGCAGGAGAACTAAAGTGACCGATTAGATATAGCAAGTTGAAATGGCAATAGGCAGGCCACATCGCTCGTATAGAACTGACAACCGATGGGGAAGAAAGGTTCTCGAGTGGCGACCACGAACCAGAAGACGCAGCGTAGACCGGCCCCCCCCCCCCCCACTCGGTAGACCGACGATCTGGTGAAAACTGCGGGGAGCCGATGGGTGCAGGAGGCAAGCAGCCGCTTTCTGGAGGAGGCCCATGTTTAGCAGTGGAAGTCTTCAGGCTATTGATGATGATGTCCCCATGTAGGGACAGAACGTGGGGACAGACAGGAATACCTAACCTTCAACTTGGGACACTCCTTAGCTCGTTCATTTCTAAAGGGGTCCACTTCCTAATTCGTTCATTCCTACAACGTCTTTTTCCCACGTTGTCCTCTCATTAAACAGTTTCAAATTATTTTAATAGAGTGTCCATGCAATAAGTAGACACCAGGACTCACCTAAATTGCTTCCTTTATGTTTTAATGTCAGCTCTGAAGCTTATCTCACTCGGTGAGACGGTCGGACTCAGTTTTCTAGCTCAGATTTCACCTGTTCTGAAACATAAATGTAAGCGGAATCAGTAACGACAGTCCTAGATACGTACAGAATGACCACACTTTCCAACCTTCTCTCATTTATTTATTTATGAAATTACGTAACGTGCTGATCCTTCGCTTGACGTTCAGCGACACGACCGCCTATAACAGTCGCAGTGACACTGCACAGATAACTTGACTATGAGATCAGGTCATAAAGTCTTATTTGCCTGTCTTATTTCCGGTCGTAACTGCTATGTGTGCTTGATATCTGATTTTAGATTTCCGGTTTCTCCGATTGTGCAAAATCACTCATTTGTTACGGAATCGAACGGTACCAGCAGATCCTCTCTCGGAGTTAGTTGCTCGATGGTACTGCATCAACTCCATGGTGGGAAAAATTGGTAGGCAATGAAGAACATTGTAGCTAGTGGAATTACTGGGCATGTGCAGTACCAACGCCTATACAAGGTGAGTTTGAATTGGTATGTTATCCCGAAAGGGGGGGACTATGATAGCCCACAAGCTGTGAGAGCCTTACTTGAAACTGTGTGTTTCCAAACCTCCATACTAAACAATAAACCCACTCACAAAATTGCACGTGCAATCGCTATGAGAGTTAACAAGATACGATAAATTCATTTCTAAAGACAGGTCGTCAAACATATCTAAGTGCATTCGGTCAAGGACGAAGTTAAACCACCCAGCTGCGCTAGGGCTATCTACGAACGCAAATTTTACCTGGCATTTCTTCAATAAAATACTATTAATTTAGAAAAGTCGTAGAAGAAAAATAGACTACCTTGGAGAGTAGATTTACCCCCTTCCGGCATAATATACCAATTCAAACTCAGATAGTATACAATCATGCAGCTGCAAAGATTTAAGCTTTGTTTTACGACTGGCTACCTGCTTACCCATAGTTTTTCCTATATCGGCGTTTATGGCATTCGCAAATGGAGATGCAAAATAATGCTGTTCTAATAAGCTGTATACTGCACGTCTCTAGCTCATTCCATGAGGTAGAGTGACCAAAACTCAGTTGGTAGGTACTCTTATCTATGCCTGTCTACACTGAAGTTAGACAGTTCCCAAGAATGTAATATTATCCCTCTATGAAATTGACCATGAAAGAAGCTTGAATCTTTGCTCTATGACCTATGCACAGCAACGTATTTGTGTATAATGTATGTCATAAAAAGATTATGTACGAACTTAACAGAAGCGTATACCCCCCTCTTGTCCATACAAAAAGTGCCAACGCTTTTCCAAATACTAGACATCTATACTCGGGCGTTTTTCTTTAAGTTTTTACAATATCTTCGTATTTATAGCCACCTAAAGTCACTACAACTAATTGTGACTAGAACACGAAACAAATATTCAAAAAAATCAAGACGTACAAGCAATAGCTTATAATCTATCCAAATGATTGACACCAAAATCTAGTCTTTGTTAAGTTTTAGAGGGCGAAAACCGTTGGCGCCTGAAACGCTAAAACGTAGGTAAATTCACTCATGGGCTCTATTGTCTCTATCATACGTTTGGAAACCAGAGCGATGTCAACAACATTTTCAAATACCAGGACGGTCCTCAGAGCTGTTTTTATACGAATTCTGAGACATAGCTCCTAATAACTACTGCGAAGCTAATTGTGGTTATTAGGTCGTCTGATATCGATTAATTACTAATTGAATTCCGATGAATCTGTGATGGGGGAATTTTGATTCTAAAACTGGCAACATATGCTACACATTCGTTTAAAGATTGAACTGTACTTATAAGTAATCCGTTCTTTTGTGGATGTGGGTTTCAGTGGATGGCTAAATGCTAAATGTGAACCTTATTTATAAGTGCGCTGGTTGTGCCCCGCGGATTTACCCGCGGATAAAAACTATTGTAGGTAGGTGTTAATCCAGCGTATAAGCTATGTGCATTCTAAATTTCATCAAAATCGGTTTAGTAATTACGGAGATTAACGATAACAAACATTCACACACACACACACACAAAATTTCGCATTTTTTTTAGTAGGAATGAACCAGGGAATGAACCAGCGGGAATATTTAATTTTCCGAATTTTAAATAGTGTTGTTATAATAATGTAGTACCTACCTAGTTTAAGAGTATAATGTACAAATTTTAACCCAAAGAACTTTCTGAAAGTATTTTATCATAAAAGATTGGGGTATTGTTCAGAATAGAATAGTGCCTACAATATCTACATGTAAAGTACCTAACTAAACCTTCACAAATACGGCAGTACAATGTCTGATCTCATCGCAAAGCAATTTCGTCCAGACAACTTTCAGTCAGCCAACCTTCGCCTAAATATTTCTTTTACACTAGAATAATAGACTATATTATGAGAGCCCAATCGACATTCTCATTATTAACAGATTTTATTGGCGTTGGCGGCCAACATAATGCGTACCCAATTATATAATGCGTTAAACTTACTATCTAGACGGTTGCGATAAATCATCAGAATCTGGAATTTCATGTAATACAATTTATATAAATAATCTTACACTCAATAATTATCAAAAAGACCCTTGGTGGAGGGGAATGTTCCCAGAATGCTGGCTGCATTGCCACGCTGTATGGCAATGCTGCTTTTTTGTGCAAAATAAGAGCCAGTCTTCTGGTCACTGGTCGCCTAAGAGCCCTATATAGCTGTTAAAATTACATACTAAATATACTTCATTTACTATACTTTACGTATTACGTATATATCTCAAACTAACATGTTTACAGAAACGCATTTACCATAAAACATCCTGTTGATAACAAAATAAAATAACAATTTTACCTTAAACCTCCGTTAAAACTGAAACACCAAACTGTTAAACAAATGTATAGCCACTGTGTCACTGAAAAACAAACCCACTGACCAACATTAACCCACATTACCGCGTCATATCGCGAAGTGGCCGCAAATCTAATTATTCCTAATTCGATTAGTGTATAATCCCCACTCACACCAACCTTTCTAACTCACACATGTACTCACACTAACACGAGTTTTTTTTCTTATGTTTTGGCTCCACGCATAGTAAGTATATTTAGCCAGTGTCAAGTATTGTAATAGTTTTTCATCGTGTTTAGAATATTTCACGTAAAGTCAAGTCTCAGTCCAGATTAAGTCAGGTAGTCACAGTCCAGTCTAAGTCAAGCCCTAGTAAAGTGGTGGCAACCTTACTAGAAGTTTCAATGGAATTTTGGAAGCAAAACGAAAAACCACGTTTCACTACATCATATCACTTGCTCACACTCATGCTCGTAATTCAGCACTTAATGCGTAAAACGGCACCAATTTTAAACATTAAAACTGGAAAAAGCACATGTTTTGAAAAATAATACCTACAATGACGTGAACTTTACCGCGTTCCCGCCAAAACTGCTAAAACGAGTAACGCATAAAAACTTTTTAAGATTTCGCGCGTATTTTAAAAGAGTATATTCTTTTTTCGTACCGATGGGACAACCAACCAGCTAACTTGAGCGCCAGTGCCACTATACGAGTACCATATTATGAGTGTTACTATTGACTCAACTCGGCGCGCTTCCATGCTCTAATTGAGTAAGAATGTATCATGCAACAGGAAATTAATTTAAATAAACAGGTGTTGCCCGATTCGTCGATACTGTTTGTCGCGTGTTATCCGAGTTAATGATCCAAAAAATGGAACTGAAATGAATTTGTTACCATTTTTATTTTCACTTGTGACTTTCGCGCTTTTTTAGTCTGTGTTCTTTCGCATCGTTATTTTAGATCACTTGTTATTTAGTCTGCAATAATAAATATGTTCTGTGAAGAAAAACAAACCTATTAAAAGCGTTTTATTTTTGTAGAGCCTATTAGAGTCTTTTTTTTATTTCTGCGTACTGTCTTTAATTTTTTTACATAATAAAATAGTATGCACTGCCCGCGGTTTCACCTGCTATTTACCAGTTTTCCTGGAACATTTTAATTTTTTTGTATAAAAAGTATCTATGTTGACTAAAGTAATTTAAGCAATCTGTGTACATAACTTCATCCAAATCGATTCAGTTGTTTTTGCGTAAAAGTCACATAAACAAACAAACGACCAAACATCCAAATAGACAACGTTTTCATTTTATAAATATGTTAAAAACTCTTTTCAACATGAGGTTTTGGTCATATTTTTTTAATTTCTATGAATCACGTAATTAAAAAGTTAAGACCCACCTTAATCATAAATTATAAAAATAAAAACCATTTAATGTTACACCTCAGTCAAGGTTAATGAACTCTGCAAGGTCATTTAAAAGATGATTTCTTTATTTTTGGAGCCATAAGTAGGTATCAAAATGTATCTCACAAAAAATACAAATGTATCTCACTCCATATAATTGCCATTCTGACATTAAAAAAGAAGTACTTAGGTATATTAAATAAACATTAATATTTAATTAGTGAAACAGGTTCCTACGTAATTATACCTACCTACTGACAACCACAGAAGTATCATCACGAATGTCTCATTAACTCATCAGCTAGTAAACCGAAATTAATAACCGGCCAAGTGCGAGCCGAACTCGCGCACGAAGGGTTCCGTACCGTTATCTAAAAACGAGCAAAAAATCACGTTTAGTGTATAGGAGCCCCCTTAAATATTCATTTTATTCAGTTTTTAGTAATTTTTTTTACAGCGGCAACAGAAATACATCATCTGTGAAAATTTCAACTGTTTAACTATCACGGTACATGAGATACAGCTTGATGACAGATGGACAGACAGACAAACAGCGGAGCCTTAGTAATAGGGTCCGTTTTACCCTTTGGGTACAGAACCCTAAAAACGACATCAAAAAAGTAAAACATATTGAAAAATTCACACATACCGTATTCCACCGACCAGCTGTAGACAAGGGCTCACACATGCATAACTAATACACTCACACATGGTTGCGTGTCGCTGTCGACATGTAGTCGTTGCATATTGACCGTTTAATGCTGTGACTGTTTCCATTAAGTCACGGTTAAAATCATACGGTTTAAGCATAAAAGACTGAAACAAGTCTACGTTAAGCAGTTCTTTGTACTTAACACACACTTAATTTGACGTCTGTCAAAGCCTTGTTTATGTTTTTATGGTAAGATGAGTAGAGCTTGAGTTTTTCAACACTCGAGCACAGGGGAGTAATACGTTTATCGCTGTATCAATTTATATATCGCATGGCCGAGGACTATAGCATGAATTGAGCGATGTTGAGTAAAAAATTCAATAAATAAGATCGAAATTTTCCTTACCTACCATTTGCCATTGGCATACTGATATTGGCCTGACATTGGCCTTCTTCTTTTTATTCTACACGGGGGTGATAAGTCCTGCAACATCGTCCTATTTAGGGCATATTTTTTATTTTTTATTTATTTTTTATGTTAAAGGGAGCAAACAAGCATACGGCCCACCTGATGGGAAGTGGTCACCGTAGCCTATGGACATCTGTAACACCTGAGGAGGCGTCACCAATGCGTTGCTTACCCTGTAGGACTCTTTTAACCCTCCTTTTAAAGTACTCCATGTTATAACTCTGCGGAAAGACCGCTTGGGGCAGCTCATTCCACATTTTGCCAACATTCCCCATTATACAGACGGCCCATTATATTCTGCATTTTCCCTGCCACTATCTACCCGAGCCATCCCAGCTCCTTGAAATAACGGAGTGTGGCCCTAGGCTGCTGGCAAAGCTGCTCCAGTGGCATTGATGTTATCACGTGCTATCTAAAGTATCTAGCAGCTCGAGGCAGTAGCACAAAATAAATAATAGTACTACGTAGCACCAGCTAACTGGTGTGTGAAAGAAAGAGATAGCACGATAGATAGCTTGAGTAATTGAGTGACAAATAGAGCAAGACGGCTTATATTGCCCCTCTTCATACATTTATGTCGTCATATAAGTATTTCCGTATAGCGGTTCTATATTATATGGGCCGCATACTTACTCTTTACTAGTTAATGTTATTTTAGAGACAAAAAATCATAACATAACGACGCCATTACCACTGTTTATAACTAATGTGATATTACCGTCTAGCCTTGGCCGGTGATACTGGATTAGTTATTTATGATATTAGGGCGGTAAGTTGGTTTTTACAAACGAGTAGACAAATGTAAGCCCGAGTCGAAGTCGAGGGCTTACCATAGTCACGAGTTTGTAGAAACCAATTTCCGCACGTGTATCATACAATTTTTTTCTACACATTTGCGAGAAAACAGTACAATAGGTAATGAAACATACTTTTGTTTATTAGTGGGAAAGTCGCAACAAACAATCTTTGATGTTCCTAACCTAATATGAAAATGGGCTAAAATGGCGCGCATTTACAATGCAAACGACGCCACGTGCGTGTGGTGAATATTAGAAATACATATTTAGTTTCATTTTCTCTTTAGTTTTAAAGTGAGACAAACGTATTGAGCATAAACGCTTCCAAGGAGTTTTGATCATTCAGCTTATTTATTCTAGTAATGCGAAACACCTTGGTGAAATTCTTGTATATGTTTTATTGTAATTAAAAAAATTCGCAAAGGTTACGCACGGCGCTATACAACGAAGGATGCGGTAAAATAGGTACTTATGTGAGAGTACCTATTTTACCGCACGCTCCGTTGTATGGTGCGTAATGTTTAACTTTCGAACAATCATACAGGCTTTGTAAATGCATGTTTTTGAGCAAATGTGTTAAAAAGGTATATAGAAAACTACAGCATTAGCACGTTACACAAAAAAAAACAGCAAATATAATGGAAACGCTCACAATCCTCCATGGCTCCAGTGGCCGACATACAAACACAAGCACAATTTGTATGACATGTGTGTGATGTTTGCTGGTGCAGAATGCCTTGTGTAGGGCACACCCTTGTGATCACTGATTAATTTTATCTATACGTAAATATGCATCTAATTTTGAATTAATTCCATACACTGGAGCTCTTCAAGCCGCGAGTGAATGGGTATCATAGGATGCGTAGGTAATGTGTTTCGGATAATTTAATTTTTAACGGGCAAATTGCCTTTATTACTCAAGCTACTTACTACAATAATAAAAACTAAACTAAACTAACTAAAAAAGCACTTGGACTGTCTATAGGCCATCGCGGCTATTATACAGTCCATAAGTGTTCTTTGTAGTAGGTAGTGTAGCTAGTTTAGTTTAGTTTAGTTTAGTTTAGTTTAGTTTTTATTATTGTAGTAAGTAGCTTGAGTAATAAAGGCAATTTGCCGGTTAAAAAAAAAAAAAATTATTTAAATGTAGAATATAATGTTAGTAAATTGAATAAACCAATTAGCAAAATATAAATGAAATAAACTTGTGGATTGACTGTGGTATGTAGGTAGATATGATAATAGGTATAATGGTGGTGTGAAATCCTGCGCATGAAGGAATAGGGTGCGGATAGTAAATAATTAATGATAATCTTTTGAAATGCTTTGTAATCTCCTGACTAATAAGAATTTAATAATAATAATAGTAGTAATTAGAGTTGACGTAAATAATAAAATTAGAATTAAATAATAATAGCATTGACATGTACCAATAAACTTATATAATTGTAGAAACCACTCAAAATGTAAATGTGCAGCGCCCTTACAGGGCACATAAATTGATCCTGAAGACAACCTGACATGTACATCTAGTCTGTATTATATGTGAGCACAATAAATGAATATGAATATGAATATCTTCTAGGCAAACATGTACCATCGTAGACCGTGTCGTCACTTTCCATCAGGTGAGACTGCGGTCAAATGCAGGCCTATTTCATCAACAGCCTGAAGACGTCCACTGCTGAACAAATGCCTCCTCCAGAGCGCGCCACCTTGAGCGGCTGCTCGCCTCCTGCATCCATCGGCTCCCCGCGGCTTTCACCAGATCGTCGGTCCACCGAGTGGGGGGCCGGCCTACTCTGCGTCTTCCGGTTCGTGGTCGCCACTCGAGAACCTTTCTTCCCCATCGGTTGTCAGTTCTACGAGTGATGTAGCCTGCCCATTGCCATTTCAACTTGCTAATTCTAAGAGCCCTATTTAGTTAATAAAAAATTTACAGAAGATATTTCCGAAATATGTAAAGTGCCTGCGGTTTACAGAGTTGCGGGCAAAATCGCGAAGCTCCTTCAAGTGTGTATTAAAAATATAGGTAGGTTTTTATACAACGAACCATTTGCTGCTATACAAGGTGAGTTTGAATTGGGGTATTATCTCGAAAGGGGGTAAATCTACTCGCCAAGGTACCTTGAGGACGTTCGAAAATAGCCCTAACGCAGCTGGGTGGTGAACTTCGTCCTTGACCGAATGTGTTTAAATGAGTTCAACAACCTGTTTTTAGAAATGAATTTATAGTATCTTGTCAACTCTCGTAGCGATCACACGTGCATTTTTGCGAGTGGATTTATTTTTTAGTATGGAGGTTTGGAAACACGCAGTTTCAAGTAAGGCTCTCACAACTTGTGGGCTATCATGATCCCAGTCCTCCCCTTTCGGGATAACGTTCCAATTCAAACTCACCTTGTATTTTGTTGCTAACTTTTCCTATAACTTTTTCAACAGTAAAGGTAAATACTTCATAGGTGCTGAATATTGCACAGTACTCCATACCCTATTCAATACAGTCTCAATAACTCTATGTAGAGTTCACAAAAGCGTAACAACAATGGCTGGTAGAGTATGAGGTAGAGTTCTGTGAAAGTTAGCAGATTCTATACAAGGAACAGTGCCCTGTTATAATGGTAGAGTAGGCGCTGTGGCGCTTTCAACATGCGTCGTGGGGAATTTATGTGATAGGGTTGGCAAGGACAAGAAAATTGTTGAAATAAAAAAAACAGTATAATTCGGATTAGTATAATGAATGTTTTCTATACTCTGAAACGACATTAATTATACTAGATCTGAGGAGCCAGGCATGCTGATCTAAAAATATGCTTTTTTAGTGTATATTAACAAAGTGACAACATTTACTGCAGTCATAACTTGGATGGGTGACCGAAACAAAAACTTAGTACAACTACTAAGTTTTAGACACGCCGCTGTAAATTTACAACGGCGCCCTAGTGTGTTTCAGAGGTTTCGTACTTTACGTCGTCGGTACCGGCTGTTATCATAAGAAAATAATTTAGGTAAGGGTCAAATCTAAGGGGCCCTTAGCCAAAGGGATTCCTAGTTAGGGTGTAGTTTAGTTTGCTGAACTACTCTCTTTGGCTAAGGGCCCCATAGATTTGACCCTTACCTAAATTGGTTTTCACAGCGCTGAGTGACACTTAAATTGTAAAGTGACAGTTTTTTCTTTTCTACGATTTCCAAAAACCGTACGTTGCCGATTTTCGTTATTTTATTTATATATTTTAGAGAATAATCGTCAAAAATACAAGCAACATGCTTTATTGGTATTAGCACTAGAGTTTTTAATATATTATGCATCCGAAAAATTAAACAAATAAATTTTCTGGCGTTATGCGGGTGAAACAGTTGCCAAATACAATTGAAAAAGAAAACTGGCGTTTTTATAATTTAACCTGCCACTTAACGCTAAGGGGTCGAGCTTCGGCCCCCTAAACTTAGGGGATCCCTTAAGCTTGGGTGTCCCTTAATCGCCGGAGAAAACAAAATTACTGTCAGATGTCACTTAAATATTTTAAAGGGTTTCTTAAAATTTAGGAATCTTTGGTGAAAACGGGCATAAGACCCTTTGGGCAGCCTAAGAATTCAGAATCTTGCAGGGCATGAGCTATAAAATTGTCAACTAATAAACGATCACGCGATAAATATTTCTTGTGATTTCTTTGGTAAAACGCTTTTTCAAGAGAAGATAATTTACAATTATGTCGACTTTCAACCGATTTCTTATAGCTCACGCTGCAAAGCTGGTAATCACTTGTCTACCCGAGAAGAAGAATAAGATAAAAATGGCAAGATGAAGTATTATGCGTGATCTTTTGTCGTTGGGACAGCCCTACGTAAACAATCACGGCACATTGATTGTTTGGCAAAGACGCGGGTGTCAGACAATAGCGACATGTCACATTTAGCAGGCATTGGTTTACGTATGTCGCCTCATGTATGGAAGACGGACGCCTGATGGCTGCATTGTGTGTAGAAACATGCGTTTGGTGTTGTATAAATTGAGTATATGTAAGAGGAGAGAAACAGGCATTCGGGAAGCTTCGACCTATCTTGTCCAAAATACCGCAGAGCCTGAAAACGAAGGTTTTAATCAAAGTGTGTTGCCAGTGATGACTTATGGAGCTGAGACATAGTCTCTTTCTGTTGGCCTCATTAGTAAGCTCAAAGTCACGTAAGCTATGGAGTGAGCTCGGTGCTCGGTGTTTCCCTGCGAGATAAGATTTTTTTTCTTGCACATCCAGGTTGACTGGTAGAAAATGCTTCATAGCATTTAGTCCTCCTTGTACATTGTTTTGTACTAAAGTATAAATAAATAAATAAATAAGCTCCGGAATGAGGGGATCCGCAGGAGAACTAAATTGACCGATATAGCTCTTACAATTAGCAAATTGAAATGGTAATAGGCAGGCCACATCGCTCGTAGAACTGACAACCGATGGGGAAGAAAGGTTGTCGAGTGGCGACCACGAACTGGAAGACGCAGAGTAGGCCGGCCCCCCACTCGGTGGACCGACGATCTGGTGGAAGTCGCGGGGAGCCGATGGATGCAGGAGGCGAGCAGCGGCTTAAAGTGGCGCTCTATGGGGGAGGCCTTTGTTCAGCAGTGGACGTCTTCAGGCTGTTGATGATGATGAGAAGAGAAATGGTTTTCATGTATGAGGGAATGAGAGTAAAATTGCCTGCGAAACCCTGTAGGGCCTTTTTACTGTCGCTTCGTGTATCGAAGACGGACGCATGATGGCTGCATTGTCTAAAGAAACCATTGACTGTAAATCCAGTTGACCAATGATACAACTTCCCCTCATACAAAAATTAGTGATGTATTTCAACCACTAATTTCTAATAAATACTATGAATTTCTAATAAATCACGGGAACCCGTTGATGTTTTTTATTCCATCCCGCTCTGTTTTTTTATAATTTCGTATGAGTTTGTCTCGTTTTGTTACCTCGCCCCCTGCCCGCGCTGGTGAGTCGTGTTTGTACGAGAAATTATGTTCACGAGCTATCAACTGGCTTTATAATCTATGGTAGAAACATACGATTGGTGTGGTAAATTTAATAAATGTGAGAGGAGCAATGGTTTTTAAGTATGAGGAAAATATTGGGAAAGAGAAAAATTGCGGGTGAAATCTTGTGGGGACGACTATGTAATGGGAACAAGACAGGTAGTCCACGTTTTCGCCCGCGTTTCTTCACACAATATGAAACATCCTCATTCCCATCCCTTAGCGGTTGAATTTTCAAAAACCCTCTTAGTACCAAGTATTCATCATCCAGCGATTTAGGCTGTATGTTGTCGTTCAGCCAGTCAGGCAAAGCCTATTTTATAATAATATAGAAATACCAATTCATCATCATCATCAATCTGAAGACGTCCACTACTGGACACAGGCCTCCTTCACAAAACGCCACTTTAGACGCTTATCATAGGGATTTGCCATAATCACTATGCTTGGCAGGCGGCTTGGTGACCGCAGAAGATTTTAGTGTACCAAATAAATGCGGCTGCCCATTCCCTGGGTATTCCCTTAGCCAGCTCTTACGGCACCCACAGGAAGAGATGGAGAAATATAAAATAGTCGTTTGAAAATTTCAAATCACCTCGATTGCAGTTTTACTTCATTACTAGTTATATTATATAAATAAATAAATATTTGTGGACGTTTCACACAGCGCCATCTAGCCCCAAACTAAGCAAAGCTTGTACTATGGGAACCAGATAACTGATACAATAGTTAAATACTTTTTGTTGTAAATACATACATAGAATACAAGACAACACCCAGGCACAGAACAAATACCTATGTTCTTCACACAAATGTTTGTCCTGGGTAGGGATCGAACCCACAACCTACAGTTCAGAAGGCAGAGCTACTACCAACTGAGCTATCAGGCCAGTCAAATATAGTTCCACTCTTAGACGAACGACCGAGTGACCTCTCAAAATTAAATCTCTAATTACTACCAGTGTCACCTTACTTGACCTTTCTTGAACGAACTTAAATCACGTAGTACTATTACGTACTCTGTGCTCAAATTAGAGATCGTTGGACTGTCATTAGAACGACAAAAACGTATCATGAAAAAGGTATTTGAACGAGTAAAATGTAAAAAGATAAGTGGTCACGTAGGCCGTAAATATAGACCCTTCGATTTGGTGCAGATTGGGTGATATGACTTGGAATGCTGGAATATGATTGGCTGTTAGAGTATAAAAAGAAATTTAGAATAATAATACCTTTTCGCTAAAACGAATGATTACTGTACTTAAATTAAATAGGGCGTCGATAAAAAATTCTGGGTCTGTGGGCGATACAGTTTTATTGATATACCTCTGAACTCTTTATTCATCAACATTTTATGTAATGCTCCAAGTTTGACTGACGTTATAGCTCAGTTGGTAGAAGCTCTACCTTCTGAACTTATAGGTTGTGGGTTCGACTCCCATTCAGGACAAACATATTGATGAACTTGATGTGTGTTCTTTGTATGTCTGATGTACCTAGCATGTATTTTTTTAATTTCCATAAAAAATATATAAGAATTCCACCAAGGAGCTTCACATTACGAGAATAAATAAGTTGAATGAAACTCCTTGGAAGCGCTTTTGCTCAATACGTTTGTCTCACTTTAATACTAAAGAGAAAATGAAACTTAAGATGTAGTTCTAATTTTCACCACACGCACGTGGCGCTATTTGCATTGTAAATGCGCGCCATTTTAGCCCATTTTCATATTATATTAGGAACATCAAAGATTGTTTGTGGCGACTATCCCACTAATGAACAAAAGTTTGTTTCATTACCTATTGTACTGTTTTCTCGCAAATGTGTTGAAAAACGTTGTATGATACACGTGCGGAAATTGGTTTTTAAAAACTCGTGACTATGGTAAGCCCTCGACTTTGTCTCTTACATTTGTCTACTCGTTTGTAAAAACCAATTTACCGCACTAATATCATATATTTATAGTTATTGCTATTTTTGCTATGCAGACCAAGCGTTGTGATGGCTCCTTGCCTTTTTTACTTAGATTTTCCATACATTTTCCGCCTTACTAATAAACATTGCATAACAGTGGAATAGCTACTCAGTGTTTTGTCTTGTTCTATCTTTGCCCATTTCAAACTCAACAGAAAGAAACAAAACACTAAATAACTATTCTTCCGCTATACAATGTTTATTAGTAAGGGGATTTCTATTTTATCCAATATAGATATTTTACCACTTAGGTATATTTACCAATAAAACATGCACAAAAATTCTCACACACATGCGAGTTCCTGCTACAATGAAGGCAAGATGCGAAACTAATGACAATATAGCTATCTCCTGAGACCGGGTGTCATTAATGTCACAGGACATGCTGTATTTGCGTTTGTAGGGACGGTCTACAATGGACACAAAATACGAAAACTTTGTACAAAAAAATTACATCAGTCATTTTGTATTTATCGTAACTTGCAGCCTCCGCGCGTGCACATGAAAAGAAATAGCGCAAATACTTGTTCTGAGTGTGGGTGTTGTGGGACCATGGTCCTCGTAGTTCCTGGGTCCCTAGATACAGGGAATCCTATTTAGGATCCAGGATCTATGTATGTGATCGTTGGGCGTTATTATTATCATTATTTACTAGCTTTTGCCCGCGGCTTCGCACGCTTGTATTGTTATTTCTACGTTTAGGTAGTCTAATAATAGCTTACGTCATGCATTTCCTATATACCAAAAAACAAAATCCACTAAATCTTTTCAGAGCTCAGCACGTATTAGCAGATTAGGTAGCATACGTATAAAAATGTTGTTTAGGTAGGTATGGCTCTTCACGTGTCATCAGATCACCTAAACATTGATAAAATAGTGGGTTAGAAACTGCAAATCATAGGTACAATATTTAAATAAATATGTACCCACTTAGACCTAACATAGACGTTAGTTTTTTTGAATATACGGTAGGTCTAGGCATCTAACTAATAAAAGTTCTATATGGTATACCTACATACCAGTGATACGTTCGATCTTTTCCTTGTCATTTTCACTTCAACAGATATTCTTGTGTTTTCACCATAAAAAACGTTCAAGTCTTTATAAGAGGTTCCAGTAAATTTTGTCTAGGTAGTAGGTATACCTACCTATTATTTAGGCAGCTCATAAAAATACAAAACAATCAGACACATGCTGTTTGGTCAGTTTTTCATATCCGCGCGATTTTCGTTCGCAAAGAGTATCTTTGTCGCATTCACCAAATTTTTTTTTACCTTAAGTTTGGCTCCACACGAATTGATTATTTAGCCAGTGTCAATAATAAGTTTATAAAATATATACTTTACAGCTGGAGTATTGCATTTACCTATACGATGCGTACATAATTAATTTTGTTAATAATAATTAGAAATCACAAGTACTTACGTACGCCACTATAAAAAGATTTGACATTTATATTATGTCCGCTATTTTCCACGTTGTCTCATTCCCATTGCACTTTCAACACAGTGGTGGGAGTGAGAAAATAACATGTGTACAAAGTTCTAATCAGATTCGCTTTTGCGAAAAATGATTCATTTTTAGAGTTCCGTAACAGTTTTGAAATAAAGGAACCGTTATAGGTAAGATCACTTTGTTGTCCGCTTGATTCTTTCTAAGTATCTGTCGAGACCATTACTTATTTTAGGAATAACGGAAAGAAATAAGCTGAAACTGATAATAAATAAATAAGCCTTTATTGCTGTTTGTAGTACAAATCAATTTCAACATTACGATATTTTATTGTTATTTTTGTTTTGTTTATTTTCGTTCAAAATATCGGCACCGGTTCAACCTCTCGTTGTAACAGCTTGTCCTTTGACAAAGGCCTCTTCTAAGAACTTCCATTTTGTCCTGTCCCTTGCTGTCCGAATCCATTCTGATCGGATATCTATGATCAATTAATTCAAATACGGCTACCATCATCATCATCATCATAATTAACAACAACATCCTGAAGAGGTCCACTTGCAAAGACTTTTTGTGTTCTTTCCAAATTCTAATAAACTTTACAACTTGTCCGCAGAGCCAAGCAAATACCCCTATAAGAAGTTTAAATTCTCATTGCATAAATACATCCAAAGATATAATTAACCTTCTTGGAGCAACCGAGTAATCAATCATTTTTTGCTCTAACCTGTGGTTTGTCCCAAAGAGAATATGACCGCTTAGATTGTTCATTGAAAAGCCTATACAGACCTAAAATATTTTAACTATTCAAAGTTAAAACTCATTTACCTACGTGAAAGAAGAAAAAGAAATCAAAACCGAACGTTACACGGCCATGTTGCTAATTCGAGGATCTTACCATAATGTATAATTATACTTACCTATATCTTAATACCCTTTCAAAACATATTTTTATAAAATACTTCGTATCACTGGCTAGGTACAAATGTCGTCTAATGCCAAAATAATAAAAAAAACATCTACTTTCACACTATTTAATATTTGTTGGTATGGTATGTGTATCTATTTAACTTCTAAAATGCTAAACAACCTGTAAAAATATAAATAGGAAACCTATAAATTGTTTTGATTCTCTTAGAGTAGCGGTACTAATATTGGTCATATCCAGTCACAAAGGTTTTTTTTTTAATCTGTGCCTCCAGATAATCATGTGGCACAGAGTGTAGTCGATTGTTTTTTTTTTCTTACCGTTAGGTTTTTTTGGCGGGAACGCGCAAAAGTTCACGTCGTTGCATTGTATTATTTTTCAAACTTTTTCTGGTGTTAATGTTTAAAATTGGTGGCGTTTTACGCATTAAGTGCTGAATTACGAGTAGGAGTGAAATATTTCATGGCACGATGAAAATTACAATACGTGACACTAGCTAAATACACTATGTGTGGAGCCAAAATACAAGAAAAAAAATCTTACCGTTAGTAGCCAAAAAAAAAGCATCAATCGGCCATGTTGTTTAAAACTCCGATTCGTTTCGTAATGAAATCTTAATAATTGTCATCAATTTTTTTAACGATATTTCAATTTTAATATATCCTATTTTAGGAGCCGGTTATTTCTAAGCACATTAGTGAAAACCGCATGAAAATCCATTCAGTATTTTAGGAGTTCAGTCATAACAAACAAACAAACAGACAAAGTGTATAAAAAGTGGCTTAACGTGATCAGCGGCTAATTTTAAGCCAACCTGTGTGATTATTTTTTTGATATCTTGCAATTACAGACTTTCTTATCTCTACAGTTTTATTATATGTATAGAATATAGAATATAGAATAGATGGAAGAAAATAGAAATAGATAGATATAGATTACTCATTTTAAATATTAGACATTTGGAGACGGTAATTTTCCGAAATTTTCGGATTACGTCATTTTGAGCTACAAACCTTTTGTTTTCAGCTATTGCGACCCAAAATGTTATGGATCGAGGACAAAGGATCTTAAAGGACAAGTGTATTTTAAGATTAAGTTCTAACAAAACCCAAGCATAAGAAAGCTATTAAAGCTAATCAGATTTATTAAAAAGTGTTTAAACCAAATACTTGCTGCATAAATTGCTTTGTGTGGTCCCGGCAGTGTGAGAACATAACCATCTCATCTCTTCCCGTGGGTGCCGTAAACGCCAGCTAAGAAATTATCCAGAGGAGGGCAGCAGCATTCTTCTGCAGGGTACATTAAAATTTTCTGCGATCACCTGCCACCTGCCAAGCGTGGTGATTATGGCAAACGCCCCCTATGATAAGCGACTAAAGTGACGTTTTTCAGGGGGTCTGTGTCATCAGTAGACATCTTCCATGTATTTATCATACACATAACCATCTGTTTTAATCATTTGCTCAAGAACAAAAGCTAAAGGTGAGTTTTGGCGGGAACGCGGAAAAGTTCACGTCGGTGCATTGTATTATTTTACAAAACTTATGCTTTTTCCAGTGTTAATGTTTAAAATTGGTGGTGTTTTACGCATTAAGTGCTGAATTACGAGCATGAGTGTGGGCAAGTGAATAACGTAGTGAAACGTGGTTTTTCGTATTGCTTCCAAAATTCCATAGAAGCCTCTAGTAAAGTGGCCACCACTTTACTAGGGCATGCCTTAGACTGGATTATGACTTAGACTAGACTATGACTACTCTGACTGTGACTATGACTTGACTTTAAGTGAAAATTTCCATAATACGATGAAAAATTATAAAACTTGACACTGGCTAAATACACTATGTGTGGAGCCAACATAAAAGAAAAAAAAAAAGCTAAAGGTTTTGTTTCTTCAAAAAAGTTTTAAGATGAAATCCATAAATAAATTACATCAGCGAGTAGTCCATGCACGTTGTAGTTTTTGTAGAGTGCGATTCAAACGTAATGGCGGCTCTGAAGTCGGCCCAACACACTGCGCAGTATGTTGCAAAAATTACGTATACAATACATGTGCGTAAGCAGAGGTAAACGGTTAGCGCAGCGTGCAGGGCGTGCAGCACACTTCACAGCCGCCATTATGTTAGAATGCCACTCTTCCTCTACCACTTAATTTTAATGAAAATGCTACCACTGTATCACCTCCATATTTCTTCTTCGTTGTTTCACCAGAGTACTGTTTTTAATCAAGTGCCAGAGTAGTCTCTACACGCGCGAGCAAACATTGGCTTCCGAGATACGTACCTATACGATGCCCCTATACGTCTCTGTTACTAAGGAAAACCAATTAGGTGAAATTGCGGTTTAAATTGTTCACAACACATTAGTGTTAAAACACTGAATGTGCTATTTGCTGTATTGTAAACGCCTCTATTTTTAATTAGTAAATTAAAAATAGATATATATATATATAATGTAGTACCAAATTATAAAATTAACCTGCGCCTATGGTGAGCCATGTTTCACCTCCATCTTTTCACCCATAACAGTTCTTCAATGTTCAGAGAACAGTTAAATAAAGTTATTTTTAATTTTCCCCATCTCTTCCCGTGGGTGCCGTAGAAGGCGGCTAAGGGAATATCCAGGGAATGGGTCGCAGCGTTCCCCTCGGTCTTGGTGATAATGAATCCTCACCTACTGCGATCACCAAGCCGCCTGCCAAGCGTGGTGATTATGGCAACCCCCCCCCCCACCCCTAATGACAAGCACAAATAAAAACGGCCCCCAGTCCCCGGCAGCTCAATCAATTAGATACATATTCGGAATCGCCAAAAAAATCTATATGCTGTCCTTTCTCACGTATCAAAATTCCACTCCTACTACTCGCAACTTTTGTTTTCTCGTTTTTCTTGAAAACATGTTGTACCTACTTACTGCATTGTTCATAAGGACGGCAGATCTCTCCCCGTGGATGCAGCCGTAAGGCCAGCTAATGATCTAGTGCGATCACCAAATCGCCTGCCAATGGTGCGAGAGCCCACGGCAAAAATACCTACGTCATCGGGTACCCCAATAGGCTATCTTTAGATCGTTAACCGACACTCAAACATGTAAAAAAACACAGGTCTGCTAGTTCTGATCCTGCCGGGTCATGGAGATAATCCACCTGCACCAACTTCAAATACCTTGACTACTAAGTTTCGACCTGGCAGACCTTTTCATCTATTATCAGGGGCATCTTGGCTATTGTTGGGCGTAGGTTTCATTGGGGTATTCGCTGAGGTAGGTGAAGGGTTGAAGGGCACATTCTTAGGGTTTCTTAGGGATCGGCCAGGTACTTCCGGCAGGGTGCGCAATGGCAGACCAATTTTTTTTTACATAATTAATCAATGGTTAATTGTTGACAGCACTTTCATTCGGGTACCTTATGACGTAATTTTGACAATAAAAATACGTCAATAAGTTTCAATTTTTCCCATGACCCAGCAGGATCGGCACTGGCAGACCTGATTTTTTTTACATATTTAGGTGTCGGTTAACGGTCTAAAGATAATCTATTGGGGTACCCGATGACGTAGATATTTGTGCAGTGGGCTCTCGCACCACAAGCGTAGTGATAGCAACCCCCTCCCCCATTTCCTAATTAGGGGAGGCTTATGTTCAGCAGCGGACGCATAAAAACTGATGATTTTGATTTTAATAATCTTTTTATCACCAAAACCTCAATTGATTCTACACCTCTTTACAGAGTTAGTACTATCTTATATTCTATGGCATAACCTAGTACTAAGTAGGTAGCCTAGATTTTAACACTGGGGCACCTGTATAATAGTTTCTTCTCAAGCCACGTCAATGAAAATAAAAGTGTGCTTACCGTTCGAAGTTCAGCTGAGTGAATTTTCACCAACCCTCTATCAAGTGTAAATAATGCACTCTACCATCTCCACCCCATTTCCTCCAGTCAGTGTCAATTTGCGGGACTTGAGAGCTACCATCAGCTCTCAGAGCTGAGACATGCAGACTTGCACTAATGAAGGGTAAATGATGGTAGCATCCTTAGGTTACTAGGTGGTAGGACTTTTCTGCAAAGTTCGTCTAGGTAGGTACCACCGCTTTGCCAGTTATTCTGCCGCCAAGCAGTAGTGTGCAAGCACTACTGTGTTCCGGTTTGAAGGGCATTGTAGCTAGTGAAATTACTGGGCAAATGAGACTTTATGATCTGATCACTCAGTCTAGTAATCTGATTATTAGACTGGGTGATGTCTCAGGATGACGTGCGCAGTGCCAGTGTCGCGCGAAACTATTGTTTTAAAGTTCCGGGTGACACTGCAACTGTTATGGGTGGCCGTGTCACTTAACATCAGGTGAACGACTAGCTCGTCACGTCATTCAATCACATAAAAAAAAAAAAAAGGTTGTACAAGGGAAAGAAGACAGCGGCAGTAGAACAGAATTTTATTTTAACCTTAAAGCGTCATTTGCTATTCTGAGACAGTGGAGAAAGAAATTGCAGGTCGTTTCGAATAAAAAAATATTTGTGCCTCCTAAAACATTGTTTTCTTAGTTTGATTAAAAATAAAGAAGAACGGCAGATCTTAAGTATTTTGAGCCTAGCAGAAAGTGCAAAAAGAAGCCGTACGGCTGAATGATACTTCGAAAGTATAAATTAAATATATTTTAATAGTAAATTGTAATTTAAAAACGTTGGTTTAATATTTTTTCCTAAAGCACTAAAGATCATTTTTCATGACCGCTCACATCTTACCGCACGCGTACCCATTAGCGGTCGCCCATCAAAGTCGAGTTAGCGTATTTCTAGAACGGGCCAAAGTGTTTTATAAATTTATTCACTTAGCACTTTTACTTTGCTTCGGGCCAATATGTGACACTTAGAAGAATAGTACATTTTCATTAAATAACGAAGTATAATTTAGAAGTGTATCATAATTTGCATATTCATGAGGTTATTTTTTATGTCTTGTGACATCCATACAGTAGTTTTTGCATGATGAACTTTCGCACAGACAAAAACTCTAAAAACTAAATTTTTTGTATTTCTTCAACATTAATATCGCCAAAAATGGAACGGAACCTTGAAACTTGCCGCATGTTTTTGGTAAAACTATTGGGAAAAAATTACGTCAGTCTTACGATCTGTTACTGGGAAGAAAATTCCCCGTGATCGTACTAGTAAGACAACTATGGTAACCACTATTGGAAACGGCGCTTATTTTCAGCTATGCAGACAACCCGATTCTAGTTTACAGTTCAATATATATTCTCAAAAGTTATACTACTTTGTCTTTGAGTTTAAATAACTATTTCAAAGCTTATTTCGCAGTTCAAAACAAATAAGCTCCACTTATTCTGAGCTCCAGGTGTATATAAATTGCTCTTTGTACAAGAAAATAGAACGATGGAATGGATTATGTAGGTACTCATGAAAACTTGTGATCATGAAACTGTATTAGCTTACGTTTTGAATGTTTCATTTTTCACACCTGAGTTTTCACGTCTTGGAAAATTAGCTTTTCTGAGAATATCTATTTACATTCTTCGTGTATTACGTGTCTGAAATTCTGTAGGTACAGAGATGCCTTGGAGTTTCTTTTTAAATACTACACTAGTTGACCCGCTTCGCACGGGTTAATTAGTTTTACGTCGTAACCCTGTTTACGGGTACGAGGGAAGTGAAAGGGAAAAGGATGAAAAGATGAACCGGCGAAGGAAGGCATTATTCCCCTATTGTTTTCCCTTTCCCTTCCATCTTCCCTTTGACAAGATGAGTATAAATAAAAAAATATACAAACGAAAAATATCTTGCATGAAAATTAGCTTCCTATTGCTTTGTGCAACCCGCACTTGGCCGTTTTAGAAAACGTAAAGTATTTTAAATGTTATTCTGAAAAATGAACTACAACAACGTAGGCTGGCCCCCCACTATGGTTATTTATTTATTTTATTTATTTATTTCACAAAATGACAACCGACGATTTGGTTAAACCCGTGGGGAGCCGATTTATGCAGGAGGCGAGCAGCCGTTCAAAGTGGCGCTCTGTGGGGGAGGCCTATAAGTTTAGCAGTGGACGACTTCAGGTTGTTGATGATAAGGACTTTGATGATCCTTTTTATACTAAAAAAATACAATAACAAATGTTGAAAAGAGTCTTGTTATTATTGTAAGCTAGTTGTTAAATATCTATTCAATTTTATGGTTATGCGTCATTTTACGGTTACTCTGTTAATTTTATCATGAAAATGTCGATTTGGTTGTAAACTTTTATTATAAGGCTTGAAAAGCTATCGCCCTTAAAGTTTATGATAAGCCTAAGTAGGTGCTTAAATGTGTTAATTTTATTATTATTGTTATAGACACTTTGTTTAATGTAGTTTATATTTTTGGATAATTCAGTGGATTTATTTATGAGTTACCAGCTGCGCACTTGCATTAATTCATCATCATCATATAACAGCCTGAAGACGTCAACTGCTGAACATAGCCCTCCACCACAGAGCCACCTAGTAGGGCACCTAGTGCACTTGCTTGGAAACGAAACCGTACCCTTCAGGTTATGCGCCGACCTACTCAATCACTACACCACAGAGGTTTGAAACAGCCTGAAATCAGTTTTTATTTTCACAAAAAAGTCAACTTTATACCCAGGAGCTCTACCAGA
This sequence comes from Ennomos quercinarius, assembly GCA_910589525.2. Classification (NCBI taxonomy): domain Eukaryota; kingdom Metazoa; phylum Arthropoda; class Insecta; order Lepidoptera; family Geometridae; genus Ennomos; species Ennomos quercinarius. The sequence continues at coordinate 15,495,349 of OU342499.1, read as the reverse complement.
TTCCAGTACCTACAATATTCAAAATCAAGCACCGAGAATTTTCAAGAAAAATTGTTATTTAATGGAACCAATAACTTCACCCCCTCCCTTGACACCCTCCATCGTTTTAACGACGAATGAACATTAAAAATTATGTACCTACTCTCTTAGCGATAAGGGGATTAGCACTTTAAACCTAGGTCGATAAAGTTACAATTTGCATGTTTCAGTAGTAACATTATGAATTTTATACAATTTTACGTCTCCCATAGGAGCTGTCTGGTTTTATTCCCTGTAAATTTTATTTATAACCGTTTTTACGGACTTTACATTTTAATAATGAAATTAAAATTGGTGTTTATTATAATATCAACAAGTTTTACTAGGATTTGTGTATTTTAATAATGTTTTACATAGAAACTATACCTAATATCAAATAAAAGAAATGACAATATCCACTAATAATAATATGTACTTGGTACTTTTGACTCCTTTTGGGGTAGGCAGATGGTAATTAGCCGGTTTACCAGCAGATATTGGTGCATGGAACTCATCATTTAAAAAAAGAGCACAAGTTGGTCTTGTATCGTATACCTATGTGTTTTACCACCATATCCCCAAATTCCCTTCTCGAACTGGGGAGTCCAAGAAGGAAATTTGAAGATAAAGATAAAGAAAAGGATAAGTTTATTTGGTTAAACATATAATATGTATACATAATAGTAGCATGCAAGATATTATACTCTAAGGAAGCTCTAAGACTTGACACTAGTGCCATCTAATTACCATTACCATTATCTAAAAAATCATAGAACACCCCCATGCATAATACGCATAATGCACATGCAACCCCCACCTTCTCTTACACAAATATTTCACATTTGTCGACTAATGAATACTAATAAAATAAAAAAATAAAAAATTATTGTTAGTTACATTTCTTTAGTGGTTTTACTTTTTCTTTTGTGTTGGATATATTATTATATACGATCGTCGTACGGTCGTACGACCAGCATTTATGCTGAGTTGGGACCGATTCGTGGCAACTGGCGGACGCCGGCAAGGTAATCCACTCATTGGCTGTTCACTCTATAAAGTGAATAGCAAAACGCTTAGTGCGGGTTGATGGAATTTCAACCATACATGGGTGTTTATATGCACCTTAATGTCCGGTGAAAGAAGGGAGATGAAGGTTATGATTATAACAAGGACATATATAGGACAGGGAAGCAGGGACAAGTAAGTACCTACTCATAGCTATTGGAAATTTAAATGAACACTTTGATCATTTGCATCGGGCAGGCTGAATGAGACCCCCATTGCAATAACTCCGATATTGGTTCGCTCTTGCACATAGATTAGTTAGATGTTTAGAACCGAACTGACATCATAATAATATAATACTAATAACGCCTAACGATCACATACGCTAGATCTTGGACCCTAACTTGGATTCCCTGTAAGTATCTAGGGACCCAGAAACTACTAAGGACCATCTTCCCACAACACCCAGACCCAGAACAAGTATTTGCGGTAACTCATCGAGCGAACGTTGTATAGAGAAAGCTTTGCTTTGATTTCCTTGCGAGACAAAATCTCCGCAAGAGAACTAAAGTCAGCTCTTAGAGTTAGCAAGTTGAAATGGCAATGGACAGGCCACATTGCTCGCAAAATTGACAACCGATGGGAAAGTAAAGTTCTCGAGTGGCGACCATGAACCGGAAGACGTAGCGAATAGCGAAGGCCAGCCCCCCACTAGTTGGACAGACGACCTAATCAAAACACGGGAAGCCGTTGGATGAAAGAGGCAAGCAGGCGCTTAAAGTGGTGTTCTATGGTGAGGCCTATGTTCAGCAGTAGACGATTTTAGGCTGTTGTTGTTGATAAAGATGATGATGAACGTTATATTTTGGTAAGTAAAAGTTTGTGGTTTGAGTTCTTTAGATTTTTGTGATGAAGAAGATAATGCTAGTAACGTGCTTATAAATTAAATAAGTAGGTACTATTATTATCACGCCACAACCTTCTAGCTACGTAAACTCTATCTTCTGCTTCAATAATAGCTTCATCTGTAAGTGAACTTATAGAGATGTACCCTGCTTATTTCCCTTGAATTTTGAGATTGTACGTAATGTATATTCTATCAGGTATAAGCTTACTTTTTTATGTAAACGAATGACGTGACGAGCTAGTAGTTCGCATGGTGTTAAGCCTTTAACATAGGCCAAACGCGTCTTTTTAACTAATCATACTGAAGAACCTATGAATTCTACAGACATGAAAAAAATATCACCAATAAGATCATTCTGCACCTGTACTTATCAATTGAACAAAATATTCGATTACAAGGTACATTATAAATAAAAAAAATACTTTTAGAACGCCTTTCCAGTCACACAGTGTACAATGCCGCGTAAAGGAAGATTGCGTCATTAAATATTTTTACACCCTCGGATAGGAAATTTAAAAATATACAAGCTCAATTGATCATTTTATTTTTAGAGCCAAAATTAAGTCTGTTTAGTAATATTTTGCGTTATTTTGCGGCGAGCCAAGGGCGAGGCCCTTGGCGGCGCGTGAGTTAGTCTGCCCCGGCATGTGCCAACGGGTGGACGCGCTGCTGTTTTATATAAAATATTTTAAATGTTTTTCTTATTTGTAAGAAAATTATCAATTAAACAGCCAATAAATAGGTATCGACTATACGAAAAAGTCAGTTTTAGAGCCATTTGATTAGTTCTTAGTGACTTTAATGTCAGTAAAAGTATTTGGAACAATAATAGATCGTATACACAGAAGGTCAGTATAGGTATTTTAAACTCTTTTGGCAGGGTAGGGTTCCAGTCGAACTAAATTAGCGTTAGGCCTCCCATACACGTTACATTTTATTGATCAATCATTGGGATTGATCAATTTTATTGATCGTTTAGGGTTAGTATTGGTCAATGTTTTTCGGTTTACAGTATGGAGAAAACATTGACTTAAGTGGTCTCGTCAATTTTATTGATCAATAAAATTGAACGTGTTACCATCACCAGTTATCAGCTTCTTCAAAAATGGTTCGGTTTCATTACGTCGTAATAAATAATCACAGATGAGTACACGGTTCATTAGGTTTCTTTCAGTGAGCTCGTGAGAGACCCAAATATCGAGCTTTTTTGTGTACCCAGTTTTTTTCAAATGCTACGCAATGCTGTTCTTCAGCTACGTCGTAACTACTGATATGCCGCTCTTGCTCCACTTTTTTTTAAAAATGGCATCCATTTTATCCGTAATAGGGCGACCAGAGCGAGGTGCATCTTTGACATCAAAATGTCCGGATTGAAAACGCTTAAACCAAATTTGTGCTACTCTCACAGACACTGCACTAGGTCCATAAACATCGCAATTTTTTTTCGTGGCTTGCGTTTCATTTTTACCTTTTTTGTCATAGAATTAAAATAAAACAGGAGTGAGTTTTGATTGACATCGAACTGACGTACAGCAATGGCGGACACCACAGAATTCCCACTAGTATAATTTTACAGCGCGTGCCCGCCTAGTTGTTTCTTGCTCCCACACAAGGTGCTGCCTGAATAAGAACGTCTCCCAAAATTTTGGGTAAATAATGGGTGATTGCGTTAGCTCTATCTATAGAGTAATTTACTTTGATACCTAAAAATTATGTTTTACCAGTGTTCATTGTTTCAAATTTATTGTAAAAACTAAAATGCAAGGTCAGGTGGGGTAAGTGAAACGAAGGAGTACCTAAGTGAAACCCTATCGTAATCAATAAATCACGCAGTTTAGCTCTATGCTATGTGGCGAAATGGTTTCAATGCTCTAACACACGCGTCACACAATCTTTCTGCTAGGTCATATAATAAAAAGAAATCTCTAAGTTTACAAAACACAGCTCGGTTGATGCCATGAAGCAATTTAATAGTGTTTATGTACATTTTTACACAAAAAAATGCATGAAAGGGCGCGTAATGTGCGGTTAGTATTTGCAGTCACAGACGACACAGGTAATAAAATCAATCAAATACCTACTACATTACAAATGTCCGATGGGCGAAAATCGCGTATTTCACATCAACAGCTGGAAGACGTCTAGTGCTGAACACAGGCGTGCCCATAAAACGCCATTTTAGACGCTGATTATAGAGAGGTTAGAGGTTTGCCATAATCACCTCGCTTGGCAAATGGCTTGTCATCGCAGAAGATTATAATGTTCCAAAGAGAGTGCTACTGCCCATTCTCTGGATAGCCCCTTAGTCTGCTCTTAACGGCACCCACAGAAAGAGATGGAGATTCTGCGCTTATAAAGTGCTATAAAGATACTATGCAGCTATTATTATATAAGTAGGATAATAATTGCGGATAACAGCCTACAAAATAATCAAACCCCAATGTCAACCTACCGTCAGAATATTGAATCGGAACGTTTCTGTCAAAATCGTGAACCATTTTTAAAGTGATGTTTCATTCATGCAAATTGTATTTTCAGAAATTATTTTCTTGAAAAGTATTTATTGCCATCATTTGCCATTTCAGATTAAGGCTTTCTATGTGTAAAAAATTAGCGTCCTAGCAGAATTCACAAAGTGGACAGATGTGCAAGTATGTTTCACTTACCCCCTCTGACCCTAAATATAAAATGATATATTTTACTTTATTTATTTATTTAAGCACAAAACAAATTACACCTGCACCTGCGTCCATTGAGGCTTTTCCTCTCCCATTTCTTTCTTCCTTTGGATAGGGCTAGGGCGTAAAACTAACTAACCGGGTCGGGTCTGTTAGTCAGTCAATAAAACTGTTTATTTCGCACAAAGAATTATAGCCAGGCTTTTGCTGAAAATGTTTTATGAACACATCACTCGTATTTTTCTACTTTAATTTTGAAATGAAACTTGCATCTTCCATTATGTATATTTGTTATTTATTATACAAACTTCCAATACTAGTAAGTGTCATATGTCTTGACGCCACTGCTGCTCAACGGGAATTAACTGCTTTTTCGACATTTTCGTAATGGCTGGACTCCCCAGCAAACTCAATTTTCTTCGAGCGGAACCATCCATGATTGGCTGATGGTACCAACACTACCAACCTATCAAGTATCAACCAATCATGGCCCTTCTGACAGTTTGCCAACCAAAAAAGTCAAAAACACGTCTTAATTTGTAAAAGTAAGTATCTATTAATACATTTCATGACACTTTACTTTTTCTACGTTATAGAAAACCTGCCCAAATATGCACGATTAGTAGGTCCATTACAGGTAAAATATTTATTAACCTGAAAAAGACCAACACATGCATAATATGCATAATGTAAATATGCATTTGCATATAGTCAGTTCTCTAATTATGATCAATATAGGTGAATAACTTGTATTCGAACACAATTTCGTCATTCTCCCATACTTCCGGGTAATTTGCAAGTTTGATTGTTGGCAACACTAAGCTGGTTTTGTGTATTGATTGCATCTCAATAATTTTATCGAAAAAGCAAAAAATTAGTGGAATAATAACAAGCTTACTTGTGAAAAGTGATCCCCTGAGTTTTTTTTTCATACTGCTATGATTCCGACAACTTTTCACAACGCAAGACGGCATTTTTTCTAAGCGTCTTGGGCGACGTCCGGAGCAGTAATGGTAGGCGATAGACTTCCTATGATGTGAGTGTGTGCGTGTCCGCTTGTACTTATTAGCGTTCCAACTTCTTAAGGGTACCTCGGTTCGGGATCAATTGGGACTCCGTCCTTCTTTTTTTATTAGGTCCATGTTTTTTGTAGTAAAATTTTAAAATGTATCGAGTTTCTTCATTAGATTCACTCATCTTCACAGTACGAAAAACCAATAAAAATCACACATTTTCCTAATTTGAATATGGAATTATCTTCTTTAAAATTTAAACTTTTAATGATAAAACCAGCCAGATACAAATAGTACAGCCAATGAGATTTTATTACAAGTTCATACTTACTATAATGCGAAAAGACTTTTTCCCCAACCTAATAATATGAGTTAAAGTCACAAAAGTTTAAAAAGTGTTACGATTGATTGTATTTTGTAAAATATATTTTAAATCTTGCTTAATTTTATTTAATGCAAGCCTCCAAAATAATATTTTTTTATGTATACTTAGATACTTTTTTTGATTGTAAATACATACACAGAATACAATACAACACCCAGCACCAGAACAAACATCTATGTTCATCACACAAATGTTTGTCCCAGGTGGGAATTGAACCCACAACCTATAGTTCAGAAGGCAGAGCCATTACCAACTGAGCTATCAAGGCCATCAAAATGGAGCCCTCAAAAAAAATTTCTATACATTATCTTCAATGTACAGATTTGGACCTGTTACAGTTTTATTATAAGTAATATAGATAGATATATTATATAAGTAATAAACCGGGCACCATAATATTATTATAATAGGTAGATATATTTTTCACGGAGTTTCATCTGGAATTGTTTATCTTTGACAAACTCTAGCTCATTGTCAAACCTGCGAGTGTGGCGCCCCAGGTGGCTCTTATTAATAACTTTGTGTCCAACGCTCAAGGTCATTGGCGTATGTTAAGCTCTTAAGCGTCACGGCCGCCCATTATAGATTGCCGTGTCACTCAGAACTCTAAATTAAAGTTTCGTGTGACACTGCGCACCTCATCCTGAGACATCACACAATCTAAAAAAGATTTCTAGACTGTGAGATCAGTTTTTAAGTCTCATTTGCCCAGGATTTCGCTCGGAAGCGCGTTACTGTAAACACACGTTACTTTTTACTCCGTCATTAAAATTAGCAAAAGTGTTTAAATGTTACCTATTTGATTTAAACTAAACACCAGTGCAAAGCCCTCATTGCAAGGATTGTGTTGACAGAAATAATTTTTTGAATAAGTTTAGTTAAAGTGCTTAAATAACTGATTATTACTAGTTGAAATTCGTTAAAAATCAAAATGCCGCTAGGCGTGCGGTGCAGTGCTGTGCTCGGGTCATTGACCTAGCAAACAAGATTATGCGTCATTGCATTTACGCATGCACTTGTTAGGTGCTGAACGCTATTTTTGGCGGGCAATAACAAGTCGCCGTGGTCTCGTTGTATAGAGAGCCACTGCTCGAGTTAACGACGGTTGACCTGCAAGTTCAATCCCCGTGAAAGAGATTACTTTTTGCTGTTCTATTTTTAATGCCATTATGGATCGAAACTGTTTTAAATGTAAACGACCGATATCAAATAGGCACTTTTTGCGCTGCTCATTTTGTAAAAGTTTTTACCATGTTCAGTGCTCGAATAGGTCAGAAAAGCAGTACTACTTGATGGAAGAGGATAAGAAAGCTGCTTGGAAGTGTGCCAAATGCGTACATTGCAAAGAGCAAGAAAATCAACCACCTTTGCAACAAACTTCAGCACTATCACCGAAGGACAATGTTACTATTAGAAAGCAGTATAAATTGAATATACCTACGGAAAACTCATTTGAATCCCTATCAATTGATGAGGAACCTGAAGACCTTTCTTTGATACTAGAGGATAACTCTAAACTGAACAGGAGCTGCCCAAATCTACAACCGGATCATTTGGGAAAAATTGAGATATTGCAGAAGAAATTAGTTGAACTCACAGAAAAATTAGAAAGTGCCGATAACGAAATATTAAACCTTCTCACAGAAAATGCATGCCTTAAGAAACAGGTGGCTTCATTTGACACTCGGGTAAATCAATTAACAGAAATTTGTAAATCTACACCAAAAAAACAATTCCAAAGAGTAAATAGAAACAGTTTGAATAAAACAAAATTAGATTTTTCAATTGATCAGTGCACTCCAAAGATGCCGAAGAAACAATTATTAGATAATGAAGATATTGATATTGTAAAAAGGATGACTAAACACAAAACTCAAGATGATGTTTCGATTAGGAATAATGAATCTACTGAGCATATTGGAAAATTAGAGAGGAAGAAGAACATTTTTATAATTGGAGATGAATTAGTTCAGGGTTTAGCCACTAAAATGATCAATGATACTTCTGGGCGATGTAATGACAGGCATATTATACAAGGATTGGTTAAGCCAAATGCCCCATCTAGTGAAATCTTAGCGAATGTTGATAATTTTGTCAGGAGGGCATCGGAAGACGATATCGTCATTCTTTCCGTTGGCAATAATGATAGCGATCCATACCAGTTGCTGTCAAATGTTAGCAAAGTATTATTCAAATTTAAAAAACTTAAAGTTCTATTGATGAATGTTCATAAAAATCAATTTTTAAATGTCAATGAACTAAACTACGAACTAAGAATACTACTCAAAGGCTATGCAAATTGTAAATTTATCAAAATTAAAGATTTATATGTAAATTATGGTCGGAGAACGCCGCTGATAGATTTAATTAAATCTAAATTAAATTTTGAATTAAAGTTGATTGAATGTGAATCATTGAATAAAGAAATCGATTGTAAATATCTTAGTAATAATACTGAACAAGTTAAATGTAACGTCTCTCATGATTTCCAAGGGCAAACCCAGTTTTTTCGTTCCTCATAATAGCAAACCATGTATAAATACGTCAAACAGAGATGAAAATAATGTTAGTAATCTAGATGATTTAACAATTTTGCATCAAAACATCGCTGGTCTGTGTAATAAAATTGAAGCTTTGGAAATATCCTTGGCTGAGTTAAGACAACATGGCAGTGAGGTAGATATACTCTGTTTCAGTGAAACTTATGTTAAACAGGGGTCAGAAACTAATATAAGACTCAATCATTTTAAACTGGCTGCCAGTTTTAGCCGCGACAAGTGTAGAGGAGGTACTTGCATTCTGGTTAATAAAAATCTCAACTATAAACTAGTGTCAATTCCGTCAAATCTTGCTGTAAAATTTTACTTCGAGTGTTGTGGAATTGAATTAATTGGGCTAAATATTGTCATCTTTAGCATATACCGAACACCTGAGCAAAAAAAATCACAGATAGGTATATTTTTTCATAAGTTGGATATTCTTCTTAATTATTTGACTGATGAATATAAACGTAAGAGAATTGTAATTTGCGGTGACTGGAATATAGATATTTTGAAAGAGACTACTGCTGCCAGGGAACTTTTGAGTTTACTGCAGAACTACAATTTTCAGGCCCATATTAGGTGTCCTACACGAATTAACTCTTGTCTAGACCAATTCGCGAGTAATGTTAAGGATGTGAGATCCAATATTCACGTACTGGGACTTTCGGATCATGAAACTGCACAAACCCTGACTATCAAAGCAAAAAGACAAAAAACACTTACTACTTGGTTCGAAAAGAGACGTGACTTCAGTGTTGATAATGTGAGAAAATTTTGTGAAGGGGTATCTTCTCTTTCATTTGTGGAGGTTTTTGAAGCAGAAAATTCGCTAGTTGCGTTCGAATATTTTTATGAAATTATTTGCTTATTATACAATTTATGTTTTCCAACAATTACAGTTAAAATGAATAATAAACCGGTAAAAATAAATTGGCTTACGAAAGGTATTAAAAAATCTAGTAAAACAAAGCGTAAATTATATCTGACATACAGTAAAAATAGCACGAATAAAAATAAAAATAAAAATAAATATACCATATATAGTAAAATTTTTAAAAGAGCTGTTATGAATTCCCAAAGGATTGTTAATGAAAGACGTATTAAAAACAATAAGAATAAAGGCAAAGCAATATGGAATGCTATTTCATCGTCGACTTCCAATAATTTAGTAACAAATGACATTAGAATGATAGAATTGAATGAAATGACATATACTGACCCTTTTGACATATCCAATATATTTAATAATTTTTTTATAGATTTGACATCGATCAATGCAATTGACAAGAAGGACATAAAATTAAATAATGTAAATGAAAATCTAAACACAATTTTTTTAAGCCCAGTAGATGCTAGCGAGATTTACAACATAATCATGAGTCTAAAAAACAGCAAGACAAGTGGATACGACGATATCACCACCAAAACACTTAAAAGTGTTGCTTATTGGATATGTCACCCACTTGCACATATCATTAATCTATCATTTTTAGAAGGCGTATTTCCAAAGCAACTAAAGATGGCGATTGTTAAACCTTTGTTTAAGAAGGGTGATAAAGCAGATCCAAATAACTATCGTCCTATAACTATAGTTCCAATAATATCAAAAATTTATGAAAAGGCAATGCTTGTTAGGTTGAATAGCTTTCTTACGAAGTTTATGATTTTAACAAAGGAACAGTTTGGTTTCCGTAAGGGTAGTTCAACTACGCTTGCATGCTTTAATCTAGTAAGATTTATAACTGAAAATATAAATGATGGTACTCCGGTGATATCACTATTTCTAGATATGACCAAAGCTTTTGACTTTGTTAACCACTCGATGCTTTTATCTAAGTTACAATTTTATGGCATACGGGGTCCTGCTCATGATTGGATTGCTAGCTACCTAAAAAATAGAAAACAATGTACAGAAATATCAAAAATTGCCACCAACTCTCAAAATAAAATTACAAAAGAAAAATTTAGATCTGAGCCTTTAATAAATAATACTGGAGTTCCTCAAGGCAGCATACTGGGGCCATTGCTATTTTTAATATACATAAACGACCTTCCTGAAGCTACGGCTCATAAATGTATTCTATTTGCAGATGACACTACAATAATTGTTAAATGTGGGGATAAAAAACAGGCTCAGCAAACCATACACAAGGCTTTATCAGATGTGATCCGATGGATGGAAACAAATAACTTAAACATTAATATTAATAAAACTAAGTTAATTCAATTTAATTCTTATAATTGTAATTCTTTGCCACTTGACATAAAATATAATAATGAATTAGTTGATAATGTTGATAATTATAAATTTTTAGGACTTACTCTTGACAAAAATCTAAATTGGAAAATGCATGTGGACTTATTATGTAAGAAACTAGAACGCTTTGTATTCGCTTTAAAAAGAATTAGACATACTGTGTCCATGGAGGCCGCGTTGATGGCATATCACGGTCATGTGTCATCTCTGCTTAGTTACGGCTTGATAATGTGGGGCAACTCAGTTGATATGCTCAGAGTATTTAAGATTCAAAATAGGTGTATTAGGGTGATAAATAAGGCTTGGTTTTTAGATAGCTGTAGACCTCTATTTAAAAGATGCAATGTGCTCCCTTTACCATGTATGTACATTAGAGAAATTTGTATTTTTACGAAAGAACACCCTGAGTTTTTTAAGAAGCATGGTGAAGTTATGACCCGCCAAAAAAGGACTAAGTTTACTAACTTATTATATCAACCTCCTGCTCGAAAAGACTTGTATAAGAGAAACGTATATAATATGTGCATAACCATTTACAATAATATTCCAAATGACATAAAGATATTAGAGGGTAACAAGTTTAAGAAATGTTTGACTGACTGGCTTCAATGCAACTGTTTTTATAGTGTTAAGGATTATAATGAATTTTGTACCAATGTTTACTTATAAATTATAAATAATAAAAATTGTAATTAGTTATTAAATAAAATTTGCACGTCTGCTTGCAGACTAAATACATGAACAAAACTTGCTGTAACATCTACTATACATGTATTTTAGCGAATAAAGGTTTTGATTTGATTTGATTTGATTTGATTTAATTTTACTGGGTACAATGCCCTTCAAACTGGAATACAGTAGTGCTTGCACATTACTGCTTAGCGGCAGAACAACTGGCAAAGCGGTGGTACCTATGTAGACGAACTTACTATAAAGAATAATTATATAATACCTAATAGTATTGCATATATTACAAAAGAGGCTACAAAATCTCTAGTAGGCTTTAACTCCCAGAAGCTTCCAGTGTAATATTCTAAATAACCGACTGCCACTTCTGCACGTACTTTTCTGCTCTATTCTCTATAGGTTCGCAAAATCTGCACGGATCACTTCTGTTATTGGATCTCGTCTTTATGATGTTCCTCGGAACGAACGGTTTGCCCACTCGAATAATATTTACATAAGCTCCAGGGTGGGTTAAGGATTAAAGCATAATGTCTACGTATGGGGTACCAGTAAACCTACTTCGTATAGCTTTAAATGAATATTTACACAATAGAATCATCCCGTGATTCACCCAAAATTTTCCCGTTTTTCTTTGGTAATTTATATTTTTTGGGTTATCCCAAAAAATAACAACAAATAACAGTATAATATTTATGTAGTATTTATGTGTAGTATTTGTGTGTGTGTGTTTTTTTACTACATAGATATTATACTGTTGAGTCTCGATAGTGGTAACAATCTGTGAAAGCTATACAAACAAACAGACAATGTTTCTCTTTCATAATTATGTATAAATAATAGAGGTGAGAGAAGTCTTCTTTTACTTTACACTACGGTAACCTTGAATCTTCTTTTAGACCATGGTACTGGCTACAAATCCCTACCATAATTTCGTACTATCTGTGCGATAAGCGTGTCTTGTCTATTAATTTTATCAATGACTGTACCAAAGTATCAAAATGGTAAAGTGACCATCCAGTAAGGAAAGTGTCGAGTCGAGGAAAGTGTCGAATTAGGGAAAGCAGCGAATTAATAAAAGTAGCCAATTAGATAAAGTGTCGACCTGTTACCTGACCCAAAATTGATGATAGAAAGACCCCCAGAAAAGCCTCATTCTTTTGTGGTACCTATATAATTGTCTATATAGATTGGAGTTTCATAGGTACTTAGTAAACAAGATACGCTTTGCTACTAATTGTAAATAATTTATTAAACAAAACATAAAACGATCTATTCTTAAAACAAAATTCTTCTTAGTTATCTTTTTCTTTTGTTAACTACCTACTTCTTCTTTGACTCTTGTTTCTTCTTAGAAGCAGATAAGGATCGGTTGAGCGTTTCACGCGCAATAGCTTCGTCTCTTTCTTCTAGAACTTCTACCAAATCCAGACGCCATTGAGAATCTATAAAGGTAAAAAATTGTTATAAATAACTGCAATTATACAAAAGTGGCAATAATCAAATAATCGCTCGCATCGCTCGTAGAACCGATTGTCAAGCCGATGGGGAAGAAAGGTTCTCGAATGGCAATCACGAACTGGAAGACAAAGCGTAGGCCGACCCCCTTTAGGTAACGATCTGGTCAGAACCGCAGAGAGTAAATGGATGCAGGAGGCAAGCGGCCACTCAAAGTGGCGCTCTTTGGGGGAGGCCTATGTTTAGCAGTGAACATCTTCAGGCTGATGATGATGGTAATTGGTTTGAAACTTGTACCATAATTATTTTTACTTTAAAAATTGAAAGTGTTCTGTTTTGTGTACCGAATAAATAAATAAATAAATAAATAAAGTAATGAAACAAATAATATTGCTAAGCCACTTTTGACATTATACGCAGGTTTTGTTTTACCTTATGACCAAATTTCACACACAATTATAACATTTAAATAATAGGTCCTATGAAATTGGAGATTCTGTAACCAGCATTTTCAGATTTAATTATCTGTGGATTGGCGTGCAATTTGAAATTCAAATAAATTTTGTTCGAAAGCCGTGCTATTTTCTTTTCAAATTCAGTCATTACTTTTTAGATAGAGTTTTGTTTTTTTGAAATTATGGTAGTTTTTGGCGCCATGGATAAAATGAAAGTTCATACAATTTTCCAATATGAGTTCCTACGTGGAAATACCGCTGCGCAAACATCGCGAAACATTAACGATGTGTACGGGTCTAACACTGCTTGCATAAACACGGTCCATTATTGGTTCAATCATTTTAAATCTGGAAATTTTGAGTTGAAGAACGAGCCTCGCGGTCGGCCGGTAACCATTGTCGATAACGACGAATTGAAGACTATAGTGGACGCGGATTCAACTCAATTCAACACTAACTCCAAAACAACATTGAAGTACTTGCGTCAAATCGGAATAATAAAAAAAGCTAGATAAGTGGGTGCCACACGAACTAAACGACTATCAGCGAGACTTACGCGTCGAAGCATGCATAGCACTGCTGAATCGGCATAGAAACGAGGGAATTCTAAATCGAGTTGCTACCTACGATAAAAAGTGGATCCTGTACGACAACCGTAACCGTTCGTCATTGGGTGGACCCGGGTACAGCACCTAATCAGTGCGCTAAAAAAAAATTACTCATAGGAAGATGATGGTGATTGTCTGGTGAACTAGTGCCGGATTTGTACATCACAGCTTCTTACCGAATGGCACAACTTGTCTATTGCCAAGAATTGCAAACAATGATGGAGAAGCTCGCAATTCAACAACTAAGACTGGTCATTCGCTCTTCCCCATTGCTTCTCCACGACAACGCGCGAGTTCGCACTTCACGACAGACCATCGCAAAGCTACAAGAGTTACAGCTGGAAGCTCTCCGTCACCGTACTCACCGGACTTTGCCCCAACAGATTTCTACTTTTTTCAAAATTTAGACAATTTTTTAATTGGGAAAAAATTCAACACCCGAGAGGCAGTACAAAACGCTTTCGCTGACTTTATCGCCTTCCGTCCGCCAGACTTCTATAGTAAAGGGATAAACAAACTGCCATCAAAATGGCAAAATTGTATAGATAATTTGGGCCAGTACTTTGATTAGCTAAAATAAAAAAATTATATTTTTTTTATATTTTAATATTTTCATACAAATCTCCAACTTCATAGGTAAAGACCTAATATTTTCTGACTATCCTCATAGCTCAGTTGGTATAGTAGTAGAACTGCCTCCTAAACTGGTTGTTCGATTCATATAAATTCTTACCAACGAACAAGGCTTCCAGCAGTTGGCACCGCTGCTTCTGCCGGTTCAGCACAAATTCTTCGTTGAAGCCCTGCAGTTCCTTCATGCGTTCTAAGGCTGCTTCTATGCGAGCGTGTCGACTCTGTTTTGCAGCTTCGGCCATGTCTTCTGACACCAGTGCGCTATGAAAGACATACATAAACAACATAAAAACAAAAAGTCTTTCTTGCCTTTGAAAGAACATAAGAATACTCTGCCATAATACCTATAAAGGGTTAGAAATGGTGTGAAATTACTGGGCAAATAAAACTTGATCTGATCACTCAGTCTAGTAATCTGATTACTAGACTGTGTGATGTCTCAGGATGACGTCCGCAGTGCAGTGCCACGCGAAACTTTATTGTTTTTAAAGTTCCGAGTGGCCCTGCAACTGTTATGGGCGGCCGTGTTAATTAACATCAGGTGAACGACTAGCTCGTCACGTCATTCAATCGCGTAATAAAAAAAAACCTATAAAAACAATACTCTGAGTGCGCGTATCATGTCAAACTATTTCATCATCATCAACAGCCTGAAGACGTCCACTGCTGAACATAGGCCTTCCCCAAAGCGCGCCAACTTGAGCGGCTGCTCGCCTCCTGCATCCATCGGCTCCCCGCGGCCTTCACCAGATCGTCGGTCCACCGAGTGGGGGGCCGGCCTACGCTGCGTCTTCCGGCTCGTGGTCGCCACTCGAGAACCTTTCTTCCCCATCGTCAGTTCTACGAGCGATGTGGCCTGCCCATTGACTATTTGTAAAATTACAAAACTAGTGTAACATATCGGGCCTTAGGTATTATAGACTAGTATTATGAAATATGGATTGCAAGCGAGGCGTTCAAACACAACACAAAAAAATATGACCAATTGCCAGTCCAAGAAATGTCGGAAGTACAGACGCCCGTACAATTATTAACCAATTGATATTGCTAAAAATCGGGATTGGTTGTTTTAATATGAAAAAAAAAACAACTATTTTCTTTCAGATTTATTTAATTATTTATTAATTAATCGATCATCAACATCGCGTACACTGATACATTCAAAATAAAAAAATAGTATGACAGGGTTTGCCTTTAAAAAAGAAATGATCACACTTACGTGTCGTCTTCAATTCGTTCCTTCATGCAGAATGGGAGGAAGTAAAGAGGAACGAACTTATCCTTGAGCTGTTCCGGCATCGTGAGGTACTTGACTTCCTCTTCAGTCTCCATTTCCATCTCCATCACTGAAAATAACCAAACGCAGATAAAAATACATTTACTTTAGTAATAGGAGAGCGAGTGTGGGTCAGGTAGTGCTACCCCAGACATGGTTCGAATCTCTTTCAGCGCCGCATTTCTAATAGCTTTCAAATTATATGTGCGGAATTTGCAAACATTCTTAAAATTATCGTCATCCATCATCATCCATTTTACTAGGTGGTAAGACTTTTCTGCAGTTCGTCTAGGTAGGTACCACCGCTTTGCCAGCTATTCTGCCGCAAAGCAATAGTATGCAAGCACTACTGTGTTCCGGTTTGAAGGGCATTGTAGCTAGTTAAATTACTAAGGAAATTAGACTTTATGACCTGATCACGCAGTCTGTATAGTAATTTTATTACTAGACTGTGTGAAGTCTCAGGATGACGTGCGCAGTGCAGTGTCACGCAAAACTATATTAAGGTGGAACGTTACATTGAATTTGTCGCGCGAGTGTAACGTTCCACCTTAATTTAGAGTTCTGAGCGATACCGCAATCTGTTATGGGCAGCCGTGGCGTTTAACATCAGGCGAACGACTATTATTTTAACTGGATTATTTTGACTAAAGCTTTTAATAATGAAAACTGGATATTTTTAAATTATTAAAAAAAAATCGTAACGTGTTTTTAACATTAAAATCAAAAGATAACTCACATCCACTCTCAGTTGCCGGTGTTGGCCCTTGTTGTAACGTCGGTAGCAGACCTTCAAACACAACACAACAAGGTATTTAATGACAGGGCTATTCAGGAAAATAGACAATACTGCACAGATGTGGTCACTACAATATGTAATTATTCTGGTTATAATCTATGACAGTTTTTTTTAAAACATGGATGGACGACATACCTACACGCTGACGGCCCACCTAATGGGAAGCAGTTACCGTCGGTTATGGATACCTGTAGCACCAGGGGCGGTACCGATGCGTTGCCTACCCTTTAAGACTCTTTTTACCCGCCTTTTTAAGTGCCCCATATTGTAACTCGGCGGAAAAACCTCAGCTGGAAGCTCATTCCGCATCTTGCAGGTGTGTGGCAAAAATGACCTTGTAAAACGGACTGTGTGAGATTTCCATGTGTCAACAAGGTGCGGATGAGCCCTCTGGTGGTGACGAGCAGTTCGATGATAAACCCGCGATGCAGGTATGAGGTTGAACAGTACCTCAGAGCATTCCCCGTAGTATATTTTGTAGGAAACTGTGTCAACTGTTTGTGTATTTTGTAGAGGTAGTGCAGTATTCACACAGTATTTTTTTCTGGATACCCTCATATAAAAAAAAAGTCTTCTCTTTTACTATTTATTACTAAATATTCGAACGAGAACGAAGAGATCCGCAGGAGAACTAAAGTGACCGATATAGCTCTTAGAGTTAGTAAGTTGAAGTGGCAACGGGCAGGCCACATTGCTCGTAGAACTGACAACCGATGGGAAAGAAAGGTTCTCGAGTGGCGACCACGAACCGGAAGACGCAGCGTAGGCTGGCCCCCCACTCGGTGGACCGACGACCTGGTGAAAGTCGCGGGGAGCCGATGGATGCAGGAGGCGAGCAGCCGCTCAAGGTGGCGTGCTCTGGGGGAGGCCTATGTTCAGCAGTGGACGTCTTCAGGCTGTCAATGTTGATGATGATGATGACTAAATATTCGTAGCAGTACTTAGTAGTTGGTATAAACTAAGATACTTACTTGTATCTCCTTCGACTTCGAATTCATCTGATAAAGTTTCCTAAAACATAAATCGTAATAGATTAAAATTATAAATATAGTTTCACCAACTAGTCGTATTATGAATATAATTATAATATGATTTACCAATATTGAAATTACGCTTTCAGAAGGAGGTGGTGGTAAAGCGACCAAAAACTCGGCTCGGAATTCGCTCCTAGACAAAAAAGTACAATTATTGTCTTACTAATCAAATAGCCTCTAATAAGTGGACCGACGCTCTGGTGATAACCGCGGGGAGCCGACTGACGCAGGAGGCGCTCAAAGTTGCGCTCTCTGGGGGTGTCTGAATACACGTTTTAATTACTACTTCACTTGAGTACAAAGAGGAGATTAAAAAACCTTTTTAACCTTTTCCGTACCCAAAGGGTAAAATGGATCCTATTACTAAGGCTCCGCTGTCGGTCCGTCTGTCACCAGACTGTATCTCATGAACCGTGATAGTTAGACAGTTGAAATTTTCACATTATGATGTATTTCTGTTGCCGCTATAACAACAAATACTAAAAAACAGAATAAAATAAATGTTTAAGAAGCTCCCCTACAACAAACGTGATTTTTTGCTCGTTTTTATAGATAATGGTACGGAACCCTTCGTGCGCGAGTCCGACTCGCGCTTGGCCGGTTATTTTAATTCTTGCATGGGCTCACGTTTGAAAACACCCCACAAAGTGATGATGTAGTGTATGTTGGAGCACGGTTGCCTATTAAGTACCTATTCACTTTTGATTTGAACAGACTTAGATTGATAACTTTGTAGGAAACATGGAAGCAAGAAGTGCATGTTACTCCTCCTCACCTGATCTGTTCACCTCTCGAGTTCCTGCCCGGATCTTTAGCATCCCATTCCTTCCTGGCCGCAGCGAACTCGACATCTCTTAGATCGTCACGTTTTGCAGAGCACCCCCCACCGGTAGCTAGCGAACACTCTAACTCTATATACGCATCATCTGGTAGTGGCGTGTACAGAGTTTGAGTTTGGGGTGGAAATTGTGAGTGGGATTTGTCCTTCGCTGATGGTGGCTGTAGAAGTGATGATAAAGTTAACTGTAGGTATTACTTTACGACTAAAGTTACGATGCAGCGTAGAACGACACCCTATTGTATCGATCGACGACCTAGCTAGACAAACCACGGGGAGCCGATGGATGCAAAAGACAAGTAGGTCGTCAAAGGGAAGTTCTATGAGGAAGACCTATTCAGCAGTGGATGTCTGCAGGCTGATGATGAAGACTAAAGATGATCAAAAGGAGTTATCAGTATTAAGATAAGATGTTTCACCTTGAGAGTTTTTTTCGTTGCTTCTGCCTTCGGAAGCTCCACAGAGTTCCTCACTTCAACCACTCGTTTCCATTGGGCGAGATTGAGAGGCCATCCATCTGGTGCCGTTACCCTATATCATAGATATATGGTGACTCAGAAAATGTAAAAAAAAACGACGTGTCTGTGTGTGTTTAAAACGAGATGCACTGTAAATTACAAGCATTTCGTATTCTACGCAGTTACGCAAATGTTACTGCAAATGGTCAAACAGTAGTCTACACAATCAGAAAATAGAGAAAAGAAAGACAAAGAATAGAAGAAGGAAAGTAGGAGAGGTAAAAAGAGAACAGAAAGTAAACCATCGAACCTTAGCATTACAATAACTTAATAGCTCTAACTAAAGTTACGCCAAGGAATTATGGATTTAATTTACAAATTTTATTTAATTCCTTATTGCACTAAAAAGAGGACAAAAAAAAAGACATGACGGTAATGCGTTAAAAAAACAGTGCTCTGCGTTGTCCGCTACTATCTGTCAAAGTCGAAATAAGATAGGCAAAAGTAAATTGTAAAGTACTACATATAGATAGGGCAGGTTGATGAACGATTTTTTTATTTTATATCATGTAAAAATAATTCAAGTTACAGTATATACAGTAAATATTATGTAGTTATTAACTTACTCGATCGAATATTGTTTTGGTTCAACAGTGGTTTTAATCTGAAGAAAAGAAATATCTACTGTTAACTTTATAATATTGTTACCTGTAGGAACAAAAATAATAAATAGGCAAGATTTTATTTTGAACGGGCTAATGCTGCTGGTTTCTACTGACTAGAGAGTTGTAATTGATTGTAATTTTTGACGGCTCACAAACAGTTCATTCATCATTATCTCTTTCAAAATATTCCAATAAGCTAGATGAATAATTTTAATCCTATGTTAATTGTAATTACCTAGAAAAAAATTGCTATCCCATTTAAAAGTACATTATTAGAAATTTCATATCTCTTGTAACAAAATACTATAATTTGCTTGCATCCACAAAATGTTCTAATATATGGCATTTTTTCAGGGTACCTTGGTCGCAGATTTGCTTTTGACTGCAACCTGCCTCCCTGCCTTTGAAGGTTTTGGAAGGGAACGAGCGCTAAACGGAGCGTTTTGACCGTTATCAACGGCAGCATTCTGAAAAAAAAAGATATTATCACATTAACTAATCTGTTATTCAATAAGTTTGGAGTACTTTCCATCAACGAAAGAAGACGAAGACGACCACTGCTGAACAAAGGCCTCCCCCATAAAACGCAACTTTGGACATTTATCATACGGATGGTTTGCCGTAATCACCACGCTTGGCAGGCGGCTCGGTGATCGCAGAAGATTTTAATGTACCCAGGAGAATGCAGCTGCCCATTCCCTGGATATTCCCTTGGCCGGTTCTTACGGGACCCACGGCACTTACTACTTCCCCAGTACATTTCAATAATACACCTTGAATTTGGGGGACCGATAGAGTTCAGTTCAGACTCTCGACATGGGATGCTTCCAGGACATTTATTCCTATTTAGATCAATCTTTAGTCTGAATAGCGAAATAGTTTCACTTCGGAGTATATATCACATCACCATCATCACTCCTACCATCATCATAAACATCATCAACACCATCAATAACATCATGTTTGTATATAAACGTCTCCTCTTCACTTTGCTTACTTGTTTCCTTGGTTGATACTCTCTCTGCTATGATTCTAATAATTAGTTAAAAAAATAAGATACCACATTGGCATGCGAAAGGGACCGTCTTTTCGACGTCAGCGTCACTTCTCCCGGAGGGTACGGCTGCAGCCGGATGTATGGCCAAAATACTTCGCCTTTGCCGCAGCAGCGCGATAACTCCTCGATCTCTCCATGGGGAGAGATTGCTCGAAGTGTCGCTACAATTTCTAACTGAAAGCATTTATTTATTTACAATTTATTATGACTATAGAAAAAAAGAAATGAATTCTTCAAATAAAGATTATGTTTAGATTGTAACATTTCTAGGTCAAAAAATAAGATACTTATATTAGATAATATTGTGAACATTTATAAAGCAATTATGTTTTCATAACTCTTAAATCATGACTATAAATTCTCGTAGTTTTTTTTTATGTTAAAGGGAGCAAACAAGCATACGGCCCACCTGATGGGAAGTGGTCACCCTAGCCTATGGACATCTGTAACACCCGAGGAGGCGTCACCAATACGTTGCTTACCCTGTAGGACTCTTTTAACCCTCCTCTTAAAGTACTCCATGTTATAACTCTGCGGAAAGACCGCTTGGGGCAGCTCATTCCACATTTTGCAGGTGTAAGGCAAGAAAGAACGCATAAATCGAGTCGTATGAGATTTCCACGACTCAATTATATGTGGATGAGCTTTTTTGCGGTGACGAGAGGTGCGATGGTAGAAACGCAATGCCGGAATCAGGTTGAATAGCTCTTCAAAAAATTCCCCATTATAGAGGCGGTAAAATATACATAAAGACCCAATATCCCTGCGAATATTGAGTGGTTCAAGGTGTTTGGTGATCTTGGGACTGTCGACAATTCTGATAGCTCTATGCTGTATGGAGTCAAGAGGCTGGACTTGATACTTGGGTGCTCCGTTCCAGAGGTGAGAGCAGTACTCCACGACGAATTACACTGACACATGAGTTGTTTAAACTTAAATTGATAGACTTCTGTTATTTCACCTCACTATGAGTGTTCCTTCTCTACTAACTCTACTAAAATATGTATAAAATGAAATATATTTTCTCTTTATTTGTATGGCTTTAACGACAAAGCGGCTAAAACGATTTGGATGAAATTTTGCACACAGATTATTATTATTACAGAGAGCAACATACTCTACGCACTAGTGCATGAAGATCCTTAAATGAATGTAGTATTAACTTACTTCAGGCGAAGTTACAACAGCTCGAAAGCTAATCGCTTCTTGTTTATTGACTAATATCAGTATCCCTCCAAGAATGTTCCTTCTATTAGGCAGAAATATGTCATCAATGTGAAGCTTGTACGCTCCTTGTATCGCCACTTCTTTGCATCCATCCCGATCGTTGTCGCAGACGTGGAAAGCGCCATCAATGGAAGACAGCACAGTCAGCTGCCAGTGGACCTCGTGGTTGTACCCTGCTGGCTGGTTGAGTGTCCCGTGGCCCATAACTGTGTAGCTATTCCAAAATATGAGAATATTAAATTGTCCTACATGGAAGGGATTAAAAAAAAGCATGTCGTGCAAAACTATATTATTATGGTTTACATTTTAGCAGATATCGTCATAAGCCTAATACTGGAGTACATTTTTTTATGTAAACGAATGACGTGACGAGCTAGCCGTTCACCTGGTGTTATGTGACATGGCCACCGATAACAGATTGTAGTATCACTCGAAACTCTAAATTAAATTTTTGCGTGACAATGCGCACTGCGCACGTCATCCTGAGACATCACACAGTCTAAAAAAGTTTTCTAGACTGTGAGATTAGTTCGTTCGTTCTCATTTGCCCAGTAATTTTACTAGCTACAATGCCCTTCAAACCGGAACACAATAGTGCTTGCACACTACTGCTTGGCGACAGAATAACTGGCAAAGCGGTGGTACCTACCTAGACGAACTTTGCAGAAAAGTCCTACCACCTAGTATGCCTCTCACATGGAAAAAGATAGGTCATAATCTAACATGCAAACCAAGTGAGGGGTGATGGATGATACAACATATTAAAACCTGATGTTAAGCGTCAGTGCTGCCCATAACAGTTGCAGTAGGTACCACTCAACTCTCAATTTATAAAGCGTTGCATGACTGCACTGCGCACGTCATCTCGAGACAGCAGACCACGAGATCAAGTCACAAAGTCTTATCTTGGAACTTCACTAGCTACAAACCACAACACAGTAGTGCTTACACACTACTGATTGGCAGCAAAATATCTAACAAGGCGGTGGTACCTACTTAGACCAACTTTTGCAGAAAAGTCCTGCCACCGAGTAAAGAAGCTACGGTAGTTTCATAACTCTTTTAATTCATTTTCCTTTAAATAATCTAATAATCCTTAGATTAACTTCAACCAAATTACGTACCAACTACCAATGCTACTCTTAAGTCTATTTTAACATCGGTAACACATACCCATTGTTATTAGGTGAGAAATCAAAAGTTATATGAGCATTGAAAGCCTGCGGCATCTGCAGTCCAGTGTCATTGTTGTATACAGTTACCGTGCTGTACTGAACCAGGCTTTGAACTGTGAAGTGGACCTTGACTGGAGCGTGGCAGTAGAACACCGCTGTAAATATAAAATAATAGAGAGTCAGAAGCGTTACGTGTTTGCACCCGCTTCAACGTACACGTTTCTCTGCAAACTTTTTGAGATGAAAGTTATCTTATAATATTCCGGTGACAAACAATCCGTGTGCTAAAAAAATTTTCTTTCAAAATTGGTTCAACTATTTTAGCACCTAACAAACAAATATACGAACAAATAAAAAAAAAGTTCACTTTTATAAAAGTAATAACGAACAGGGAAGTATAGGGACATATACTTAGAGATGTTGCACTCATTTTAATATCATATTCAACTCTCGCTCTCTCTGTCTTTCTGTAGTCCGGATTACAGATTTATAAACAATCTGGCCGTTAATCGGCGTTCAAGTAAAGATTTCATTCAAATAATTTTATACTTGAAATCTCAACTTGAGGATCAATCTAAGATGCGCTATTCTTTAACACTCTATTTTTTACCTTTTCACGAATAAACGGTTTAATAATAATCGTGATATGCGAGTATGGATATGGTTTATTTTATTTTACTTAGTAAAGGATTTAAGAATGTTTTCATGATCAGCACGTGCCACCGCGACCGCGTGCAGAAGCTACTAATTCATATTCTGAACTCGTATAATAATGGAGTGGCTCACAAACTTTGAAACTAGAATTATTCAGAATTCAAACAATAAGATTCTTGGGGTAGTTTCGAATAGTTTGAATAGCATACTAAGTTTGCTGGTTAAACTATCCAAAGCCGCCTTAAGTCTTGTAAGATAGATAATAACGTTGTTATGAGTGACAGGTAAGAAAGGGTGGGAATGTTCTCAAGTGGCGACCACAAACCGGAAGACGCGGCAAAGGCCGGCCCCCCACTAGGTAGACCGACAATCTTGCCAAAACCGCGCGGAGCGCCGATGGATGCAGGAGTCAACCATCAGCTACTCAAAGTGGCGCTCTGTGGGGGAGGCCAATATTGGTCGTCTTCAGGCTGATGATGGTGATGAATGAATGAGTGACAAAGTACCTTGGAAGTACGGAACCCATTTGCATCTTGGTGTGGCGGAGGAAGAGCCTTGATGTTGGAACAATCCATTGACACCACTAAGCGCAGAGGCGACCGAATACGCGGTCTTTGCTCCAGGATACATCCCAAAAAATTCATTCATAAGCGCTGATAAGGATTCTAGGTTGCCAAATGCGTTATCCATTACCTACAAATAGATTTTTTACTGATGCTGTATAAAAAAATGTTCAACATCCTTGTTTATGCAGTCGGTTTTTTTTACTGATTGATAGGTTTGCGCATCACCACTATCCCACCTGATGGTAAGTGATGATGTGATCTAGGATGTAACGCACTTGCTTATATAGAAGATACCTATTCACTCTCGAGTTGAAGACTCCAATATTGTAGTTTTCTGGAAAAACACGCCAGCCAAGCGTTTTACTTTGTGGCTGTTTGTAAAAGGTATGATAACATAGAAAATTGATTTGTATACATATTCCGTTTTGTTTATCAGACAATCCGTGATTTAAGCTGCTCAAAGGCTTCTCTCATGTGAACAGCTAAGAAGTGGAACTCTTTACCAGCATACATTGTATTCCCGAAGAGCTATATAATAATCTAGAAGTTTTCAAGAGGTAAAATTCCATAAATGCGAGCGTGCAACATCGTCGACCACAATGTCAGATAATATCCTCAAATTAAAAAAGCTTGCTCAGACGGAAGCCCATATATTTCATAATAATAAAAAAAGCCGGGAGATAACGACTGCTTCCTTACTACCAATATCATAACCAACGATGACATGATGTCCACGATAGCTGATACCATTTATTGGTCATTCATTCATTTATCAACGATCGAAGACTTTCATTACACGGGTAACCATCGGTAAAATGATGAATTAACTTTTCACACAGCACTATTAGACTGTAAACTTTTCTGATAAAACATTAGCAGTTAGTGTACCTATAGATTAACTGCAGTAGGTAATGAAGCTAATGTACACAAAACATCGCCTCTACTAAACCGACCAGAGAGTTGGTCGTTCCGCCTAGTGCAGAGATTTGCTAATTTTGATTAAAACTTCTAGTTAGCTAAGCAGAATCAACAAAGTTCTGATGTGAAAAGTTATCCGACAAAGAGTTACGTGAATTCCGTGATCCTTTTCGAGTTTCAGGAGTTCAGAAAGTACTTTGCACTCATTACTGAATCGTCTCATTAGGATATCGTACATTTAACTCAGTTCTAAATTCTTCGGTTCTTGCATGTAACTTTGCGGCACGCTTTAAGTTTCTGAAAGCTGGGGTATTGTATTACATTGCGAGTGAAGGTAATTTATAGCTCTATTATATGGGAATAATTTTACATGTAACATGTTTTTGTATACAAACTTGGTTTTAAGGGCGGTGTTATTTGTGTTTTAAAGTTCGACAACAATTATTATTTATGATTTTTATAGCAGTATCGCCTGCTCAGCGAAATTAACTTGTAAGGGGAAAATTTGAAACAAAAACATGACATGATCATTTTGCTTTTTTTTTTTAATTTTGACATTTGAATTTTGACGTTTGAATTTTTTTTTTTTGAGTTTTTTGTCCCACTCGTGATTCAAATTTTTCCTTTACAAGTTAATCTGAACAATCATTATCTCACATGTTTCATAACGTCAGGCGTAAATGTTAATTTGTGGTTTAAGCACTTCCTAGCCCAGTATCCTCTCCAGTGTCCCTGGATAGCTGTAGCTGCTTCGTGTTTCTTGATCATCTTTTCCCTTTCTTCCTTGAGAAGTCCACAAGGTAATTCCTCCGTGGCTAATTCACACACTTGGGAGACGACAGGAGGTACTGGTTCTGTCAGAAGATGGTTCATTAAACCTGAGCTTACGACAGGCTTCTCTTCAACAGGAGTTGTCTGGAAGAAGGAAAGTCCTTTAATGAGGGAAAATACAGGGAACTCCAAAATGTGGGACCTCAAGGGACCTAGTTAGAAGTTTTTATTCTGATGAAAATGAGGTCTATTTTCAAGAAAAAATAAGTGCTTTTGCAAATTGTTTCTATAAGCAGTTTTAATTACTAAAATTATGTGATTATTTACTTACTTCTTCTTCTTCTTCTAAACACTCTTCAGTTTCTTCCATCTCTTCAGCTTCTGGCATAACGCAGTCGCATGGATCCATTGCGATCATTTCCCTCAAGGACTTAGGTGGTGGTGGCTTTGGAGGTAGTCCGAAATCAGGGTCACAGAAGTAATGTCTAAGGACCGTGCAGACTGCAGGGTATTCCACATCTGAAAGCCGCTTTTTTAGCAGTGACTGTAGAGCTTGACGAAACATCCAGTGTAGTAGGACCTGATTGTAGCCAACCTTTTTGAAGTCCCAGGTAAGGTCTGGCTGGTAAGATCTGAAAACAACCTTATTTTATTAGCATCGACATTATTTCGATTCTACAAACAAAATACAAACAAAATAGTTTAAAGCTCACTTAAAGAAATCTCTGTCCATCGACAATATAGTCGGGTTGGATCTGTTCACGCGAACCCAAATCGAAAAGGCAGCTGCCAGGTTGCTAAGGAATCTGGATGCCCAAGGGCATTCGTGGACGGCTGCTGACTGGATGACGTCACGGGTACCAAGCAGCAGTGTAGAGTCACTGAGCATGCTAACATACCAGTTCATTCTAGAATGAACCCACAGTCTGAAAGCATATTGAAGGGGCGTGTAAATAGCCCTTCCAGGGGTGTAGGATTACTACTTATTTTTAAAGCGTAAATATGTACCTATCCAAATGAAAACTGCGAATATGGAATACAAATGCCGGCCGATAATAACAAGCTCGAGGACTGCACTCACCTCAGATGCCCTTATACAGTCCTTAGGTCCTCCTGAGGGAACAGCAGCAGCCAATCCAGTCCAGGTGCAGGCTGGCGAGAGATTTCTCCAGCGAAGGTCGCACGACACCTCACAGTCACAGTAATCACAGTTCCAATTGGAAATTAGGTTTGCGCAAATAATAAGGAGTTCACATGAAGAAATAATTCATAAATTCGAGGAACTCGTGCAGCGGCGGTTGACGATCGAAAAAGTGTCATATCGCCGTCAAGACAACTGACGCCATCTAGCGGATTTCCTGGGATGTCCTCGGACACCATTGGCTCATGCAGCGCTACAGGCTCATATCATCGACCGGCGGAAAGCGGGTGAATTTAAAAGAATGGAGATGAACTTTTGAAATCATTATGTTATAATTAATATTAACCGATAGCGCTTCACCACATATTATTTTATCGAATTCTAATTATCAGAATATACAACTTTTCATGATTTGTCGAATGAAAATTTGAGGATTTTGTATCTAAATTCAATCTTACCGACAGTAATGTCTTCCTGGCTGAAAAGTCACTTCCACTGACTCATATCCTCTGGTCGTCACAAATGCCTTGGTAATGGGAACCTCACAATCTACGAACCATTCAAACTTTTCCAACAACAAATAAGCTGGTTCTATGAATTCTTCTATGGGTATGCCACTATTAATCATGACCCTTGGATGAAGTGAGGCCAGGGATAGTCTGAGATGATTCACGTCAGGCCCGTCTATTTGTAAGTACAGCGGGCCAGATTTTGGAGCACCTATATCTAGTGCACGATTGGGGGTAGATTTTGTGACTCTTATCGGTGGCGTGCTGGCGGCTGTTGTAAAATTAAACATGGAAGGGAAGTATACGATGTCTGTATATTTAATTAATTCTTGTAGCTGCAAAGTGAGATACGTTTTTAAAGGTTATTATAGTTTGAAATTATTGATGTTGTGATGAGGTGATTTATTATGGCCATGAAGATCAGAGCTGTACTGTACTCCGTACTTCAATAGACGACGTGGTGTGGAAACAGCAGTTACGTTAGAGTTCTGCACAATTATTGTACAATAACAAAAATGTACTATGATCATGTAAAAGTAAAAAGCGTTAAAAATACTTGCAAGTAGAGCCGTTTGAGTAAAACAGCATTATTAGTGTTACCGGGTCAAATTGTATCCACTCTCGTAGTTCCTCTTTCATCTGTGTGGCCTGGTTCGATGTTGCTAGTTTAGTAATAGCTCCTGCGATCTGCGAACGATTGTTTTCTCCTTTAACCTTCTTAGGCTGTACAAAAAAAAAGCTACACATTACTTACCCGGATAGGTTAGGAAGTAAATAAAAGAAAAATAAATAACACAATTTATTTATCAAAAAACTTAAAAATATCGCAAATATATTGTAACATCGAAAAAGTAAATTAAAAAATATTGTCTTTTTTTCTCGATTAGAGAAGGCAGTGGTAAGAGCAGCAGGTGTATAAAGTTGAACAAAATCCTAAACAGAACTTTTGAATATGTACTAAACAGAACTTAATCTGAATAAAAGTTTTTTTAGGATCTGTTTAATCTGGCAATTCTAAAATCATTGCGGTGCTTGCCATTTCGTTCTACTCATATGAAAAGGGACAACTAAATTTTTTAGAGCTATTAAATTTTTTAGTTTAGAATTTTGCATAACATAACCGACGCCAATATTAGGTACGTCAAAACACAAAACATTTCGTTCCCCGAATGAATCAAATTAGTATATGCTGGCTGATATAAAGTCAATTCATTCGCATATATTTTCGTCTGAAAAGTATCAAAAACATAGTTGAAATGTTCTCATCTATCAACGAACTTACCGGAGTTTTGTCATGTTCCTCCCTGAAGCCGAAAGTAATCTGCAACATAAGCAATAAATGATTAGAGTGCATCAATGGCAGCAGTCCAAGATGTTTCAGATCCCATTACTTCGTGAAATTGGATGGAAAGTACGTTACACTAAATTCGTGATTTGAGAAAAATATTTCTTGTAAGAATTTTTACGGAATCAGATGTATCGCGTTATTAGTATAAGATGCTAGATATATTATTCATCGTACTTAATCATATTGGTACAAATGCATGCTTATGTCCGTCCGTAAAATATGATAGTCATCATCATCATCATCATCAGCCAGTACGTTCTCTACCAAATATTACTCTATTTAAGTACCACTATTTGTAAAGGTTCTCGAGTGCAGCATAGGCCAGCTGCCCTACTAGTTGGACCGACGATCTGGTGAAAGCCGCAGGGAGCCGATGGAATGAACGTCTTCAGGCTGTTGATGATGATGATGTGACGATGTGCAAGACTTAATAGAGTAGCAACGACAAAGAATTACAATACATAAACAACGTGGTGTAGTCCGAATAGTACACCCCACCTCTACCCACGGCCTACGGGTGTCGCATGTCGTAAGAGCTGGCTAACGTAATATCCAGAAAATAGGCAGCAATATTTTCCTCAGTAAATTAAAATCTGCAATCACTAAGACGTCTATTAAGTGTGGTGATTATGGCAACGATAAGCGTCTGAAGCGCCGCTTTATGAGAGAGACATTATGCTCAGTAATAAACGTCATCACCTGATGATACTAGTTTGTTTCAAGTAATGATGAATATAAGTACTTACAGACTCAGTACTCATGACATCCAGTAAA
The DNA here is from genome assembly GCA_910589525.2 of Ennomos quercinarius. Lineage (NCBI taxonomy): Eukaryota > Metazoa > Arthropoda > Insecta > Lepidoptera > Geometridae > Ennomos > Ennomos quercinarius. The sequence continues at coordinate 15,465,495 of OU342499.1, read as the reverse complement.
TGCGGAGCATAGGACAGCTTCATCAGGCCATTGACTTTTAGAAACTTTGTGCGAGGACAGTCGTATGATTCGTAGAGACCGTGTCTTCTGGCCCAATCTACCCATCGGTAGTATTTCCATAGTGCCACTTCTGAAGTACGTAAATAATGCTTACTTCGCAGTTTGCAGACCAGTTTCAAGCTCACATAAATGCTTTGAAAATTAGCCAGTGAATACCTACTAATGTTTTGCTCAACTTCAGATGTAAAACAAAATATTTTATAGTATCTCTCCAAAAATATGTGTGTAGACGATAAAAACCTAATACCAACGCTGCTTTAAAATACTTACAAAAAGAGCTTTTTATCTCCAATAATGATAAAAATTAATGTACCAGTATACAAAAATAATTGCGCTTTTACGTCACAATTGCGGGTGGATCTCCAGCGCAATTGTTTTAAAGATACTAAAAGGTGCTGATTGCTGAGTGAGATTGTTATAGCAACCTTACCTGGTTCAGGTAACGGTTTCTTCAATGGCACATCTCTAGCCATTGTAACTAATAGACTCTGTTCGTGTGCTGGCGTGATTCCAGGCAGCCAGTACGGCGGATGGTCCTTCGTGTCTTCAACCAGTATTGTAGCTAACGAATGCTGGAGCTGCTGGCAGAACTCTTCTTAAAAATGGAGGATAAATCATACATTGATGTTAGGCAATAGTGGTGACAGATAATTAAGAGCTTTTCCATCATCTTATTAATCACTATTTGCCATAGCCATACTATGTCCTAAAACTTAGAAATATGAGGGTGCTTAAAAAAAGCATGAAAGCCCTTTTAGTTATTACCCACTTATATATTTATAAGCTCTGTTTCTTTTATGGCATAGAGGTGTACCTACTACGTACAAAAGGATTTTTTTAAATCCACCACCTGAAAGCGTCGCAATTATAGAGGCCTATGTTCAGCAGTGGACGTCTTCAGGCTGTTGATGATGACCTCTTATTGCTCAATTTGCGTACGGGTGAGATTTTCGTTAATCTGTTTTTATAAGTAAGCCTATTAGTTATTAAATTAATATAAACTGTTATCTCAGCTATCTGCAGTGTTATAGAATTCAGAACTCAGGCTACCCTTGTAATAGCTTCCTTAGTGGCAGGCTTCTTCGGTTTGGACTTGACTGTACTTGCAGTGGTTTCATCATCATCGTCCCAGGAGAAAACTGGTACCTCGCTTGTTAAAAGTTTCCAAAGTTTCTCTTTATCTGAAAATAAGTAGTTCTTGGACTGAGTTTTTTATTGACGAAGACATGAATTTCTTACATTGTCATCAGCTTGGTACTGTTTGGCAATTTTGAGCGGCATAAAAATGGTAGGTCTCTAGTGATCTTTAAGTGTTCGTGGACGTAGAAGCAAATCATAAAATATTAAAGACTGAAAATGTGACTTCTTGTGATCTCTCACTTCTTGGTTAGGCATAACATTACTAGGTGGTAGGACTTTTCTGCAAAGTTCGTACCACCGCTTTGCCAGTAATTCTGCCGCCAAGCAGTAGTGTGCAAGCAATACTGTATTCCGGTTTGAAGGACATTGTAGTTAATGAAATTAATGGGTAAATGAGATTTAACGAACTGCGGGGTGATCATGTAACTTTGATAGCAATGCAACAGGAGAAATTTCATTCCAAATTTGAATATTTCCATAGTAACTCTGTATATAAACTGCGTACTGAAACTGTCAAATCCATACATTTTTGTGTTTCTATCAGTTGCAAACAAGTTACATGATCGCCTAGCAGATCTCACAGTCAAGAAAACTTTTTTAGACTGTGTGATGTATTACACAGTCAGCACAGTCACACGTGCGCAGTGCGCAGTGTCACGCGAAACTTTAGAGTTCCGAGTGACACTGCAATCTGTTATGGGCGGCCGTGACGGGAACCAGGCGTCTGGCTCGTCACGTCATTCGTTTACATAAAAAAAAACATTATTATCTCAGATCAGTTTTTTCCTCAAGAAAACCTTAAAATTTTCAGCAGTGCTACGCGGCATGTAGATCACGGTCTGAATAGGTACGGATCGAGAAACGTACTACATTAAACAACCTATTCAATTTCAATAATATTTTAATATAAAATATAGGCTTCGCCACGTGGTTTTACCCGCCCCGCGTGCACCTATATTTTACTCAACTTTCACGAGGCATTTATGGAATTAAACATACTCCATGTCTTAGTCCAGGTTTCGGTCTATATCTATTTTTAAAGCCTTTGACAAAAAAACAATAGTATTCTGACTTCACTTCATAGATATTCTTACTTGCCGACTCCTGTCAAGTTTTAGTCATGTTTAAGTTTGTTTCACTCACCATGAATATTATAAGTTAGGACCATGCAGCCAGTGAACGCGTGCAGGATGTTGAATTCTGGCATCAGTTCATCTTCAACGCAATCACTGTTTTCGTCTGAACTCATATCCGGAGCAGCAAGTTTTAGCAACGCCTGATAAATTACGTATAGCAATGAGATATTAACAATTTGCTTTAGCTTTATTTGCAGGCGATCTAAATGATGAATCATCATCATCATCATCAACAGTCTAAAGACGTCCACTGCTGAACATAGGCCTCCTCCAGAGAGCGCCGCTTTGAGCAGCTGTTCGCTTTCTACATCCATCGGCTACCCGCGGCTTGAAATGGTGAATGATTCCCTAAAATTAATGTCATTATGAAAATAAAAATAGTTCGTAGTAAAAAAAAAATAAGTATAATAAACTTTGTTACTCATTGATTTTTTTTTTTTTACTTGTGTTATGTTAGTAGTAGATACTGTAGATAATCTCAGCACTGAAATTTCCAAAATATCTTTTGCTTTCGTTAATACGTAATTGAGTTCAATAGTTCCACATTATGGTACTTACGCATTTTTATGGAGATTTAAAAACATTTTTATGTGCCGTTTTATATTCTTCATCGTCATTTAGTTTAACAGAGTAATAAAACGTGATAATATTCCTTAGAGCTAGCTTTAACTAGAAGACATAAAGGTGAACAATATTCTGCAAGAATAATAGGCTTGTCAGAACCACTTGCATTACTACACAGGGTTCCATCGTGGCTTGCTTCTGTTTAGTTTTGTCAAATCATTCTAAACTCGTCTGCGTTGTAATAAAGTTTAAAAGAGTTTAAATGGCGACACGTTCGTTATCTAGTACTTAAGAAAGAGTGAAGGGAAACAAGAAAGACGGCTATAATCGTTGTTTATTTAATGCGTTATAAATTGAAGATTTATTATGTTAAAACCACGGAGTTTACAATAATTGGGAGTTCGTGGTCGGTCGGAATTCATAACAAGAAAGTATTTGCGTTGGTATATTTCGAGAGATAGTCAGCCTACAGTAAGATATTAGGTAGAGTACTAGGTAGTAGGACTTTTCTGCAAAGTTCGTCTAGGTAGGTACCACCATTTTGCCAGTTATTCTGCCGCAAAGCTACTGCTTACACACTTAGCACACTACTGTGTGTAATCAGTATTGTGTTCCAGTTTAAAGGGCATTGTACTTAGCTAATGAAACTACTGGGAAAATGCGACTTATGAACTGACCTCACAGTCTAGAAATATTTTCTTCTTGAGTGATGTCCCAGGATGACGTACAAAGTGCGCAGTGTCACGCGAAACTTTATTTTAGTGTTCCGAGTGACACTGCAACCTGATGGGCGGGCCGTGACGCTTAACACCAAGCGAACGATGAGCTCGTCACGTCATTCGTTTACAAAAAAAGTGGTTATTTTAATCAACGTAACGCAGAAGCAACGCATTTGGTGGACTTCAGCCCCGGCTTTTCCCGTATACGCAAATCCACTATCTTGCTCGCGCATTTCGACAATTTTGAAGATATTAAATAACTGAATTTACTCACGCAAAATCTGGCTTAACTATATTATCATTATCATGAATAACATTACCTACAAATGTTCAATAAAAATATCATGTTATTTCAAGTAAGTTTTCATACATAAAAACGGTTACGAATGCAAAAAAAAACTTTGTTACCGTTGTATTTATGAACTTTTTTCTGGATCAATATGATATTTTTGTTGAACAGTTGTAATGTTATTCATGATAATATATAGTTTAGCCAACATTTGCGAAAGAAAATTCAGTTATTTAATACCTTCAAAAATGTCGCATTGCGTGAATCTGCGTATACAGCAGCCTTAACTTTTCGAAATAAAAGTATGAATTTCATGAAAATTGGTTCAGCAATTTTGGTAAAAGCCACACAAACAAACAAACAGACGACAGTTTATTTATTGTGTTAGTAGAAATAGGAATTTATTACGGTATGGAGTGATTGCGAGGAATTACAGACAAGTACAAAGATATTACAGTAGTTAGGTACAACCGCTTGTTTAGAACGGACTAGGTATTTAGGTTAGTGCCTAGACTTGGTGGAATGCTTGGCACTTAAAGCTGGAAACCATTATTGAGGCATAACGTGATGTTTTAGAAAGACTTGCTTTGTTCTCAGATAAAATGGGTTAAGCTAGATATATATTCGAATCTTTATAATTATATATTTTTAAGTAAAACTGTATGACTTATGGATATGGATTATTAGTATACAAATTAAGGTAAATATACACCGTTAAGTTTTTTAACTTAATAATTAATATTTTAGTTTATTCCTCATCAAAGTACGGTTGCGCGAGCGGTTTTGAACCAGACGCACAATGGCTCGAATCTCGGTCATTCTCAATCAATGACTTCCCAACTTATAAATGCAGTGTTGGCACTCACTACAACGCTCAAGGAAAATAAACGACATATTTAAGAATAGCAATATTCGGGAACACGTGCCTTGCATGAACCTATTACGAGTAGACCAGCCTGGTAAATTATACGTAGATTTTTTTTTTGAACGGGCTATTGCCGTTGGTCTCTACCGACTTTTACAGCGTCACCGGACTCCCGCCCGGTGACGGGCAGGCACTTGAGGCGCCCAGCCGTCAAAAGTAGGAGGCAACTAGCTCAAGGGTACCCCTGGGGTGCGAGCCTCGGCTTGGGCCGTTGCCGGGATAAGAGGATCGAGAAGACTACATCCACTGGAAGAGTGGAGCCTATGGAAAGTAATTATACGTAGGTACACTCTCTCTCCCTGCGAGATAAAGCCCGTGCTTCAGCCCGGTCAGCACGGACGGTAGACAAACTCCACTTGACAAGTTATCAAGTATGAAGCAAGTGGCACAAAACGGGGAAAGACAATTTTATCTACCCTCCATGCTAATTGAAGTAGAAATGCACAGGCTGATTATAATTATTATTTACTTATTTTCCCATTTTTTTTTTTTTTTTTTTCATTTTTTTTTTTTTTTTTTTTTTTTTTTTTTTTTTTTTTTTTTTTACCTTCAGTAAAACCATTCGTTTCCTTGGTGTCAAAAACATCACCCTTTGGAGGAACACTATCTATGAAGTACTGCTATTTGACGTCTTACCTTACAAATAAGTAATGGCCATAGATGAACCTCGTTTGCAGTCACTGTGGCAGGAACTGGCTTAAAGCCTTTGACTGGTGGTGGATGACAGAGGAGTGGAGAGAAAGGCAGGAGTGGAGCATCAGTAGCATCTACTGGTATCTGGTCGTTGACCCACACGCATCGCCAGGCACCCAGGTAGAACAGGCGGACCAGGTAACATCCTATAGGAATATTAGGACTTCTGAGCATTACTTGACAATTAAATGCTTTAAGTCAAAGAACGTAAGCTAGTTTTGCTTTGTGACTTATCCAGCTGTGAGCCATTATGCAGTATCAGAAGATGTAGGTACTACTTGAAGTGAAGTATCTTCTTTTTATACTTACATGACGTAAGGGTGGGTGTTCCACAACACATATTATACTGGCTGATCCAACGCCAGATGTGGCAAATGAGTGGTCCAGATCTGTGAGTCACTTCAATTGACCTTTTATATTGGTTTCTGTTGTTTTGTATATAGCTATTTTAGCATTCAAATTCTCATGAGTGTGATTCAATGTATGTGTTTTTTTTGCAGTTTCATTTTTTGTGTTTATTTTAGCTGTTTAAATTATTTTGAATACTAACTTTATAATGGTATCTAATAATAATGGATGGAACAACGCACCATTCTTAGATAACGCAGGTCGATGCTGCGAGCCACCTCCTGGTTTCATCCCAGGACTGTAGATGTGGTACCTGGCTCGCCAGCCTTCTGGAGCGAAGCTAAACACGAAGTTGTCCCATTGATGTTCCACCTAATATTGGTTAAAGAGTGCGATTGAAATGGTTCAGCATGTAGAAAGTATTTTTAGATGAAATGCAAACAATTTGGCAGCCCACGTGATGATGGTAAGACAGATGGTAAGTAGTAGGACGTCTGCAAAGTGTAAAACCTAACTTTTATGCACTTTTTTGAAGCTTCTAGATACTTTAACTACTTGGAAACAACCATAAGACTTCCACGTCTCTATAGTAAGTATTTAGTATTTAGTATTTCCGTAATGAGGAGATCGCGCGTAGCCCCCCTCCCCCCCCTTCCCCTCACTAGGTGGACTGATGATGTAGTGAAAACCGCGGGGAACCGTTGGATGTCGGAGGCAAGCAGCTGAGCAGTGGCGCTCTGTGAGGGAGGCCTATGTTCAGCAGTGGACGTCTTCAGGCTGATGGTGATGATGATGAAGATAGTATTTGGCATTTCTCTGTGGTAGATATGGTAGATATACTCTTCTATAAATGGTTAAGCCCAATCATTCTATTTACTCGGATCCAGAGCGCTCATATAAAAGAGATTGGAGCAAGAGGCCGCAATTCACCAGTAGTCTAGTGCAGACCGGTAGATGTCACGTCATACAATTTTCAATGGAGAATGCTATGAAGGTTTAACCTAATCCCAGCATCATGATTTAATAATCACAAATCTCGTCACCGTCCAAAAGCTCATCCACATCTCGTGTACCCGAGGAATTCGCGTTTTCGAGATCATTTTAGCTACACATCTGCAAGATGTGCTGCAATGTGCTACCCTCTGCGGTGATTCCGCTGAGCTACGATATGGGATTTTTCAAAAAATACTTAAAGGATATAAACCTCATCGGCAGCGCTCCTGGTGTTGCAAGTATCTACAAGCGACGGTACCTGCTCACCATCAATCGGCCCATAAGCTTGTTTGCCTGTCCATGTTATACAAAAAATACATTTCCTTGGATTTGTAATACTAAACATGCCTCACGACTCATGTCAAGTTATTCAGTGTCGATACGTATATGGTCAAACAGAAAGAGGGTCAACAAATCGATTTAATATTAATAGTGAGCTTTCTGAGTCATTACAGGATAGTGAATTTGAAGGAAAATATATTTATGGATATGATTGAGATCTAATCACTGATCTGGCCATTCCACTGGAAACCCTACGAGTCATAAGGTGTATTTGCAAAAAAACAAGTGTGTCAAACTACTCACGTCACTTACATTTTCAACTCGCTCAGTTTTCCTCAAGACATTTAATTTTGAATACGATTACTCACGCAGTTTGATTTAATTACTGATTGATCATGATCAATCAGAACTTTATGAAATTTAAAAAGGATGTCTTGGCAATCCTCTCTTCTGAGTGGATGCCGAGTCACACTTATGTGTGACTTGTCATTTTCTCCAGAACTTTAAATTACTTTAAATTATTTGATTTTGTGTGTGTTCGGTTGGTGGATGGATGACCGCTTCAATATTAGTTTACTAATTATTGCAGTGGTGATTGATCTACCCGCTTTTTTAGTTTAAAAAGGTTCTCTCAATTAATAGGAATGCTTGTAATTTTTGTCATGTTGTGTATACATGTTTAGGGACATTTTCTGGTTTGAAACTCGTACCATAATTATTTTTACTTTAAAAATTGAAAGTGTTCTGTTTTGTGTACCGAATAAATAAATAAATAAATAAATTTATCAGTAATTCAATCGAATTTTGTATATGTCTGGTGCACTGTTGGAAATAATAGACATCTCTCCAAATAAAGCTGTTTGCTTGAGAGAGATCGCTATTAGTGATTACCGTATACCTACCGTAGTCTGGTTTGTAGCTTAAATCATCAGATTCCGTTTTATTTTTCTTTTTATATCGAATAGGGGAGGTAAAAACTATTGTAGGAAGGACTACAATAGTTTTTGTTAATTTGCTAATTTTTTTATACAAAGAATGGCGAACAAGCAGGCGGCCCACTTGATTAGGTGGTCACCAGTGCCACCTATTATGGTCATCTGCACTGCAACACACCCTTCACCAGTGGTACCACCAGTCGCACCACTAGCGGTGCCACGGGTTCCTTTTTACTAACCGTGGTACCCCTGTCTACCCCCAGTGGTACCAACCGGTGCGCTGCCACCCCTTATAGAGAGGACAACTTAACACTTTTTTAAAGCTCCCCACACTGTAGTTATGAGCCTAGGAAAAACTTCAGAAGGAAGATCATTCGATATCTTCAAAAGAGCCCATAAAAAGCGAAATTTTGTAGTTATTATAGAAGTTCATACCGCTATGCCTTCCACCCGCTCCAGCATGAAGCAGGCTGATAGTACCTTCCTGCAGAACGAGGACCTCATCAGCACTTGCGCGTGACTGAGCTGCATGTCGATGATGGACATCATGCTGGAGCCGTTGTTCTCCTGTGATGGATCACCTCGTTAATGACCAAGGCTCCGAATTGGCTCCGGATTGGACGAGTGATTAATAACAGTACCTAATTGGTTAGTTTGTTGATGAATTGATATCGTTAAGTATGAGGAATAGTGGTACGTTACCTGAAGGCGGAGGAAGTGTCACGTTTGACGATAGATAAAACTTTAACATGAGCATGTTTTGATAATTAAAAATAGAACAATGTGTAGAGTTTTGATTCTACATTTCATAATTCAGACAGCATAGAAATGGGACACCTTTATAAGTTTTTTTTATTATCTGGGTGTTTTAAGACTAATAGAATGAACTTAAATAAATAGCGACTCTTGCTGCAACGCAATAAAGTGCAGTTTAGCTCGCCTATAGCTACAAGCCTACCCTGAACAGGTGCATCTCTTTCTCTCGGTATAGGTCTGTTCTTCGGACACGTTACGCGTAACAGACCAGCCCAGTAGTCGGGGCTAGTCTCATGCAACTGCAGCTTGGTACCTAAAGCGCAGTGTGCCAGGTCTGTCTGCAATTTACCCATTTTCCAACTAAACCAGCACCCCGATTCTTAACCCATCGACAACGTTTCGATTCGAAATTTACGCTCTCCGTCTCCTTCATCTACATTCAAGACGAAAGAAACGAAGTGAGTAGATTTCGAATCGAAACGTTTTCGATGGGTTGGGAATCGGGGTGCAGGAACTTTCATTGTTACGGAGTGACAGTTAAGATATCCTGTTACCTCGAAAACTACTACGTCAGCTTCCCATCGGTTCATAGCCAAATCTTCAGCTCTGATCCAGCCGTGAAGGTATCGACGGACAGACCTTGGCAGTGGCTGGGTCTGGTCATCCACCCAAATGAAATCTGCCGGTGGCTTTGGAGCCTTAGCGCTCATAATTACTGCAGCTCGGCATGCAGCTGGACCCTGGAATCAACTTGTATGAAAAAAATTGCTAAACCAAGTTCATCTAGCCGTATCAGGCATAGGCTAGATGAACTTAATTAACAAGAGGTACCACTCGAATGCTGATACTGGTTAACTATAGATTAACAATTAATAAAAGACGTACAAGTGTCCGACGTCAGATTCCTTAGATGAAAAAGCGTCAGAACCATCAAGGCACAAGTTGTATGATGTGCTTCTCACACTGATTTCTATTATAGAAGTACGCTGGGTAGACGATATCATATAAAAATTGGGAATTTCATGTGCTGATTCAAAGCGCTACTAAGACCGTCTTAAGGTGGAACGTTTCACTAGCACGGCAAATTCAAATTTTCTTGCGTTCTTTTGCCAATAATAGCTTAATTACTAAACGTGATTACATTAAAACTGATTTAACGTAAAGAAATAGAATGTATCAATAAATTACGATTAAAAGTATCTCCTAGATATCATTAGCGACAAATGGCAATAAACAAATTTCGTCTTAGTTTTTCAGTCTATTGCCATTTTTCGCTATACTAGTGATATGTATGTAGGTGATACTTTTAATTGTAATTTATTGATACATTCTATTTATTTGCGCAAAATTAGTTTTCATGTAATCACGTTGAGTAATTAAGCTATTATTGGCAAAAGAACGCAAGAAAATTTGAATTTGCTGCGCTAGTGAAACGTTCCACCTTAAAAACAATAATTTGAAACTCCATCGCTTTGATTGGTTGGTTTAGCTAGTTCCGAGGACGCTCACGATGTCACTCTTAACAATCAGCGCCGAAATGGAGAAAATTAAATGCCTTCAGCCAATATTGGTCATTATATTATGAAGTCAGTCAGTAGTATAATAGAGGTCAGTATGGCTTCTCATCGTCATGAGCTAGACCTCTCTTTTCTTTTTAAGCTTGCCAATGGTTTATTTGACACACCTGGTCTCCTATCACTGTTAAACTTCTCGTCACCATCAAGGTTGCCGAGGGCATCCAGATTTAAGTTACTTAAAGACACCCAATGCAGATCTAATCTTGGGCAAAACGCACCTATGAACAGGTTGGTACGAGAATTTAATGGGATCCCGAATAATGTCAATATTGACCTATTTGCGGAAAACATTTGCAAGTTTAGAAAGACTGTTGAAAATCTGTGATATTGTGTGTTTTAATTTTAGTGTGTTTTAATTTTTTAAATCTTTATCAGTTTTTATTACTTATTTATTAATATTTTTTTACTTTATTTAATATTTTTATTTTTTTTCATTCAATTATTTACAATCGTTTTTATTATTGTTCAGTATAAATCCTACAATTTTTTAACTATGTATTCCTAGTTTTCTGTAACTTAGTTGAACAGCTGTTAAATTCACTCGTATTTTATAATTATGCACGCAGTCTTTACCTGTAACTGTGATGACACTTAGCAATGTTTCCTCCGAATTGTGTAACCAAACTTAGCTACGGTGTACATTATGTTGGTAATCGTAATAAATAAATAAATAAATAAATGAGTAATGTTTATTCATAAGTTGTGAAAAAAATTACTTGCTTACCAAACCCCAATATTCAATGGAGAGCTCATTATCTTTGAACTCTCTGAAGGGACATTCTGTAGGGTCTACTTCGAATACCAAGATATTCTTCCCTGAATCAGTGTCTCTTTTTTTCGACGTCTTATCGCTTCTAACTGACGACTTCATTTTTATTTTTATTTTATTGCTTCCTCCGCAAAATCAACTGAATAAAACGCAAATCTTTGTGACAAAGTGCTATATAAAATCAAGATAAAATCCAATTATTTCCTTACTTTGTGATCCTTTTTTGACACTTACTGACGCAATTACATTAATGATTTTTTTTTTTTTTTTGTTCGCCCTATTGGGCAGGCTAAAGTCATGAGACCATACCGCCTAGTCTTTCGTAGGATTTACTTCTTTCGTCATAGTTAGGAAATTAATTTCATTCGTTTTATTTATTTCATAGTCAAATCCGGATCATTTTTGTCATAAGTAAGAGGATCATCGTCCTTTGTTCATTTCCGAGATAATGAAAGTCAATTTTAATTTTTCCCTTACAATTAGTAGGTACCTTATAAGCGTCAATCGTTGACGTTTATACTTCGTCACTCCGACACTGACAGACAGACTGCCAGTGTCAGACTGTCAGTCAAATACCTTTATTTACATTTACATATTTACACACAAAAAAAAACTTTATAAAAAAAACCATTGTAATATGTATTGTAATAATAAAATTATCATTTTATATCTTATTCTAAATCTCATTTACAGTACACAATATAAATTTATACAAATAGGTAAAAACAGAGGCATTTTCAAGCAACTCCTGAATGCACCGCGGGACCAGTTCAGGTTTATCATAGATTTGTAGAAGTTCGTCTATCAACACAAGGCGCTGAATGCTGAAAGATGAACACTCAAAGAAAATGTGATCTAAGGATTGGATATTCGAGGACTGACAATAGTCACAATATGGGGAATTCACCATTCGAAGGCGATGGAGATGAAAGTTCAAACGACAGTGACCAAAACGCATACGACAAACAGTTGAATAAAACTTTCTGTTTAAAAAAGTACCGGCCTTGCAGAACCATGGCTTTGAATTTATCTGAACATCTAGAGCGGCATACCAAGAACCTTTGTTTTCAACTTGTGTACAATGGTACGAATGTTTCCCCCATAGTTGAACCATCCTTTGTTTTAGGAGGCTTACAATATCTGTGTATGGCAATGAAACATCTGCATCATTGGCATACCTGGAAATAACATCTGAAAATTTAACTATAGTGCTGGCTAAATAGTCAGCTTTTTCATTGCTATCAACACCTATGTGTGAAGGTACCCACGCAAAGCTGACTTGTATATTTGAATCAGATAATTCCACCCATAACTGTTTTATAAAGTAAATAATGTAATTAGTGTTAGCATGTAATTTGTTATTTGCCAAGTTTTTCAAAACACTCATGCTATCACTAACAACAACCCATCTTGTGTGTCCCTGATTTTTGTTTTTGATGTGCTTCAAAGCACCCAAAATAGCAACAGCTTCAGCAGTAAAAATGCTAGCATGTTTATCAATTCTATATCCCACAGCAATGTTCAATGAGGGTTCAAATATTGCGTAAGACACAGCATTATCATTTTTCGACCCATCTGTGTAAACAAATTTGTGACCTGTCCACTCTGCCAACATTGTATATACTTCTTCTTTTATTGACAGTTTTTTGTTTATGACTATATTCATTGCTGGAAATTTGCTAATAAAAGATCCTTCATAACAAGGCAAAATATGATTTGATTGATAGATATTTAGATTTTGAAGAAAATCTAAGAAACCTTCATATCCCTGTAGCATATAAAACGGTTTAGCAGTGGATTGGGTTAATGTATTAGACAGATTAGTTATAAGACTATTGTTAGAGACACTGTAGAGTTTAAGGAGAAATCTTTCTTTAAGATACCTAAAACGAATGGTCATGGGGGGCAGACTGCATTCAATCTGCATTGCATTTATAGGTGTGCTTCTAAATGCCCCTGTTATTATACGCATGCATTTGTTTTGAAAAGTATCTAGACTATTTACAATTTTATCATCTGCAGCAAAGCATAAAAAACCATATTCAAAATGACTACGAACTAATGATTTGTACAATAATAGTAGAATTTGTGGGTCTGCACCCCAGTATGTACCAGACAAAGATTTTAATACATTAAAAGCTTTGTTAGCTTTGTTTATTAAATGTTTTAAATAATTGTTCCAGGATAAATTGTGGGAGAACAATACTCCCAAGAATTTAACATCAAGTGAAACAGGTAAAGAAGAACCTTTATAATGAACAACAGGCATATTGGGACACCTTTTCCCAAAGAGAACAACCTTTGACTTTGAAGGATTAACATCAAGTTCAAGGTAAGAAAAATAATTATTGAGATTTGCCAATGCATCATTAACAATTTCAACCAGTTGATTTATATTATTTCCTGATGCATAAACAACTAGGTCATCTGCAAACTGCAAATTTTTCACTTTTGAGCCTAATATTATATTTAAACGACGTATGTACAATATGAAAATTAATGGCGATAAAATGCCACCTTGACAAACTCCTTTTGTTGAAAGTCTAGGACCATATAGATGCCTATTATATTTAACAAAGACTTCTCGGCTACTTAAAAAAATTTTAATCCAGTGTATAATCTTTCCAGGTATTCCTGTTAACAACAATTCCTGACAAAGTATATCAATATTCACACTATTAAAGGCCCCTGTGATGTCGAAGAAAACAGCAAGGAGATGATTATGTGCATCTAAAGCATTATGGATATCAAGTTGTAACTGACAGATACTCTCCCTAGCTGAACGATTTCTACGGAAACCAAATTGGTTTGAAGGTAAAATTTTATTTTGTTCTATATAGAACTCCAAACGCTGCTTTAACAATTGTTCAAATATTTTTCCAACACATGAAGTAAGCGCTATAGGGCGATAGGAATCAGGACACAATTTTGGTTTGTTAGGTTTTAAAATTGGTACCAGACAATCTACTTTCCAATCGTGGGGTATATTATTGTTTTCCCAGAGTAAGTTCAGTATTTTTAGGAAGATTTCCATACTCTTACTGCTGAAATTTTTAAAAAAAGAATATGGTATACCATCAAGACCAAAGGCAGTATCTCTTCTAGATGTGACAGCAGATATTAATTCATTGATAGAAAATGGACTAAGGAAGTAACTATTGCTGGAGTTTATATAGCCAGTGCTACTATATGATGTGTTGAGACCATTTGATACAAAATCTGGGGTATACATCTGTATAAAATCTAAAATCCAGGAATCATCTGCATTATTGCTAGAAACATATGTTTTATTAAATTTACGCATAAATTTCCATATAATGGACATAGGAGTACAACGATTAAAAGTTTCGCAGAGAGATTTCCAACTGTTCTGTCTTTCTATTTTTATAATAAGTTTTTTGAGAGCTCGAAGTCTTTTAAATTCCAAGTAGTTGGTTTCTGTTGGGTTGTACTTAAACTTAAGATATGCTTCTTTGAATTTTAGAACAGCTTCTGAGCACTTTTGGTTCCACCATGGAAGGTGAGGTTTTTTACCGAGATTCCTATGACAGGATTGATTAATGTTGTTAGAACAACTACTATTTAAATTCGAAGCGGATTTTGCTGCTGATTGTAATATTTTACAAAATAGCAAATATGCGTCCTGAGGACTCCAAAGATTCAATTCAAAATCATTCAATAATGCATCTACACAGCTACTAAACACTTTCCAATCTACCTGTTTATAATTTGGGTAGATGGGCAAGTGTTTGCCATTACAGTAGTTTCCATCTGAATTTACATTATTATTACTAAGCAATACTTTTATGATTACAGGAAGGTGGTAACTAGTACCAAGAGGAGTATCAAGAACGGACCATTCACAATGAAGAGCCAGTGATGGGGAAACCAACGACAAATCAAGTGCGTTTGGACGCCACGTTAATGAACCAACTGTTGTTGCTTGACCATCATTAAGCAAGACTAAATTGTTGTCATCGATGACTTCCACCACCTCCCTTCCACGGGGAGAGTCAGAACCGCAACCCCAAGAGGTGTGATGGGCATTGAAATCCCCTGCGAATATGAAAGGACTAGGAATCGATTTTACCAATGTATCAAATTTAGCTTTATTAAAAGCTGGGTTACAATTAGTAGGACTATAAAAACTGACAATACATAAATCCTGTTTATTTACTGTGATTTTGACACAGATATTTTGTATCGAATCATCAAAGTATGTGTTGATATTTGAATATGTGATGCTTTTATGAATGATTATGGCCACTCCATTATGGCTATTTCCACAATCATTACGTTCAATGTTGTAATTTTTAATTTTAAAATTTTGGTTAGCTTTAAACCATGTTTCTGAAATGATCGCAATATGTATATTATTTGTGTAGAGGTAGTTAATAAATATATGCTTGTTACTATTTAGACTTTGTGCGTTCCACTGTATAATATTTAACTGATCCATTATGAGGAAGTAGGAGGTAATTTATTACTGAGGGTTTTTTTAAGAGTCTCTCGAATAGACCCTGAGTTTATAGGTACATCTTTGTTACTGATAATTTTGGTTATTGTTTCAATTAGAATGTTAATAAATGTTTCTGATTTCATAAGGTTGTTTACTTGAACATCAAGTGTTCGTGCTGCTAGTGCTGGGAATGACTTTGAATCAAACAAATCTGAGAAGGTAGCATTTCGGGACTTAATCTTGTTTTCTTCGACTTTTTGTTTTTTCATGGGACATGCTGATGAAATGGCTATGTGATTACCTTTGCAATTGACACACTTAGCATTTTTGGAGTCAACTTGACATGTTTTGAAATTGTGGTTTTCTGAGCAGACTGAGCATACCTCGGTGTTCCTACAGAATTTGGCTATGTGGCCGTAAGACATACATTTCAGACACTGTTTTACGGGAGGTATGTACATTTTCACCTCATGACGCCATGAATCAAGATAAACGTACTCGGGAAGGTTGGTAGACGCAAATGTAACTGCGACTGCCTGCGTGGGTACGAAGGACGCGCCAGCAGCGCCACCGTCAACTCTAACTCTGCGCATAAAGCGCCTGACCTGTATAACATTCTTAGAGCTTCCGATTAGTGAGAATATCTGCTTATTAGACATGTCGGTCGGCACCGAGGTGAGTACACCCGTCACTTCGGTGTCTCCAGCCGGTATATTTGCCTTCAGGGACAGTTGCTCCAGTAACTTTTTATTTTGCAGAAACATGTTGGCGTTGTTAGGTAAATCGAAGGTTATACCTACTTTGTACTTGTTTATAGACTTGAGGTGCATGACGCCTGAAACACCATGCTCCCGCAAACCCTTGGACAGTGCCATACGATCCTTGTCGCTGAAAGTAATGTTTTCTTCCACGTGCGAAAGAAACACAATAAACTCGGTCTTTTTCGAGTCTTCAGGGTACTTACGCGAGTATCCACGTACCTTAAAGATGTCATACTTATCCTTGTTTTTAGCTTTTGGTGTTTCTACAGCGATCGACTTCAGAGAGTCCGAGTCGGAATCGCAAGACTCGAAGGATGAGACCTGCCGCTGCTGCTGCTCATCAGGTGGAGAGTCATCTCCTTTTCTTTTACGTTTTTTGGCCATCCTTGGGCCCTCTCTGAGGTTGTGCTCTATTTACAAATATATACAAGACTATATACACGAAAAATATACAAATTTACAATAATTTTGGGTTTTTTAAAAATATTTGTTTAAAAGCGCGCCTTTTCACTTTTCAGGTTCCCGCCGAAAAAAAAAAAACATTACATTAATGAAATGAAATGACATTGAATGTCACACCCATGTCACACACAGATTAAGAATAAAGAGAATAAAATAATGTAGATGACACAGACTAATATTATGAAAAGTCCACAGAATTCCCACTTTCAAAGGAAAAGTCAGTAGATCTCGTCCTCGTCCACAGTATAGTCATTTGTTTTTTTCTCTAATCTGTGTCCTCGTCCATGAGGTTAGGTAGGTATATATACGATTTCATGGATACAAATACTTACTAAAATACTTACTTGTTGTAACAGTGCATCAATAATAATAATTATAGTACATCCGTTTTGTTTTTGGAAATTTACTATATTTTTTTTCATTTTTGGTCGTCTGTCTTCTGTCTGTCTGTATCTTGGCTGAGCATCACGCCGAAACTACTGAATCGATTCAAATGAAACTTGGCATGATTTGAGTTCATATTGCGAAGTAGGCTATAGGATACTTTTAATCCTGAAATTCAGCATGCTTCTCTCAGGAGAGAGGATGAAAGTTAATATATTATATATTGTATGGGAAAGAGAGAAGGGAAGGGGGAAAAGGATCAATGGATTAAGGTGAAAGGAGGCAGTTGCGCCAGCACCTGCCTCCATTCATCCTTCTCCCTTACCTTTTTTCCTCTGTCTTTAGACTAAGATAAGGCGTAAAACTAAATAACTACCTACCTTCTTATATGTAGCTGGACACAGGAGGCTAATAATGAAACTAACGAAACATAAATCTACTTCCAGCAGTTACTGTAGGTATTAATCGATCGCGAGGGAACTACAGCCACGCCTGGCCCACGCAACCCGACAAGTTATCTATTTACTATTATCATGAAATAGAGGGTGTCTGTGTGTTTGTTAAAACTAACACTTTCGTGTTTTAAGAGCTTAACTGGCTTTGATAATGAGACTGAAAGTTGGAAAGAAAATATGAGATTAACCCTTATGATCCGGGCTTGGATAAATTGGTCCAAGGATCCGGGATAGGTATACTCATATCATAGAATTATATATAGCTAACGCCTGTAATTCTGTGGACATATGGTTATATTTTTCAAATAAAATAATAATGAAATGAAAATATTAATTCGAAAAATTAAACACGAAATAAAAGATACCCATAGCCAGTTGTAGGTACTGGAAATTTAGATGTAAAAAGAATTCATTAATTATTACAAATTCTAGTAAGGGGCAATTGTAGACTGTGCTGTGTGGGTAAAGGGTAAATCTTATCTACTTTTAAAAGACATTAATCCCGATCAATGAGTGCAAAACCGCGGGACGTAACATAGCTAATATGTAATAAATTCTTGTATTGCGTTTTTTCCTCACCAATCAGCCAGCCGCAGGCTTTCACGGCGAACCGGCGGCGTGTGCTTCCTGCTCTAAATGTCGACCCATATCCGCCTACTGTCCGGCCGGAGTTGGGGCACCGGCGGGGGCACTTGAGATAGAAATGTGAAACAAAACCGGTTGAAATTGCAGATTTAATCCAACTTTAGTATATTCCTCGAATACGTGCAAAGCGTTTTGATTTCCCATTTATAATTCGGACAGCAAAGGAATGGAACACCTTATCGCATCATTGTATCCTGACAAATATAGTTTGGCAGTTTTTAAGGCTAGTGAATAGGTGCCTTTTATATGCAAACGAATGACGTGACGAGCTATTCGTTCGCTTGATATTTAATCGTCACGGCCACTCATAACACTCGGAAGTCTAAAATATAAAGTTTTGCGGACGAACTCTAGAGTCTAGAGTACCTACTTGTTATAACAAATATGCTACAGATAAAAGTTGATTCCGGAAAACTTGTTATAGTGAAGCTGCTTGAAGCTAAAACTGTGACGTGTTTTACCTACGGTGAAGGACATGTAATAGGTACTGTGGCAATGTATTGACAAATAACCGATTAGATGATGATTAAGGTTTTGACGAATAAGTGACTTGCAAATTAAGGTTTTACATATTGTGTATAAGTATTACAATACATTAAAATATTATGCAGATTTGCATATACTTATCAGACATCAAACTGACTATTTGTGTTTTCGAAATAAGGTCACAGGAAGCCTTTTGACCTATAGCTTAATAATAACTATTGTCTTGTAAATGCTTAAAATGCAAACCAATCAACCAATAGCACCGGACAAGGCTTTTAAAGCTCTCCGAAGCACAATAGTAGTGCTAGTCGTAAAACGCTACATTGGTATGGGTCATCCATTCAAGTAGGTACTAATAACCGCGGCAAACACCGATCGGCAAATAAATGTATTGTACATAATACTGCACACAATTATTAGAGAGAGAATAAGCAAGTATGAATGGTTTTAAATCTCACTATTCATATTAATAACAAGATTCAAAGTACTTTCGTCAAAAATTATATCAAAAGCTATGTAAAAAGAAACTTCAATAGATCTTCAAGCCGTGTTAAGTATTTTATTCACGCCACATTTAAAACCACTTTGTCAATTTTACATGCAACATTAGATCGCAATCAATGTCCCTGACAAGCATCTGTCAAGCCTTGTTCCGTTGTAGAGGAATAAAAAGTTTAAGCACGTACTTTATAATTGATCTTTTCTAGAAATAGGTCCGTAATTCCAACCAATCAACTAACCACCAATAGTTCTAATTTTTTCCGGAAATCCATTTTTTCGGGATTAATATTGGTGTACGACAAAGTATATACCAACTTTTTGTCGAGTGTGGGGTGTTAAAAGGTCCGCACGCCTCCCCCCCCCCTCCCCCCCGCCTCCCCCAACCCGATTTCGTAATAATCCGGGACTACTCCATACAACATTTTTACACCCGATGGTAAAAACCGTTTAGGTTTCATTTTTTTTTTAATAACAACAAATATTTGCTAAGCGCGATGTCAATGCGTCATAATGAGATAAAACCCAATTTTTATACAACATACATATACAACAGTTCTTTATTAAAAAGTAAGATATTTATTTAAAATCATGCCGTGATGGGGTATAGTGCATGGTACCATGACCGGAAGACGCAGCGTGGGCCGGTCCCTCACTAGGTGGACCGACGATCTGGTTAAAACCGTGGGAGCCGATGGATGCAGGAGGCAAATAGCGGGTTACAGTCCTACTTTGTGGGTGAGGCCTAGATGATTATAGAGGACGCATCAATGGTGCATCCTCTTTTTCACAGCAGCTGTATATCCCCTTCTTGTTTTATATGGCGTGTGATAATGTAAGAAAATTGGTTTTTGTTTCAAGCTGTGTTCCGGTTTGAAGGGCATTGTAGCTAGTGAAATTACTGGGCAAATGAGACTTTATGATCTGATCACTCAGTCTAGTAATCTGATCACTAGACTGTGTGATATCTCAGGATGACGTGCGCAGTGCAGTGTCTCGCGAAACTTTATTGTTTTAAAGTTCCGAGTGACACTGCAGCTATTATGGGCGGCCGTGTCACTTAACATCAGGTGAACGACTAGCTCGTCACGTCATTCAATCGCATAAAAAAAGCAGGATTTTTAACCACATACCTAGAATATTTCATTTTACCACGATTTGCAAATAAAACTAAGTTTATAGTGTTTTAAGAGTCTCAGACGTTGTTATTTTATTTATCTGTATTTGTAACAGATATGATATGCCAGTATCACAGAATCCACCCTATTTACATCAAGTCCATGGTGAGTATATGGTATAAAAGTTCCTTCCTTATCCTTCCCTCTGATTTCATCTGTTCCAGTATCATGCGTACCTACATAACAAACTCGTTTTATACGACTGTGTATGATTGAAAAATGTTGTAAACTCGATTTGAGTTAGGTTTTTGCGCCAACGACCTTCCTCAGACCCAATCGTCTGTTGAAACAGATATAGCTTCAAAATCTCGGTTGAGTTTCTTTGTGTAGAGTAGAGTTATTGTAAACCATTCAGACAGTGATATTGCTATGTCGTGATGGACCTTCCTTTATCAGATGTTACAGTTTAGATGGAGGTCGTAGGTATTGTTTGAATGAAGTTCTAAGTTTGGGTTTGCACAAAGACATTTATTTCGTCACTTGGTTAGTAAATAAATAATGCCCAACGATCACATACATATAGACCCTGGACCCCAACTAAAACATTTTGTATATAGCGACCCAAAGCCGACCCGCTCAACCACCACGCCACAGAGGCTGTTAGAAGGAAGATAAAAAACAGAAAGAGCCTACTAATTATATTTAGGTAAATAAGGACATGTCATACATAAGGAGATAAAATAACGGGAGTTTAAGGATATAATTGTTTTATAATTAGAAAGTTTCCTAGGAACTGTTTCTATTTTGGATAAAATAATTTTATAACCTCTCTAGGTACACAAAAGCAGAGAGACTTAAACGACCCTGCTATTTTGCACTACTCTGTATTCTTGTTATGTTCATATTCATGGTTGTGGCATATATAGTGGTAATAAAGCTAATCAAAAATGTGGTTGTATGTAAGAGAAACCCATACCCATATCCCTGGGTCCGTGGAGATCGGGAGCTCATCGCGTTTTCCAAAGTCTATTAGAGCGCCTGGTTGATGCGACGCGTGCCAAAAATGCTGGAACTTATTTGATTCAACGAATCAGCATTGCAGTTCAATGAGGCAATGCTGCCAGCATGTTGGGTACGCTACCTACCGGTAGTGGGCTGGAGCATTTGAACTGTCTATAGGCCATCGTGGTTATACAGTCTAAATGTTCTTTGTTGTGGATAGTGTAGCTAGTTTACTAGTTTTAGAAGTGTTGTAGTTAGTTTAAAGAATAAAGGCACATTGCCCGTTAAAAAAAAGAAAAATAAGAGAGACCCATAAGAGATGAGGATATTTCAAAAGTGAGTCAACAAGGAAATATAGAATTTGATAGGTACAATTCTGATTCACTAAATAAAAAAATTGAAATTAAATTGTATTCACCTCATCACTTATAACAATTTCGATGAATAATGAATCATGCAACGAGAACCTTTCTCCACCAGATCGGAACCCAAAGTGGCGAATCATGGCATGATTCATACAAAATATTTACATCTCAAGATGTTCGCAACATAGGTACTTTCTTCGGTTAGAAATGCTGCAGTTTGTATCGATAAACAGAGAGTTATGATTTGCGGAAAAGTTATTTCAGTGTAATGTTAGATGAAATTGATTTTAGTCATGTTCCTGTGTAGTTTCAAGAATTTTCTAGATTTTCAAAAACTTGACTAGCCGTATTCGGCCCCGCGTCTACTTAAAACTAAGTGAAAAATTGCTAAGATATCATCATGAAATATCGATGGTCGCTCGTAGAACTCTACGAGCGATGTGGTCTGCCCATTGCCATTTCAACTTGCTAATTCTAAGAGCTATATCGGTCACTTTAGTTCTCCTGCGGATCTCCTCGTTTCGGATCTTATCTCGCGGGGCATAGCTTAGTAGAGCATAGCTGTCTCCATAGCTCGTTGCGCTCGTTGCTTAGATATTGCTTCGTAATAATATATGCCCGCGACAGGACATGATTGTGTTAGTGCACAGGAAGACAGACAGAGTTTTATTGTAAGTTTCATATATATTATATATTCGTTTTTAAGAGCTGTGGATTTTGTTACAGAAATAAATAAGTAAAAAAGCGCAATTATTGTTTTGTGGCTGGGCACAAAACACTGGTGCTGTGGGACCAATGGGCCTCACAATTCCTGGATCCCTAGATACAGAGAATTCTAGAGGGTCTAGGATCTATCTAAGTGATCGTGGGCGTTATTATTATTATAATTTCAAAGCAAAGATAATTATCTAATTGTATGTTTCCAGTGCCAAAGAACTACCGCTCATTAAATACTCAAGAATGAAGCCTTGTTCGGAAATGTCGTTAACATCAAGGCAAACATGTAGACTCCGAAATGTCACAATATGCTGGCAATATTTAAATACACCTGTTTGACCGGTGACAATGCAATGCTTAGATATATGAATTTGATGTATTTTTGGATGGAACCGTTACCTTAGTTTTTTTGGTTATATACCTATTTGTTTTCATTGGAAAGTGCGACTACAGTTGGAATCCGGTCTATTCTGTGACAAGTTGAATTGAAGAATGCAGGCTAAAATCCTGCTTCTTATATTTTTTTCTTATAAAATATTTTTATTTTTTTTTATTTTTATATACCTAGGTACCATAAGTGTGGTACGAAGATACGAAAATATAAACGTAAAACGAATGAAGAAGTACTCACCTTAGTTCAAAAATGGAACATACTAGTAGTACTAGTAGCGACTTCATGAAAAATATCATAGAAGGAAAGGTAAGAAGGAAGAGAGGAAGTGGCAGACCTAGAACGGCGTAATTGTTTTCCAGTTGGCCAACCAGTTACCAAACTTAGTATTAGTTTTTATAATAACGCCCAACGGATCACATACATAGAACTTGGACCCTAACTAGGATTACGTGTATCTAGGGATATAGGAACTATGAGGACCAAGGTCCCACAACACCACTCTAACTATGTCATGTCGTATGGGGAAGTCAAAGCATTGGTTGAAGACAGGGAACGATGGCGATTAATCCACCGACAAGAGCAAGACTCTTAATAAAAAGAAGGAGCGTGGTTCACATCTATAAAAATCTATTCCAAAAGTTGTTTACTTATCATAAAACTTTAGGATTGTTTTGACCAGTTTTTAAACTCAAGTTTCGTTAAAACCAACTCTGCTTATAGATTCTTCTCTAGACACCACAGTATCAGAACTCATTTTTATTAAAACCACTGCAAGTAATTATTTTTTTTAATCACAAACTGTTGAAATTGCGTAACAATCACCGTAAGGTGAATGACCTCTTTATTTCATCAGAATTTGTTGTAAAACAAAATCTGAGTGGAAATAAGAAAGATTTTTCGTTCACAATATTATATTTAGCCAATAATTTTATACGCCCTTCATATAAAATAACTAAAAAGGTTCTATTTTTTTTCATAAATAGAAATTTGTGCTTTATTGTTACTCACTTTTAATTTGCACCTATAAGTACTTTTACTGTTGCTCAATAAAGCCTATTTCTCGATAAATTCAACAATGTTTACAAATGTAGTTCTTGTAAATAAAATGTACAAGTTCTTAATTTCAACTCATTAAAGTTTCCAAGCTGCCAGTGTTGCCACAGTGAACTCACAACATTCACCAAAGGTCATACAGTCAACACATACCACCCTTCCTGGTTCCTACGTAATATCACTTAACGCATTGCAACTCTAATTGTCCCAATGCACTGTTTGCAACTAACTTTATAATATTAAGGCCAATTGCAAAACGGCCTGCGGTGAAAGTAGTTTCTTTAACGCCAGCTATGAAGACCTGCCTCGCCTCTCACAACCAAAGACATAGTGAATATGTAAGGGGAAGTGGTATGGGTGGTTGGAGGTCTTGATGGTTGGTTGGTTGGTCTAGTGTGCCCAGGCTTTGTCTTGTTACAAATAGCGTTGATATGATAAATGATACTTTAATATCATTATATCGTGGACATGATCCGAATTTCAGTGGTTTTTGTCTCTGTAGGTAGGTAGCTAAGGTTGGAATGTTGCTGGGCAGAGCCAGGGCTGGAATTTATGTTGGCTTAGTTTTGTGTTCTTTGTTTTTAGAATCGAATATTACGTCAACAAGAAAGTTTGGTATCATTCTTTAAAATTCTTTTAGAGCTATCTCTAAAAATAAATTTATGTACTTAAATTTTATTTTTGCCATAATTATTATGTTTTATTTTTTAGTCTCCGCATCTTGAATGTTATGGTCACAATTTGATTTTTGATTTGAATTGTATCAATATCTAAAAATTAAAAATGTAACCTTTATTTTGAAATGTAGTGTCTGTATAAATAAAATTATGTAACAACGTTTAAAATTACACTACAATTAAGTAACAACTCAAACTGCATGACATTTTTTTAACAGCAATTATTTTATGTGTGTTAAGATATAAGAAGAGCATTTTATTACTGTTAATAATGTCTGTTATTATATTTAAGAAGTTTTATTGTCGAGTAATTTTAAAACCACGTAACAGTGTTTGTTGAAGTGTTTGAAAGCAAACAAATTACACATCAACGAAGTACAAACAACACGAACAACAAAATAAATTATCAGCGATAGTTATGAATTGCTTTCTTTTGTCTTTCCCAAAACTTTCTACCATGATGTTCCGGCTTGCCTTAGTTCCGTATTCAAAACCTTATTCCATTGATGTATATTCTTATGTGTTCTAAGCCTTATTTTAACGGCCGAGTAGAATTTCTTGTGTAAAATTATTTGGACTGTGAAATTATATTTGGCGCTATTTGCCAAGAAGGCTTTTCCCTACCCATGTATGGAAGGCGAAGGTTTTGGTATAAGTATATTTTGTACTAGCTGACCCGCCCCGACTTCGCACGGGTTTATTAGTTTTACACCTTATCTCAGTCTAAGGGAAGAAAGAAGCAAGAGGGAAAAAGATAAGGGAAAAGGATGAATCGATGAAACGGCGAATGGACGCTGGTGCTGGCGCATCTGCCCCCAAAAGCTAACTCAAAATGTATAAGAATGACATTGCCTGCGGAAAACTTTTCCACAGCTAATGTCATTCCCATACATTTTGGAGTTAGCGTGAGGCGTTAACGCTAATGGAAAGGCATCTCTGCTAGACCCCGTGATCTATTTTTCGTTTCGGTGCTTAATAATGGCTCTATACTAATCTCCCAAAATGCGCTTGTTCCAACAAGTACACCCGCTTAGTTCTACGGTTGAACTAATGTGAGTTTGTTTATTGCAGTTATTCAACTGCGTATAATGGTGATTACTATTTTGATTGTGATCAGATGGGTATCTATAATACACAACGCTTGATTTTTCTACGAACATGCACGATGTGGAATGATATCCCTCTTGAAGTTTTTCCACATAACTCTAGTATACGGAATTCCAGCTTCAATAAAAGTGTTAACAAGCCCTCTCTAAGGGTAGGCATCGCACCAGCAATGCCCTCGGTGTCACAACTGTCTATACTTAGTGAGCAGTGGCCACTTAAGACCTTCAATTACGTAGTAACATATTTATTCAGTGATCTGTACCTTTTGTGCCAATTTGTATCCCTGTATACTTGCATCTAGCCTATTGAAACCAAGTGTGCTCTGATTCTGATCGTGTCAACGTGGCTTAACCATTACTTGTCAATGGATCAATTTATTATCTGGACATTGTTTTACTCCCACTTGTTGTTTAATGGTATGCCATTACTTTTGTTATCATGGGTTTTTTGTCCACCAGGTTAGTCCACTTCATAAGCTTTTGAAAAGACTTTTGCTTTCATTCTTTTAATCAATTGATCGCGGTCATCGCTGGTTTGACTAATTTAATCGGTCACAATGGTTTATTGATTGTTGGAGATTTCTACGGATTATTCGGTTTCTTTTTTGAATTGTGTGTTTTTTTCGACGAGTTTTCAGTTTTTTTCAAAATCAAAAATCAGTAAATTTTTTGTTTGCAAATATACTATTTTTAGCACTTTTACAAGTCAAAACTAGATAATGTATTTAAAAATAATAAAAATTGAATTATTGTACATTCTAAGCAAGCATAATTAAACAAACTTACACAGTGCTTAATGTCAAAAATGTCAAAATATTATAATTATAACAAGCCCATTACAATACGAGTTTGAAAAAAAAAGGTTCTCTTTCTCACTACAGGTGCAAGCAATCCGGCACAATGTAGAATAGAAAACTCCGAACCGTAGCTTCGATTACATTTACATTTTGGTAGAGCTTTACGTTTTTTAAAATAAAAACAATATTTCGGTTAAATTGCATTTCTTTGGCGAATTTAAAAACACACTTGCAAAACATACAAAAATAATTTATGATTTTTATAGCTGTATCACCTGCTTAGCGTTATATATGTATGTATGTTATATGTTGTAATTATTGTAATCGTTGGGCGTTATTATTATACTAATTTATTAATTTTTCTTAAGTTTATGTTTTTTTTATAATATTGTTGTAAAAATAAATTACAAAAATACTATAAAAAACCTAAATCAAATCAAATCAAAACGTTTATTCGCTAAAATACATGTATAGTAGATGTTACAGCAAGTTTTGTTCATGTATTTAGTCTGCAAGCAGACGTGCAAATGTTATTTAATAACTAATTACAATTTTATTATTTATAATTTATAAGTAAACATTGGTACAAAATTCATTATAATCCTTAACACTATAAAAACAGTTGCATTGAAGCCAGTCAGTCAAACATTTCTTAAACTTGTTACCCTCTAATATCTTTATGTCATTTGGAATATTATTGTAAATGGTTATGCACATATTATATACATTTCTCTTATACAAGTCTTTTCGAGCAGGAGGTTGATATGGGATACCGTCTGTACTAATAATTTCATTATTCATAATTTTATTTCACATACCTCATTTTTAATAATGATGAAATTTATAATGGTGGTTATTTATAAATAACTTTGTTCATAATAGTTACTTTCTATATTGATCTTTTCTTATACAATTTATTCAAATAATGTTTAAATTTATAAAATTTTATGTTATAATATTAATGTTAAGAATTTTTTTATCATATTTTTTTTATTATAAATATCAGTACTTATAATTTCATAATAATCAGCATTCATAATTATATTGTTTATAATGTTTTTTTTTCATATTTTTTAGTTAAAATAATAATAATTTTGAGGTAGTTAAATCATTACATAGATATGCATGTATACCCTAAAGATACTAAGATACTAGTCTAAGGCAAAGTCATAAATAGGTGCGACGACGAGCGAAGCGAGGAGGAGCGTTAGGTTAACTGTGACTACACGACGCACGAGCCGAGCGAGCGAAGCGAAGCGTAGCGAGCGTGCCGCGGCAGCGGCCGGCGAAGTGCCAGAAGTCACTTATGCTTATATAAAAAATTACAGAAACCATCTATATTAAGTTTCAGATAACCTCTATTTGATTTAAACAAAGTTCACCAACAACACCAAAATCAACATAACATGAGAAAATATAAGTTATTTTACAATTACCTACAGTACACACGTTAATTTTGATTGTTTTGACTGGATAAAGTGCCTGCATAGATTGAAGAACAAATTGGCTTGCCGTAATACGTTTTTATAACTGATTAAGATATATATAACAATCAACAGTTCCAGTCACATTAATTTACAGTATTATAGATAATTTGTTTTATGATTTAAGTTACTTATGGTAAAAGAACATTATAAATTTGTACTGTTATGTTATATACGCCTTATGAGTTTCATTCTTATAAATTTGGATTATTATTAATTTTGATTTATAATAAAGAAAATTAGATGTAGTGAAAGTATGTTAAATCACATTATGTGAAATGATGATTATAAGTAACATTTTTATTTGTAACAAAATTATGATAAACGATTTTATGAGTTTCGACAGTGAACCGGTTGATATAATACGTTAGTAAACTTAGTCCTTTTTTGGCGGGTCATAACTTCAACCTAGAGTGCCGCCGGCAGCGGGGCAGGGACCAAGCTACCAGTGGTCAGGGCTGCAAAATGAGGAACTTCCTGACAATACATGGCGTGTCAAGGAGTACCTACTGCCTTCTGAATCTGACCCTAAATCCAACTGTCCAGCGAGAGCCTCTCGAGATTTGATCGAGGCTCTTCGCTATAAGACCGTTCGCTGAAACGCTTGTTGAGTGGACATTCCACATGGCAATTACCTCGTGAGCTAAGTCAAGGTACTTGCTGAGTTTATCCTTCTCAGCCTTCACGAGGTTCTCGTCATGCGGAATGGTGATGTCAACAAGCACTGCCCAGCGTTGGGATTGGTCTACCAGCAAAGTATCAGGCTTATTGGCTACAATAGTCCTGTCCGTGATGATAGAGCGATCCCAATAGAGCAATGCACCGCTATTTTCAAGAACAAGCCCCGGTGTGTACTTGTAGTACGGCACCTCAAATTCGACAAGGCCGTATTGAAGGTCAAGTTGCTGATGGATGATCCTGGCCACTAGATTGTGTCTGTGCAAGTACTGTTAGCAAGATGAGAACAACCGGAAATGATAATGTCGGAGAGATTCTCCGGGACGATGGTATGCCCGACAGATGTCGACCGTATCGTTCTTCATGATGTATTTCCAGTAGCTGTTCGTCTTGATAACTTCGTCCGCAATTGCACAGACAAAACCATCTATTATTAACCCTATTATTAATGTTATCTACAGATGCAAAGCAAAGTAAAATGCAAAATGGGTATCATGTCCCGGCTAAAGAGACAGATGGATGCGGGTTTCATGTCCCGTTAACGATTCAAATTTTTCCTTCGCAGATTAATCTGCTGATTTAGAATTTTAAACAGGTTTAAGTTAATGCTATTTTTTTGCGGTTTGCTAGATTTATTAAACATGTAGCCATGACAATATACTAACAAAATATTTGTAAAACTACTTTATCTGATTCAACTTATTATTCCCAACGCACAAGCGCGTGTTTTGTGTACACTGAATGTTCTATTCAAAAACAATTAGGTATGGCTTCTTTGTAGGGTTTTCAGAATCAATGTATGAAAATATTTTGACTGGCATGATAGCTCAGTTGGTAGTAAGTAGCTCTGCCTTCTGAACTGTAGGTTGTGGGTTCGATTCCTACCCAGGATAAACATTTGTGTGATAAATATAGGTGTTTGTTCTGTTTCTGGGTGTTATATTGTATTCTATGTATATATTTACAAACAAAAAGGTATTTAAGTATTGTATCAGTTACCTGGTTCCGATAGTACAAGCTTTGCTTACTTTGAGGCTAGATGGCGCTGTGTGGAACGTCCACACATTTTTTTTTATATCTAGATTAAATCAGGATTAGCCGTAATTAGCGGTAGTTATATAGTGCAGTTTATATTGTAGATAAAGATAAATCAACTTTGGACTAAACAATGATCAGACAGGTTAACCTGTCTTCAGCTCTAATGTCAAAAACAATAAGCCAAAATGATAATGACGGTCATTATTACTCTTTAATTAGTCCAAGAGTAAAGTAGTACCGGTTATTACTGAAATATATGATTGAGTAAGGATTGAATACCGGAATTTTCGCCACCATTTTCGGACGTCGGCGGTCAACTGTCGGAAGTGACTACCACTTTCACTGCTCGGCGGTATGTAGACGGATCGTGTTGCTGTTATGTATGTATTATTATTGCGTGACGTAATTTGATTGAGACACGTCATATGGGTCGTTTGACAAGGGATAGAAAGGCTTCATACATTTGCTAGACAAATAGTAGGAAGGTACTTATGTTTTGAATTTTAACTTCATTTTATGCATATATTTACCCGCGTATTTGACAACAGCTGGGTTAGCACGCACCTTAGAGTATAGACTAAAGCATAGAAAGAACATGATTATATGTCAAGCGTATCACTTCTTTGGACACTTTTTATATGAAGTGGACACTTTCTGACAGATTTGTATAGAAAAAACAGTTGACTCGAATCGAAAAAAATGGTACGGTGACTTTTCGTAAGCGCAGCTGATTACTATATGTTTGTTTCTTTGCTTCACCACTGACGTAGCGATACGTGTGAGCAGTACAAATATAATATCGTTTTGATGATCTCTCTTTGCTTTAGTCTATACTCCAAGGTACGGATGGTAGACAAAATTATCTTTCCCCGTTTCATGTCACTTTCTTCATACTTGCTTACTTGTCAAGTGGAGTTAAACAGGGGAAAGACAATTATGTCTACCGTCCATGCTAACCAAGCTGGTAACAAAAATAACTCTTGATCATAGTACTATGTATTTATTGTTATTATAACATAAAAAGAAGAAGAAGAAGAAATTAGGAAGGCTGGTCTGGTCTGGTTTTGGTCTGGAAGTTTTCAAGAGGAGAGTGAAGAGGTTTCCTCTTAGCGAACTAGCTGCATAATCGACCACATTATCCCAAAAAGGTGGTTAAACCAAAGATTGTTTGATTAAAAAAAACAATGAAATGAAAATGAAAAAAGAGGCAACGTATCACTTTACGAAAAAATTCGTAATTTTTAAACATGCCAGTTTCCTCATGATGTTTTTTTTTAAACTGGAAGAGCGAGTAAAAATTTTACACACGAGGAAAATAATTGGATTAGCGAACTAAGACATAATTCGCTAATGTGCGGGACACAACGAGATTTCAACTAGAAAAATAAATTGCACGGGCTACCGTTTAGCCATAGACCTAGGTAAATAGGTAGATAGCGCGACCAACTCACAAAAAAATTAAATTTATCAATGTAAGAAAAAGCTTAAATATGTCAATGTAATGTAGGTAGGTAGCCGAGCGGCAGCATGTGCGCTTCGCAACCTTACGGCACCGGGTTCGATCCTCGGCCCTGCACCAATGACTTGTCTAGTAAGTTATGTGCATTTTTCGATGCCATCGCTCCGTGCCTCGGAGAGAACGTTAAGCTGTCAGTCTTGGTTGTCATAAGAACATCTATAGCAATCGCTACGGGCAGTCAGACGCCTGATAAAATCTGACGCCAGATCTAACCATCCCTGTTACTGGTTCATTATGGGATGCGAGGTCAGATGGCAGTCGCTCGTGTAATTCTGGTTGCTTGCCGCTACAGGTTAGATTGGGAGCCGACCCCAATAACAAATGGGAAAAGGCAAAGAGAATGATGATGATGACTTTTTTCTATGAGATTTTTGGAAGAAGAATTTAAACAGGTCATCGTCTGTCAATTCAGATATTTTGCAATGAAAACATTATGCAAAAGCACATCATTTCGTAACATAGCGTTAACTATTGGCAAAGTTTTACTCTACCCAACTTACCGTAATATGTAAAGTGATGCCTCTTGCGAAGTCGCAGCAGATAAGTTCTCTATAGGCAGAGTGCCAATTTGTTCAATTCTTTTATACTAAGCATTTAGAGCACGACTCTACATGAATCTACATAGAGAAAAATGTGTCAATTAATTGCTATGTATAAGGGATATTTACTAAATTAAAAAAGTGGTCATGATGATTGTTGATTCTAAGGTGTTGTAAGTCAATTGTCAAACCTAGTCTTTTATGCGGAAATTTCCTATAAAATTAATTATTAGAGAAAATTCCCGCATGAATAAATATTGATACAGTTTTAATAAGGAAATGGAATGTTCTTTTAGTGTTCCGGGTGACACTGCAACTGTTATGGGCAGCCGTGTCGCTTAGCATCAGGTGAATTACTAGCTCAACAAGTAATTCATTAACATAAAACCTATTCTGAATAAGTTATGAATATTTTGCATCTCACTCGCACAGCGTACGGGGGTGAAAGGAGGCACACGATTTTTTCTTGATAAAACATAAATGTAATTTGTAGTACGATTGGTTTTGATACTTGGGGTCAGCTTTATTAAAAGCATAGGTATATCAGAATGCCTAAAATTAGTAAAAAAATGTGATGTTGTTAACCGTTACTTTGGTTAACCAAAATATAATTAATTAAAATTAGCTGTGATTAAAAAAATCAGGCACAATAATCGATTTATTCGTTAGTAAATTATTACGTATCTACTAACTTATTTTTTATAAACATTCCGAAACGTAGAAATAAGGTATGTAATCAGTTATAAACGATAAAAACTCAACAAACTATCCATTTTCATATCAATTGAGCTACAACTATCCTTTTACTATTCTACAAACTAATCATAAATTCTCACTACACTGCGTTCCACACATCAAAAATAAAAGCAAAGCACTCTCGTTTTCAAATCAAAATTCATGTCAAGCTTCAAGACAGTTAGGTCCGCCTACCAGCGTACGCGCACCTCCCGAATCGTTAACAGCTTACCACTGCCTGTCAGTCTTTCACAGTCTACCGAACCGGACAGTCGAGAGGACAGCCATGGCTAACGCATAATTTATTTAAATTAAACAATTACAAAATTCTCATATAAATTATAACGATATATAGTTTATAGTGATCGTGGTAAAAAAACGTGCTTCGCTGTGACCGACTGTACCCGCGTGTGCAAGTTCAGTGGTGCGGATTTTTATTTTTTTTGAAAGTTTGTGCTTTTTCAAGGATATCTTGTAAAATGGTAAGTCTTGTTATTTATAACATTTTTGTTTCAGGAATAAAAACACTTTAAGGTCTTATAGATGAAAGATGTAAGAGCAGGTCTTAAACTTTGCTGCATATTATACATTTTTGAAGTTATTTTTTTACATGAAAAGAAATATATCATATTTATGTATATTAGATTTGTAAAACTTATTTTATTTTATCACCTACTTAATCAAGATAATACGTTTCTTTGTAAATACATACTAAGCTTTTTTATGTCAACACGCTTGAATCTAAAAGCATAAGATATATTCAATACAAAAGTGCTCCAAAGCTTTTTAGATTACACCTACATGGGACTTTGGGGGAACTTTTTGTAACAAAACTGATGTATCAATTTACATAAATTAAATTCGAGCCAAAACTCAAAAAAAAACAATGAAAATACAAGTTTTTAACTTGCGTAATAAAATCCACGTATATTTTAAAAACTACCTCCATTTTTATTCTTAGTGATTTAAAAGTGCCTTCACGTACTTCAAGCTGACCTTTAAAACAAGTTATTATTTTTAATCTGGCCACAGTTGGCCGTTTTCTACAATAAGTAGAGCAAGACGTAGTAACATACTTCGGCAGTGTAGTCATTATTGATGTTTTTATTCTATAGATAAGTTCTTAATATTTATACCCTACCTCCAGATTTCAGTAAAAACAAATGAGATTTCATTATTTAAACATCGTATTCTTGCTGCGTACAGTATGCAAAATATTTCACGTACTTAAACTTGAAAATTCAATTGTGAAATTCGTTACATTATTTCGCGGTAGCTGGCTATGTAGAATTCCAAATTCGAAAATTTTAAAACCTCACTGTACGATATTCGAAAACCGCGACGGTTTGCGCGCGCGGAACAAAAACTCAGTTTCTCTGAGTGAAAGTGGCGAACAATCGTCTCGTAGAAATCGCCTTGCGTTCTCACCGCGTGGTTGGCAGCACTGCGAAATCTGCACACACGAAGTTAAATATAGAGCATGGACTCTTTAGCATCGAATACTTTGCCGATTTTGATGAGAATATAAATACGACCCACTATAATACAAAATTAAAATTTGAAAGTAAATAACAGCTTATTACGTTTTCATTGCTTAGCAGCTAAACCAATATAGGTTGGTCTATCAATAAAGAAGGGTGGCGGGATAAAATTTGTCTTAGAGTTTGTAAAAGCAGTTGACACCAAGTCCACGGAATAGGTACACGGTAAAACGATTTAAAAACTGCTCAAAAAAATTATTTATTCTTTAAACTAACTACTACAATAATAAAACTAATAAACTAGCTATAGTATTTACTACAAAGAACATTTGGTGTGTATGCTAGCCGCGATGGCCTATAGACAGTTCAAATGCTCCAGCCCACTACCGGTACCCAACATGCTGGCAGCATTACCTCGTTGAATTGCAATGCTGATTCATTGAGCCAAATAAGTGCCAGCATTTTGAACACGTGTCGCATTGCCAGGCGCAAAAAAAAATTGGCATTATAATATTATTCTGGTCGAAAATAGCAAAAAAATATCAAGTATTGAAAGAAAGAGCTATTAAACTATTTTCTAGAGATTACCTATTACTGCCAGAAGCTAGAGATTCAATAAAAATTGCCATTTTTGGTTTCATATTAATAAAATAACCAAATATCTAACAAAAGGCATAAATAAAGTCCATAAAAAGGCCAAAGCTACGGACGGCCTTTCAATAATAGTGGAAGGTCGGATTCAATAACATACGAGTTGTTTGTTTGTGTCTGCTAACTTGGCATAAATTTTCATTTGAAAATAACTCAGGCAAACTAAAATGAGGCGGCGATTTCTAAGGAAAATAAAGACATACACTGTTTTGTACATAATTTTCTCAGTCATCTTTTCCCGTGGGCGCCGTAAGAGCCGGGTAAGGGAAGGGGCAGCAGCATTCTCCTCAATTCTTCATTATAATCTAATACGATCATCAAGCTGCCTGCCACGTGGATTATGGCAAATCCCCCCTATGATAAACGCCCAAAACGGCATTTTGAGGGGGAAGCCAGTTTACAAATCCCCCCCATGATAAGCGTCCAAAACGGCATTTTGAGGCGGAAGCCTGTTTACAAATCCCCCTATGATAAGCGTCCAAAATGGCATTTCGAGGGGGAAGCCTGTTTACAAATCCCCCCTATGATATGCGTCCAAAACGGCATTTCGAGGGGGAAGCCTGTCTAAACTTTGACAGTTAATTGTAAACTACAATTTGAATAGTATACTTATGTCTATTTTTCACTTTTTATCATCCACCCGCGATCTTTAGTCTACCCGTGAACATGATGCATAGATATATAACTGTGCTGAAATATCGAGAATTCAGTAATGACTCCAATTATGATAAAGATCGCGTATGTACTTTTTTAACCAAGAATTTCGGGGGAGACATGGGAAAGTACTTACCTAAAGGGCGAAACCGCGGGCAACTCTTGTCATTAAAATTTAAATATGTATAATACCAGAATCATAATTAAAATATTACTTTAAAAAGTGAAATCGTAAAAATACGTTTTAATTAATGTTTCATGCAGCTTTACTTGAAATTAAAAGAATATATTTAATTTTGTTTTTAATAAACTTTTAATTTAATCACCGTCGTGTTATTTAAATAATCTCCGATTTAATTCAGTTGCATTGCAATTATTACCAAATAAGACTTAGTTTGTTTCGCCATCTTAATTTAAAATAACTTCAAAAGGTTCTTAACATTTGCCAAAAAAAATGAGATAACCAGAATAACATGTTATGTCCAATTTTATTTACGCAAATAATGCAGTAAAAGTGAAATCAACTACTATATATTAATAAAAAAAAAAACAGAGAAAGCTACTGAACTATAATATAGATTCAGTCATTTTTAGGATGCTTTTTTTATATATTGAATGCATTGAAGCGTATCATGAATTGATTTTTTAAGCTACTATGAAAATATGTAGACTATATCTATAGATACTCTAAACTAATGCTCCAGCCTACTACCATGATTGGTAGGTACCCATACCCGTAATTAAGTTAATTTATAATATAATCAATGAGTTAATTTGAGAGAGATAAATGAGTTCCCTGCGAGATCAATCCGAAAGGAGATTAGAAATCCACAGGAGAACTAAAGTGACCGATATAGCTCTTAGAATTAGCTAGTTGAAATGGCGATGGGCAGGCCTCGTAGAATTGACAACCGATGTGGAAGAAAGATTCTCAAATGGCGACCACGAACCGGTGGACCGACGACCTGGTAAAAACCGCGAGGAGCCGATGGATGCAGGAGGCAAGCACCCGCTCAAAGTGGTGCTCTGTGGGGGATGCCTATGTTCAGCAATAGACGTTTTCAGGCTGTTGATGATGATGATGATGAAATGAGTTCAAAATGAGGTGACAAACCTTTACAAAAAGATACAACCGAATTGAAACCTCCTTTTATTGAAGTCGGTTAAAAACAAGTCATTCTGACAAATAATTTTCTTCACAAACGTCTCATGTTTGAAAAGTGTATTAAACATCTGTTTTTCGTTTTTCTATAATACTTCTTTTATTGATTGATAGGCTTTGCGCTTGACCATACTGTCTCACCTAGACCCTAATTCTGTATGACCACTTTACGATTCCTTACTTCGAAACCACGCGAATTCCTTGTCTTATATAAGAAATCTGCAAAAATCTATTCTCTATGAAATGGAAACAAAACCGCGCGAAATGAATTTGGAAATGACGCGATGAGAGTTTTGGCGGGAACGTGAAAAAGTTCACGTCGTTGCATTGTATTATTTCACAAAACTTATGCTTTTTCTAGTGTTAATGTTTAAAATTAGTGTCATTTTACGCATTAAGTGCTGAAT
The DNA here is from genome assembly GCA_910589525.2 of Ennomos quercinarius. Lineage (NCBI taxonomy): Eukaryota > Metazoa > Arthropoda > Insecta > Lepidoptera > Geometridae > Ennomos > Ennomos quercinarius. Next base: position 15,428,582 of record OU342499.1, on the reverse strand, counting down.
TATGAGTATAAGTGTGGGCAAGTGATATAATGTAGTGAAACGTGGTTTTTCGTGTTGCTTCCAAAATTCCATAGAAGCCTCTAGTAAAGTTGCCACTACTTTACTAGGGCATGACTTAGACTGGATTATGACTACCTGGACTACCTGACTTAGACTGGACTATGACTACCCTGACTGACTGTGACTAAGTCTTGACTTTACATGAAATATTTCATAATACGACGAAAAACTACAATACTTGACACTGGCTAAATACACTATGTGTGGAGCCAAACTATAAGAAAAAAAAAAAAAAAATGACGCGATTTGAACTGTCAAAAATCATAATGTTCCACTGAGACACGTTCCGAAACATCAACACGTCAAAAGTTACCACCACTTAATATATCAATATTTATTCAAAATAAAAATAACATAATGTAGAGTGAAGGTATTTCTAATGCTGTGACACGATTTGAACAAGACACGATAACGACGTGGTTTCGTATCGTGTGGAATCTGAGTTTTCATACAGAATTAGGGCCCTGATGGTAAAGTGACGATGCGATCTAGGATGTAACGCGCTTGCCTAGAAGATACCTGTTCACTCTCGATTTGAAGACTCCAAGGTTGTAGTTTTCGGGAAATACAGACCAAAAGCAAAGCAAAGCGTTCCACTCTTATTACACTCTTAACTATAATTAAAAATCTCTTCACGTAATATAAATATTTAGTTCAAGAACAAACTTTCTTCATTACATGCACATCGAGTTTAACGACTGAATTTCATTAGTCTGTGGTTTCATATCAACAGCTAAGACGCCCACTGCTGAACACAGGCCTCCCCCATAAAACGCAACTTTTGACGCTTATCATAGAGGGGATTTGCCATAATCACCACATGTGGCAGGCGGCGTGGTAACCACAGAAGATTTTAATGTGCCAAGGAGAATGGTGCTGCCCATTCCCTGGATCATCATCATCAGTCTGAAATAGCTGAACATAGGCGTCCCTCCCAACCCAACGCCAGACTTTGCACCTTCAAGGCGTTGTACCTTCAAGGATGACAGAATTAAATAACTTCTGGAGGACTAAAAGTACCGGTCTACCACCCGCTCTCAGAAGTTCAGTCGTAATTCCATCTTCACCTGGTGCCTTGTTGTTTTTAAGCTGTTTGAGGGCCATTCTAATCTCGTACAGGCTGACGTCCGGGATATCTTCGGTATAGTGTCGGACTAACTTGGCTCTGATGTCCTGAGCTGTGTTAGTAGCGGGCTTACGTGTCGAGGTGTATAACTGTCCATAGAAGTTCTCGATCTCTCTCAGAATCTCAGGCTTGGATGAAATGATGCTACCATTTTCGGTCTTCAGTTTTGTCATTTGGTGTTGCCCAATAGACGAATCCTTTGCGAACACTTTAGAGCCTTGGTTCCGCTCAATTGCGGCCTCAATACGTGAAGTACTAAGAGCACGCAAGTCGTGTCGCAAGGAACTCCAGATTCGTCTATTGAGTTCACCGTAGGCTGACATATCAACTGAAGACTGCAGCTTCATTTCGCTCCGGTCGGCCATTAGCTCAAGAGTTTTTTCTGAGAGCTTTTGAGTCTTCTTTCGGCGTTGGGTCTTAAAGAATTTCGATCCAACAGCTTGGACAGTTTCCACCAACCCGTCGTTTAGCTCGTCCACTGTGTTACAGTCGGCTAGGCACTGGAAGCGATTTTGGAGTTCCAGCTGAAAGCCTTCGGGGTTTTGGATTTGGACAGGATTTGGACGGAGCGTAGACTTCACCAGACGTGACCTTTCGAGCTTAACATTGATATTCAATGTGCCTCTAACAATACGGTGATCGCTACCGGTTTTCACCTTGCTGATCACAGAGACATCATCGAATATGTGCTTCTTGGTCGTCATGATGAAGTCTATCTCATTTTTAGTGGAACCGTCGGGACTTATCCACGTCCACTTCCTGGATGGCCGCTTCTCGTAGAAGGAGTTCATCATAAAGAGTTCCTCCTTCTCCATGAAGTCAGCCAGCCTCTGTCCTCGAGGGTTCCGCTGCCCGTATCCAAATGGCCCCACTCTCAGCTCATCGCTATTCCTTGTGCCCAACTTCGCATTGAAGTCTCCCATCACAACGGTGAAGTATGTTTCGGAAGTATGCATGGCTTCGGATATGTCCTCATACATAGCTTCTACTTCATCGTCTGAGTGTGCCGACGTCGGCGCGTATACCTGTATAACCTTCAACGAATACCGTTTGGTTATTCGGAGTACCAGGTACGCTACCCTGGCCGACACACTGTCGACTTTGACCACGTTGTTGATGAGAGACTTGCGGACGAGAAACCCGACACCTCCTTGGGAGAGTTGGTCTCCCTCCCGGTAGAAGAATAAGTTACCGGAATTTAGGATTATCGTGTCCTGTCCCTGTCTTCGGACTTCAGACAATCCCATTACATCCCAGCGTAACTTACCCATCTCCGCCTCTAGCTCGACCATCCTTTCGTCAGCCTTCAGTGTGCGCACGTTATGTGTTGCCAGGGCCAGGGGTCGTCGTTGGGGTTGGTAGCCGGGCGTCTGCCGGGGATTCTTCGCACCCCTTGCCCTGCCGTTACCGTGGCCGCTACCGTAGCCACGGGATAGCAGAGCTGCCGGGGACTGGGGGCCGTTTTTATTTGTGCTTGTCATTAGGGGGGGGGGGGTTTGCCATAATCACCACGCTTGGCAGGCGGCTTGGTGATCGCAGTAGGTGAAGATTGATTGCCACCAAGACCGAGGGGAACGCTGCGACCCATTCCCTGGATATTCCCTTAGCCGCCTTCTACGGCACCCACGGGAAGAGATGGGGACCCAACCCAACGCCAGAGGCATGGCACAGGAGCGTGGTGGTGCTCTTCTTCAAAAAAGGCGATAACACCTTATTGAAGAACTATAGGCCTATCTCGCTCTTGAGTCATGTGTATAAGCTGTTTTCGAGAGTCATTACGAATCGTCTCGCACGCAGGTTTGATGAATTCCAGCCTCCCGAACAAGCCGGTTTCCGAAAAGGCTTTAGCACCATAGACCACATCCATACGCTGCGCCAGATTATACAGAAGACCGAAGAGTATAATCGGCCGTTATGCCTAGCGTTTGTGGACTATGAGAAAGCCTTCGATTCAATCGAGACTTGGGCGGTGCTGCAGTCCTTGCAGCGATGCCAAATTGACTATAGGTATATCGAAGTTTTGAAGTGTTTGTACAGTAAGGCCACTATGTCAGTCCGACTACAGGACCAGAGTACGGAACAAATTCCATTGCAAAGAGGCGTGAGACAGGGAGACGTTATTTCTCCGAAACTGTTCACAAACGCATTGGAGGATGTTTTCAAGCTCTTGGAGTGGAAAAGATCTGGCATCAACATAAATGGCGAGTACATCACTAACCTTCGTTTTGCCGATGATATAGTCATAATGGCGGAATCGCTCGAGGACCTTAGCACCATGCTCAACGACCTCAGTAGAGTCTCCCAGCAGGTTGGTCTTAAGATGAATATGGACAAGACAAAGATCATGTCTAATGCTCATGTTCCACCTATACCGGTAATTGTTGGGAACGATACTCTCGAAGTTGTCGACAAGTATGTCTACCTAGGACAGATTGTCCAATTAGGTAGGTCCAACTTCGACAAAGAGGTGGCGCGAAGAATCCAACTCGGCTGGGCAGCGTTCGGGAAGCTTCGTCCTATCTTTTCGTCCAAAATACCGCAGAGCCTGAAAACGAAAGTTTTCAATCAGTGTGTGTTGCCAGTGATGACTTATGGAACTGAGACATGGTCTCTTACTGTTGGCCTCATTAGTAAGCTCAAAGTCGCGCAGCGAGCTATGGAGCGAGCTATGCTCGGTGTTTCCCTGCGAGATAAGCTCCGGAACGAGGAGATCCGCAGGAGAACTAAAGTGACCGATATAGCTCTTAGAGTTAGTAAGTTGAAGTGGCAATGGGCAGGCCACATCGCTCGTAGAACTGACAACCGATGGGGAAGAAAGGTTCTCGAGTGGCGACCACGAACCGGAAGACGCAGCGTGGGCCGGCCCCCCACTCGGTGGACCGACGACCTGGTGAAAGCCGCGGGGAGCCGATGGATGCAGGAGGCGAGCAGCCGCTCAAGGTGGCGTGCTCTGGGGGAGGCCTATGTTCAGCAGTGGACGTCTTCAGGCTGTTAATGATGATGATGATGAGGCGTCCCTCAAAGAGTCAAAGAGCGCCACTTTGAGCGGCTGCTTGCCTCCTGCATTCATCGGCTTCCTGCGGGCATTCCTGCTTTAATATTGACCGTTCTGTTCTGTCACAAAGACGCGGGTTTTGAAAGCTAATTACCTAACCAAAATTATGCAGGGAATTTAATACTAGGCTATTAAAATTTTACTTACGAAAATCTTGATATCAGTTAATTCTCGCATCAAAAAAATTACTATTATATTATTAATCAAAAAACATAAATACAATTATAACCGCTATTATTAATAACTTTTTACTAAAGAGTTTTTTTTCTTTATATTTTGGCTCCACACATAGTGTATTTAGCCAGTGTCAAGTTTTGTAATTTTTCATCGTATTATGGAAATTTTCACTTAAAGTCAAGTCATAGTCACAGTCAGAGTAGTCATAGTCTAGTCTAAGTCATAATCCAGTCTAAGGCATGCCCTAGTAAAGTGGTGGCCACTTTACTAGAGGCTTCTATGGGATTTTGGAAGCAATACAAAAAACCACGTTTCACTACATTATATCACTTGCCCACACTCATGCTCGTAATTCAGCACTTAATGCGTAAAACACCACCAATTTTAAACATTAACACTGGAAAAAGCATAAGTTTTGTAAAATAATCCAATGCACCGACGTGCACTTTTCCGCGTTCCCGCCAAAACTTCCTACTAAAGAGTTTACGGGAAAACTCAAAACCGAGTGTAATTTGTTTTCTCTGTTTCTTTTTTAAGCTTTTGTTTTTTATACGGCCAGTGATATTTTTTTTTTTTTTTTATGCGACTGAATGACGTGACGAGCTAGTCGTTCACCAGATGTTAAGCGACACGGCCGCCCATAACAGTTGCAGTGTCACTCGGAACTTTAAAACAATAAAGTTTCGCGTGACACTGCACTGCGCACGTCATCCTGAGACATCACACAGTCCAGTAATCAGATTACTAGACTGAGTGATCAGATCATAAAGTCTCATTTGCCCAGTAATTTCACTAGCTACAATGCCCTTCAAACCGATATAAAAGACTTAGTGGATTTTCTCATTAAAATATACTAATAAACGGTATATACCTTACATACCGTTTCATAAACCGATCTCTGTACTATTTTTATTTTTATGATATTTGTTACAGACTAACCTAACCATAAGTCTACGAAAATAATTATTACAAAATGAAGTTTATCCTATAATATTTTATATCGTAATTATTTATGATAAAAGTAGCTTTTAGAAACAAGTTTGCAATAGCATTGCAATTCAACGTGGTAATGATGCCAGCATTCGGGCACTTTTCGCTCCATCAATGGGATATTAATTAAACTATTATATTATTTTCATCTATTTTTAATTATGATTTAGTTTAGGCCTAGTTTAAATGATTATATTTCTTTTATTATAGTTTTTTTTAGAATGTGCGGAGATTACGCCGTTCGCAATGCCGTTATAACGATGGGGATAAATTATATCGGTATAAGTAACTCTTTCAGGAAAAAATTTCTCACGTTCTACATTATCTACAACCTATAGAACCTACAGACCGTCGTCTATCCCACTTTGATCACCTGAGTGATAACTGTAATTTCAATGTACTTAGTCTTCCCAATAAAAAGACCGGTCCAGCCCAGACTCCGCCTCATACTCTGATCACAATCTTTCTTCGTGTCCCGTACGATTACATCGACATCTGCGGGCCTTGGAGCACGGCTGTCTTGTACAGTTAGATGTGTTGCAATAGAAAAATGCTTATGAGCAGCGGTGACACTTAACATCAGGTAAACATCTAGCTTATCATTTCATTATTAAACATTGAAAAAAGATACTTTGTCTCATTCTAACTATAGAGCACCCTGAAGCTGAGCTCACCAGTTTTCTGGAAATAATGTATTTTCCGGGATAAAAGTATTCAGGTGTTGACTCTGGTAATATTAGCAAGCAGTATGCAAAATTTTATCCCCATCGGTTAAGCCGTTTTGACGTGCAATCCAAACAAACAAACAACTGAAACAACAAAGTTTAAAAGATGACAAGTATGTCTGCTTGTCCGCCTTCTTTCTTGCAAAAACCTGTACTTCAAGTTTTTTTAAATGTAAGCGAATGACGTGACGAGCTAGCCGTTCGGCTGGTGTTAAGCGACACGGCCGCCCATAACAGATTGCAGTGTCACTCAGAACTCTAAATTAGAGTTTCGCGTGACAATGCGCACTGCGCACCACATCCTCAGACATCACAAAGTCTAAAAAAGTTTTCTAGACTGTGAGATCAGTTCGTAGTCTCATTTGCCCAGTAATTTCACTAACAACAATGCCTTTCAAACCCGAACACAGTAGTGCTTGCACACTACTGCTTGGCGGCAGAATAACTGACAAAGCGGTGGTACCTACCTAGACGAACTTTGCAGAAAAGTCCTACCACCTAGTAAAATTGGGAATTGAGTATTTAACCTTCTTGTTTCAGTCAGACAGACTTCACATTGCAAAACCCAAATACAAAAACGTAGGGATTTTCTAACGCATAACTGCAGTTAGACTCGTCTAATCTTAGACAAAGAGGGCTCATTTTGAAATAACTGGAACGTAAAGTACATGCATGCACATTTTAAGAATAGCAATACGTTTACGTAACCTGAGCAGCATTGCCCAACGTTCAGTGGGCAACCTCAAGTATTTGCTTTATTTGTCTGCTGAAATGAAAACGACAAAAGCTGTAAGACACGAGGTATTACATCAGAGCCCTTATTCTGTATGAAAACACAGATTCCACACGTTACAAAACCACTTCGTTATCGTGTCTAATAATATGTTAAAGCTAATTTTATTTTGAATAAATATTGACATAAGTTGTGGTAACTTCTGACGTGTGTTTTGGATCGCGTCTCAGTGGAATATAATGATTTATGACAGTTCAAATCGCGCCAATTCTAAATTCATTTCGTGCGGTTTTGGTTTCATTTCATAGAGAATAGGTTTTTGCAGATTTATAATGTGAGACAAGGAATTCGCGTGGTGTCCTCGTAGTTCCTGGGTCCCTAGATACAGGGTATCCTAGTTATAGTCCAGGATCTGTGTACGTGATCGTTGGGCGTTATTTATTTATTTACTTTAATTCTGGAACTAATTGATCATTAATACAAGTTTCACATAATAAATGATCCCATAACATTTAATCATAACTATAGCGTATCTTTCCTGTCACGCCAAATTTTGCTCTTACTTCTTGCGGAAGAAATTAACGACTATTGTTTTGTTAGCAGATTTATAGACGATTGTCCTGCTGACGGTACATTTAGCAATTTACTAGTATGCCCCATGTGCTGGTTTTTGCTCGCGGCATTGCTACAAAATTATTTTTTCTAAAAAGTGGAAGTTTTTTTTTTTCTAATTTTCTTTATTATGTAGGTCCAGTTGGAAAAATCTTGCGTATAAGTAGGTCGTAATAGTATAGGAATTATATACTTTCAAAAGTGTTAAAGTAAAAGCTGTTTCTGGTGAGCCATACAACTTTTTAAATATTTTGTAAGCAAACCTCCGAGAAAGACATAGCAATTATTTTAATTGTACATGTGTCAGCGTTTGGCCACATTACCTGATGGTACATGCAGATGAAGCCGAAGGCGGGACACTCTTACCCAGAAGATACCTGTTCACTCTGCTCTTAAATACGTCTAGATTATAGTGGAAGAAAATACCGTTGCAGGAACAAGATCCATTCCGTAGATGGCACTATTGTCAATTTCAACACTTTAAACTATACTTTTTTACACTTTTTAAGTAACTTTAACTTAAAAGAACTTTCGACAGAATGACCAAACTCTTGTCTGCTGCTAACATGCCAGTATTTACTAGAATTTGTAACGTTCTTGTCGTAAGTAGATTGACGAATTACCATTCGTTCCACTTGCTTGAAAACATCGTTTCAGCATAGTCTAGATTCTTTAGTCAATTTTCATGTAGATAAATAGATAAGACTTACGAAGCTTTTTTTACTATATAATTACGTAGTAATAAAACAAAAAAATCTGTGGAGAGAGCTATGCTCGGAGTTTCCTTGAGAGATAAGATCCAAAATGAGGAGATCCGCAAGCGAACTGAAGTCACGGATATAGGTCTCGGTCTGCGTACGGTCTCTTACAATTAGCAAGTTGAAATGGTAGTGGGCAGGCTACATCGCTCGTAGAACTGAACACCGATGGGGAAGAAAGGTTCTCGAGTGGCGACCACGAACCGGAAGACGCAGCGTAGGCGGCCCCCCGGGTGGAACGACGGTCTGGTCAGAACCAAGGGGAGCCGATAGATGTAGGAGGCAAGCAGCCACTCGAAGTGGCGCTCTATGGGGACTTGGGGAGGTCTATGTTTAGCAGTAGACGTCTTCAGGCTGATGATGATTAAAACAAACCATAATAATTTAAAAAAACGACTGAACATAAGATGAAATTGTGCACACGGATGGTTTATAGTATTACCGGGGTCAATGATACCATCAAACAAGGAGGAGAAGAATGCCAATACACTAAGAAAACAGCGTAGATCACAAATGTGCCTAAAACTAGATGGCGCTGCAAAATGAGCAGGTTATAAGTTGAGCGCAAATCAGCTTGCCAAAAAACCGTTTTAAACCTAGCCCGCCGTAGCTACCCGTATGGCCCGCTCATATTGCAGTGCCATCCACGTCTGAACAGTTTTTTGGCATATTTCTGATCCGCGCATAATCCGGTCATTTTGCAACGCCATCTAGTTTTAGGCATATTACTGATCTACGCTGTTTTCTTGGTGTATTGACATTCCTCTCCTCCTTGTTCCATGATGATACCATTCATCCCGGAAAGTTACGAATTTCCACTGGAAAACCGGTAAAATGCGGGTAAAGCCACGGGCGCCAAAGAATAATAAAGCTCGAGTGTCTCGTTGAAGTCTTTTTCATCGCTGTTGTGTAATATCAAACGATCTTGTCTACAGTTGCCACAAGGTCTTTTATCTCGTGTTCTCAGTTTACGACTTGTTTTTAAATGTAAACACTTTCAAATGGGCAACAAACACTATAGCGATTTAGGTATACACTAAAAACGGATTTAAACTGTCCGGTATGAGTGAAAAAATTTGCATGTTTTAGTAACATTTTCTCTCAAATGTCTCTGATCAATGTCCGAGGAATAACAGTGAACAACAAAAATAGATGTAGTGTTCGAAACATTTTAAATGTTGGATGTTTAGAGTTGATATTATAAAACAAAACAAACCAGTATTGGGAAGGCTCTATCTGCAACTGTACCGTGTTATTTTTTGGTCACGATAGATTCTCTTTTATACTAGTCAGTAAGTAATTTTACTTTTAAAGCTGCCACAGTCAATAAAAATATTAAAATAAGAGATGGCGCCGAATTTTAATCAGTTATTTATCTTCATTATAGATGTCACAAATTGTATAATAGATATCTGTCTGATGAATAATCAGATTTAGAAAGTAAACAAAACAGGAAGACTAATTCGATGAACATACCACTAAACTTGTAGTGTTCTTGGGAAACCATAGGGAACGCACCTACGTCATTGATCGCATAGACGCGCAGTATTTATTATGATTGACATATTGTTAAACAAGATTATTTTCGATCAAAATAAATCAATACAGTCATGGGATAATGCACGGTCTATTTAATAAAGAACTACTAAAATAATGAAAAATTGTTATGTCTTCACTTTCGGTGCAGAGCAATCTTTATTCATTGTTCTTGTAGTCCAAGGCAGATGTTTAGATATATATAATTTCGAATAGATACAATTCGCAGATATATGCGCATAAACTATGCGCTAACTGCGTTGGTTTAAAATTAATTGTAAGCGTGTTATACTTTTTTTTATTATAAAGAATATTTTCGCAATTATAGTCGTTTGAATTTTGCAAGCTATCTATACATATAATAAAACTGTAGAGATAAAAAAATCTGTAATTGCAAGATATCAAGAAAAAAATGACACAGGTTGGCTTAAAATTAGCCGCTGATCACGTTAAGCCACTTTTTAAACACTTTGTCTGTTTGTTTGTTTGTTTGTTTGTTTGTTTGTTATGACTGAACTCCTAAAATACTGAATGGATTTTCATGCGGTTTTCACTAATATGCTTAGAAATAACCGGCGCTTAACATAGGATATATTAAAATTGATATATCGTTAAAAAAAAAATATGACAATTATTGAGATTTCATTACGAAACGAATCGGAGTTTTAAAAAACATGGCCGATTGATTTTTTAATTGTTTTCAAACTGGAAGGCACCTGTGAAGCTTATGTAATGTCATCTGTCACATGTCAAAAAACAATTTTAGTTATGTGTAGGCCAATATTCGGTTCGATAATTAACGATTATTTTAGATACATAATACCGATTAACGATTATTTTTAGACACATATCATATAATCATGATATCTATCTTAGGTAGACCTACCTACCTTAGAGTGCATGGTAAATAATATATTATTCCCATTGTTGAAATTAGAGGAAACACAAGTACACGTGGGTGGGGTATAAAACGTAGGTGTCGGTTTAGATGATAAGAATTTATTGAGAAAATCAAACCCTTGACGTATTGTCATCGGAATTGTGTATCAAGTATCGTCAAGATTCGCTGAAAACTATCCAACATCCAATTCCGGACAGACGAAAGCAAAAGTTGCGAGTTGAAACCAGACTAGCAATGGATGAGTGCTTATTTGTGGAAATTCGATCTCACGATATCTTTTTTAATTTCAAACCATCGATTTTTCTTTTAAAAACCGATTTTTCAGGTAATTTTTGCCGAATATTTTTATTACGGTTGGCAACACCGTATTTTGTGCCCACGCTATCTATACATATAATAAAACTGTAGAGATAAAAAAGTCTGTAATTGCAAGATATCAAAAAAATAATCACACAGGTTGGCTTAAAATTATCCGCTGATCACGTTAAGCCACTTTTTATACACTTTGTCTGTTTGTTTGTTTGTTTGTTATAACTCCTAAAATACTGAATGGATTTTCATGCGGTTTTCACTAATATGCTTAGAAATAGCCGGCGCTTAACATAGGATATATTAAAATTGAAATATCGTTAATTTTTTTTATGGGAATTATTAAGATTTCATTACGAAACGAATCAGAGTTTTAAACAACATGGCCGATTGGTGATTTTTTTTGGCTACTTACGGTAAGTTACGATATGTCACAGATGAGAGCAAAAAACCATTGACTACACTCTGTGCCACACACACAGGTCTGTGGTGCTACATGTTTATCTGGAGGCACAGATTAAAGAAAAAAGTCTCTGTGAAGAATGTATATGACCAAAGAGTAATATTATTAGGTATGATACTATAAGGCGTGATTTTTCAATCATCAGATAAAAGTTGTTCATTAGATAAAACAAAACACTAAAAATAAAACCCAAATGAAGGGTGTCGCGAAATGCGATTTTAATCGAGAGGTAAGTAAGTGAATCGATTCTGAGTTTTAGGTTATCTGTGCTGGTAACATTCTATTGTATGAGAGAAAAAAGGCGGGAGTGGTGCCTTGCCTTGGTTTTATTTAGAAAAAGATAGCGAAGCGAGTATGAAGTAAAACGATATTAAGAAAATTTGGTGTAGCAATGAATAACCTCAACGAAACAATTACGAGAGGTAATTGTTAATAATCCTGGCTAGGCTGGGTAAGTGGTTCAAAGATTACTTTTTATATTCCAAACTTATAACACGATTCATTTAAAAACTTAGATAACATATAATAATAAGTATACTAAACTAAACTAGACCTAAAAACTAAGATTACTTGTGATCAACGAGTTCCCTTGTGATGATAGTTTAACTTTTGATGTGAGTCTTATTGAAAGGGAAATAAAGAGGAATTAGAAAGAGTTTTGCACGGTGGTAAGGGCGGGTCAAATGGGGAAGGCTGGTAGACCCTCCTTCGGGACCTTCGGGTCCTGAAGGTAAGGTGAGGAGAAGTAAGTTCGCATCTGATAATGACTTCACTCGTTGGTGAGAGGATCCTACCACTTAGCTGTGGCTCTTGGTGTTTTCATGGTATCAAAGGCGACTCTCACCTAATAAGTAAAAATAAGAACTGTTTCCTCTATTCCTTTCAATGATGCTCTGTAACATTTCATTTGTGGCGTACATTACACCTAACCTATAATGGAACCTCAGGCAGGCACGATAGTGTGGAGACGTACTTGTCATGTCATGCCCAACTTCGCCACAAAGGGTTTCTTTATTTCAAAACTGTTACGGAACCCTAAAAATGATATATTCTTTGCAAAAGCGATTCTGATTTGAGCTTTGTACACATGTTATTTCCTCACTCCCTCCACTATGTTGAAAGTGCAGTGAAATGAGACAACGTGGAAAATAGTGGACATATAAATGTCGACTCCTTTTACAGTGGTGTACTTAAGTATTTGTAATTTCTAAATAGTATTAACAAAATTAATTATGTACGCGTCGTATAGGTAAATGCATTTTACACGTGTGCTAATACGTGCTCAGCTCCGAAAAGATTTAGTGGATTTGTTGTTTGGTACATAGAAAATGCATGATCTATTATTAGAGTACCTAAACGTAGAAATAACACAATTCAAGCGTGCGAAGCCGCGGGCAAAAGCTAATAGGAAAATAATCTAAATCAAACCAAATTATTTATTTGCTCAAATACAAGTAGGTAGTTTGGTGTTAAAATTAGTTTTTGCTCATTGTATTTATTTAAATAAAAATAAATGAAATTACGTATTAATTTTAATGTTATAAGAAAAAAAACCGATCCGATGGGTAAGAGAGGTTCCCGAGTGGTGACCACGAACCCGAAGACGCCGCGTAGGCCGGCCCCCACTCGGTGGATTGACAACCTGGTGAAAGCCGCGGGGAGCCGATGGATACAAGAGACCAGCAGCCGCTCAAAGTGGTGCTCTCTGGGAGAGGCTTATGTTCAGCAGTGGACGTCTTCAGGCTGTTCATGATAATAATGATGATGATGATGAAAAAAAAAATTGAATCACGGCTGAATCTAATCTTTTATTTCGCTTTTGATACTACTGCTTTAAATCAATAAATTATAAATATTTATGAAAAATTGTTATTCTTCTGTAAATTATACAAGTAGTTGTATGTCCATATTATGTAAATTGATAACGCTATATTTTATCTACGAGAAATCTGTAGAAGCAGATGTAGTGCACGTAATAGAAAGGAAAGAGATAATAATAGCCATCTCTCTTCTCCATCTCATAGCAAATCTTTCTTTAAAGAAATTACAACAGAGAAACGCAACACTACTCTGTAAATTGGTAATAATGTTCCACTTTCGGTCAAAGACCTGTAACTTTGTAACCCCTCGAAGGTTTCGCTTGCAATCTACAACAACTTTACAAAGCGTTTTGTAACCACCACAATGTCGTTTACAACATTATGTAAATGTTTAAAACTTTGTAAGCATAACCAAGTTTAAAAAATCAGAAACGTCAACCATTTCGAGTTTAGGGCTAGCGAGTAGCAACATTAGCATTAATTGTTTGTTTCTGTCGTTAAAATTGGTAAATTTAAACGTTGATATAAATAAAGACAGGTCAAATCAATCATAATGTTACAAAATATTTTATTTCTTTTCAATACATTTTGCCGATTGAAAGTTGCCCGTATTACCGCTTGTCCGTCATAAAGTCGGCCATGATTATCTTACCTATTACTTAAAAATACATTTACAGTTGAACAATTGGTGGAGATTTAATTTATGACGGTGATTTATTTGTATTGGCTAAGGTTGTAATATAAGCCATAGCAATTTTGGCAATTTAACTTGTAAAGGAAAAATTTGAATTACGATCAGGATTTGAACCATGAATCTTCATAGTATTTGGCACCTATGCTACATATTCTATTACGTAATCTGTGCCTACACCTTATACTGAACTTGTTCCAAAAACATAGCTCAAGGCATGCTCAAGGCATCGAGATAAAAAAAGAATTTGAGGTACAAAAATACGTCGGGACTGATTTTTTCTACTATGAACCGTGACCTGTCCTCTGCCTTATTTTTAGTCTATGCAATGTAATTTTAAAATGTAAATTTTTACCCGTCTCAAACGCTTTTATGAGTAAGGTCCTGGCACAACCTAGCATGAAGCTAGGCTTGGGTCTAATTTGAATAATTACTAGTAAAATTATGTTTGCGATGGGCAAACATAAGTGTGCCAATTAAAATTTAAAAGGTTAACTTAGCTAGTATATAAATATTGTGCTACTTGAGTTTTTGTTATTTGATTATTCAAAAACTAATCCAAATTTACTATTGCAGTTGATATAAATAGTTGGATTACTTTTAACTCAAGCTGACTAAATTTCATTATGCGATAGACCGATAAAACAAGAGTGAACGTTTGTTAATGAATATTACATGTTTAAAAGCATATTAACTTCGAAATCATCAATGCTTAGTGATTAAATATAAAATGTATATCATTACAAATAAATTAAAAACTAATTTGCAAAACTGAACTAGTTTCTGTACTTCATTTAATAACACTAACTATAAAAAACATTATATAAAACTGCGGTCACAATAAAAATGGCCATGCTTCTGTAACACTACAATACTATTCAAAATCTATGTCAACTGCGCAACATTAAATAATTTGCATAAAATAAACATCTGGAATTCTATCCAATTGCATCAACCATAAAATAAAACAACAATTACCTCATTTTATTTATTCGGTCAATTGCCTCGTTGTTATTATTTTATTTTATTCGTTCGGTCAATTGAATCGTGATCAAAGAATTAATATTGATCAACGTTTTGTAACTTCGATCAGTTTTGTGCATCGGCAATTACCTGTAATAATTATTATAATTGCATAATTCTTTTGGTTTCGCACGATATTAATGTTTGTTATTTTTTGAGAGGGTTTTTTGTCATTTCGGTTTAAAATTGCATCAATGGGTTTACGGTATTTTTTGTTTGCTAATTTTTAATTGCAGTTTGTAGTTACATTAGTATTATTCCGTTGCATAATCGTGTTTTTATATTATTTACAACGAAATAGTGTTTTTCATCGATATTTTTATATTTATTTTACGCTTGACCTTCAAACATTTTTAAATACCGCAATTGCCGCTCGCCGTCTGATTTATCATTGACAATTTGTATGATGGGGGGCTGGGTGGTGATTATATAATTTTGATATCTCCCCTGTGGGATGAAAAGTGAAACTTAATTCTTAATTCAAAATGGTCTATAGGTTATATAACCACAGATTAATAGAGGAAAAAGAACAATTGACTACAGTGAATTATATATTTTATTTCTGAAGGAAAATCATTTAGTCAATTGTTTTTTTCTCTAATCTGTGGAAAATCAGCAAAAATACAACAACAAAACGGGCTATTCCGGTTTGATACCTCAAAACGATCCCGTGCCGTTCATTTTTCAAATGAAATTCCTGGTTGATCCCTTAATCATTTTCTGTTCCGGTTGGAGCCCCTGCGGTTAGATTTTGAATTGTAAGGATAAAACAATTGACTGCAGTTAACTAATAAACAATTAAAAAATAATCATGCACATAAGCAGCGTATTAAAACTGTCAAATCCATAAACCTATAAGTAGTTTCAATCGTTTGGAATGAAGTTACATGATCACCTAGCTTGATTGATTCAAAGCCACTGAAATTATTAGTGCAAGATTTCCACTCTGGCAAAGTTTTGTCACGTTATTGACGGGTGTTACGTGATGTGGTACGTATTACATGGTTACGTGACAATAACTTCGGGGCTACAGATACGTGATACGCCGTAATGACATGCGTTGTGGCTTCCTTGTACTTACGTCTTCATTATGATGTAGATACGTGGATATACGTCAACTAAACTTTATAGCTCTGAAGTTAGGCGTTCCAACAAGACGTGTGTGATGTATTTTTTTTATGTAAATGAATGACGTGACGAGCTAGTTGTTCGCCTGATGTTAAGCGTCACGGCTGCCCATAACAAATTGCAGTATCACTTGGAACTCTAAATTAATATAGTTTTGCGTGACACTGCACTGCGCACGTCATCCTGAGACTTCACAGTTCACACGGTATAGTAATAAGATCACTACTTAATAAAGTACTAACAACAATAGTTTACAATGCATCAAAAGAGCAATTAATTACGCGACTGAAAGCTTCGAATTGCTCGTTGATGTGTTATTTTCTTCAAAAACAACAAACTCACAAACAAACAACCACTACCAACAACTTAAAAACTCTATAATGAATAACAAGCTTTCCTTATTAATTTAGGTAAGTTCTCTTTGTTTTTTTTTAATACACATATGTGGATAACATAGCTTAACTTAACCAGCTTACTTGTTGTTACCAGTAACAAAATTGTAACAAAATTGTAACTTTTATTCTGGCAATAAATGTATCGTATCTTACTCTACGTACTGCCTTAGCCTCTAGTAATACCTTACGTACGTACAGTACCTATCTTGCACCGCGCAGTGAACTAACCTTATTGAACCGCGTGAAAGTGCGCAAACCCGCGAAAGTTGTGTCAATATAATCATAGAGTCGGTGCGATGTGGTAGAGTAGGTAGAGACGGTATTAGCGTAATCAAAGGAGCTAGAGACAGAGGAAATAAAATAGAAAGTAGGTAATTGAGGTGTAAACGGAAGAAAAAGTCTCATAGAATTAAGATCTACAGCTATGTTGACTCTACATTATAGTATTATGTTAAAAATAGTCATGCAATTAGATTTTTTATGTTCAGAGCGTATTATTGTACTATCTTGGATGGGGTGGTTTGGATCCGATAACTTGTGTAAAAGGTACAGGAATAAAATCGTAAATAATTGATACTCTAAAGTGACTCTGTGGAAGTAATGGAAAATGAGAAGAGAATACTGTTTTTACGGTGTAAGGGGATCGAATACTAGTCTTAAATTAGACTCTTCCTATGTTTCTTCCATGACTCTATTTTAAAGCTATATATACTACTATAGTAGCGTGTAGAGCTATAGATAGAGTAGAGCTAAAGTAGAGTATAGAGAGAATATTATAGTTTTACTTATTATAATAATGTTATCGGTAGAGGCAATGTTAGATTTATGTAACCGTTAGTACCTTTAAATAGCGACCCAGCGTAACATTAGGTTATACAAAAATTTAGTAGATGTAGTATCTACCTAGGTGCTGTTCAAAAAAGTTTCAAAAGTTTCATCATAATCATCATCATCAATAATCTAAAGATGTCCACTGCTGAACATAGGCCCCTCCAGAGTGCCACATTGAGCAGCTGGTTGTCTCCTGCATCCATCAGCTCCCCGCATCGTCGGTCCACTTAGTGGGGGGCCTACGCTGCGTCTTCCGGTTCGAGGTCGCCACTCGAGAACCTTTCATACCCATTCATAGGCTCTCATTTAAACGTTAGAGTATTTAGAAGTATACGCTCAGGGAATTAAACCTATAATTCTTCTTTATTAGACTTCACGCGATACATTAAAAAAACTAAATTATTTTTATACCCCTTTTATTATTTGTCTGTGTATGACAATGTAGTTAAAAAGTTTTTTCTGAATAAGGCCCCTAATAAATATCTAGTTAAAATCATAAATAAATAACGCCCAACGATCACATACATAGACCCTGGACCCTAACTAGGATTCTCTGTATTTAGGGATCCAGGAACTACGAGGACCATGGTCCCACAACACCCAGACACAGAACAAGTATTTGCTTTTTTTTTTCATGTGCACAAATACTTTTCCTGTTGCGGGAATCGAAACCGCCGTCTCTGGGCTATGAGCCGCTCAACCACCACACCACACAGGCGGTCAAAAATGTCATAGGTATAACTCTTTATCAAATGAACGGTGAAGAATGATTGCCAAATATAAAAAGTTCACTCATCCGAACGGTTCTGAATAGTCACTTCGATTCTTTAGGTATTTGACCGTGACTTTTCTTTGTTGTCCATACAAGAATGCATCGTTAAAAATTGTGCAAGATTTCGAAATTTTTATTTCTTGCTTTTACTGATTTGTATTTTTTAGCTGCCGAGTTCTTTCTCTGAGCTGCAGAAGGTTATGGTTTTTTAATAGTTTGGCAAAATGTAACCTTTTTTGGAAAAAGTAAAATGAGTTTTAGGCAAATAATATTGAAAAATATGTGGCCATTTTTAGGCTTAGCAAAGCTTTTAGTTACCTAGCCTACTATTCGGATCAGATAACTGACTGTAAACTTATATTTTTTTAATGTAAAAGTACGTATTTTTTTGCAGAAAACTGCATTTAAATAAACACGATTGAGCACAAAGTAATTTGTGTTGATAAATAGAATAAATTTTGTACACAGGGTGCTAACAAGACGAAAGTTAACAAAGGATAATTGATTGACTCAGGCGTGACCTCGCGGAAGTTCATCTTAAATACAAAGTGAAAAAAGTATATCTAGTCTAATTCCGCTAAAATTCCGCTAATTTTAGTGGAATTACACTAGATATACTTTTTTAATTTTGTATGTAGCAAAGGATAATTTTTATCCTAGAAAAATTTATAGTTCAGAAGGGAAAACTGAATGACGTAAATAAATATGAATACAAAGTAATGTAATGAGTTGATGACAAGTTTATGTTGTAGCCATGTTGTGTTTACTGCTATCATCTATTCTGTGGTACTACCACGACTGACCACGACACTAATCCATTTAAGTTATAAATTGAACTTGACGTATAACATCTCAATCGATCTCGTTCATTCGTTCACTCATGGCCATTTCAAGTTTTTAAACTTCGCAACACTAACCACTATACAAAGAGCTCTCAGTTTAACTCCTTCATTACTGGTTCTAACGTTAATGGACAGATCAGGATAATTTGGTTACAATGACCAGTAATCATAGAGCCGTATATTTTGGAAATAAAGTTGTGCGGTAGTTTCAAGTTATGCTGGTAGTATTGGGTAAGCGCGTATGTTGAAAGCTAGGTATTTGCAAGGCCGGTCAGTCAGTAAGGACACATACGTTGTAAGTCCGTTCTTCAAGCCCGAGAATGATTTGCGGTTTATTCTAGAATCAAGTGATAAGTTAATGAAGTTAAATTAGCTGTGTATTAGCAAAAACGCAAATTGGAAGTGATTTATGAAAAAGGTCGAGCTGAAATTATTATGCTCATTAAATCATTAATTCTTCGCGGTTTTACCCACGTGTAGTAGGTAGTACCTACATACACCCTTTATCAAGGTAAAAAGTACTCTATTATTACTTATACTCAAAAGGTATTTTTGAGCAGGATGTAAGTTATAAATGACCTTTTAAAAAAGAGGTTAAATCGACTTGAGAAGTGCTTGGATGATAATTTTTTTTTTAGTTATTTTGGTTTAATAGTTGAGGAGTTCCATTGTCTTTCTCTAAAGATCTTCATCAGATCTTCACCTTTACATGAGACTTTTGCGCAAGTGTTGTTCAGTCAATACATTTATAATTTTTTTTTTTTACAACAGACTTGTCTAGCATTTGACCACGCTCCCACCTGAACTACAGTGTGTCTATTTATTGTATTTCGTTTATATAATATTAACCATTTACTATGTTTCTTTTTCAGGTATGTAGATTTCACATTCCTAGGCTTTCACTAAAGTTTGGTAAGTTTAACATAACTGGTCTAAAAAAACTTTATAAAAACGTGTTTAATTTTTTTATTTTCTAAAACATTTTGTTTGAATAGAGACAGAGCATATAAATTGTCTGCAGAATACGTCGCATTTTACTAAATTTACATTTTAATTTAACAAAATAAAAAAGATTATTCCAAATTAAGTAAACAAGCGTCTTCCCGCAAAATAAATAAGTTACACTGCACATTCGCGATCGCAATCGATATTGCTCTTGACCCAAACTACGTACAGCACGTAAACAATAAAACCATTGACAAATTCGTCATCCAAACTATAAAGGCGTGCGCCCATTGCACAACGCTAGCGGACGTTGCGCGACACCCATATCGGTACCGAACGATTGTTGGGCAACAGTTGCTTGTTGCGTGCGAGCTGTAATAGCTGGCTACTGGGCACCAATGCACGGTTTTTGCTGGTAATGGTTTTTCTGCTTCAGTTGGTTTTAACTACAGTTTTCTTATTCGATAGACAGTTGGTTTTCTAGAAGGAAAGGTAAATCTCTATAGATAACCTGGTAATCAACGGCAAATATTTTTCCTGTTTGATAACTAAGACTCTTATTAAACTTTAACATTAGAATCAGAATCATTTATTTACTGTATCGGTATATAGTGGAATAAATATACTTATTAACTTTAATGTCACATTCGCCACCAATTGGTAACCAATGGTTAAAAATGCTCACAAATTCTAACCAATGGTCAAATTTTTTTTGGAGTTTTTAACCATTGGTTACCTTAAATACGGGTCAAAAAACCCAGCCATATAAGGTAAATACACATTGTTTGTGTATACGCATAATATGGCAGTGAAAATTACATTATACTTAAGTACAAAAAATAAAATTCATAAAACACACATTAAATGTCATAAAATTTTTGTCTATTTTCTTTTTTTACAGTGCGGTACACAACTACGAGCCATGCACCATTATTACGAAGTTTATTTAAAAAATGTACATAAGACTTCATCCATTGATCAACATGCCGAAAACATAACCTAGTTTTCTTACGGCCACACTTTCACTGCCATACTGCCTTATTGCCTTTCGCCTTTCTCAGAATATTTGAATAAATATTTGAATAAATATTTGTTTTGTTAAACGCTGTGTGCGTTTGTCCTTATGCTCATACATAAATAGGTATAAAGTTATAGCAGTTTAAATTTAAGAGTAAAGGTGGGTTTTTTGATTCGTGGTTAAGGTAACCCATGGTTAGTTAAACATGCTAACAAATATTGACCTTTAGTTAGAGTCTGTTAGCATTTTGAACTAAACCCCATTCCATAATCTTAGATATTTTTTGCAACTGGCATGTCACAGTCAAAGTGACATGCCAGTTGCACAAAACATTTTTCCCTGGTGCAAAATATTTTTGTTTTTATTTTGATTAAGTTGTTTTGTTTGCACAGTCTGTTAGTGACCAATATTCACCCTAAGACCACTTCTTGTACGTCTCTCTTTGTAAACATTCATTACCACGAGTTTTTCCGTGGCACTCAAAGATTTCCGCGGCCGCTTTTTGACTGGTGACAGTTTTTTGTTCTTGACATAAGGTCCTTGAGGTCGAGGGACCCGGCGGAGGCTCTATTTTGTGAACAAATCTCGAAAAAGGAATTGATCAAACTTAACAAAAAAACGGAACAACAACAAAATTAACATTAATAACAATAACCAACCAGTTTACAAAAAAATACAATAACATTGTACAAAAGCAGGGAGAAGAACATTCGCGTTCGAGACAACAAAAACAAATGAAAGGAAATGATGACAGCAGAAATGTTCTCTTGAAAATGTTTAGAACCTCTACAGTCTTGCCAGTATAATAAAATATTTTCTATCAAAAAATGTTTCCTTTATCATAACATTCTATAGAGCAGATGTTACCTTAAAATAAATAGTACAAAACGATTAAAATTTTATATTTGATCAGATCACGACTAGAAAAAACTAATTAAATGTTGTTTTGGTTAATTATGGTAAACTACCATTATAATATATATTTTTTTGCACTGGTATCCCCTGTATTTACATAAAATATCTAAGAATATGGAATAGAGTATATTGATTACCTTAACTACGTATTAAAAAACTTAACCCTCAGTTCTGACCTTTTTATTTATGTTATGAATTGTTTAATTCAAATCATAAATAAATTCAACCTGAATCTGTATACTTATTTCAGTCATTATAATTTTGAAGTAATCAGTCAAACCTCATAGAAATTACTAAAAATATTAGAAATAACAAGTAAATATTATTTTCATAAATTAGGTTAAAAATTAATGCAATAATTGACAAAATAAGTAAAATTGGTAAATAAATCAAGGAGTAATAAGCTTTGAAAGTTTCTGGAGGGGGCATCGCCTGTCCCTTTCTCGCTAAACAGGAGATTCCCCACAGTTACTATCAAACGCACGTTGTGAAGTCACATGTCGAATGTATGTAAAGCTACCACAGCTTAGTAATGAAGTACTATGAAGGAGCAAGAGTGACGTCACTGCATGTTGAGCTGTCTCTTTTTATTCCTATATATTAAAATGCTTGTAACTTTGTCATTTTTTGAGATAGTTAATTTTTGTTTTCACGACTTTATTTTTTGAGCAATATTATTAATTTATGCAATTACAAAATAACAGGATAGGCTGGAATGTGATTTGTTTGCGATCAAACGTTGTGTGGAACTATCATCATCATCAACAGCCTGAAGACGTCCACTGTTGAACATAGGCCTCCCCCAGAGCGCGCTATCTTGAGCGGCTGCTCGCCTCCTGCATCGGCTCCCCGCGGCTTTCACGTGATCGTCGGTCCACCGAGTGGGGGGCCGGCCTACGCTGCGTCTACCGGAACTCCCGGTCTTGTGGAACTATACTACGACGCAATTTTACAAGTAAAAGTAACACATATCGTGCGTGTCCGGCGGGTATAGTTTATAGAATAAAGGCACATTGCCTATATAAAAAAAATTTGGCAAAAAGTATGTAAGCAGCGCGTGAAAGCTAACAGCAAAATCTTAAGGGGTAAGTACCTTAAAGCTAATGACAAAAGCCAAAGCCTTTAATTAATAAGAGGAACCCCTATCTCAACCCTCTAATAAAGCTAATAGCAACCCCCGAAAAGATTATTCGATCCCAACATCAAACAAGCAACCTGACGATCCAGTAGAGCAATTAAGTCAGTTTTAACCCAACTTGGCTTAATTACGGATAATTTAGCTTTATTACAGGCTTTGATGCCGGGATGGTGATGACAAGAATGATATTTAATACAGGTACTTTGATACTTAAAAGACTGGAAAACTTAGGGCAAGTGCCTATTTGTTTACCCTTGCCATTTTGTATAAGTGTGTTCTTTCTTTTAAGTTATCTCATCAAATCAAATTAAAATAACCGGCCAAGTGCGAGTGATGCTTTTAAAGATGAACTGATGTTACTAGTATTATAAATGTAGCGCTCATAGCGAAGCACGACTAGCCGTTTCTAACCGATCGGTAAGCAACGTTCGCTGTGGTCACTACTTTGATGAGTGACCGCTACAGCAAATAGTGGTATTAGCACGAAGCACGGTAACGCTCAGTACCTACCTACAACTGAGCGCTACCGTGCTTCGGAGGGCACGTTAAGCCGTCGGTCCCGGCTGTTGTCGTAAGAGAATAGTCGTTAAGCCAAGGCAGAAGCCCCTTGACGCCCAAAAAATTCTGACACCAGGGCTGAACACTTGCCCACACGAGAAGAAGAAGAAGAATGTTACTATAAAGCATATATACCCACTTATTAATTACACATAATCTCATCATGCTAGATACTCTGACTCCGTAAAAGACATTTTGGAGGGGGGTCTCAGAGGTCATCCACTTGTTTGTCTATCCATGTTATAAAATCAAAAATTTAACTTACTCAATATGCTATCAAATCCAACATTAAATCGGTTACAACCGCACTTAGCATGACGATGATCCAATGATCAAACTTCATATAAATCATTCTGACTCCCAATATGTCGTGTGTCTGACCATCACGTATGCTCAGCCACCCATAGAATTTATTCATAACGACTCTCAAAGGGACTCGGATAGGATGATGCTCAAAGAGGATCCCCTTTGTCGGTTATTTAAAACGACTGGTCTTACTTTGTGGTTCAGAACTGGCTACAAGTTGCCTATGTAAATTGGAATTGAGTTGAGCTCTTAATTGCTTCTGAGTTTAGGTAATAGACTTTCAGCTTCCAGGTTTATTACCACGGATTGGATTTGTAGACTAAAGGTGAGTTTTTGGATCTGGTTAAAAACTCTAACATATTCTAACCGATGGTCAAATACGTAAGAGATTTTATGGATTGAAAAACCCACTCTAAGTTCAGCATAGTAGACTATTTGTTTGCGTGTCGAAATGCTTGAACTTATTTAGTATAATAATTCATAGGTTTGGGTTCAAACTATTGGGAGAAGCGACTGATTCCTGAAATACAGTTTAAAAACTAGTTCGGGAATCTATGGATTCATTAAAATAATGTAAAAATATTTATGTCAATAAACTATTTTGTATTTTTTTTTGTTCACAAATATCCCACGTTAAAAAACAATGGAAACACTGCGTTTTTCAAGTGACATGTTGATGCTCTACCGCAGATTAGAGAATAAACAATTGAGTGCTCCATCTAGCTAGTCAATTGTTTTCCTCTAATCTGTGACTCTACCAAGAAATTCTCTAAAGTTTGACACTATACCACTTAATTATTTTTTCCCTAAATAGGAGATGTGCGTTTTTTTAAATATTTTTTTATTAACGGGCTATGTGCATTACACTTAGGATGGGTTTTTTACGTAGCTAAGGTAACCAATGGTTAAAAACTAACAAATTCTAACCAATAGTTAAAGTTTGATAGAGATTTTAACTATTGGTTACCTTAACTATGGATTTAAAATAGATTCGATGTCGGATATTACAATAGTTTACTTGCTTCGCCATTATCAAATAAGGCCATAGTGTTATATAAGTTAGTAGAATTAGGTCTAAAATTATAGTGCAATTACTGTGATTTTTTCCAATTGGTCGGTGTGGTCGCTCAGCGACAAAGCCCATTAAATAAAAAAAAAAGACAACTATGGATTTAAAAAACCTACCCTCAAAAGTCATTTGCATATCTACAATCTGAGCTTTCAGAAAATATTTACAAAATTATTAAATCTTCGGAATAAAGGTAGTTTTCATTCTGAGGCAAAACCAGTGACAAAACAAACAACTTTCTATCTTTGTTCATAGCTCGCTGTCCTTGCCATTTGAAATCCGTGCACACTGCTTTCATCCACGCACCTCTGGCTAACTATGCCACTGTGTCAATGTACTCTCATCTCTCTGTAGGTATAACAACGCGTAACCTTCATTTACATAATTGGAGTCATCGTAAATTCTGTTTGAGGTTTTTATGAGGGTGGATTTGTAGTCAGGGTTACCAGTGTTTTGAAAGACATTTCAACTTTTTACAGAAAAGCATTTGAATTTTTTTAATCTTAAATTGATCTAAGAGTTGCAAAATGTAACATTTTAAAGTAATAACCTTTTAATAACATTCACATATTAGAATTGCTTAAGCTTAATCAAATGAAACCAAAAAAAACTAAGAAAACTACAGACATAAGATTTCAAAATAATTGGACCGACAGCCCGTGGGGAAGAAAATTGTCTTGAGTGGTGACCAAGAATCGGAAGACGTAGCATAGACCGGTCCCCCACTAGGTAGGCCAACGAAACCGCGGAGAGCTATGGATGCAGGAGGCAAGTAGTCGATCAAAGTGGCGCTCTATGGGGGTGGCCTATGTTCAGCAGTGAACATCTTTCGGCTGATGATTATGATAATAATGATAAAATTCAATATTTAGTGTTTTTTATAACTAAATATGCCCGAATTTGACCGCAATCTCACCTGATGGGAAGTGACAATGCGATCTACGATGGTACATGCTTGCCTAGAAGATATCTAATCACTCGCGACTTGAAGAGCTCCAGATAATACTTTTCAGGAAACAAGGACGCTGGTAAAGTATAGGTAAGTAGGTAAGTACTTACATCCGGTACATTTTTGAAGTGCTATTGACGCTTCACTTCAAAGACATTAATTTGGTAGTAATTCATCCTTTATTCCCTAATTTGGTCGTTAATAACAAAAGATTACTTAAAACAACTTTTATTACTTCTTTTCCGTAATAATCTGAATCCAGTTAAATTGAAGAACCCCGCACCGCAAATAAATTAAGGGTTCAAATGAACGCCGTACGAAATTAGAAAAGTTTTCATCGTTTGCTTTACTGCATTTAATAAAGAGACTCCTCTTCTGAACCTTAAGAATTTCTGACCAATAATTCTAAAGTATTATTTGAAGGCGGTTTATAAACGTGACGGTTTCTTAGTCCACATTTTTGGGTGATAATTACTTTAGATGTTGTCACACCGATGAGTTGATTGCACGCGTGCAGAAGTTCAGTTTTCTTAAGAGCCTATACAACGCCAAAATGTTTAAAATGGCATAGCATGAGGCCGTGTCCTGTCAACAATATCGCAACAATGACTTTATAATTAATATATTATGGTAAAATTCAGGACTAATACTACTGCAAATGTATAGTGAAAACAGGAATTAATAAACTCTTCACGATAGAAAAAAAATACATAATTACCTTCAAACTGTACAAATAAACAGCGATTATTCAATGAATACTTTAAATGAGGTCATGAAACTTTGTGCAGTAGTTGAACTAAATATATCGGAGGGCTTATGTATAGTGGATTTTTAAAATACCCATTATATTAAGGTAATAATAAATTTCCTAAATTATTGCGCGCTGGAACCATTCTAAGTTAGACCGCCCTTGCCGCTCGGCCCCCCGACTCATCCCCGCTTTGGCCTAGTACTGTATATCTATTTTGTGACTTTGGCTTGGCCTAGCATAAGGCTTTAATGTTCCTAAATTCGTAATGAATGCCAGTTTTAGTACTGGACAGTTACATTATTAGAATCGAAAACCTAACAATACCTATCTATCTAACGTAATATCCAAAAACAAACATTATTTACTATTGAATTCAGAATGAAATTGACAACCTGAAAACTACCTACATTTAGGAATCCAATAAAACGTTTTTGTTGCAACATTGCTACGTTTGTAGAGTGCCAATTACGGATTTGGACTTTAGATTGAATTCACTCAGAGTTTCAATCGTAAAATTTTAAATCCTCCAATCCTCATTCAATTTCTTTTTCATTCGTATACACGAATAAAAAAATATTTATGCCTTATTTTCAGGATCGCATTTATATGGGACGATTCGACAAGTAAATTGAGTTATTATAATAATTATTTTTTTCATGAATTAGTTGTATACAATTTCGTGAAGGGTTTCACAGAATACATTACACCACACACACACACACCACACCACACACACACATATACACACACACCACACACCACACACACACACACACACACACACACACACACACACACACACACACACACACACACACACACACACACACACACACACACACACATACTTCTTGTGAAACTTTCCTTGGGTCTCGTGCGTTTGTAAAAATCATTTTGTTAACACACCAAATACTGTACGCTCATTGGTTGAAGACAGCCCATAATCAACAGGCAACCAATGAGCGTTCATTATTTGGTGTGTTAATTTGACATGAGTTTAACAAATATACGGGAGACCTTGGAGTGCTTATTCGAGTCAAAATGACTAATGACTAAATTGATTTAAGTAATAATTTCGCGTATATTTTTCAAACTTAGTTGGAAGGAATAAATGTTTTATGTGGCTCTATTAGGTATATTATATTCTGTGCCATAACCTTAACCCCGAGTTCATTAACTCTAGAATAACTAAGTAAGGTTAACATTATTAAGATTAGTTCATCAAATATTTTAATTTTTATTGGGTGTCATAAACATCTGTCTGTAATAATTGGTTATTAAAAACCTACTACTACTCTTTTGCTTTTTAGTCTTTTGCACAACACATTTACATAAAAAAAAATATAAATTAACCCTAATAATTATGTATTTTTCTAAACATAGACAATTGTTATTTCAGTTAAGCATGAAATGTATTTATTAATATTATTTACGGTTTTAAACAAAAAGATGAAGTTGTTCTAAAACATGTTTTAATGTGTTTTAGTCGTATGTTCTTAAAGCAGATATAAGCCCGAAGTTCCCTAAAACGAGAGTTATAAAGCCTTCGGTTAGTGCGTTGACCTCGAGTCCTTTAACGGCTTTAGTTCGTTTCTTTTTAGAACTTTTAAAAACTTCGACTTCATGCCAACTCAGACTTTTTTATTTATAGATTGATCTTACTTCATTTTTATTTTTATAAAATGAGTTAACGTAGCGTAGCGTAGTCCTGTGGCTTGATAGAGTAATATTTAAAATGGCGATGACGAGAAAAAGTGACACAAAAATCGGGCGCAGTCGTGCCTATGGGAAGTCTATGAACCAAAGTAAAATAATTGATGAATGAATCACAGCAGGCGAGTAAGAGCCGTGATTCAGAGACAGAGCTAAAAGAGATGGCTGATCCAGAGATGGATCATTAAAGAAACGAAAGATTCATGAAATATTGAGTAAAATGAACGATTCATTCAAAAGTTAATCAGTTAAAACGACAATTGATGAATTATCTTATATGACGCCTAACGATCACATACATAGATTCTGATCCCTAACTAGGATTCCCTGTATGTTGGGACCCGGGAACTACCATGAAACACCCAGACTCCGAAGCGGTTTTTTTTCTATGTGCACAAACTCTTGTCCTGTCGTGGGAATCGAACCCTCCACCTCCAGGCCATGAGCTGACCTGCTCAACCACCACACCACAGAGGCTGTCAAACTACGAAGCAGTGTTGTTTTTAACAAAATAGAACACTTATTGAATTATTCTTAATTCAAAAATATGAAAAAGAAATGTGGTGTAATATTTAGATACAGTATACTACTTTAGTTAGCGTACACTAGCCATGGTAGATGATTGGATGAAAACTTTTAACGACCCAGCAACTGCTAGTTCAACTAACCTTGAGTTTTCGGGGATTTCGGTGAAGAGCAGTTGACACGTCGTCATGAGCAATTGGGAAGTCACTGCCTATTCGACATAACAAAATTAAATTAAAAGATCTTCTTTGTACACGTCTAAGTAAGTCAGACGACTAATCCAAATGTAGATGAGTAAAAGAGATGGTTGATCCAAAGATAGATGAGTAAAAGAGATAATTGATCCAAAGATAAATGAGTAAGAGAGATGGTTGATCCAAAGACTGCTGTTAAGTAAAAGGCAGTCAACCTTCTTAGCTCTCATTAGCTGTAATCATATATGCAACCATTTCCTCAGCATTCCGACCTTGCTGCTCATACCCATACCAACACGGCGTGAAGATAATGATATCAAACAACTTCCGATCTACCTGCAAACTGGACAAATTAATAACCTTCACTATTGTTTTAACCGGAACTCGATACAGCTGCCAACATAACTGTGATCTATCAGCTATGAACGTAAGGTTCAAATTAGGTTGTCAATACAGTTGTATTTTTGTAAAAAACACAGTTTTATCTTTTGTTAAACGATTATGCGCTTTGCTGTTGAAAGAATAAGAACGGACATTGATGAGAGGTTTCATTAAAACTGTAGCATGCAAAGAATATCGAATTAAGCAGTCCATAATGAATCTTAATGTGTTTTAATAAAGGTGATTATGCATTGATAACGAGTTTTTAATGAATTGGTTTGTGAAGGTCATAAACGACATTTTTATAGATCAAGTGAATGGCCCCAATGCAAAATCTGCCAATTGAAAATTATATCTTTGAAAAGTTGTCAGTTGAGAAATTGGAATAGTTCTTGAGGAGTAAAATTTTATAATGACTTTAGTAACTTTGTTATAGGAATTTGTATAATTCATTTGAGAAACTTATTATACTGATAAAATGTATTTATTGTGTTTCTGGAATAGCTAAATAGTTCCCTTTTTTACCCGACTATGGAAAGTCCATAGACATAGTTGAAATGCCTTTGGGCATGCAGGCCACATCGCCCGTGGAACTGACAACCGATGGGGAAGAAAGGTTCTCTAGAGGCGATCATGAACCGGAAGAGGCAGCGTAGGCCGCCCCCCACTCGGTGGACCGAAGATCTGTTTAAAACCAGGGGGGAGCCGATGGATGCAGAAGGCAAGAAGTAGGCCTAGGTTCAGCAGTGAATGTCTTGAAGCTTGTTGTTGATGATGATGATGATGAAGATGATGGAAAAGCAAAAACGAAGGCTTATTATTTAACCGTGTTTGTATTTACGTACATTCCACCGTAGGATCTATGAACATCTTTTTTTATGTAAAGGTGATGTGACGAGCTAGTCGTTCGCCTGATGTTAAGCGTCACGGCTGCCCATAACAGATTGCAGTATCACTCGGAACTCTAAATTAATATAGTTCTGCGTGACACTGCACTGCGCACGTCATCCTGAGACTTCACACAGTGTAGTAATAAGAATACTAGACACTATGTGATCAGATCATATAGTCTCATTTGCCCAGTAATTTCTAGCTACAACGCCCTTCAAACCAGGGCACAGTAGTGCTTGCACACTACTGCTTGGCGGTAGAATAGCTGGCAGAGCGGTGGTACCTACCTAGACGAACTTTGCAGAAAAGTCCTACCACCTAGTAAAACATCATTCGATTCCGATGAACGAGATGTCAATCGATTCGTGATTATGGTCCGGATGATAGTTAAAGATTTGGTTTTTTGTTTTGGGGTATTATTCAATATGCATCATAAGTAAGTAATAATATCGTAGTTTTCAAATTTTATCTTAACTCTCATTTTTATCGTTAGAGTGATGGTGGCCGAGCGGTAGCATGTACGCTTCGCAATCTTATGAAATTAAATAAAATGATTTATTATCTATAACAAACTTTTACACAATAATATCTTAATTAAAATAATCTTAAGGCACCGGGTTCAATTCTCGGCCCTGCACCAATGATGACTTATCTATTAAGTTATGTGCAGTTTCCGATGCCATCGCTCCGTGCCTCGGAGAGCACGTTAAGCCGTCGGTCCCGGTTGTCATAAGAACATGTATGGCAATCGTTACGGGTATTCAGAAGCCTGATAGAATCTGACTCGTGGTCTAACCATTCCTGTTACTGGTTCCTTATGGGTTGCGAGGTCAGATGGCAGTCGCTCGTGTAATTCTGGTAGCTCGCCGCTGCAGGTTAGATTGCGAGCCCAATAACAAATGGTAAATGGCAAACAGGATGACGAGTCTCTATAAAATTATTATAACTATTTTTATTAGCAGAATTCACATGATAATTAATCTAATTAAAGCAACATGTTTTCGACTGAGGGGAAGTGATTTGCGAAATCACAAAAATTAATCGTCATTAGACTTACTAAATTGGTAAAATTAAGGCAAAGTCTAGTCGATTTACCACCCACTTGATTTAAAATAGACAAGAATCGTAAAACAAGTCAAGAGCAAGGTCAGATATGTAATAAAGACTCACAGAAGTTAGCCGAAATTATTATAGACCAATCCTTATAAGGTTTTAACAACATTGTTAATTTAAATATTATCTGACACGATTGTTAATTACTCAAACCTAAGATGAAAAATTTGCAAAATTAAACAAGTTTTGCTTGATATTTGATCTTACAGTGTTATTGCATATATCTTATTACATTCGTTTAATATTTTTCTTAACTAAATGGTATAGTTTATTTTTTAAATACTAGTGAATGCCATCTTGTAATTTTGTCGTTTAAAAATATGTTGGATACTAAATGTAAATGACCATAGCCTAGCATGAGCCCCGCGAGAAAACTTGTCGTCACTGTTAGAGTGAGACACACTTAGGCTCTACCGCATAGTCTTGTCATGGTCTCTCACGAGATAAAGTGTCGAGAAAATTTTGTCGCGGTGCGTATGCTAGCCGGGTGGTGTGTGTATCTATAGGCAACGATAACTGCTTACCATCAGGCAGGCGGCTGGCTCAACGATTGAGTGATCAAACACGCAGGTAAAACTATTAAGCATCGTTATTCGAAAAAGGGAGAAATTTAAAAATACCTACTTCTTCATTACTATGTTTAATTTAACTATTAAAAACTACTCAACAAGTAGGTATATAGGTTAGGTACCTACATAGTGCTTGAGTTTATCTACAGTCTATCTAACTATATCAATAATCTTAACATTCAATTTCAAAGCTGCTGGATTCAATAAAATCATTATCCACTTACCCTTAGACCTTACCCTACTTTGGGGTAAATGCAGCATTGCATACTTACTATTCTTGCGACAACATGAACAGTAGGCATGCAAAAAAGATCAATGTTGCTGATAAACTATGATCTTTTTCATATACCTTCGTCTTCTTGCCACGGACCCGTCAACGCTTATCGGGAAATGTCGCTGGTAGAATGACTGCTAGCACTCGGATGTTTCGGGTGGTTCTTACGGACTTCAACATAATTTTATTGCAAAAGAACCAGGGCTTTTACTAAAGTAGGTATACAATGTTATTCCCAATTTTGGTTATTGAGTGGTGCATTAAACCTTTTCTTAGTCCAATCTTACTGCTACTTCCACTGGAATCCCCTAGCCCAGTCCCTAAGGGACTGTACAGCAATTGCTATTTCATTTCGATACCCTATGATAATAATTCAACTGTATTACTAAACATCTTTTAAAAACATAATTCCGTGACCCCTTGGGTCAACCATAAATTGATTAAACATTCATTTTAAAAGTGTTAAATAATCGATTTGAACACGGAAATCGATTGTTGATTTATGAATATGTAGGTTTTTAACAAAGCGTTAGAGCTGGTTCTCAAATTTGGACAACAACATTAAACAAGTTTTGTGGGTGCACATTGTTATATAATTATTAGACAACAGTGTTCAGAAGTTAGAAAAACAAACAAATAAAATTAAAATATTTTCTGTTACCAATACTGGATTTTTGAAACTGTTATTCGTATTTTAAACTAGCTATTATTTTTTTATACCAAATAGTTATAGATATAGTCAAATCCCATCCAGTTATTTCAAATTTGTTATAAACCACACACGTATCATTAACATACGTCCAATGTTTCAGCGTGTTTTTTTAAATTGTTTAAGCATTTGACCACTGTTTCACCTGATGGAAAGTGATGATGCAGTCTGCGATGGTTCATGCTTGCCTAAAAGATACCTGGGGGTCTAGCCGTGTTAGCATTTAGCCCGTGTACCTGTACAGGAATATTTTGCAGTTACATATTTAGCCCAGTTTTATCCCCTTGTTGGGGTTGCAGCAGATTCTGCCATATTTGTGTCTCTGATACATAATATGCCTACCATTCCTTCCTCAAAGCTGTGTATAGATAAAAACCACTGAATAAAACGCTACATGGATGTCAATGGAGCGACTAAAATTGTGTACCATACTCCCGCTATCAGAGCAGGTCAAGCCAAGCTTCGCGGTAATCTAACCCGTATCACCCCGCCCTTGTTCCGTAATCCCTGTATTACTGATACGGTATAAAATACGGTACAAATGTTCGTACGGGAATACCGGTAAAACCGGTACCAGTATCAGGTTAGCCGGGATACATCCCGCTAAGAGGGTGACTATGCTGCTCGTTAGATAAAACAGGATAATAATTAGATTTTAGTTAGATTTCATTATTATCAATTCGACCGGCATTATGGCCGTATTTTTTTTTACTTGGGGTTTTAAGCATTTGGCTACTTTCTATTTTATGGTATAAGTGATAAGTTTGCGCTTACCAAAGAAATAACAACATTTAAAGACATTGCAACAAATACGTCACGGGTGCTAAAAAAATCTTATTAGGTCAAACCATACAGGGTTACTAAAAGTAATCTATCAACCTCCTGTAAGGACAACTTTTAAACATAGCAACTTTCGATTTACTTATACTTTTTATAAATTACTAGAAGCAGCCCGCGCCTTTACTCATTTACTCATATTTCATACCATCTTCAACAACTCATTACCTCTTAGGTGATACATTTTCAATAAACCCTTTCCACTCACTCCTATTAGGACATTATAGAAAATAAGTCTTCAAGTCGAGAGTGAGCAGAGATATCTTCTAGGCAAGCATGCACCATCGTAGGCTGCGTCATCACTTTCCATCAGGTGAGACAGTGGTCAAATGCTATGCCTATAAACATTAAAAAAACACCCTCCAATCCTCTAATTATTGAGTCTCAACTTCCAGTGGATTAGGCTGTGCTCTTTCTGATATTCAGGACAAAGCTTAATGGGAATATAGAATAGATAGATGAATTATATTTATAAAAAAATCAAACATTCTTCATTTTGAACTCTATCCAAGATTCGTGTGTTACGAAATTGACATCGACATGTCTATGATAAAAAATATCAGGAATACAATGGTAACCCTACCGGCTAGTTCCGCAGTAATACCATTGGGATAAACATGTTTGTGACGAGTTTATCCGGGATGGTTTAATGAAATGGTCACCCGAAAATTATGATAAAGATCACCATTTTATTTAGGTTATATAAATGACCGGTGACATAGTAATTTAATAATCATTTTCGTTTGTAACTGAATGTAGGTTTCGTGAGATTTAGTCTAGTGACCTATGGAGCAGCATTAATTTTCATAGGTTCACAAGTTTATAGTCACAGTGGGAGTCATGGTAAAAAAATCTCTAAGTTGCATACTTATTTATATGTTCAGTTGAAAATTCATTAGTACCATTAGCCAAAATAACCTCTTTTAATTTTAAAAACTAAGTGTAAATTAATAAGTTACAGTACAATATCGAGTGAATTCTTCCAACCTACGTCAAAAACAGTACAACAGACAGTCAGACAAGGAACTGTCAGTCCGATGCCGACGCTAGGCCCTACATTCAATAGCTGACGCAACCGGTCCCGCTCTCCTGCTGGTAAATGTCAACCGGTCACCAAACCGGTTGGCTGTCCAGTCGGCCACAGATTAGGACATACATGTTACCAGCTGACAGAATGATAGATTTGGAAGCGAAATTCCAAGGATTTGATGTGCTATTTTGTATTTTAGGATTCTTGGCGTACATTGACTTAATCACTATTATACGTAGTACGCAACGAACTAAGAGAATACGATATTCCTCACTTATACGTAGGTATAGTTAAATGTGATTGTGCTTTTTTAAGCTTTAGTTTTGAATTCGCCCACGTTGGTATACATCCCAGATTACATTCGTTACGTAATAGTGTTTTAGTAAGGTTTTCGATTTCAATTTTTTTTTTACTACAGGAAATTAAAGTATTGCAAAGTATAGGTGCCTTGTGGTTTCAATAGCAACTTATTCGTTCGTACTCCCAGTAGTTTCATTCGCTAGTTCCGGAACTAGCGAATCTAAGTTCAACTATTTTCCACTATAAATTTTATTGTACTTTTCTCAACTGGTCACTTTGGTAGTTAGTTTGCAACCCATGGGCAGTTTCATTCAAATCCAGCCACTTAAGAGGTTGAAGGCTCCCGAAACGACTAACTTGAATGTAATTTTCTCAAAATATAGATATATGATTTACAGGATTTAAAAAAAATACATGTTAATACTGTTCATATCTTTTTTCCAAATGTACAAATCAAAACACGTTTACAAAAAGATTTCTTGATAGAAAAAAATCGTGAATTGACCTCTAAAAAATTATTCGAATGCAAAAAAATGTTATATTATAATAAGAGACCCCATTGAAATAAATCGTAGTGATAAGTTATGTTAAACAATAAGTATTTCTTTTATAATTAATTATTTGTACCGCAAAATGAAAAAGTCGACGCGCAATGCAACGTAAACGCCATATTTATGCTACGCAAAAAGCGACCCTATATAATACAGTATACGTTCCATGTTCGACTGCTGTTATAAACGTACTCGCTTTGGGTGTTGTCAACGTTTTAAAGCCACATTAATAAATAGAAAAACAAACAAACAAACATACAAAGCAAACAGACAACATTTTACATATTTCTATTAAATTAATAGGAAGTAAGAAAGTACGAACGAGGAGATCCGCAGGAGAACTAAAGTGACCGATATAGCTCTTAGAGTTAGTAAGTTGAAGTGGCAATGGGCAGGCCACATCGCTCGTAGAACTGACAACCGATGGGGAAGAAAGGTTCTCGAGTGGCGACCCACGAACCGGAAGACGCAGCGTAGGCCGGCCCCCCACTCGGTGGACCGACGACCTGGTGAAAGCCGCGGGGAGCCGATGGACGCAGGAGGCGAGCAGCCGCTCAAGGTGGCGTGCTCTGGGGGAGGCCTATGTTCAGCAGTGGACGTCTTCAGGTTGTTAATGATGATGATGAAGAAAGTACGGAATTTTTACAAAATCATTTTTTTTCTAAATTTTCGAATAATTCAGACCTATTTTTTATACCTACCGTTTGCCTGCAGCTGCAATCAGTCCACATCTGACTTCGCCTCTCCGTACGACAACCAATACAAAGCTATCCGTTATGTAATCATAGACCCCGGCTTTGCGTACCACTTTTACTTTTGTACATACCGACAGGTTGGATAACGGTACTAACTAATGATGCACAGTCAGCACCAGAATCAGTCATGCTCGATTTAAGACTGCTATTTCAGCGCCAATTCAGTGTTGATTGAAACATGAAAAAGAGTATGCACGAATCTGAGTCAAAGATAGTAAGGCTACGCCCACGTTGTGGGTAGTACGTAATACTCTGTGGTTACGGTTTACGGAGATGCTAACTGTTACCTAATCTGTTGTACTGTACACGCGGTGAATGAATATGAATTTGAATTCAACCAAAGAAGAAGAAAAGTGTTCAGTGGAATAAAACGTCAAAATATGAGCGTGTTGAAATCATTTTTAGACTGTGTGATGTATCAGGATGACGTGCGCAGTGCGCAGTGTCACGCAAAATTTTGATTTAGATTTCCGAGTGACACTGCAATCTGTAATGGGCGGCCGTGACGCTTAACACCAGGCGAACGACTAGCTCGTCAGGTCATTCGATTACATAAAAAAAAATGTTGGTGAGCATGTTTTGAATAGCCAATTACATAATAGTAGTCTTAGTAACCCTACACTAAAGGTGGGTTTTTTTCGCCGATAGTTAATATAACCAATGGTTAAAAACTAACAAATTGTAACCCATGTTCAAAATTTGTTAGAGTTTTTAACCATTGGTTACCTTAACTATTGGCCAAAAACCCACCCTAAGATGGATCGATGACTCACCTGATGCTCAAATTAAAACGCAGGGAGTCATTGGATTTGACAGGCAAGCATTTGCTCAAAGCGGCGCTCTATGGAGAGGCCTATTTTTGGCCAGTGGACGTCTTTAGGCTGTAATCATGAATTATAGGGTAGTTACATATTAGTAGTATAGGTAGGTTATGTGGGGACCGGGAGTGTGCCATCGAAGCGCTGCTTGATCAAAATTGACACTTTTTCGGTACAAAGAATCAGTATTGCAATTTGACGGGGCATGCTGCCATCAACATGCTGTGCGGCGTGGCCAACGAATATTAGCTATCTACACCACTATTATAAAGAGGAAAGATTTGTATTTTTGTGTGTATGTTTGTAATGAATAAACTCAAAAACTACTGTGCCGATTTCAAGAATTCTTTCACCTTTGGTAAGCAACATTCACCCTGAGTAACATAGGCTACACCACTACACGTGGAAAGCCGGGGCGAGCCGCTAGTAATTTATAAAATAACGTAGTGTATATCTATTATTACTTAACTACGAAGTTCAAATTATTATACTGGCTGCGCCCCAACTCATAACACTGGACACTGGTACGCTACCTACTGGTAGAATAAATAGGGATAGCGCATTTTGGACTGTTTAGTTAGGTCAGCATGGCAATCTGCGCTGTAGCTGAGTGTTCATTGATTTGAATGAAGGTTTGAAAAGAAAGGTACTATAATTGGCTCGGAGGTATTCAGCTATGTCATTATTCGGTTTTTAATGGACAACTATGACGTGACAACTTTTAGATTGAAAGATCGTGACCATTGGATCCTACATTGGGTCATTTTTAAGCGTAGATCTTTCTTCCTAACCGTTTTCAAGAGATCACAGTTTATTAAGTTGCTTTTAGATCCTTTCGATGTGAAGATTCATGACAGATAATTACCTATTTTTGTTTATTTATTTATGCATAAAACAAATTACAATCGTAAAAAATATGTAAGGTACAATAAACGTTATTATATAATTCAAAATTATGTGCAAACAGCTAAACAAGTTAAATCGATCATAACAAGCGAACCAGTTTGTTTGTTTGAAACTTTTTGTAAAATACTAACAATACAATAGAATACAATAACTCTTTATTGACACAAAATAATAATAACATAGAAATGAGAATCACATAATAAGATAGGTACAATGGGCGGTCTTATCGCTAAGAGCGATCTCTTCCACACAACCCTTGGATGGACAGAGATATGAGACACTACGAGCATGGACGGTGGTGCAAATAAATAGTATATACTTAAGTACTTCCTAACATCACCACATGGTTTTGCCCGTGGGTCAAAAGTATCCTACATGTCAATCCTGCATCTATTATAAGCTATCTGCATTTCATTCCGTTCACCCGTTACACCATGAAAAGATCACGCACATCCGTTTTTTTTTACTTTCACAATTTTAGTGTGATGATAAAATTATTATGAACCAATTATTTCCCTAATGACATATTGTGAAACCAATAACCAAATTAAAAATACACGTAATGATCAAACTTTCAGAACTAAATTAGTCTAGATTTTGTAAATTTTTATCACTTACTACTGGTACCTACCTCATTAATAAACCTACTTGGGAACAGCTATGATATAACAAAAAAGCTCGTGGGAACAAAGCTATTGAAATCAACGGTGTGGTAACGCTGCACATTTTTCTCTCAAGGAAATAGCTTAGACGTGTGTAGGTATTATTAACTTAACATGGATAAAAAAGAAAATTAAAAAAATGGATGCATTATAATAAAATCCTTAAAAGCATACAAAATATATTTAAAGGACAATACAGGTCTGTAGGTACTTTTTCCACGTGCGCTTGAAGATATTACCTACTTAACTAACAGTTCAAAGAGACTTTAAGCTTCAGATAAAAATTATTCATTGGATAAAAATAACACAGTGAAACTAGGTTATGAGTTATTTTTGTAATCAGAACATCGAAAAATAAATGTATTTTGTTTTAAATGGCTTTAAATTTATTATTTGGATAACTTTTGATCCACTCAAAGTCAGTTTTTTTTCTAACGACATACCTAATAATAATATTACGGGCATAAGACTGGCCGTGTGGTTTTGCGAATAGGGCACCCCATCTCTTTCCGTGGGTGCCGTAAAAACCGGCTAAGGGAATATCCAGGGAATGGGCAGCAGCATTCTCCGCGTTATATTAAAATCTTCTGCGATCACAAAGCCGCCTGCCAGGCATGGTGATTATGGCCCTATGATAGCGTCCAAAGTGACGTTTTTTGGGGGAGGCCCGTGTTCAGCAGTGGATGTCTTCCGGCTGATGAAGAGAAGACTGGCGGAAGAGAAGAGGGTAACGAGAGAGAAAAAAGAGAGAGAGAGACAAAAGTCTTTATTACCTTTGCTCTGCCTATTAATACATTTTTTATTTGCATGCACGGTTGATAGCGGAATAATATTTAAAAAACTTGATGCTTTAAATAAGAAACATTACAGTAGATGAAAAATCACATTCTTACAATAAGGATACAAAAAAAATATAGAGCAAGGCTGCTCCACTTCTCGTTACACGATCCATGGAGCAATTTACTCATGAATATTTGTCAATATGTCTAATTTGTTGGAAAATTGGGTCTGATGCTTCCTTATTCGACACAGTGACAAACATTGCCAACAGATATACCATACGTTGTTTGTAGACATACCCTCTTTTAGTATTGCCAGTGAAATTACCAAATTTTTAAGCGCATTATTTATTATGTTAACGTTTTCGACTAGCCGTTCTTAACCGATCGGTAAAGGCGCGTTTGCTGCGGTCAAAACTTGGATGGGTGACCGTTATCAAAAGTGATGTAACTGAGTGCTACCATGCTTCAGAGGGTATTTTAAGCCGTAGGTTCTGCCTGTTGTCGTAAGACAATCGTTTAGCTCAAGCAATGTTATACGTACAGCACAGTCGTACACTTTTAGTAGTTTAACCTTAAAACAGCTGTATTAAGGTTTTACAAAAAGTATCACCAATAGTCTTTTTGCGTTTCTCCCTAATAATTGTACTCGCAAAAGAAGTCATCATCATCATCAATAGCCTGAAGATGTCCACTGCTGAATATAGGCCTCCCCCAGAGAGCGCCACCTTGAGCGGCTGCTCGCCTCCTGCATCCATCGGCTCCTCGCGGCTTTCACCAGATCGTTGGTCCACCGGCCTACGCTGCGTCTTCCAGTTCGTGGTTGCCACTCGAAAAACTTTTCGGTTGTCAGTTCTACGAGCGATGTGGCCTGCCCATTTCCATTTCAACTTGCTAATTCTAAGAGCTATATCGGTCACTTTAGTTCTCCTGCGGATCTCCTCATTCCGGAGCTTATCTCGCCGGGAAACATCGAGTAAAAGAAGTATTAAAATATTATTCCTACCAACAAAAAGTATCGAAGAAAACACTCCAATCACAGAATAGAAACAAATATCCGAATACAAAAACAAACACAGTGGGGTAAAACGCGCAAAATTCTAGGACAAAAAATAAGCGAAGAGATTTAAGTGAATTAGGTATGCTCAAGCGAAACAGTTTTTTTTCTTCAAATAATGGAATTGTATTAGTAAAGTGGTTTCAGAGAAATCCGAGGAGGTGGGTCTCCCTCCCTCCAAGACACATCCGTGGCCTTGCTTGGGAATGGCAAACAAGTATAAATAGCCTTGAGAATCGCGAATTCGCGCGTGTTAAGAAAACTGACAAAATATAGACAAAAAGTTACTTTTTAAATGTCAATTTAAAAAATACCTATACTTTTGAAATAACATAAAAATTCGACATGATTATTCATTAGAATATTTACATAAATAGGTACTTACAATTAATTATTGATAGACATACAAGATAATAAACTATTGTAGTAGGTATTAGATTACCTATTTAAGATTATGTAAACAAAAATTCAATTTTTTTAAATTCTTTATAGGGAAAGCATTTGACCACTGCCTCACCTGATGGCAAATGATTCACTCTCGACTTGCTAGTTAGGTGGAAAAAGGACGCCAGCAAGGTGTTCCACTCATTGGCTGTTCACACTATGAAGTGCATATCAAAACGCTTAGTGCGGGTTGATGGAATTGAAATTGAATCACCCTTAAAAAATAGGATAAATGGCAACAAATTCGTATTCTCTTGCAT
Organism: Ennomos quercinarius; assembly: GCA_910589525.2. NCBI lineage: Eukaryota > Metazoa > Arthropoda > Insecta > Lepidoptera > Geometridae > Ennomos > Ennomos quercinarius. The sequence goes on along the minus strand of OU342499.1, from coordinate 15,387,218 downwards.
ACATCCGACTTAACTTAATAAGAGCACTCGACGGAACCGTTGACTCAAAATGAGAGCGAATAATACACAGGAAAATGTAACATGTTTTATGTAATAGTCATCGCTGATATACAAAAACATGTAATCATGTAGATATACTTATTCAATTTCTATTTCTCCAAAATTTAAAAATTAAATTAATACGTTGATTTGATTTGATGATAACTCGTATTCTTACTTCATCGTTTTGATAATAATTTATATACATAATTATTATAATATAATTTATATGATGCAGTATTATTAGCTCAGGAGTAAGAAATAACTAACTTTAGATTTCAATATAATAAACAAGACAGAATAATGGAAAATAAAAACAGAGCAAAACGATCTAAATAATATTAGTGGACATAACACACAGCGCCATCTAGCATTAAACTAAGCAAAGCGATGCAAAGCATATGAGAACAAGATAATTGCTAAGACCCTTTTAGTAATAATTAAGTTATACTCTAGTTTTAGTTGTACTCTAAGAGCTGCTTAGTATAAACCAGATTCCATTTTCCCGGTTTTATGGTGAACAAAAATATAAAAATCAAACAAAATTTTGCTCTACTTCCGCTTATGTTTTGCACCACAGTGCGTCGTTGGCGGCTCAAAAGCGGTGCGTGACGGAATTCCTTACGCTCTACTTGCTATACAATTGTAATAATTGTCAATTTCTAAATAAATATTTCGATAATCTACGTTTTCTGGTTGCTTACGTGAAAAATCCAGCATTTTTATGAGTCAGCTAACTAATTTTCTGAAGTGAAGCTTTTAAAGCTTCAATTCAGAAAATAAGTTAGAAAAAGACAAGAATTGTTCTTTTCTCTAATCTGTGACTAAAATATTGAAAAACGCTACTAATTAACTACTAGAGTTTTGGTGGGAACGCGTAAAAATTCACGTCGTTGCATTGTACTATTTTTCAAAACTTGTGCTTTTCCCAGTGTTAATGTTTAAAACTGGTGGCGTTTTACGCATAAAGTGCTGAATTACGAGAATAAGTGTCGGCAAGTGATATAATGTAGTGAAACGTGGTTTTTGTGTTGCTTCCAAAATTCCATAGAAGCTTCTAGTAAAGTTGCCACCACTTTACTACCACTTTTTTATATTTAGGGCGACTTGACTTTACATGAAATATTTCATAACAGGATGAAAAAATACAATACTTGACACTGGCTAAATACACTATGTATGGAGCCAAAATATAAGAAAAAAAATCCCCACCCAGAAACTTATTACTCCGTGATTTATTTACCGATTTCGCTATTTTTTTCAAATATTGCATTCATTTTTACCTACTTTACGAAAATAATATAAAGTTGTTAATTTTTAACAGCAAGATACTAGCCTATTTATTGAATTACCTACAACTCCAAAGCTACTGTGCATATACAACTAAATTATACATAACGTATAAGCCACTTATATTATAAAATTACATGAGGGGCGTTCGGATTGGGATCGGTATCGGTTTTTGGCATTTGCAAAATTAGCGTTGTTGTAAAGCGTTCGGTTTGGTTTGGTGCCAATAATGCCACATTTACCACTTTTACTCACTACCCAAAACGAATGCAAAATAACCAAATGCGGTTTGTTAACTCAAATGTCAAAAACAAACTGGCAGAATTTTACATTACACACGTAAACTTACGTCTTCAGTCTCACTTCTCCGTGCTATATCATTACGATGAGTACAATTTTCACAATAAAAATCAGTAATTTTTACATAACCGCGCCAAAAATTCTACGTCAATCTCTAATGTCAGAAAACGATCACTTTTAACCCACCTCCGCAGGTGGGTCAAAATTGGCAGTTCACGATGGCATTTTCACTGTTTTTGAGCTATTTGAACGGTGAACGAAAACAGTTAAAAACTCAACTTTTGCTCACACATTCCCAAAACGAACGGTGCATGTTGTCATTTTTGTCGTTTTTAACTGTTAATTTTGCCACCAAATCAAATCAAACCAAATCAAAAATTTTTATTGCACATATGCTATTTTTAGCACTTTTACAAGTCAAAACTAGATAATGTATTTAATAATAATAAAAATTAAATTATTGTACATTCTAAGCAAGCATAATTAAACAAACTTACACAGTGGCTGTCCGAACGCAGGTATAGTAGTACTAACCACAGAATATAATTATAAGTAAATAGTAGCGTCCTTAGATAAACTGGTGCAGTAACTTGGTCAAGAACTTTGCTCCATCTGTCAATAGAGTGATTGATATACATTTTTCCGTTTTGTACCTAAACGGAAAATTTTGTGTTTCACAAATTTAATTTGTATGTTGTATAAGTTTTTGTGGATTACGATAATTATTAATTAGTTATTAATCTATACATAATAAAGTAAAGGTTATAATTATAATTGTTTTGTATATTATAAACAATGATGGAGAGAATGAATTGATGCTTTACTTTAATCTATAGCATTCTATAAATAATAGTGTTTTTGTAAACAATTTTTAATTTCTTTATTTTACACCCTGCAATCTCACCTTTATATACCGTTTTAAGGGATGAAAAGTAGCTTATGTTAGTATCTCTAATAATCCAATGAAAGCCAAACAATCTTGCATTTATTGCACTTATTTGTCTATGTGCAGTTTTTGGCAATAATTAAAGTTTTTAATGATTAATAACCTTCATCTACAATATTGAATAACCGGCTTAGTGCTAAGAACTAGCACACGAAGGGTTTCGTACCACTATCTATCCCTGCCATCTAGTGTTTAGTAGCAGTACTATTTAAATCAGCGCCATCTATGACTCATCTGGTAAACGACCAAAAAAATCACGTTGGTCGTATGGCCCTTAAATATTTATTTTATTCTGTTTTTTGGTATTATAGCGGCAACAGAAATACATCATCTGTGAAATTTCAACTGTCTAACTATTACGATTCGTGAGATACAGCCTGGTGACAGACGGACAGACAGACAGACAGCGGAGCCTTAGTAATAGAGTCCGTTTTACTTTTTGGGTACGGAACCTTAAAAAATTGGCATTCATAAGTCTACACTATTATAATATTACAGTAGTTTAAAACTACCCAACCCAAAATCAAAAGAAATGTCAATCGCCCCGCCAGCATTAGTGACGTTAAACTTTCAGAGCACTTTGCCGAGCGACCCCTGAATAGTGGGTCAATTAGGTAGGTAGTAAATATTTTATTCGGGGCATGTCAACTAATTTCGAATTACTGACACTGCAGTGGTTTTTGGCCAGTGTCGTCGACTAGTGATGGGACGCGTTTTATCGTTTCCAATTTTGTATTATATCGATGTTTTAGTCCAGCCTCCACTTAGGTACCTAAATTACTCTCGAAATACATGGTGACGGTGTAAAAGAAAGCCATTCTTCTAATAGTCATGGTTGCCTAATTAATTACACATGCATGTGTGATCCTTTTTTGCTACACATTCACTTAGAAGCTATTGACCTTAACCAACATTAAACCCTGTCATGGGATGGATGTTTAGTCCACAGTGCATTTTAGCAGTCAGGTCGCATGTAACAATAGCTCAGTTGGGAGAGCGTTTAATCCGGTGAGTTTGAAGGCATGGGTTCAAATCCCGCTGTTTGCTTAAATTTTTAGGAAATATTAATATCGTAATAAACCGTGTACAAAATAAATAGGAAAAAACTATTAACTAACTATCATCAAACGTCTCCTAATTAAAAACATGTTGTAATTTGTAAATGGATGTAATTGTTTCATTATTATGAACTAAAAGTAAGGAAATTTAGCATATGACTTAATATTGTTCTACTTTAGGCTTCTATTATTAACTAACGTGTTACTTAAATAACCGGCCAAGTGTGAGTCGGACTCGCGCACGAAGGTTTCCGTACCATTATTTATCCCTGCCATCTAGTGCTGAGTAGCAGTACTATTTAAAGCAGCGCCACCTATGGCTCATCTGGTAAACGAGCAAAAAAATCACGTTTGTTTTATGGGAGCCCCCTTAAATATTTATTTTATTCTGTTTTTTAGTGTGTTCTTATAGCGGCAATAGAAATACATCATCTGTGAATATTTCAACTATCTAACTATCACGGTGCATGAGATACAGCCCGGTGACAGACGGACAGACAGACAACGGAGCATTTTTAGCCGTTTTACCCTTTGGGTACGGAACCCTAAAAAACGTTATCTATCTCCACTATTTTACTCTCTACGTCTTTACATTTAACAATTAGTACCTATGCAATTACAAGTTACGAAATATTTGAGTTCGTTAACTTATTTCAGTGCCGTTAACCTTCAGTTTAGTTAATGGTTTTAAGGCGAGCTGTCTGCATTTCGGCAATAATTATCTTTACGTGAAGCGTTGTCGGCAAAACGGACTAGAAATTGTTTCAAAATTTAGTTCAGTAGAAATACTTGTGTTAAAGGTATTAAAAGAGTCTTGAAAAGGGTAGACGACGCACCGAAGATGCTTGGGTGTGCACATGTTCATAGGAGCGGTAACTACTTACCATCGGGTGGGCTGCCTGCTTCTTTGCCACTTATCTCATTAAAAAGTTTTTTGTTTGCTTTAACCGTTAAGACATAAAAACTAGATGATCTTTCCAAAATGATGTCTGAAAATTATGAGTAGAAATTTTTTTTTTTTAACTTAGAAATTAGGAATATGTAAAATAGTACGGGAATATTTAGTGAAACTCCGCTAAAAATGGCTCCACTAAATTAATGGTTTGAGCGGAAATACACCATTATGCATATTTTCCTATAAGTATATTTTTTATTTAAGATGAACTTTTGCAAAGTCACGCCTAAGTCAGTTGAATTAGCAAGCTAATTTTAAGGAATTAATTTTATTGGTTTTCATTTCACTTGTAAAAGTGCTATGAATAGCCTACTTGCAATAAAACACTTTGATTTTTTTTTATTTCATTCGTTTTAGCTTAGGAAAGGTATTTATAGTTTAGCTTACTAATTTTGCCTTGAGCATAAAACGCTTTCCCATCGCCCCTCTTTCCACCTTGAACGTTATCTTCCACAACATAAAATTTAAGTCAATGCCACACACATTTCATTAGAAATTTCCAAATTCTCTTATTTCTTTTAAGATCTTACCGCTTACATTACAAAATCAATAATAACCTGTATTTAGTTTTATAGGTTCAGATAGCCCCCAAGGTTTTGTGATGACTAATAACTGTTTAATTGTTATATTGGTATCGATAATGGGTGTGCCAGCACTATAATAACGTTTGTGAAATAAGTACGAGTGTACGTTAGGCTGCAGCGTGGCTGATAGTATGACAGAACTACTTCGAGTAGAGCTGAAAGACGCAGCATAGGCCGGCCTCCAAACTAGGTAGACCGACGATCTGGTGAAAACCGCGAGGAGCCGATGGATGCAGGAGGCGAGCAATCGCTCGAAATGGCGCTCTCTGGGGGAGGCCTATATTCAGCAGTGGGCGTCTTCAGGCTGTTGATGATGATTATGATGAATATTTGGTCAGTACCGACTGAAATTTACCTATTGGTAATTTCAACTGGAAATACCTGGAAGGTCTCTATGAAAAATAGCAGTTCAAATAGTGTTCAGCAGTAGACGTCTTCAGGCTGTTGATGATGATGATGACTTTGAATAGAGCATTGATAGGAGTACAGTATGCAATGTGTGGCGACGCAAATCATTCAGTTGTGGGCTTTAGTTCTATTCTTACTTAACGACGTGGACGCGAAGCCAGTTTGATTTTTCAATTGGTTTCCAGTTTAGAGTTAGTTAGCCGACAAATAGCATCAAGTTGCGTGTCAAGTATGACTACACGCACTTAATTTGTGGCAATTAGGCTGCAGTGACTATTATTATTAAGTAGTTGATGGTGGTACATAATTGCAGCTTACTGCAGTATTTCCATTAGGATAGCTTTCAAGGACGATATTCCACTTGCTCTTTATTAGATCAATTTAGCTACTAATAAACGTACCTGGGTTAAATAAACGTTTTAGTTTAAGAGTGGGTTTTTGATCCGCAGTTAAGGTAACCAATGGTTAAAAACTAACAAATTGTAACCAAAGGTCAAAATTTGTTAGAAATTTTAACTATTGGTTGCCTCTACGAATCAAAAAACTCACCTTTGGTGCTGCACAAAAATAGGAAGTGCAAATACAAGTGACTGACTCATATTAACCTTCAAACCGTGAATCAGACATCATAAAGTTTATGTAATAGCTGCTACCTATAATAAACCATTAAAATTTTAGGTATAAGAAAAACAAGTTTGTTTTTTGTCAGTTATTTAGTTTAGCTTATTGAACTATATAGGGTATTCCCAGATACATAGACTGCGATAAGTTTTAACAATAAAACACGTACCCAAAAAATAGCTTACAAAACTATCGATAATGGCTTTCACCTCATTTTGTCTCATCACTAGTGCTCTCTGCTCGACAGTTTCAAGCTGCATCGCCCGACAAAAAAGCCGGTACTCATTAGAAATTTATCTAGTCTGGCGTGCTACCTAATGTTGTTTTTGCACTTTGCATTCACAGCGAGAGTTCACTAATGAAATTTGAACGAGCTACCAGATTAAGCATTTTGTATCGAGAGAAAAATCATGCATTTGAACCCTGCCGTGTGACGATACAGTCTAAAATTGCTTGTTTCACAATTGGGAAGAAAAAGGCCGATTGCGAAGTTTTCGGCATGCGGAACTTTTTATTTCCATTGCACTGGTGGTATTGTTGCTATGCTACGTATTTAGCTTAAGTCGTCAATGTATATCAATTACGGATATGCATGGCAATGTAAGGTTAAGATCTAAATAAAGAATTAGTGCCTTTTGAATTACGCAGTCAAATTATTGCCCTCATCATCAACAGTCTGAAGACGTCCACTGATGAATATAGGCCTCCCCCACAGAGCTCCACTTTGAGTGGCTGGTTGCCTCTTGCATCCATCAGCCCCCTGCGGTTTTCACCAGGTCGTCGGTCCACTGAGTGAGGGGCCGGCTGCGTCTTCCGGTTCATGGTCGCCACTCGAGATTCTTTCTTCCCCATCGGTTGTCAGTTCTACGAGCGATGTGGCCTGCCCATTGCCCATTGCCATTTCTTGCTAATTCTAAGAGCTATATCCGTCACACTATTCACCAAAACTATGAAACCGATTTGTATAGTATAGTCTACACACCGATTACTTACATAATAACATAGGGTGTTTTTATCCCGGAAAATTGAGTTTTTGTGGGAAATCGAGTGAGTCGCGGGTGAAACCACGGGGCACAACTAGTAGAATAATTGATATGGTAAATAATAGCTGGTTATCTCGGCTGGCATTCCTGTGGTAGTATCACAGTCATCAAACCGTGTAATTTCTATATGTTGACGATGGTAGAAAGAATGGATTTGGAGTAGGATCAGATGGAACTCTGATTAATGAGCCTTTGGGACCAAACGATTATTTTTGTAAAATGGCTAGCGGGCTTGGTAGGAGCTACCTAAAGCCGATCTTCCACCGCCAGCTAAACTAAGTTCGTTTAGATAGTTGAGCCAGTTTTTCGTACATCCAGCATAGTTTGCGGTGGACGCACATGTATGAAAAACTGGCTCAACTATCTAAACTAATTTAGCTGGCGGTGGACGTTCGGCATAAAGGTTGGAACAAATATGCGCGGTTATGTTATGCTGATATGTTATGTACCTTTATGCTCGCCACGGGCATAGCTGTGATAGTTCGCCCCAGGATGGCTTACAAATTATCTTTTAAAAATTCAGAAAGTTCACTCAAAAAAGCACAGCAATAATTGTATTTAAAAGACTTATTTAATGACGACCCTGTCCAAATTGCTGATTAAAACAAAAGATTATAAGCGTAAAACAAAACTCATGTTTCCCGTTCACGACTTAAAAAAAGATTTTTATCAAGAGGATTCGCGAACCTTGGTGTTTCAACCTCACGTTTAACTTTAGAAATAAGGCCATAACAATAATGCATTGTTTTTAATGCAAAAACGTGGTCATTATAAATGTATACTATGATATGAGAAACATATCGCGTGACGAAACTATTTAGAATTTTTTTATTTTGAGTCGATTTATCTAATGTAAAGTATACCAATGACCTTAAGTGTAGACTTGTAGAGTAAACAAAAACTAAAGGTTGCAATAAATATAAATAAATAAATTAATTATCACATCACACTAATATTATTACTGTGAAATCGTGTGTGTAATGTGTGTTTATTCCCTCTTCACGCCGCAATGGTTTAACAATTTGTCATAGTGATTACGTAAATAAGCTGGATTAAACATTAGTTACCTTAAGTAAATTATAATTACAAATAATCAAGAAAATTTATGAAATACGTATTCAAAATACCAACAAACAAACGTTGCGTACATGTAAATTAATAAAAATAAATTGTAACACATGATATTTTGTGAATAACCGGTAAGACAGTGCAACCTCTGATTGTGACGTGTAAGTAATTTTAATAACAGAACTACGTAAAGTATTTTGCAAAAAGAAAATTAATACATACTAAACATTTATTGTTATTTGTTTGACTAAGCGATTTTAATTGCTATCACAATTATTGTTCTAAAGTCAAATAAAGAGAAAACATTTTAATAACTTAAACGTTATTATTATTACACAAGTTTAAGTACGGTTAAAGTATACAACCTAAATAAACATGTCAAACATTACAACATTATTTCTTATGTTAGCGTAACTTGGCTCATTTGACAGTTATCTAATGACACGCCCACGTCAGTTACAACTGGTTGGATATTCACTATTGTATCACAAACGTCAAGGGAAAGTGATTTATTACCGGTTTGTTGTATTTACTCAACGTTGATTGTTATTTATGTTATTTAAATGCAATCATCAAAAACGTCAAACGGATTGCGTAAACTATTATTATGTGGGTAAATTAGTGTCAAATTATGGATTGTTTAGTTTTTATGTTCGAAATTTAAATGTCACGCCATGTTTTAAGTGTTCTGACGAAACGTACTTTCCATTTATTTTGTCGTAAACCAAAAAATTCAATTCAAATATTTATTTCTTTATTTTACCTACCTACATTAGGCATATAGACGTATTTTACAGATTGAGATTTACAATTTGACATTTAAAAATACTAGTATTCATAAAATGCAACTGACCAAGAACCCTTTATTATCCGCTCAGCTGCAGTCTCTGCCACGTGTCTACTCTATGTAAGTTTTTGCGGCTCGCTCCTTTTCCTTTCATTCGGCCTTGAGGGACGGCCGGCAAGGCATGCGCTTGTACTCAATATTTGTTAGTGGCCAGCAGATTGCTTATAATGAACTTATTGATAATGAAGCATACGTATATAAAACATAAGCTTTAGTACTTTAGGTCAAACCTAATATTAGTGATGACGTAGGTAGTCAAGCTAAATTTAATTGAATGTAGACAACCTTGATATTTGATTAGATATAATGCAACGCTGTTGCGATAGTAAACATTTTTAATGTAACGTACTTCAATCAATGGAAAAATCATTAAATACTCAATTTTGTTATAATGGACATACTTTCATTAAAAAAAAGTCTACCGAGTAGGGTACCTAATTGTAAAATCATTTTTCAATAAGTTGGAAGTTTTCCGCATCGTAATGTATTTACCTATGTATTAACATTTTCATAAGGTTTAGGTTCCAAATGATTGAATTACATACTTTTTATCCATTATTTCAAAATGAATATTGCCTCTTATTTTCGTAAGTAATTGCGAAGGATAAATATTTCTTCAGTCGCCAAAAGGCATGAAATATTAGACCTTTTTTACAATCCTTGCCATCTCGGCCGCAAATAGCGATTTTAAATTAAACTCGCTGCAGGCATTGTCCTGATTATACAACCGAGAAACAATTCAACACTTTATTTAGGAGATGTTGGAAAGTACATTTTTTTCTTACTTATAAATAAAAAGTACCTTACCTTGTGACTTTAAAAAAAAAACGTCAGTAAATTACGACCTTGGCGTATGAAATTAAAATTTCTCTGAGGAATTCAACCTGTCTTGATTAAAACTGTCTCGGCGAGCAACATTCATTGTCTTCTAATTAAATTTAAATTAAATAAAGTCTTAATACTATTATCTGAATTTGCAGCTCCAGGGGAATAGGTATAGGAATAAAATTCTCAAAAACCCGTTCAAAGGGGAAATCTTAACGGAATATTGGCACAAAACCGATGCAAACAACAAACAAAAAATGTAACAGCGCGACTAAAAACTCAGTAACACATTTTGTTTGTTCCCCAAACCACAGAATAGGTGATAGTACTACTCCCAACTTCAAACCCTTGTTAAACCCAACTCCATCACAAAAAAGCGTGCTTCCGAAACGAAAACTGAAAATAAACAAAAACACTTGAGGCAACTCGGCAACGTTTCCAAACTCGCCCGAAAGTCCACATCCCTGCATGCCGTAATTAAGGACAGCCGCTCAGAACTTTTCAATATTTTTATTTGTTTTACGACTGGTTCATTAGAGCTTTTGTTTTGTTTTGAATGTCATGGAAAATCTGGGGATACTGGACTTGATTGCAAAGGCCACTCTGCTTCATTATCGTTTGCGCGCTGGGACTTTGACTTACTGTTGGAGAGCTTGGCCGGGGAAGTAGATGTTACAATATGCTCACATAATTTTGCTCTTTGGCTATACCAAGCTCTTATCTACAGCTTGGTATAGCCGACGTAGCATGTGTGAAGTGAAGTATTGCCTAACTTTGGAGAGCACCCCAAGCTTTCACGCAGCAGTTCTGGCTTTAGGCTAATGAAGCGACCGTAGTTAGAAGTAGAAGTGATTTGCATGCCACTTCTTGGCATACAAATCACTTTTACTCTATACTTCTAGTTAATGACTAGTTTGTTCCGATGCCTTCTGAAATAGGAGATTTCAGACAGGGGGGAGTCCCCCTGTCAAACGAGAGTGTTTCCTCTACCAAACGAGTGTTTGGTAGAGGAAACACTCTTAGCTAAACACGCGATTTAGCTTGCACAGCGCTGCTAGCTTTTTAATTGGCTGTCTTTATGTCTATTCTAGTGCATGGTTCCTTTTCTCTCCATACCTTTCGGCACGCGTTTATAGGAGATTTTACGGTCGACAAGGCTCAAGATTGCAGAATTATTTCGTACAAACTTACGTAGAGAGTATTATGGTGCAATTAGCAGTTATTATGATGTAGGTACATACTTTGTAGTGAGTTTATAAACTTTTATTGTACTACAACTCTCATACATTTATTTTACCAAAGACTACGCCAATCATACGCAATGACGATGACACTTTCACGTTATTACAAAATGTTGTGCCGTCGAATCTCTTTAGGTACTCGTAAAGTTTTATGTTTACAATCTTATTAAGTTTGATAAATTCCCGCCAAAACTGTCACTTTTAATTTCACTTGCTGTTTTTGTGCGTTGTATTATTGAGCAGCAGCTGGTTTCCAAGAATTCAATTGCGTGGCCCAATAGGAAGTTTTCTGACAGTCAAATTAATAAAACATTAGTTCTTAAAACTCCGTTAGATGGCGTTGACAAGACATGGCGTGAATAATTATCACTACCATGTCTGTGGTTCTGACGATTTATGCCACAGATTAGAGAAATAAACAATACTGTGATTTATGCGTAGACCATGTGAAAGTGACACTGCGCTATGAAAGAGGGCAAAACCACCATATGAAAAAAAAATTGGCTATGTCTGCCATGTCTTGTCAGCGCCATCTATCTTTGGCTGTAGAACTACGTTCCGTCCAGCTGTCAGGAAATCCCCTATTGAGCAGCACGTTGCCCAACCGGTTAAATAACCTTATTTTAAAGATAATTATAATAGAGGTATCGAGATTAACATTAACGACATTTTTTAATATACGAATAGACCAACATCTCCATTTATAGAGATGACAAAACCTAGTACAAAATGTTTAATGAATATTAGAGCATTTTACGGTACCTACCACTCTTACAAAGAGTTCTATTCAGATATTTTAATTAATTATATACGTCAAACCTTTCAAGAGTGTTGGCCTGTGGTTGCGGAGGATCGGGATATCTCGCTGGAAAGATATGTGGGAGACCTTTGCCCAGTAGTGGGACAGTGCAGGTTAATAAACAAAAAATACTTACATACAATAGAAGTATTTATACAAAATAGTTTGTTTTAACAATATGATCATTTTCCTTTCAGATAAGCTATCCCATTCACTTTACTATCGAATACCGTTATTAACGACATACACAGACTCAGTGCCATTAAGCCGACTATGTCACATGAATCCTACATTGTCCCAAGAGATTACAGTGTCTAGATCTGTGCCTAGTACAGCCTGTGTCATAAATGCATTTGGCTTCCTGTCTATTGCAGAACCCGTTTGTGTAACGTTCGATACTGCTACATCTCTAGGTTGCATGCTTAAAACAAAAATAATACTATAGATACACAGTCTCTATGAAAATCAAACCTCAATAGTGTCCCCGCGCTAATGCTTACTTAGGCCCGATTTCACCAACGTTTATTCCAAGTATAAGGCTATTCGTTACTCTTGGATACAGCTAATTGACAAATGAAATTACACAAAAAAGACGCCATTTTGATTGTATCCAAGGAATAAGTCTTATTCCTTCACAAAATTGGTGGTGTAAGGGCTATATTCGCGTAACTCGGTTGTTCTCAGAAAGTTATACCTGGAATAAAATTTATTCCAGTTTGGTGAAATCGGGCCTTAAACAGATATATACATCTCCCTAATATAAAATAGTCCCCAAGCGGTTGTTTCATTTTAATAATGAACCACCCTGTAATAGTGTTGTGAAACTATAATAATGTGCGTTCACCACTTTCATTAATCGCGTTCACACGCAACCGAGAGCAAAAACAAGGCATAGGCCTTGTTTAAATAGTGCCGTTTTCAAGGCGGCGTTCGTGGATCTACCCTATATTTCATCGCAGGTTGCATGTCCTATTCAATGGCGGATAGTACAATTTCATAGAATTGTTTTTAATTACTACTTCTAGTGTCAACTTCTTTTAACGGATTAGAGCTTTAAGTGTGTCTTTTCTTTATACATAATAAAGTGTGATCCAGAAAGCACTTATTTTTCTGCGTAGTGCCGAGTTGCTTCCATTAGTAAATATTACCTATTTATCATTACAGACTTGTTAATACTCGATAAACTTATAACGTATTAATAACGAAGTTGAGTATTAATAAATCAATATTGCTCAAATTTTAGAACTCCAGCTGCGCAATTATTGATGTGGTATTTGCATTTATTTCCATCAGAGACGTACGGCTAACTGCGAACGTTATAGGTACTAGGTAGATCTATATACTGAGGGTCCATGCAGGTCAAAGGTTGCGTATAATGCTTAGATATTTTAATGAAATCTGATAAGACCAATAGTAATTAGAACCGGATAATGGATGTCGGTAATTACCGAAATGAGTAATTAACACCGAGAACAATAAAATGGTAACTTGCATTAATTAATCAATTATATTTGTAGATTAAATAATCGTATGCACTTATTACAGTTACACATAATTGTCACGAAAATGTAGAATAAGCTGATTAGTTTCTGTTATTATCATCACCATCATCTGCCTGAACATAGGCCTCCTCCAAGAGCGCCATCACTTTGAGCGGCTGCTAGCCTCCTGCATTCAACGGCTCCCGTGGCTTCAACCAGGTCGTTATCCCTCTCAGTTCAATGTGAAAATTATTAATTGTAGGTTCCAAATTAAACCGTGTTAAAAACCGTAGCGTAAAGTGATTGGATATTATTTTCCATGTTATCCAAAGACAAATGTGTTTTAGATGACCAGATTAATGATACCAATTTCACCAAAATGGTTTCCCGAAAATTACTCTAAGCGATAATCACTTAAGTTTTCTCCGCTCTCTTATAAGAATATAAAAACGAAAAGTTCTCAACAGCTCAGATTTATAGCTAAGGAATAAATCACTGGAATGTGCTATAACCGTTAAAAAAGATATTTGAGTGGAACTGTGGTAGGTGAGTCCACCCATTCTATTGTAAGGCAAGCAATGTCTGCTGAGCAGCGTGGCCGTTGACTATAAATCCAGTTGACTGTTCTATGCTTATGCTTAAAATCCTGTCAAGTTTTTTTTATGTTTTTGCTTAGGTACATAAAATATCACGAGCAAGACTAACAATATGACAGGGCATAAAATGACTAAAAGCATTGATCAAAGTAACGTTTCTTTAGAAATTGAGAAGGAAGATCATTTATTTGCACAAAATTAGCCCTATTTACATGTCTATGTATATTTGTATGCTGGTACGACTCGATGTCGGCGTCTTCACATCTATTCATTAGGTTATTCTCTTTTTTCGTCATAATATCTATAAAAATGTATTGACATGTTTTTCAGACAATAAGAACTAACGTAACTTGATTCAAATGCGTAATATATCAGACTTAGAGCCTAATACTTCTATAGATTCAGAAAATTAATAGATGTTTTTTTGTTACAGTGGCCACCGCGATTGCTTCGGTGGACATTCACCATACTTCTTATACTTGCTGTCATCGCTCCCACATCAAATTCCACAAGTAAGTTACATATTTTTTTTATTCGGTAAAGGACACTGCGTTAACGCAATGCAAAACCATTTTTTATTATAATTTTCTCTTTGAAACGCAAAAATAGACACTATTTTCTAGAGTTTTCCATGCTTCGTTAGATTTCTCATACTGCTGTAGTTCTCGAGAGGTGTTCGAGTTTACTTTCTATAAAGGAACGGTATTTAGTAAACTTTTTGCTTAGTATTTTACTGTGTTCCTTTTAATTCTGAAGGCTTTTGCATATTTGAAAGTATCATAACATACCTATAAGACGAACTAAGTATGTTCAATCACAAACTATTTCTGTCTTGTGACTTAATTATTTACCTATTTGTAACTTGGAATATAGTATTAATAAGAGCCAGGTTTTTTTTTTTTTTTTTTTTTTTTTTTCTGGTGAACGCTAGGCTTCAGAGCCTGGCGCACCGACGTGAAGTCGCGAGTCTGCGAAAGTGTGGAATGCCCTGCCCTGGTCGGTGTTTCCTGAAAAATACAACCCGGGGTTGTTCAAGTCAAGAGTGAATAGGTATTTATTACTAGACAAGCGTGCTACACCTTCGACCGCATCATCACTTCCCATCAGGTGAGATTGTGGTCAAACGCTAGCCTAGTCAAATATAAAAAAAAAAAAAAAAAAAAAAAAAAAAGCCAGGTGCTAGTATTTCCAGCATATTTGGAAATATATGGTCAAGAGCAGCCAGGGATAGAGAAGAATGGATGAAGCTGGAAGAGGTCTATGTCAAAATAAGACAAACGGATGGAAACGTTTAGATGTTAGATATAAGTTGAAATTTAAGTGTAAAATCCGAAATAAAGGCTATATTATTAGGTGCTAGTAATTCACAATTGATAAGCCACTTTTACCTTCCTCCATTCAATGCATGTTCCAATTCTTTTACTTACACAAAAGCGAATAAAACGAGCTCCATGATTTCATTTACAGTGTGAAATGATTACCTCATCACTTTTATCTGATATCCAACCTTATGTTTTACCATCATGCTTCGCTTTTGCATGTGTTGTATAATCATCATTCTCGATACACGTGCTTTTGAATTCAAAATGCGCAGCAGGTTTATTATACGGAACAGATCGGGAAGCAGTGTTTGGAGATATATCACCCGCGAGCTGTTTAAGCCGCCGATTGTTTATTGTTATTGTTAACTCGCTTGGCTGAAGAGATATAAGATAGGAGTGATGCTGATTTTGTGGATAATGAGACAGTGCTAATGATAGTTTAGTGTCCTTGCAATTGAAAGAATATTGCTAGTAAAAACAAGTGCTAGTAAGGAAAAACCCTGACTAACATATTTAAAAGTGTCACAGTTTCTACCACGTGGACAATTTTTTTAAGTTGTGAAACATTTTAGATTTTTATCCAGCATCGGTATTTCAATTTAAGTTTTACTTTCAGTTCTAATTGTTTATTTGCATTCCATAATTTTGTTTACAAATGTTCGTTTTCCATCGTTCGTTATTTGTACTACCCTGTCTTTACTTTTACTTTCCAGCTACTAGAAGAAGAATCCGGAAGCCCAGCAAAGTATCAACATCAGTGTCATCCAGCGTATCAAGAACCACAGACCAAGTGTTATCAGCTAGTGTAAACAGGCCCAAGATCCGTGGTCGACCCAACATTGCAAGTCGGAAATCATCTGCAGCCATAGACAACTCTGTCACCACAGATCACCATAAAGACAAAGATGGATATAAGGTAAAAACGAATACCATTGTCTCAATCCATGTAACAAACGTAACTAATTAAATATTTCTATAACCCTCTGAAAATTCTTAATGGGAAAAACCTTTGGTGATTTGGTTTTGCTATTTGTTATATTTTATGTGACAATAAGTTGAGACTTGGTACCTTTATTTTTTTTATTTTTTATCTAAACGAATGACGCGACAAGCTAGTCGTTTGCCTGATGTTAAGCGTCACGGCTGCCCATAACAGATTGCAGTATTACGCGGAACTCTAAATTAATATAGTTTCGTGTGACATTGCACTGCGGACGTCATCCTGAGACTTCACACAGTTTAGTAATAAGATTACTAGACTATGTGATCAGATCATAAAGTCTCATTTTCCCAGTAATTTCACTAGCTACAATGCCTTTCAAACACAGAACATAGCAGTGCTTGCACACTACTGCTTGGTGGCAGAATAACTGGCAAAGCGGTGGTACCTACCTAGACGAACTTTGCAGAAAAGTCCTTCCACCTAGTAAACCTAAATAAAAATTGTTATCAAGATTTAATTTTGCAGCACGTATTAGTTGCTTAGCTACTGATAACATGTAGAAGTTAATCATAATGAAGACGTTCTCAATTCTGTAAAATGAAATCAAAGAATATTCGGATTGCTGATTATAGAGTTCCTTTATTAGGAAAAGCAAGACTTCCTCTGTCTATAAGGGGAAAGATAGTGGCCCCGACTTCGAGCCTTGTGGTACACCACAAAGCAAACCTTCGTAACAGCCTGTTAAATTTAGTTTGACGAATATTAAATCTTATTCCATTGAAATATGTGTCAGTAACTATGTCCGAAGTGCATATCGCAAAATTGTTGAAGCAAGTACAACGCGGATATGAACAAGCATATCGAACGCAAATGTTAAGTTGTTGGCCTTCAGAACGAGTGTTTAGTTATTTCTACCCTTCAAGTTACTTCAACAGTCTATAATTACTGAGCAAAAGAAGCTAAAAAACATTGTGCAAAGATTTTAAGTATTATCATGGTAAATATACCTAATATATCGTCGCTTGTTTGACTAAGACCCGATTTCACCACACCAGAATAAATTTTATTCCAGGTATAACTTTCCGAGAATGAAATTACACAAAATAGACGCCATTTTGATTGTATCCAAGGAATAAGTCTTATTCCTTCACAAAATTGGTGGTATAAGGGCTATATTCGCGTAACTCGGTTGTTCTCGGACAGTTATACCTGGAATAAAATTTATTCTAGTTTGGTGAAATCGGGCCTTAGTCAAACAACCGACGATATGGCACCTATATTTTTTAATATTTTCTAAAAGTATCGTTTGTGATGTTTAATTATGTACCGTGATAAGTAATACTTCATAATAATAACGGAAATCTTACTTGAACTTTATTTACTTTACTAGTTTGGTGTAGTTTCCAACTATAAACCAACTAAACCCAAACTAAATCTAAATTAAGAACTTGAGCTATAATGTCGAAAGTTCGGAAGTTATCTTAGTTCTACTAAATTTACGTTTGTGTTGCATTAAATCTCTATGTTGAAAATCGTATGTGAACTTAGATATTCTACGTATAAATTCAAGTAAATTATTAGATGAAGCCATAAGTGTTAATATGGAGATGATTTTAAATATAGCAGTGAACAAGTGGTATAAATTACTAATGACTATGATGATAGTAGTGATTGATAGTGTACTACAACCTTTTGGTGTGGCAATAATTTGTATAATATTTAATGGTATATCACCTGTGAATTCAGATTATTAGAAAAAAAGTAGTATTTATAGTTGCTCAATATCTCATCTATTTAGGTAACTAACTAAATCTAAAAATCTTCTTCATCGTCAAACATAGCGAGCTCAACCGAGGACAGACACTTTTTTTTTTTAATCTATTTTTTTTGTTTGGGACTTTGAGTCGCTTTGAGGACAGACCTTAAACCTTATTTTCCTGTTTTATAATATATAGTGTTGATAACAACTATATTTTTATTTTCAACAGATTGTTTGCTACTATACCAACTGGTCCCAATACCGCACCAAGATCGGCAAGTTTACTCCTGAAGATATTCAGCCTGATCTATGCACCCACGTCATCTTCGCCTTCGGCTGGCTGAAGAAAGGCAAGCTCAGCTCCTTCGAGTCCAACGATGAGACCAAGGATGGAAAGACTGGACTGTACGATAGAATCAATGCCCTGAAGAAGGCTAATCCTAAATTGAAGACTCTTTTGGCTATTGGTAAGTAATTTTCTTCTGCTATAGAATATAAACAAATTACAAATATTATATGCAAAGTTTTACATTTGTATTGACCAGTTTAAATCTTTTATCTTAACGCAAAGTTATAAACTTTTCTATTTCGTTTGTAACCTCATAATGTCAGTTTTTATGTAAAGGGCATTGTGGTTAAACAACTCAGCTTAGTTCTTCAACAGACAGCTTTATTGTCGTAAATATTCTACCGCTTTGTTCAGAATTCACAACTGATCGCTAAGTTTTGTAATGTAACAAAGTGGTGAACGGTGAGGTAACAAAACTTTGCGCTTTCTGTAACATCAGTTGTTGCATTATTCATTGACAGAATAGACAGTCAGTTTAGCCACAAGAAGGCAGTTTGCAATAGAGCGGGCGGCTACAAACAAAGTTCTGAAACCAATAGAGCAGGGATGCGCTACTAGGTAGAGCCAACTTATCGATGAAAATTTTTACAGTCAAATCAAAATCAAAATCAAATAATCATTTATTGACATAAAAGGGTTTATACATCTTATTGAGTCCAAAGACTCCCGAACTAGTGAGAACACTGTATTTCAGGAGCCAAGGCTTCTCCCATTGTTTGACTTTATTATTATGTCATATTATACTAAAATATTAATATATTACTAAATTTATAGTTTTATTTTAACTTTAAAATAAACAATAAAAAGAAAAGAAAAATGCTGGTTTATTGTAAGTGCCCTTGTGTGTGCGTGAGAGTATTGAAGTAGTGTGATGTCAGTATGGGTCTGTGAGTAAGTTGGTTGTTTTTTTTAATATCAACCTAAAATTAAATTCTGGATAAAGTTATTGCTGTAATTCGTAACTGTCAATGTTCAGCATTCAATGATACAAGTAAAGCTGTCAAGGTAACTATCAAATTATTCGTATGAATCATGTATGTATGTAGTTCCTAATCCAATAAATAACGACGCCATTTCCGTTTTTATTCATATTAAAGTTTTACTATGAAACGCAATGTCGGTGTATGAACATGAATGTGTTACATGTCTTTGCAACTTTCTAATGAGACATATTACACTTATTTTTACTTACATAACCTTATAAAATCATCATTGTAGTAAAAGTAATAACACATAAATACAAACAAGTTTCTTTTTTATGATCGATAGGTATTATAACTCGTAATATTTTGCCTTTTGATAGTTAAACGTTATAAAAAGTTTATGAAAGATAATTATGTCAAACTGTGTTTATGACAACTTTCTTACATCAAGTTATATAATCTGTTGAGTCTATAAATAAAGCATGTGAATTTACGCAATCAGTCACACTGTCTAAGTTAATAAAGCGAATGCAAAACAATGATCGAAACTAGAACTGTGCTGTAAGATTCTGCAATAATTACCAGTTGTTGCAGCATTTTGTTGTGTTAGTATTGTACAATTATCAAACAGTCTTGTTGTTACAAAGACCTGTTTTGCCTCTTAAATAATGATCTTGATCCGATTGACCTAATTTATTGATAAGTATTGCAAGTAATAAAATATCGACTAAGTTATTTACGAATGCTGATAAAAGATTTAAACTACCTTTTTGGATTTTACATACGTTTGCAAATGTAACTCATTGATTTATTTAATAATAGGACATCTCACGGTTTCCTGTGCAACTTATCCATTTTGCCGCTGAAAAATGATAATTTTTCAGGAATAAAAAGTATTCTAACGTAGATCTTGGAAGTGTACATAAAATCTGCGTGCATTTCATCCAAATCTGTCTTTTTAAGACCTTATTAGCGGAAAGCCAAAACAAAAAAAACACATATTAATCAAACAAAATTTAAAAAAAAAAAAAAGAGTCACTTCAAAATATTTATTATTAATAGGATTGATTAGAACATCGACACAATGTTTTTTTTTTACTAATTTACTAAGAAATGAAATACTGTGTCTGTGTCTCTCAGAAAAAACTCTTGAGCTAATGGCCGACCGGAGCGAAATGAAGCTGCAGTCTTCAGTTGATATGTCAGCCTACGGTGAACTCAATAGACGAATCTGGAGTTCCTTGCGACACGACTTGCGTGCTCTTAGTACTTCACGTATTGAGGCCGCAATTGAGCGGAACCAAGGCTCTAAAGTGTTCGCAAAGGATTCGTCTATTGGGCAACACCAAATGACAAAACTGAAGACCGAAAATGGTAGCGTCATTTCATCCAAGCCTGAGATTCTGAGAGAGATCGAGAACTTCTATGGACAGTTATACACCTCGACACGTAAGCCCGCTACTAACACAGCTCAGGACATCAGAGCCAAGTTAGTCCGACACTATACCGAAGATATCCCGGACGTCAGCCTGTACGAGATTAGAATGGCCCTCAAACAGCTTAAAAACAACAAGGCACCAGGTGAAGATGGAATTACGACCGAACTTCTGAGAGCGGGTGGTAGACCGGTACTTTTAGTCCTCCAGAAGTTATTTAATTCTGTCATCCTTGAAGGTATAACGCCAGAGGCATGGCACAAGAGCGTGGTGGTGCTCTTCTTCAAAAAAGGCGATAACACCTTATTGAAGAACTATAGGCCCATCTCGCTCTTGAGTCATGTGTATAAGCTGTTTTCGAGAGTCATTACGAATCGTCTCGCACGCAGGTTTGATGAATTCCAGCCTCCCGAACAAGCCGGTTTCCGAAAAGGCTTTAGCACCATAGACCACATCCATACGCTGCGCCAGATTATACAAAAGACCGAAGAGTATAATCGGCCGTTATGTCTAGCGTTTGTGGACTATGAGAAAGCCTTCGATTCAATCGAGACTTGGGCGGTGCTGCAGTCCTTGCAGCGATGCCAAATTGACTATAGGTATATCGAAGTTTTGAAGTGTTTGTACAGTAAGGCCACTATGTCAGTCCGACTACAGGACCAGAGTACGGAACAAATTCCATTGCAAAGAGGCGTGAGACAGGGAGACGTTATTTCTCCGAAACTGTTCACAAACGCATTGGAGGATGTTTTCAAGCTCTTGGAGTGGAAAAGATCTGGCATCAACATAAATGGCGAGTACATCACTAACCTTCGTTTTGCCGATGATATAGTCATAATGGCGGAATCGCTCGAGGACCTTAGCACCATGCTCAACGACCTCAGTAGAGTCTCCCAGCAGGTTGGTCTTAAGATGAATATGGACAAGACAAAGATCATGTCTAATGCTCATGTTCCACCTATACCGGTAATTGTTGGGAACGATACTCTCGAAGTTGTCGACAAGTATGTCTACCTAGGACAGATTGTCCAATTAGGTAGGTCCAACTTCGACAAAGAGGTGGCGCGAAGAATCCAACTCGGCTGGGCAGCGTTCGGGAAGCTTCGTCCTATCTTTTCGTCCAAAATACCGCAGAGCCTGAAAACGAAAGTTTTCAATCAGTGTGTGTTGCCAGTGATGACTTATGGAACTGAGACATGGTCTCTTACTGTTGGCCTCATTAGTAAGCTCAAAGTCGCGCAGCGAGCTATGGAGCGAGCTATGCTCGGTGTTTCCCTGCGAGATAAGCTCCGGAACGAGGAGATCCGCAGGAGAACTAAAGTGACCGATATAGCTCTTAGAGTTAGTAAGTTGAAGTGGCAATGGGCAGGCCACATCGCTCGTAGAACTGACAACCGATGGGGAAGAAAGGTTCTCGAGTGGCGACCACGAACCGGAAGACGCAGCGTAGGCCGGCCCCCCACTCGGTGGACCGACGACCTGGTGAAAGCCGCGGGGAGCCGATGGATGCAGGAGGCGAGCAGCCGCTCAAGGTGGCGTGCTCTGGGGGAGGCCTATGTTCAGCAGTGGACGTCTTCAGGCTGTTGATGATGATGATGATGAAATACTGTGTAAGAAAACATCTATAACATGTCGACTAATTGCTTTCGCAACACTACATAAACTCTCTCACGCCCACTGTGCTCATTTTCACCTATATTCGCGGGAAAATTTCCACAAAACATGCGCCATTTTCGTAAGAGTAAAGAACGTGTGTACGAGACGCTTATACATTGAATGAGTAGCTCAGTTTACGACAAAAGCAAAGGATTGGACAAAATGCCTAATAGCGCCCGACACGATACATATAGAATGCATAAAATAAAATGAAGTGTTTACAGGCTCTACAATATATTGTAGAGCCTGTAAACACTTTATTTTATACCAGATACCAGATTGTAAAAAGTCGATATTTCGTCTGCACTCAGATTTTCCTTGAGATTTAGACAAAAAATACTAATATTTATTGACTTTGTAAGCCTAAATACCATTCCTGCTGATATTTAGTTTGAGTTTAGTTACTGTTTAAAATTGTTTGTTACCTTTTACAGATTGAAATAACGTAACCGAACATGTTTTTAATTCACAGCCTCGATTGCGAAAATATCCGCTAATTGGAGATATTGGTTTAGCCATTGTCTTTAATTTGTACAAATATTGAAATTGGAAAAACAAGTAAAAACACTATAACAAAAAAAGGTATTAAAGGCACATAATTAAAAAAAAGGTTTTAATTGAACAGAGATTACAAAATAGTGACACTGGCTTCTAGTATTTGAATAATTATCTCAAACATTCAAAACCAACGTATTGGAATAAATCTTATCTTTAAAGGTACAAAGAAATCTACACAATTTCTTGTAGATACAGTAATAATTATGTAAGTGGTCTCTAAAATTCCTAAAGCCAATTTTTTTTTAATTATTTAGCTAAAGTGTTTTCTATATAGTATGAGTACCATATAGAAAACACGTAAGTATTAGGGCTAAGTAAGTAGTAGGACATAAGAAACCACCTACTTTAATTGTACCTCAAAAAATTACTTAATTACTCGTATAATACATACCCGTGCAGTAACGCTCAAGTAGTTCATTTAACATAAATGTATCTAATCCTAATTTCCATCTCCAGGTGGCTGGTCCTTCGGCACACAGAAATTCAAAGAGATGGCTGCAACCCGCTACTCTCGTCAGACATTTATCTACTCTGCTATTCCATACCTGAGGGATAGGAACTTCGACGGCCTGGACATCGACTGGGAGTACCCTAAAGGCGGTGAAGACAAGAAGAACTACGTGCTGCTGCTTAAAGGTAAGAAATCAAACATTATTCCTATAGGATGTGAGTGTGAAGAGTTTGTTAATTAGTGGTATTAATATACCTAGTTATATAGTAATACCTAGTTCGTCTAATTATGCCTATTAATCTTCTATTATAAAGGCTTATTTATTTATTTATTTATTTCACAAAATCCACAGATCTTAAGGTAAGGTACAATTTCACTTAATACTAGAACTTACATCCAATTACGGATTTACTTTATACTGTAAAGTTCCATGTTAAAGATAGAGAGCAGAAAGTACAAACTTAAGTAGGTTACTTGACAAGAAGGAAATATAAGAGATAGGTAATAACCTAATTAACAAAATATAATACAATACACTAACAACACTTATATAAAGGCTTTGTCCTGACTGACTGACAGACAACGCACAGCCCAAACCGCTAGACGTATAGACTTGAAATTTGCAGGCTGGCTTCCTTTTATAACGTAAGCGCGTGCTAAGAAAAGATTTTTGAAAATTCAACCCCTAAGTGGGCGAAAAGGGTTAAAAACGGTTGTATGAAAAACCTACATTTCATGACGTATCGTTTTGAAACTTAACACATACAAACAAGTATAAAAATAAAAGGAATGGTACCTTTTAGTTTTTCGAAATTCAATACTTAAAGAGGTTAAAAAAATTGTTAAAATTTGTATGAAAATTTCAAAAAAAAAATACCGTATCATACTGAAATTTGAAAAATGTAAAGAACATACAAAATAAATAGATATGGGTCTCGGGAATTTTTGAATTTCATCCCTTAAGGGGGTAAAAATACAGAAAAAGTTCCCGTCGTAAGACGTTTGTTCAGGCAAAACCGCTAATGCTATTATAACCCTTAAATTCAAAGATACAGTGATTCTATGACATAGGTTGTATTACGAAAGAGTTTTTGAAAAAACCCCCAATGGGACGAACGAGTAAAAAGTATCTGTGTGATAAACTTACATTTCGTACTGTATAGCTATGAAACTTGGCACATACAAACAAGTATAGAATAAATGAAATGGTACTTTATAATTTTTCAAAATTCAACCTTTAAACGGGTTAAATAAGTAGATAAAGTTTGTGGGTCAAATAAAAAAAAAATATGATCGTAAGTATTCCATCGGATAGTTTATTCAAAGTAGAAAATGGCATTTACAATATTTTTTGCCGGATGAAATCACACATTAGCCGGAAGATATCCACTACTGATCACAGGAATCTATAAAACGTCACTTTGGACGCTTATCATAAGGGTATATCAAAATAGGAAGCTTAAGTTAATTTCATCTTGAAAAAATAAACGGTCTCTGAGGGATAGTCCACGCGGGCGAAGCCCCGGGCAGAAGCTAGTGTTATATATGAATGAAACATTGTCCTTATCATCCTCTTTGTCTTTTCCCATTTGTTATTGGGGTCGGCTCCCAATCTAACTTGTAGCGGCGAGCTACCAGAATTACACGAACGACTGCCATCTGCGGGGTAACTTTGATTGCAATGCAACAGGAGAAAAATCATTCCAAATTTGAAAATTTCCACAGTAACTATGCACATAAACTGCGTATTGAAACTGTCAAATCCATACATTATTGTGTTTCTATCGGTTGCAATCGAGTTACATGATCGCCTAGCTGACCTCGCAACCCATAATGAACCAGGGGGTCTAGCAAAGATACCTTTCCATTAGCGTTAAGGCCAAACGATAACTCAAAATGTGTGGCGTTAACGCTAATGGAACGGTATCTTTGCTAGACCCCCAGTAACAGTGGTGGTTAGATCTAACCACCACTGTTACTGGGGGTCTGATACGTCAGATTCTATCAGGCGTCTGATTACCCGTAACGATTACCATAGATGTTTTTATGGCAACCGGGACCGACGGCTTAACGTGCTCTCTGAGGCACGGAGCGATGGCATCGAAAACTGCTCATAACTTACTAGATAAGTCATTGGTGCAGGGCCGAGGATCGAACCCGGTGCCGTAAGATTGCGAAGCGCACATGCTACCGCTCGGCCACCATCGCTTTGAAACATTGTCCTATAGGCATTAATTACATATCCTTCCCACATACTCTGTTTCAGCAGAGCCTCATTAGCGAGGGTAGTTTGTGTAGTTGCGGGTAGGTTACGCGTAATCAAGCACGCAGGGTGATAAATAGTTGTACAGCATACAAGGTCTTGGTCCTTGGTTGCTTTGGAATTTGATTACAGTTTAGGGCTAAATCAAGGGTAGATTCGTTTCCGAACGGAGTTAGGGCTTATGTTTATTTGCTAAAGTTACAAAATATACTTAGGAAGGAATGAGTATTCATTAAATATTTAAAAATCCCGACACAAACCTTTGACTTGTACTATCGACCATTTATTATAAAATACCTACTAGATGTTTTTCAAGTTTTGGTACATCGAAAGTTAGAATCAAGCTGGAACGTTTGTACTGTATATTTCTGGTTAAGCTTGCAAGTGCCGACTGCGCTGCGAATGATGTATTTCACGTGCATCGCAGGAATATAGTGCAAAGTACAGGAGTGCATCAAGTATCAGAAGTTGGGGGGTTGGGGACTATTTCAATAGAACGAACAGAGTAGGTATGAATACATACTTTTTAGCAATGAGCAGAAAGAAATACCTATGCAAAGTGTACGAACATACATAATATTGTAATGAATTGTAAACCAAAGAAGTATGGAGGTTCCACCGTAGTATTCGATTCATTAGTCCACTATCGCGTGCAAAAATATTATACCTAATTGTTTTATTATACTAAAAATTATACAGTACTCATGGAATTTACCATTCAAACGAACCATGCGTTGCCCAGCAGCGGCTTTGCAAGCAGAATACTATGATTTCGCAAGACTAGAGTTTATCGTGATAAAAAGCATCCAATGTCCTTCCAGGGTTCAACTACTCTATGTACTTACCAAATCACATTAAGATCTATTCAGCCGTTTAGTTTTGAAAAGGCAACAAACAGATAGAGTTACTTTTAAGTTTCAACAATTTGCTTTGTTGAATTAGACTTGACTGTGCCCCAATAACTACCGACCTGGCTACGGCCCTGACGGCAACCTCCTCTAGAATTTATATGAGCCTGTTCGTGGTCTGACATCGAAATATCACGAGGTTTACAATGTCTTCTTGAGCTTCCTCGAGTATGGTCAGGATTTGTGAGGAGTATCGCGTGATATTTTTGTGAAGAATTGCTTGTACTAGCGTAGCTTGAACTACTGTATGTTAGATGTTAGAGCATAGAAAACAATACAATACAATACAAAAATACTTTATTGAACACCTTTTCAAAGATACGGTTATGTTTTATTGACTTTGATTTTGTACTTACTCTATTTAACAAACAATAATTGTGTTGTTTGTTGTACATTTTAGTCATTTATATAGTAATTGACGTTAATAAAATCACAAGTCGGGTTGACTGGAGTGTCATTAAAATTTAACCAGACATGTGTTTATTTTAACCGTGGTATATAGTCGACTGGACCACCCGCACCAAAGAAATTATCTTTCTTGCAATAGTAGGCACAGTTGATGAGATTACGTGCTTTATTGAAAATGAGAATAACATAATACGATCGCATAATATGATTCGTAGAAATATCTCTCAGGGTACCAGGAGAGCAAAAGGTAGGTACCGTTCGGGAATACCTCTTCAAATACCCCAACGTACTACCATGTTGCCAGTAGTTTTTTTTATTTTTATCAACGATATGCTAACATTTGAGCACGGTCCCACCTGATGCTAAGTGCGGTCGACGATGGAGCATGCTTGCCTAGAAGATACCGGTTCACTCTAGCTTTAAAAACTCCCAGATTATATTTGTCAGGAAAAAATGACGCTGGTAAGGGGTTCCATTCCTTTGCTGCCCGAATCATAAACGAGGAATCAAAACGCTTTGTACGTATTCGAGGAATTCCTACCATATTATTATACTGATGCCGTGTTACCGTGCGTCTATAGTTGTACGATTGTAAAAAGGGGATGGGAGAATTAAGTTGTGCAATTCCGTCGCACGCTCTCCGAAGTGCAGCTTGTAAAAAACCGATAGGCTGGCTGGCAACCTTACGCCGGTGTTCAAGGCTTTGAAGTTTAGCCTTTATCATTTTTATCGTCGCCAATGAGCTTTATAGCCTGTTGTTGGCGTGGTAGGCACATAGACCTTGAATATTCTCACTGCTTTGTTGGCGGGTATGACAGCGTTCACTCTAAGGGTAGGTTTATTGATCTGTAGTTAAATTACCTACCCAATAGTCAAAAATTCTAAAAAAATTGACCGTTTCTTTGAATTTGTTGTAATTTTGACCATTGATTACCTTAACTACCAAACACACCGTAAGTTTAAATGAATTTGACTCAATGAATGTATACTAGTGTTACTGAATCGTTTTATATTTTCTTTACCTTTGGACAAAATTAACGGGGTTTATCACACTTGCAGTGCCTTCTGACTAACAAGCAGTCTGCAGATCCTTAACGACTAGACCAACGTAATTAAAACCACACTGTGGTAAGGAAGGGACTGTATAGTTTGACCTAGTTGAGCTTAGTAGTATTCCTTAACGAAAATACCATTAGATACAGGTAAATTTGTTATAAAGGTTACCTTGTTTCTCTTATTAATTTTTTAATAGTACTACGTTCTAATATTAATGAATTTGAAAAATCTTCCATTCACAGATTCCGTATCGAGTTTTATTTGACCATAATTGTGTGTATGATTTTTAAATCACACAACCCAATCACTCTTAATTTAACACAAACCCAATATATTTTAACAAAACTTAAATATGGCTTCTTTACATTTTTTAAATATTATGTTGCTAATAATATAAAGTGTAGAACGCTTGTGATCTAAATAATAATTTTATGATACTTATTGGTTTATTGAACTTATTAACTTAGTCAAAGTTACCCTTAACCGTAGGTCCCCAACGCGCATGGAATGACAATCAATATCCTTAGGGTGTTTGGATTAATTACTTTAAACCACTAATTCAGGGGTGGAGGGTGACTTTGATACCATCTACCAACCCCTATCCACCCTTGCGAGTTCAATCACCTTAGCTTTGGGGGTCATTTCTGCATTATAAATAGTTGAAAAGAAAAGTTTTCTTGTTTTTTCATGGATTATGGAATCTTCTTGCAAATAGCAGTTATTGAAATACATTAATTGCCCCGCGGTTTCACCTGATACTTATCCGATTACCCGCAACAAATCTTGAATTTTCAAGATAAAAATTGTACTATTTTGACTACGTCAATATAAGCGATTAAGATTAGAGAGATATTAAACAGCAAAACTGCGATCTCAACTAATATTCCCAAAGTATTTTTATTACCGGGATATTTACTTATGTACCTACCTTTGATTTGATTTGTTTTGAGTCGCCTATGTATTTCGGTGCCATTGCAAGCGCCATTATCTTCAGTTTGGCTTACTTCGTTCGCTCGGTCAATTACTAAATGAGATCTTCATCGACATCCCGTCTAATAGCGCACTAAGCTATCAGTATTTCGCCTAGCAATAACCTAAGCCCTTCATTTCTCCCGCCTCAAAGTGTTGTCCATCACGCCTTATTGGCCAAGACTTCTATTATTAACACTAAACCTTAGCAGCGCTAAAACACGAGTTAATGTCGTGATCAGAAAACACTGGTGAAACGTGCCCAGACTTTCGAAGTAACAATATTGGAAGACCCTTGATAGGGATGGCGGTGAAATTTGTTTTATGTAAATATCGATACTTCGATGGAGCTACGATAAATGAGTTGGGCGCATACAATAGTGTATGAGTCAAAATAAGGTTCATATTTTATGGTCTTTTCTATTAATTTATTCCTAATAATAATTTAATCCTTTATTATAGTGTGTTGAAATAAATTACTAGCCGTTGTAGTTGTAGTTTTGAAATAAATTCTCAACAATCATCAGCTGATCTTTCAGCGGCTGGTGATGATAAAAATCATTTGATTGTTGAGAACATAGGTCAACGCAAGACGAGACAGGGATAATTATTTACTTGGGATAGAATTCATGTCTGTAGAATTCATAGGTTCTTCAGTATGATTAGTTAAAAAGACACGTTTGGCCTATGTTAAAGGCTTAATGATTAGTATATGTTAATTGACTGCGCGTTGCATGCAGTACGCGCGCTGCGCTGTCGTTGGGTTTTATTTGTCAATTGCCGCATTAAAACTGTTACCTATGTTTGTGTAATCAAGTTGTACCTAAAACTAAAAACAATGTTATGAGCTTGTTTACCTCTGTGTTGTTGTACACTCACTTACTTACATAAGTGAGTGTAAAATAGCATAGGTAAGTAATAATAATTATTTGTTTTATTTTTTAGCTTCTTAGAGGACCCCTAGCGCCAAGACAAACCTCTGCGAGGTTTACTGATGCTAGTACGTAAGCCCATGTAAAATTTGATACGAATAAATAAAAAATTAAAAAATAGAAAGAAAATATAATTTTATAGAGCTGTTATTAAATAAATCAACTAAATAAATATGTGTGGACATTTCATACAGCACCATCTAGCTCCAAACTGAGCATAGCTTGTACTATGGGAACCAGGTAACTGATAGAATATTTAAATACTTTTTTTTTAATACTTACATAGAATACAATATAACGCCCAGACACAGCACAAACACCTACGTTCATCACACAAATATTTGTCCTGGGTGGGAATCGAACCCACCACCTATCAACTGAGCTAACAGACCAGTCAAATAAGTAAAAGTAGTCAGTAGGGAATCAGTATTAAATAGAATAAAAGTTCCACTAAACTCTTATACTCAGTTCCAAAACATAAAAGTCCAATTCACGTTATCTCTAAAGAACGCATTACCTAATTACTCTAAGTCCGAAACCATAATGTTAAGCTCTAGTCACTTTATTACAAAATACGCTATCCCTAATATACGTAGCTCGAAGCACGTCAAACCGAATCATTCCAAAAACATGATCACAGGAATAACAATTTGATGCAAATCATGACTATTATCAGACAGATGTCGCCATCAATTAAAACACCCGTACCATTATTATGAAGACCTGTTTCAGACATCAAATGGAGATGCAATGAAATTAAGCAAATGCTCTTTAAGCTACAATATCCATCTAGCTTCTCATCTACTCTCCATGAATATTCATGCTCTATGCATATTATAATATCTTAGCTAATACAGGTTCGCCTGATTTATAATACCTATAGAATATAATAAAACTAATATTACAAAGAGGTAAAATTTGTGAGTTTGTGATTATATATTCTAAGCGCTATTATATATGTAATACTAGTCCGATTCTAAAAATTGTTTCACTGATAGAAGGGTACACTATCCTAGAGTTACATATTAGTTTATAATATGTTATTGTGATGCAAGCCTCTGTCCACGGCTGCGCTTACTAATTAGTCCGTGCAAAACTGGGGCGAGTCATTTAGTTGAATCATCTGTTATCAGTTTATTTTTCACTCGGGGGGAGGGGAGGGGGTTTAATTTGAATTGTTTACTGTTTTACTACTTCTATATTCAATTTCCTTATAAGCAATATGTGTTTAAAGCCATACAAACAAACAAAATAGACAAAGTTAAAGTGTAGCGATCTCTGGGATGCTTCGGCTAAATACCAGCTCGAAGCCTTGGACTCCATTCAGAGTTGAACCAAAAGACTCAGTGATATTGATGCGTTGGTGGAAGCTAAGCTCCACAGTTTACAGCACCGACGTAAAGTTGCCAGTTTATCGGTTTTTTATAGACTGAATTTCGGAGAGTGTGCGAACGACTTAAACGATCATATTCCTCCATCTCTCTTCTTTCACTGTACATCAAGGCGCACAAAAACATGGCACCCATATATGGTTGAAATTCCATCAACCCGCACTAAGCGTTTTGCTATGCACTTTATAGTGCGAACAGCTAAGTGGAACACCTTGCCGGCGTCCTTGTTTACAGCTAACTATTATCTGGGAGTCTCCAAGTCGAGAGTGAACAGGTATCTTCTAGGCAAGCATGTACCATCGTAGATTGCGTCATCGCTTTCCATCAGGTGAGACAGTGGTCAAATGCTTTGACTATAAAGAATTTAAAAAAAAGGTTAATTTTTGTAGTAAGGAAAGGTAGCACCCACCTAAGGGGACCCAAAGGTTTAATTGAGATATTAAAATTACGAAAAACGTAATCATTTTAATGTGAATGGAACCGCAGGCAAAAACTAAACAATAATGGCATCAACTGACTTCTAAATGTCAAAGTTCCATTACCTGCATTTAAATTGACCTGTCAACGGAACCAGGAGATGAACAGGATATTAACGAAGCAGCGAGAACATTCATCAATAGATTAACATAATAGAATATTGCTACGCAAAATCGACAAATTTGGCACTGTCATATGACTTTTAGATCAGTATTAATATTCATGAGGTTTTGCACCTTGACCTAATATTGAAATGTCAGTTATTATAAGAATATCGGTTACTGTTGTTGTCTTCGTTTCGAACAGACAGATTTTTTAAATAATATGTTTGGTTTGTAGAAAAGAAATAAAATACTTTCGTAATCAAAACGGGTCCACACATAGCGTAGAATTTACGTAAAAAATTGTATCAAGAAAATGTAAAAAGAATGTGCAGTTAAATAACAACTGTGACGCAACCCTAAGTCAAACAAGCCCCAAAAATATTTCACGAAAGCAATTAAAATGTTCATCGATAAAAATAAATCGTTCGCCAGCACTAGATGACACCGAGGGTAATAGGGGGCACCGGTGGCGGCGACAGGTGCATGGGAGCACGCCCGAGCGGCCACCGCTACGGTCTATCGATATATCGATAAATTGCGTTCTGATTCCGACCCCGCACTACTAAGAGATAGAACTGACAATCACAATTTAGACAATTTTAAGAGCAAGTTTTCTTTGAAAAGACCGTCTTAGCTACTTATGGTTACTTGATTAGTTTTTCTTAGTTTTCAACGTGTGCATTGCAACACAAAATTTGCGTAAAAATATAATACATGAATTCTTAGAATCTTAGTAGATTCTTAGCAGTTAATGTCATCAACAATCTTTTTCTCCGACAAAGCGCTTCGCTGTTGCATTTTAGCAGTCGCAAGTCGCACCAAATCAAACACAACTATTAAAGACTTTACAAAAGCCTGAGATCCAAAGCGATGTCGTGAAAATGAAGTGGTAATTTCCGTAACTTTGAGAGAGTAGACTTGTCCGAGATTAAATTTAATGGCTTGGTTAGTCTAGTTCCAGTAAAGTTTTCCAGTGTTTTAATTCTGAATATCTTAAAAGTTACCTTTAGGGCATTTGCGAGTGAATATAATTCAGTTTCGTTACAAGATTTTTTTTTAAAGTTAAAAATTCTTCTTAAATAAAACAGGGGGGTACTACACCCCCTTTCCGATGTAAGTACAACTCTATTGCTGAAATAATCAGCCCTAATCTAACAGTATCAATAAACAGTCGCTTCCAAATACTTTCTATTTAAGAAGACTAAATCATAATATAGTACTGTTTCATAATTTTATGTACGTTCTAAGATTCAGTCAAAACAACTGCCAAGACATCAACTTTTTGATGCACCGGTGGATCGTTCCATTGGTTCGAACCGGAATAGACGAAACTGAGATGCAAAACCCACTCAACATTTTATCGTTTACATTAATATTAATATTCTAAGGCGTCCTTTCTAAACATTCACTGTTCTTTAAACGAGGGTACCTGGCCACGCCTGCGTCCGCCAACATTTAGACAGACTGCCCACCCGATATTGCAATATCAGCGATAGATTACATTCGGTACAAGCGGTGCAATGCGATGGGGTGGAATAAATAACCTTCAAGTGGGGGATGGGGGCTGAAATCCACATAATAAATGTTTTGAAAATAGAGCTTGGTGAAAAATTTGTTTGACGCCTACTTATAAAGTTTTATCTGTGAAACCAATTTTTGAAACTGTCTACGTAATTTACAAATTACGTAGGTTTCAAAAGATGTGAAGAAAAACTGGTAAGTTACTTTTTTGATCTTCCAAACACGTAACGTTTTTTATGCAAATGAATGACGTGATGAGCTCGTCGTTCGCGTGATGTTAAGCGTCACGGCTGCCCATAACAGATGCGGTGTCACTCAGAACTCTAAATTAAAGTTTTGCGTGACACTGCACTGCGTGCGTCATCCTGAGACATCACACGGTCTAGAAATCTTATTACTATCAGATCAGATCATAAAGTCTCATTTGCCCAGTAATTTCGCTAGCTAAAATGGCCTTTGAATTGGAACATGAGAAAAGCAAATTATTTCAAAAAGTAATAACGTGGTTTTTTATCTGGGCTCAAAAACTCTCTAGAAACATTCAGTACCTAAAATATACCACCAATTTACTGGAGCTTGACTTTGATTTGCCCATGACTAGACTATTGTTACCTTGACCTGACTGAAATAGGTACTTACTTACCTGAATCAAATAGCGGTGTCAACATTTATAAGCCACCCAAAGGCTTCTTCTAACCACAGAATAGATAATAGTACTACGTTTCCTACCGCACGGATCTTGTAATTATTAAAATTAATCTAAATATGTAAATGCTCATACTAAAGCTTGCATAACGATAGAATAACAACATGATTGTAAGTACTATTATTGGAATTCTTTAATTTAAAATCTTTAATCTTACTGCAAAAAGTTTTATATAGGCCTCATAACCTGCAAAACGATTGTCATCATTATTACTCTTGTCACTGCTAGGATTTTAATGTACACTAGTATTGTGATGACATGTATTTTACTTATTTAATAAAGATGTTTTGAAATTGAATTGATTGAGTACTACGTACAGAAAGATCACCCTGCGAAGTCACTTAAATAAATAGCGACTCTTGCTGGAACGCTATAGAGTCTAGTTCAGCTTGCACAGCGCTATAAGCCTTAACCAGTTGCCTCTCGTTCTATCGCTATATCACTGCTCTTCTGACGCGTTACGCGTAACGGACCGACCCGTCTAGACGCCCGGTTCCATGTACTTGTAGCTTCATACCTAAAGCACATATGCCTAAAGCGTGGAGTGAGACTGGCCTGGGGGTCTAGCAAAGATCCCTTTCCATTAGCGTTAACGCCAAACGATAACTCAAAATGTGTGGGGATGACATTACCTGCAGAAAACTCATAGCTAATGTCATTCCCATATATTTTGAGTCATCTGGAAAGGGATCTTTGCTAGACCCCCTGTTCTAACTACGACTGCTGTTATATGACAACTACATAAGAGCATAACTACAACGTGCAGAGGTAGATTAAAAATAGTTGTGTAGGTAGATATAAAATAAAAGGAAGTTCACTTCTGACTAGTTCTGACTCATCCAGGCACATCCTTGACCTTTATGTAAAGTCAAATAGGTAACCAAGTTGTTTTTACGAAAAATATCTTTAACGCATGATATCATAAGTTTTTTGTATGGTCCGAGCATTTTTGATAGAGGACTACGTATATTTTGTTTGTTAAAATTTAATAACCGGCCAAGTGCGAGTCGGACTCGCGCACGAAGGGTTCTCTACCATTATCTATCCTATCCCTACCATCTAGTGTTGAGTAGCAGTACTATTTAAAGCAGCGCCATCTATGAATCATCTGGTAAACGACTAAACTAAACTGGAAGCAACTAAACCACTGGCTTCGTAAAATATAGGCACGTAAACTGTACAAATTGGCTTCGTTGTTCACGTTTTAATAATCACTAAGCAAAGTAACAAGGCATAGGTTAGGTAAATTTAATCGTATATTTACCTTCCGATATCGCAAATAATCCTAGATAATTACACATTGTACTAGTTGCTTTCCGCAAGTAGGTTGCGGAAATCGTATGTAATATTGAGGAACTATGTTGAAATACATCAATAATACTTGAACATGAACTCGTCTCTCGTAACCAAATAGCTAGCTTTTGGAAAAATAATAGCTGTTATCTACTACGACAATGGCTAGGATTGGCTTTCCAAATGTAGCTTTTAGTTGTAAATTACCTGCACCTGATTTATAGTACTATGTTAAGGACATTTTCATGCTTTTTGTATAATCAAGCCAAGTGTAAAAAGTTTGAAGCCCTCCGAAATCTTGACTTGGGTAAAACGATCTATCTCTACCATCTCATATCAAGTATAT
Source organism: Ennomos quercinarius (assembly GCA_910589525.2). NCBI lineage: Eukaryota > Metazoa > Arthropoda > Insecta > Lepidoptera > Geometridae > Ennomos > Ennomos quercinarius. Next base: position 15,351,346 of record OU342499.1, on the reverse strand, counting down.
TCTTGGTACCAGAATTACCAGAACATTCAAACACTGACCTCTCCGTCGAGGTCAAAGTACCTACTGAATATTGAAGCTCTTGCAGGAAAGACCTGCTGGCGAAGGCTGGTTCAAAAAATGAATGGTGTAATGAGGTCCCACTCTACCTCTACCCCTGCAAGCATATCCTGCAAGTTGATGATATAAGTAGTTTATACGATGATGATATTATAGAGAATTATACCTTTATTATAGAGAACTATTAAATCGGGACGATAATTTGACACCGATATGACTCATATTTCATGCAGCAACATCATGTGTCAAAAAAAATTTGAATTCTCGCAATTTAAATACATAGCGCGATTAAATCCTGTGTTTAAACAAAAACTATCATCTGTCAAAGTTTTAAAGGGTCATTGAACTGAAAATAAATTACAATTAACTGGCTCTATGAATACAGAAGCATGGTATAAAATTCTCTAAAATAAAATAAGGGCCAAATCAACCACGAATTACTCGAGACCTTGACCCGCCACTTCCGGAGAGGTCAAGACTCTTCTTCAATAATAAATGTTACAACAAGCCGAGTTTTTTGTACTTAATAATTGTTGAAAGTCACGCACACAATGCTATAAATAATTTGAGAACTGTGCGCCTCATATATCATACGTTCACTTTCATTCTTTTTTGTTGTACCTTTCAGTAATTTTTTATCAAGTTTTGGTACGTCTCTAATGCCAGCTGTTGTTTTATTTCTACAGATAAAAAATTCTATGTGAGTGTAGTCACTCACATAGAGCGTGTTTCATTAGTATGAAACACGCTCTTACAATTCACATTATTTTTCTTAAAAACTGTAAATTAAAAAAATGTTAGGAAAGTATTCAGGCCATGGCCTACACAGAGAAGCGCGTTTGAATTAATAATGTAAAAAGGTTGCATGATCACTATCACGACAAAAAATTACACGTCACATACACACACATCAACAGCCTGAAGACGTCCACTGCTGAACATAGACCTCCCCGAAAAAAAACGCCATTTTGGACGCTTATCGTAGGGATAGTTTGTCATAATCACCACGCTTGGCAGGCGGCTTGGTGATCGCAGTAGATCACAGTGAAGACTGAAAAAATTCAAAAAACGAACATCTGTAAACAAAATTATGGAATGCAAATAAACAATTGAAATTGAAATTCTGCTTCTCATTTCCTGGATATTCCTTTAGCAGGCTCTTACAACACTCATGCATGAAAAAGAAATGGGGTGGTCCTGTTCCCACATCACCGGGACTATACTGCCACTTTCATCAGCATCGCACAAAATAATGAATATCCTGATTGATTCTATTATCCGTTGCAACTGCCAAGTATCCGATCACATAGATTAGATGCACCATACGTTATTCATGATAAAAAGTTGCCTCATTGACACCGCCTTAATTGTCTACCTATCTATTTTCTTTAACTAAGCAAATAGACATAACCCACTGTTTGTTTTGTTATGCCATGCCGTCGTATTCACGTTTGAATTATAGTACCTCTTCGTAATGTTTGTTACGTAGGTATGTGCACTTGACCTAACATATCGTCTTCATTACGACATTGAAAAGTTTCATGTATTAATTACCTACCTTTATAGAGGAATAGGGAGTAAGTGTAATAAACATTCGTTATTCTCAAATGAAAACCAAAACAAAAGTGGATTTTGGTATGTACCCTAACCGCGAATCATCACTACAGACCGTTCACCGTAAGATGTCCCCTGATGTATATTATTTAAAAATATGCAAGTATTATCGTAAAATGTAAAGTAATATGTAATAAGCATTATCTAAACTAGTATGTCACCACAACATTAATGTTTTTCAACACATTTGCTTAAAAAATGCATTTACGAAGCCTGTATACATTGTTAGAAAGTTAAACATTATGCACCATGCAACGGAGCGTGCGGTAAAATAGGTACTCTCACCTAAGTACCTATTTTACCGCATCGTTCCTTGTATAGCGCTGTGCTTACGCACAGCGCTTGCCTTTAAGGTTTTTTTTAATTTCAATAAAACATATATAAGAATTTCACCAAGGACTTTCACATTACGAGAATAAATAAGCTGAATGATCGAAACTCCTTGGAAGCGTTTTTGCTCAATACGTTTGTCTCATTTTAATACTAAAGAGAAAATGAAACTAAAGATGTAGTACTAATTTTCACCACACGCACGTGGCGCCATTTGCATTTTAAAAATGCGCGCCATTTTAGCCCATTTTCATATTAGATTAGGAACATCAAAAATTGTTTGTTGTGACTTTTCCACCAATAAACAAAAGCTTCGTTACCTATTGTACTGTTTTCTCGCAAATGTGTTGAAAAACGTTGTATGATACACGTGCGGAAATTGGTTTCTACAAACTTGTGACTATGGTAAGCCCTCGACTGCGTCTCGGGCTTACATTTGTCTACTCGTTTGTAAAAACCAACTTACCGCCCTAATATCATAAATAACTATTACTTGCATAATTATTCAGGGAAAACTTACGGTGAACGGTTTGTATACTTTTGTGACTATTGTCACGATGACGTGAATGTACTGTCGGGATGAAAAGAATTCAAGATTGTACCATAGTGCCGTAGTAGAACAAAACAGAAGGACCTCGAGAACACGATCAAAAACAACGCAGGGACACTTTCAAAGCTAATATATAGCATGGTCAATCATATTGCCGATAGAATAAGACATGAATCACATTTTGGGAAATCAATTAAACTTTCTGAAAATAAACAACACTAACAAATTGTGAAAGCTAGTGAAATTACTGGGCAAATGAGACTTTATGATCTGATCACTCAGTCTAGTAATCTGATTATTAGACTGGGTGATGTCTCAGGATGACGTGAGCAGTGCAGTGTCGCATTGGGAAGTCCAATCACCGTACTATATAGCTAATCTAAATAGAAAGTTCGCCAATTGCCTATATATTCCAACCGTTCCCACGTCGTCTAAAGCTTACACGCGTGTAACAGCAAGCTTTCCCGTTGTATCTAATCTAATTTAAATATCTATTTCATGCGGAGAAACCGTTGGCAATTTTCCACACGTTTTGATTGTTTGTGCTTACAACTTGCACAAGACGGTCAAAATACATGGCGCATGAAACACAGAAATTGTAACCAAATAACAAATTGCATATTTACCATTACATCTGCGATGATTGACTATAATATTGTTTCACCATAAACAATCCACAACAACAAACAAAATCTCAACAACAACAATCTTATAAAGCAAAGTGTGCAGTGAGCATCTTATTGTTGATAGCAATTTCTACCAAAGACAGAAACACACAAAATAAAAAGTAGATACAGTATGACAATTGTATAAGTACTTATACTAAACAGCCATGGATTTTAGCATTATTCCATTACACAAATATTGAATTACTTTACGTCATTTTCATTCGCAAACAATATGGAAATAGAGGAAAAGCTCATAGATTTTGCTTTACATTCAGCCTGTGTCCATTGTATAAATTGTACCATGACACACCGGCAATATCCCAGAGACAATTCTCATAGAAATAGTAGTGCCAAGCAGGTAGTGAATGATGATGAGTATATTGCTTAGTAAAGTAGCAAAACTAATGAGTTTTTCTTATTTATTTAAAAAATAGTTATTTATGATATTAGAGCGGTAAGTTGGTTTTTACAAACGAGTAGACAAATGTGGTAGACCATAGTCACGAGTTTGTAGAAACCAATTTCCGCGCGTGTATCATACAACGTTTTTCAACACATTCGCGAGAAAACAGTACAATAGGTAATAAAACAAACTTTTGTTTATTAGTGGGAAAATCGCAACAAACAATATTTGACGTTTCTAATCTAATATGAAAATGGGCTAAAATGGCACGCATTTACCTACTATTCAAATGGCGCCACGTGCGTGTGGTGAAAATTAGAACTACATCTTTTGTTTCATTTTCTCTTTAGTATTAAAGTGAGACAAACGTATTGAGCAAAAATGCTTCCAAAGAGTTTCGATCATGCAGCTTATTTATTCTCGTTATTTGAAACTCTTTGGTGGAATTCTTACATATTTTTATAGAAATTAAAAAAAACCGTAAAGGTTACGCACGGCGCTATACAACTGAGGTTGCGGTAAAATAGGTACTTAGGTGAGAGTACCTATTTTACCGCACGCTCCGTTGTATGGTGTGTAATGTTTAACTTTCGAGCAATGTATACAGGCTTTGTAAATGCATTTTTTGAGCAAATGTGTTGAAAAGGATTATTATAGCATCATCATCAAGACGTCCACTACTGAACACAGAAATCACCCAAAGAGCGCGATTTGGAGCAGCAGCTTGCCTTTTGCTTTTACGGCCCTCCGCGGTTTCTAATCGTAGGTCGTCCCGTCGGTCCACCTTTTTTTTTTATTGTTAATGGGTCAGCGTTTGGCCACATCTCACTTGGTGGTAAGTGCAGATGAAACCTAAGGTGGGACACGCTTACCCAGAAGTGCAGGGCCGGCCTTCGCTGCGTCTTCCGGTTCGTGGTCGCCATTCAAGAACCTTTTTTACTATCGGTTGTCGATTCTGCGAGCGGCGCGACTGCGGCTTGCCCCTTGTCATTTCAACTTGCTAATTCTAGAAGCTATATTGAAGTTTACCTGTGGTTCTCCTCATTTCGAACTTTATCTAGGAAGGAAATCACGAGCATAGGTATTAGGTATCTGTATTGAAATAATTATGCACATTAATTTCATTAGGGTTACTGGTGTTTGAAAGAATAGTGTCTGCAATTTCACTGATATGTATACCAACTTGGTACAATTTTATGGAGTTTTTATAAATTTACATTTTTACTACCTTTCCCCTGCAAAATCAAGCATTTTTATCTATTTACTGTCCGTGCAAATGGAAACAAACTGTCAATCCACCCACCTTGTGCACTACCGGCCTACTACCGGCACTTCTCGGCTCTCGCGATACGGTTACTTACCCTGCCCGGTTAGTTTCTTCGGGCTCAAAGGTAAACTTTCTTTGTGGGGCTACTCGTAAATAGAGCTGCTTTTACGAACTCCAATTGAATTTCCTGGCCGTTCTGAATGTTACCTTGTTATAGCTTACTGTTTCCTATTATGGATTAGTAGAACTATATCTGTTTAACTGACTTCAACACAAGGAAGACAGGAAGTTCTCAATTCAATTGTATTTTTTTCATTTTTGTTTCTTGTCATTTTTGTTGTGTGGCATTGATGGACGAACGTGTAAATGTGGGCGCACACATACGTGAGTCCATCAATGGCTAGTTGTGGCCAAGGCATACATAGTACTTTTCTCAAGCCATGTCACGACAGATATGAGTTTTTTATGTAATTTATTTGGCCGCTACCATCGACGTCGAGATATGGATTTTCATACAACTCTTGCCGGCCGCTGCAGCAATTTCGATTTATCTCGAAGAAGGTTGTCAAAATAATACTCACATTTCCAAGCATCTTTGAGAAAAAATATATGCATTATAATATCATCCGAGTAGGTATTTTCGGTTGCCTTTGTTTACCTAGTACTGCAAAAAGAGCATTACCATTGATATTATAGGTATATAACTTTAGTTAAAGCAGTTCAAGTATTACGAATACCGCTCAATATATGATCATCCTTTCGAAATCATGACACAGAAATCCTTCAAGAAGATACCATCGCTTTGGAAACAATAACTGTAATGATAAACTTTATAATCAATTTATTACTGTTCTAGTTTGAACGTGGGAATTCGTATAATGGCTTTGATATGATCTTTGCCTCTAACATTTCTGCGTGTAACCAAATTATTCACAAACTAATAAGGCGGGCGCCCTGCAGTTTCAACCACTAATTTCCCATTTTCCTTGGTGGTGGCGGAGAGTGCGTGACGGAACTGCACAAGTTAGTTCCCCGATCCCTATTTTACCATCATACAACTTGACGCAAGGAGACATGGCAGCGGTATATGCTAGACATTCCTCTAATAAGTGCAAAGCGTTTTAACGGACAGCAAACTGGAATAGTGGACCGTTTCCATAGGGTCCACTCTTCCAGTGAACGTAGCCTTCTCGATCCTCTTAACCCGGCAACGGCTTTCCTTTTTTTTTTAACCTGGTAAAAATCCTTTATGGATTCCACTAACAGCGGGGGCAGCTGGTGGATATGTGGGACTCTCCGTCCAGAGTGGACGTCCTACCCACAAAAAATCCAGGGGTACCTACCCAGCGCCTTGTGCTGGGGCCCCGGGTTCGCTTTCGCACTCTACGAGCGGACCCAGCAGCGCAAGCCACAACCGGCATCATCCTCACCGTCTCGTGACGGGGACATTTTAGATCGGCGCACTTGTACCCAGCACGCCGGCGTCCGTCCATGGGATCTATAGGCAGGTGAAGAACCCCCCGGTTAACCCGGCAACGGCCTAAGCCAAGGCTCGCACCCCAGGGGTGCCCTTGAGCGCCTGCCTTCCGGCTCGGTGACGCTGTAAAGGTCGGTAGAGACCAACAGCATAAGCCAGTTCAAAAAAAACGGATTGCAAAAGAATGGAACATCTTACCAGCGTAATTTTTTCTAACAAATATAATCTGGGAGTTTTTAAGGCTAGAGTGAACCAGTATCTTCTAGGCATCATCGACCGCGTTGTCACTTACCATTAGCTGAGACTATAGTCAAAATTGTAAACCAATCTGTGATGATTGGTAACAAATAAAAAAAGATCTGGAATGAAAAATATCCTATTATAATGATAAATCACCAGCATCATCTTGGCGCTACGTTAGAGCCATATTAATACAGCATCAAACCAATTAATGGTTATGAGTAACTTAAACTAAAAGATTTGCCTATTCTGGTCCTTAAAATCATATCGACGGCTTTGCCCTTGCTACATTTAGAAAGGTTTCAGAAACTCCTTTCGAAAATTCCTTTATATAGACGAGCAATTTATATTCGGAGAACAAAGTAGAAATGTCTTGTCCTGACGCTATCAAAGATGATTTGGATTAGGTACACAACCAAAATAAATATAAGTGATTTTTATCCCTCATCTTAGTCTACATCCTTACATACTTCTTATCATAATTTTCTATATCTTTTCCTATATCCTATCCTCTCTTTTTCCGACTCTGGGAAAATATATATATAGATATATATATACTTTTAGATATATATATCTATATATATATAGATATATATAGATATCTATATATATCTATATATATATAGATATATATATAGATATATATATACTTATAAAAAAAATCCTTTACAAATTAATCTGTAGGTTACGCTGAGCAGGCGATACTGCTATAAAAATCATAAATATTGATTTGGGAGGCGTTATCTTTACAGCATTTGTGTTGATGTAACTTGACCGTGCTGGTTGGGATAATTCTTAAGAATTTCTCAATAGATGGCGCTGCCAACCCCGTAAGTCGGTTGTAAAAGGTGAAGGATAAATTCGGACATGAGACCACTTGTCACGGTAGCTTAAGTAAAGCATGTCCCGGCTTTAGGGACGGATGGATGCGGGTTCAAGTCCCGCTCGTGATTCAAATTTTTCCTTTACAAATTAATCTGTAGATTACGCTGAGCAGGCGATACTGCTATAAAAATCATAAATATATATATATACTTTTTATATATTTTTTTATCAATGACTAGGCTACCACAATCTCATTGAAACTTACATATTTATGAGATAAATATTATAAAGATATTTCTCAAGACTGTAATATTATATTCTAAAATGTAATTAGATTCTAAGCCAATAGAGCAACATAACCTAACAAAGCGTTATTATAATTATAATTATTATCACAAATAATCTGGAATGAAATTGGCCATGTCTAGTCTAATAAGCTACTGATAGAATAATTCCATTACCTATAAGAACTCGAAAAGCGTGCTATGGCTGGCGCGTATTTTGATCTAAGCTTATTTCGGTTTTGCAAGCCAGAATGCAAATTATTTGAAGTTGGACGCTAGAAAATTAGTTTTGGTTATTTGCATATTTTGCGACACTGCGATCAGATAAAATGCTTTATAAATTATAGAAACATCAAACTTAATAGTGCCAAAATATATTTCTATTGATGAAAAATAAAAGGTCTTTCATACTGGAAGATTCCTTTTTGAAACCAACAAGAAGTTCTGGTTAGTGAACAAGAAGTTAGGAGTCAAGTATTAGCTTCTATTAAAGTTCTGAATGTTAATACACAGAAAGTGGTATAGTAAATACGTACTGAAAGGTAGAACATACTTTCTTGTACCATTCTTAAGGTTTTATTTTGCTTGTTGCAGAACTTCGCGAAGCTTTCGAGGCTGAAGCCCAAGAAGTGAAGAAACCCCGCCTCCTGCTGACAGCCGCCGTCCCTGTCGGACCTGATAACATTAAGAGTGGTTATGATGTGCCTGCTGTTGCTAGGTGAGATTAAAAATATACAGAAAGAAAGTAATCAACAAAGAAAAATTAAAAGCGCATCAATAAAGAGTTAATTATTTATTTTACTATATTATTTTGAATTTTGAGTGGCCTTCGGGATTGCACTAACATGATGTTGTTATCGTGTTGTGCTGGTTGACCTTTATTGGGCAAACCACAAACGTTCACATTTTCGGGTATGGTATGTATAAGTATAATGGGTAAGTCTAAACTTTGTAATAGGTACATGGTGGATATGAATAAAATAACAAAAATAGAAATAAACTAGAAAAAACATTCTATACCTATCAATTTATTTGTTATTATGCTGCGCTTATTCATAAGCGTACTCACCTTTATAAATTGTACTTACCTTAAAATGCAATGTAATAGTAACACTGTCACAAACTATGAAATCAACTCCAATTTTTAGAGTTCCGTACCCAAAGGGTAAAACGGACCCTATTATCTAGGCTCCGCTGTCTGTCTGTCTGTCTGTCCATCTGTCACCAGGCTGTATCTGATGAGCCGTGATAGTTAGACAGTTGAAATTTTCACAGATGATGTATTTCTGTTGTCGCTATAACAACAAATACAGAAAAAACAGAAACAGAATAAAATAATAAAGGAAAATAAAATATTTAAGGGGGCTCCCATACAACAAATGTGATTTTGTTGCCCGTTTTTATAGATAATGGTACGGAACCCTTCGTGCGCGAGTCCGACTCGCACTTAGCCGGTTATTTCACATGAATTACACTAAAATCTCAAAAACTCTTTTTCGTCTAGCCGAGCTAGCAAACAGGCCTCGAGATAATTATGACGTCACATTATTTCACGCAGAAATACGAACAAAAAAGAAGGTAAATATATAGTATCTTCACTTTTTATGGACTTGTAAAAATAAAAACATAATATTAACAAATACATGGCGAAATAAGATATTCAGCTTTACGAAAAAGGTAAGAGAACCAAAAGATCCAAACGGTAAATCTATTGTCCTCTTTATATTTGACAATAGAATATTAAAGTTGCCCTCGGGTTCGGGTAACCTTTTTGACGGGAAAATAAATTAAATCGGTATAACATGCTATCTACGATATGTATTCCTTCACTAGAATAGGACTTTTTTACTTTTTAATAACTAGCTTTCGCATATTATAAAAATACAAAGCTTATTATGACCTAAGTGTAACGGGCAAATTGTTTTAATCTTGTATATGCTTTTTTTTTAATTTTTTTTTTAACGGGCAAATTGCCTTATTACTCAAGCTAACTACTACAATAATAAAAACTAAACTAAACTAAACTAAACTAGCTACACTACCTACTACAAAGAACACTTATGGACTGTACAATAGCCGCGATGGCCTATAGACAGTCCAAGTGCTCCAGCCCACTACCGGTAGGTAGCGTACCCAACATGCTGGCAGCATTGCCACGTTGATATGATTGAAATATAAATCATACTGTAACAAACTGCTCTAACTAATTAATACCACTATAAACACTAGAACTATCAATATTTTTATTATTTAGTAATATACAACACCTTTAAGCTTTTTATGGATCAGATACGATACCTGGGGCCGTACCGTGAGCTCTTAGCGCGATTTAAAACTGAGCCTATACTGGCTCGCTTATCAAAATCCCCATACAAAAAAAACAAAACGATCCAATATAGGCTCAGTTTTGAACCGCGCTAAGAGCTCACGGTACGCCCCCTGTAGGGTTAGCACGGCTGGCAGACAAAACTGTATTTCCCCTGTTTTACTCCAAGCAAGTATGGCGAAAGTGACGTAAAACGGGGAAAGACAATTTTATCTACCGTCCATGCTAACCCAGCTGCTAATTTTAGAACACCTACAATTCTTTCTATACAAAATAACACTCAAAAATAGTAAGATAAAAATATTGGTTACCTACTTTTAAGATAAAAACAAAAAAGCTACCTATATCATATTCTCGGTACAAAAGAAAATTGAAGAGGTAAGCACACACTACAATGGAATTCAATTTGCGTGTTCTTTAATTTAATATTCATACTGTACCAACTCGGCGCTATTTTGCTAAATCATCCACATAAATACAAAATGGGGCAGACAATGTGCCCACTTTGGTATTTAAATACTGACCTAAATAAATAACTTAGAGACAAAAAATATTGTCGCATGGGCGCTTTCGAAATAATCGCTTAGGCTCGGCGCAGACGAATCACTTACGGCCCACACTACAACAGCCGTCGCTTTTGTTGTCTACATCAATTAAAAATGTACGAAAATTGGGGTCAATATCATGGCAACTTTTGGCAGTGTTGCTATTTATTGCATTGCATTGTTAGGTACAATTCATAATGGTGTCAACTTTTTATGAAAAGATGCAGGTTAATAAAAAGGGTAAGATAAAGTGTATGTTTCTAATTTATTTCATTTTTTATTATTTTATTCCTTTCTGCCATGTAGGTGCGTTAAAATCTACACTTGCCCATTATTATATAATCCAAAATGTGAATGTTTGTGGTCCGCACAAGAAAGGTCAACCACAACACGACAACAACATTACAGTACAAATACAATGACTTTGTTTAGACTGTCAAACATTACAATAATAAATAATAATATAACGATATTATCACTCTAGTAGGAAATTTCATAATTTCCAACTGCAGAGTGCCGCTAAAACTATGCACCATTTTGTTTTATGATTACTCAGATACTCATTTATTCATAAATAGAATTATACGTCACACATAAACTAAACAATACAAAAAAAACAAACACACACAAAAAAAATTGTAAATTATTACATACCCACTGACGCATGGTCCTCATCACCATCAATTAGTTGCCGTAGTTTCTATCACGTCTGTAGAAAACCTTAAACTGTCTATAGTGCTTGTACTTCTCATATTTCAGTACAATGCACTAAAAAAACAATTGAACTTGTGACAACACTTGCTTGCATTTACAATCTTACTGCCCAGAATTACAGACTCTAATTTTAAATAATTTTAAATCTACATTTTGTTCATCTAAGTGGCTATCATTATTATTGTCTAATGAATGTCCGTCCACCAATCTGAAAAAGTTCACACCATAATGTTGCCTTGTCGACATTGAAAACATATTTCACATAATAAAAGTTTCGTTCAAAGTGCACAAACAAAATAAATAAAATGCCAAATTAACAGGAGCGTTGTCTCGTTTTGTGATCTCTGTTAAAAATAGGCTCAAATTGAACTAAATCTAGGCAATCTAGATCAATTTTGTCAATGATTTTATTTTTTCCTCAGCTACCTCGACTTCATCAACCTCATGGCATACGATTTCCACGGTAAATGGGAGAAAGAGACAGGCCACAACGCTCCCCTTTACGCCCCTTCGAGTGACTCCGAATGGCGGAAGCAACTGTCAGTAGACCATGCAGCTCATCTGTGGGTCAAACTTGGAGCACCTAAGGATAAACTTATCATTGGTGAGTGCAGGCATAGGTACCTACTTAATTCTAAGCAAATGTATGATTTTAAAACTGTGATGTTGGGTACAATACCTACTGGTAAAGGGCCGGAGCATTTTGAGTATCTATAGGACATCGCGACTAGTAGGTAGTATAGCATTTAGTAGTAGTTGGTATTATTGTAGTAGTTAGTTTAAGGAATAAAGGCGCTTTTCCTGTTAAAAAGACTAATTCAAAATGTAGTTTAATAATGAACTTCAACGTTTAACAGACAGTAAAGCTGTAGGTACGGTCTGCCGTGTGAATCCGGTTTGCGAATAGAGCCACCCCATCTCTTCCCGTGGGTGCGTGGGTGTAAGAGCGGGCTAAGGGAATATTCAGGGAATGGGCAACAGCATTGTCCTCGGTTCAGTAAAATCTTCTGCGATCACCAAACGTGGTGATTATGGCAAATCCCCTCCCCACCCCCCTATGATAAGCATCCAACGTGGCGTATAATAGGAGAGGCAGGCCTGTGGTCTGCACTGGACGTCTTCCGGCTGATAATGATTATGAAAGCTATACGAACTGAACCTGAATTATACATATTATATTATGATTCTTACACAATATGGGTATTAGTAAAATGTGAGCATATTAGTTATAATTATGTTATTAGAATAATTAGCAATATCACAATCCAGATAAAATAAAGGTAGATATTATAACCAAACTAATCTCCCTCTCTACTATTCCAGGTATGCCAACCTACGGACGGTCTTTCACTCTGTCCAACCCAAACCGCTTCAAAGTAAACTCTCCGGCCAGCGCCGGTGGCAAAGCTGGAGAATACACTAAAGAGTCTGGATTCTTAGCTTATTACGAGGTATCTATTATTGAACCCCACTACTACATACTAAGTAGAGTGGAGGGTCCCACTCCACTTAGGTGGCTCGACAGTCTGGTAAAAAAACTACAAGGACCCGATGGATGCTAGAGGCAAGGCAGCCGTAGTGGCGCTCTATGAGAGAGGCCTATGTTCAACTGTGGACGTCTTCAGATTGATGTTTATAATTTTATAGTTGTATCGCCTGCTTAGCGTAATCTACAGATTAATTTGTAAAGGAAAAATTTGGGAAGGATAAATTCCAACACGAGACCACTTGTCACGTGTCCCGGCTAAAGGGAAGGAAAAATTTGAATCACGAACGGGATTTGAACCCGCATCTGTATTCGTTCAGTCGTCGATTGGAGCTCAAGCCGAGATCACAAATTTACAATTTTTTTAATGAAATCTGTTTGACGACCGAAGATCATTCTATAGTACGGGCTTAAGACAAAGTAAGTTGGCTATAAACTATAGCTTACGAATAAAACTGAAGATATAGGTACATACTGTAAATAATAAAGTCGAAGACAGTCGTTTCATAAAAAATAGATACGATAATTTGCAAATGAGCATAACATTTTTACTTACTATCCTTCTAAGTACATACAAGATTCTCATTAAACTTAATTAAGCGTTTGAAGCGCAGCTCATTACGACAAGTCTTAATAAATGACGAAACTTTCACACAAAGACGTCAAGCACGCGTAGAAATTGCAGCTTTCACACACTCAAACAAGAGAAGAGCGTAACTAATAAAATAGTCAATGCTCCACCAACGTGCCTGAACCTCGTTCGCCAATATCCAATTAAAACAAAGCCAACATAGTTCGTGAAGCAATTGAATCCGAAGCAAAGTTTCTAGTCTCATATTAACATAACGGATTTACATTTAATATAATCTGGCTTAATCAGAACTTGGTAATTATGCTGAAAATTTTCACTTGGAGATAGACCTTTTTTCAATCTTGTGTCAGTGGTTCAACTTTTAGTAATCAGTTGCAAAGGCGAGAGACTCAAACTCGAGTTCAAAATTTAGTTTTAGGATTAAATCGTAATGGAAAATGCTCAGCTGAAACCCATTAAGAGGTTTTAATGGGTTTGAAAATAACGAGAGAAAACAACTTTTTTTGTGATCGTAAAAGCAATTCGTTTCATTAAGGGCTTGTGCAAGGCCAGCGCGAATTCAAGTCAAAGCCACAGAATAGATGTATAGTACTAGGCCAAAGCGGGGATGAGCCAGGGGCCGAGCGGCAGGGGCGGTCTAAGTTAAACTGGTTCCAACGCGCAATAGTTTAGGTAATTTATTATTACACTGAATATAATGGGTATTTTAATAATCCGCTATACATAAGCCCTCCATTATATTTAGTTCAACTACTATACAAAGTTTCATGATCTTATTTAAAGTATTCATTGAATAATCGCTGTTTATTTGTACGGTTTGGAGGTAACTTTGTAATTTTTTTCTATCGAGAAAATTTTATTAATTCGTGTTTTCACTATACATTTGCAGTAGCCTTAGTCCTGAACTTTACCATATATTAATTTCAAAGTCATTGTTGCAATATTGTTGACAGGATACTGCTTCAAGCTAAGCCGTTTTAAGCAATTTGGCGTTGTATTGGCTCTTGTTGATTTGTCATTTTACTCGTTACCTAATTTAGTTACTGGGATAATTTTATGAGTTCTCAAAGCCGATTCGCAGTCCTAAAAAAACAACAACAACAAAACTGGAATATCCGTGCACAAAAAAGTTCAACGTCCAGCCATCATATTCTTTTTTTGTAAATAAATAAATCCTATCCTACTAATATTATAAATGCGAAAATTTGTGTGTGTGAATATTTGTTACCATTAATCTCAGTAACTTCTGCAATAATTTTGATGAAATTTGGAATGCAGATAACTTATACGCTGGATACCTTATACGCTATCACATAGGATACTTTATATCCGCGGGTGAATTCGCGAGGCGCAACTAGTAAATTTTAATATTATTTAGTAATGCATTATTTGCTAACAATAATGGTGATGTTGACACTCTTATTTTTCTATCTTTTTAGGTCTGCGAAATGCTCCAGAATGGAGGTGCCTACGTTTGGGATGATGAGATGAAAGTACCCTACGCCATACACGGAGATCAATGGGTTGGGTTCGATGATGAGAAGTCTACCAGGCACAAGATGAGGTGAGAGACTATTAAAGAAAAAATCTTCAAAAGTGAACTTTAAAAGTGTAGTTGCTTGGTTTCTAGCCTGCATGTTTTGGTTTAATTTAACTAATTCAAATGTTGTCTTAACCAGATGGATCAAAGAAAATGGCTTTGGAGGTGCCATGGTGTGGACCGTCGATATGGATGACTTCAGTGGAAGCGTCTGCGGTGGTAATGTCAAGTACCCGCTTATTGCTGCTATGAGGTAAGTTTTACTAGCGTTATTTCTTTCACTATGTCGAGAGAAAAATTAGAGTGAGAAAACCACAGAAAGACCAGTTCCTCAAAAATTGACATTATTGAATAACTTATAATTTATACCTTGCGCTGTAAAATATTAATTAGGATAACATTTTCCCAGTCAAAAATACAGTGTTTATCTATTAAAAAAGACTACAACTATTGTAGAATATGGTATTGGGTACCTACATCAATCAGAAAACTTTAGAAATTAAGTAAGAGCGGTAAGATGTAAGTCTAGATACTTCGAGTGGCAGACAAATGCTTAGTAAAACTTTTGTTGTCAGAGAGGAACTCCGTGGCATTTCCCGAGGTAAAGACGCTAAAGACGTGGACTGGGCATCAGTAGCTTCCACCCTCATCATTGAAGAAGAAACTGAGAAACCAGAGCCAATCAAGATTAGCCTTTCAGACGTACTCAGTAAGGTCAAGAAACCCACTAAGCATCACATCGTGAGGAACAACAATGCGGCTGTTTTGGATAAAAACAGTAAGTGGCTATTTCTAGGTAAAAGGAACCAAAACTTTCAAGGGTTAATTTATTGGTACTGTCTACAGTTCTGTAGAAATGTAACTCTTTATTTTTCGAATCAGAGATATGGCTCACTTTAGTTTTAACGTATAAAATCTACAACCAGTAAACGGCTAGTGCTCACGTAATTGTAGCTTGTTGCGTTGTTCTAGTTGTAATTATGAATACTACTCACGTTAGTTTCTGTAATATTGAAAAAAATCTGTTGATTATGCTTAGCAGGCGATCGGTACTGCTATAAATCATAAATCTTTATAGCTAACTTTATCATAGTGTGTGTGCAACGTGTTCTAAATTCTGTTAAAAATACAGGACAACCCCATACACGATTATCTACTTAGGCTTACACAACATTTCATATACACAACACAAAACATTTAGAGCAAATTCAAAACTTCACGTGTACGCTTCATGAAACTTGAAATAAGCGAGGCTGAAATGTAAACATGTTTGCCAACAGTCTAACAAAACAAATGGAACGCCGAGATCTCAACGCCAATCGTGATTTTCAATAGCTTTTGGATAAAATATTTTGTTGACGCAAACACAAACAAAAACACCACCGGGACGGACCTAGTAAAGGAATTTTAAGCACAGTGCAGCGGCCACTTGTCCATTATAATAATTATTTTACCTGGTACTGGTAGATACAACTTGTGAATGTTCTTTTGAGCTAAAACTAGTAACTTTACTATTTTATGTATTCACGTATTACCAATTTCCGCTCCTGAACGTAATACTATAGTCAGACATTGAACATAATTACATTTGTCAAAAGTCGAAAAAAAATCTGAAGAAGACATTATAATATTAGTCTAATCGAGGAAACACAACAAATTTAATATTATAATTTCATTCATAAAAATCAAATGAATAGTGATGCTTTATTTCCCTTCGGAGTGCAGCTAATGTTTGCTACCACTAAAATGTTTACTGCAAGTGCTGTTACAGAGTAAAGTGGTGAAACACCCTTGACTCAAGCAGTTCGACAACAATGTCGCACTTGACACCTCTCTTAACAGCCAGAACAGTGTATTTGGCACTAAAAGCGACAAATATCGGACGGAGTGCTACAAGGGTCACTTTTAGAACCATCGTTGTTCCCAACTGCCAAGACCAGCTTAGGAAAGTCGACAACTCACAACATAGTTGCTAAAAGTTTGAAACATCGAATGCTTTTACGTTCAAGTATTTCAACTGGCTGAAGCAGAATGAGCCGAGACCCTGAGCATAAAATCCTCAAAATGCTTAAATTTACAGATACTTAAAGGGGTGTGGAGGTTCAAGTTATGTTGGTTACGTGAAGTAAATGGGTTTTTTGATTTAATGCTTTCAAGTTTATGACGTGGCCTCTCAGCGATCTTAGTAAAGGTATTTTTAACGTGCTCTTGGGTTGAAAGGAGTAATAAATAACATATTTTCGATGTTAAACATCATGCAAGGTGACTCCTCCAAGAATTTTCTGAGAAGTCAGCACGACTTTTTATTTGGGTCACAAAAGCGAGATGCTTTCGGTGTTTAAATACTTTTGATGTGAGCACGCACTCTTCGGAGTATTTTACTGCTTTTGTAAGTGCTTGTTGGCCCTGATTTTATAGACTTACTTGTTTGTGAAAAAATGCTGCATTATGTTATATTATTTTTTGAGGTTTATATACGTTTTATGTAGGTACATAACATCGATTATCCATAGATATAGCCATAATAAGACTTAAAAGACTTTTTAAGATACTGAGCAATATTTAAAATGGGAAATAATATGGTCAAATAATATTGTAGGTACACATGAACATGAACATTACAAACGTAGATTACAACAATAGGAATTATTTCAATGTCAAAATTATTTTATCTGTCATATTTTTCTCATAATTTTCTTAATGGCCTAGCATTCGGATACCCATAAATCTAACAGAGTTTTTTCAACAGGGAGGTATTAAAATTTATGCAAAATCTCGTGATTGATCGAACATGCAATATCTTTTTGATTGATTGACAGTTTCATAAAGCTTTCGAACACCTTGATTGCAGTTTAAAATGCGAAGGACGATGGAACTTTTACTTTTCTCTTGTGATTTAAGTATGTTCTGTTATTCTAAGAAGTAGTAATTGAGTTTTCGTTGTTTACGAGACGCTTTTTTCAACTTCCGTAGTTTATTATTTCAGTTTTTGTATCATAATCAAGTATAAACATACAAAACTTACTTAGTAATTGTCAATTGTATGGAATTGACCAGAATAATCCTTTTCTACAGAGCGTGAGCCCCAAGTTCTCTGTTATCTGACCTCCTGGTCATCCAAACGTCCTAGCGGCGGTCGCTTCATGCCTGAGAACGTGGACCCTAAGCTCTGCACCCACGTGATCTTCGCTTTCGCTACTCTGAAGGACCACAAACTCGCTGAGAGCGATGATAAGGACGGCGAGATGTATGACAAGGTGGTGGCATTGAGAGAGAAGAACCCTAACTTGAAGGTAAGTCATGATGACAAGAACATAATAGTCATTTATTGAATAATGGTTTATTTTGGATGTTTTTTTTCTTATATTATGTTTGGATAGTTTTATATCAATAGTTATTGTATAGTCATCTTCTCTGTGTCACCCGAACTGTGTAAATGATCCTTTTCTCTTGATTCACAATAATTACCAACTAATACTCAAATCACTGATATCGTTTCTCTTATTTTTATTGATCAATGTGAGGCATAGGTTGTTTGCTTAACCTTATTATGATAAAATTATCTACCTAAATATTAAAAAAATAAATCAGGTACCTATATTAATTATTTCAGATCCTTCTCGCTATTGGTGGCTGGGCTTTCGGCTCTACGCCTTTCAAAGAGCTGACTTCCAACGTGTTCCGTATGAACCAGTTCGTGTACGAAGCTATCGAGTTCCTTAGGGACTATCAGTTCAACGGCCTGGATGTAGACTGGGAGTACCCTAGGTCAGTAATCATAATATTAGCTTGGGGAAAAACTCTTTTCGCATTATAGTAAGTATGAACTTGTAATAAAATCTCTTTGTCTATACTCTTTGTATTTGGCTGGTTTTGGTATCATTAAAAGTTTAAATTTTAAAGAAAATAATTCCATATTCAAATTAGGAAAATGTGTGATTTTTATTTGTTTTTATTACTGTGAAGATGAGTGAATCTAATGAAGAAACTCGATACATTTTAAAATTTTACTACAAAAAAGGTAAAAATGCAACGCAAGCCGCGAAAAAAATTTGCGATGTTTATGGACCTAGTGCGAGAGAGTAGTGGGAGCCTGTGAGAGTAGCACAAATTTGGTTTAAGCGTTTTCAATCCAGAAATTTTGATGTCAAAGATGCACCTCGCTCTGGTCGCCCTATTACGGATAAAATGGATGCCATTTTTGAAAAAGTGGAGCAAGATCGACATATCAGTAGTTACGACGTAGCTGAAGAACTGGGAATTGCCCACAAAACAGTTTTGGCGCATTTGAAAAAAACTGGGTACACAAAAAAGCTCGATATTTGGGTACCTCACGAGCTCACTGAAAGAAACCTATTGAACCGTGTACTCATTTGTGATTCTTTATTACGACGTAATGAAACCGAACCATTTTTGAAGAAGCTGATAACTGGTGATGAAAAGTGGATCACGTACGACAAGAAAGTGCGTAAAAGGTGATCAAAGGCCGGTCAGGCTTCACAGACTGGCGAAACCCGGGTTAACTCGCAACAAGGTGATGCTGTGTGTGTGGTGGGATTGGAAGGGCATTATTCATTATGAGCTGTTACCACCAGGCAGGACCATCGATTCTGAACTCTTTTGCGAACAACTGATGAGATTAAAGCAAGAAGTTGAGAGAAAGCGACCGGAATTAATCAACAGAAGGGGTGTGGTTTTTCATCATGATAACGCTAGACCTCACACATCTTTAGCCACTCAGCAAAAATTAAGAGAGTTTGGCTGGGAGGTGATAATGCATCCGCCGTATAGTCCTGACGTTGCACCTTCACATTTCCACCTGTTTCGGTCTCTTCAGAATTCTTTAGGCAGTGTCAGGTTAACATCACGAGAGGACTGCCAAAACTACTTGTCGCGGTTTTTTGATTAGAAGCCCCAAAATTTCTATAGCAATGGGATCATGTCCCTACCTACAAGATGGCAAAAAGTTATCTAACAAAATGGTACCTACATACTTTAGTTAAATGTAAATAAACTATAATAAAAAAAATGTTGAATTTTTTTAAAAATGCGAAGAAACTTTTTCCCCAACCTATTATTTTTCCCCAACAACTTTCATCTTGATGAAGAGTTTTGTTAGAGAATAATATAATTACTTATGTTTGATGCTTCCATAGAAAGGCTTAAGTGCACCATCTTGGAACACACCAAAATAACCCTTGAAATATACCGTTTTAATTTTTATAGGGGAGCTGATGACCGTGCTGCATTCGTATCCCTCCTCAAGGAACTCCGTCTCGCGTTTGAAGGTGAAGCAAAAACATCTGGACAACCACGTCTATTACTAACTGCTGCCGTACCAGCATCGTTTGAAGCCATCGCCGCAGGCTATGATGTACCTGAGATCTCTAAATACTTGGTAAGGAAACCAGCAGCAGCCTTTGCTCAACTGCTGCAGCTATTTCTATTCAATACCTCAGAAGATGAAGGGAAAATGCGATGATCAATGCATTTTTCTTTCATCTTTTGAGTATCGTCACTGTGTTAAAACTACTTGTATCAATACCTATGTTATTTTTAATTTCAGGACTTCATCAACGTTATGACCTACGACTTCCACGGTCAATGGGAGCGCCAAGTAGGACACAACAGCCCGCTGTTCCCTCTTGAGAGCGCCACCAGCTACCAAAAGAAGTTGACAGTGGTAGGTTTTTTTATGTTAATTGCAGAGAAGAAAATAAATGTAGAAAATAAATTTGTTTATACTGAAATATTTTAGTGAATTAAAGATCGATTATTATCCTTCAGCGTCACCACTAAATCAATATTGTATTCCTGCTTATAGGATTATTCAGCCCGAGAATGGGTGCGCCAGGGTGCTCCAAAAGAAAAGTTGATGATTGGTATGCCCACCTACGGCCGATCTTTTACTTTGATCAATGATACGCAGTTCGACATCGGCGCTCCTGCTTCTGGAGGTGGTAAGTTTGGTTCTTGTTTTTTTTTTGTTATCACTAGAATTATTTTCCCACATTCAATTTTAATTGCAATGTAAATTAAACGTGAATTTCTCTTTATCAACAGGATCTGCAGGCCGTTTCACCAACGAGGCTGGTTTCATGTCCTACTACGAAATCTGTGAGTTCCTGAGGGAAGACAATACTACCTTGGTTTGGGACAACGAGCAAATGGTGCCTTTTGCTTACAGAGAAGACCAATGGGTTGGTTTTGATGACGAGAGATCGCTGAAAACTAAGGTAAGAGGTTTATTAAACGTTCATCAGTAAAATTATTATAACTTTTTTTTATTACGGCTGTATAATCTTAAACTCATAATTCGCAGATGGCTTGGCTTAAAGAAGAAGGCTTCGGAGGTATCATGGTGTGGTCTATTGATATGGATGACTTTAGAGGCTCTTGTGGTACTGGAAAATACCCTCTAATTACGGCCATGAAGCAAGAACTCGGTGACTACAAAGTTACATTAGAGTACGATGGGCCTTATGAATCTTCAAACCCTAACGGACAATATACCACGAAAGATCGTAAGTATCAACGGCAATTCACTAATTCATTAAATAGTATTATTAAAATGTATTATTCTTGTTGTTTAATTAAGAATTCAAAGAAACTAGAGAGTATTTTTGTTAAGAAAGGTTAAAACACGAAGATTTGTATAATCTTTTTTAGATTGAGTTTACAGATATTTATTTAGCATATTAAAATTTGTATTATTAATAAATTATTCCAATTCCAGCTCATGAAGTATCTTGCGAAGAAGAAGACGGTCACATTTCATACCACAAGGACCACGCAGACTGCACTATGTACTACATGTGTGAAGGAGAAAGAAAACACCACATGCCCTGTCCTCAAAACCTAGTTTTCAACCCTAATGAGAATGTATGCGATTGGCCTGAAAATGTTGAAGGCTGCCAACACCACACTCAAGCGCCAGCTGCGCGACGGTAGATTTATTTTAAGCTTACAATCAGGTAAAAAAATATCCTTTCTCATACTAGATTGAAATGGTCTGATTATTTCAATCATTGCCTCCGTCCTTTGTTTTTGTTTTTTGACTTATTTTTATTGAACTATGTAAATAAAATTCTTATGTAAGTTAAATCGAAATTTAAGGAAATTTTAAGTGTATATGGATGACGTAGTTCTGCTAAGTGACTATTTTGTAACTTGAGTTTTTAACTAATATGTGGCATTGTACTCATTGCGCACACTTCTAAACCACAAAGTAATGATTTACGTGCTGGTAAAGTACTAGTACTTTAGGTACTTATACGAACTATAATTCTCCATTATTTTTAACATTTATTATTTATTTATTGGCTTTTCTGCTCATTGTTAGGACCTAGAATAATGAAAGGATTCGTGTGATATAATGTAAATTACTTTACAATGTATGGATCATAAAATTTTTAGTTTGTATCTATTGTTAAATTATATTATTTTAACACACTTTAGTACCTTTACTGCTCTCCCAAAGGAGCACGATATTGTGTTCAAATTACAAAATACTCGGTGTTATTGAATGATGAATTTATATTTGAAAATTGTATTCGATATCGGTAATTAGTAATCCTCTAAATTAATGATAGGTAATTCAAATACTGTGTTCTTTTGGGACAGAATCTTTATACTCTTTATTTCTTAAGAAAATTAATGTACTTTTTTACATTTATAAATAACTATTTTTAAAATACTCAAATCAGCTAAAATCACTGCCTTGATACTGCCGATACATATTATTTGTTTAAGACTTTATATTTTAATGAAGACAAACACTTGATTAAATTGTGACATTATTATAATTTAGTTAGTTTAGTAATTAAGTTTGTAAATATTGTATTTAGATACAAAAGATGTAAGAGTATTATTAAAGATTTATAATTAAACGTTTTGTTCATTTTATTTTTGATTATTAATAATAATTAATGCAATTATATAGGTACCTATAATTAAAGTATGTGAGAGCGTGCCATTATTAAGTTAGGAACTACAGCTGTGTTGGTAGCAGTAAATAACATAAACAGGATACTCATTATATTTTGCTGGTGGTGCATTTATTGTTCTAGAAAATGAGCTATTTAACATCATTAATATCACGAACTGAAGAAGTCCATGTAAACGTCCAACTTACACAGGTACTTATGCATTATGCAGGTACAGTCTTCGAAACTTTTTTTTATACCAACGATAGGCTAACATTTGACCATGGTCTCACCTGATGGTAAACGACGACGCGATCAACGCTGGAGCATGCTTGTCTAGAACTACAATACTGGGTGGCGCAAAAGTAAAGACCCTATTTGGTTCAGCTATAACATTTTTTCTAAATTAGAAAACTAGATTTAGGTTTTTTTAAATGTATATTTGTGCCATTAAATTTCGTACCATTAGGATTTAAAGATGATGTCTTTTAAATGGTGACCTCCAGAGTTGATACACATTTGAGCCCTATTTATGACATTTTGCATAACTTGCCGTAACACTTCCTGCGATATGTTCGTTATTTCTTGACGAATGTTTTCTTTTAGAGCTGCGAGAGTCTGTGGCTTGTTCACATACACCCGAGATTTCAAAAAACCCCAAAGAAAGAAGTCTGGACTGGTCAGATCGGGTGATCTTGCAGGCCAAGGCAAATCGCCAAAACGAGAGATAACTCGGCTTGGAAAAGCGTCCCTCACTAAGTCCATAGTGTCGCGCGCTGTGTGTGCCGTAGCGCCGTCTTGTTGAAACCAGATGTGCTCCAGCCCCAATTCGTCCAAACTGGGTATCAAAAACTCACGTAACATGGTTCTGTAGCGTTCTCCAGTGACAGTTATCGCATTGCCTCCAGCGTCTTCGAAAAAATAGGGTCCGATCACTCTGTCAACACAGATGCCACACCATACAGTAACTTTTAGTGGGTGTAGAGGTGTTTCTTGAATAATGCGCGGATTATCAGTGCCCCAGAACCGAGTATTCTGCTTATTGACATGCCCTGAGAGATGGAAATGCGCTTCGTCACTCATAACCAATTTTGAAGGAAAATCATCTTGCAAAATGTCATAAATAGGGCTCAAATGTGTATCAACTCTGGAGGTCACCATTTAAAAGACATCATCTTTAAATCCTAATGGTACGAAATTTAATGGCACAAATATACATTTAAAAAAACCTAAATCTAGTTTTCTAATTTAGAAAAAATGTTATAGCTGAACCAAATAGGGTCTTTACTTTTGCGCCACCCAGTATAATTAGAGGCATTTTCCAACCAGACTCACGGAAACTAGTCTAGTCTAACCCTTCGCTTATTGCCCGTGTCACCTACTACTTGTTGTACTACCAGCAGTAACACGGGCAATATAGGTGATTCCCGGTAGTTTTAACGAAAGGCTCAGTAGTAAGATATATGTAGGTATATTATAGAGAGATGTAGGTGCATTGCTAAAATTGTTTAGTATGTTCAAAGACCATTCATAAGTATAAGATGCGCAATGCCCATACAATAAATCGTACGCCGGTAAGTAAGTGCCTTGTAGTACGCTAGATGCCGCTAAGGTTATCAAATCGATAAAATTACAACATTTGTATGGTGGCCATCCTAATTTTGTTTCAGAAAATCGTCTCAGAGAGATACTAAGTATCATTGCTATAATTCAAATTTATCACCTTCAAGAGCTGAAACAAAAATTCTCAGGTTATTGGTCAGCGCCATCTAGTAATAATAGGGGATTAGCTTTTTGCGGCGTACGATTTACGGTACAGGCATTGTAGGTTTTAATTATACTCATTATTGGTCTTTGGTATGTTTATAAGGTATTTTTATTTATTTAGTAATGTATTAAACATATTATGTGGGTAGTTATGCTTGTACAATGTACTTGTACACCCAGGCTTTTACCACTTTGATAAATCTTCTCCATCCAAAGGCATGGAAGAGATCGCTGTTAGCGATAAGATCGCCCATTGTAACACGTTTTGTAAATCTTGTATTCCTTGTAAAAGTGTATTATTTGGTGTGTACAATAAAGAGTTTATTTATCCATCTATCTATCTAAGACGGCAAGTTCTTTTTACTCGTGGCTGTGCTCGTGGGAAACTAAGTACCAGTTGTATTACGGGCAATAAAACTTACGTCGTTTTCAACCCGTTGTATAGGTACTATCGGTATCGGCAATACGTATAAAATTAGCTTACTATATTAAAATTTGTAGCACACGAAACATGAAATGACACAAATAAAACACTTCAAAATTACCGGTTGAATTCCATAAATCACCAAATTCGATTCGGCCCGTTATGATACGGGCTTCTATTCAAATCAATGACGATTAAACCACTAGACTGAACACACTGCTGCTTCCAAGCTAAATAGTTTGATTTAATAGCCATACTTCTCATTAACTCATCATCATCGTCATCATCGCTTCAAGACATCCACTGCTTAACATATACTGGACCCTAATTCTGTATGACCAATTTACGATTCCTTGCTTCGAAACCACGCGAATTCCTTGTCTTACATAAGAAATCTGTAAAAATGTATTCTCTATGAAATGAGAACGAAACCGCGCGAAATGAATGTGGAATTAACTGGGATTGGCGCGATTTGAACTGTCAAAAATCACATGTTCCACTGAGGCGCGTTCCGAAACATGAACCCGTTGAAAGTTACCACCACTTATGTCAATATTAATTATTCAAAATAAAACTAATTTTAATGTAAAGTGAAGGTATTTCTAAAGGTTTTCTGTCAATTTTTAATAATTACCCATGGTTTCGTTATATCACAACATAAATAAGCCATTCCTTTATTTTAATTTTTTAGCGGTTTTGGGATGAGAAATCCTTTAGTTCTAATTCGGAACGCACTTGAGGTATTCAAAACCTGTCATAGATAATTTGCCTTAGATTATACAGAATACAAAAATTGACGATTCCTTGCTGTGACACGATTTGAACAAGACACGATAACGACGTGGTTTCTGTATCGTGTGGGATCTGTGTTTTCATACAGAATTATGGCCCAGGCCTCCCCTAGAGAGCGCCACTTTGAGTGGCTTCTTGCTTCCTGTATCCATCAGCTCTCCTCGGTTGATTAGCCTATGCTGCGTCTTCAGGTTCGTGGTCGCCAGCACCTCTAAACCTCTAACCATCTCCCTCTGAGTTTAGGTAATTTATTAATTTCTGCACTAGCTAACCGTACCTCGAATGAACTAAAAAAATGCAGTAAGTAAACTTAATCTAAGAAGCCGCTACCAGTATAAGCAACGTGCCCAAAATGTGGTGGCATTTCCCCGTTGAATGGCAATGCTTAATGCTTTTGGGCTGAATAGAAACCAGTATTTTGGTCACGATTTGACTCGACCAGACGTTTCCAAAGGTCTTTACGGTAGCTTAAATTAGAGACAGTGCAAAGTTTAAACTATGGCAGCGTACCTATCTCCCGCTGCTTTAATTAACTATTAGTAGGTATTGTTTGAAAGTAAACGATGCAAAATCTCACGGGAATTTGATCTAAAAACCTCGAGGGGTAACTTCTGGTACAGATTCTCGGATAATATTAGTGCTTATTAGCTTGCAACTTGTTACATGGGGTACAAGTTAAAGACTAAAAGATCTTGACTTAGGCCTCAAAAAATCCTCGAAAAATGTCATAACATGGTTAAAGGTCTTTTGACTATTATTTTCACTTATCATTATCAGGTTAGAGCAGCTAAACCACAGACATCTAATACTTTACTATAGATGTCTGTGAGTTAAACGCTACCCTGATGATAAAATTGTTACAAACTAACTACGCCCTGCGGATAAAAAGTATATATCCTATGTGTTAATCCAGAATAAGTATAAGCTATCTCCATTCCAAATTTCATTCAAATCCGTCCAGCCATTGCGACGCGAAGAGGGAACAGACACACTTAGACACAAACTTTCATCTTTATAATATTAGTAAGAGTAATGGTACCATGGATCATGTAAAAAATACTTTTGATCGTGCAGCTGAAGCTTAGTACAATTATTATACTTTGTTGCTGTAGTGCATGTCATCATCATCAGCCTGAAGTCTACTACTGAACATAGGCCATCTCTACAGACCATCTCGCTACATTGACTAGCTACCTAAATAATTTTTTGTAATAGTTTTTGTATGCCAGTTCTGGTGGAATACGCTGAAAATTTTGTATTACATACTTATATACCACCTACATTTACCATATAAATAAATTAATTTCATTTCACTTCATTTCGTCTCGTCTCGTGTCGTTTCATGTCATCTCGTCTCGTGTCGTCTCGTGTCGTTTCGTTTCGTTTCATTTCATTTCTACTGGCCTATTGCATCTAGCTCACAACTTGGCTCCCGCGGTTTTGACCAGATCGTCGGTCCACCGCAAGTGGGGGCCGGCTTACGTTACGCTGCATCTTCCGGTTCGTAGTCGCCACTTGAGAACCATTTACCTAATTGGTTGTAAAAATGTGTTTTTTTTAGAATAAACATCTGGGATCCTTTAACATGCACCGGGTTCAATTTACATTAATCACCGTTAGTTGACGAAGGCCCACGCGGTACCCCGGACTTGTTGATACCAGTGACAACGACACCAGTGGCTTAGAACAAGATTTATTATCTGTTATACAAAATACCTTACCAAAATACCAAAGTTTTACTCTGATTTTGCAATAATAGCCCATTACGCCTAAGAGTAATGGTACGCATGAGAGCCAATACGATGAGTTATGCTTATCAAATGCTACTTTAAATATACTTTTAATAAACGAAACCGTCAAAATCAACCTCAATTTTTAACCCCCCTATGTCAAAATAGGGGTGTTCTAAGTTTGATGTGTGTTCTGTTTATCTGTAGCATCGTTATAGGTCCCAAAGGATGGAATGGATTTTGATATATTTTTGTTTTCACACGCCGACATCATAAATCTTTACTTTGTTGTTCAATAACTACTTGAGTATAAAATCTCATATTTTTTTATATGTACTCTTTATAGAATAACCTCGAAATGGTCTTCGAGTTTCAGTGCCGTGCAAAAATGTAATGTTTTCCAATTTTCGTCGTAAACTCTTACTTTAACCAGACACGAACGATTTAAACAAGAATATAAGTAAGAACCCCATATTTTCCATCTACATATAAATCAGAAACCTCCTGGGTGTAAATTGGTTTACAATTTACAAGTCTAAACGGCCCGTACACACTCATGCGTGTCAGATGCGCTAGTGTATGATGCATTGAGTGAGATAGACCCATGCTACGTAAAATGATTTGATACTTGGGCTAAACTGATATGAATTACGACTTAACAAACTGTAAGAATAGCCAATTATATTAACATTAATGTAAGAAAGGAAGGAAGAAAATACGTTTATTCAAGACATCACACAATATTATATTTTTGCAAGTAGGCATTTGTACAACCCCGCCTCGCCGGCTTCGCCTCGGAGGTCACCAGTCTGTTGATCTTCCATCGGTCACACGCTGGAGAATGTTCGCATGATCTCCATCGGCTGATCCCGTGATTCCTTTTCCATTCATCATCATCATCGACATCAGCCCGAAGACGTCCACTACTAAACATAGGCCTCCCACACAGAGCACCACTTTGAGCAGCTGCATGCCTTGCATCCATCAGTTCCCCGCGGTTTTCACCAGGTCGTCGGTCCACCGAGTGGGGGGCCAGCCTACGCTGCGTCTTCCGGTTCATGGTCACCACTCGAGAACCTTTCTTCCCCATCGGTTGTTAGTTCTACGAGTGATGTGGCCTGCCCATTGCCATTTCAAGTTGCTAATTCTATAACAGCTATATCGATCACTTTAGTTCTCCTACGGATCTCCTCGTTCCGTCCTTTTCCATTACAAAGCCATAAATAGAGTATACCTACCTACTATTTATTGTCATCAAATACTTGTAAAATGAAGACAAATTTTGTATTTTCAAATAATAGAATGGCAGACAATGAGTCCTGCTAAAGCTAACCTGACACTGCATTTGTTCCTGTCGGAATGCCAATCACGTTTCGTATTTTTGTCATCACCTTTCAAACCACTTGTTTTTTTTTGTCTTATATTTGGTTATTATCATACATAAAAATTTCACGACCAAATTGTCTTGATGCTTTAAGATTGTGCAAGGGTTTTCATAGCATGTAACCGGTAATTTATTATTATGGCAAGTTTTGGTACGCATCATAGCGTTTGTAGAGTAGCGTCATCATCACCATCAGCAGTCTGAAGACGTCCACTGCTAAACATAGGCCTCCCCCACAGGGTGCCACTATGAGCGGCTGCTTGCCTCCTGCGTTCATCGGCTCCCCGCGGTTTTAACCAGATCGTCAGTACACTTAGTGGGCCTAGTAGCCTAGCGTAGCGTAGTTATATCCGTATATATACAAACAAAACTATATTTTCAAGTATCTTGGTACCTGACTGACTATTTATGCCCCTCGGTTTCACCCACGGAAGGTCGTATGTGTTAAACCAACGCAATTTCCATTCCAAATTTCATTCAAATTCATTCAGCTGCTAAGGCGTGAATAAGGAACAAGCATACACACAAATAATCAAACTGTTACGGCTTTTCCGTCAATTTTTCTCAAAAGTATCAAATCCTACCTTTCCACCCATTCTCTAGTGTTTTCGAATGCTCACTCTGCACCGTTGCGCACGCGCAGGCTAGCTGCTATCAGTCAGTTCTGTAGGTCATTTCCACGCAAACGTACCACTTCTGTGGCTATCGGGCGGCTTCGATCAAAACAAAACACTGACGATGAATTCCGGAAAAACTTTGAATTACGAATTTGTTTTTAAATAGAAATTTAAAACGTGATTCTTTTGTTAGTGTAAAGTTTGATATATTGTGTAATTGAAATTTGTAAACGAAGGCAAAGTTTCAGTGCGAATGTTTTTTTGTGTTTATGTGATTTTACTGTGAAATGCGTGTGCACGAACGCAGAGGAATGTAAATAACAGAGTGGAAGGTAATAATGATACATTATTTATTGCTCGACTTTCTTGTCTGTCCATTAACGATTTATAGAGATTGCTATATACTTTATGGATAGGTACACGGTAATTTACGACTGATAAAACGACATTTACAGTAATTTTGTTGTAAAAATTGTGTTTCTTATCTGTACAAATACTTAATATAATAAAACTGTAGCTGGGCTAAATCTGAACATTGAATATTTTTTGAAAATATTGATTGCATTGCACTTCTTTATTAAAATAGAAGTGGAAACTGGAACTGGAAAGTGGAATGTAGAATTTTTTTTTTTTAAGTCTCTTTGTCCCTTTGAACACGCATCACGCTGGAAACACTGGACGGGTTTCACTGTTTGGTTTGTTTATACTCACCTGTCGAAGGGAAGATGGAAGTTTCCTTTCGCGCATAAACAAGGTTAAGGGTAACTAATTTACCCGTGCGAAGCCGGGGCGGGTCAACTAGTGATTAAGACACTTATTCACTCAAGTGAAACATTTTTTAAATCTATTTTTAATGGGCTTTTAAACAGTGTTTATGCTAGCCCCATCGTAGCTTAATACACACATAAACTCCTTACAAATTAGGT
The DNA here is from genome assembly GCA_910589525.2 of Ennomos quercinarius. Classification (NCBI taxonomy): domain Eukaryota; kingdom Metazoa; phylum Arthropoda; class Insecta; order Lepidoptera; family Geometridae; genus Ennomos; species Ennomos quercinarius. Next base: position 15,320,863 of record OU342499.1, on the reverse strand, counting down.
ATTCATAACATTAAACATACATAGAATAATTTAAGTACGACTTATGGGCTGGAGACAGGGTGTCGGCAGCTCATAAATCATTTGGGCCTCATTAGATGTCGGACAAGACAAGAACATAAACGTTCCAAGTACCTCTGTTTTCGGAGTTGGTTAAATTACTTAGGTATCTTTCATAACCTAAAGTTATTACTTAGACAACTACGAAAAAACGCCATCAAAGCGATTTGCTTCACATTTATCATGCGAACAGCAAGAGTGGAACGCTTTGCCGGCGTCTGTATTACCCGAGGACTACAATCTTGGAGTCTTCAAATCGGGAACAGGTATCTTCTAGGCAAGCGCGTTACATCCTAGACCGCATCGTCACTTACCATCAGGTGAGATAGTGGTCAAGCGCAAGCCTATCAATCAATAAAGAAATACTTATATTGAATTTCTAGTTATTTAATAGTTAGAAATTAAATATGAATAGTTATTATGAATAAAATCACCAGCTAGAACAATTTCAATCACACGAACCAATTAAAAATCTTGTTTATGGTACCTACTGTAAAAATAAATTGGTCAACCAGCATAGACTAACTGATTTAATAGTCAAAGACTAGCATAGTAAAACGATATTTTTAAAGTTACATTATGTATCGAAAATGTTTTGTTTTATAAATTCACAGCACCAAATTTTGTCTGGCCTGTTAGCTCAGTTGGTACCTAGTAGCTCAGCCTTCTGTATTATAGGTTGTGGGTTCGATTCTCACCCAGGCCAAACATTTGTGTGAAACATCGATGTTTGTTCTGAGTGTTATAATGTATTGTATGTATGTATTTACAAAAAAGTATTTTTTACAGTTATCTGGTTACGATAGTACAAGCTATGCTTGGTTTGTGGTTAGATGGCGCTGTGTGACATGTCCACACATATTTATATTTATATGTAAATAGAGGTATGACCCGAAAATACTTACAAACAGAAACAATTGATGACCAGTTAATGCAGTCGCTCTTAAAAAGTAACTTAAGTAGGTAATACTATGCAACAGTTTCTTACTGAATAATCATAAAAATATAAAGTTTATTGTTAATCTTATAACATACATTTTACGATAAAGAAGGCAACAAATAGCATTATATTTCCAAGTTTCATCACTGAGTTATTTGTTTTTTTACGAATAATTGAGCAAATAGTAAGCAGGTAACGTAACGAAACATTTCTAACGACATTTTTTAGTTTTTTTTGTGTGAATTATTAACCATCGATATTAACCGCCTATGTACTATTAAACACCAAGTTTCTAACACACCAGGGTCCTAATTCAGTATGACCACTTTACGATTCCTTACTTCAAAATCCTGCGAATTCCTTGTCTTACATAAGAAATCTGCAAATATCTATTCTCCATGAAATAAAAACGAAACCCCGCGAAATGAATTTGGAATTGGCGCGATTTGAACTGTCAAAAATCATAACGTTCCACTGAGACGCGTTCCGAAACATCAACACGTCAAAACTACCACCACTTATGTCAATATCTATTCAAAATAGAAATAAATTTAATGTAAGGTATTTCTAATGCTGTGACATGATTTGAACAAGACACGATAACAACGTGGTTTCGTATCGTGTGGAATCTATGTCTTCATACAGAATGAAGGCCCTGTCCATTAAAGAAACGTCAACCTCTCCCTCTCACCCCCTCCCCCTGCAGAAGCTATTCAAATTCTACAAACGCTATAATATGCTGCTTTTTGCCGCAGATTCACAAGCGACACGGAATTAATAAGACATTAGCTCTTAGACTAGGCTAGATAACTGTATAGCCCGTATATTGATATTGCCCACTCAATATGCGGATTTTATTGCTCGTTCTTAATCTAAATATTAATAAAGATTTTATTCAAATACAAAAGACGATCGACCGGTATTAAATATTTATTTCTTTTTTATAATATTAAGTATAGTAGAAGAGAGAAGGTACAATATAATCATGCACAGAACTCGTAGAAATTATTTAACGTTGCAAACTAAGAACTGGTTTTAGTTCGCTAGGCCTACCGTAGTACCTAACCTGTAACTGCAGTAGCGCTCGTAGCGAAGCACGACTAGCCGTTTCTAACCGATCGGCAAAGTTAAGCAACGTTCGCTGCGGTCACTACTTTGATGGGTGACCGCTACAGCAAAAAGTGGTATTTTCAACTGAGCGTTACCGTGCTTCGGAGGGCACGTTAAACCGTCGGTCCCGGCTGTTGTCGTAAGACAATAGTCGTTAAGCCAAGTCGGAAGCCTTTGGGCGGCAACATAGGCCTGATGGCTCCCCGTGGTTTTGACCACCCCTATCGCGTAACTATTCTGGTAATGGACATCGCCTGCTATCCTGCACGCGCCCATTTACAAGTCTGTGAGTGCGAGCAAGAGAGCATACGATCACCATCGCTACCAGACTTACATAATAAGACCCCAGCAGGTCTTCATGTAGCGTACCTAAAAGAAACATAAAAGTAACTATTCAAATAAGCGACTTTTCAGGAACAATGATGACAACAGAATTGATAAGCAATGCGTGTCCTTTTTTTTCGTAGGAGAAAATTATTGATGCGGTCTCTTTATGAGGTTAGTTTTTTTTCTTTATAGGCAAAGCATTTGACCACGGTCTCACCTGATGGAATGTGATGATGCTCTACGATGGTGCATGCTTGCCTAGAAGATAACCTGTTCACTCTCGATTTGAAGACTCCCAGATCATAGTTAGCTGGAAACAAGGACGCCGGCAAGGTGTTCCACGGCTGTTTGCACTATAAAGTGCATAGCAAAACGCTTAGTGCGGGTTGATGGAATTTCAGCCATTTTGGGTGCCGTGTTTTTGTGCGCCTTGATGTCCGGTGAAAGAAGGGAGATGGAGGAATAAGATCGTGTAATTCTTTCGCACACTTTCCAAAATGCAGTCTATAAAAACCGATAAATTGGCAACTTTACGTCGGTTCTCTAAACTGAGGAGTTGAGTAAGTTTTGAGAAAATCCATTGGGATCCATTGTTGGTATTGATTCGATCTAATCAGAATCAGTTCGTGAACCAGCAGCAATACCATTTTACAGTTCACCAACCCTGAGCCGGGTCGCCTGTCAGATGTCAACAACCGTTGGGATTACAGCTGGAATTTGAAATTCAAATTCGGAACGTACTCCGTTGATGGAAAAGGTCCTGGTTGCCAGTTGCAAACATATTTTCATGTTAAAAAGCAGTGGTTAGTTGGCTTCCACTAGCACTGGTCGCGTATCCTTGCTACGGAGCGCTATAATAACCGATCTTTTAATCGCGATAAGCGGGGACCCGGCCGCATAGGCCGGGATCTATCTTGCGCAATGGAAAACGAACCTTATTACGAAGAAAATTCAATTCAGGATGGCGTAAGGAATGGTGACGTAAACAACAGTTTGGATGAAGTGGAATGCAGTGAATTTACACAAAATAGTATGGAGACAGATGATGTTACTAGACCTGGTAAGAGGACATTTCAGGACATTCAAGACCGTTCCTCGGATGAGGGATGGTTTACAGTCGGCAGGGGACGTAAAAGTATAAGAAGATCTAGTCAGCCTGAGATTATGGAAAAAATACAGGTGTGTGTGACATGCTCAGAAGCTCTGCCTCAATGTTTTGCTTTTGGGCGTTTATTAAAGGAGAATAACTTACACGGGGTTATTCAATCAAAACGTATCCACACATATAAGATGTTATTAACATTTAAAGATGACAAGAGTGCTGATGAGTTTATCGAGTGCCGGGCACTCAAAAACCTCGGGTGGAGAAGTCAAAGAACATCTGAAGTTGGAGTATCATACGGAGTGATTAAGAATATTGAGTTGGAAGTGCCGGATGAGGATATAATCAAAAACCTGTCCAGCGAGATCGAGATAATATCTGCTAAGAGACTAGATAGAAGAGATAACGAAGGATCTTCTAATTCTGGTTGGGTGAAGTCTGAATCCGTGCGCCTCGGGTTCAGTGGTTCTATGCTCCCGTCTCATATTTTCACAAATGGATTGAGAGTTAAGGTTGAGCAGTACGTATTTCCGGTAACGCAATGTTCCCGATGCTGGAAATTTGGCCATGTACTAAGGCTATGCCCGTCTAAAAAGATAGTTTGTCCTAAATGCTCAAAAGCCCATGCAAACTGCGAGAAAACTTCATTTAGGTGTGTAAATTGCACAGAAAATCATATGGCTATGCAAAAAGTATGCCCTATCTTTAAAAAGGAAAGAAAGTTGAGAGAACTTATGTCCGAATTTAACTGTACTTATAGACAGGCGTTGAATATGTATGTTCCGCCTTCCCCAGTTCCGGATAGAGATTTAAGCCCTGCCTCAGGTCCTGCGTTCCCGGCGCTGTCAACTCAAGAGCCGGTGTCGGCGTCTGCTACCGTCACTATCGATCCAGAAAACAGTGGAAGGTTGGCGTCAGATCTGTTCAAGTCTCCTGTGGATGATAGCTCGTTTAAGGTATCGCAAAGTCGTAAGAAACAAAAGAAGCAGAGACAGGTGCCCCGTGCACCCACACCTATTCCCCCCACTCTGCCGATGGAGTCAGATGGGAGCAGTAACAACATGTGCACAGGCGCGGATAGATTGAACAATAGTGAGCCTTCTCATAGTAGCTCTAATGCAGCTAGATCTAAAGAGTTTAGTTTCTTAAGACTTCTAACGCAATTTAAAAACATTTTACTAAGCAAGGAATCGTTAGCGGACAAAATTAGACAGGCTGTCTCAGTTTTATGCGAGTGGATTATCACTAAAATGAACAACGTTTCCGGAAGTTCTTTAATGTCAACGTTGATGAACGTTGTCATTAATGACTATGGATAGCGACACCATTAATATTAACGTAAATATCATACAGTGGAATTGCCAGAGTGTTAGACCTAAATCGATATCTTTACAATCATTGCTTTCACAGGAAAAAATTCATATTGCAACTCTCTCGGAAACCTGGCTGGAAAATGACTCTTACATTAATATTAATGGCTACGATACCTATAGGCTAGATAGGGCGGATGGGTACGGTGGCGTCGCTATCGTAACTCATAAATCTGTAAAATCTTTTTTATGCCAGTCCTGTAGTCCGAACCCAGGTATAGAACTCTTACACATTAAGATAACCAATTGTCGGCATATTGAGAATGTTATTTCGATTTACTGTCCTTCTACGGTTCAGACAACACAGAATGACTGGGACTATGTATTTTCTCTATGCGATAGTAAATGTCTGATATTGGGCGACTTTAACGCTCACCATCTGAATTGGTCGGGTAGAACTGATCAAAGAGGGTCTCAACTATTTGATAGTATGCTTGATCACAATTTTATAACCTTGAATAACGGCGAACCGACTAGAATAAGACTTGTCAATGGGATTTTGCAACAATCATCCCCTGATGTATCCTTTGTTTCATCTGACCTGGGTACCCTATTGTGTTGGAAGGTAACAAATGAATCACTTGGTAGTGATCATTTGATAATTAAAATATCGGGAAATTTGAATTTAAGCCGTAGTATTATTAGGAAAAGAAACTTCAGACATAGCGATTGGCAATCGTATTCAGCATTTCTTGAAAATTCGTTTTGTAGTACTCTTATTCCCACTGATCCCCAACACGCTTATAATATGTTCGAACATACATTACAATTAGCTGCTAATCAATTTATTCCATATATTAGAATCCCACAGTATTTTACTAATAAATTTTCCCCAAAGTCTTATTGGAACCCAGATATGTCAAAGGCAGTAGCTGCGCGTAGACTAGCGCTGGCGAACTTTAGGTATTGTTCATCGCCCGATAATCTAGATGCATTAAAATCTAAAATCAGTGAAGCACAGAGAATCATACGTCTAGGTAGATGTCGGTCTTTTGAAGGTTTTTGCTCGTCTATCGATGAAAACGCTTCATCTTCTGACCTATGGCGGAAAATGAAGTGGATAAAAGGTCACCGTACTAAGTCTTTTAGTCGCGGTATAGACAAGAGTAAGGCTGAAAAGCTTTTAAACGATCTAACTCCTGATTATGCGTGTCCTCCTCAACCACAGTTTCAGTCAAGTAACCCACTTTTGGAAGCGGATATAACATTGCAAGAATTAATTAACTCCATTAAAAAAAATGACACCGCTCCTGGCACTGATGATATATCCTTTTCAATGATAAGATATCTTCCAATGAGCGGTAAAATCATTCTACTATCACTATATAACGTATTTTTCCAAACCGGTTTCGTCCCACAACAATGGCGCGAAGTCAAAATTGTACCTATTCCCAAACCAGGCAGAGATATTAATTCCCATTCCTCACTCCGACCTATATCCCTAATTTCTTGTTTATGCAAAATTCTTCACTCGATTATCAATAAAAGATTAGAATGGTACTTGGAAAATCAATCTATGTTCCCTGAGAATATGACTGGTTTCCGCAAGGCACGTTCATGTTATGATAACCTCACACGTTTAGTCTCGCAGATACAAATAGGTTTTTCTAGGGATTTATTTACCATCTCTTGTTTTGTAGATATTGACAACGCGTACAATAATTTAGATGTGACTGGATTGTTAAAATTTTTAGACAATTTGGGCGTAGGTTCAAGGATTTGCCGATATCTGTGGTCATACCTAACTGATAGGAGGCTAAAAATCGCTGTTGATGGTTGTGACCTGGTTAGATACTCTGGACGTGGCCTGGGTCAAGGAGACCCTTTGTCTCCATTACTCTTTAACATAGCAACCTTAGAAGTATGTAAACAAATACAAAATGTGGGTATTTCTCAATATGCCGATGATTTTGCGCTTTATACATCAAATAGTAATATGGCTTATGCAATTCGAGACCTACAGCATGCGTGTCAACATTTAAATTCAATTTTAAACAATTTAGGATTATTTATTTCAACCACAAAAAGCAAATTATGTGTATTTAAAAAGGGAGGTTTTAGAGGTATCGTTGATCTAAAAATTAATGACATTTCTTTACCCACGGTTGATTGTTATAAGTACTTGGGCTTATGGTTGGATAGTTCGCTCCGATGGGGTAAACATATTAATGAGACGGCTCAAAATGTGTCCAGATTGATAAATTTAATTAAAGTATTATCTGGATCAGGATGGGGCATCCATCAAAGGCATCTACGACGATTATACATTGCTATAATACGTAGCAGATTAGACTATGCCAGCTTTTTGTATGATAACAGTTGTAAGACAAACTTATTTAAACTAGATAGGATCCAAAATCAGGCACTTCGCGTGATTGGTGGCTATATTAAAAGCACGCCAATACACGTCATGGAAAGCGACCTACACATTCCCCCTCTTAATATTCGTAGAAAATACTTAGCAGCAAAATTTTTTCTTAGATCTAAATCCATATCTAATAACATTACAATTAACGTATTGCAAGAACTTTCCAATAATATTCGATCTCGCTATTGGCTTAACAAAAAACCCCCGTTACTAGTATCTATATACTCCGACTTAAATTTGGTACCTATAGACAATGGTAGTCGTCTTCAGATGTTTTCGATGGCAACTTGGGTTGGTAATATTAGCTTATTGCAGGTAGTATCTGATTCTATCCCAGGAATTGAGCGCGCTAAGCGATTTTATTTTAACCACACATTAAAAAATTTATGTATAACGTTCATTAATCAACAATATGGAAATTGTTATAAAATCTTCACAGATGGATCCAAAGAAGGAAAAAAAGGAGGCGCTGCTTTTTTGGATTCCGAACAAGATTGTCATATCAAGATCAAGATTGATTCTGATATTTCAATTATGCATATAGAATTAATAGCTATAGCAGAAGCCTTATCCTATTGTCATACAGTGAATGCTGATAACATTGTCATTCTTACAGACTCCAAAAGCTCTCTGCAACATTTGGCTCGGTGTACCTCGCACGGGCGAGGCATACCGATTGCCTTCCGTATATTAGAATCAATCTTGAGTTTACAATCAATGAATAAAAAAATATATTTACAATGGATACCATCACATATTCAACTTAGAGAAAACGATCAGGTGGATATATTGGCTAAGCAAGCAATTGAAGACGGTATTTTGTTTAACATAGTCCCTTTGTTCTCCGATTACGTTAAATTAGTTAAAGAGCGCTGTCGAATGCTATGGCAGGAGTACTTTGATTTGCGATCTAAAGAAAAAGGTATTTGGTATCGAACTATCCAGCCAGAAATCACCACCTACCCATGGATAGATAACAATGTTCTGAACCGGCAATTGTTAGTGACTGCTCTCAGGATTCGCTCCGCACACATTCCGTCAAAGAAGTTTGCATACCTTATGAGGAAAGCACCGTCCCCTAATTGTGTTGAGTGTGGGGTCATTGAAGATGTCCAACACCTGTTGATGGAGTGTGTGCGGAATGAGACGTATAGAAGATCATGGATCGGTAAAAATAGATTCGATGTCGGATATTACAATAGTTTACTAGCTTCGCCATTATCAAATAAGGCCATAGTGTTATATAAGTTAGTAGAATTAGGTCTAAAATTATAGTGCAATAACTGTGATTTTTTCCAATTGGGCGGTGTGGTCGCTCAGCGACAAAGCCCATTAAATAAATTAAAAAAAAAAAAAAAAAAAAAAAAATGTTAAAAAGCGCGCGTGATTCTCACAGACTGTGATTTTTATTTGTAACCATGTATTATGTATGAATTTCATATTGTACGTTTGTATATATAAATAAATAAAATAAATATAATTATATGTGTGGATATTTCACACAGCGCCATCTAGCTCCAAACTAAGCATGGCTTGTACTATGGGAACCAGATAACTGATATAATACCTTAGTTTTTTGTTTTGTAATTATACATACATAGAATACAATATAACACCCAGACACAGAACGAACATCGATGTTTATCACACAAATGTTTATCCCGGATGATAATCGAACCCACAACCTTAGCTGACGCTAAATGAGCTTTCATACCTACGTGGTCGTCGCATTGTCATAACTTTTTTTTCCCACTTGGCTCCATGCTACTGTAGCCTATAGTTTAGTTAGACACAGGTCACAATTTTACAAATGTATACAATTACGTAAATTGTAGTTTCAAAAGTACGTAGGTATGTAGTGATCATGGCCACACATCTAAATACGAAATTATTCCAGTCAAAATACTCTAGAAAAAATGTATCAAACGAGTGTAGAAATATAATTGTAAAAGAACCCAATTTTCCATTCGGAAAAAAATATAATGTCAACCTTGCGTACCAATCCAATGGAGCGTAAATATTGAAGTACACATCAAGGCTATTTACCATCAAAAATAACTAAACAAAAAGTGTTATTGCAGTATCAAGGGCAAAGACAAGTATAGGATACAAGATGAACCCTGGCAAGGTAAAAGTATATATAACTAGTACGTAATCTGCGCATTTTTTTATGTAAATGTATGATGTGAAGAACTAATCGTTCGTCTGGTGGCCGCTCATAACAGATGCAGTGTGACGCGCACGTCATCCTGAGGCATCACACAGTCTAGTAATAAGACCTCTAGACAGCGAGATTAAACTCAAACTCAAAACTCAATAGTTTTATTGCAAAAAGGCAAATTAATAGCACTTTTACAAGTCAATAATCAGTTATGATATTTAAAAATATCAAATTAAATTATTGTACATACTGAGCAAGCATAATAGCTATAGGCAACATTACATGGTGCTTAATGTCAAAATATTATATAGCAAGCCTATTACAATACGAGTTTGGAAAAAAGAAGAACTTCTTCTTCCCACAACAAGTGCAAGCGATCCGGCACAAAGCAGAATAGAAAACCGATCCGTAGCTTCGATTACATCTGCTCTTCTGGATGCCAACCCTGATTGCGATGTGTTTGCTGATGAATGGAAGGTAATATTATCGGAATGTTTGAGATACTGCGAGGTGAGTGCATGATAGCGGTGTCTTAATTTTTAAGTTAACATGTGTTTATTTTAATTTTAATTATTGACAATCATTATTCTGCGACTTATTGTAATTTGTTTTGGTGATTTGTATTTTATTGTTTTTTTTTATGTAAGTAATTGTATGATTAGAGTAATTGGGTGGGTCATCCGTTCTAATTGTAAAATAAATAAAATAAAATAATAAATAAACATCTGTTAAAAAAGAAGCTGCAAGAAACTTTACAGTGTCATTTTTGTTTCATTTTTTAAAATGTGTTTACAATATTTGTTACAATTGCAATGAGACAACACAATGACACATACTTTTTTTATGCGATCGATCGACGTGACGAGCTAGTCGTTCACCTGATGTTAAGCGGCACGGCCGCCCATAGCAGTTGCAGTGTCACTCGGAACTTTAAAACAATAAAGCTTCGCGTGACACTGCACTGCGCACGTCATCCTGAGACATCACACAGTCTAGTAATCAGATTACTAGACTGAGTGATCAGATCCTAAAACCTAATTTGCCCAGTATTTTCACTAGCTACAATGCCCTTCAAACCGGATCACAGTAGTGCTTGCACACTACTGCTTGGCGGCAGAATAACTGGCAAAGCGGTGGTACCTAACTAGACGCTACTACCACTACTACTACCAAGTATATACCTACATTTAATAGATAAGATAGTAAAGTCTTATTTGCCCAGTAATTTCACTAGCTACAATGCCAGTTAGAAGCCTTCGGGTGTGGTTAAAGTATTCTGCCACCAAGACTGACCACACTTGCACATCGAGAAGGACGAAAGGATCCGCTTTTGGTTTCCCGTAATAAAGAAGAGAAGAAAAGATTTGTTCCAATCCCTAATAATAGCGATCATAACTTTATCGCAATAACATTGGTATATTTCCAATTAGATACAACTTCACAACAGCATCAGTTTGTACACAATAACTTTCTGCGACAAGCGACATTGGTCTGCACAAATTACTTACACACAATAGCAAGGATTACTACTTTAATTAATCTCTCTGGCAAAACCCTATGAGACTCTTGCTTCATAAATTACGCTAGTGTAAGCTAATTTTATGCCTAGCTTTTTTCCTTTTTCCATCGGTTTAGTTTTAGTAACGCTAACAGTAATAGGAGGGCAGATGAATTTATGACTTCTGTGCTAAACACCACAGTTCTGTATTATTCTTCGTTTTGTGTTATTCTATGTTTCTGGGCTCATTAAACTTGTACCTGTGAACTTTGCTACCTCTCACTCACTACCTTGACCTAATAAAATGTACGGAAATGTGTAAGGTTGTTAAGATTCAACGATGCTATTTTTAGGGTTCCGTACGCAAAGGGTGAAACGGACCCTTTTATTGAGGCTCCGCTGTCCGTCCGTCTGTCTGTCTGTCCGTCTGTATCTCATGAACTGTGATAGTTAGACAGTTGAAATTTTCACAGATAATGTATTTCTGTTACCGCTATAACAACAAATACTAAAAAACAGAATAAAATAAATATTTAAGCGGGCTCCCCATACAGCAAACGTGATTTTATGTTCGTTTTTAGAGATAATGGCACGGAACTCTTCGTGTCCGACTCGCACTTCGCCGTTTATTTTAAACTAGCGGCTCGCCCCGGCTTCGCACGTGTAGTGGTGTAGCCTATGTTGCTCAGGGTGAATGTAGCGTTCCAATGGTGAAAGAATTTTTGAAATCGGCACAGTAGTGAAATTACTGGGCAAATGAGACTTTACGATCTGATCACTCAGTCTAGTAATCTGATTACTAGACTGTGTGATGTCTCAGGATGACGTGCGCAGTGCAGTGTCACGCAAAACTTTATTGTTTTAAAGTTCCGAGTGACACTGCAACTGTTATGGGCGGCCGTGTTGCTTAACATCAGGTGAACGACTAGCTCGTCACGTCATTCAATCGCATAAAAAAAAAGTAGTTTTTGAGTTTATTCATTACAAACATACACACAAAAATACAAATCTTTCCTCTTTATAATAGTGGTGTGGACTAGCTGCGCCCCGCAGCTAAAAAGTAGCCTATTTGTTAATCCAGCATATAAGCTATCTCTATTCCAAATTTCATCCAAATATGTCCAGCCGTTTGAGCGTGAAGGAGTAACGAACATACACACATACAAACTTTTGGGCTTTATAATATTAGTGTGAAGTGTGATGGTACGGAACCCTTCGTGTCCAACTCGCACTTGGCCGGTTATTATAAATAAAATTTTATTGGGCAGGTTTCCTGGTTGCACAGTTGCAACTACGTACCAAAAATTTGAATTATTTTCTGCGCACGATTCTATATTCAAAGATGACTATTCTTAATGTCAAATTACAAAATCACTGCCATTTCAATGCAATAACGACTTTGACATTTAAATCAGATGTCAGTTTGAAGAATACCTAGTAACATATTCTGTGAACATATTGCAATAATGCGCTAACATATTGTTATAATGTGTCAATTATTACATCAGTGTTGTCATTGCAATAGGTAACTTATCACATCTATTGCGTGTACAGTTCTTTTACATTTTAATATTGATCGTCAGCCTATTCTTGTCCTGTCCACTTCTGGGCCCTGATTCTGTAAGCCCACTTTATAATTCCCTTCGAAACCACGCGAATTCCATGTCTTACGTAAGAAATCTGCACAAAATATATTATCTATGAAATGAAAACGAAACCGCGCGAAATCACTGGAATTGGCGCGATTTGAACAGTCAAAAATCATAATATTGGTACCTAATTTTTTGTTTGTATAACATTCTATGTTTGTTTGTGTAACTTTCTGTTTGTTTGTGTAAACACGAAAAAAGGGCTGAACCACATTGGGGTAGGTATTATACGCAACCTATGTAGTTACAACTGGAATTAAAATTACGGGTGACATTGCGGGATGCCCCTAGTAAACCGTAAAAGGCGGAATGGTATCCGCCTGACACAAGCTTAACAATTACTCATCACCTATTGTTTTTTGTTACTATTACAATATTATGATAAGAGCGATGGTGGCCGAGCGGTAGCATGTGCGCTTCGCAATCTCACGGCACCGGGATCGATCCTCGGTCCTTTTTTTTTTTTTTTGAGGGGGGAAATGCCCTCGCATTTCCCTGCTACCACGGGGGTGATGGCAGGGATATGTGGGACTCGAACCCACTAAAACCCCCCGTGATCCGTCCGCCGCCGGGATGGGGCGAGATAGGGTCGCGTTAGCATTCACCATCTCGCCCCGGGCGGTAGGCCCTTTCGGGCCTCTGCGCCAGTGGGTGGGTAACTTTGCACCTCGGTTACCCACCAGACGTGTGGGGCCGTGTGAGCACGGCGGAGAGTCCCCCGACTCTCCGCCACCGACCCCACTACGGAGGATGGAGAAGGCGCGTGAAACGCCTCTCCGTCCCCCGGTCCGTCTGCGCCGGAGGGGGTCAGAGTTGGCATCATCCTCTCTGACCCGCTCCGCAGCCTCCTTCTGCGTCATCACCGCCTCGCAGAAGGAGACCGTTGCCTGCCACGCTCTCTCGCTGTCGAGCATGGCGTGCACCAATGACTTATCTAGTAAGTTATGCGCAGTTTTCGATGCCATCGCTCCGTGCTTTGGAGAGCACGTTAAGCCCGCGGGTCCGGTTGTCATATGAACATATATGGCAATCGTTACGGGTAGTCAGACGCCTGACAGAATCTGACGCCTGATCTAACCATCCCTGTTACTGGTTCCTTATAGGTTGCGAGGTCAGATGGTTGCTCGTGTAATTCTGGTAGCTCGCCGCTACAGGTTAGATTGGAAACCGACCGCAATAACAAATGGGAAAAGGCAAAGAGGATGATTACAATATTATGATAATATCTATACAATATTAGGTACACAGTATTAATAGATCTAGGTTATGGAACTACCTCGTCGTTCGATAAACGCAAGTAATTGCCGGGTGCTAGCACGGATGCGCAGCCGCATTCATTATGGCTAATATCCATCTACTTTCCAACTACAATGGTGGCTGCAGTGGTGAGCGTAGGCGGGTTAAATATAGGATTTTGTTAAATATAGAGTCTATAGACAATAATAGTATTATTAGCTAGATTCGCTAGGTTTATTCCCCTATTTCCGTTTTACTGAAATGCTTAAATTTTATGGTAACTGGAATCGGATCTAGGTAGTAGCCAAGTCGGATTACAAAAAATAATTTAAATTATATAGGTTAGAAACAAATAAAATTACAAAGAACTTAATTTCAAAATATAGGCAGGTATTATATAGCAAGCCTGTCCCATATTTATGAGGCGCAAATGGGCAGTATTTGACGGGTTTTGAAGGACGACTCGCGCCTATCTTCCTTATTATGTCAATGGTCAATTGGTCATGCCCAAAGTTTAACATGTCAGGAACATCTGTGGAGTGTACAGGAATTACTGAATAATAACGGATTATGAGTAAAATCAGAACGCGAAAAAAGTTATAAAAAATTCGTTACTCCAAAATGTATGGGAATGACATTACCTGTGGATGTCGCTTTTCCGCAGGTAATGTCATTCCCATAGATTTTGAGTTATCGTTTGGCGTTAACGCTAATGTAAAGGGATCTTTGCTAGACTCCCAGAATGTTTACTAATATGGGCTTAGGGTGGGTTTTTTGGTCCGTGTAACCAATGGTTAAAAACTCTAACAAATTTTGACCTTTGGTTAGAATTTGTTAGCATTTTTAAGTAATAGTTACCTTAATTACAGATCAAAAACCTATCCTTAGGCTGGGCTATCTCATCTCTAATCTTATAACTTGCGCCATTACCAGAGAGAAGCGCTTAAGGTTTCCACCTTAAACGCTTCTCTCTGGCTTCGTTTCACTTAGCACGGCAAATTCAAATTTTCTTGCGTTTTGCCAATAATAGCTTAATTACAAAACGTGATTACATTAAAACTGATTTAACGTAAATAAATAGAATATATCAATAAATTACGATTAAAATTATTACCTAAATATCGTTGGTTTAGCAACAAATGGCAATAAACAAATTTTGTCTTGGCTTTTCAGTCTATTGCCATTTGTCGCTAAAGTAATGATATCTAGGTGGAACTTTTAATTGTAATTTATTGATACATTCTATTTAATTGCGCGAAATTAGTTTTCATGTAATCACGTTGAGTAATTAACTATTATTGGCAGCTATTAAAATTTGAATTTGCCGCGCTGAGTGAAAAAATCCACCTTAATTGGTAACCTGTCGCTAGGTAATAATGTAGGGAAGGCAACAATGCACATTCAACATAAACCGGTCAAGAGGCAAACAAAATCTATTTACACCACAGATAACCTAGCTCACCAAAACTGGCGGAAGGCGCGGGTTGCGGGGACTGGAGCCAATGCGCTATTATTGGCTATTTCGAGTGACGCCCTAATAATGAACTCTAATAATTGGTCGAAACTAAGGCCGTGCTGCGAAGCGGCGATTTATATAGAACCATTTACGCCAATGCGTGGTGCGCGGTCGTCGTCTTTCATGCGGTATCTATTGGGGGTTATCTGTGATTTACACTCACCAAAGATTATAAAGCCCGTTGATAGCTCGTGAACATAATTTCTCGTACAAACACGACTCACCTGCGCGGGCGAGGGCGAGGTAACAAAACGAGACAAAGCTATACGAAATTACAAACGACAGAGCAGGGTGGAACAAAAGACATCAAGGGTTGCCGTGATTTGTATGAAAATAGTAGTTGAAATACACTACTAATTTTCGTATGAGGGGAAGTTGTAGGTATCATTGGTCAACTGGATTTATAGTCAATGACACTCACACTCGTTCATAATAGGCTAGAAGCCCGCTATTAAAACTGAACAAGTAAATATTATTTCCGTAAAGTAGATCAAAAATGAAAAATAAGTAAAATCAGTTAATAAATCACGGAGTATTAACTAATAAGCTTTACAAGTTTCTGGTGGGGGCGTCAAATATAGATATTATAGCTTAACGTATTTTGAAATTGTGTTTGTGTCTCTGTATGTTTGTTTGAATAGATTTTTATGTGATTTGGTGAGAGTATATATTTCAGGTAGGCGTAGGCTGGCCCCCCACTAGGTGGACCGACAATCTGGTGAAAACCGTGGGGAGCCGATGGGTGCAGGAGGCGAGCAGCCTCTCAAAGTGGTGCTCTGTGGGAGAGGCCTATGTTCAGCAGTAGACGTCTTCAGTCTGTTGATGATGATGATGGTGATGATGATGATAATTATGATATTTCAGGTACCGTGCCTATATACTAAAATTGCTTTGAATACCTTTTTCTCGGAAGATCGACCCGCAAGTTAAACAACAGCAGAACTATCTTAAACTGTTGTAATTAATAAATAACTACCTACACGTGGTAAAAATTGCAATTAATTAATTAATACATATAATTTTGACAAATACAATTTGTAATTAGGTACTTACTTAAATATTTGCATAACTGAAAAGTTGAGTATAGAGAAACGTGAATTTTGTGACCATCTAAGAGATGTAACTTATACTTTCGAATTTCTAAGTAAAATCTATCAAATCTCAATAGTTCTTTGGGAGGAAAGCAGGGCTGCGACTTTCGAATTTCTAAGTTAACATTCAATTTCAATTTAAAAATTGGGGCGCGGTCGAGCACTAACAAACAAAAATCTGCAGGCAGAACTTGGATGAGGAAGTTCGATAACCGGAACTGGAACTACTGTAGCGTTCATGAAACCGATGTGCAGCAGTGGACTTGACAGGCCTTCATCAGGCGAATATATAATTCTATCGACTGAATCAAAGACGTTTATCACAAACATTTGTTTCAACATTCAAAAGCACTACACTTTATTTGACCTGGGGGCGCCACGGGCCCAAATCCAAGTTCCCATGACACCCCCAGGGGTGTCCTCCGGGGGTGTCACGGGTCCGTCTGAATTTGCGTACCTCATCTAATAATTAGCAAGTATGCTTTCGCTTTGAGTTTTGGTAGCCAGTTGACCACAGATGGATCTATTCAGATCCAGCCTCGGAATCAGTACCATCTGCCTCCATGTACGTTCCTCACGTAGCCATAAGTATTATTTGCCACTACTTGGGGGACGTTGGGGGCAGACGATAAGAATTAGTCATTAAGTATCAATTGTCACTATAAAAGGAAAGCTGACTCCTTTTCAAATAAAAAATTAATACGTTGTATGTTTGTTTGGGCTATACTACCTGTGGTGTGGTTTTCGCGCAAAAACATATGTTGCAATTTTGATGAAATTTGCATACCGTTTCATATACCATCGGCTTCGGTCTTCAATACTTTTTATCACGGAAAAATAATTGAAGATTAAAAATTGTAATTTTTTCTAGAGAAAAATGGGTATTACCTGCAGATGAAACAGAAAGGCCTCTATTTTAGTTATTGAACAAATATCATAAACAATATTTTAGTCGTCGTGAGAAAAGAACGTGATTCAAAATGAAAGACAAAATTACAAAGAACAAAATGATAATAGAAAATAATCGTGGGACCAGACTCTTCATTTAGGAATTTCGAGAAAGTGAACACCTTTTTTGTACGAAAACTGTAGTCTAATACCGTAAAATGGTCGACATTTATTTTTATCGTCAATTGAAAATGCTAGCAGGTGGTCTTCTCATTGTGCTTGTTTGTGCTTGGCTTCTCATACTTGCTTGGGTTAGATATAACTGTAAACCATTAATTAGGTAGGTATGTAAAAGTTAGTTTTCAAAAAATAAAACATGTTTTAATTGCTCATAGGAAGAGAGTAGGTATGGACCACATAATGAACTCTTTATATGCCATAATATGCTAGCCACATGATGAAGTGAAAAACCATAAAAACATACCTACACTGCTGTTAAATTATGCACTTGTAGAGAAAATTTCTTATCAAACGTCATTATCATATTTTAAGTTTGTGTGTATATCAATTGTTCCTAAGAGTTTTATCTATCTATCTTTTTTTATCCATCTATCATGATCATCAGCCTGAGAACGTCCACTGCTGAACATAAAGCCTCCCTCACAGAGCACCACCTTAAGCGGCTGCTTTGCCTCCTTCGGCTCCCCACGGTTGTGAACATTTCGTCGGTACACCTATAGTAAGGGCGGAGACTGCGTCTTCCGGTTCGCGGTCGCCACTCAAGAACCTTTCTTCCCCATGATAGTTCTATGAGCGATGTGTCCTGCCCAAGCCCATTGCCATTTCCCTTACCTCCTTTCTCTTTTTCTTTCTTTTTTCCATTTCCTTTTCTCCTTTCTCCTTTTTTACCTTAGATCTCCTGCGGATCTTCTCATTTTGAAGCTTGTCAATGTGGCCAACGGTAAGAGACTACGTACTTAGTGTCATAAGCTATAACTGGCTACATACACTGTTTGAAATCCTTGTTTTTAGACTGTGGTATTTTGTATGAAAAGATCGACCCAGCCGAGTTGGATTCTTCGTGCTACCCTTTTGTCGGAGATGGACCTACCTAATTGGAGAGGCAGTCCTATAAGCAATAGACCATATTCGTCGACGAGAGTATCGTTCCCAACATTGACAATTTAGACATGATTTTCGCCTTTTGTTCATCAGACCACCTGGGTTGGATGATTGGGAGACATTAGGGTTACGGTGAATACAACTTGAGTCTTATTTAACCCTTTATCTCGTTGGACACGTGGTCGTAACTATCGTTTAAATCATTACCGATTAGATACAATAAAACGAGCACGAGGTGAACGTGATAGTAATCGCCATCATGCATGAATAATCGAATAAATGGTACCAGTCCATAAATCTTCTGTTTTATATGTTACGTCCGTTATAAATGATGCGACCTGCAGACGGAACTGAATGAAGTTTTCTACGTAATTTTTGAAACGGTGATGGGTCTATTGACTTGTGATCCGTGGATCGTGGGGCTCGTGGATTTGAATCCTATAAGCTTGAGGTCATTGTAGGTCAAATGTGGGTTTGCACTACAATACACACATTTGACCTACATTAAAAAAAAGTTTCTAGCTAAAATGATCTGATGATGCCAAAACTCTTTACAATATGTACCAAGCAGCCGTTAAAATTAGATTAAGTTAAGGTGGAACGTTTCACTAGCGCGGAAAACTCAAATTTTCTTGTGTTCTTTTGCCAATAATAGCTTAATTACTCAACGTGATCACATGAAAACTAATTTTGCGAAAATAAATAGAATGTATCAATAAATTACGATTAAAAGTATCACCTACTTATCATTGGTGTAGCGACAAACGGCAATAGACTGAAAAACTAAGACGTTTGTTTGTTGCCATTTGTCGCCAATCAATGATATCTAGGAGATAGTTTTAATCGTAATATTAGTTTTCATGTAATCACGTTGAGTAATTAAGCTATTATTGGCAAAAGAACGCAAGAAAATGTGAATTTGCCGCGCTAGTAAAACGTGAGTGCTAGTTCTGATTAGAAATAAGGATGGCATATTCTGTAGGAATAAAACTTGTATAAAATTAATAGGAAAAAAAACTAAATATGCTAAATGCATTGGAGATGTTCCTGCTTAGACATTTCCATATGTAGATTTAGGCTTGGAGTGTAGGCATTAACCATTTGGCAATCTGCGTCATTGCCGACGATTCGCGTTACATATACGCAAAAATGCAGCAGTGGTATCTTTCGATTTAAGTAATGAGCTCAAAACTGATGGAGTATTTTCTATATATCTGCTGAGTACTGTGCGTGTATTCCGACAGCTTCGTGCCACTTTAGGCTATATTGACCTCAGGTCTTAACATTACTGTCAACTCTTAGCGCGATTCAATTGAAGACCTGAAGTGAAATCGCTGCAATACTGTAAAGTAGCGATTCAATTTAGGTCTTGACGACACTGGGTCAAATTAAGCTACTGCAGTTCGAGAAACTTCGTCCTATCTTTTGCCTACCACAGAGCCTGAAAACGAAGGTTTTCAATCAGTATGTGTTGCTAGTGATGACTTATGGAACTGAGACATGGTTTCTTACTGATGGCCTCATTAGTAAGCTCAAAGTCGCGCAACGAGCTATGGAGAGAGCTATGCTCGGTGTTTCCCTGCGATATAAGCTCCGAAGCGAGGCGATCCGCAGGAGAGCTAAAGTGACCGATATAGCTCTTTGAATTAGCAAGTTGAAATGGCAATGGTTACGCCACATCGCTCGTAGAACTGACAACCGATGGGGAAGAAAGGTTCTAGAGTGACCACGAACCGGAAGACGAAGCGTAGGCTGGCCCCCCACTCGGTGGAACGACGATCTGTTGAAAGCCGCGGGGAGCCGATGGATGCAGGAGGCGAGCAGCTGCTCAAGGTGGCGCGCTCTTGGGGAGGCCTATGTTCAGCAGTGAACGTCTTCAGGCTGTTGATGATGATGATGAAGTTACTGCAGTATGATATAAAAAGTTAATCGTAAAAATGTGTTTAGTGTTTGCGTTTGCATACTGAATTTGAATGGTATATCTTCAAAAGTTTGATTATAAATACAAATGTTCATTATAATCTTATTTTAAAAGCACTGCGCTGTATAAATCATTATTCCTAATGCGATTTCATTAGATGCTCGAATTTTAATGTGTTCTACATTAGCTGAAGCCGGACGTAGCGGGGAACACTGCCAAACCTTTGGCAGACATTGTAGAAACAGTAAGGACGCTACTATAAATGAAAGACGCTTGATTGGTTTTGTAATTTTACTTTTGACAACAGGCGGTAGATGATGAATTAGCTCTTCAAAGTCAAAATAGGGTAGGTAGTCATTTTATTTTTCTGTATTGCACAATCATAGTGTTTTGATTTATAATCATGTTCATAATTTATTAGTATAGATATCAATTTAGTCTACGTTTGACATGAGAATAAGAATAAGATATTGCTTGTCAGTATATAAGGTTTTCGATACATCATCATCATGCAGTCATGGCTTTCATAATAATTATGTCATGTCATTTGTGAATAAATTAAATTTTCTTAATTCCTGTATTATTTATTTATTATAACCTATTTATTCTCGTTAACACATGACTGACTGTGTTTAGTACATTACCAAACATAATAATTAGGTATCTTCATGAGCAACATGCGAGTAACGCATTGAGTGGCACCCGTATTATGTAAAAATTGCAACAGCAAAGCCACAGCAGTAGCAAAGCCAGAGCAAACATTTAGCAATAGTTCGCACTCACCCGCCTGTTGCACGCCTTTCGCTAAATTTACTTAGGCCTTTGATACTAGCGCCACTAGTAACAGGACAGCAATAGAAGGAAACAAAATAATACACTTTTTAATTCATTGATTGTCCGACATCGCTTTCTACTGTGCCAAAGTGACGTTTGACAGCTTTGACAGCAATGATTGCAAAATTTACACCTGTTGCAAACATAACGTAATAAGCTAGCTGATTTAAAAAAACCGCTGTGTTGCCATTGCCAGTGCACTTTTAGGCACACCGCAGCGAACAGGTGCGTTTAAAGTTTTTAATATCTTAACATTTTAGTCTAAAAAATAGTTACTTAACTAGATGTAAATAAATTAGTGAATAAACAGTGGGCTCCCTTTAGTATCTAGGTCTCTAGGTCCTTACTGCCATTGTTTACTATAGTGCGCTCCTCGTTCATTACTTAGTTTAGAACGTGAGCTTGCATTTCTGAGGTTTCACCTACTCTGCGGATCTTTTTATATTTGGCCGAGCATGAATTCGTTTACTTGTGAGGTTTTACTTTTAAAAAGGCAGGCCTTGTACGTGGACGGTAGGTAATGTTAGATAAAAGGTACGAGGTAGTTACTTACCATCTTTTCAGCGCTTCAAAATATTATCTAATGGCCCGTTTCAAAAAAAGTTGTGATTTTGGTATATTTTTCATGGAATCGGCGTTATTATAATACGGTAATTATATATTATGTACTGTATAATGGTGTTGATTCGACTCTAAATTCTTCCAAGTGACAATTTGTTTTCTTCGAGATTATAGAAGCTTCCCGTGTGAATATTTTGAAATTCTTTTTATTAATAATTAAGTGATTTATTACTAATAATATTTCTATAGTTTTCTATTTACTTATATAAACCTCTGTATTTTACAATTTTTTACAAAGCTTAGGTAATTTAAGCAAAACTTATACATATATACGAAATGCCAAACCAGGGTTGATCCTTAGGGATAGGCATGTCATGTTAAAAAAGATATTAAAAGACACAGACTGACAGACAGACAAAATCAAAATCAATTTTTTTTATTGCAAATAGGCTATTTTTAGCACTTTTACAAGTCAAAACTAGATAATGTATTTAAAAATAATAAAAATTAAATTATTGTACATTCTAAGCAAGCATAATTAAACAAACTTACACAGTGCTTAATGTCAAAAATGTCATCATCATCATCATCAACAGCCTGAAGACGTCCACTGCTGAACATAGGCCTCCCCCAGAGCACGCCACCTTGAGCGGCTGCTCGCCTCCCGCATCCATCGGCTCCCCGCGGCTTTCACCAGGTCGTCGGTCCACCTAGTGGGGGGCCGGCCCACGCTGCGTCTTCCGGTTCGTGGTCGCCACTCGAGAACCTTTCTTCCCCATCGGTTGTCAGTTCTACGAGCGATGTGGCCTGCCCATTGCCACTTCAACTTACTAACTCTAAGAGCTATATCGGTCACTTTAGTTCTCCTGCGGATCTCCTCGTTCCTCGTCATAATATTATAATTATAACAAGCCCATTACATTACGAATTTGAAAAAAAAAAAGTTCTCTTCCCCACATCAGGTGCAAGCAATCCGGCACAATGTAGAATAGAAAACTCCGAACCGTTAGCTTCGATTACATCTGTAAAAAAGAAGCTACAAGAAACTTTACAGTGTCATTTTTTGATCCATTTTTTTTTTAATTGTTTACAACACTTATAATTTGTTACAACATAATTAAACATACTACAAAGTAGGTAACTAGGTACATACATTACACACCAGTGTAAGAGAAATATTAGAAAGATCGTAATACAAAAATACAAGTAGAAAATAAAAATTATAGGTAGGTATAGCCAATGACATGAAATAGACACGGTACCTAAGATTTCATAACATTGGGCTTGGGGCAGTCAGGCCAAGCTTTTTTGTCTGACAAATAATCATTTATAGTGTAATAGGCAGACATAGGAACAGCATTTCAGACGTTGAAATGATCCTGTAACGTTACTTACCGAAGTAATATATAAGCCTATGGTACTTACCGTTTTCGTGAAACAGTTACAAAAACCTATATCATCATCATCAACAAAAGCCTGAAGATGTTCACTACTGAACACAGGCCGCCTCCAGAGAGCGCTACTTTGAGTGGCTGCTCACCTCCTGCATCCATCGGCGGCCCACGGCTTTCACCAGATCGTCGCTCCACCTAGTGGGGGCATGGCCTATGCTGCGTTTTCCGGTTCGTGATCGCCACTCGAGAACCTTTCTTGCCCATCGGTTCTCAGTTCTACGAGCAATGTAGCCTGCCCATTGCCATTTCAACTTGCTAATTCTAGTGAGCAAAACCCTAGAAAGATCCAAATTATTACCAGCCGTCATACCGGAACGATCAAACGTAAGCGAAGGCTGCGGTCAACCACAACATCGAAATGTTGTTAATTATACCTTCCGAGTAATTAAACCACAAACATTTATCATAATTAACTAAAATGATTGCCACTGTTTTCGTTATTTTATTTATATATTTTAGAGAATAATCGACAAAAATACAAGTAACATGTTTTGTTGATATAGCATTAGGGTTTTTAATATATTATGCATCAGAAAAATTAAAACAAATTCATTTTCTGGCGTTATGTGGGTAGAAACCGTTGCCAAATGCCATTGAAAAAAACTGGCGTTTTGATAATTTAAGGTGGAACGTTTCACTAGCGCGGCAAATTCAAATTTTCATGCGTTCTTTTGCCAATAATAGCTTAATTACTCAACGTGATTACATGAAAACTAATTTTGCGCAAATAAATAGAATGTATCAATAAATTACAATTAAAAGTATCACCTACTTATCATTGGTTTAGCGACAAATGGCAATAGACTTAAAAACTAAGAAGAAAATTGTTTATTGCCATTTGTCGCTAAACCAATGATATCTAGGAGATACTTTTAATCGTAATCTGTTACTACATTCTATTTCTTTACGTTAAATTAGTTTTAATGTAATCACGTTTAGTAATTAAGCTATTATTGGCAAAAGAACGCAAAAAATCGAATTTCCCGCGCTAGTGTAACGTTACTAAGGGGTCGAGTTTCGGCCCCCTAAACTTAGGGGATCCCTTAATGTTTAGCTGTCCCTTAATCGCCGGTGAAAACAAAATTACCATCAGATTTCACTTAAATATTTGAAGGGCCTCTTTAAATTTAGGGATCATTGGTGAAAACGGGCATTAGGACTCTAGTCAAAGCACGCTGCATAATAAATTGATTTACAATTCAAAGATGCACATGCGCTTTACGTCCAACAACTTTGAATAAAACAACGCCACCTCAAACTACCCTTTTTATAAAAGTTTTAGTTGCTTTAATTCGATCCGCCATCATTACTCCAAATATTTACGAAGGTAAAGACTGTTGGTTTAAAGGTACTTATAATTAGGCCTCCAAGCACCAGCACGGTAGTACACGTTAATTTATTTTCCGTTTTTACCATAATAATATAAACGACGATGGTAAATAAAATATTGAAAGCCAATATAATAATTCAGGTAGAGTCAGATGCATTTGATTTTTTTTTATCGAATTCGATTTACGGGGCTTGCCCGGCCATTTGGGAGGCATTGGTGCCCAAGCTAACACCAAGAGGCGTTGAATGTAAAATTATTAGGCATGGTATGGCATGTTATAAGATATTTTGCATATACCTACAGGTAAAAATAAACCTGGGCTATTGTGGTGAATTTTTTATGGAACATGACGTTGGTTTATGGAGTGAGATAACGGCACCTGCCAATTTTGTGTCATATCATTTTTTGTATTACACATACATTACATTTACATTAATATGATGGTTAGTTTTTTTTTATGGTAACGAATGACTTAACGAGCTAGTCGTTTTTCAAGCGCTAAACGCCACGGCTGTCCATAGGTATAGTAGTTAAATCCTCTCAGAAGTCTAAATTTTAAAGTCTTGCATGACACTGAACCGCGTTATCTGTAGGGTTAGCACGGCCAGTAGACAAAACTGTCTCTCCCCTGTTTTACTCCAAGCAAGTATGAAGAAAGCGACGTAAAACGGGGAAAGACAATTTTGTCTACCGTCCATGCTAACCCAGCTGAGACATCAATAAAGTCTAACATTTGAAATCATATAATAAGACATGTGAGATTAGGTCATAAAGTCTCATTTGACCAGTTATTTCACCAGCTACAATGCTCTTTTATAGATAGGTAGCGCTTGTACATATAGGTTCTAAATGAGGCTATTTTTAATAAATTATCTGGAAACTGCATGGCATTGTCTGGTTACTTTTTTCATCATAAAATTGATATAAATATGCTTTTTTATGGTTAAAATGAAATACATATTATGTAATTGAAATCATTTGCATCCTTTGAAACTAGGTACCTACTCCTAACACCGGTCACTGTGAACCAAAATTTTTGAAATCTAACGCATCGATTTGGTAGTTAAATGGTTAAAATTGTTTCGTTTTGATGTAGATTGTACCTATTTGTTATACCTACTTCCCATTAGTCATCAATCAAGTTATAGACTTTCTAACAGGTCTGCGTATTTCCTAGTTTACCAACCTAAGCAACGATTTCTTGCTTTCTACTTAATTATTCAGTTTTCATACGAATGTAGGAGTGGTGTGGGAAAAGCTTCGTAATTCTATAAAAAAAAAAAATATTTTAGCTTGATGCATTCTTTAGAGTATTAGACAAAATAAATAAATAAATATGTATGGACATTTCACACAGCGCCATCTAGCTCAAGCTAAGCATAACTTGTACCAGATAACCGATAGAATACTTAAATTTAGTACATTTTTTTTGTAAATACATAAAATACAATATAACACCCAGGCACAGAACAAACACCTATGCTATTCACACAGATGTTTGTCCTGGATGGAAATCGAACCCACAACCTAATTCAGAAAGCAGAGCTATTACCAACTGAGCTATAGGACCAGATAACAAAGTCACCTTTTTCATTTTTATTTTATGTTTTCCATTGACTTGCACACGTTTATCTCAAATTACCATAGCTTAGTGAAAAAAACCTATTAAGTCTATGTCAAATTACAAAATAATGTAAATAAATAATACCAAGCCTCGCGTAGGTACTTTCAAGTTTTTACATCTTTATACTTTTTCCATATAAAAAGGTGATTAGTTTTAAATTTCATTTCCAGGCATCATCAGCAAGACCATCGAAAAATGATGACCCCAGAGCCCCAAGTTTGAAGTGAAAATGGGAAGCGGCTTGAGCACCTCCAGCCGGAAATGGAAGAGGCGTCGGGATCCACCATCTCACGACGAGTCTTCCAGAGTGCTGTTCCTGCTTTACCTCGTCCACAGAACCTGGAACGTCTTGGTGGAGCATATGGATTCAAAAAGTGCCAGGTATGCATCATCATCAACAGCCTGATGACATCCACTGCTCCCCCACAGGGCGCTACTTTGTGCAGCCTTGCTTTCTGCATTCCATCGGCTCCCCGCGGTTTTAACCAGATCGTTGGTCAACGTAGAGGGGGGGCCAGCCTACGCTGCGTCTTCCGGTTCAGTATAATCGCGGGCAAGGGGCGAGGTAACAAAATGAGACAAAGTCATACGAAATACCACACCTACGCAGCCACCGCCACCGCCACCGTACCTACTTATTCCACGTGTACACTATGGAAGCAATAAAATATCTGAATCTGAATCTGAATCTGAATCTGAAATTACAAAGAACAGAGCAAGATGGAACAATAGACATCAACGGGTTCCCGTGATTTATTAGAAATTTAGAATTTAGGGGCTGAAATACACCACTAAATTTCGTATGAGAAGAAGTTGTATCATTGTTCAACTGGATTTATAGTCAATGGGTATGATGCATGGATATCCTAAAATTCTAATTGATACAGAAAGTATAAGGCCTTGTGGTGTTTAGGGAGAATCTTAAGCTTCATACAGACTATAAAATTAATAAAAATTTTGATGCGATGATAGTTTACAAGGATATTATTCGTAATTTCTTCTTAATATTACTACTATGTTTCTAAAATCTTTAGCAACTAGCGAGCTTGCACCCGCATTTTCCCGCTTACTGACTGAGTAATATTGGTTTTGTGTTCACCGGACTAGATGCTCTGCCAACTAAGCTACGGCCGTATTTCTCAGTGGCTTCGAAATCTTTTGAGCTATCATTGATACCAACTTATCAAGTCCGTAGCTTCAACTATCAAATACTTAGTAAAGACCCGTCTTTAATCAAATTCCAGATGGCGTGGCTCACATACTGTTCCCAGCTCAGGCGAAACACTAGCTCAGCAGTTAGACTCCGTGAGTTTGGACGACTCAGACCCTGGGTCCTGCTACTCAACCTGCAGCTGCAGCTACTGCCGGCTGAGAGACTGCGCTCACGATTGTGTCAGGTAAGTAATATGAAAGAATATAATACATAGCACTCAAAATAATTAGCCAGTTGAATTGCTAAGAGGTAGTTAGCGAGCAGAACCGACGACCAATGAGGAAGACAGGATCTCGAGTGGCGGCTTCGAACTCCAGTTCCATTGGCTCCTCGTTGCTATAATCAGATTGTCGGTCCACTTCCCGTCTTCGGAGACGTTTCACGTCTTCCAAGGCGTGGTATAAGGCCAGCCCCCAAATGGGCCGGCGATCAGGGTAAAAAACAGGCAGCCGTTGGAAGTAAGAGGCAAGCCACCGCTTGAAGTGGCGTTGCATCATAGAGGAGGCATATGTTTAGCAGCTGACGACTTCCAACTGATTATGATGATAAATGTGTAAGAATATGTCTTATTTCAAAGATTGACAAACATTACAAGCGGCTATTATTATTCTTAAAACTTCGTGGTAAGATGAGCGCTGTGCTTGCAAGATTGGGACCGCCCATTGTACTTATCTTATTATAATTGTGATTCTCATTTTTCTACATGTTTCTATTATATTGGTGTTAATGTAGTACTTTTCTCAAACAATGCGCGGAAATTAAAACTAAGTAGTAGACCTAGGCAAAACTTTTTATTTTAGAATATTTTATCCCACAAAAATTTTTAAGTAATTTTTTTTTGCAATAAGCAGTTTTCTATTTGCAAGCCAGTTCGAAATTAAAATAAAAGCTTTGATAAGTTACCTCCTTGGTTCCCATGATCGTTCCATTTTTTAATTACACGACAGATATGAGTTTATTATGTATTTTATTTGGCCGCTAAGCCACGACAGATATGGATTTTCATACAACTTTTGCCAGCCGCTGCTCGCCAGTAGCAATTTTGATTTATCCCGAAGAAGGTTGTCAAAATAATTCTCAAACTTCCAAGCATGTTTGAGAAAAAGAGTTTTTGATTGTATTAAAGTAGATCACAACGGATCCCATCTATATTTTTAGCAAATGATTCCACAAAATATTAGGTATATTGATTTTTTTTAACGGGCAATGTGCCTTTATTCTTTAAGCTAACTAACAATAATAAAAACGAATAAACTAGCTACACTATGTACTACCACAAAATTTGTGCTACTACAAAGAACATTTGCACTGTACTATACTAGCCGCGATGACCTATAGACAGTCCAAACGCTCCAGCCCACTACCGGTAGGTAGCGTGCCTAACATGCTGGCAGCATTGCCACGTTGAATTGCAATTATAAATTGAATGCTAATGCTATATTGAATTGCCACCTATGTGCTGTTTGACCATGAACGTGATGAGTGTTCTAACCTCTTGACTCTCGAAGGAAGCTTGCGGAATTTCGCTGAAAATGCACGGTCGCGTAAACATATGACAAACGTTTAAAACAACAAAATGTTGTGATGATGATCCACAACAAAATGTTGTTTTTGACTTTAATAATATAAAAGTACGTACTTATCTTGTTACGTAATCTACTGTCTTTTATTCTATAAAGTTTTCTTTCTGGTTATCCATACTTATAGTGATATTTGTCAACTCTGTGGGCTTGAAATCGTTGTTTTCCAGTGTACAGAAATAAAACAAGTAAATGCCTACTGCCTTGATACATTGATGTTAGTATTCTTACTAGTAATTTCATTAACTAAAAGGTTTTGGTAAATTAAAATTAACCCTGTATTCGTTGGTAACACAACTGCAGGTAACACTACCAGGCCATCTGGTACTGGTACTAATTGGTACTTATGAATCTATACTGTGATCTAATTATACCCCACATTGTCCATACAAAAAGTGCCAACGCTTTTCCACCTCTAAATGTTATCCGATTTTGATGATTTTTTTTAATATGTTGTCAACCCAGTATAAACTATGCTCATACCTTCGTCTTTCTTTTGTAAGTTTTTACAATATCTTTGTATTTATAGCTACCTAAAGTTACGAATTTTTGGCGTCAAAATTATGACGAACAAAAGTAATTGTAACCAAAACACGATACATATTTCAAATAGCAGCTAACAATTTTCCAAACGAATAACGTGAGGATATTGTCTTTAACGTTCTGGTGAAAGCCGCGGGGAGCCGATGGATGCAGGGGCGAGCAGCCGGTCAAAGTGGTGCTCTCTGGGGGAGGCCTGTGTTTTGCAGTGGACGTCTTCAGGCTGTTGATGATGATGATTTGGAGTCAAATTACGTTTTCACCTCACTAGCTCGGAAAGGTTCTCTTTGTCATTCAAAATCTGGGCGCAAAAACGCATTTTGATCGCTAGCGTGGAAAGTGTTTTTAAAATTCGAACGTTTCTATTCAATAATTTTCTCGTCAAGAATTGAGGATTTAATCACAGATCTGCCCGAATTTAACCTTCTTGATATCGCCAGTCCACTGAAAACTCATTAATACCACAGACTACCTCCTAAAAGATACCATCTTTTTCCCGTTAACCAACCTCATTTTTAGAATAATCGCACTGTCCAGCACCAAAGAGTATATAACCAATACGCTATCCAGCACGGCGACTGCATGGAAAATTGATGAAAAACACTTTTTCTTTAATTTTCCATGAATCACGTGACGAGCTAGTCGTTTACATGATGTTAAGCGTTACCGCCACCCATAGCTAATTTAATAAGCTAAAAATTAATCTTTTCTTAGCCTTTAAGCTGGTTTTCTTGCATTTTCCTCGCTGTAGTGAGGTGAAAAGTTGTGTGTTGCACTCGGCAGCAATGTTTTTCTGCGTCTCGTACCTTTGAAACCTTCGCTACGCTCAGGATTTTTCATTTAAAGAAAGAAAGAAAGAAAGAAAATGAGTTTATTGAGCACAACACACACACACACACAGCACAGCACAGCACAGCATTTGAACTACTCGCTACGCTCGTGGTTCAATCCTACTATCTTTCACATGCTCAGGTTTCAATTCAAGTACTCGCGCCAAAAACCAACTTTGCAGCCTTGTATAACAAATAACTAAAGTCTAGCATCACGGGTTTATGTGACTTGTAGTTACGTATTACTATTACATGTTCTCCTGTAACCCCTAATTGCTACTTATACAAATGTAGATACGTTTATCGATTTGTCATTATGGTCTGAGTTGTCACCTCTATTAACCCATAAACAAATTACATCATCATTATTCATCTTAATTGTCGTAGTGTTTTTCCAACTTTATGATGTTGTCTGTTTATTTGAACGGGACCCTTGTAAATGTACAGCTCACGTAAATTATCAAACACTTCAGTGTCTTTTGCTCATTGTGGTTTCGTCTTTAGTCAGGAAATGGTTTTAATAAATCCCTTTAATGAACCCAAAGCAAAAATTATGGAAAAAATGATAAACTCATTTTTTAAATGTTTGCATATGCTGAGTGGATTGAATTTTGGATTTATTACGATTGAATCGTTCAAGTTAAAGTGTATTGCGAATACCCTTTCAACCGTAATAGCAGTCGGTTTTAGCGTCCCTAGCGTGATTTTTGCTACTGATCAGGGATACATCTCGGTCTTGCTTATTCAGGTGTACATTTTTATCACTCAATATTTACTTTATATATGTGTTTTCATGCTCATGAACAAGGAAGTAACTTTGTCGGGCTGTCGCACAGTATTTCAACAAATCGATCGGAAACTTAAAATTGACAAAAAAACCTTACTTCAATTAGAAATTAAAATGATGTGTGTTGTATTGACCAGCATTTTATTGAGAGCAATATATACAGTTTTTTTCTGTTATGTACAAAATGTATGTTTTGAACGAGTCCTGATAAACATATATTTTTTCTTTATCTTTATATTTAGAGATATTATTTTAATTACAAATGCGTATGTGTTCTATACAACAAAATATCGCTTAATGAGATTCGCGTACGCTTTGAAAAATAATTTAATGGATGATATGGTCGCTTTTCATCGTACATACAAAACATTATGCACTGTTGCGCACAATATTAAGTGCGCATATGATCCTGTGGTGAGTTGATAATACCTAGTTAATAAAAAGTTGTACTCTAAATATATTTTTAATATTACGGCTTATTAAATTAAAAGATTATATTAAATCTTTATTTACAGTTCTTGATTAGTCTGCTCTTAAGTTTACCACAAGTGATGTTGGTAATGTATTTTGTGGTAACGGAAATGAAATTGAAATACCTTTCGGTGAGTATGACGCTATTGTTGAAATTCCTACCTATCTAATAAAATTTAAGAAGCGCACACAAACTGTAGTGACTGATTTCTGAAACAGAGACACACACACATTATATGATACAATATCAAATCAAGTGTGCTATGTTAGCTCAGGCAAGTGCTGGAAGCTAAGAGTGTAATGATCAGTACACACTACACATGCATTTCATACGATGTTTTTCATCACACTTGCGAGGAAAAAACAGACTTGTATTGTTATGTTATTAACATTTAAACACTGTCTATAGGCCATCGCGGCTATTATACAGTCCCTAAGTGTTCTTTGTAGTAGGTAGTGTAGCTAGTGTAGCTAGTTTAGTTTAGTTTAGTTTAGTTTTTATTATTGTAGTAGTTAGCTTGAGTAATAAAGGCAATTTGCCTGTTAAAAAAAAAACATTTAAAGAACATATTTGTCATCATTTCGAACCAATGAAAGTATGAATCACATAACAGTCTTTAAAAAATGAAGCTGTGCATTTTCTTTAAGCTTGCCGTATATGTTACAACTACCTAGAATTTGCTCCTTATTACAACACTATCGAAAAGCATATTCATCCCGTATTTTATAGTTAAGTATACCTACTATATATTTTGCGGCTTAAGCATCATAGTATATTTTGACTGGTCATAAAGCCACATAGTTATGTCTATTCAATGGAGAAAGATTAACTTATTAAGGATCATGACATTGCCAAATGTAATATTGTACGCTATCCAGTTAGTAGGTACTATCTATGTGTGGGGAACTTACAGTATAGGTACATAAGCAAGCTATGCTCTAAGGTAGGGAAAGTGTAGATAGGTACACATCCGTGCCCGGCAGCAGCTGAACAAGATGTTCTGAAGATCAGTGCCTATAGTCTCGCTCTATTTGACATTTACTGTCTTTCATCTGTTTTGTTCATATTACAAATTCATTAGAGCGATAAGGACTTCAAAAAAATCTTATGGGCTAGAGTCAACACTAATTATGCTCAGTAACGTAATTTGAGAGAGGCCTATACTTGAAAAGCTTCACCTGAACCTGCAGCTGGCCCCTATTTCATCAAGCGGTAAAACGTAATAAACCTACCATTGTCAGTCATATTGACTGACAGTGGTAGGTTTATAATATTGTAGGTCACATAGGTGTAGTATAAAATATTGTTAAATAAAAACGCAGGTTTAGTGTAAGTATTCTAATAAATAAATAGGGGCTTGATGGCTCATTTAATCTTTGGGCATAATTTTAAACTTCATTTCAGTTGTGGAATTTAGGAGTCAGAACAGAATATATTATGGTATTCGAATATTTTGTGCTTCAATTCGCACCTGCAATATGTTCTAGTATGCTAGCAACACAAACTGAAGAAATAAAAATAACACTCCATGATATGCTGCTGGACGAACAAGGTAAAATACCTACATTTTTTATATACATTCAAGAGCTGTGTTACTGAGCGACCTAAATTTTTAGTAATAGTAGCGTCGACTTGCGTTGCTTGCGGTGATTGTGGGTTCAAATGCAACTATGTGAAAAGGAAAATATTGCAGTTAAACAGGGGTACCTAAGCCAAAATGAAAAATCAAATCAAGTTACGGCAAGTCAGGGGTTAGGAATAGCTGCATTTGTGGTCCCGGTTTGCAAACAGAACCACTCTATCTTTTCCTGTGGGTACCGTAAGAGCCAGATATGGGAATATCCAGGAAATGGGCAGCAGCATTATCCTTGATACATTAAAATCTTCTGTGATCACCAAGGCGGCCTGCCAAGCGTGGGGATTATGGCTAATTTCTCCCCTATGCTAAACGTCCAATATGGCGTTTTATGGGGGAGGCCTATGTCTAGCAGTGGACGTCTTCTGGCTGATGACATATGGGTCTCATTTAGCCACTTGGAATCACCGTACGTGGTGTCGCTACACACTGACGGCAACGGTTATCTACAAAGCTGCTCCTGCGTTTTTTATAGAACACAAACGATATTTTTTGGTTTGATTGATTGGTTTATATTTTTTATATCAGTTGGTAGTATGGCAATGGTCGAAAATGACGTAATACTGGCGACAGATTTAAAAGTTGTGATTAGTACTTATCAAGTTTAAAATCTGTCGAGAGTTTTTTTCCTATTACCTGATCCAGGTGAAATGTGACGACACTTTCGACCATTACCATACTGTCATCTGAGATTAACATAGACACAAACTAAAAAAATAGCGTCGGTGCTCTATATATGGACCGATTGAAATTTGACTATGTTTAGCTACGTGCTTTTTTACAAAAATTAATATTATGTGCATAAATTTTATTGCAGCTAATTCTAAAGCTCGTGCCATCAAAAAATTTATCCGCTACATAGAAGCCCGTCCGTTGAAGTTTACCGTCTACGGGGTTATTCCACTGGATGCGAGTCTTCCTGGAATCATCCTCGGCTTGTGCGTGACCTATCTGATCGTTCTTATTCAGTTAACACACTTGTATTAGTAAATAGATAACTATATCCTTTTAAATATTATGTGGAATTGAAGCGTGTATAACTACTATCTTAGGGGTTTCTTTCTACGTTTTTTCAACACCTCCTGTTTGTATGATCCCTACCCACAGATTACCTATGATAGTGTATCCCTATATGTAGCCCTACTTAATAAATATCTATAAAATGGAAACATTAACCACAAACGTACATATATTTGGGGATTTTCTGCACAAGTAGAACGAAAATAACTCCCAATTTAACTTTTCTTTGGGATTATTTCATCTGATATTTTATAATTCTC
The DNA here is from genome assembly GCA_910589525.2 of Ennomos quercinarius. Classification (NCBI taxonomy): domain Eukaryota; kingdom Metazoa; phylum Arthropoda; class Insecta; order Lepidoptera; family Geometridae; genus Ennomos; species Ennomos quercinarius. Next base: position 15,286,366 of record OU342499.1, on the reverse strand, counting down.
CCTTATATTGTTAACGTCTTGATGTAACTAAGCTAAAAAAATCTATATAGAGTATTTATTTTTAGTGACAGATGAATGTAGGTATTTAGTTATAGTAGTAGCACAAGATACAAATGTAAAGTAATAATATTTCACATCACATTTCTGTTTTGGATTCAGCTTTGATGACAAATAAATAAATGTAATGACGACGTCATCATCATCTTCTTTGCCTTTTTCTATTGTATTGGGGTCGGCTCCCATTCTAACCTGTAGCGGCGAGCTATCAGTATTATACGAGCGACTGCCATCCGACCTCGCAACCTATAAGGAACCAGTAACAGCTAGGGATGGCCTGACTAGGCGTCAGATTCCATCAGGCTTCTGACTAACGATTGCCATAGATGTTCTTTTGACAACCAGGACTGACGTCTTAACGTATTCTCCGAGGCACGGAGCGGTGGTATCGAAAACTGCACATAACTTAAGTACAAGATAAGTCATTGGCGCAGGGCCGAGGATCGAACCCGGTGCCGTAAGATTGCGAACCGCACATGCTACCGCTCAGCCACCGTCGCCCTAAATGTAACGATGTATAATTAATAATAAAATATGATTATGTAAAATATTGTTACAACTATACTAGGATTACTAGGATGTGTAAGACCAACAATGACATTTCAAAGGCGAGATAAGTAATTACAGAAATTGCAACCTGTGAATTGTTTACTAAATATTGAACGAGAACATCATATTAATAATAAGGCCGCCGTAGTTTCTTAAGTACAGGAATTTTATGGTACCGAGATCTTTCAAAGTTTTCGAGTAAAATTGTTAAATAATAATAAACAGAAACAACGAAATATTCCGACATGACATGAGCATTCCCAATCTACAATACAAATAGGGTATCTAGCCAAATAATACACAAAAATTGTATGATGTTTAGTGGCCGATGTGGGCCACAAGAAGCGAGCAGTGACGATTGTAGCGTGTGGCGGCCACCGGCGTCAACCGTGTGCGACGAGTTCATATAAAATGCATGAAAACTATAGGAAATATATGCCGGTGGCGGCATTTTGTGGTTGTGGGCGGTGGCCCGTGTGCGGGAAACCTTAAGGCTTCCCGCACACAGGCCACCCACACTCAGTGCGCCTTAATCGCGTTGTTCCAAAACCAAACACAAGGACATTGAGTTTTAGTTCAAGAGCGAGAAGACCCTGCGAGAATTAGGTTCACTGATTTGGTAGTTCTAGAGCGAAGTAGATACTGTGAGACTTAGGCTGACATTCAGAGTCAATGCATCGAGTTTACTCCCACCGGTCTCACGTGAGATCGAACTCCGGACTCGGTGAGTATACTCCGCGTCGTTAAATTCAGAGACGAGATCAAACGATAACTCCGTGAAGTTCGACTCCAGCCATAGACAAGCGTAGTTTGACATTAGTGAGCAATGCTTTATTCACGTTTTCTTTTTTATCTGGCAGTATTATGCTAAAACGAGAGAAAAATAGCAAATGTTGTATGAAAAACTGAAACAGGAGACCAAATTTAGTAGTGATATACTCTTTGAAGGAAACTTTAAAAAGCGCGCCATTTCAGATTATTATTCTGTAGGTACGTACTTATTCAGGAAAGCGCACCGTTCTGTTTTTTTTTCAATGTTAAAATTATTCTAAATTGCGATGTTATGTACTTAAATATTAAAGAAACGAGTTAAATTTAACGTGTATACAGCAGTTTTATATAATAAAACTATGAAGTAAATTTATATAATTATGTCAATGAATATCTACAACAAAGAAAACACACAGTAACTTATCTGCCAACAATGAGTAACTGGTATATTTATTTTAGGGTGTTTCCTTGTTATTTTGATTATAACAACCTACCCAATTTACCTACACCTTTTTTGACCTACTCAATTTTATTTCGTAATTTATTCATTTTATTTTAATACAAAATACATTTCTTCACAATAACCATCTTAAAAATTAATTCTAATCAGCTTTGTTTTTAAATAACAGGCGTGATAGCAAAGATGGCAGTGTCTGAGCACGGCTCGAGTCACCGATTTCGCGGCTCAGCCCGTCTTATTCTTAGCTGAGCTTATACTCGTACTCCATTATGCTAAGCTCGACTGTGAATGCCGATACGATCGGAGTTTGAGTCTAAACTCAAATTCTGACATAACGAAGTTTGAGATCGAACTCGAACTCGTTTGTGAATGTCAGCCTTAGGTTCATTGAGATTTAGTTCAAGAGCGAAATTGTACTCAGGTACAGTACTTATTGTGTTTGTATGTGTGTTTGAAGTTTCTGATTAACTAAAAATAAATGAGTGTAAATCATGTTATTGCTTATTTATTCCTATATCAAGTTAACAAATCTAACTAAGGCCCTACAAATGTAAATAAGTAATCCAAACACCAATTAGTTGTTTAACAAGTAAACATAAGAGTAGCGTAAACTTTCAGAATGTGTATCACAAATACAAAATAATGGCTATAATTATATATAGCTTCGATAAAGATTGGAGCATATGGGGTATGAGTAGGGAAATAATTTATAATTAAATATAATTTGCAGTAGTATTTTAAACTGCATATTGATCTTCTTCTCGTGTAGGCAAGTGGTCAGCCCTGGCATATTGATGTTGACAAGGAAATAATTATCTATCCTCCTCTCTTCTAATTTTGAGTGCCCATGATGAACTATATTTAAGAAAACGAACATCTGTAGGTAAACAACATTGTGAAAAGCAATTATGAAATTGCTATTGAAGTATCCTGTGGTAAAACTAGAAAGTTATTTGTCACCAAAAGTAATACTATAGGTAGTAAGTACCAAAGTCTGCAGTTGTTGAATTTACGCTGCATGCTACCGTACTAATACCCCCTTTTAAAAAGATATGATCTGTCTAGTAAATCAAGCAGGGAGTACTTATCGTTTATTTTTTTATATTTGAACAAAATGATGGGCTATAATCGTTATTAAAATTAAATAATATGACACTGTATGTTATATTTTTTAGTCTTAGGTTAGGTAGTTCCATTACTGCACCCGCATATCCACTTGAAGCCTTTTATTTCACTCGGTGTTGGGTTAAGTAATGTCCAGCTCCTTTTGAAATGTAAAGTCCGGGCGGCGAGTTTTTACAAAGAGGGTAGACAACGGCTTGGTAACTAACTACGTATAGGCACGTAGTAATATTATTTATTCTGTGGCATAGGTACCAGCGGCATGCACATCGAGGAAGGAATAAAAAGGGGGGAAATTGGCTAGCGTTGGCTTCGTAAATCGTCGTCTCTATCGACATACATTATGTTACTTTTTGTCGCTCTAACTCTATAGAATGGCAATGGGCAGGCCAAATCGCTCGCAGAACTGACAACCAATGGGGAAGAAATGTTTTCGAGTAGTGACCACGAACCAGAAGACGTAGAATAGGGTGGCCCCCTACTAGGTGGAGCGACGATCCGGTGAAACCGTGGGGAGCCGATGAATGCAGGAGGCGAGTAGCTGCTCAAAGAGGCGCTCTCTGGGGGAGGCCTATGTTCAGCAGTGGACGTCTTCAGGCTGTTGATGATGACGGTTTGGAGTCAAAGTACGTATGTTTAGCATCACGGGTTTATGTGACGTTTATAGATTTGTCATTATGGTCTGAGTTGTCACCTCTATTATCCCAAAAACAAATTACATAATCATTATTCATGTTAATTATCGTAGTGTTAATCCAACTTTATGATGATGTCTGTTTGTTTGAACGGGTCCCTTGTAAACGTAGAGCTCACGTAAATAATCGAACACTTCAGTATCTTTTAGTCATTCTGGTTTCGTCTTTAGCCAAGAAATGGTTTTAATAAATCCCTATATAAAACCCAAATCAAAAATTATGGAAAAAATGATAAACTCATTTTTCAAATGTTTGCATATATTGAGTGGATTTGATTTTGGATTTATTACGATTGAATCGTTTAAGTTAAGGTGTATTACGAATACCCTTTCGGCCATAAGCGCAGTCGGTTTTAGCGTCCTTAGCGTCATTTATGCTACTGATCAAGTTTACAGTTCAGTCTTACATATTCAGATGTACGTTTATGTAACTCAATATTTACTTCATTTTTGTGTTTTCATGCTCATGAACAAGGAAGTAACTTTGTCGGTCTGTCGCACAATATTTCAACAAATCGATCGGAAACTTAAAATTGACAAAAAAACCTTACTTCAATTAGAAATTAAACTGCTGTGTGTTATATTGACTAGCATTTTATTGAGAGCAATATATACAGTAATATTGTGTTATGTACAAAATCAATGTTTTGAACGAGTCCTGATAAATTTATATTTTTTCTTTATCTTTACATTTAGAGATATTATTTTCATTATCAATGCGTATGTGTTCTACATAACAAAATATCACATAATGAGATTCGCGTACAATTTGAAAAATGCTCTTAAGTTTACCACAAGTTATGACGGTGATGTATTTTGTGGTAATGGAAATGAAATTTAAATACCTATCGGTGAGTAGGTACGATGAGACTAAACTATCTAATAAAATCTTAGGAGCTTGCACAATCTGTAGTGACTGATTTCTGAACAGTCATGTGTGACTGTTCACACACACAAACACCCATCTTTGTCATAATTAAAAAAATTAATAATTGTCATAATTTCGAAACAAGTACAGGTAATGTTAATATAAATCCTATTCATCATCATCATCATCATCATCAGCCTGAAGACGTCCACTGCTGAACATAGGCCTCCCCAAAGAGCGCTACTTTGAGCGGCAGCTAGCCTCTTGTTTCCATCGGCTCCCCGCGGTTCTGATCAGGTCGTCGGTCCACCTAGTGGGGGGCCGGCCTACGCTGCGTCTTCCGGTTCGTGGTCGCCACTCGAGAACCTTTCTTCCCCATCGGTTGTTAGTTCTACGAGCGACGTGGCCCGCCCACTGCCACTTCAACTTGCTGATTCTCAAAGCTATATTGGTGACATTAGTTCTCTTGCGGATCTTCTCATTTCATATCTTATCTCGCAAGGAAACCCTGAGCATAGCTCTCTCCATAGCTCGCTGCGCGACTTTGAGCTTACTCGTAAGGCCAACAGTAAGAGACCACGTCTCAGTTCCATAAGTCATCACTGGCAACACACACTGGTTGAAAACATTCGTTTTCAGGCTCTGCGGTATTTTAGACGAAAAAAAGATGGGTCGAAGCTTCCCGAACGCTACCCACCCGAGTTGGATTCTTCGTGCGACCTCTTTGTCGAAGTTGCATCTATCTAACTGGATAATCTGCCCTCTCAAATCCTATTACATTAAAATATGAGAATGTGCATTTTCCTTAAGGTTGGCGTTTATGTTATTACTTCCTTAAATTCAATCCTTATTAGCGACACTATCGAAAGGCACTCATTCTGTATTTTATAATCAAGTAACTATACCATTTATTTTGCAGCTATAGCATCATAGTATATTAAGGCTGGTCATAAAGCCACATAGTTATGACTACTCTATGTTAAAAAATGAGCTTGAATAAGGATGCCGACTTTGCAATAGGTAGTTTTGTATGGCATCCAGTCGTAGACCGTACTACCCGTGTGTAGGGAACTTAGAGTACACATAAGCAATCTATGCTTACTTATCTATACTCTAAGGTAGGGAAGATGTAGGTAGGCACACATCAGTGCCTGGCAGCAGCTCAACAAGATGTTCTGAAGATCAGGGCCTATATTCTCACCCTATTTGACATTTACAAAATAAAAATCGAATGGGCTAGAGTCAACATTAATTATGCTCAATAACGTAATTTAAGAGAGGCCCTTACTTAAACAGCTTCATCTGAACCTGCACCTGGCCCCTACTTCATAAGGCGACAAATCATAATGAACCAGTTATTAACAATTACACAATTATTTTAGGTTATATAGGTGTATTATAATTATTGTTTTATGAAACGCAGGTTTGGTGTATTCGAATTATTGAATAAGGGCTGATGGCTCATTTAAGCTCATTTATACTCCAGTATAAATTTGGTATAATATTTCAGTTATGGGGCTTAGGAATCAGAACAGAATATTTTATAGTATTCGAATATGTTGTGCTTCAATTCGCACCTGCAATATGTTCTAGTATGATAGCAACACAAACTGAAGAAATAAAAATAACACTCCATGATATGCTATTGGACGAACAAGGTAAAATACTTACATTTTTTATATACTTTTAAGAGCTTGGTCACTGGGCGACCTTTTATAGTAGCGTCAACTTGCGTTGCTTGCGTGGATTGTGGGTCAAATGCAGCTACGTGAAATGGAAAATATTGCAGTTAAACAGGAGTCATCATTAACAGCCTGAAGACGTCCACTGCTGAACATAGGCCTCCCCCAGAGCACGCCACCTTGAACGGCTGCTCGCCTCCTGCATCCATCGGCTCCCCGCGGCTTTCACCAGGTCATCGGTCCACCGAGTGGGGGGCCGGCCTACGCTGCGTCTTCCGGTTCGTGGTCGCCACTCGAGAATCTTTCTTCCCCATCGGTTGTCAGTTCTACGAGCGATGTGGCCTGCCCATTGCCACTTCAACTTACTAACTCTAAGAGCTATATCGGTCACTTTAGTTCTCCTGCGGATCTCCTCGTTCCGGAGCTTATCTTGCAGGGAAACACCGAGCATAGCTCGCTCCATAGCTCGCTGCGCGACTTTGAGCAGGAGTAACTAAGCCAAAAAATCCCCTAACTAAACTAAGTAAATGTTTATCGAATGAGATAACAGCAACTACCAATTTTTTCTCATATAAGTAAATGTTTATCGAATGAGATAACAGCAACTACCAATTTTTTCTCATATCAAAGTGCAGGTGTTGACTTGACACCCAGTAAATGGGCCCCCTGTAATGGCTACCGCATATTGATGCCGAGGATGCTTCATTTATGTGGTCGCTTAGGTTGTCGAGAGGTGAACTGCACTTTCACTGAACGCTACTCGTGGCGTTGGGCTTTTTAATGCTTCCACCCTGGAGCTTACGTTTTTAGCCTTTGAAAGTTCCACCCCCTGACAGCCGGTTAAGGCAAGCCAAGGCTTAGGAATAGCATTCGTGGTCCCGGTTTGCGAACAGAATAACCCTATCTTTTTCTGTGGGTACCGTAAAAGCCAGATATGGGAATATCCAGGAAATGGGCAGCAGCATTATCCTTGATACATTAAAATCTTCTGTGATCACCAAGGCGGCCTGCCAAGCGTGGGGATTATGGCTAATTTCTCCCCTATGCTATACGTCCAATATGGCGTTTTATGGGGGAGGCCTATGTCCAGCAGTTGGTTTATATTTTTTATATCAGTTGACAGTATGGCAATGGTCGACAATGACATAATACTCGCGACAGATTTAAAAATTGTGATAAGTATTTATCAAGTTTAAAATCGTTCGACAGATTTTTTCCTATTACCTGATCCAGGTGAAATGTGACGTCACTTTCGACCATTACCATACTGTCAACTCAGATTAACATAGACTAAAACTAAAAAAATATCGTCGGTGCTCTATATATGGACCGATTGAAATTAGACTATGTTTACCTACATGCTTTTTGACAAAAATTAATATTATGTGCATAAATTTTATTGCAGCTAATTCTAAAGCTCGTGCCATCAAAAAATTTATCCGCTACATAGAAGCCCGTCCGTTGAAGTTTACCGTCTACGGGGTTATTCCACTGGATGCGAGTCTTCCCGGAATCATACTCAGTTTGTGTGTGACCTATCTGATCGTTCTTATTCAGTTAACACACTTGTATTAGTAAATAGATAACTACGCATATATATCCTTTAAAATATTATGTGGAATTGAAGCGTGTGTAACTACTGTCTTAGGGGTTTCTTTCTACGTCTTTTCAACACCTCCTGTTTGTATCATTCCTACCCACAGAATACCTATATTAGTACTACGTAGCCCTACTTAATAAATATCTATAAATTGAGATATTAACAAACGTACACTGAGAAAAATACTTTCATGAATTACGAACAATTTGAAAGGAATTCCGGCACTTTTGTCCGTATTCCCGACAAAAAGGGACCAAGAGTTCTTACTAACAATTTGTACGTAAATCATAAAAAACTATCATGAACAGACGTCACCATTAAACATCAGAAAACAGCACGATATTGCTAAGTGCTGTATACTCAAGTTTTATCGTTACGCGTCATGACAAATTATCATGACGAACTCTTTGTACACTTCAAACGGTAATGACGAGACATCATGATGGGAATGATAGAAATTGTAGAAGTAATGGTACGGAGTCATTATTTTGATGTTAAATTGGTCTGTATATCACAATAATATGCAGATATTTCCTAATAACGTTAAAGGAAACTTAAAAATATTTTTCATTACGGTCATTGCGGTTTAACGAGCTTCCTCATATTTTACTCATGGTAAACTCATGATGCAATGACCATCTGTATTAGTTTGTTGGTATCGTAATGATAACTGTGAATTGAAAGATACCGAAAACTTAAAAAAAACTGTGCATTTAACAAAAGCTACTTAATTGCTACGAACAAAACACCACCGCGTGCTAACTTTTCTACTAACGCCATCTAGTTTACACAGCCTCAAGTAAATACTTCGATATTGTTCTATATTACTAAAATAGCCCTTAGAATTAGCAAGTTGAAATGGCAATGGGCAGGCCACATCGCTCGTAAAACTGACAACTGATGGGGAAGAAAGGTTCTCGAGTGGCGACCACGAACCGGAAGACGCAGCGTAGGCCAGCCCGTGCTAGGTGGATTGGAAATCTGGTTAAAACCCTAGGGAGTCAATGGATGCACGAAGCAAGCAGCCACTCAAAGTGGCGTGGGGGAGGCCTATGTTCAGCAGTGGACGACTTCATGCTGGTGATAATGACTATTATGTACTTAACACATTCCTTTTCACGTAAAAACCCGTTAAAATGTATTCTATTGTGCCTGTCACGAAAGTTTATCATGAAATCACACTGTCACGATAGTTTATCATGAAATGTGATATTTTCTATTGACTTACGGATTCATTCAAGGTATTTTATTTATAAATTGTCGTGCTTACATCTCTATCAGGACAAACTTTCAAATTGTCGTGATCTTCTCGATAAAACACCAAGTTAGAACCGACAATTCAATATTATGTAACTTAAGTTTTAAATGATAAACAATAATGATAACCAATCATTAAATTCCCTTAAACTAGTAGTGATGAACCGTAAATTGATTTGACTGACTTATATTTCATGATGCGCATGATAATATTGTAGGCGTCCGAATAAAATATTATTCTTCATCTTAACATTTAATGAAGTACCGAAGTCATTTTTCTCAGTGTACCTATATTTGGGGTTTATCCGTACAAGTAGAACGAAAATGACTCCCAAATTAACTTTTCTCTGGGATCTTCTTCTTCTTCTCGTGTAGGCAAGTGGTCAGCCCTCGTTTCAGAATTTTCAGGCTACCCAAAGGCTTCTGACTTGCCTTGACGACTATTGTCATGCGACAACAGCCGGGATCGACGGCTTAACGTGCACTCCGAAGCACGCTACCGTGCTCAGTTGTAGGTAAATACCACTTTTTGCTGTAGCGGTCATCCATCAAAGTAGTGACCGCAGCGAACGTTGCTTAACTTTTTCGATCAGTTAGAAACGGCTAGTCGTGCTTTGCTATGAACGCTATGGGATCATTCCAACTAATATTTTAAAATTCTCCCTTATATTGTTAACGTCTTGGTTCAATTTAATTTATATAATAATATTCCAATAGATCTTGACATTGTATATAATAATGATAAAGTTGATAAAGTAGTCACATACAAATTCCTCGGAATTAGCATGGACAGTCATTTAAATTGGAAAGTGCATGTAGAGCAAATTTGCCTGAAACGTTATGTTTTTGTTCTGAAGAAACTCAGGCAAACTGTTTCGATTGAAGCGGCTTTAGCAGCCTACCATGGATATGTTTCCTCTATTCTCAGTTATGGGTTAATAATGTGGGGCAACTCAGTTGAAATAGACAAGTTTTTCAAAATTCAAAAGAGGTGTATTCGTGTTATAAACAAGGCTTGGTTTCTGGTAAGCCACTTTTTAAAGCATGCAATATTCTTCCTCTGCCTTGCATGTATATTAGGGACATTTGTCTTTTCACTAAGACTCACCCCGAATTTTTCAAAAAACGAAGTGATGTCATTACTAGACAAAAAGATCTATGTTCGCGAACCTGCTGTACCAACCTCCTTGCCGCAAAGATATTTATAAGAAAAACGTATATAACATGTGTATAACTATTTTTAAGTTTTTTTTTTTTTTGGCGGGAACGTGAAAAAGTTCACGTCGTTGCATTGTATTATTTCACAAAACTTGTGCTTTTTCTAGTGTTAATGTTTAAAATTAGTGGCATTTTACGCATTAAGTGCTGATATACGAGTATAAGTGTTGGCAAGTGATATAATGTAGTGAAACGTGGTTTTTCGTGTTGCTTCCAAAATTCCATAGAAGCCTCTAGTAAAGTTGCCACTACTTTACTAGGACATGACTTAGACTGGATTATGACTACCTGACTTAGACTGGACTATGACTACCCTGACTGACTGTGACTAAGACTTGACTTTACATGAAATATTTCATAATACGATGAAAAACTACAATACTTGACACTGGCTAAATACACTATGTGTGGAGCCAAAATATAAGAAAAAAAAAAAACTATTTTTAACAATTTACCTAATGACCTCAAGTCTTTAGAAGGAAATATGTTTAAAAAACATTTAAGTGACTGGCTTTTAAGTAAATGCTTCTATAGTGTTAGGGAATATGTTTTTTTTATTTTTTTTTTTATTTGATTGAATGACGTGACGAGCTAGTCGTTCACCTGATGTTAAGTGACACGGCCGCCCATAACAGTTGCAGTGTCACCCGGAACTTTAAAACAATAGTTTCGCGCGACACTGCACTGCGCACGTCATCCTGAGACATCACCCAGTCTAATAATCAGATTACTAGACTGAGTGATCAGATCATAAAGTCTCATTTGCCCAGTAATTTCACTAGCTATATGTAACATGTAACAGTAACAAAATTTTTTTTTTAAATATTTGCACGCCTGCTTGCAGGCTGAATGCACGTATCCATTATTTACTCTGTGATCTTGTACCCTTTGTAGTGTATTCTTGCAAATAAATAAATGATTTGATTTGATTTGATTTAACTCTGCTAAAAAAGTCTATATAGAGGTTTTATTTCTAGCGACAGACGAACATAGGCCTCCCCCAGAGCGCGCCACCTCGAGGAGCTGCTCGCCTCCTGCATCCATCGACTCCCCGCGGCTTTCACCAGATCGTCGATCCACCTAGTGGGGGGCCGGCCTACGCTGCGTCTTCCGGTTCGTGGTCTCCACTCGAGAACCTTTCTTCCCCATCGGTTGTCAGTTCTACGAGTGATGTGTCCTGCCCATTGCCATTTCAACTTGCTAATTCTAAGAGCTATATCGCTCACTTTAGTTCTCCTGCGGATCTGCTCGTTCCGGAGCTTATCTCGCAGGGAAATATCGAGCATAGCTCGCTCCATGGCTCGCTGAGCTCGAGCGCTCGTTGATGCGATGAGTGTAGGTATTTATTTATATTAGTAGCACAAGATACAAATGGAAACGAATATAAAAATCACATCACATTTCTGTTTTGGGGTCAGCTTTGAGACAAATAAATAAATGTAATGATGTCATCATCATCCTCTTTGAAATTCTGAAATTCTAATCTAATACTAGGTACTACTAAGGCCATTTGAAACTTAGGTTCATTGAGTTTTAGTTCAAACGCGAATTAGTACTTAGGTATCATCGCTGGCAGCTTTTTATCGTATTTGTATGTGTGTTTGAAGTTTGTGATTGACTGAAAATAAATGAATGTAAATCATGTTGTTGCTTATTTATTCCTATATCAAGTTAAAAAATCTAACTAGAGCCCTACAAATGTAAATTAGTAATGCAAACACCAACGTAAACCTTTACAGAGTGGAACTACAACCAGAAATATTAAATAATGGCTAGATGTAGGTATAGCTTCAATAAAGATTGGATCATAGGGTACAGACCTACTTATATTTTAATAGTTGCACGATAATAATTGGGACTTTTTATTATTTAGTAAGTAGGTATAAAATACAAGTAAAGTAAAGTAAAAAAAAAAAAAACAAAGTAAAGTTACATTGTTACTGGAGCAACTTTTTTTTTACGGGCAATGTGCCTTTATGACTCAAGCTAACTACTACAGTAATAAAAACAAAACTAAACTAGCTACACTACCTACTACAAAGAACACTTATGGACTGTATAATAGCCGCGATGGCCTATAGACAGTCCAAGTGCAGCAACTGGAGCAACTGAATAGATGTTGACATGCAACTGATTTGGTGGAGTAAATTATGATCGATATCGACTGAAAATTATACTGGCAATTTTATTTGAACATACCAAGTAGGTATCTACGTTAATTTTTTTAATGATAAATAACTAATTATATGTTAGGGTAGAGGAGGAGGCGTCAATCCATGTAAATTTACTAACCACTCATATTTCACCCATGTTTTTCATAATAATATACCTACACCATTTTTGTGTGTTGCTAAAATACACAACACAACACAAAGCTAAGAACAGCGAATGGTCGCCTGGTCGATGCGACGCGTGACCAAAATGCTGGCACTTATTTGGCCCAACGCATCAGCATTGCAATTCAACGTGGCAATGCGGCCAGCATGTTGGGTACGCTACCTACCGGTAGTGGGCTGGAGCACTTGGACTGTCTATAGGCCATCGCGGCTATTATACAGTCCCTAAGTGTTCTTTGTAGTAGGTAGTGTAGCTAGTTTAGTTTAGCTTAGTTTAGTTTAGTTTAGTTTAGTTTTTATTATTGTAGTAAGTAGCTTGAGTAATAAAGGCAATTTGCCCGTTAAATAAAAAAGCTAAGAACATAGTTAAGAGATTTCACTTTTAATATCAAAGTATCAACAATGCACATTGCACACCGAAGGAGAGATAGAGAGGGAGATAATCGGCTATTTATATATAAAGCGACAAAACTAGGCATGGAAATGATTGCTACTTTAAAATCATAGTCATTTCATCATATGATTTAATTGTCACTGTGATTTCATCTGTGATTTTTTATTATATATTATAGATATTTTTTTATGCTTAATGAATATATTATCAAAGACTATTGGCGGTGCTTTATGTAATGAAACAAAGATGTGATTTAGGAGCAACCTAGTGAAGTTGCGACCTGCTACAAATGATTACTAAGAAATGTAATGCTACTCTCTTAAGTTAAGCAAAATCAAAGTTCACCGCTATATCACAGGCACAATGTTCATAATATTATACTCTACAGGTCTCAGTTTGTTTACTGAAGCATCACCAAAATTATATGTTTTGATATATTTACCGCTGACGCTACTCTCGTATTATGAAATCCGAAGGCACGATTCATTAAGTGTGATTATCACACTGAGGTTTGTAGCAGAGTGTATGACAAAAAGTAGCAGTAGTGACTTGCGAAAAATAAAATCATATCATTTTCCACCTGCTCTTTGTGAAATGATCCATGCCTAGACAAAACGTAACATAATGTACTGAGTGATAGAGACGACGTTCTACGAAGCGGACACTAGCCGATTTCCCCCCTTTTTATCCCTCCCACGATGTGCATGCGCTGGTACCTATGCCACAGAATAGATAATAGTACTACGTACCTATACGTAGTAACCAAGCCGTTGTCTACCCTCTTTGTAGAAACCCGCCGCCCGGCGCTTTACATTTCAAAAGGAGCTGGACCTCACTAAAACTAACACCGAGAGAAGTAAAAGGCTTCAAGTGGATATGCGGGTGCATTACGTAATGGAACTACCTAACCTACGACTAAAAAATATGATAGACGGTGCCACATTATTTAATTTTGATAACAGTAATAGCACATAGTTTTGTTACAACATTAAAAAATAAACTATATTAAAAAATATATTCCTTTCATTAAGTAGATAGGTAATATCTATATAAAAAAGGGGTTTTAGTGCGGTAGCCAGCAGCGTAAACTTAACGACTTAGTCCAGACTTTCGTACCTACTATTTTTTTTTTTCCATTTATTTCAGGCAACAAGCTTATAAAAAAACATAGGCCCACATTATACTTTACAGACTAACATACATAATTTAATTAACTTTTGGTGACAATAACTCGAAATCAATCCATGACAAATAACTCTCTAGTTTTACCACAGAATATTTCAATTTCAATTGTTTTTTCGCATTTTACGATGTTGTTTACAGATGTTCGTTTTCTTATAGTTCATCATAGACCCTGTCGGGCACTCAAACTTAAAAGAGAGGAGGATTATGCAGTTAAAAATACTACAAAATGTATTTAATTATAAATGATTTCCCCACTAATACCCCCTAAACCCTCCCCAAATTCCCCTATTTTCCCTTCCTCTTCTTCATTTAACAGTACAGAGCACCGTCTACCTATAATGTTTAGTCACAGCCTGCAGCTGCTCTAAGTGCTCGTTCTAAATGGGATAAAAAAGACAGAATAAAGGAAATTCGTATCTGTAAAATCTATTTCATCGGTTTATTGAACATGAAAGAACTCTTTAGATAGTTTACATGAAGGATAATCAATTTATTTTCCAGATAAAAACGGATCTAAGTTAAATGAATATGTTTGGTTTCGTTTTCACTATTAAATGCTTCCTGTTCTTGATCTAGCTTGCAAACTGATTAATGCAGGCACACTCTGGCAACGCAGATTGGATGTTGCTATAGCGCGATTCCTTAGAGTATAGACTAAAGCAAAGAGAGATCATCAAAACGATATTATATTTGTACTGCTCACACGTATCGCTACGTCAGGGGCGAAGGAAAGAAACAAACATATAGTGATTAGCTACGCTTATGATAAATCACCGTACCATTTTTTTAGACTCGAGTCAACTGTTTTTTCTATACAAATCTGTCAGACACATTCACATCAAAGTGTCCACATCATGTAAAAAGTGTCCAAAAAAAGTGTTACGCTTGACAGATAATCAAGTTCTCTCTATGCTTTACTCTATACTCTAAGGTGCGATTCAGTAAAGAAAAGAACTGAAAACAGCAGACATTTCTATTGCTGTCTCACTCCTCTGCACTTAAACACAATAGTGGAAGAGGGAACACAATAGTTTACTGTGTTCGTCAGAATCGATTCTTCAATGACACGCGTTATACAAGGAGTTTCTAGATTGGAATTTCTGATAGACACCCCAATTCGATTGGGGTACTCGTAATAAAAGCTAAGTCAAATAAAGGGTGGCTCCAAGAAATGTAAAGTTAGGGAACGTGTGGACTGTGAACTTGGAGTATTGATGAGATTGGACAGGACTCAGTGGTCGAATTGAACGCTTTCCAAAGTTCTAGTTAATATAGGACACTGCAAAAGTATACAAAACAAGTCTTCACAATTGGGTTGATGGATAGGGAATAAATATATAGAACACGCTTTACTAATAATACTATTCACTCATAAATTAAGAACAGGAAATGAAAAGGGAGGGAGAAAAGTTCTCGGATGCGGACAGAACCCCGGAAGACGCAGTGTTGGCCGGCCCCCACTAGGTGGACCAACGACCTGATCAAAACCGCGGGTAGCCGATAGATGAACGAGGCAAGCAGCCACTCAAACTGGCGCTCTGTAGGGAAGGGTTATGGTTACAAGTGGACGTCTACAGGATGTTGATGGTGACTAATAATGGAGCACGTATCCTTTATGCAGTGATTATATTAAATATGTGTGGACATTTCACACAGCGCCATCTAGCCCCAAACTAAGCATAGCTTGTACTATGGAAACCAGATAACTGATAGAATACTTAGATACTTTTTTGTTTGTAGATATGTATTTACAAACAAAAAAGTATCTAAGTCATGGAATACAATATTATACCCAGACACAGAACAAACATCGATGTTCATCACACAAATGTTTGTCCCAGGTGGGAATCGAACCCACAACCTATAGTTCAGAAGGCAGAACCAACCAACTGAGCCATCAGACCAGTCAAATACTATACGCGCTCCTTAACCTTTCGAGACCCGTCGACTCTCCCATTCGAGCCAATCGACAAAACGAATCTATTAGGTGGAAGATTTTTTTTAAAGAACGAGGTAAATAAAATTAAGATTTGATTTATATCAGGAAAGCCCAAATAAAATAGACCTAGATTAGAACGAAGCCGCAGGCAAACTCAAGTTCTTACTTATATTAAACTTTTGTCATCCAAGCCCTTTTACTCGTCTCCAAGTTTTAATCGTCTCAAACAAAAGTCACCTCAACTTATTCAAAAAGGCAATTTAAAGTACTGGAAAACTGCTGCCTCCACCTGTAGATACTTAGTTTAAACTTTCTACATTAATCATTGCGACAAGATCAAAGGGTGTGGACAGAGAGTTCAAAGGTTCTGAAATCCAGGACTGAAACGTTTACAGTACAACCGGTATCGGTAACAAATAAGAGATGACAAAAGCTTGTGAGAGAAGGTATAAAAACAAACAAGCAAAACTAAACTTTAGTTAATAGGGCGCGAAGGTTGAAAATGTTTTAAAAACAACCCTACCTAGGGCCTACCGCCTTTCTGACTTTTAGATCTTAGAGAATTTAAATATTGTTTTGTTCGTGTTAAGGCCATACCGTAGCCTTATTCTCAATAGTATATATATATTGCTATTCCGTGTGAATTTTGAACTAAGTACTCTGGTACAAACCCCGATTGGCTCTGCACCAATGATTTTTTAAGTTATGTGTTGAATTTGCACTCGCTCTTACAACGGTGAAGGAAAAAATTGTGAGGAAACCGGTACAACCAAGATTCACAAGCTGCTGGGCTGCGTGGGGATTGCCTACAGGATGCATGTCAAACCAAAAGTCATTAATGGACCGTATACATAATGAACCATAGAAAAAGAGGGCAGCAATTTTTTTTGCTTCAATTTTTATTTCTCTGACATCTATCTGCAAGCGAGTGGGAACTCCAACGTTGTCGCTAGAGAAAAGGCCCGTAAAAAACTAAAAATTATCTCCTTATGCATTTCAAATTCTTCTCATATTATCGGTATATACTTGGTATTTGAAATTGGGACACTTGGTTTTGCTAAAAAGAGGCTGTTCTTAAAACTGGATCGGGCCACAAACAAATGCATTGAGAGCCGCATGTGGCCTGCGGGCCGCAAGTTTGACATGCCTTACCTACAGTTTATCCCTGTGAGAGATGGCCCGTGTCCCAGCAGTGGGAACATATTGGGCTGATAACGAGGTCTTGTTACTATTAAGAACGACGACAAGACAGTAAGACGATGACTGTTACTAAAATACCTATAACAGGTTATTCAGTCCTCATTCTGATAAAATTTAAAAAACCGCAGGAACCGCAACTTTTAAAAAGATAAAAAAAAACTTTTGTTATCGCTGAAACATTGGATTTTGTGGTTTGAATAAATTTCGGTTGTTTTGTACTCGTGTGGTGCTGTTACAGGGCATTAACATTTGGAATAGCTCCCTTGGGGTCAATTTGGGAAAAATACCTTCACATCTGGTGTTCGTTATTTGAATTCAGGAACATTTTTGTTAGGTTGACAAGGTTAGGTTGACCCATTTTAACGGAAATCCAATGGTTTGGTAACCGCTATTTATGTTACGTAACTTGAGTATTTAGGCTACCTATTCAGGTGACCTGGGGTTATGTTTTCTCTGCTTGAGGAGTGTAGATGAGTAATAATAAGTAGTAATAAGAGTAGTAATAAGTAGTGAGTAGTAATGAGCGAGTGATACGTGATTCACGTTTGACGTCTGTGAAGCACTGGTGGGCGCGGTAGGCGACCGCCTGCTTTAGGCGACCGCTGAGCGCGGGGAAGACCGCTGTGAACCGGATAGTAGGTGTCGCGCGCCTCGCTGCATACAGTACTTGTCTCGAGTGTTTCCAATGCACGATAATGACGGGCGGGATATTGAAACGATCGAAATTAATTTAATCGGAATATAAATAAAGAAATGTGTTTAGAAAGTATTGCTAATTAGGTAACTATTTTATATTATGATTTGTGATTAAATTTTGTAGTTTATATATATTAAGTGTAAATATAAATATTAGTTTGTAGTTTTGTATATAATTTAAGTATGTAGTACATAAATATTATTATATATCAGTAGGTATATTATTTATTATGTTTGTGTATATAATTATTATAATGAAAGTGAAAGTGTTTATTTATTGTTATATACAAAGATCTGTATGAAAAGTATTTATTATAGGTAGATTTAATATTAAGTATGTAAGTATTTGTGATGTAGACTTGTATGTATTTATATATTTGTAAATATAAATATAATTTAGTTATGTAAGTAGCCTACAAGTATCTACCTAATAATTATTCTGTATTGTAAAAGGTGTTATCAAGTGTTATCTTGTGGCTGTTAGGTCTTTACGGAGAGACAGCAATAAATGACGCATACAGCGTTAAAATGTCCAACAGAATTCCTAAATAATTATCATCATCATCAGCCTGAAGACGTCCACTGCTGAACATAGGCCTCCCTCAGAGAGCGCTACCGAGTGGCTACTCGCCTCCTGCATCCATCGCCTCCCCGCGGTTTCCACCAGATCGTCGCGTCGTTCTACCTAGTGGGGGGCCTGCGCTGTGTCTTTTGGTTCGTGGTCGCCATTCGGGAACCATTCTTCCCCATCGTTTGTCAGTTCAACGAGCATGTGGTCTGCCCATTACATTTCAACTAACATTTTTCAAAATATCTTCATTGTACAGAATTGGACCTGTTACAGTTTTATTATAAGTACAGATACTTACAATACTCTCGCTGTCATTACCACTCCACCTTGGGGGTAATCTCAAGGAGGTGAATCGAGGAAACAATTAAATTCCTTCTATCATTGCGTCTTGTAGGTATGTCTGCGGTGAAACGAAATAAGGGATATCAGGGCACTTCACTCGGGTCCTGGGGGTGTACCGTGAGCTCTTAGCGCGATTCAAAACAGAGCCTATATTGGATCGTTTTGTTTTTTTTTGTATGGGGATTTTGACAAGCGAGCCAGTATAGGCTCTGTTTTGAATCGCGCTAAGAGCTCACGGTACGCCCCCAGGCCTTGAGTAGATTAGCTATTTTTTCTATTTGTTTCTATCTATTTTATTGGTTTTTCTTTTTCTTTAAGGCTTCAACATCTATCTGTTAGAAAAGCCAAGTACCCTGCAAGTACCTATTAGAGCTTTTCCTTCTATGAGGGATTCCATAGACAGGATGTGTATATTCGAACACGTTAAAAAAGAGTTCTATGGGTAAGTAAGTATATATATTTTTCCCATTTATATTTGTTTAATAATAGGAAAGTCTTCATCTAATTAAATTAGGTACATGCATGAAACAATATTTTTTTAATTCATACGTAGATACAAAATACGAACAAACTTTTCCTGACCATGATGACCAGCACGAAAACAATGCCTCGCCAATTTCATTTAAAAAAAAACAACTGCACAGAATGACAAAAGCTTATAAATAAAATGTATTTGTGCAATAATACATCTTATTTATAAGCTTATATCGTTCAAAATATTTTTTATAACATACATATTCGGCATTAAAGAGTTTTGTATGTTACGGAACAAATGCCAAAATGCTGGCACTCATTTGGCTCAAGGAATCAGCATTGCAGTTCAACGACGCAATGCTGCCAGCATGTTGGGTACGCTACCTACCGGTAGTGGGCCGGAGCATTTGGGCTGTCTATAGGCCATAGCGGCTAGTATACAGTGTAAATGTTCTTTATAGTAGATAGTGTAGCTAGTTTACTAGTTTTAGTAGTGTAGTAGTTAGTTTAAAGAATAAAGGCACATTTATTTATTTATTTATTTATTTATGCACAAAACAAATTACAATCGAAACAATATTAAGGTACAAAACATCGTTTAGGTCTGGATTATAATTCAAAATTATGTGCGAACAGCTAAACAAGTAAAATCGATCATAACAAGCGGACAATGCTCGAGGTTAAACAACTTAAATAAAAATAAAAATAAAACTCAAGTGGCTTACAGCTCACCTCCACCCACAACTAAAGTTGTGGCACACCATAGAATAATACTATTATGACTAACGTGATTGGGAAGAATGATTCGGATGCAGCAGTGCCGCTGTACCCGAATCATCCGGTTTAGGATAGAGGACATTGCCCGATAAAAAAAATATATATGATAAGAAAAAATGTTTGGAAGATATTGCATATCTGCCTAAACATTTCACGAACAAATACCTAAAATCTCCGATCTCTTTGAATCAAAACTCTAAAGAATTTTCCTAATATTCCCGTTAGCCTACCAAAGATAAAATTATTCTGTTTGTTCCTTTGTGAACAAAAATACCTGAGAACATTCACAAAACTTAAAAGTAGGTAGGTAGTCTATATCAGTAAAACCTTTCAACTTATGAATATGGAGAATTTCTAGTATTTTACTCCTAAAAGTAACTAACACTACTTATTTTAACATTTTTTTTATAATAAACTAGCTGCGCCCCGCGGTTTCACCCGCGGATAAAAAGTAGCCTATGTGTTAATCCAGTACAGAAGCTATCTATATTCCAAGTTTCGTCAAAATCCGTCCAGCTGTTTGAGCGTGAAGGAGTAACAAACATACACACAAACACACATACACACATACAAACTTTCAGCTTTATAATATTAGTGTGATGTGATGTGATGATGTGATGTGATGTGATACTAACTACTTAAATACTGGGTGTTGATTTGCAAACCCACAATATTTACAGAGGTTGATCTGCACTTATAGAACAAGAATCAATAAAAAATACACCTGAAAATTTTACTTTATAAAAACATAATTGTCAAAATATAAGTGTGTGTGTGAGAGCTAAACACAAGATAACTTTTGTGAAAATTGTGAAATCACCTTGTCTAAGGCTCAATTCAGACAGAGCAGCAAAACGCTCGAGCAGTTTTTAAGTGCTGTATAAATATCAACCTTAACCTATTTAGACAAAGCTGAAAATGGTATGCAACATTAAAATAGGTAAGATTTTAATGTTGCATACTGTTTTTAGCTTTGTCTAAAGGGAATAAGGTTTATATTCCAATAGCACTTAAAACTGCTCGAGCATTTTGCCGCTCTATGTGAATTGACCCTAAGGCGTTCCTTTCCGCGCCACACACACCCACACAAAGGTTTCCTACAGTCCTACAGTGCTGCTTGTGTTTCATCATAAACATGATTTATTAAATATTCAGCTACTGATTAGAATTACATTGTTAGGTGTTTCAGTGTATGCATTACATTGAACTCTACAAATATGGAGAGGATGCAAAAAAACTGCCTGTATGTATATATAAACTCGTATGTAGGTACATTTTTACTCAAAGATCTTCTTGGATATTTCATACTGTTTTTAAATAGTAGATAGATAAACTCTTTATTGACACTAAGATAACCTTAGTTTTGTAGTAACCAATTAAGAAATTGTAGAGTTAAGTAATACTAAATACAGCTGAGACAGTTTTTTTTTCTTTTTTTTATTCATAAGTCAGTCCCTAACCATCAAAGCTCGATTTACGCTATCCCCAACGAACGCTTTATGAACAGTCGTAGTCAAGGCCCATTACGTTACACTAAATTCAGGCCCCTAGTTAGGGTCCTAAATCGGTGCCTAATTAGGCAACTAACTGGGTAGTAGGTACCACACCTACTTCTCCCTACATTTAGGTCCCTAACTGCCTGAATGCGATTACATTACACTAAATTTAGTACCTGAATCATTTAGCGGCCTGAATTTAGTTTAACGTAATAGGCCTTTTATGTTGTACGTATTTGTATCCAATTTTAATTGTCATCATCATCATCATTAACAGCCTGAAGACGTCCACTGCTGAACATAGGCCTCCCCCAGAGCACGCCACCTTGAGCAGCTGCTCGCCTCCTGCATCCATCGGCTCCCCGCTGCTTTCACCAGGTCGTCGGTCCACCGAGTGGGGGGCCGGCCTACGCTGCGTCTTCCGGTTCGTGGTCGCCACTCGAGAACCTTTCTTCCCCATCGGTTGTCAGTTCTACGAGCGATGTAGCCTGCCCATTGCCACTTCAACTTACTAACTCTAGGAGCTATATCGGTCACTTTAGTTCTCCTCGTTCTAATTCGTTAATTGTAGCCTCAGGAAAATACAAGTGTCCCAATTTCTAATTCCAAGTATCTTATCCCGAGAAAATGTAAAGACTTTAACTCGAATTTAAAATGTTGTGTTTTTAACATTTTAAGCTCCTAGTGATAATTTTTCGTGGTTTACGGGTCTTTTCTCTATCGACATCGATTGAGTTTCCCACTCACTTATTATGCAAAGTGATATTTAAAAAAACATTATTGTTGGGTTTAGCGGCCCACATATTCTATGGACATTTGGCCCACCAATTATTTTCAGTTTGACATGCATGATGTACGTGATTGAAATGGAATAATCAAGTGCTGTATGTAAATTCCATATAAAATATGAATGAAAGGGAACCAATTTGTAAAATATCTACCCTTTGCTCAGCAGTAGACTTTTTTTTCCTTGTATTTTGGCTCCACACATAGTGTATTTAGCCAGTGTCAAGTATTGTAATTTTCATCGTACTATAAGTTATAGAATATTTCACGTAATGTCAAGTCTTAGTCGCAGTCATAGTCCAGTCTAAGTCAAGTAGTCATAGTCCAATTTAAGTCATGCCCCAGTAATGTGGTGGCAACTTTACTAGAAGCTTCTATGGAATTTTGGAAGCAACACGAAAAACCACATTTCACCATATTATATCACTTGCCCACACTCATGCTCGTAATTCAGCACTCAATGCGTAAAAACGCCACCAATTTTAAACATTAACACTAGAAAAAGCACACGTTTTGAAAAATAATACAATGCAACGACGTGAACTTTTGCGCGTTCCCGTCAAAACTCAGCAGTAAACTTCTTCCGGCTAAAGATGATGAATAGAAAGATTACAACATTGTAATATTATTGTAGTAGAACGCCATCTGTTGGTATAGTTGAAACTCACTTAAACAGAGCGTAGCGTGGCGTAATTTAAGTTAGTTTTACGTATCTGCGGTAGAAGGCAGAGGTTTATGCGACCTCTCACCACTATCACAACTCTATCCAGTAATTTATGTACTTAGTTATTATTACGTTATCTTTGCTGATGGCCTCTGAAAACTGCCCATAATGATTTGAAAATCACTTGGTCCGTGGCCTACCTATACTACACCAAGCTTTTTATTCTTACGATTACAAATTATACTGCCCTCTATGAGGAATAACATGAACTTTATAAAATGTTTCTCTATGTACGACGTAAAAATAAGGTATGTATTATAATAATTATGATACGAATCCAACAATACAGTTTCGTTGCCAAGCATAATCGGCAGATGGCGTGTTCTTAAATTATTTATAAATTATAATAAAATTCATCTAATAAAAGATTTTATTAGATGAATTTTATTATTGTTCCTGTTTGATCTTGTTGGAGCAACAAAACATTTAACGAAACCTTTAGGTAGGTACCTACACGTTGTGAATGGTTTTGGTAATAATAAAAAAAATAGAGGACATGCATGAGTGGCAGCGTCGCTGGCGCTGCTACCCTAGCGACGAACTTGTTCTATCTTCGGTGGAAACCATAGATTAGAGAAAAACAATTGAAATGAAAAAAAATAGAAATAGTATAGTAGGCAATAAAACCTTACGACGACAAAATATAACAAGTACCTAAATGTTTTCATTTTTATATGCATTTTTGGGACTGCATCAGAAAGACAACCACAAGCAAAAATTGCATTCTACTTACTCTCCTTTCATTATTTACCTGGTAAATAACCAAATTTACTCTATTATGGAGTCTAGTGCTGATTACCCACCGCCGTCGCATTTGGTGGTATAAGCTGAGATAAACTTACAATGGTTACGGTGTGATTGCAGATCACCAAACTTTCTAGAAGGCTATAATATTTTTTGGATATATTTACTGACATTTTTATTATTATTTACTTACGTAAGTAGGTACCTTATTATTAACTATTAAGTTCTATCACATCAGTCCTATGTTAATCTACAGAAGTGTTGATCACTCAAAGCTTATGTAATTTAATTCAAGGAAATGCGTCCACTTGATAGTAGTGCCATCTTACAGGAGATAATGTAGGTACATAGTTACATAGTTGATATTTTTACATAATGTAATAGTGCCAGGTAAGTAAGTAGAATTGTAAATGCTCTGCGTTCCACTCGTGTCTGGCTCTCTCACTCCTCTACGATACTTAGGCTGTCTGCGATATGGATACTAAGGTCAATAATACGTGTTTAGTGTATAATTAAAAAAACTTCACGTTTTTTTTAAACTTTAATTGCTGTGGCGAGTTCAAGAAAAATGCCTTCGATTTTTTATAGATTTATTTACACCATCATTTTTTTTAATAAAATCACAGTAATAATATATCAATAATCATTCATAATCACGTATGAATTAACAAAAGAGACGTTCCAGATATGTGTGGAGCTTGGTCTACCTATATTTACGCACGCTATATTATAAAATCGGTAATGATATGTTAGAAACGTTTTGTCATATCATTATTTTATAAAATATTTTTTATACCTAAAACCAAAAAAAATTTTTATGCTCGCAACACTAAACCGCTAAAGTTTAGCTTGTATAATAGTAAAGTACTAAGTAAGTAACACTGAAGTACTACTAGTAGTAGTACTAGTGATTTGACTCATTTTTACTAAATAAAGAAAACAATATTCAACTTACAGGCGGTGATTCTGAGCAAAAAATGGTGGATGTCGGTGCTATTCTGGTGTCACCTTATTCTGCATCGCTATCAAATAGATCCTTTTCTACGTAGATTACGAAGGTAGAGAGTGTTTAGATTTCGGATCAAGATCATTTATATTCATTTATTTATTTATTTATTTAATTGCTTACATAAACTTAGTACTAAAGTATACAACTTAAAGCAACCAAAATATAATTATGTCCTCTGACAAGAGTGTTGCAATTATTTGGTAATTAGTCATAAGTTACTGTTTGCAAACAGTAACTTATGACTAATTAAGCTAGGTACTTACTTAGGTATTTACATTAATAAGTGAAGTAACAAAATTGTTAACATATGGTGGCAGCATTTATGCCTTCCTAAGTAGATATAATCTCTCCCTGCCATTGGTCCTTTTATGTGTTTTGCCAAATATCTGAAAAACAACATTGCTTGACTTTTCTATGTTTAAAATTATCGAAATACTTCCAAGTAGGTACTATCAAAATTATTATTACTATTTACACATTTAAAATACATTTTTAACTAAGTATAGTGCCTACCTACTAAGTTTAAACATCATAAATAAAAGACATTGCTAAGTAAAGAAAAAAACAGAATTTAGATGATCCTCTGAAAGGAGTGCGCCCAATGGCGCCATACTTTTACTTCAGTTGTAAACCGCAAAATAATATAAGTATGTAAT
The DNA here is from genome assembly GCA_910589525.2 of Ennomos quercinarius. NCBI lineage: Eukaryota > Metazoa > Arthropoda > Insecta > Lepidoptera > Geometridae > Ennomos > Ennomos quercinarius. The sequence goes on along the minus strand of OU342499.1, from coordinate 15,260,759 downwards.
GATTTGCGTTTTACAACTTATGCCACCTATCATATTCATTCATCCATCCATAAATTCAGTTACAATAAGTAGTTAGTGTAAGTAAACCCAAGGAAATTATTCAAAAATGTCTTTATAAAAAAAGTTTCGATTTCGCGTGACAGTACCGTGAAGATGATAAAGGTTTGTTTTTTTATATGCCAAGTCGCAAAGTACCTATTTACAATCTTAGTAGCTTCTCTTTACAATTCGTAGCCGTCCAGAATAACTCCGTAAACTTGAAAACATTAAGTAAACGTAGTTTTTTCCCCAGTCGCACGGGTTACGTCGCGACGAGCGCACGCCGCGCCCACGCACCGTTTGTTTGTGTTGGTGATTTATTTGTGTGTGTGAACTTTATTGTAGTGTTGACAAGTTTTTTTTACATTGGAATTTATGGTGAGTGATAATAATTGATCAAATAAAGTCAAAATAACTTGTTTAGTTGCATAATGCATTTAGTACTTGATTGTATATTGTACTTATTTAGCTTAAAAAGTAAATATATAATTTTAATGAAATAATCAAAATCTAATAGTAATGATAGATGGAACTGATTACCAAGTCCATTAATGTTGACCAAAAAATTTTACTTGTATAATATGAGAGAATTTTTATGTACCTAATTAGTGTTAAGAGCCAATACAACGCCAAATTGCTTAAAACGGCTTAGCTTGAAGCAGTGTCCTGTCAACAATATTGCAACAATGACTTTGAAATTAATATATGGTAAAGTTCAGGACTAATGCTACTGCAAATGTATAGTGAAAACACGAATTAATAAAATTTTGTCGATAGAAAAAAATTACAAAGTTACCTCCAAACCGTACAAATAAACAGCGATTATTCAATGAATACTTTAAATAAGATCATGAAACTTTGTGTAGTAGTTGAATTAAATATAATGGAGGGCTTATGTATAGCGGATTTTTAAAATACCCATTATATTCAGTGTAATAATAAATTACCTAAACTATTGCGCGTTGGAACCAGTTTAACTTAGACCGCCCCTGCCGCTCGGCCCCTGGCTCATCCCCGCTTTGGCCTAGTACTATACATCTATTCTGTGGCTTTGACGTGAATTTGCGCTGGCCTTGCACAAGCCCTTAAGTGACAAATTATATTATTGCTTGGCCCGGACACTGCATGATTTTTTTTCTAAGTGTCTTCCTTACTGAAAAACACTGTCTAATAATAATTATAAAATACTAGCAGCGCCCCGCGGTTCCACCCGCGTTCCTACAGGAACCGTTCCCGTTTTTGGGATAAAAAGTAGCCTATGTTTTAATCCAGGGTGTAAGCTACCTCCACACCAAATTTCATCCAAATCCGTCCAGCTGTTACAGCGTGAAAGAGTAACAAACATACACACATACACACATACGCACAAACTTTCGCCTTTATAATATTATATAGTGTGAGTGTGATTAGCCTGCTAAATTAATTATGTATACCTACTTACGTTACGTTGTCCTACAAATGAAAAAAAGGACAAATGACGTTTAGATTTTCCTAATTTAAAAAAAACCGGTAATCTTTTACAATTTATAATAATTTATTGTCATTGTCCGAACGGCCAAGGAATGGAATGCTCTTCCAGCAACAGTATTTCCTCCTGGGTATAACCTGGGTCTTTTCAAGTCAAGAATGAATGGGCATCTCATGGGCAAACGTGCTCCACCTTAGACAACTTCGTCACTTACCATCAGGTGAGTTGTTGTCAAACGTATGCCCAAAAAACTCTCTTCATAAAAGACTTCATCATCGTTTTCATCAACAGCTTGAAGACGTCCACTGCTGAACATAGGCTTCCCCCAGAGAGAGATAAAAGCCCAATTTCGACTATATCATAAACAGATTAAAAAAATAGCTAATACTGGACAGTATCAGCTATTCAGTGGTATAGCAGTTCTGTGATGAGCTTACAAAGGAACAGTCCAATTTCAAGTTTGTGTGCGCGTTTGAGCCCTCTTCACACTGCAACAGCTGAAACGGTTTGAACGTTTCGATTGGGGATTTCAGCCTTTAAAGTTTTACACTACTTTTCATACGCGAGCAAAACCGCAGGGCGTAGCTGGTACACAACATCATCATCATCATCATCATCAGCCTGAAGACGTCCACTGCTGAACCCTCCATAGCATAGGCCTCCCCCAAAGAGCGACACTTTGAGCGGCTGCTTGCCTCCATCGGCTCCCCACAGTTCCGACCATATATAATACATAACGTACATTACAAAGTAAAAACAATTTTACAGAATAAAGTGATAAATATTACAACGTAATACTTTAATCTCGAATAGGCCCACGCGCCCATACAAAAGACTTCAACGCGCTCGCATCTATTTATTTACGTTCAGTTTACATTTCTAAATATTTTACAATTATTAAAGCTTTGAATTAGTTTAATATTAACCTGGAATATTGTAAATTAAAACTAGTAACTGACGAGATTCAGTCGAAATTTTAACCATAAAAATGGGTGTTTATTACCTATAATACTGCGGGAATATCGGTCGAGTTTATCGACTGAATCTTGAAAACTTTCAGACGTTCGTCCTTAAGAGCCTATACAACCTCTAAATGCTTAAAAATGCTTAGCTTGATCCTGTGCCCTGTCAACAGTGTTGCAACAATGACTTTGAAATTAATATATTATTATTATGGTAACGTTCAGGACTAATGCTAAGGCTTATGTATAGTGAAAACACGAATTAATAAACTTTTCTCGATAGAAAAAAATTACAATGTTTTACAAATAAACCGCGATTATTCAATGAATGCTTTAAATAAGGTCATGAAACTTTGTGTAGTAGTTGAACTAAATATAATGGAGGGCTTATGCATTGTGGATTTTTAAAATACCCATTATATTCAGTGTAATAATAAATTACCTAAATTATTGCGCGTTGGACCATTCTAACTTTTACTGCCCCTGCCACTCGGCCCCCCGACTCATCCCCACTTTGGCCTAGTACTATATATCTATTCTGTGGCTTTGGCTTGGATTCGCGTTGCCCTAGGACAAGCCCTTAATATCTGGAACAAAAATATACAATTATATTATTTATTATAACAGAAAGTCATAACTAAATCCAATGACCATGGAAAAACCTTCACTTACCCAAAAAATCATGTCAAAGATCATAAAAAACATAAAACATAACCATTTTCCATTTTATGCTCTCAAGAGTCGATTCTCGACACGAATTATTGCAAACATCAAAAGTTACGTTAAAATGAAATTTAATGTTATACGTTTTTAACATGTAATGGCCTTCATGCTATCTAATAGTCACTCAAAAAAATGTGACGTTTTATAATAGTACTTTTTTGGGACATTAGTCGTTAGTTCTCCATTTCAGCCCAAGTTAATTTAAAAAAGGAAGGAAATTCTTTTAAACATTGTGTGGAGTGTTAGTTGTGGTTCTTAGCGATTCTGTGTCGTTCTGAATAGTTCTGTGTGGTTCTGTGTGGTACCTACGAATCAAATATAAGTATTTTATTTATTACTTTGAGTGGATTTACATTAAATATTTCTACTTAGACCATTTTGTGTTTAAGTTACTTTTGGTCCTAATTAAACTGTAAATCATGTTTTTCATAGGTCAAGTCCAAGTACTACCTAAGCATATGTGGCTCAGTAATAGCTCGCTGCTTCTTTAAATACTTAGCATTTTGGTTCGAATCCCACTCGGCCAATGATTTTTGAAGCTATTTTTGGAATTTATACTCGCTCTTACAATGGTGAAGAAAAACTTAATTAAGAAACGGAATGTTCAAGAAACACTAAATTCAAGACATGTGTTTCATCTATCAACCCGCTCTTACCCAGTATGCTAGAGGTCTATAAGCTCTCCCTATGAGTGAAGGCCAAAGGGAAGAGAAAGGCAAAGGAAGGGAAGGGAAGGAGGTCATCCCAGTAGTGGGAACGCATGGGCTAACGATACCTTACCAGACCTACAGATAGCAATACGACTCCACAATCACATTTTTACCTTTCAAATGATATGTTGTCAAAACGTTACATTCCCTTTCGGGTAAAGTAGAGATAGATCGCAATATGTTTACTACTCTATATGCATGTAAACCTCTGTCACATCATTCGTCTATCTTCATTTTTATTATCTTTATTATGTCATTAAAAATTCAAATTACTTCCGAATCTTTCGAATGATGAAAACGACGTCTCGGCCAGTTTATTTTTATTTCATTATGTCTGTGTGTGATGTTTAGTGCATTATGTTTTATGTTGAGTCGAATCAAAACAAATGGATATTACTGATAACCGAAAAAGCATTAATATTGCTATGCTGTATCAGTCTCCTAGATATGAGGTACATGATCTAGTACACACCATTTAGCTCATTGTTGGCTTAATACAACTGCTGTAAGGTAATCTGCAAAAATGTTTATAGATTTGTTGCTCTCTTTATTAGCTGGAGGATACCCCAGCTAATAAAGAGAGCAACAACCAAGAATTTAGTGAGTTTACTAAGACAATCTTGTATCGTTTCGTTGCTCCACTTAGCTGGGGCATCCTATGAGTTTACCAAGTCAGTCCTGTATCATTTCGTTGCTTTACTTAGCTAGGGCAAAAAACCCTTTTTATATAAATAAATATAAATATTGTGTGGACATTTCACATAGCGCCATCAACCCCTAAATTAAACATAGCTTGTACTATGGGAACCAGAGAACTGATACAATACTTAGATAGTCTTTGTTTGTAAATACATACATAGAATATAATATTACACCTAGACACAGAACAAACATCGATGTCAATCAGATAAATGTTTGTCCTTAATGGGAATCGAACCCACAACCTATATATAGTTTAGAAGGCAGAGCTACTACCAACCGAGCTTACAGGCCAGTCAAAATTTAAGTGTCAACTTTCGTACGCTTTCGAACTAAACTCTTAAGCCCGGTTAATTAATCGTAAACTACCGTTTAATTTCGGTTCTTTCCTGAGAATATCGAAATTGAATAAAGTGAGCCCGGTACTATCACTTCTCGCTGAAGTCTCATGATGCTTAAGAAAGTGGCTTACATTTTTACAGTTATTTTGTAGGGTTAGCAGAAACAATATGCAAGTACTAACAATAGTAATAATTATATTTTTTAAGCTTGAATGGCCAAACGATTGTCAACATCTCATCTGAAGAAAAGTGATGATGCGGTCTATGCTTGAGTACGTTTGTTCACGCTTTAGTGAAGAGACCCAGATTGAATATGTAGGAAACAAGGAAGCAGAAAGCGCATTCCACTCCTCAGCCATACACAGTACTACAAAAATCATAGCATAATATCATACTATAATAATAATAATTGAAATATACTATAGAGTATATATAATAAGTTAATAGGTCAACCTGTTACAGTGTACTTTCGACTGAATCGTCGCTTTTTTTAATACTTTATAGGCAAAGCACTTGACCACTGTCTTACCTGATGGAAAGTGATAACGCAGTCTATGATGGTGCATGCTTGCCTAGAAGATACCTGTTCACCCTCGACTTGAAGACTCCCAGATCATAGTTAGCTGGAAACAAGGACGCCGGCATAACATGTGGTCAAACGTTGATCTATTCGTACATTAAAAATAGTAAAAAAGAATTGATACCATTAGAAAGTAATTTTATAACCTCTATAATACATCTCAGGATTTATGTAAATACTTTGTCGAATGATTTATGTGAGCTCACACAATTATCTGGCGGTTTTATATGCTAATTTATGTATCATTTATTATTTATTACTTACATAAATTTACATTTTTCAATGGCTCTACCTAACACAAACTAAATAAACATCATTAGAAATGATTGTATTCATATGATATACTTAAATTTAATAGTTTATATAAGGTTTTTTTAATCGTATATCATTGCGTCCCTCCTACAGGATACATAATCTACCGTTTTTATAAATATGGGTCAATTAACATTTCATTTTACCTTAAATTGATAGAAAATTTAAAAAATGACATAATTATGATAAAATAAAAATTATAAAACTCAATCACTTTTGCTATCCCTACTTCACGCACGCGCATAACCGCACGCGTACACTTGCCCAGTCATCTGGTACATTTTTATATGAGGCGAGTCACAGAAGCGCTCTTCTTGAATGTCCACCATGTCCAAGATTGCAGATAGTAAGTTTTTGTTAGAACTTGCTGTTACGCTGTGATCATGGCCCGCGTTAGATAACATGCGAGTGACCATGGCCCGCGTTAGATAACATGCGAGTGACTAGAGTTATGGTAAATATTAGGTTAGAAAACAACTATTTTCGTATTTTGTACGAATGAATTTTAAATGAAACTTTTTTGATAGTACTGGTTGTACCTGACTGGTTTAAATAGCATTAGATGTGCAAAAGTTCGCCTGATTTCATTTTTTGTCTCAGAAGATGATCGATTAAAAATAACGAAAACAATCGGTATTATATGTTTTGTTTTTCAATAAAAAAAATCCACTTGTGTCACATAATTTAACTTCCGTTTATGCTGTATTGTAAGTGGACAACGTTGGTTGCGTTTTTAGTCTGGAAAAAATTAACTTTACAAATGCAACTATAGTTCCATTCCATTTTGACTGACCTGATAGCTCAGTTGGTTCTGAACTCTAGGTTGTAGCTTCAATTCCCATTTGGGACAAACATTTGTGTGATGAACATCGATGTTTGTTCTGTGTCTGGGTTATAGTATATTCTATGTATGTATTTACAAACGAAATGTTATGTAATTATTATTTCTACTATATTCATGTTGTACGTTAGCAATTTAATGCTGTGTGATGTCCTGAATTAATGTATTTTCTTTCTAAATGTATCTGTTTTTTTCTTTTTTTTTTATGTAATTGTATGACGTGACGAGCTAGTCGATCGCCTGGTGTTAAGCGTCACGGCCGCCCATTACATATTGCAGTATCACTCGGAAATCAAAATTAAAGTTTCGCGTGACACTGCGCACTGCGCACGTCATCCTGAGACATCACACAGTCTAAAAAAGATTTCTAGACTGTGAGATCAGTTCTTAAGTCTCATTTGCCCAGTAATTTCACTAGCTACAATGCCCTTCAAACCGGAACACAGTAGTGCTTGCACACTACTGCTTGGCGGCAGAATAACTGGCAAAGCGGTGGTACCTACCTAGACGAACTTTGCAGAAAAGTCCTACCACCTAGCATCTAAGTAATATATCAGTTATCTGTTTCCCATAGTACAAGGTATGCTTAGTTTGGGGCTAGATGGCGCTGTGTGAAATGTCCACACATATTTATTTATTTATTATTATTTATACATTCTATAGAGCTCTCGGACAAAGTACGAAGAATCTTTCCCCGCCCTATTATTACTGGAAATGTATGCTGATTCTACTTTTTACAAGTAGATTAGAATAAAGATTATTTTTTAAGCTTGGTTTTTTTAGCTTCGTCGTTTTGATAAACATGATAATGAAGCAACATACGAAAAGAATGATGGCAGTTTTTGACTAAGATGCTGAACGGAGTGCGCGACCGTTTCATAGAAGTCTCTACGTTACCATGAATTCCGTGTTGAAAGCCCAATTGGACCGCGCTCCGTCCAAACAGTTAATGTCACAGTAACATTTATTTCCGAAATAGTTTTGCTTATTACTCCATTCAACTTATCACTAGAAGAGCTCACTGTAAGCGGTAAATTTAATCAGCTTTTACATAATCATTTTATTATATAGGCACTATAAAACGTAAACTTCATACCTATTAGGCATATAGACACTGTATACTTGTAAATAAGCGTTTTTTATATATAAGTAATATTAAACGTGTAAGTACTTATTCCAAATTCATTTGCATTTTGTCCCACGGAGCTTTGGCTCTCACAAATATCTACTTTTGGACAATACTTACTACTTACTATTTACTTTTCTTTCATCTCATTTTTTATCGATAATCTATTGTGAAATTCTATATAAACTTCCGAATAATATATCAAAGACGAGGCATCTGTATTTATGTAATGGTCAGGCAGTATTAATAAAAGATTAGTTTGTTTTTGAGTTAAATTTGTAATTGAAAACTTCTCGTATCCATCGTAAAAAGTAGACGACGAAATGTAAATATTGTGTAGGTAGGGTAACTAAAAAATGAAAAAATCGAAACACCCGCACAATTACTGCACCGCCTCAACGGTTGCTATTATAGTCTTCGCAGGAGTAATTTGACCGAACATGCCCCCGGGCGTTGGAAGCTAGCCTTTCAACCAGAAGCTTCACTCAGAGGGCAAATCTTGCTAAATGATCTTCTCACGACTCCATTGGAAGTTTTAACATCTGCGACGCGGCTTATTCCGTCTGCACCTGGGTGAACAGCAACAATACGACCTAATCTCTACTTAAGGGGCGGCAAATTGTCCTCTTTGACAACAACAAGAGCGTCAAGCTTCAGTGTGTCGTGGTTTGATCGCCATTTGGTACGTTGTTGCAACTCTCCAATATATTCCTTGCTCCATCTGGACGAAAAGTGCTGTCGCAGCTGTTCGAGTCTCTGGTATCGCGATAAACGACTAACGTTGGAGTCTTCATAGTTTGGTGCAGGAAGGGCAACCAGTGGTCTTCCAATTAAAAAGTGACCGGGAGTAAGCGGCAGAAAATCGTTCGGATCCGTGGATAGTGAAGAGAGTGGGCGCGAATTGAGTATGGCCTCAATTTGAGTTAGCACAGTGTTCAGCTCTTCGTAAGTAAGGTTACAATTTCCCAGAACCCGAAATAAATGAAATTTGATTGCCTTAACCCCGGCTTCCCACAGACCTCCAAAATGCGGAGAGTAAGGAGGAATAAAATGAAAGTTAATTCCTTCATTGGCTGCACTATCAGATAACGAGCTGCAGCTGCTCTTTAAAAATTTGCCAAGTTCATTATAAGCACCGACAAACGACGTGCCATTGTCGGAGTACAAGTCGCGGGGTTTACCCCTACGAGATATGAACCTGCGTAAAGCTGACATAAAATTATTACTTGTTAAGTCACCCACAAGTTCAGTATGAATCGCTTTAGTAGTGAAACAGACAAATACTGCGATATAGACTTTAACCATCCTACAACCACGTCCTTGGCGACTAGCACACGAGATGGGACCAGCGTAATCTACACCTACACATTCGAACGGGTAGCCACCTGAATGCAACCGCGACTGAGGTAAGTTTCCCATTAGAGGTTCTAGAACCTTCCCCTTCATGCGTGTACAGCGTACACATTGGTGGTAGGTAGATTTTGCTAGGTTACGACCTCCTATCGGCCAATATGTATCTCTGATTGTGGTAAGCAATAACTGTGGGCCTGCATGCATTAGTCTGATATGCTCAGATTGAAACAATAGTTTCGAAAAACGATGAGTGGACTGTATGAGTATGGGATATTTCTTATCATAAGAAAATAATGAATTGCCCAGACGACCCCCAACTCGTATTAACTTATTGTCGTCTAGAGAAATATTAAATTTGCATAACCTACTTCTTTTTGGAATAGGTTGATTAATGACTAACATTTTGTACTCAGGGAAACATTCCTGTTGAGAAAGTCTAATGATTAAAATTAATGCAGTTTGCAGTTCATCATGAGTAATAAAATTTGGTTTGATTGGCTGCTTCTTGCAAATGCTGATAAAACGTAGCATATAAGCCACGGCACGCTTTAGTCTTAATATATTTGAAAAACGTTCAAATTCTATAAAATCGTTAGTGTTCACTAAAGAAGCGTGTAAAGAAACTTCAGTGCGAACTTCTGGTAGTGGGTCTACCTCAGAAGTGATAGGACTAGACGGCCACTGTGAACTATCTTGGCTCAGATAACGAGGGCCTGACCACCACAAATCCAGTGACTGTATGTCACTAAAGTCAGCACCACGGGAAATCAGATCAGCGGGGTTCTGTTTAGTGGGAACGTGTCGCCAATTACAGTTACTAGTCTGCTCTATGATTTCTCCAACACGATTTCGAACAAATGGCTGAAGTTTGTTAGGAATCATTTTAAGCCATCCAAGCACAATTGTCGAGTCTGTCCAGAATGTAGTTTCTTTAACGTTGGCTCGAATGGAGGCAATAGCCTTTTCATACAAACGTACTCCTACGAGGGCTCCACACAATTCGAGTCTGGGTATCGTCATGGACTTTATCGGAGACACCCTACTCTTGGCCATTAATAAACGTACTAGAGTATCGCCATGTGCGTTCGTGCTTCTCACATACAGGCATGCGCCAAAGGCAGATAGAGATGCATCTGAAAATATGTGAAATTCTAGCGTATTGTATGAATCGCACAAAACAAGACGAGGAACGCGTAAATCATTTAAGCGTGGCAAGCACTTCACTATTTCAGCCCAAGCTTTGGTTACGTCTGACGGTAGCTGATCATCCCATGATAATTTGTAGAGCCATAATTTTTGCATAAGTATTTTTATTAAAATAACGCATGGGGATAAAATTCCTAAGGGATCAAAAAACTTACCAATTGAGGCCAATAGACCACGCTTTGTGGTTTCTGTTGAAAGCGAACATTCGATTGAGAAATATAATTCATCAGAGGTAGTTAACCAGCCCAATCCTAAAGTTTTGCTTTGTTTGTTACCTACATTTAAATCAACAGATGAGTTGGCCTGATCCGTCGGAGCGCTTTGGGAGGAAACTAGCTGAGGACAGTTGGACTTCCATTTTCGTAATGGCATACATGCTGACGCCAACATGTCTGTAACCTTCTGCTTGATGTCTGACGTAGCAGCAAGGGTATCTTCACCCGTCAAAAGATCATCTACGTACATATCGTGTAAAATAATCTCAGAGATTTTATGATCAGTACAGTCAAGACCTACCTGTTTAATACATCTAGTTGCCAGAAACGGCGCGCTAGCAGTTCCATAGGTGACCGTATTTAACTGGAACGAGTCCATGGGTTGTGTAGGGTTATCACGCCAAACTATTTGTTGCAAGTGCCTGTCTGCAGGGTGCACCATCACCTGCCGATACATCTTTTCAACATCAGCGGCTAGAACATACTTATGTTGCCTGAACCTAATGAGTATCGATAAAAGGTCATCTTGCACTGTCGGCCCCACCATCTGGATCTGATTGCTCGAAACTTGAGATGTACTGGGTTGACTCGCATTAAAAACTACGCGCAATTTGGTAGTTGAACTACTTTCACGAAGAACGCCGTGATGAGGTATAAAATATGAAACCGATTTAGAATGAATAGGGCACTTAGACATGTGACCCATAGTAATATACTCTGTCATGAAATCAGTATACCTTTGATGAAATTCCGGTTGGGTTTTAAATCTACGCTCTAATGAAGTGAGACAGTGCTTAGCTCGCGCTAATGAGTCACCTAAAACTTCAGGTGATTGCCTCAGAGGTAACCGAACACAAAAACGACCGTTTTCTAAACGAGTTGTGTTTTCAACGAAGTGGTCTTCACAAAGTTGTTCTTCCTTGGAGAATGATGACTTTCGATTCACTTCTTCAACCTGCCAGAAGCGAGCTAAGATATGTTGACAGTCGTCAACTGGAAAATCACTTTGAGTTGAATCAACTTTTGTAAAGTTACATAATAAGGGAGACGATACAAGGCCACTACCTACAGGACCGGAAACTAGCCAACCCAGCCTAGTCTCCCAGAGTACCGGTTTATTGTCTCCGAGTTTAATTTTTTGTGAACCTAAAAGGTCCCAAAATACATTGCTACCTATCACCAAGTCAACGTCAGACGGCTTGAAAAAAGTTGGATCCGCCAACTTAAGATCATTAGGTATGTTTAATTCATTTAAATTTACTCGACGGCAGGGAATCTTATCCGTGATTGCCGGTAAAACATAGCACGGTAACGTCCGCGAATAATTCTCATTTAATGACTCCATGTTGACGCGACATATTCCTAATGTTTGTGTCATTGTGTTATTTATACCATATATCGGTTTTTCGACGTCAACAAAGGGTAAGTCTAACAAGCGGCTCAGTTTTTCTGTCATAATACAAGACGAGCTCGCACAGTCTAGTAGTACGCGAACAACATGCGCTTGACCAAGCCTGTCTAGTACCTTGACTAAAGCAGTTGAGAGTAATACGTCTTGCTCACACTCCAGAGGCGTATTCATGCATGTAGTCAGCGTCACGTTGGTAGGTGCTGAGCTTGGAGAGGATGACGCGGGAGAGAGCTTACTGCCGACGTCTGTCGTTGACGAGTGATAAGTCGTTGGTTTTTTATTCTCTGCAACGTGAATCAAAGTATTGTGCTTACGTTTACAAATTTTACAGCCATTTTTTTTACAGTGATTAGCGTAGTGACCAGTGCGGAAACAATTGAAGCATACTTTGTATTGAGGTAATAATTCTAGCCTTTGTTCATTACTGAGACTAAGAAATTGAGAACAATTAAATAGTGGGTGCGATCCATTGCATTTTCGGCATGGTTTGAATACCTGCTGACTACCTACTTCAGACCCTGACTGAGAATTCGATACTGAAACCATGGCCTTCAGTTTCATGTTAGAATTAGCATTCTGACTACATTTGGTACCACGGGACATTTCTAAAGTCTCTAATAAGTCAGCTCGGTTTCTAATAAATTCGAGAAAATAACTAAGTGTTATTCGCTGATTTTTATCAAACCTACCTTTACACTCTTCCCATTCACGAAACGATTTCTGATCAAGCTTCAGAGTGACGATGTGGATGAGAAGCGTGTCCCAATGCGAGACAGGCTCACCCAGTGATTCTAACGCACGCAAGTTCTTGTTAATTTGGTCAATCATTCGCTTAAGGCTGGCAGATGATTCATTTTTAATTAAATCTAAGTTAAACAAGGCGGTAACATGATTTTGTACCAGAAGGCGTTTATTATTAAAACGCTCACATAACAATGCCCAAGCCATAGAATAGTTCATAGCAGAGAACTCAATCGACTGAATTACGACAGCCGCGGTGCCTTCAAGGGAGGCTCGCAAGTAGTGAAACTTATTTATATTGTCAATCTCCTCGTTCGAATGTATAAGACTCGTGTAAGTATCACGAAACTCAAGCCAGTTATCGTAAGAACCACCAAATTTAGGTAACTGAATAACAGGTAACTTAACAAGTCTTTGATGCTTTGGTGAACATTGCTCGCTACCTAACGTTACGTTTGCAGACTTGTTTTGATTATTATTAGTTTGAAGCAAATCTTGAGCTTTAGATAGAATCTGGTAATACGTGGACTCGAACTCATTACGCTCAGCGATCTGCAGGTCCACATCGCTGACCAGACATTCTAACTTTAATTGCACATCGTCGTACTGTTGATATAAGGCTTCAATCTTACCTATTCGCAGCTGCAACTCGTTTACCTCAAGCGCGCTTAACTCTTCATCCAAATCATTCAGGAAATTAGAAAACGCTGTAAGGCGGCCCTTGTAGCTGGCGCGTTTTTTAATTAACTCCTTCTCTTCCTTGTCCGTCATGTTTGGTAGGTATGTGGGAAGCTGCTTACACCTGGAATTTATACAGTTACAAACTTAAATATAATGAAATTTACATTTACAAATGCAGGGATTGTACACAGGCATGAAGTAAGATTACACAAGAAGTGGGTGCAATTTATATTAATTAAGCTCAAAATTACTTTGTTTACAAACAATCAAGTGAATAATAGGTCTTATTGTAAATAACTGTGTATTTAACATCAATTTTGAAAACACAATTTAGTACATTAACACCTGATGGGTATAACTTTTATATGAAGTTTTCTTTGACTAATTCTGATAGTTACTAACAATAAAACTAAGGAAACGCTAATAAAGGTCTTGCAATTGATAATTAATACCCTTTGTAGGGTGCAAACCTATGTTTCTGCTTAGAAAATTACAATGAAATGTAACAAAATTAATGTGTTAAGTAACATCTTAAAGGTTATGAAAAGTCAAGAAAATAGTTACTAACCTTATAAAGTGTCGTTTGTTTTACACTAAATACTACCTGAACTGGGTTCTGGGTGGAAAAAAGTACACTAAATAGCTAAAACACCGTTTTCACATCCAAGTTGACCTTTGTACTCCGGTCTGACTCTTCGGCGTGTACTCCAATATAAAATAACGATTTTCCACTCCAATTCATGTTCTTCGGCGCTGACTCCAATTCCACCTATGCGGCTTGATATGGACCATGTATTTATGTAATGGTCAGGCAGTATTAATAAAAGATTAGTTTGTTTTTGAGTTAAATTTGTAATTGAAAACTTCTCGTATCCATCGTAAAAAGTAGACGACGAAATGTAAATATTGTGTAGGTAGGGTAACTAAAAAATGAAAAAATCGAAACACCCGCACAATTACTGCACCGCCTCAACGGTTGCTATTATAGTCTTCGTAGGAGTAATTTGACCGAACAGCATCCATAACTATTTACAAGAAAAAACTTAAAATATATATTTGTGAACAATTTTTAAAAGTCTACTTACTGGTATGAAATAACGTATACTATAAGAGTTAGTATTAAGTTATCACATTTAATAGGCGAGACACAATGTGTCTTGTGATGATTAATAAAGATCATTGAACCTAAATTCTTGTTTCATCCCATTTTCTGCTCTTTTTGCCAAAAACTTTTATCAAGATATTAGTAGCGCTCATAGCGAAGCACGACTAGCCGTTTCTAACCGATCGGTAAAGTTAAGCAACGTTCGCTGCGGTCACTAGTTTGATGGGTGACCGCTACAGCAAAAAGTGGTACTTATAACTCAGCGCTACCGTGCCTCGAAGGACACGTTATATTAAGCTGTCGGTCCCGGCTGATGTCTTAATAGTCGTTAAGCCAAGTCAGAAACCTTTGGGCGGCCTAAAAATTCTGACACCAAGGCTATCTATTTGCCTATACGAGAAGAAGAAGACAAAGAAGAAGATCAAGGTATTTCTTCTAACCTAAAAATAAACAACCGAAAACTTTAACTGCATTGTGTTCTTTAATCGGAAATGCGTGTTTGATAATCCAGAGCCGGTCCCACCATCCATAAATTAAAACCACCGTTAAATAGAGTTAACCGGTCTTCAGTCGAATCATTGCGTAAGTTCAATCATAGTTTACAAGCAAGCTTCGTTTTTTTTTCTTCGATTTATTTGGAATCAATTTTGTTGGTTTTATAGTAAAGTCGACTTGTGATGCGCAGATCGTGAGTTCGAATCCTACAACGAGCTTCTGCTTTTGGTAAAGAAAAACATCAAGAAACCATAGCATGGTGGTGAAATTGGGTAAAGCTTATGTTTTTAATTTTTTTTTTTTTTTTTTTTCAAATTATTAATTTATGATTTTTTTCGTAAGAAATCAGAATGAGGATGAATCTTTGTGCTTGCGTGGCTAGCTTAAAAATCTGTCGCTAAGCACATATTCGTCGCTCGTACGACTAAAGGTCCTATCTCACTTTTTGGCTGTTTTGAGTTAGGACCGCTATGTTAGTCAACGCAAAATTCTCTATCCATCTGACTAATCGTTGCACCCCTTAACATTTTGGATCACAAGATAATTAATTATAAATTAATTAATTAATCAATTATTATTACAATTAAACTTCATAATATTCAATTACCTATTGCAACCTCAAAATGAGGCTGAATAAGTAGTTTTTTATTGTTAGGTACTTGGTAAAGTTATGGTGTTGTGTTGAATTAAATACAGTATTGTAGCATTAAACTTACTAAAACTTACTAAAAAAAAAAAACACACTAATAAAGCATTAACAACATAAATTTTGTATATTTATTTCCATACTTAGTCTAAAAAAAGTCGTTACTAAAAACAGACAGCTTATTTTAAATAAAACAAAGTTTTCACTAAGTGACCTATCTGTTTTGATTAATCAAAACGGGTATTTAGAATGCAAACAGGTTAAAAGTTTCAACGTGTAATTAAAGTACTTGAAATTATCAACAAAAGCATATAAAAATAAATATGCTGGACTTGCGAGGAACGAAACTATCTGAAAGTTAGAAATGTCAAAACCTTAAAACGCGTTTTCTGAACAATGGACAAAAATGAGATAGGACCTTTAGTCATACGAGCGACGACTATGCTCCGACCATATTGTCCACAGAGCACGTAAAAAATGACGCTTTGCCTTTTTAGTGCTCTGTGCAATTTGCAATCGAAATGTAGAAAAATGTGCGAAAACCAAGACATCTATAACGTAATATAATCAAAATGCAACACTACAGTCGACCCAGTCAGTAGGTCAACTTCACAGAAATGGTATATAAATTCAATGGGCGCAGCAAAGGTCATTCTTCATTCATACTCGCCACACAATAGCTTGTTGAGCTGTCATCGTTGTACTGAGAATACTAAATGTGATTTGCATACTGTTAGCTGAATGTAGCTGATAAAACTGTTATTTTTTGAGGTTTAAGAGTTGTAGATATGAATGTATAATATTATAGATACCTATAAGTAGTCTAAAAAAAAGTAAATAATATAATGCTCATCAAGCTAACAAGAAAATCGGATAAATAAATAATAGGCTAGTTGCCTGCTATAAAAATTAACAAATAAATATTATTTTCTAAAACAAGGTTAAAAATTAATGCAACATTTGAAAAAAATGCAATATTGTAAAATGTTCTGTCTCATTCTCGCGCATGACATTTCAAATCAGTCAAAAGTTGACAGAAGATTGTAAGCATTGACTTAATTTAAGCAGCGTTTATAAGTAACGTTCTATATTATCTGCGCCGTGTGTGCTATTCTATTGATTTGTATGAAGAGCTATATTGACAGACTAGCGGCTCGCCCCGGCTTCGCACGTGTAGTGGTGTAGCCTATGTTACTCAGGGTGATTGTAGCTTTCCAATGGTGAAAGAATGTTTGAAATCGGCACAAAAGTTTTTGAGTTTATTCATTACAAACATACAAAAATACAAATCTTTCCTCTTTATAATAGTGGTGTAGATATGCGCTCAGATACAGATATCTTATATTATCTGTACCGTGTGTGACAGGCTTAAAACCATTAAATCTTGATCATTAACCGTAATAAAACATAACTAATCTCAAATGGCTCGGAGATTCATAGCTCGGATATTATACTATATTTGTTTACTAGCACTGCCAGTAAAAACGTTATAGTACCGCTAACGGTCACTGTTCTTAGCGGAAGCTGTTATTATTGTGGTGTAATTTTACTTTTAACCGACGTAAAAAAAGTGGAAGTTCATGTTCGACTGTAAGTAGGTACGTGTTTTTAGTAATTTTTTATGTTCACGATGTTTTTACTAGGTAGTAGGACTTTTCTGCAAAGTTCGTCTAGGTAGGTACCACCGCTTCGCCAGTTATTCTGCCGCCAAGCAGTAGTGTGCAAGCACTACTGTGTTCTGGTTTGAAGGGCATTGGAGTGAGTGAAATTACTGGCCAAATGAGACATAAGAACTGATCTCGCAGTCTAGAAATCGTTTTTAGACTGTGTGATGTCTCAGGATGACGTGCGCAGTGCGCAGTGTCACGTGAAACTTTAATTTAGATTTCCGAGTGACACTGCAATCTGTAATGGGCGGTTGCAACGCTTAACACCAGGCCGACGACTAGCTCGTCATGTCATTTGCTTACATAAAAAAAAACTATAAGTTTTTTGAACGGTTGGTTGGTGGTGATCACAATGGACCTTCGGCAATTCCAAGTACTCAATGAAATTTAGGCGTTTTAAATCAATTGTAATACCACGTTTTGTAGCGATCACCCATCTTGGTAGTCTTCTCTGGACGATATTCTTCAACCTCTTAAGGGCTTGTGGAGGGAAAGCGCGAATCCAAGCCAAAGCCACAGAATAGATGTATAGTACTAGGCCAACGCGGGGATGAGTCGGGGGGCCGAGCGGCAGGGGCGGTCTAAGTTAGAATGGTCCGACGCGCAATAATTTAGGTAATTTATTATTACACTGAATATAATGGGTATTTTAAAAATCCACTATACATAAGCCTTCCATTATATTTAATTCAACTACTACACAAAGCTTCATTACCTTATTTAGGTAAAGTATTCATTGAATAATCGCGGTTTATTTGGAGATAATTTTGTAATTTTTTTTTCTATCGAGAATAGGTTCTTAATTCATAACCTTAGCATTGGTTTTCAACTTTATCATATATTAATTTCGAAGTCATTGTTGCAATATTGTTGACAGGGCAGGGGATGATGCTAAGTCTTTTTAAGGATTTTGAGGTTGCATAGGCTCTTAAAGATATACTATTGCAACTCTTCATTGTTATATTTTACGAAGAGGCACTTGTGTAGGTATAAAATCAATAAAGGAACAATATTCTTAATTACTTTATCCAAATAACAAATGAATAACAAAACTGAAATATTAAATTAAAAGTGTTGTTAAATTATGAAGGCGCCACCAAAATCATTTAGCACCTTTCCGACGGCCATTAGTGTATCAGAATACCTCGCACATCGTCTTTAATTTGGAATGTAGCGTGTAGCGGTGTTTTTCCTGTCACAGATAATAAAAACAACGTAAAAAAGCAGTTAAAGCCACTGCACCTGCCTAATAAACGCCCGTACATGCTACTTACCATGTTTTTCTTATTTTATATATTTTACCTCTTTGGTATGGAAAGAAGGTTTTAATGCGTTTCAAAGTTGTTTTAAAAAGTTATGAGTTGGACGTTATTAGAATTTTTATGGGATTTTTTTGTGTGGGAATAGATCACATCAGATAAAATTTAAAAAAGTTTGTCAGAGCGCCTGGTTAATGCGACGCGTGACCATAACGCTGGCACTTATTTGGCTCAACGAATCAACGTGGCAATGCTGCCAGCATGTTGGGTACGCTTCTTACCGTTAGTGGGCTGCTGGAGCATTTGGACTGTCTATAGGCCATCGCGGCTAGTATACAGTCCAAGTTTTTTTTTGTAGTAGATAGTGTAGCTAGTTTATTAGTTTTTATTATTGTAGTAGTTAGTTTAAAGAATTGACCGTTAAAAAAAGATGTATTTTCAAAAGATTTTAAATAGGTTTTTTTTTTACTTTTTAATTGGTGTGTGTTTTGTTAAATAATCTATTTTGCTGCTATTCAATTTTCAAATTGTGTTATGATTTTGAAAGCTATGTCGGATGAATGAACATGAGCATCCCATAGAAGGACCTTCTTCAAAGGCTTATCCCATTCTATTGAAGCATTCTAAACTAATCACAATGAATCGATCACACAGAGTAAATTCGAGTTCGCGGCACTCTCAGTCCTAAGACTAGAGGAACATTATAGACGGCACACGCACAGAAATGACAGTGAAATTTTAAAGTAAGGAATACCAAATCGTCTAAAACTTCTGGAGTGCCCCGTAAACATTATAAAGTAATGTTTTTTTGTCTATTTGAACTGTTTTTTTTAATAAATTATTATTAATTGTGATATTTCTTTTTCTTTTTGATTGAATAACGTAATGAGCTAGCCGATCACTATGCGTGATGCTAAGCGACACGGCCGCCCATCACATATAATACATATATATATGCCGTCTATATTGTTTATCTAGTCTGCGTAAACTCTAGCGCGCATCACAGAAGCCGCAACGCCCAGTAGCGGTACCGTTTTAACCGCTGTACCATTCCGGTGCCTGCATATATACCAGCCCGTTAGCGGCCACACCAATTACGTATGGGAACTGACAGAGATGTAGAACCTAAGTGCTTTACTTCTGTGTTACTGGATAAATGCTACCTTGTTAGAATAGAGAGGGTACGCAGGGCCCAACAACTAGTTAATTCCCGTGGGTTAAAAAGTTATTGTCATCTATGTTAGTAGGTACATAGTAATATTTACTATTGTTCCATGTATCTACTCAGTTTAGTATTTTTTTTTTGTAGGTAGTAGGACTTTTTTGGAAAGAGCTTTGCTAATTATGCTGCCGCTAAGTGTCATGAATAGAGATATGTTTTTCGTTAATCTGTGAATCTGTGATGCATGTTTTGTTTTGTTTAATCTGTGGTGAAAGCATAAAGCCCTATTCAAACCGGCACGGTATTCGTACCGCGGTGGGTAGCGGTATCCCGAGCGGTGTTCCGCCCGTATATTTTGTATGAAGTTTCGCTCAAGTTTCGCGCTAGCCGCGGAACTTCAGTACAAAATACCGCGCGGTATTTACCGCTACCCACCACGGTACGAATACCGCGCCGGTTGGAATAGGGCTTTAATATGAGTAGGATGTTTTTTATATTAGCTGTGTATTTTTTGACGTTGACAGGTCGCTCTCACACACGCTACTTCTCTTTGTAAAAATGGGCAAACCGGCCGGTCGTTGTTAGAAACTACATAGAGAAAAATTATGTATTTCTTGTTGTGTAACCTGTAATAATAAGTAGAACAAATAACTTTTAGTTGTTTAATTTCGAGACACTAAGCAGTAGTGTGCAAGAGTTCCGGTTTGACGGGCACTGTAGCTAGTAAAATCACTGGGCATATGAGATTCTATGACCTGATGATCTCGGTTTAAAAATCTTATTACTAGACTGTGGTGTCTCTGGATAACGTGCGCATAGTGCATCAGTCACGTCAAACTTTACATGGGCGGCCGTGACGTTGTTATAAAACTCAAAACTCAAAACTTTATTGCAAATAGGCTAAAATCTAAATTAGATATGGTATTTAAAATAAGGATAAAACGATCTATAACTCCGTTTTGATATAAGGATCAAAATGGAAGAAATAGGTAGGTACCTACTTCATTATTTATATTAACACTTTTATTTCCAGTTCGATTAAAATGATAGTTCTGATCTTAGCTCCTTATTAAATTAAATCTTACTTTTTTCCGTAATTACCTGCAATTACAGTTAGAGGGCCCTTCCACTCATCTAAAGTGTAAGCAAAAACTCATCGCAGCTAGATGGCAGCACTGATTGTACATAATTAGCGAACTGACAGATTCCAGAGAGCACTGCAACGCGGCAGTGCTTTCTATGGCATAATAGTTATGGAAGAGTAGTAAAACCATAGATGGAAAAACCACATCTTGGCAATAATTCTAATCATAATTGCATGGCACGCGCAAGGCAATATTTTAATTGAAGTACATTCCCAACTGTATTTCTACAAAGTTGCCTGCAATTTTTTTAATTGCATAAGTTAATAATATTTTCCAAAAAAATCGTTGTTAAAACAAAAATCAAATATTTCAAAAAATTACAAAGTTACAAGCATTTTAAAATACAGGAATAGAAAGAGACAGCTCAAACATGCGGTGACGTCAGTTCTTGGTGCTTCATAGTACCTCATCACTATGCTGTGGTAGCTTTACATACAATCTCTTTGGCGTGTGAAGTCACAACGTGCGTTTTCATTGTTACTGTGGGGAATCTGCACACGATCTCTGTTTCACGAGAAAGGGACAGCCGATGCCACCAGAAACTTTAGAAGCTTATTACTCCTTGATTTAATTACCGATTTTACTTATTTTTCCAATTATTGCATGAATGCAATAATTGGAAAAATAAGTAAAATCAAAAAAAAAGAAAAAAAAGAATCAGTATCAGTACTTTATGAAAATAATATTTACTTGTTAATTTTGAATAGCAGACAACTAGCCTATTACCTATGTTATTTTTATGTTGTGTGTTGTGTTTTGTGTGTTTGTGTGTTATAATTGTGCTATTATTATCAGTCCCATAATTATATAGGACTGATAATAATATCACAAGACTGCCAAGCAGGCCAATCAGCGTACAGGATTTAACTACACTCAAGGGGTTATTACATTTGGCTGGATTTAGACAGGCTAAATCAATATACATTGCTGGCTTGGTGTTACTTCCATCCAATACCCTTGCTCCAACCAGCAATGTATATCGAATTAGCCATTTAGCCTTGCTTTTAGTCTAATGTAATTGCGGCAGTAATAACATAGGAGAAACAAACATAAATTATGTCGTACCTAAGAGATTGACCAAAACCAAACGTAAAATAATTAAGTTTAACAAAAACTTTAATTTTTTATTTGTATCATCACTTTCCAATATTATAGGTGGGAGCATGGTCAAATATTTGATAAATCTGATGGAAAAAATAATAAAAAAGAATGTAAATAGTGGGCTGCAAAGTTGGTTTTTGGCGCGAGTACTTGAATTGAAACCTGAGCAAGCGAACGAACCTAGGATTGAACCACGAGCGTAGCGAGTGGTTCAAATGAAGAATCCTGAGCGCAGCAAAGGTTTCAAAGGTACGAGACGCAGAAAAACTACAACACACAACTTTTCACTTCACTACAGTGAGGAAAATGCAAGAAAAATAGTTAAAAAGCTAAGAAAAGATTAGTTTTTAGCTTACTAATTTAGCTATGGGTGGCGGTAACGCTTAACATCAGGTAAACGACTAGCTCGTCACGTGATTCATGGAAAATTAAAGAAAAAGTGTTTTTCATCCATTTTCCATGCAGTCGCCGTGCTGGCTAGCGTATTGGTTATATACTCTTAGGTGCTGGACAGTGCGATTATTCTAAAAATGAGGTTGGTGAACGAGAAAAAGATGGTATCTTTTAGGAGGTAGTCTGTGGTATTAATGAGTTTTTAGTGGACTGGCAATATCAAGAAGGTTAAATTCAGGCAGATCTGTGATTAAATCCTCAATGAGGCTTTTTATTTAAAAAAAAACGCTAGTTCCGCCTCTTTTCTAGATGGCGCTGTAAGTACATAGTTTAAAGCTTTCAAACCACAGAGTAGTTTAAACATAAGAAAATGCTTAGACTACCTACAAAGAAATGTCAAATTCAGTTGAGTAGACCACGAGTACATTATCTGTAGTATCTCCTAAGTAGTCTGTGGTGCATTTTTCTTAAGTAAATTAAAGTACAGCAGAACTGCAAGACGGATAAACGTTAATATTATGATCCAAAATTAAGCCGAGCTATCGCGCAACGAAGATAAAACTAACGAAACAGTTTAAGAGTTGTCAGTCAGTATCGTGACATATTTCCTATAACCTGTGGTCTATGCTTGAAACAGTGACAGTGACAGATTTTGGTAAAACCACAACTGGCGCCATCTATTGGGTCATACATAAAACACCATTTCTTTTTTTTTAAATAAAACTCCTCATTCATGACGAGAAAATTATTGATTAGAACGTTCGAATTTTAAAAACAATTTCCACGCTAGCGATTAAAATGCGTTTTTGCGCCCAGATTTTGAATGACAGAGAGAAAGAGAACCTTTCCGAGCTAGTGAGGTGAAATAGTTATTCGTTATGCAAGGCTGCAAAGTTGGTTTTTGGCGCGAGTACTTGAACTGAAACCTGAGCAAGCGAAGGAGTCTATGGTTGAACCACGAGCGTAGCGAGTGGTTCAAATGAAGAATCCTGAGCGTAGCGAAGGTTTCAAAGGTACGAGACGCAGAATAACTTCGCTGCCGAGCGAAACACACAACTTTTCACCTTTATTATTACACTGAATATAAAGAATATTTTAAAAATCCGCTATACATAAGCCCTCCATTATATTTAATTCAACTACTACACAAAGTTTCATGATCTTATTTAAAGTATTCATTGAATAATCGCTGTTTATTTGTACGGTTTGGAGGTAACTTTGTAATTTTTTTCTATCGAGAAAATTTTATTAATTCGTGTTTTCACTATACATTTGCAGCAGCATTAGTTCTGAACTTTACCATATATTAATTTCAAAGTCATTGTTGCAATATTGTTGACAGGATACTGTTTCAAGCTAAGCCGTTTTAAGCAATTTAGCGTTGTATTGGCTCTTAACATCAGGTAAACGACTAGCTCGTCACGTCATCATTCATAGAAAATTAAAGAAAAATGGTTTTTCATCCATTTTTCATGCAGTCGCCGTGCTGGATAGCGTATTGGTTATAATTATACTCTTTGGTGCTAGATTATTGTTTGGTGCTATACCAGTGCGATTATTTTAAAAATGAGGATGGCGAACGAGAAAAAGAAGAGGTATTAATACTGATAAAACGGTACTGGTTTAATACTGGTATCTTTTTGTAGGTAGTCTGTTTCAGTGGACTGGCGATACCAAGAAGGTTAAATTCGGACAGATCTGTGATTAAATCCTCAATTCTTGACGAGAAAATTATTGAATAGAAACGTTCGAATTTTAAAAACACTTTCCACGCTAGCGATTAAAATGCGTTTTTGCACCCAGATTTTGAATGACAAAGAGAAGCCGAGCTAGTGAGTGAGTCTTTCCGAGCTAGTGAGGTGAAAATAATATTTTACCATAGATATAATCAGCTTTAAATCAAACATACTATAGATACACAGTTTCTAAGAAAATCAAACCTCAAAAGTGTCCCCGCGCCATTGCTCACTTATAACAGATATATACCTCTCCAGCTAATATAAAATAGTCCACAAGCGGTTATTTCATTTTAATAATGAACCATAGCACCCTGTAATAGCGTTGTAAAACAATAACTTGTGACTTAGGTACATCACTGTCACTAAGCGCGGTCACACGCGACTGAGAGCAAAAACAAGGCATATGCCTTGTTTAAACGGTGCCGTTTTCAAGGTGGCGTTCGGTGGATCAACCCTACGCAGTAATCAGCATAAAATATTATGTTTAATATCTTGCGTCAACATAAAAAGGACCGACACAAGCCAAGTATGACTATAAAAATTACTCCACAGGTATGCAGGCTGGCGACATAAACCAGGTTCTATTTTTAAAATAATAACTTTGAGAGCCAACATCATTTGCAATCTAAGATTATACACAGGCGTATTTGATAAATATAGCATGCTGAAGCTGCTCGCTAATAAAGCTGCTAAATTTATGCAGTTAGGGATGTTGCCGCGTTATTTACAACGTTATTGAAATCAGGAGTTTTATTTTAAAAAATGATGTTTTATGTATGACCCAATAGATGGCGCCAGTTGCGGTTTTACCAAAATCTGTCACTATCACTGTTTCAAGCGTAGACCACAGGTTATAGGAAATGTGTCACGATACTGACTGCCAACTCTAAACTGTTTCGTTTTTTTTATTTTCGTTGCGCGATAGCTCAGCTTTATTTTGGATCATAATATTAACGTTTATCAGTCTCGCAGTTCTGCAGCACTTCAATCTAATTAAGAAGAATGCACCACAGACTACTTAGGAGATACTACAGACAATGTACTCGTAGTCCACTTAACTGAATTTGCCATTTCTTTGTAGGTTGTCTAAGCATTTTCTTATGTTTCAACTACTCTGTGGTTAGAAATGTTTAAACTATTACTTACTGCGTCATCTAGTAAAAGAAGCGGAACTAGTTTTTTTTAAATAGAACTCCTCATTAGATGATAAAGTCAACTAGACGTTATTTAATTACGTTACAGCTATAACATTTGTAACAATGAAAGGTCTATTTCCGTTGACATTATTAGGTACTATTTGGAGACAACAAGACCACGTGACGGTCTTTGTTTTTCCGTTTATGTAAGTATTTTCAGATATCACACACACACACACACACACACACATCTCCATCATCAGCTGAAAGACGCCCACTACTGAACAAAGGCCTCCCCTATACAACTCCACTTTGGACGCTCATCATTGGAGGGGATTTGCTTTAATCACCACGCTTGGCAGGCGGTTTTATTATGCCGATAAACCGTTATGAAAACCGAGGAGAATGCTGCTGCCCGTTCCCTAATATATTCCCTCAGCCGCTTTCTAACGCACAGGATGAAATGGGTCCTATTCGTGACCGGGACCACACAGCTTAGCTCTAAATGTGAAAATAAAACTAATTAAAAAACAAAATAAACAATAGCAGTAGCTGTTGTTGTGAAAATTTAGTTATTGTTAAAGTGGCTTGTTTAAACAGCTAATTATGTAATTAATATTTTGACGTTGAATAAAATTGTTTGAGTTTTAATCTAATTAAACGTTTATTATATTTTATAATATATACGATTTAGATTTGTGGTAGGCACCCACATTTTTTTATTATTAAAGATTAACAGCTGTTCAACCTCCAAGAAGCTACTAGCAGCTACCTTTTTATAGCACTAACGCATAATATAGCCATTGCATGACTATTACACAACGTTATAGTTATTTCATGTAAAACTATAACGGTACAGCTTAAGTGCGCTATTCGTTACTAATTTCAAAAGTTATGGGCTAAACCGGAATGGATATATCCTGCGCTCTTTGGTAGTACCTAAATAAATGTAAAATGCCTAACAAAAACAAAACAAAAAAGTAAAGTTAACGAAGATAGCTTATTTTCTGGTTGTATACGACCTTTCAGTAGATTGGCTGTGCAAAAGGCTTCCTTTTTTTTCAGCCAATTTCCATACATAGTAGCGTTTAGTACCTAGTAACTATTTAAAAAAAGTACATAAATTAGTTAGTAAAGTTTACTAGTGGGAATGTGAAGACTTAGGTCCAAGGAAAATAACAACTTTACTTACTAATTTTATGTACTTACTTACCAGTCATTCTCTCTAAACACCACCAAATATGAAGAGACAAAATCGACTCCACGCTCCTAATTTGAATATAATAGAAAACGACTCCCAAGATGGCGGACAAAATGGCTGCCAATTTATATGCAAAACTCGGGAACGTAAAAGGGCTGCATCTGGCTGTGTTTGAGGAAATTATTGCAATGGACGGGCCGTCGGTTATGTTATGCATTTATGCATGTTTTTAGTATGCATGCATACTTTGCGGGTATACTCATAAGTATTATGACTGTTGAAGGAATGTGCATTCAAAATATTTAACGGTCACGAACATTATAATAATATTGACCTTTGAATAAAGTCCTGACTCCAGTCATTTGTTATGGAATTTGAGGCTTTAAAATCAGCTTTTTAGAAATTTGCTTCACACTGACGATGCAAAACTGACGTCGATACAGTTGGGATTTGGGATAGGAAACCGCATTTTTCTTTGGGGTTTTGTGAAATCTCGGGTTTATGCGAATAAACCAAAAACAATTGCTGAGCTCAAATCCGAGATCCAACTCGTCATCAGTAAGATACAGCCACATCTCTGTGGAAAAATCATGCAAAATTTCATGAAAAGAGTAATGTTCTGTTACCAGAGCCGTGGGATTTGAGGGTTATTTTATTCCATACTTAAACGGAACATGTCTTCTTTACAATCCAATAAAAAAACCATAACTATCTAAAAAAATGCGTGTTTTTATTTAAAAATGAAAAAGTGCATTCTTACTAAGAAAAAAAAAATTAGTACACACTTTGCACTTTGTATTAGCACTTTGTTAGCTAAGCTGAACTTTATTCCGTTGTGGCAACGCGCTATTTATATAAAGGCTTTCATGAGGTAAAACTTTAATCTGTACCTACTGTGTTATTCCTTCGTGATTAAACAAAAACATTGTCCATTTCTATATGCTAGGATTAACGGATACGAGATCTAGATCTCTCTAACAGTACCAGAAAATTATTCAGACACTATCACTTATACCGTCTCGGATTGGTACGATTGCAAATCGATTCGATCACGGAATAAAAATCGATTCTGGTACAAATACGCAGTAATCACGATATACATTTTTTTATATCGTTGATAAAAAAAAAACATTGTGCTGTCACAAGGGACCAAAATAATTTATTTGGGGCGAGAGCAATTGTAATAATCCAGAGATACCTGATCGAAGATCCAGAGCGAAGCGAAGGATTTTAGAGTAGAATCTTAAGCGGAAGGACTCAAAGTACGTCGCTCGAGGTTCAATAATTTTGGCACCGTGTGGCATTCTGCTTTTCATCCCCCTCTACGAGATAAGTCATTTTGTCACTGTTATTAAGTGCACCTACATTACCCATTTTAGGCACACAGGAACCCTTTGCCTCTTTTTTTTTTAATACGATTGAATGACGTGACGAGCGGTCGTTCACCAGATGTTAAGCGGCACGGCCGCCCATAACATTTGCAGTGTCACTTGGAACATTAAAACAATAAAGTTTCGCGTGACACTGCACTGCGCACGTCATCCTGAGACATCACACAGTCAAGTAATCAGATTACTAGACTGAGTGGTCAGATCATAAAGTCTCATTTGCCCAGTAATTTCACTAGCTACGTTGCCCTTCAAATCGGATCACAGTAGTGCTTGCACAGCACTGCTTGGCGGCAGAATAACTAGCAAAGCGGTGGTACCTAACTAGACGAACTTTGCAAAAAAGTCCTACCACCTAAGTAGTAGTCCTCTTTTGGAGTAGATGGGATGAAAATACATTTATTTGGATAATACCTGGCTCCCACGCTATAAGGCTGGAAGCAACAATATCAAACAATATCTAGTCTTTGTCACTATTGTTTACGCTGGAAAAGTGATATGTTCGAAAACGAAATGAAATAAAACGTTACGTTTTACCAAGTTTACATTGAATCAGCGCAACCAACTATCTTCAATGATTCTTCGAATAAACTATGCCAATCAAAGCCCGCATGCCATCTGATGAGTCAAGTGCAACAATTCGAGTCTGTCATTACCCGCTCTCGACCAGAAGAATTATAGCCCAGCAAAAAGCGTAGATAGGAACGTAAAAAACATCTAGCGCGTTCCATTACACGCAGAACGCCGTTGCGGTTTGCAGCAGTTTCGGAGCAATTTGTGAAATGGAGCGAGATGGGGTCCGTGGTTGGAAAAAAGTGGGTGCAATTGGTCAAGTTCGAGAATACAAAAATAAAAAAATGAATAAAAAAATTATTCTCATTTGAGGAAGAGACATACTTCAAAGTGAATGTGCCAAATACAGCTTTGCTTGTTTTATAAATTAATCCTCTTTATCAATAAGTTTCTGAAATATATCTATGTATATACCTATGTACCTATAGTGTAAACATAATTATTACAATAATTATAGACATAAAACTTTTTATATATTTTTGATGAGTATATAGGTAAACCTAGATAAAGACATAGCACAAAAGTCACCTAAATAAAAAAAGATGCGGTCCAGCTTACAGTCTTAGCATTAGATTCACCTAAGTACTTGTTTTATTCTTATGCATTAAAGAATGTTCTATCTATCTATCCATGTATATTATGTACTTGTAGCGTGGTATACCTAAAGTCAATCTGTCGTAACAGCCTTGAATCAAATATACTATAGTATAGATAAACAGTCTCTATGAAAATCAAACCTCAAAAATGTCCCCGCGCTAATGCTTTTACACAGATATATATACCCCTCCAGCTAAAATGAAATAGTCCACAAGTGATTGTTTCTTTTTAATAATGAACCATAGCACCCTGCAATAGCGTTGTAAAACAATAATAATACGTGATAGAGTTACATCAATTTCTTTAGGCGCTGTCACACACGACTGAGAGCAAAAACAAGGCAAATACCTTGTTTAAACGGTGCCGTTTTCAAGGTGAAGATCGTGGATCTACCCTATATTTCATCGCAGACAAACAGCATTATTTTTTCATTGATAAAATTGTGCAGTCCATCGAAATCGTTTGTTTACAATTCTCACTTTCTTCTATTCAGAACGACTAAATGATCTTAGAAATCGAATTCGTATACTTTATGAGGGTCACGAGTACTCATCAATTGCTTACCAATATATGAATGTCATTATATCGTTTGATAAAACCGACAATATTTCGAGGTTTGGCCGTGACTTGCTCTGTGTAGAGAAAGTATCGCTAGTGAGGTTTTTATCTATACTTTGTGAATTTCTACGTCTTCTATTCTATCTAGCCGTTATTAACTTTTCAACCGACTCCGAAAAAGGAGGAGATTCTCAGTTCCGTTGTATTTTTAGGTTTTTTTTTTTTTATATAAACGAATGACGTTACGAGCTAGTCGTTCGCCTGGTGTTAAGCGTCACGGCCGCCCATTACAGATTGCAGTGTCACTCGGAAATCAAAATTAAAGTTTCGCGTGACACTACGCACTGCGCACGTCATCCTAAGACATCACACAGTTTAAAAAAGATTTATAGACTGTGAGATCAGTTCTTAAGTCTCGTTTGTCCAGTAACTTCACTAGCTAAAATACCCTTCAAAGCGGAACACAGTAGTGCTTGCACACTATTGCTTTGCGGCAGAATAACTGGCAAAGCGGTGGTACCTACCTAGACGATCTTTGCAGAAAAGTCCTACCATCTAGTGGTTCCGTACCCAAAGGGTAAAACGGACCCTATTACTAGGGCTCCGCTGTCTGTCTGTCTGTCCGTCTGTCACCAAGCTGTATCTCATGAACCGTGATAGAAACAGTTGACATTTTCACAGATCACGTATTTTTGTTGCCGATATAACAACAAATATTAAAAAACAGAATAAAATAAACAGTTTTTTGTCTGTCTGTCTGTCTGTCTGTCTGTCCCTTTGAACACGCATCACGCTGGAAGCACAGAACTCATTTCGCTGATAGCTAATTTTTCAGAATAACATTTAGGATACCTAGGTACTTTATGTTTTCTAAAACGGCCAAGTGCGGTTTGCGCAAATCCAGAAGGATGTAATTTTTATGCAAGAGTTTTTTGTTTGTATATTATTTTTTAATTTATACTCATCCTGTCGAAGGGAATAGAGAAGGGAAAGGGAAAAGATAGGGGAAAAGGATGAACGGATGGGATGGCTCATGGCATCCTTTTCCCCTATATTTTTCCCTTTCGATTCTCTCTTCCGTGCAGGGTTAGAACGTAAAACTAATTAACCCATGCGAAGCCGGGGCGGGTCAACTAGTGGTAAATAAAACCCAACCTAAGTATACCGACCATAAACATCATCAAGATGCCTACGAACGGTTGGCCCTATTATTACGATTAAAAAAACTGTTATGCATTTATTATGCAAATTTTGTTGAATGTAATTCCGCATAGCTCTAACCTAATTTGTGTTACGTAAGCGTGTTATTAAAGTAATTTATGTTTATGGTGCACGTCAAAATTTCTGATTGATGCTGAAGGAATATTAAAACAAGATTAATAGATTGTTTTATACCCACGCATGTGACATAAGGTAATCGGAAGATCTTAAGCCACGAAAGTGAACACAGTTCCAGCGAAGTTATAATTTTTACTTACGTAGATTTTAGGTACCAAGCATGTTTTTATATTTTGGCTCCACAAATAGTGTATTTAGCCAGTGTCATTGTGTATTATAATTGTTCATCGTGTTATAAAATATTTCACGTAAAGTCAAGTCTTAGTCTGGGTAGTCATAGTCTAGACTGCGTCAGGTGGTCATAGTCCAGTCTAAGTCATACCCTAGTAAAGTGGTGGCAACTTAAGCTTCTATGGAATTTTGGAAGCAACACGAAAAACCACGTTTCATCATATATCACTTGCTCACAATCATGTTCGTAATTCAGCACTTAATCAGTAAAACGCCACCAATTTTAAACATTAACACTGGAAAAAGCACAAGTTTTCAAAAATAATACAATGCAACGACGCGACGTGAACTTTTCCGCGTTCCCCAAAACTCAATCATCACTCTTAACATCAGATGCGACAGTGGTCAAATGCTATGCCCATAAATTATAAAAAACGTTGTAATAGAATTCTTCGTTACGGCCTTACTCATAAGAAAGTGGCAAATACGCAGTCAATCAACCAATATATTCTTCGGATTTCCTCTTCCCTTCTCATCCTCAAAAAGGCTGTTAATCTTTTTTTTTAAATAATGGCATTGAGTTTCGGTTATTGTTTTGATAAGTCGAAATTGATTACTGTTCAAATCTTTCAATTTAGCAACACAGCAGAATGTTGAAAGAAAATTCATATATCTATCGTAGCATCAAAATAAATTACTGTGAAAACAAATTAACTGTCGTAATCTATAATAACAGTGTTTAAGTATAGATCATCATCAACAGCCTGAAGACATCCACTGCTGAACATAGGCCTCCCCCAGAGCGCGCCACCTTGAGCGGCTGCTCGCCTCCTGCATCCATCGGCTCCCCGCTAAGTATAGAAATAAAATATCTGATAATAATTATCTGTTAAAATATTTTTATTTAATTTTTTGTACTTAGAAACACAGTCTTATTCTTCTTCTTCTTCTCGTGTAGGCAAATGGTCAGTCATTAGAAACAGTAAACAGAAGTAATTACATATTTCCCATGATGCCGATAACTGGTGGATAGACCACTGACAGTTTTCATTTTACTTTCCAAGTAAACCAGTTTCAAGTAAAGCAACAGTTAAGTTTTCACACAGTTAGTCGTAAACTTGAGGTGAAGCCACTTTTATTGTAGAACAGATCAGGTTGCTACCTGCTGCAGATAATTTTAACAAGAATTTATTTCAATCTATCAGAGCTACGAGGTATTCTATGAGGATAGCACCAATTTTAACATTGCTAATAAAATTTATTAAAAAAAATAGACAGAGAATCGAATAAATGAATCATCATCCTCTTTTCCTTTTCCCATTTGTTATTGGGGTCGGCTCCCAATCTAACCTGTAGCGGCGAGCTACCAGAATTACACGAGCGACTGCCATCCGACCTTGCAACCCATAAGGAACCTGTAGCAGGAATGGTTAGACCAGGTGTCATATCCTATCAGGCGTCTGAATACCGGTAACGATTGCCATAGATGTTCTGAGAGCGCGTTAAGCCGTCGGTCCCGGTTGTCATCAACCGGGACCGACGGCTTAACGCGCTCTCCGAGGCGCGGAGCGATTGCATCGAAAACTGCACGTCATTGGTGCAAGGCCGAGGACGATCAAACCCGGTGCCCGTAAGATAGCGCAGCGTGCATGCTACCGCTCGGCCACCATCGCTGTCTATAATAGAATTCTTGACGAAGATTCGTCCAGGAATAGAATAAAAGAATAATTAATGAAATTAATAATCTAGTAAATCTGTTCCTTATCCGTAAGAACTAGTACTTACTAGTACTAGTACTTTGTTTATTTTTTTTTCTCTTATATTTTGGCTCCACACATAGTGTATTTAGCCAGTGTCAAGTATTGTAATTTTTCACAATGATAGAATATTTCACGTAAAGTCAAGTCTTAGTCACAGTCTGCGTAGTCATAGTCCAGTCTAAGTCAGGTAGTCTCAGTCCAGTCTAAGTCATGCCCTAGTAAAGTGGTGACAACTTTACTAGAAGCTTCTATAGAATTTTGGAAGCAATACGAAAAACCACGTTTCACCACATTATATCACTTGCCCACACTCATGCTCGTAATTCAGCACTTAATGCGTAAAACGCCACCGACTCTATACATTAACACTGGAAAAAGCACGAGTTTTGAAAAATAATACAATGCAACGACGTGAACTTTTCCGCGTTCCCGCCAAAACTCTCTAGTACTTTGTTATCCAAAATTTTTAGTTTAGTTTTTGCAGTAAGTCGAAATAATTGTGATTTTTTACACGGCTTTGAGGAACCCACGAGACAAGCTTGGCCTAGTATGGAGGCAACTATTAGTTAACGCGATTCAATACAGAAAATAACTTAAAAGAGCAAACATTTCGATTGCCGTCTCACTCCCTCTGCACTTAAACACAATAGTGGAAGAGGCAAAACAATAGTTTCTTGTTTGCGTCAGATTCGTTTCATTATTGACACGCGTTTATACTACTAAAAATGTATACCGTTTTTGAAATAAACAAATCAATAATTAATGATTTTTTTATTTAATCTCTTAATAATTTTCAAGACAGTGTTAGTGATCCACTTTTGGTACCACAGAGCACAAAAAAAATAAGGTGCGAAGCGTCATTTTTTTCATTGCTCTATGTTTGGTACCAACAGAATTATTGATTACTTAAATTATTACCTATCCCACCATGCAGAGTCGTCATTACACGTCATCAAAAAAAAATCAATTGGATTTGAACCCGTTACCTGCGTCTATTGCACTCCTACCCTTCTTATTTAAAAGTACCTAGAGAAGTAATTAGAACATAAACAATTGAAATACCTTCTCAATTGTAATGGATTTCCAATAGCGTGTCGTTAAAATGGCAATAGTGTGATTTTAATATTTAAATCATCAGACATTGGCCTCAGATACTCCCACTAAGCCACTGGTCTCCACCCCCAGTGAAGAATAACTACTATTTTACACACTTTACTTTCCATTTGTTATTTTCGCATGACAACTTTCGCTAGTTAAACAAAATCATACATAAACATGCAAAACCACATTGTCGCCAAATATCCTTTCACTAATATTTTAGTCAGCTTTGAAATAAAATCTACGTCAAATGTAGATCAGTGTCCGGTACCTGTGATATGTGTATTTGTATAACTAAATAGATATATAAAATTATGTCTATGATAGTAAAATTATGTTGTGTGGGTGTGACTTTGATTTAGCAAGTCTAGCTTAGTGAATGAGTAGGTATTGGTCACAGTTGTTAGAGTAGACGGCGCGGCAAAAAACTGACGATGAGACAATAGGCTTATGTCCGGCTTTTTTTTGATTGCATAAATTAATAATATTTTTCAAAAAATAAACAGTCGTGATAACAAAAATTAAATATCTCATAAAATTACAAAGTCACAAGCATACCGCAAAGCCTGAAAACGTAAGTTTTCAACCAGTGTGTGTTGCCAGTGATGACTTATTGGAACTGAGACGTGGTCTCTTACTGTTGGCCTTATGAGTAAGCTCAAAGTCGCGCAGCGAGCTATGGAGAGAGCTATGCTCGGGGTTTCCTTGCGAGATAAGATCCGAAATGAGGAGATCCGCAAGAGAACTAAAGTCACCGATATAGCTTTGAGAATCAGCAAGTTGAAGTAGCAGTGGGCGGGCTACATCGCTCGTAGAACTGACAACCAATGGGGTAGGTTCTCGAGTGGCGACCACGAACCGGAAGGCGCAGCGTAGGCCGGCCCCCCCACTAGGTGGACCGACGACCTGGTCAGAACCGCGGGGAGCCGATGGATACAGGAGGCAAGCAGCCGCTCAAAGTGGCGCTCTTTGGGGGAGGCCTATGTTCAGCAGTGGACGTCTTCAGGCTGATGATGATGATGATAACAAGCATTTTAAAATACAGCAATAGAAAGAGACAGCTCCAACATGCAGTGACGTCACTCCTTCTTAGTACCTCATTACTAAGCTGTGGTAGCTTTACATACGTACGTACAGTCTCTTTGGCATGTGACTTCACAACGTGCGTTTTCATAGTAACTGTGGGGAATCTCCTGTTTTGCGAGAAACGGACAGGCGATGCCCCCTCCACAAACTTTAAAGGCTTATTACTCCGTGATTTATTTACCGATTTTACTTTTTTTTTTCAATTATTGCAGTCATTTTTAACCTACTTTATGAAAATAATATTTACTTGTTAATTTTTAATAGCAGGCAACTAGCATCGGTATCAAAATAAAATTGGTTGCGTAAAAATAAAGCGACGGGGGCATTGAGTAAAGCTTAAAAAATTGATTTGGTTCACTTAGGTCACATTCCGCTTTCGTCAGATCAAATATTAGGCTGTAATTTTTCTGACGAATGAGAACCGCCCATTTTTTCCTTTTTGGACAGGGCCCTAATTCTGTATGACCACTTTACGATTCCTTACTTCAAAACCACGCGAATTCCTTGTCTTACATAAGAAATCTGCAAAAATCTCTATGAAATAAAAACGAAACCGTGTGAATCAAACGTGGTATTGGCACGATTTGAACTGTCAAAAATTATAATGCTCCACTGAGACGCGTTCCAAAACATCAACACGTCAAAAGTTACCACCACTTATGTCAATATTTATTCAAAAGTTCAATAACGCATCAGACAGGTTACTCAAAATTAACGCCCACATGGCTTTTACAATTATTCGTTTTTGTCTATTTGTCCCTAAATTTACTTATATTTTACGATGTTGTCAACTGTGGAAACACAGTGAGCTCCTTATGGGCTTAGACAACATTGTAAAAAACACTCTGGTTTCGGTCTTGAATGTTGATATGGATGACAGGACGTGGTCGCAAGCCTCTCTACCTGTGCGCTTAGGAGGTTTAGGGATACGCAAAATTTCGAGTGTTGCATTACCGGCATTTTTGTCCTCTGTACATGGTACACATAAATTAATAGAAAATATTCTTGCTCCATCTTTAGGTACTTTCGAAGTAGCCCATTTGTCTGAGGCCAAGAATGCCTGGGGGTTGGCTTGTCCAAATTCTGATTTCCCGGTGGTTCTTTCCTCACAGAGGCTGTGGGACCGACCGCTCTGCGAACTAGCACGGAAAAATCTTTTAGATACGTGTCCTAGCGTCGCTGATCGTGCTCGGCTTCTCGCAGTCTCTGTGTGGGAGTCAGGACTTTGGTTACAGGCCATGCCTTCTTTCAACACTGGTAACCTTTTAGATCCGACTACTTTTCGTTTAGCTATCAGCTTACGTTTGGGCGCAAGATGCTGTGTGGCCCATCACTGCCAGTGCGGTACCGCAGTTGACCAGCTCGGTCATCACGGTCTCTCGTGTTCAAAAAGCGCTGGTTGAATTTCACGCCACGCTAGTCTTAATGACATCATTCGCCGGGCTTTTACCACCGCCAATGTTGCAGCCATTCTCGAACCGAATGGTCTCATGCGTGACGATGGTAAAAGACCCGACGGAATGACTCTGGTTCCCTGGAAGATGGGGCGGCCTTTAGTGTGGGACGCTACTTGCGTCGATACTATGGCGCCGTCACACCTTCCCGAGACACACGTTAGGGCCGGCGCCGCGGCTAATTCTGCTGAGCAGCTAAAACGGCGCAAATATAGTAATCTCGGTAGCGGTTACATATTTGAGCCGTTTGGTGTTGAGACCCTGGGTCCGTGGGGACCGGGAGCTCATCGCGTTTTCCAAAGTCTATCAGAGCGCCTGGTCGATGCGACGCGTGACCAAAATGCTGGCACTTATTTGGCCCAACGCATCAGCATTGCAATTCAACGTGGCAATGCGGCCAGCATGTTGGGTACGCTACCTACCGGTAGTGGGCTGGAGCACTTGGACTGTCTATAGGCCATCGCGGCTATTATACAGTCCATAAGTGTTCTTTGTAGTAGGTAGTGTAGCTAGTTTAGTTTAGCTTAGTTTAGTTTAGTTTTTATTATTGTAGTAGTTAGCTTGAGTAATAAAGGCAATTTGCCCGTTAAAAAAAAAAAAAAAAAAAAAATATTCAAAATATAAATAACTTTAATGTAAGGTGAAGGTATTTCTAATGCTGTGACACGATTTGAACAAGACACGATAACGACGTGGTTTCGTATCGTGTGGAATCGGTGTTTTCATACAGAATTAGGGCCCAGAACAAACATTGCAGATTTTTTGCGTTTTCAAAATAGATTTCAAATCAAATAGACAGGAGTAAATCGGTTAATCTTATCTTGGCACCTTTCTGTGTAAGTCTGAAAATACGTTTTTAAAATAATTCTAAGTATACGGTTTTCTTAGAGCTTCTTCTGGAACCTTCAATTCTTTCTGATACTCTGAGATGCAGGAAGCGAGCAGCCTCTCAAAGTAGCGATCTCTGGGGGAAGCCTATGTTCAGCAGTGGGCGTCAGGTCAAAATGAAAACGAAAAAATGAAAATGATGTTAATGATAATGATGATGATGATGAAATAAAAAGTTACTTTATTGCCTTTTTTAAAATTTGTACAAATATAAATAAAACAATGATTAATAATTTTGTTTGAAGCAAAAGGAGTGGCTATTTTATTTACTCGATATTTTCCTTCACCGATATAGTATTATATTATCTGTGACCGCTGTAAGAGCGAGGGCAAATCCCGCACTTAAGGTGGAACGTTTCACTAGCGCGGCAAATTCAAATTTTCTTGGGTTCTTTTGCCAATAGTAGCTTAATTACTCAACGTGATTACATGAAAACTAATTTTGCCCAAATAAATAGAATGTACCAATAAATTACAATTAAAAGATCACCTACATATCATAGGTTTAGCGAAAAATGGCAATAGACTGAAAAACTAAGACGAAATTTGTTTATTGCCATTTGTCGTTAAGCCAATGATATCTAGGAGATACTTTTAAACGTAATTTGTTGATACATTATATTTCATTACGTTAAATCAGTTTTAATCTAATCAAGTTTAGTAATTAAGCTATTATTGGCAAAAAAAACGCAAGAAACATTTGAATTTGCCACGCTATTGAAACGTTCCACCTTAACTTGAAAAGACACTGATGCAGGTGCTAAAAGATATAGTCGAGTTTTGGCGGGAACGCGGAAAAGTTCACGTCGTTGCATTGTATTATTTTTCAAAACTCGTGCTTTTTCCAGTGTTAATGATTAAAATCGGTGGCGTTTTACGCATTAAGTGCTGAATTACGAGCATGAGTGTGGGCAAGTGATATAATGTGGTGAAACGTGTTTTTCGTGTTGCTTCCAAAATTCCATAGAAGCTTCTAGTAAAGTTGCCACCACTTTACTAGGGCATGACTTAGACTGGACTGAGACTACCTGACTTAGACTGGACTATGACTACGCAGACTGTGACTAAGACTTGACTTTACGTGAAATATTCAATCATTATGAAAAATTACAATACTTGACACTGGCTAAATACACTATGTGTGGAGCCAAAATATAAGAGAAAAAAAAAAAAATACAGTCACTATTTACAGTCGATATGCGCACGCATATCAACAGTCCAGCATATCGTATGAACAGTTTTGTCATACCACCACCTTACATGACAGATAGGCAATCGACCGTAGCAATACATATCGTGTTCAAACACACTAGCATAAAAACTGAATGGACTTGTATTGACAAAGATCTCACATTTGAGAAAGCTAGCTGATAGATTGTCTTTTAAGATGACAAACACTGGCCTGCTAAGTTAAGTGTACGTGGATCAGGCTACCAGGCCACAACGATCAGTTGACCGCGAGCATTATTTTGAAGTGCATATATAAGTACCTATATCGGTGACCGCTACGCTTAGAGTTGCCAGATGGGAAATGGAAAAGGATAGTAGATTAGTGGTTTTACTAAAATGAGGATTTTTATGAAAAACGAGAACGTTAGAAATAAATACATAAAAACTAAAAGTAGTGTGCAAGAGTGTAACAGAAATCCCACACCTAAACGGCGAAGCGTTTTGAAATAATGAGGGAGGACATGACAGGACAGGAAGACTGTTTCTGGAAAAGGAGGACATGTTTCCGTTTGGATATCAGCTGGAAAATCTGGCTATGATCAACAGTTACTAGGTGGTAGGACTTTTCTGCAAAGTTCGTCTAGGTAGGTACCACCGCTTTGCCAGTTATTCTGCCGCCAAGCAGTAGTGTGCAAGCACTGCTGTGTTCCGGTTTGAAGGGCATTGTAGCTAGTGAAATTACTGGGCAAATGAGACTTTATGATCTGATCACTCAGTCTAGTAATCTGATTACTAGACTGGGTGATGTCTCAGGATGACGTGCGCAGTGCAGTGTCACGCGAAACATTATTGTTTTAAAGTTCCGGGTGACACTGCAACTGTTATGGGCGGCCGTGTCACTTAACATCAGGTGAACGACTTGCTCGTCACGTCATTCAATCACATTAAAAAAAAAAAAAAAAAAAAACAGTTTTATTGTTTTTTTTTATAACTGAGTAGGCCTGCATTTGACCACTGTCTCACCTGATGGAAAGTGATGACGCGGTCTATATGATCTTGCCTAAAAAATAACTATTCACTCGCGACTGAAAGAGTTTCAGCTAGAATAAGTAACAGAAAATGATAGATATATCAAAATTGACAGCTTTACGCACTAAAAAATCATAGAAAGCAGTTACTAGTCGCTCATTTCAGTTTAATTAGCAAAATCGATGGTTTGATAAGGGTTCGCTTACGTAGTATTGATTATTTAATCTGTAGTTATACTGCAATTTTCCTGGTTGTAATGACACTTCGGAAAAACCCCTTCAGGCTGAAAGAACATGTCGGGAGTTTTGGCGGGAACTCGAAAAAGTTCACGTCGTTTCATTGTATTATTTTTCTAAACTTGTGCTTTTTCAGTGTTAATGGTAAAAATTGGTGGTGTTTTACGCATTAAGTGCTGAATTACAAGCATGAGTGTGGGCAAGTGATATAATGTAGTGAAACGTGGTTTTTCGTGTTGCTTCCAAAATTCCATAGAAGCTTCTAGTAAAGTCGCCACCACTTTACTAGGGTATGACTTAGACTGGACTATGATTACCTGACTTAGACTGGACTGTGACTAAGACCTGAAGACTTGACTTTACACGTGAAATATTCCATAACTCGATGAATAATTACAATACTTGACACTGGCTAACTGGCACTATGTGTGGAGCCAAAATATAAGAAAAAAAAAAAAGAACATGTCTATCTGATTTTTATACTGTTTCAACTTTCAACTCATAGATGCTCATATTACTAGAGCGATAGCAAGGGTGTCGCGAATGACGTCGGCGAAACCGTATTTCACCTCCCTAGGGATACTCACCTTGCCTTCCTTAGTGATCCTGCAAATGGCACTGTTTGTTAGGCAAAACATAGCTCAGTTTAACACCCGGGGAGATGGTCGAGTGAAACACCTAAATACTCGTGGCGCCGGAAACCTTGCTACCGTGACGCGTAGACTCGCAAAG
Organism: Ennomos quercinarius; assembly: GCA_910589525.2. Taxonomy (NCBI): domain Eukaryota; kingdom Metazoa; phylum Arthropoda; class Insecta; order Lepidoptera; family Geometridae; genus Ennomos; species Ennomos quercinarius. The sequence goes on along the minus strand of OU342499.1, from coordinate 15,220,224 downwards.
TCTGACCGACTGACGCACATCTTGGGTCCGGCCATATATAATGAGCTACCAGAGCACATAACTTCTGCCCCCAGTTTTTTGGGATTTAAGCGAAAGCTTAAAACGCGGCTCGTTGAGAAGGCATTCTACAATGTCGACGAATTTATAAAATTTGTACAATAATTTTAATTATTTTACAATCAATTTATACATTTTTATAATATTAATTACCACCAGCCTTAGCACCATGCTCAACGACCTCAGTAGAGTCTCCCAGCAGGTTGGTCTTAAGATGAATATGGACAAGACAAAGATCATGTCTAATGCTCATGTTCCACCTATACCGGTAATTGTTGGGAACGATACTCTCGAAGTTGTCGACAAGTATGTCTACCTAGGACAGATTGTCCAATTAGGTAGGTCCAACTTCGACAAAGAGGTGGCGCGAAGAATCCAACTCGGCTGGGCAGCGTTCGGGAAGCTTCGTCCTATCTTTTCGTCCAAAATACCGCAGAGCCTGAAAACGAAAGTTTTCAATCAGTGTGTGTTGCCAGTGATGACTTATGGAACTGAGACATGGTCTCTTACTGTTGGCCTCATTAGTAAGCTCAAAGTCGCGCAGCGAGCTATGGAGCGAGCTATGCTCGGTGTTTCCCTGCGAGATAAGCTCCGGAACGAGGAGATCCGCAGGAGAACTAAAGTGACCGATATAGCTCTTAGAGTTAGTAAGTTGAAGTGGCAATGGGCAGGCCACATCGCTCGTAGAACTGACAACCGATGGGGAAGAAAGGTTCTCGAGTGGCGACCACGAACCGGAAGACGCAGCGTAGGCCGGCCCCCCACTCGGTGGACCGACGACCTGGTGAAAGCCGCGGGGAGCCGATGGATGCAGGAGGCGAGCAGCCGCTCAAGGTGGCGTGCTCTGGGGGAGGCCTATGTTCAGCAGTGGACGTCTTCAGGCTGTTAATGATGATGATGATGATAATATTAATTGTTATTTGATTTTTTTTTTTAAATTTATTATGTATTATTAATTTATTAATTGACGTCTATTTTACTTATTCATTTTTATTTCATATTATTTTATATCTAGTTAAAACTAGGTCCTGACTGACGTGTAATGTATATTATTAAATAAATGATTATTGATTATTGATTATAGATTGATACTGACGAGGGAACTTTGCAGCTATACCCACTAACTGTATCTTTATGATTAACTAGTGGCTCGCCCCGGCTTCGTCCGGGTATAACAGTTTTCGCAGCGCACGCGATGTATTATTTTTAAAGAATATTTTAGGTAATTTTTTTTACACCTTGGGTTACATTATTGGTTTTAGTAAGAATTCCTAACTTTTTTGAAAATATAATATAGCCTATGTCACCCGGAGATAGAGTAGCTTCCCAACAGTGAAAGAAATTTTCAAATCGGTTCAGTAGTTTCAGAGCCTATTCAATGCAAACAAACAAACAATCAAATCTTTCCTCTATATAATATTGTTTCTTTATAATATGTACTGTATAATGTATTGTTATAGATTATAGACAAAGTAAAGACGGGTTTGTTTTGAACTAGTGATTTCATTCAATGTGTAATAGTTATTTATGATATTAGGGCGGTAAGTTGGTTTTTACAAACGAGTAGACAAATGTAAGCCCGAGACGAAGTCGAGGGCTTACCATAGTCACGAGTTTGTAGAAACCAATTTCCGCACGTGTATCATACAACGATTTTCAACACATTTGCGAGAAAACAGTACAATAGGTAATGAAACAAACTTTTGTTTATTAGTGGGAAAGTCGCAACAAACAATCTTTGATGTTTCTGATCTAATATGAAAATGGGCTAAAATGGCGCGCATTTACAATTCAAATTGCACCACGTGCGTGTGGTGAAGATTAGAACTACATCTTTAGTTTCGTTATCTCTTTAGTATTAAAGTGAGACAAACGTATCGAACAAAAACGCTTCCAAGGAGTTTCGATCATTCAGCTTATATTTTATAGTCGTTATGTGAAACTCTTTGGTGGAATTCTCATATATTTTTTATGGAAATTAAAAATAAACTGTAAAGGTTACGCTGGGTTACGCACGGCGCTATGCAACCGAGGTTGCGGTAAAAATAGGTACTTAGGTGAGAGTACTTATTTTACCGCACGCTCCGTTGTATGGTGCGTAATGTTTAACTTTCGAACAATGTATACAGGCTTTGTAAATGCATTTTTTGAGCAAGTGTGTTGAAAAAAATTATGACAAGCTAACAAATGTCATTACGTATATTTTCAGTTTTTAAAATACTAAAAATAAATCCGTCTTTTACATTGCCGTCTATTTGACAAGGAACAGCATTAGAAGTTTTAGATCTGTCAATTATAGCCTTTAAAATTGGCCCCAATTGGGGCCTTATGTCACTAATTAAAATGTGACATATCGATTCGCATGCATGATTAATTGCTGTTCAAAGTGAAAGTTAATGTAAAATATTCACATTCATGAAAGTACCTGTTTGCAGAACCATTTTTTTATGATATCGTATTTATTAGTTACGTGGACTGCGGAAGCTAGTTAAATAATGTTAAATAAATATCGCATAATCAGGCCTTGCGGCAGTCTTTAGTAAATTCTTTTCTATGTGTGTTGTTTGTTCAAAATTGTTCTTTGTGTAAATTTGTTTCTATTTGTTGAAATTTAATTGTTTAAAGTTGTTTAAACTGATTTAAACGTGTTTATAGTTGTTCTTTGTTTAGATTTGTTTGCGACCAGCGGGATACAAATCCGCGCTTTCCAACTCACCAGATTAGACGCCCTACCAATTAGGCCATGGTCGCATGACCGCTGACCGCGAAAATCTTAAGGACTATGTGTTCACCGACTAAATTTTAACGACTATAATATCTTTATAGATATACCTGAAGTGTGGTTTACACTTAAAGATCAATCCATGATAGATTTGTTTACATTTCATCTCTCAAATTGCAGTTTTCTTTTACAGAAAGCTTAAGCTTATTGCAGGGCCCACACGTACCCACAACCCACGAAACTCAAGCCGACATCATTACCATCTATTCCTAGCTTTTACTTATTTGCGTACATTTCGTATACAATCACGCTGTCAATCCACCACAACCTATTACTAAAGGCATAGGTGTACTACTCATTGGACGTTTTGCAATGTTGGAAGTTTCACACCGCATTTTCCAAAGTCTATCAGAGCGCCTGGTCGATGCGACGCGTGACCAAAATGCTGGCACTTATTTGGCCCAACGCATCAGCATTGCAATTCAACGTGGCAATGCTGCCAGCATGTTGGGTACGCTACCTACCGGTAGTGGGCTGGAGCACTTGGACTGTGTATAGGCCATCGCGGCTATTATACAGTCCATAAGTGTTATTTGTAGTAGGTAGTGTAGCTAGTTTAGTTTAGTTTAGCTTAGTTTAGTTTAGTTTTTATTATTGTAGTAGTTAGCTCGAGTAATAAAGGCAATTTGATTGTTATACGTCCCATCCCAAGTAAGTCTTATACTAAGACTTTATGTTGATTTGCATCCCCGCAATATTTACAGAAGTTGATCTACTGTAGGTATGACTAAAGACTTATATAGAACCAAAATCAATGACAAAAGTAAATACCTAAAATATAAACTTAATGCGATCTCATTTAAAGAGAAAATAAGTTTTGTGACAATTTGTGAAATCACCCGTTCCCGTTCGTCTAATGCGTTCCTTTCCGCGTTGCACACACTTACACAAAGGCGTTCTACGGGGGCTACTAACTGTATATAGTTATAAAAGTCATTTATTAAATATTTCACCTACAAATATTATAATATGAATATTATAAAATGTGGAATTTAAATTACATCATTATGTGATTCAGTGTGTGCATTACAATGAACCCTACAAATATGGATGGCTTCCAAAGCAACGCCTGGTATAAAATTATCACGTCTGTTTATATTTGTGTAGCTTTTACGCAAAAATGGCTGTACCAATTTAAATTAAACTTTGCACACACATTAGTTGCACTTCCAAAACTAGCATAGGGTACCGGAAAATTGAGTTTCCGCGGGAAAAGGACAAGTCGCGGGTGCAAACGCGGAAAGCCTCTAGCTTATAACCGTATATTACCTTTCTTTTTGTGAATATGGTTGCGGGATGAGAATGCCAATTTTTTGTAGTCATTAATCATAACTAAATCGTGACGATCATTAATCTATCCATCATAAAATGATTGATTATCAAACAATAGAATTACACCCAATAAAACAGTTTAATTACCCACTCATACTAGTATTTTCGATTAGATATATTTATTTATTCACTAGCTGCGCCCCGCGGTTTCACCCGCGGATAAAAAGTAGCCTATGTGTTAATCCAGTACATAAGCTATCTATATTCCAAGTTTCATCCAAATCCGTCCAGCCGTTTGAGCGTGAAGGAGTAACAAACATACGCACATACACACAAACACACATACACCCATACAAACTTTCAACTTTATAATATTAGTGTGATAAACAGATACCTATAAGCGAATTGACACTATTACTTAACTTTATAAAAATGCCATATTGTATAGGATATGTATGTACGTAACTACCTACCTACCTAACTAACCATCATCATCATCATCATCATCAGCCTGAAGACGTCCACTGCTGAACATAGGCCTCCCCCAAAGAGCGCCACTTTGAGCGGCTGCTTGCCTCCTGCATCCATCGGCTCCCCGTGGTTCTGACCAGGTCGTCGGTCCACCTAGTGGGGGGCCGGCCTACGCTGCGTCTTCCGGTTCGTGGTCGCCACCCGAGAACCTTTCTCCCCCATCAGCCATAACTAACCATAACGCAAGAATATTTCATTCAAAACCAAGACCCGCGTTTTACTAATATTTACCAAACTTCTTTTTCTGCGAATACTGTCAATTTTTTGGAATAAAAAGTGGTCTATGCGGATCCTGGTAATATAATCAATCCATCTCCAAAATTTCATTCAAATCGGATCAGCCGTTATGGCGTAAAAGCTGAGTATGGGTTCTCTCGAGAGCTTTTAAAAATAAAGTTTGCGTAGAGATTTTAATACAGTAATGACAACAGATATAATGGCACAGGCAGTATGGGCACACTATTTGCCCATACGACTGCCGTATAAGTAATCACAGTTCTGTATACTATACCTACCGTTCATGGAAAGCGACGCAGTATTTACTGCAGACTAGGTATGGAAATGACTGCTTCTTTTAATTTATTGTCATTTGATCATACAATGATTTATTTTTGTCATAGTTATTTCACCTGTGATTTGTCACAGTCTAATCATTATCATGATCATTAGGTGTGATTATCATACTGCGATTTGAAGCAGAGTATGTGACAAAAAGTAGCAGATGCGACTTATGAAAAGAAAATCATATGATTTTTCACATGCTCCCTGTGAAATTATCCATGCCTACTGCAGACTCCACACGTATAATTATTATAAAGCATAGTCAAGAGTTACGAAAATACCTGACATTTATGACAAATAGATTTACATTTAGTATGAATCACCGCTTTGTTCACAGCTTACGGGTCATGAGACAATAATAAATAACAAGATCAAGAATTAATAAAACTTAACTCGTAATGTTAAATAGTGCAAAAAATATGCATACAAGTTTAAAAGGGTAAATCGTTATTGATTGACACGTTGTTTTTCGATAAGTTGTAAGCAAAAACAAAACGTTATACATGTTATTTTTTTGTTGCAGGTATGATGTCACTCCTTGGCTGATCTACTTGTTTAAGGTGTGTACGTAATATTATTTCATTAAGGCTGCTATTACAAAATTATACGTAGTTGCAAGGTTTTCGTCGTCAATATTTGATCCATAGCTTTAATGTACATAGTTAGCCATTATATGAAAAATACCCTTCATTTCATCTTCTTCGATAATGACAGAGCGAATTTTAGGTAATTTACCTATTTATTTAGTAATCATCATTCTCCTGTAGGATTAGCACGGTCGGTAGACAAAACTATCTTTCCCCTGTTTTACTCCAAGCAAGTATGAAGAAAGTGACGTAAAACGGGGAAAGACAATTTTGTCTACCGTCCATGCTAACCGAGCTGGTGTTCGTTTTGGCAAAAACACACAGAGACCCGATTTGAGAGGTCTTATTTGCAAACTCTGTGTAACGTAAGTCTCCAAACTAAACTATACTCCACTAAATACATCTCGTACTTCCATAATGACAGAACAGATGTTTGATTTTTTGGATACAAGTAATTAAAGAAATATTAAATTAAATTTGATTTTTAGTAAAAAAGGCTTCAACAAAATTTCTAATATCTCCGGAGTTTTATATTACATCGACAAAATATTGTTACCATAATAAAGTTGATCATATTGCTAAACTGCTACAAATTATTTCATTACTTTAAATAATGCTCTTATTAATATATCAATAAATGAAACTAGGTATATTTGGTCAAACCGACGGACGCTGCGAGCTCGGTACCGCGCGCGCGGTACTGAGCTCACCAAAATGTAATAGCCACCTTAATAAAATATCAATTTGAATACTAACATTTAAAAAAGTTATAGACTTACATAAATCACAGCGATAATTATCTAGAAGTGAACTCAGCAAAACTTGAGATGGGAACTGGATAACTGATAGGTATTTTTTTGCGTTGCATTTAGTTTTGACATAAGCATTTGGAAGTTATTCTAAATTGTAGACCAAGGTTTAGAAAAAAATAATTAAACTGTATGACATGCTGCACTATCTAAGCAGATGCTTTGATGAAATTAGGATCAATATAATATATTATTGTACCTATATTATAGGATCAATAATTTTTAATAAGTTTGTCACGTTTAGCTATTTTGACAAGATGCTAAATTAGGTTTATTGCAATTTTTTTGGTTAGTTAAAAAATGATAATAAAACCAGAACTGTACACACCCGTAGCTTTAAATATTAGCATACAAAGTAATCATACAGCATTTGAATTAATCTCGCGTCGCTCTCTGTATTACCAAGAGTTGATCTAGTCGCAAAACAGTGTGACAATTCTGGCTTAGACTTTCGTTCCACATTTGGATTGAAAGATTCGTACGATAAAACAAATGAAGAACAATAACGTACAATTTCTCGTGAGAAGGAATCGGCTCTGTTTTTATGAAAGTTTGTAATTACGTATTGCTTTTGTTTCTTTCATTCTCATTTCAAATTGATAATTGGAGTTGATATTGAAACATAATGCGACGTTTGGAAATGTGAATCGCGTAATCTTAATTGGCATCTTAAATGAAGGAATTTAATATCTGTGCCTACGGCTTTTCGGGTCGAAACTCACTAGATTAAAGCTTGCCTTGTCAAAGTTTCACATAGCTTTTACCCACGTTTCGCATTACAACAAAAGCTGCTGTGAATAAGCATTTTTTCTTGGCTAATTGTTTATATTATTTTCTTACTTATACGCCCACGTATTAGATACTTAATACCTCAATAGTTACTTTATACTGTATACTTTATAGTAACACTTAGGTATGTTTTTTTCATGGTTATAAATTAAACAAAGTTTTGTTCACGCCCCCTTTTCTTTTTTTTTTTGAGGGGGTAAATGCCTTCGCACTTCCCTGCCACCACGGGGGTGATAGCAGGGGGTATGTGGGACTTGAACCCACTAAACCCCCCCCCCCCCCCCCCCGTTATCCGTCCGCTGCCGGAATGGGGCGAGATAGGGTCGCGCTAGCATTCACTATCTCGCCCCGACGTTTGTTTACGCCCCTACGCCAACGCTGATGATCAAAACTATGATGGTAATCATTTTTCTGCTAATTTCTCCCTAACTTTTACCAATAAATTTCAACCCACTTGCACAAATACTATCTTCACAGGCTAAACTTTACTAACTGTAAAGGTATCTTTTTTGCACTTTACCATTTTATACTGAAGACCTCATCAGCAAAATAAAAGCCCAAAGTAATTTTACGCCTATACTTGGCCACTTAAATTTTTGAAATACAGTTTATGTAACGAGAGCCTATTTTAAAATACAGTTCTTGAATACCCACGACCTTTTGTCTAGGTCGTAGGACTTTTCCGCATGGCTTGAATAGGTAGGTAGTAGGTACCACCACTTTGCCAGTTATTCTGCCGCCAAGCAGTAGTGTGCAACCACTACTGTGTTCCGGTTTGAAGGGCATTGTAGTGTTTCAGTTTGAAGGGCATTTACAAACAACAAAGTATGTAAAATCTGTGTCCCATAGTACGTACAAGTTATGGGGCTAGATGGCGTTGTGTGAAATGTCCACACATATTTATAATATCTATTTATATAATCATGTCAGTGTACCGGGTGTCAGTATGTAATTTAATTTCAATTATAAATACCGTTTGTATAAGACATATAATTGAATAAAAGTGACTCAGATCGTTCTGGCAGCGGTCACGTATCATGGTCACTGACGCTGGGACATGGACCACTCACACTTTGCCATACTATGTACCTACACACAAACAATATATACAGTCCACGACTACAGGTTAAATATAACCGTAAAATACTTTAATAACGTCATAATAAAAGCAATATTAAATTTAAAGTTAAATCACAGAATGAATAATACATATAATGTAAAATAACATTAAAAAAAACAAAAAAGACATTACAACGAGTATGAGCATACAAGACATTTTTTTAAACATTTTTTTTAATTAAAAATTCCCTTGAAGGTAATCACCACGGGCACCAATAACAGCTGCAGTGCCCCTAGAATCATCATCATCATCATCATCAACAGCCTGAAGACGTCCACTGCTGAACATAGGTCTCCCCCACAGATCGCTTCCTGCATCCTTCGGTTCTCCGTGGATTCAACCAGATGGTGGTCCATCTAGTGGCAGGCCAGCCTACGCTGCGTCTTCCTGTTCGTAGTCACCACTCGAGAACCTTTCTTCCCCATCGGTAGTAATTTCTACGAGCGATGTGACCTGCCCATTGCCGTTTCAACTTATTAACTCTAAGAGTTATATCGGTCACTTTAGTTCTCCCGCGGATCTCCTCGTTTCGGATCTTATCTCGCAGAGAAACACCGAGCATAGTTCTCTCTAAGCTCGTTGCGCGACTTTGAGCTTACTAATGAGGCCAACAGTAAGAGACCACGTCTCAGTGTCACCATCACTGCCAACACAAACTGATTGAAAACCTTTGTTTTCAGTTCACTATGACAGAAAGAAAAGAAAGAAGAAAGAAAAAAATATTTAGACAAAACTACACACTAGACTTTTTTAGACGTCGTCGTCGTCGTCGTTTTCCGTCTAGGCTTTTTTGTTTTTTTTTTTAGATTATTTTTTTAGAAAGGAGATCTAAATCATAAAGTTTCGCGTTACATCACAAGCGCGTGTCATACTGAGACATCAAAAGAAATCATCATGGTACTTTATATCCTGGAAAATTGAGAGCTTATATGCGTGACCAGACTGAAAACTTCTTAAAACCACGATGCGCACCTGGGGCCTTATTCGCTATGCCCCATGAGATTCCTTGCCAATAACGAGCCACGACATGGAATGAAATAATTGTATTCTTCTGTATTCCACGTGTTAGGTTGTTTGTGGCCAGTGTTTTCTATGTTACGACGTGCGTATAACGAGCCTAGTTGCGTTTATAAGTACGTTAAGACATCCATAACGAGATCGATTTAAAAAAAACGTAAATATTGGAATGCGCAATAACCACGTTTGCAAAAAATGATTAGCGTTTATGACACAAAGCATCGGGAAAACTGTTTTTATTTTATGAAAACGCATAACTTTCACGGCCATAGTCAGTAATAGAACAGAATGACCGCTCTTGGCCATCGGTCCCACGCGGCGCATGCGCACGCAGAGTTATGCACACATCAAGTACGTGACGGTGCATGCGCATAAATAATAATGGTCTTTTTGATTTATGTGCGGAGTCGTTTTTAAACTGTTAATTTAAAAAAAAATTATGGAATCATTTTATAAAATAAAGAAGCAATGCTTAATAAGTTTCATAGCCATTTCAAATATCGAACGCAACGCCGATAGGTACTGTTCTTTTTACCGCAGACCGCAGCTAGCTGAGTTGATCTCCTCATCAGAACATGTGGTTGTATTAGCGAATCAAGTAGGTACCTACCTATTACCTACTTGTAGTGAATCTTCGTTAAATTCTATTCATTGGCTTTGTGAGCTGTAAACCTTGCGAGTCTACGTTTGCGTAGCTTAAAACTGAAAAACTATTTTTTATGCTTCCAACGCCCATGACTTCACCATTTTCCAAAAACTACATCAACAGCCTGAAGCCGTCCACTGCTGAACATAGGCCTCCCCATAAAAAGCCACTATAGACGCTTATTATAGGGGGGTTTGCCATAATCACCACGCTTGGCAGGCGGCGGGTGATCGCAGGAGATTTTAATGTAGGTACCGAGGAGAATGCTGCTGCCCAATCCCTGGACATTCCCTTAGCCAGCTCTTACGGCACCCATGGGAAGAGATGTGGTGGTCCTAATCCCACATCGCACCGGGACCAAAAGACCAAAACCCAAAACTGAATCGACAAAAAAACCATATAATTATCAAACCTACTCACTAAATTTCACGAAGGTTGGTTGATAAATGTTACCTAGGAGAACAGCCCATCCACCGGACTGACTGATACGAAATCAGTTTTGCCAAAGCTGAAACGGAGACGCTTCGTTCACGCTTCGTTGAAACTTCGCTCACGCTTCGTTGAAAATTCGCTCACATCATCATCATCATCATCAACAGCCTGAAGACGTCCACTGCTGAACATAGGCCTCCCCCAGAGCACGCCACCTTGAGCGGCTGCTCGCCTCCTGCATCCATCGGCTCCCCGCGGCTTTCACCAGGTCGTCGGTCCACCGAGTGGGGGGCCGGCCTACGCTGCGTCTTCCGGTTCGTGGTCGCCACTCGAGAACCTTTCTTCCCCATCGGTTGTCAGTTCTACGAGCGATGTGGCCTGCCCATTGCCACTTCAACTTACTAACTCTAAGAGCTATATCGGTCACTTTAGTTCTCCTGCGGATCTCCTCGTTCCGGAGCTTATCTCGCAGGGAAACACCGAGCATAGCTCGCTCCATAGCTCGCTGCGCGACTTTGAGCTTACTAATGAGGCCAACAGTAAGAGACCATGTCTCAGTTCCATAAGTCATCACTGGCAACACACACTGATTGAAAACTTTCGTTTTCAGGCTCTGCGGTATTTTGGACGAAAAGATAGGACGAAGCTTCCCGAACGCTGCCCAGCCGAGTTGGATTCTTCGCGCCACCTCTTTGTCGAAGTTGGACCTACCTAATTGGACAATCTGTCCTAGGTAGACATACTTGTCGACAACTTCGAGAGTATCGTTCCCAACAATTACCGGTATAGGTGGAACATGAGCATTAGACATGATCTTTGTCTTGTCCATATTCATCTTAAGACCAACCTGCTGGGAGACTCTACTGAGGTCGTTGAGCATGGTGCTAAGGTCCTCGAGCGATTCCGCTATTATGACTATATCATCGGCAAAACGAAGGTTAGTGATGTACTCGCCATTTATGTTGATGCCAGATCTTTTCCACTCCAAGAGCTTGAAAACATCCTCCAATGCGTTTGTGAACAGTTTCGGAGAAATAACGTCTCCCTGTCTCACGCCTCTTTGCAATGGAATTTGTTCCGTACTCTGGTCCTGTAGTCGGACTGACATAGTGGCCTTACTGTACAAACACTTCAAAACTTCGATATACCTATAGTCAATTTGGCATCGCTGCAAGGACTGCAGCACCGCCCAAGTCTCGATTGAATCGAAGGCTTTCTCATAGTCCACAAACGCTAGGCATAACGGCCGATTATACTCTTCGGTCTTCTGTATAATCTGGCGCAGCGTATGGATGTGGTCTATGGTGCTAAAGCCTTTTCGGAAACCGGCTTGTTCGGGAGGCTGGAATTCATCAAACCTGCGTGCGAGACGATTCGTAATGACTCTCGAAAACAGCTTATACACATGACTCAAGAGCGAGATGGGCCTATAGTTCTTCAATAAGGTGTTATCGCCTTTTTTGAAGAAGAGCACCACCACGCTCTTGTGCCATGCCTCTGGCGTTATACCTTCAAGGATGACAGAATTAAATAACTTCTGGAGGACTAAAAGTACCGGTCTACCACCCGCTCTCAGAAGTTCGGTCGTAATTCCATCTTCACCTGGTGCCTTGTTGTTTTTAAGCTGTTTGAGGGCCATTCTAATCTCGTACAGGCTGACGTCCGGGATATCTTCGGTATAGTGTCAGACTAACTTGGCTCTGATGTCCTGAGCTGTGTTAGTAGCGGGCTTACGTGTCGAGGTGTATAACTGTCCATAGAAGTTCTCGATCTCTCTCAGAATCTCAGGCTTGGATGAAATGACGCTACCATTTTCGGTCTTCAGTTTTGTCATTTGGTGTTGCCCAATAGACGAATCCTTTGCGAACACTTTAGAGCCTTGGTTCCGCTCAATTGCGGCCTCAATACGTGAAGTACTAAGAGCACGCAAGTCGTGTCGCAAGGAACTCCAGATTCGTCTATTGAGTTCACCGTAGGCTGACATATCAACTGAAGACTGCAGCTTCATTTCGCTCCGGTCGGCCATTAGCTCAAGAGTTTTTTCTGAGAGCTTTTGAGTCTTCTTTCGGCGTTGGGTCTTAAAGAATTTCGATCCAACAGCTTGGACAGTTTCCACCAACCCGTCGTTTAGCTCGTCCACTGTGTTACAGTCGGCTAGGCACTGGAAGCGATTTTGGAGTTCCAGCTGAAAGCCTTCGGGGTTTTGGATTTGGACAGGATTTGGACGGAGCGTAGACTTCACCAGACGTGACCTTTCGAGCTTAACATTGATATTCAATGTGCCTCTAACAATACGGTGATCGCTACCGGTTTTCACCTTGCTGATCACAGAGACATCATCGAATATGTGCTTCTTGGTCGTCATGATGAAGTCTATCTCATTTTTAGTGGAACCGTCGGGACTTATCCACGTCCACTTCCTGGATGGCCGCTTCTCGTAGAAGGAGTTCATCATAAAGAGTCCCTCCTTCTCCATGAAGTCAGCCAGCCTCTGTCCTCGAGGGTTCCGCTGCCCGTATCCAAATGGCCCCACTCTCAGCTCATCGCTATTCCTTGTGCCCAACTTCGCATTGAAGTCTCCCATCACAACGGTGAAGTATGTTTCGGAAGTATGCATGGCTTCGGATATGTCCTCATACATAGCTTCTACTTCATCGTCTGAGTGTGCCGATGTCGGCGCGTATACCTGTATAACCTTCAACGAATACCGTTTGGTTATTCGGAGTACCAGGTACGCTACCCTGGCCGACACACTGTCGACTTTGACCACGTTGTTGACGAGAGACTTGCGGACGAGAAACCCGACACCCCCTTGGGAGAGTTGGTCTCCCTCCCGGTAGAAGAATAAGTTACCGGAATTTAGGATTATCGTGTCCTGTCCCTGTCTTCGGACTTCTGACAATCCCATTACATCCCAGCGTAACTTACCCATCTCCGCCTCTAGCTCCACCATCCTTTCGTCAGCCTTCAGTGTGCGCACGTTATGTGTTGCCAGGGCCAGGGGTCGTCGTTGGGGTTGGTAGCCGGGCGTCTGCCGGGGATTCTTCGCACCCCTTGCCCTGCCGTTACCGTGGCCGCTACCGTAGCCACGGGATAGCAGAGCTGCCGGGGACTGGGGGCCGTTTTTATTTGTGCTTGTCATTAGGGGGGGGGGTTTGCCATAATCACCACGCTTGGCAGGCGGCTTGGTGATCGCAGTAGGTGAAGATTGATTGCCACCAAGACCGAGGGGAACGCTGCGACCCATTCCCTGGATATTCCCTTAGCCGCCTTCTACGGCACCCACGGGAAGAGATGGGGTGGTCCTATTCGTAACCGGGACCACACGGGACAAAATTCGCTCACGCTTCGGTGAAACTACGCTCACGCTTTGCTCACGCTTCGCGCTCGCTCATTCAAAAATCATTAACCTTTTATTCTGGAAAAACCAAATTATATCAATAAAAGTAATTATATCTGGGTTGTCTGAAAGAGATCCCTTTAAGCGATAAGACCGCCCATTGTGATACTTAGTTATAAGATTTGCCTCTAAATGTTCGTGTAATATGGTGTTTTCAATAAAGAGTTTATCTATTTATCTATATCCAAGAAATTAAGAGTTCCCGCTGGAAAACGGGTAAATTGTTGAAACTGTGGAGTGGTGGTTAGTAAATATGGGTAAGAGTCTAATAACTAACTGTCAGTTTCACATCAGTAACCTAACTCTTAATTCAGTTTAAGCAAAATAAAATCAGCGAAAAACTAGACAAACCCAATAAAAACATATTGAATAATAGTTACTGCCTGACATTGATCTACTTCAAGAAAAAACCAAAGTGAACTTGATTGATCGATACTTAATACAACTATTAGTTTATTTACCTCTGGATATTACGTACTTAACAAGAAGACTTCTTTATATTTTTTGTGCTAACAGAAGCATGCTTACACATCAACCCAATTTGAACTTACTTCCGTTTAGTCTAAAGACCTAATTCACTTGACGGTTGCAGCAAAAAACTTCAATCACCATGAACTTTTGGCAGACAAAACTGAGTTTTAACAAGACGACATTAGAGTAAATTCTTCAACGGGCGCTCACGGTATTAGCATTGTTTTCCTAACTGTCGGCTACCTCTTCAACATCATGATCGCCTGGTAACGGCTATTGTTATTATTAAAAAAAAGAAATGCTAGTCGGTGGTCATCACGATCGAGTTACTGTTAAGGTGGTAAAGATCACACATTTTTGTTCCGTTTGTTAAAGTTTCTTTAAAGGTTTTTGACTCATGCACGTACCCATTTTTATCTTTACTTTACAGTCGATATTAATGTGAATGTGTTAACATGGTCTTAAGAACCCACGAGACAGGCTTTCCCTAGTGTGGGGGCCACTAGTACTTACAGTAACATGTACATTTACCTTTTAAAATAAATAAATCTTATAAATTTCTTTAATAGGTATACAAAGTATTTATTCTGTCTTTTCTTGCACTATAAACATACTAAACGATACCGGTTGGTCTTTACCGATCTTTACAGCGACACCAGAGGGTGTTGAAGTCACTGTCGATGATTTTAACCTTAGTAAAAAAATACTAAGTGGTATTTTAAGTTCAATAAAGTTACAGACGGTAGGCGTATAAAATATGTAGGTAATTATTATCTAGAATATTTTTCTCATACAATTTCACTAGTAGCCCATAAATTTTGCTTAATTACCTTCAAAATAAATACAAAATATATAAAACATTATAATAGATGACTTATTAAACTGCAGATAAAATAATAATTAGCTGCATTATCTCTAAAGTAATTAATATTAATCATATTTTTGATCAAGGTATTAACAATATGAACCAATAATGAAGTAAAGTGAGCAAGTAGTATGAATATGTCGTCGCTCGTATGACTAAAGGTCCTATCTCATTTTTGTCCATTGTTCTGAAAACGCGTTTTAAGGTTTTGGCATTTCTAACTTTCAGATAGTTTCGTTTCTCGCAAGTCCAGCATATTTATTTTTATATGCTTTTGTAGATAATTTCAAGTACTTTATTTACACGTTGATACTTTTAACCTGTTTGCATTCTAAATACCTGTTTTGATTAATCAAAACTGATAGGTCACTTAGTGAATACTTTGTTTTATTTAAAATAAGCTGTCTGTTTTTAGTTACGACTTTTTTATGACTAAGTATGGAAATAAATATACAAAATTTATGTTGTTAATGTTTTATTACTGTGTTTGTTTTTTTTTAGTAAGTTTTAGTAAGTTTAATGCTACAATACTGTAAATTAAATTAAAAAAATAAATTAAATTAAATTATTTATTGTGATAAAAACGACAAAATCAATTTTAATTACCACAAAACATTTCATACAGAATAAACATGTCAAAGTATTAAATAATAAAAAATAGGTACAATGGATTATTTACTGTATTTAATTCAACACAACACCATAACTTTACTAAGTACCTAACAATAAAAATTACATAAGAGCCAATACAATGCCAAATTGGTTAAAACGGCTTAGCTTGAGGCAGTGTCCTGTCAACAATATTGCAAAAATGACTTTGAAATTAATATATGGTAGAGTTCAGCACTAATGCTACTGCAAATGTATAGTGAAAACACGAATTAATAAAATTTTCTCGATAGAAAAAAATTACAAAGTTACCTCCAAACCGTACAAATAAACAGCGATTATTCAATGAATACTTTAAATAAGATCATGAAACTTTGTATAGTAGTTGAACTAAATATAACGGAGGGCTTATGTATAGCGGATTTTTAAAACACCCTTTATATTCAGTGTAATAATAAATTACCTAAACTATTGCACGTTGGAACCAGTTTAACTTAGACCGCCCCTGCCGCTCGGCCCCTGGCTCATCCCCGCTTTGGCCCAGTACTATACATCTATTCTGTGGCTTTGACTTGAATTCGCGCTGGCCTTGCACAAGCCCTTAATCAGCCTCATCTTGAGGTTGCAATAGGTAATTGAATATTATGAAGTTTAATTGTAATAATAATTAATTAATTAATAATTAATTATCTTGTGATCCAAAATGTTAAGAGGTGCAACGATTAGTCAGATGGATAGAGAATTTTGCGTTGACTAACATAGCGGTCCTAACTCAAAACAGCTAAAAAGTGAGATAGGACCTTTAGTCATACGAGCGACGATGTTAGCTGACTAAGGACAGGATATTATCGTTATTTTTTAAAAGTACTAAGGGTGGGTTTTTTGATCTGTAGTTAAGGTAACCAATAGTTAAAAACCCTAACTTTGGACCATTGGTTAGAATTTGTTAAGAATATTAACCATTAGTTACCTTAACTTCGAATGAAAAAACCCACCCTAAGTATATTTTGCATTCAACACTCAACACCATAACATTTACACAGGTATTAGTTGGTCTGCTGCTATTGCAAAATTATCAAATACTAGCGGCTCGCCCCGGCTTCGCACGTATAGTGGTGTAGCCTATGTTACTCAGGGTAAATGTAGCTTTCTAATGGTGAAAGAATTTTTGAAATCGGCACAGTAGTTTTTGAGTTTATTCATTACAAACATACACACAAAAATACAAATCGTTCCTCTTTATAATAGTGGTGTAGAGGTGTAGATTAAGAATGCTGGCACGCTTAATGGCAATGCTTATTTTTTGTGAAAAATTAAAGCCAGCATTCTTGGCACTTTTCCCTGCACCAACAGTTTTATATTTTATTTTTAAAGTGTTTAGTTATAGTTTAGTTTTTAAGTCTAGTTTAATTTAGTATATACATATTATTTAAGTTTTTACATACAATAAAAGATCAAATATTAATAAGTATATTTCATATATAATATATATCAACCCTTCCAACCATTATAATTATCAACTGGCACGTCGGCGTCGTCGCCTACTCATGGAGTTGCTCCAGATTATTTACTTTCTAAATTCGTCCGCATCTCTCCGTCAGCTATAGCGATGCAATTACTGTAATAACTGAAATTATAACGTAATATCACATCACAATATTCATTTTGAAACAGTTACTAAGGTTATGTGTTTTTTTGTAAACCTCTACTTATCTATTACTAGCGGCTCGCCCCGGTTTCGCACGTGTAGTGGTGTAGCCTATGTTACTCAGGGTGAATGTAGCTTTCCAATGGTGAAAGAATTTTTGAAATCGACACAGTAGTTTTTTAGTTTATTCATTACAAACATACACACAAAAATACTAATCTTTCCTCTTTATAATAGTGGTGTAATACAAGCCGTGCGGACTGTTTCGGGACAACAATCCATGTGGTATAAGTAAAAAAAAAACAAAAAAAAAACAAATCAAAACAAAAAAAACAGCAAAATACTTGGAAATTCAATAAAGATAACAAATGCATCCGGTTTAATACGCAATTATGAGATTAATTTTTGTACTTAAAGTAATTCTATTTATACTATGCATATATACCTCAGTACCTCACAATCTTATTTTACAACTGGTTTTGAACTGGGAATTTTGTTATTCTTTTGCAACTGGTTACATTACAATACTCGGTTAGTCGGTTGGTTGTTGATCTTGGATGAGGATATGAAAAAATAGGATAAATGTATTTATTTTGAAAGTGTGACCGATCGGGACTTGTATGGGTTTGCAAAACTGTGACAGCCTGCACCTAACCCTTGGTACAGAGTCTTAATGTCCAAATCATCATAAAAAAGTAGCTTTACGATTTTTATTTTAACTTTATAAATTATTGTTACATTTGAAGAATAAATATACCACTTTTCCGAAGCCTACCATTTTATTCTCAACAGTTCTCGTATTTTCCCACTACATTATCGTGTTCTCGTGAGTGTCCTCCCCTTATTGAGCCACCGGGAATAAGGGTAGTAAGGACCTCCGAGAAAGTCCTTAAGCCAAGCCTTTGGGCAGCCTAGAAATTCACCATCAGGGCTGACCCTTGCCTACACGAGAAGAAGAAGAATAATAAACCTTTCATGTCTTCATCAATTTTTATTATATTCCATGATATTCATTAAAATTACCAGGTACCAGCGTATCTCCTAACATGTGCTTCAACGTTGGTGTTCGCCATAGGGCTGTAGGGGTAGTACTGAGATGGGGTCCACGTTACGCCGTTAGAGGGGATGCCAGAGTCGTGCCCGCTGCTTACAAATCTGTTATCAACACTAAGTAAATAGCTTTGGTTAGTAACCCCTGCAAAGGCCCAGGCGCGGCGCGTGTTAGTAAACACGTTTCTTTCAGTATAAATCGATGCACCGACTCCGACGCCAATACCATAGGAGCGGATATCAGTGAATAAGTTATTTAGCACGTGTACTTCACCGAACCGAACTCTAGGGGTACGCTGGACGACGCCTTGGTACCAGTTAAGATAAAAAGTGACCTTTAGCCTGCCACGATCTTGCGCCGCGTTGTTGTCGTCGTTACCAACCAACGTAACGAAGTTGTGGTTTCTGAAGATGCAGTTGGAAATTGAGATCCAATTAGCACCACTTGTGATGTCGATCTGACCGTCGTGCCGCCTCTGGTTTTCGGGTGTTGCTACCGCGTTCCAAGGATCATCAGCAAATTCGCAGTGGTTAACCCATACGTGTTCCGAATTACGATCGATACCGATTGCGTCAATCGTGGAGTAGGCTCCAGGAACCTGGGCCAGTATCCCACCATTGCCGTTAGGCTGCTCGCCGACTGCGTATGACAGGGCGTTGTGGAACTTGATGTTTTCGATGATCACCTGGCGCTTTGAGCTAACCGTCACACCTCCTCCGAAAATCATCGCGTTGGAGTCACCACCGATGAGGGATGTGTGGCTACCAATAGCCAAACGAACACCAGGGGAACCGGTGAACAGTTGGGTTAAATCGATGCGTCCGCGAACGTAGACTATTCTGGGGGAATCACTGTTGAGAGCGTCTCTGAGCGCCCAGGAGTCCCAGACCGTCCAGACAGCGCCATTGGCACCCCCATGTGTGCCGCCATTGACGGAGGCAAAGCCAGCTTGTCCGTGAGGAGGGTTGCGAGTACTGTTGAACGTCGTGGCATCTTTGCCAATGTCCATTGGTAGCGCGGAAACCGCGACGATGACGCAGGCTAAGGCAATGAAGTGCTTCATAATGAAGATTCACTTCAAACTCACTGCGTCTATTGTCGGCCACCCATTTATATACCTACCTAGGCGCATTGATTAATTGAAGAAGATAATTAAAAAAATGATAATGAAAGTAAAATTATTGATAAAGATAAGTGTTACTTTGATAATATGCTATTTTGGTCTTAAAATTATTGCTACTATAGTTATCGTTATCTGCTGTAATAGTTGAAATTTTATGGTAATTATCTTAATTACTATTATTCGTTTTAGCTTCATCCGTTTTTGCCGTTATCCCCTATTTTTGCACTTCACTGGTGGACATCATGAAATAAGTTAATATGTCCACCACCCAACGTCACAAATATTTTCCCGTTGGCTACCAGCGGACATTGAACGGGTTGCTTTGTCCCCTGCCCGCCTAGTACGGGCGGTAGAGGAAATTGTCTTTTTTTTATGCGATTGAATGGCGTGACGAGTCGTTCACCTGATGTTAAGCGACATGGCCGCCCATAACAGTTGCAGTGTCACTCGAAACTTTAAAACAATAAAGTTTCACGTGACACTGCACTGCGCACGTCATCCTGAGACATCACACAGTCTAGTAATCAAATTACTAGACTGAGTGATCAGATCATAAAATCTCATTTGCCCAGTAATGTCACTAGCTACAATGCCTTTCAAACCGGAACACAGTAGTGCTTGCACACTACTGCTATCGCGGCAGAATAACTGGCAAAGCGGTGGTACCTACCTAGACGAACTTTGCAGAAAAGTCCTACCACCTAGTAAAAGTCCCCGTTTGAAGTCACTTTCTTCATACTTGCTTAGTTGACAAGTGGAGTAAAACAGGGGAAAGACAATTTTGCCTACCGTCCGTGCTAAGGCAGTGGACAATACCAACTTAGCATGTGTCATTGTCCTCCACTTTGATGGTATATAAAAACGATGTTGAATTTTAATTATTATTTACTACACCTAGATACAACATTAATAATTATATTAATCTGTACCTATAACATAAATACTTAATTACCGATAGGTATCATTATAATATTATAAATCAAAAGCCGATTAAATGCAGATTGATTTAATACGATTAGAATTGTTTACGTAAATATAAAACGGTTCTAGTAGTACCTACTACTAGAACTGTTTTTTTTTTATGGCTTTAACGCTAAAATCGTTGAAGTTATTTGTATGAAAATCTTCACACAGATTTATTACGTTCGAGACTACAGCCCATTCACCGTAAGTTATCTTCTGATGTATTTATATTATTTAAAAATATGCAAGTATTATCGTAAATGTAAAGTAATAAATGTAAAAATTATCTAAACTTTTATGTACCACAGATTAATATGTTTTAGGTACTTGCATATTTTTAAATAATATAAGTGACAAGACAGGGGACAACTTACGGTGAGTGGTCTATAGTTAATTTGTGACACTTCTGTCCTGAAAAATACATCCAAATTACCATTCATAGCGTAGTAATAAATAATAGATAAATTTTAAAAAATTTCATCAAGCGTAACCGGTGGAAGTTCATTTTAGATAACAAGTAAATAGATTAAGTTTATCTACTATCTCTATTTATCTATTTAAGCGGTATAAATTAATGTTATCGCTTTGTATTCCATCGTATAGTGAAGTGGCTATTATAATTATTAGCAAGTTGAAATGGCAATGGACAGGCCACATTGCTTGTAGAACTGTTAACCGATGGGGAAGAAAGGTTCTCGAGTGGTGACCATGAATCGGAAGACGCAGCGTAGGCGCTCTGTCGGGGAGGCCTATGTTCAGCAGTGGACGTCGTCAAGCTGTTGATGATGATGATGAATACTTTTTATTTAAAAGTTCCGATGTCCCCCCGTAAGCGACAGTGTGACAAATAAAACTTTATATTTCCATCCGGTAGATTTTACCCATTGTGATTGTAAAGCTTAGTCACTGTATGAAGCGTATACTGCGGCAATATCCAGCGGACGTTCGATTATGGCGCATGGCAGCGTTTTATCGTGTTTGGACCCTTCTAACTACGTATGTTTTAGAGCCGAACTCAGTAATATGCCATAGCGACGTCGCAGGCTACGTATCCAAACAATTCATATTGAAATGTATGGCAATTAACTAACTATTGGCAATGGTTTGGCAACATCGCCAATTAGGAAGCGTAGCCACAACCAACGGGTCACCATAATTATGGAGACTGGACACCTGGCACACTGGCGACGTCGCCAATGAAATGTACACGAGCAAGCTGCGTCTCACTCACTCTGTGTCCAACCGGTCGCCAAGTCGAACGCACAGAACACACGTGATTTGTTGAAAAAATGAGTTTTGATACAGAAAGGTTAGCCGGCTACTCCACTTGGCAACCGAAGGTAGCCAGAGGTAGCCACGGCTACGCCGGCGACGACGCCATGGTGTTTCAGTGAATTAGAGCTTTTTTTTTCCTCATGGAATGGTTGAGTTCTCACATTGCAGTGTAATTGGGAAAAGCAATACCAAGTAATAAATAATTTATGTCTTTTGCTGGAAAGTGTTTCAACAGACATAGTCCTAAGAAATGTTTGAAATTGTTTACTAACACATGTCATGTATACCTATAGTTATTTAAACACGCCATTCATTACAATCATTACAGCTAATATATTTGTCACATGATCTTCTGGGCGTTTTAACATTTGGTCGTTTTGACACTCACACGCTTAACTATGTACGCAAATTACATTTAATCAAGTTCATTTTCAGTATTCTTATTAAATTACCTAGCTAGTTCAGCACACACACCTAATTACCTACCTATCTAAGATAATTATGTACAACTAACGTCCCTAGATACCTAAAGTACCAGGGCTAGTAAAAGGGCAAAAAGCTTTCATAACAGAAACAGCTAGCTTTTAAAGATAAAACCGTTTTAAACTAGAGATTGATATTGAATCGATTCCGGCACGCAAATCGAAACAAATTACCGCAAACAGTAAAATAATAAAGCGAAATGGAGCTAGAAACAATGGTACCAATATAGGATGCCGCACAACCTTTACTCCTATACAGGCATGCACATAAATAGATTCATAAATAATTATTACAGATTAACTACTGACGGGATGTTTAAAAAAGGGGTAAAAAGGGCAGCAACACGATACGATTTGGGTACAATTTACGTATTTGATTGATACTTAAGCGAATTGCCCAGTTGGACTTTGGTCATTTTGCTTAGTTGACATTCTGAGTCTGATATTATGCTACTTGAGAAATAAGCAATTTTTATACAAAAAATAAAACAACAACAAGCAAATTGTCATTTAGATGTTTGCAATTCTGCTACTTGGTCAATTTGCATGGTCGTCTTGCTTAGCAGTTGTTCCGATACGGATGGGATGTGTCTGCCTCTTAATAAAGAGTGAGACTTGGGAAACTTGTTTGGATTAATATTATATTTTTCTTGAACATTTGTATTGTTATTCATGAGAATGTAGTTTAGCTAGATTTTTCGTAAGTGACTTCAATTATTTTATATATTCAAAAATGTCGCAATGCGCGAGTGAGATAGTGGATCCTCGTATACAGCAGCCCATCAGGTGAGTTACACCCAAAAGTTGGCCTATACGTACATATAAAAAAAATGACATTTTTTATTTTATCCTCATTTTAGGTGCAGAAAAATCCTATCAAAACCGAGCTAACATCTAATCTCTCAGTGTTAAAGACACACTAATCAAAGATAAAAATTTTAAGGCACAGATCTAGAATCCTGAAATCTCCTGAGTCAATGGTACAAAGTGACTTTATTGCAATTACTAGGTACTACTATAATTTGTGCGCTCATAGCGAAGCACGACTAGCCGTTTCTAACCGATCGGTAAAGTTAAGCAACGTTCGCTGCGGTCACTACTAAGATGGGTGACCGCTACAGCAAAATGTGGTATTCACAACTGAGCGCTACCGTGCTTCCGTGGGCACGTCAAGCCGCCGGTCCCGGCTGTTGTCGTTAAGCCAAGTCGGAAGCCTTTGGGCGGCCTAAAAATACTGACACCAGGGCTGATCACTTGCCTACACGAGAAGAAGAGACTATAATTTGTTTCAAAATGTGTGTCATTGTCTCCTAGTGTGCTGTCGTCACAAAAAAAAAACCATGTACTGTAATTCAAAAACCTTGTAGCACTTTTCTACATGGCTTCCAAGTACAAGAAAATAGCTAAACCACGTTAAACTATCGAGTATGTGGGAAAGCACGACAAAGAGTCATTGTTCAAATGGCGGTGGTTTTGGGCATGATGTAAAGTGCCCAGGTTTGTGGTTTTACAGCAACATTATTTGTTTTTGTTTACACAGGACTTAATCATGCTAAAACTTAAAAAAGCTATATTTTAGAGCGGTTAAGTTTGTTTTTTGAAATGAAAATTATTTTAATTGTGTCAAACACCAATTCAACAAATAAACATTTTTAATTTTCAAAAGCTAATAGGGTTTGGGACAACCCGGCCCAACTCAGCAAAATGCTAGTTGAAAGCAAGCAACGCTGGTCTTCCGTTGGCAACGGCAAGTGACACCACGCACGCTTTTTAAATAACTATGTATTGAAAAATACACCCTCCGGTCGGTTTGGTCCACTTCTTAAATTGTCGATTTCCAAAATTGACGCGAGAGTTTAGGAACTGCTTTTTGTTTTGCTGGATGTTATTGTAATTATTCAAACCGCGACCTAAACTAGCTTTTTTTTGTGAAATAAGTATTTCCAAATTGCAAAAGAAATTCAAAATCGGTTAAAAATATCGTTTCTTTACCTACGTGGTGGTCACGCACACAAGGTGACTCGACAGATATACCTATGTAGGTGAAGACTTAACTTTAGACATTTTTTTAGACAAGTACTTGAGGATACTTAGCTATTTAAAATTATGTAACTGCTCTCATTTTGATAAAAAAGAAAGGTATGTACTATTCATATATTTATTATATCACACACAAACTTATTTTATTAGCCAGAATCAAAACTAATTGCTGAGCAGTTAAAATTAAATTTATATCTCTAAAAAAGGTGATGTCATATCACGAATAGTAATTTAAGTAATGACTACCTACGCTATTTATGGCAAACTCAAAGCTAGAGTGGCCGGTACAATCCGGCAAAATCTTAGTTACCACTCGATCTCAAAAGGTTTTATCGATTCCGAATGGGTATACGCCGGATAGTTCTTTACCAAGTAGTTTCATGGGTTTCATGAGAAACAACATACAGGAAACCAATATTTAAAAATAAGTTATTATTTTTGTAACAATAGTTTTATGGGTATGGGTATGGGTGGGTAAATAAAACTTGCAAAGGCTTTTTGTAACATGAAGATTCTAGAAAATTAAAAATTGATGAAAGCAATTTTGTTGCGAGTTCTTCGAGCATTCAGTCCAATCCATATATCGTCGCTTGTTTGACTAAATGACGTATCTGACATTTTTTTTACAAATACATTGATTAGACAGTTCGACGCGTTTTTGAAAGTACTTCTTCTTCTTCTTCGTTTATGGCTTTCTATCGCTTTTTAGCGATAATTCTGCCAATGTCAAGTAAGTAAAAATTTGTACGGTTATGTCACGTCAAAGTCCTATTTTGTCAGTCAAAATGCCAACAGTAAGATGGTGGATATTTTACTGAAGGCTCTAAAAAGCCGTTGAAGAGAAAACGAAAATGCATGGTTATATAAACTTGGAACCATTTGCCAACACTCGTGCACGTTCACGAACACTTAACGAATAATATCCACCACACATTAAAATTCAAAAATACACAGGCTTTGGTAAAAAATTCAAAATTTACAACCGCTATTGTCGGATTTTCTTCAAAGACCTCCTTTTTGAAAGTAGATAAAAGCTACATTTAAAATGTCAGATACGTAAAAATGTTAGATACGTCACTTAGTCAAACAAGCGACGATATGTAATGAATACATAGCCGCTTGTTCAAAACTTATTATAAATATGAGTGACGCCCCGTCCTTGTTTGTTTGCTGGCTTGCATTTAGTTGCTATTGACGACGGTGACTCAAAGTCCAAAAAAAATTAGATAAAAAAACATTCTAGACAACATTCTAGTCGCAGTCAAAGTCAAATAATTTATTGCAAAAAAAGCCTAGACTTTACATTTAGATAAGATTATGATGCTCAATGTAAGTTACTGCTTAAAAGCAGTTACCTACTTTATTTGAAAAAGATTTTAGCCTTGACTTGCATCTGTGTTATTAGATAATCATCCGGCCAAATGTTTCCGGCCTACTTTCAATCCTCTCATTTCTACTGGTCTTTATGAAACTGGTTGGCGGATATATTGATCTGATTTTTATTTGGGTGCCTCAATGTATCTCGAAGTATAGAGGCTCTGAGCACCTTGACTGGTTCAAAGAAACGGTACCCAATCCAGTTACGTTAATGTGAGAACTCATTTATCTATTCAATCAAACTTAGAGGCAATAACTCATAGGAGGCTTAGACTGTGAAAACCATTACTGATTGTAGACAAGTGAAGGTATCAGATAGTTATGCAAGAAAGAGACATTTTGGGAAATGGACCTTTCGAGAGAGAGACATTTTGAGAAAAGGACATTTTGAGTAACGGACAATTTGGGAAATCGACAATTATTACGGATGTAGGCATGTTAAGAGCGGACATTTCGGGACGCGGACTTTATGTACCTAAAGGCACTATAATATGATACAATGATACAATGATACAATGATACAATGATACAAATCTTTATTACGGTAATATGGTACAGAGATGTTATATAATTAATAAAGTCCAACATATTAGCCATTACTGGCATGCAATAACAATATTTAAAGGTCAATTACAATTTCCATTATTCCAAATTTCATTTTTCTTAAACTTATGTCAATTTTAGGTATAGTATCTACAATAGTCAATAGGATTAAACGTGTGAATGTCAATAAGATTTTACGATGATATATTAATTACTTAGTACTAATTTTTATATGTCATGAATTCATGCACCGAGTAAAAACATCTTTCCACTAACCATAAGTGTAGTTTGCCCTTGAACTGACTAGAATTTAGGTTTTTTAAATCTGATGGCAGTTTGTTGAATATTTTCACACACATGCTATAACAGTTTCTCTTACACATTTCTGTTTTTGTTATAGGAGGAACAAGTTGCTTAGGATATCTAGTGTTGAAGTTACATACATCCTCATTTTTCTTAAAAAGAGAGTGATTTGTTCTTACGAAATTCGAAACCTCATAGATATATATGCTTGGTAATGTTAAGAGATTTAATTTCTTGAACAGAGGTCTGCAGGTTGTCAAGGGACACACATCACAAATGGCACGCACACATTGTTTTTGTGCTATAAAAGCTCTATTTATTTTAACAGAATTACCCCATAGCAAAATACCATATCTTAAATTTGAACCAACATAACCGTGGTAAGCTTTCAATCCGGTTTCTACATTTGTAATTTTCGTAAGCCTGTATAATGCATAGGCAAATCGGTTTATCTTACTACATAC
The DNA here is from genome assembly GCA_910589525.2 of Ennomos quercinarius. Lineage (NCBI taxonomy): Eukaryota > Metazoa > Arthropoda > Insecta > Lepidoptera > Geometridae > Ennomos > Ennomos quercinarius. The sequence continues at coordinate 15,193,007 of OU342499.1, read as the reverse complement.
TTTATCTACATGAGATTTCCAGGAGCAGCTGTCATCCAGCATAATGCCCAAGAATGTAGTCTCATTCGTTTCTGTAACAGATTGCTTGTTATAGCTTACTTTGAGATCCATTTTCTTACCTCCTTTATTTTTAAACTGAATAAATTTTGTTTTATCTACATTTACTTTTAAATTATTTGCGTCTAGCCATTCTATTATATCTTTTACTGTATTGTTTATATTTATATTATAACTTTCAACTACTTTATCAGGAATTACCACTGAGATGTCATCAGCAAATAGGGTACAATGATTATTTGTAACTTTAGGCAGGTCGTTTATATAAAGGAGGAATAACAGAGGACCCAAAATGCTACCCTGGGGAACTCCTACATTGTTTTCCTTAATGGCTGATTTAAATTTAGCCTCAGTCATGCTTTGAGAGTCCATAGCTGTGATTTCAACGTATTGCTTTCTACCACTAAGATAGCTTTTTAGCCAATCATTAACACAGCCTCGCAAACCATAAGCTTCTGCCTTGTGTAAAAACAAATTATGGGACACAAAATCAAATGCACGGCTCATATCAAAAAATACTGCTGACACGCGTTTTTTGTTATTCAGATTACTAACAATATTGTTTATAAGCTTGAAAGCTGCTAATGTAGTAGATTTTCCTTTTTGAAACCCATTTTGATCTGAATGTAATATATCATGCTTTTCAATAAAATTTATGATTCGTACATGCATGAGTTTTTCAAAGATTTTAGATAAAACGGGTATCAAAGCAATAGGTCTATAATTTTTAGGACAATTTCTATCGCCTTTTTTATGAATTGGCTTTATTACAGTAATTTTTAGAGAATCCGGAAAGCAACCTTGTTCAAAAGATAAGTTGACCAAGTGAGTGATAATTGGCGTTAATATTTGAGAGCACGATTTAATAAGTGGTGTTGGAATATGGTCATATCCAACTGAGTTGGTATCTTTCAAAGATTTTATTATTTTGAGTACTTCATCCTCATTTGTAGGAAATAAAAACATGTTATTGTTATTTAGTTGAACGTTACGTTTATATTTATTAAATTTATTTATGTCAAATAGAATGTCACTTTCGTGTGTCAGAGTTATGAAAAAGTCGTTGAAGACATTAGCAATTTCGTGAGGTACATTAATAATATGGTTTCCGTGTTTAATTGTTTGAATAATATCTTTGTTCTGTTGACCTGAGTTAGTACTGTCCTTTATAATTCTCCATGATGCTGCGCAAATATTCTTAGATTTATTTATGAAGCGTTCATTGGTTATTTTATGAGCCTTTATAACACACTTTTTAAAGATTTTATTATATTGTAGATAATCTGATTTACTTTTTTTTGTCCTATTTTTATAAAAGCTAAACCGTAGCTTTCGTTTAGTGACAGCAGCTTTCTTTATGCCCTTTGAAAGCCATCTTGCTTGCTTGGGTTTATTTGTCACTTTAATTTTACAAACCGGAAAGCATAGATTGAAAAACATTGTTAAAGTTTCATGGAAAACATTAAATGCTGAATTTATATCGTCTTTAGAAAGTACATCGCTCCATTTCAGACCATGTATGCAACTCCAAAACTTATGCATATTTTCAGGACTGTTGTCTCGTTTAAAAACAAACCATTGACGCAGAGGCATAGTTTTGTTCTCGACCTTTAACTTAAGCAGTTGTCCAGTATTGTGATCTGAAAGACCTAATGGAAGGACTTCACCTTTGGCACCATGAACATTACTCATTATTTGATCAAGACAAGCTGTGAGGCGTGTTGGTTCTGTAATATGGATCATAAAGTTGTAGTTTTGAGCTATTCTCCGGAATTCCGTTAAAGTATCAGAACACTTTAGTAAATCTATATTGAAGTCACCGGTAACAACAACTTTTTTCTTTATTTTACTCTTAAGTTTAGATAGTAGAAGCTCCAAATTTTCCAAAAATATACTAGGATTGGAACTAGGTATTCTATAGATGGAAATTATAATGCAATTGAATTTAGGGATTTCAATTCCACAACATTCAAAAGTTAGTTCTCTACACAAATCTTTTAAAAATGGTATTTTTTTAAACTCTATGTAATCCTTAGTGAGTATGCATACACCACCTCGGCGCTGTTTACTCCTTGAATACCAGTCAGCCAAATTAAAGTCTTTTATTTTTATGTTTAGTTCATCTCCTGCTCTTATGAATGTTTCGGAGAGACACAGTACATCAATATCTCTATTTTCATCTTTAAGTTTTTGGAGAGTAATATCAAGTAAATCAATTTTGCTAAGAATTCCTGCTATATTTTGATGTAGGATGATAAAATTTTGTTCATTTTGTTCATCAGCAACGAAAAAATTTTGTTCCGTCATTGCTAGCGGAGTGGATTTTTTGAAAGTAATCCAGAATAGTTTTTTGAACTGGTTTGACATCGCTTTTTTGTTTCAATGAAAAATAGTCAGGGATGGTAGATTGTCTAGCATTTAATTTCGATATATTGTTCTGGCTAGCCACTCTATTCTGATAACTGCTACAGCGTGAGGCATTCTGAAGTTTATTAGTGAGTGTGTAATCACGTATGAAATTGTCACTCTGCAAGCGTCTGTTGTTATGTCTGATCAAATGACTCCCTTTCAGGAATGTATTGTCATAATCAATGCAGTCTATTAAGAAATTAAGTTTTGAGCAAGTGTCCAAGACTATGTTCCTACGATTAGTATTATTTTTTACATAATGGCAATTTTCATAATTATTACATATTAGTTTAATGTCATGATTCAATTTTTTTACGTTCAAATATTTATTGTCTAGTACATTTAGGACTAAAACTGTGCGTTTGTTATGGTTCTTGAGGAAGGAACATAATTCAGATTTCAACTTTAGGGGATTACTTTCATTTTCACCGACACATATTACTATCTTATCTGTGGCGCCAAATCTGACATTATGGAATGAACTCAATGTCTCCTCCGCACTTGCAAGCGGCTTTGTCATGGCTGTTACTCTGTATTTTCGAAACTGGTTAATGTCTCTAGATAGAGCTAGTGCTGAGCCCAGTCCAACACACTGCTGAGTTCCTAATACCCATATAGTATTCGGTCGGGTTTCACAATGGTTGCAGCTAACATCTTGCAGCTCTGATGTTAATGGGCTACTCTTATTTTGTTGCACCTGGTGTGTTCTGTCTTTGAGGTGTTTTTCTGTAGCTACTAAAGAGTCTAACTCATATGCTTTGCCATTCAGGTTGCCCATCGGTGGATCAAAACCTTGATTAATGTCAGAACTCATTACGGTGATTTGTCCAGGCTGCTCAGGGTGTGGCCGTTTAGGAGTAGATATTATGCTCTTGCGCCCAAGAGGAGACTCTGTACAAATTCTTTTCAACTGTGTAATTGCATTTTGTTGGTCATTTGTTAGTTTCTCTAGAGATGACTTTTCCATGAGCAGGTTTTCAATCTCTGTATGAGCGCTGCGTAGCTGAGCTTTTAAAGATTCTACCACACTTTTGAGTTCTTCATTTTCTGTGTTCATACAAACTGTAGACAAATCTGGAAGACTTCGTGCTAATGCTAAGTAACCTGATTTATGAGCATCATCAGGAAAGCTTGTCCTCAAGTCTGAATCTAATGACAGAAAAGAGTTATCCTCCTTGTCAGATACAGATACGTTTAATCTTCCTGAAACTGTTTCTGGTTCAGGTTCGGTTACGCTCGGTAGTATTTGCTTTGGTTCAGGTTTTGACGGCACATTTGATAATGCTATAGAAGTTTTCTTTTGGCCCACTTGATGTATAGGTGTGCTTGTAGATTTAGCACAGGTTCGTCTTTTTTTAAGATTAAGGCATATCTTGCAAACCCAATGTTTTTTGCCTTCTCTTGACATCAAATCAAAGCGCTTTGTGGTAAGGCTTGCGCAGAAACAATCATAATATTGAGTGCATGCAGTGCACCTAATCATTCGTTCCTGATGTCCTATAGGCTTATTACATTTAACACAGATGTTTAATGTAGACATGTTTTTGGCCAGACAAAATTTTCGTAGTAAAAATTGTATGAGCGAGTCCAACAGATCTAATAGGTACCTGCAGTTTTTCTTTGTTACCACACAACGCCAACGGCTCCCAATCAATTCCAACAGTTTATCGTTCACGTTTGATAGGAAAATCTAAAACAATTATAATTTATCCGTGCACAGTAAATACAGCACCACATATGTACATATGTACACATATATCTATAGGCGACAGTAACTGCATACTATCATCAAGCGGGCCATTAGTCTACTTGTATATCTATGTTGTAAAAAAATTATGACATAAGAATGTTGAATACTGTACTTGATAATGAAATTGAATACTGTAGTACCATTACGGATGTGGGTATAATAAGAGCGGAAATTTTGGGAAGTGGACTTTATGTACATGTTTATTAAGCAAAGGCACAGACCTACATCATATTTTCGTTAGTTCCTAGGTTTATGGGCAAAGGCATAAGACCCCGTGGATTCATTCGGTGTATTTTGAACAAAAGATCACTTATCACTAAGTATAATTATCCCGGCTCTAGCGATAGATAAATAAGGGTCCAAATCCCGTTCACGAAATTTTTCGTTAGGTATACACTAGTTGACCCGCACCGGCTTCGTACAGGTTAGTTAGTTTTACGTCCTAACCCCCTGTTTGTGGGAAGAGGGAAGCGAAATAAAGAAGGATTCGCCATTTAATTTTACACTGAAAAAATAGCTATACCTATAATATATAATATACCAAATTTCAGCGAAATCCGCTCAGTACTTCCAGCGTGATGCGTGTTCAAAGGGACAGAGAGACAGACAGACACAAAATTTACAAAAAATATTTTATTTACAGATTTAGCCCAGTTACAGTTTTATTATAATGTATGTAAGTATGTATTAAAATAAATCTGTTGATAACGTTAAGCAATCGATAGTGCTCTATAAATCATTAAATCTTTAGTGCAATACCTTTACGTGGAATCGTTCGAGTACAGACTTTATAAAACGTACTTATACCTAACTTATGTTACGATCGCTTATTGTGTCTCCGACGAGGCATTGTCTTCTTCCAGCTAAACGGCACTTTCATGATAAACGGCATTTCCTGAAAGCGAAGACTGTCTTATTAATGAGAATTGATGGAGGGAACCCAACCTTAATAACACTGGTGGTAACTATGCTACAAAAACAGTACATCAAGCCTAGACTATAAAGCTATTGAACACCTATCCTATACCAATGGGGAAGCAAGGTTCTCGAATGGCGACCACGAAACGGAAAGCGCAGCGTAGGCCGGCCCCCCACTCGGTGAACCGACGACCTGGTGAAAGCCGCGGGGAGCCGATGGATGCAGAAGGCGAGCAGCCGCTTAATCAGGGGTGGCCTATGTTCAGCAGTGGACGTCTTCAGGCTGATGATGAAGATGATGATGAACACCTATCGGTTTTACAACTAGACGCACGGATACACGGCATCCGTATATGGTAGAAATTCCTAGAATACGTACAAAGCGTTTTGATTCCTCGTTTATAATTCGGACAGCAAGGGAATGGAACACCTTACCAGCGTTATTGATTCCTGACAAATATAATCTGGGAGTTTTTAAGGCTAGAGTGAACCGGTATCTTCTAGGCAAGCTCCATCGTCGACCGCGTCGTCACTTATCATCAGGTGAGACCGTGGTCAAATGTTAGCCTATCGTTGATAAAAAATAAAGACAAAAGTACCACGTCTAGGTTCAAATTTTGAATTAATCAAAATGGTAAAAATTTGTTAGAGATTTTAACCATTGGTTACTTTAACTAGGGATTAAAAACCCCACCCTAAGCAACAGTGCGGTAGAAACTGTCACGAACCGAGTTTGTAATGGTACATTCCAATAACAAACAAATTGAGCCAATAAGCATTTTGCAATATTTCCAATCCGCTTATGATTGTACCTAATGGTGATAGGCAAAACGGAAATAGGTACTTGTATTTTCAGGCAATATTCTTTTAACTTTAAAAACTTCTCTTAGAATTTTTTATTTATTTTAGGCTCTACGCATTATAGTCATAATTAATTATACAAGATCCTTTTAGACTCTTCTTCTTAGAATATTTATTTGTAGGTTTAGAATTTTACGTACCTACGAACAAAACCTAAGACGTACCTAAGACGTATTCTTTATTTTGGGGCTATGCTTTAAAGCCATTCGTTTTAAATCGATTCCAATTCGAACGTCCTTGATGGGATTTGTATTTTTTACAAATGTTTGTCCCGGGTGGGATTCGAACCCACAACCTATAATTCAGAAGGCAGAGCTACTACCAACTGAGCTATTAGGCCAGTCGAATATATCCAATGCTAGTCATTAATATTTCTTACCTTGTAGTGAAACACTGAATCGTATCATGATTCGTGACTCCTATTGTATCCAATCGACACCTTCGTTGAACGAGCGACGACAGCTCAGCTGGAAGCCATTGTTCTTGATAATGAACCGATTTCCTACTGCAGCTAATGATGTTCGTTCCGAGTAATTCGATCGTACGACGAAATCGTTGCGAAATCGATTTTGAACCGAGAACGAGCACTGTCTTGTAATGAATGAGTTTAATTAAAGAATGTTTTTTGAATATGAAAATTACCTAATTCTTCTTTACAGGTGTAATCGAAGCTATGGATCGGAGTTATCTATTCTGCATTGTGCCGGATTGCTTCCACCTGTATTGGAAAAGAGAACATCTTTTTTTTTAACCTCACAATATTGCATTTGCGCACTTTGTAATCTTATATGCTCAGTATTTACAATAATTTACTTTAAGTATTTTAAGAACCTACCTAATCTCATTTGACTTGTAAAGGTGCCATGAATAGCCTATTTGCAATAAAACACTTTGATTTTGATTTTGGCCCGCCCCGGTTTCGTTCGGGTTAATTATTTTTACGCCCTAACTCTGTTAATGGGAAGCGAAAGGGGAAAAGATAGAAGGATTAATGGATGAGACGGTAAAGGGACTATTGCAAATTTTATCACATTCATCATCAACATACATTCAAGACTTTTGAGCCTTAAAGAATGTCGAATCTACTAATTATCAAAAGTATTCAGGGGACTATGCTGAACTTCACTTTAGCTTTAGCATAGAAAATTGCGTAAATTTGATTTATTTTTTGGTATGCCTATAAATTATAAAAAAAAACGACGGTGTTTCTCTTCGAAAGATAATAATTATGACCAAACAAAATTCGGTCGGTCAAACTAACCACTAACCTCATCACGCCACTGAAATATAATAAAAAAAAATATAGGTACGATGGCTGCATGAAAGGACAGTGAATGCCACTGAAACTCATTTTCGGCTTTCATTATTACCTTCTATATAGTCTTTCACAATAACATAACCCGGACAGTGGGCGACCAAAACTGCTAGCTAGCCTTTGTCCTCGACCTCATTCGCTCAAGTTAGTCTTCTTATTAGTCCGCTAAATCACAAATCTGTGTCTTTTTCTCTTATCTATGTACTTACTTCTTTAAAAAATTGGCCCCTAGCACGAACAGGGACCAAATCATCTAAATCTACTTATGGCTGCTATAACGATATCAAAGTTTTTTCTTTCTACACCGTTTTTATGTATGAAAACTGGTTCGGACTAATGTGATATATTTGTTGAACATTCGTAATGTTATTCATGGAACATAGTTTAGCCAGATTTTTCGTTATTAAATTCAGTTATTTAATATCTTCAAAAATGTCGTAATGCGCGGGCGAGATGATGGATCCGCGTACACAGCAGCCTTAATAACCATGTACCGCCTCAGTGATGTTTTCCCAAGAAAGTTATTTTATAAAACAACCCGATATACCTGTATGCGTGAACTTGAATCTTCAAGTAAACGTAAAGTAAATCGATTAAAAAATCGTTGCCCTTTGCTGACTAGCCGTGTGCACAGCGCGTGAAGTACAATGACGCTGTATGAGAAACTATAAGGATATAAGGATGTGCCTTAATAAATTCATTCAGTCGATATTATTAATTTACTTTCAACATTATTATTTTATTAAAAATAAGTTTATATTTTCTCTGTTCGTTAACATGAAGATTAAGTAAATCATTTTTATTTTAAATATCTATAACCTTAAAATATTATTATGAGAACGTATCTTCTTATAAACATAGCTAATTGATAAATTCTTAAGTCTAGTAACATTGTTTTTTTTTTTCAATTTATACTGTTATCTAAAATTTGAAAAAATACAGTTGTTTGTTTTTCTAAATAAGTATAAACAATTTTCTGTTTCACGAAATAAAAACGAGAAATCAGTGGCCAGGTTTAGAACTCGAGCGTTAAATCGTCAAAATTTCATTGTTTTAACCATTTTTCACACCTCATTAGTGCCAACAACTAGGAACAAATTATGCCTATTTAGCACTCGCTCAATCGGAATACCTAAGCACTTTCGCTGTTGTTTTAAAATGAAAATTGAACTCTATGATTCTGCAATAAGAATCACTAGCAATAATAAAGAGATCGAAATATTATGCAAGCGTGACGGTATCGTCACCTCATAATTATCGATAGAAAGCTAGCGAGCATTGCCCATCACTATTTAACTTTTTAATACTCGTCGTGTGACCGATGCGTGGCCGGTGTTCTTGATAATAGTTAGTATGTTATTATATTCAGTTGCATGATGTAAGTTTTGCATTTCCACCGATTATATCGAAGTCGATAAAGATTTGCATTGTGTCGTACCTACGTGAATTGAATAGGTTATCGTGTTATTTATTTTACCATTACAATAGGCTTGTGTCATGCGATTTTTTTATTGCACAAATTAGTAATATTCCAAATAATAAACAGTCGTGAAAACAAATGTTTAAGTAAGCACTGGCGCAGGGACACTTTTGAGGTCTGATTTTCATAGACACTGTGTATCTATAGTATATTTGTGCTTTCGGCATACTATGCTTACGCTCACGCCTGGTTACAGTATGGTGTCATACTGTGGGGAAATAGCACCGAAGCCGATGATCTGTTTATATTACAAAAAAAGTGTATCCGTATAGTACACGTTGATAGCACCACAAGTTGTAGACCATATTTTGTTAAACATCAAATCCTAACCTTAACCTCCATTTATATATTAGAAATTTGCAAATTTGTTAAAAAATACCCCCAATTATTTTAAAACTTTGAAAGATAACTATTCAGGTGTGTTTAATCTTAGATATAAAGACAGGTTAGCCCTTCCTAACTCAAAACTAAAAATGCACAGTACGAGTACTCATGTTATGTGCATTAAAATTTATAATCATATTCCCCTACGTCTAAAAGAAATACAAAGCGAATGTGCCTTTTTTGGCCAATTGAAGTTATATCTCGTTAAGAAATGCTACTATTCTTTGCAAGAATTTTTTGACGACAAGAATAAAACGTAAACCTTTCGATCAGCTGAATTGTAAAATTAGTAGGTATGTATCTAAATCTTAAGCTATACTTAATTTTAGTAATCCTACCCTCACAATATAATCTGTAATGCCCAGCAGGGTCCATGTTGTTACCTTATAATATAATTAGGACTTATTTCTAATGTAAGATCAATATGCACATGTGGAAACAGAATAAATGAATATGAATATGAATATTTGATTTAAGCCTCGTACCCATCTTGAGTTACTTTTACTTACTACAAAACTCAATACATTCCACTCAAAATAACATCTCATAAGCAAACATAATATTTATTATGCACATAAACATTCATAAAACGACTCGCTAGAGCTAACTACTTTTACTTCTTTTTATAACTTAACATTTTAATAACTTACTCCTCAATAAAAACTTGCTCAAAAAATGCTCCATCATTTCAAAAGAAAGCAAGGCCTTTGTTAAGCGTCGTCTTCACAACTATATTTAAAAGGAAATACTAGTCATCGAATTGAAAACACTTTCTCTGATAATTTTACTATAATTACGTTGGCAGTTAAAGTTTACTTTCGAAATAGGCCAAACGTTTCATTAGATTTTTAGTTACAATAACAATTTCAAGTACCTAATTTCAGGAATTCCTACGACTGGATCTCAGTTTAGTTTATTTTTGCCATACAATGCTCATGGTTTTTAGGGTTCCGTACCCAAAGGGTAAAACGGACCCTATTACTAAGCCTTCGCTGTCAGTCTGTCACCAGGCTGTATCTCATGAATTCATGGCGTTGAGAGTCAGAAATCAAAACTATTTATGTGACATGAAATAGTACTTTGGGATTAGGTATGCTATTATTCATCTGTTGGTTTACCACTACCATCTCCATTCCACCATTTTAACTTGTACCATTTGTTTACTAGGTGGTAGGACTTTTCTGCAATGTTCGTCTAGGTAGGTACCACCACTTTCACTTCATCGTCTGGAAGACGTCCTCTGCTGAACACAGGCCTCTCCCATAAAACGTCACTTTGGACGGTTATCATAGGGGAGGATTTGCCATAATCACCACGCTTGGCAGGCGGCTTGGTGATCGCAGAAGATTTTAATGTACCGAGGAGAATGCTGCTGCCCGATCCCTGGTTATTCCCTTTGCCGGCTCTTCGGCACCCACGAGTGGTCATATTCACAAACTGGGACCACACGGGTCACCACCGCTTTTTCAGTGATAAAAAAAATTACACGGACGTATTTGACCATTTATTATCATTAGTCAAGAGTTGACAAATCAACACTTGATGTAACCGAGTACAAGCTTATCTAATCGTTTAGGCTCTTAATTAGGATTTCAAGTGTTTCTACTTCCTGAGTGCAGTACGTAAGATCCTAAGTGGAATCAAAAATGGTTATGTAGCCTACTAAAGCTTCTGCGTGGTTGGTAGTTGTGTTTTTGGATATATCTAGTCTAGCTTGGATATCAACGGTTCTTCTCTTCCGTGTTTATTTAATGTCAAGTATGTCTGTAACATTTTATTGGAATAATATACCTGTGTGAGTGGACTCGCGCACGAAGGGTTCCGTACTATTATCTATAAAAACGGCAAAAAAATCGCGTTTGTTGTATGGGAGCCCCCTTAAAATTTATTTTATTCTGTTTTTTAGTATTTGTTGTTATAGCGGCAACAGAAATACATCATCTGTGAAATTTCAACTAACTATCACGGTTCATGAGATACAGCCTGGTGACAGACGGACAGACAGACAGAAAGACAGGCAGGCAGACGTACAGACGGACGGACAGCAGAGCCTTAGTAATAGGGTCCGTTTTACCCTTTGGGCACGGAACCCTAAATTATCCTCGATTGAAAAGTAGGCACGCACGCTACGTCTGCCTCTAGCGAATGAAGCCAAATATATTTACCTACCTGTCCCCTATTTTATCCACTATGGAAGTACGAAAAGTGGATAAAAAATATATCCCAAGCGCGATCTTAAAAAAATAATTAAATGTACTTACTAAATTGAAAATGCTAGAATACAAAAGATAAGCATGACAAATTTTATGAAATGGTATCTAACCAGGCGATACACTGTTCAATAAGCCTTGGTATAGTCTCGATGGTTTTGACTTTATCTAAGTACAGAAAGCTGAAATCCATTACACGATTAAAATAACATACGATTAGAAATTCCTACCATAGTAATTTAATTCAGGATGAACTTATCCACACATGAACCAGTATAGAAATACAGTTATACGCAACTGTCATGCGACATAATCTCTGCGTATTGTGATAGTGCCATCTTGAATGTCACGCGCCATTCTTGGCACTGTTATGCGCATAAGACAAGTTTTTGTGATGAAGGTCTGGTTCAAGAGATAAAGACAACCGTCTTTTTCTTTCATATCAGACTTGGATACTATTTTGAAGAAAGAAATTTTAGTGGTATCTATATCTACAATCTGAGTTTGAATTGGTATATTATCCCGAAAGGGGGTAAATCTACTCCCCAAGGTAGACAATGTTTCTTCTACGACTTTTCTATATTAATAGTTTTCATTGAAGAAATGCTATGTAAAGCTTACGTAATAATTTTATCAAAACGCTTCGAAGATAGCCCTAGCGCAGCTGGGTGTAGTTGAACTTCGTTCTTGACCGAATGCACTTAAAAGAGTTCGACGACCTATGTTTAGAATCTCTTTTAGCGATCGCACGTGCAGTTTTGTGATTTATTTTTTAGTATGGAGGTTTGGAAACATGCAGTTTCAAGTAAGGCTCTCACAATTTGTGGGTTATCATGGTCCCAGTCCTTGCCTTCAGGATAACATACCAATTCAAACCCACCTTGTATACATAATTCAGATTTTAAATTGATGTTTTAGTGTTGGTGTTATCCATTTTTATTTGCTTGTATGTTAATTATTTTGGTTCCTAATTTTTTATATATAAATATAAATTTATGTATGTACGACCCCAAACTGGTGTACAATCCAGTCGTACGAATAACAAGTTTTTAAATAATTTATGAAAGTACCTAGGTACGTAACTTCTGCAAATTTCTAAAAAATAAACAGTTCGGCTGCAACTGGTTTGGCCATAAATAGCTAACATTCATTTGCATTTATCATACTTTCGTATACATTATCATATCACACTATCATTCGCACAGATTAGAGAAATAACATTGTTACTCTGTGGTCATTCGTCTTGACCTCACGTATGACATTATTGACATAATGACAGCTGTCATTTGCATACTCATTCGTACATTCAATGGTTGTCTGTGAGTTTCTTGCAGATAAAATCATTAGCCTAGTTTTTCTATAGGTGAGCAACTCTTTTATACTCTAGCTACACTATGATTAACTTGTGATTGCGTGAGTGTAATAATTATTATTTAAGTTTTATTTTAACTGTGATTAATTTATGTAGAGCACTTGCATAATGACTAGCTGCGCTCCGCGGTTAAGAGGCTGAAGGTTCCCAAATCGACTAACTTGAATGTAATATTTTCAAATTGTACCTATATAATATACAGGATTGAAAAAAATGCATGTTAATACCGGTCATATTGACTGGCCTGATAGCTCAGTTGGTAGTAGCTCTGCCTTCTGAACTGTAGGCTGTGGGTTCGATTCCCACCCGGGACAAAAATTTATGTGATGAACATAGGTGTTTGTTCTGTGTCTGGGTGTCAAATTGTATTCTATGTATGTATTTACAAACAAAAAAGTATATAAGTATTGTATCAGTTATCTGGTTTCCATAGTACAAGCTATAATGCTTAGTTTGGGGCTAGATGGCGCTGTGTGAAATGTCCACACACATTTATTTATTATTTATTATTTATATCTTCTTTCTAACTGAAGAAATCTAAACATGTTTACGAAAAGTTTACTTGATAGAAAAAATCGTGAAGTGACCTCTAAAAAATCATTCAAATGCAAGAAAATTTTACGTTATAATAAGACACCCCATTGAAATAAATCATAGTGATATGTAACTGTAAGCTTATGTTTTTTATAACAATAAGTTTTTTTTTTATGCGATTGAATGTTGTATATGTATTTCTTTTGTAATTGTATTTCTATTATAATTAATTATTTATACCGCAAAATGGAAAAGTCGACGCGCAACTCAATAAACGTGCTCACATTGGGTGTTGTCAGACCCTTAACCGCACTTTACGCGCAAATTTTTCAAATATGCTTTCAGTACTGTCCTACACTATAAAAGGAAGACAACACACACACACACATCACACACACACAACACACACACCACACACACACTACATTTTTCTAGGACCTTAAAAATCTGACACCTGGACTGACCACTTGCCTACACGAGAAGAAGATTCAAATAAAAAAAAACCTAAATCCTATGATTACGTAATCATAGCCTAAATTATTTGACAAATTACGGAGTTCGTATCTCATGGACTGTAATAGACAGGTGAAATTTTCACAGCTGATGTATTTTTGTTGCCCATATAACAACAAATACTAATAAAACAGGATAAAATAAATATTGAAGAGGCCTCCCATGCAACCATTGACTATAAATCCAGTTGACCAATGATACAACTTCCCCTCGTGCGAAAAGTAGTAGTTGATTTCCACTACTATTTTCATACAAATCACGGGAACCCGTTGATGTCTTTTGTTCCATCCTGCTCTGTCCTTTGTAATTTCGTATAGCTTTGTCTCGTTTTGTTACCTCGTCCCCTGCCCGCGCAGGTGAGTCGTGTTTGTACGAAAAATTAAGTTCACGAGCTATCAACGGGCTTTATAATCTTTGCATACGACAAACGTGATGTTTTGCTTGTTTACCAGATGAGCTGCTTTAAACAGTACTGCTACTCAACACTAGATGGCAGGGATAGATTATGGCACGGAACACTTCGTGCGCGAGTCCGACTCGCACTTGGCCGGCTATTTATCTTAATAATGCAACGAATGTAACTAAAGCAAGTAAACCATTCCTTTGAAGCCACAATAATGTGTATGGAAACATAGTAATCCATCACAATCATGAGTCCTTTCACACTTCGACGCCCTATCGATCTATCGACCAACGGTCGAACAGTACCTATCTGATCGATCGTCGACCAGCCTGTCTACACTAGTCTGTTGTCTACAGCCGCAGACTAATATTCTATTGGACAGTGAATTCCGCTTTAATTCCGTTGCTAACATGTTGCTATAGAAGGCATACTTTGTCTTGGTATTTTACCCATAATTCGAGCTTGACACATTCGCTATTACAATTTAGCATATTACTATCTACATAGCACCAGCAGCGAGCGTGCCAACAATAGCAATTTCTTTCGTACCCAACCTAAGTTAATTTGCTATTCCTCACCACCACGCGCTATTGCAATAGGTACGCTTCGTCATTAGTGTGCCAATAAACGTCCACTGCTGCTCTGCTGCTCAAAAGGAGAGAGCGTAGGCTTGTAGGCTTAATCAACCACCACGTCAATACGTTTGGGTTGGTGGATGACACACGTTTTTGATATATATTTAGCCGTTTTCTTACGATGTTTTCCTTTCCTTGTAGGAGCGGGTACAAGTTTTGCACATAATTTGAAGTTATTAGCCACGCCACACATACCATACGCTTACAACATTAAAACTAAAAACGAAATTGTAAAACTCCATGCGCTTAATTCTCAAGCAATGACCAGAAGCAGATTTGCTGTTATTAAATCGATACGCAGAGATTAACTTGATCGGTGCTTAATAATATGCTGTCGGAATGGTATTCAGCGATGTTGGGCTCACTTTCCACCTACACTTGTGTTGTTCCTTGTAGCCTTACAGTAGAATTTAAACGTTTTATTTACTTCTCTTACTTTCATAATCACAGATATTATGTAGGTATATTGACTATTTATAACGCCCAACGATCACATACATAGAACCTGAACCCTAACTAGCATTCCCTGTATCTAGGGACTCCCACCCGCCCAGACCCAGAACAAGTATTTGCGCTTTTTCTTTCCTGTGCACAAATACTTGTCCTGCCGCGGGAATTGAACCCTCCGTCTCCAGGTTATGAGCCGACCAGCTCAACCCACAGAGGCTGTCAAAATAACAATGTTCTTATCTGAAAGTGGAGGTTTTCTGAAAGATCGATTCTAGAATGAAGTGATCCGATAGAGAACCAATCACCGACATAATTAGCCCACCGAATTAGAAACTAAAGTGGCAGTGTGCTGGTCATATTAGCAGCAAAATTGACACCCGTCGGGCAAAATGTGTCCTTGAGTAGACAGCATGACTTGGCAAACGTAAATAGGTCGCCTTCTGCTAGGTGGAGTAACGACTTGCGCTGAGTAGCCGGCAGTATGAGAAGAGCTGAAGACGAGACTCAATGACATACCTTACCAGCATCATTGTTTCCTGGCAAATGTAATCTGGAAGTTCTTAAGGCTAGAGTGAACCAGTATCCTCTAATGCAAACATGTTCCATTGTTGACCGCATCGTCACTTACCATCAGGTGAGGCAGTGATCAAATGCTAGCCTATCAAAGATAAAAAAAAACTTGGGAAATGCCAATGTCTAACCGTGGACTAACTCAGTGGTTTTATAGCAGGAGCTGAAAGATACTCTATTGATTTATTACTCCACGCCACCGTTCTCCGTCTACAGCCAACGGGACCGTCAAGCGTGACGAATGATCAGTCCGATCCGCTGCACCGCCGCCGATTCATCACAATTTCTGATGTAATATTACCTGTCGGTAAGAAATATGTGATATGTGGTAGCGGTTCAGGTTTTTGTGTAAAATTCTGTTTGTCTATTGCTGAGCTTTAGTGATTGAGTGATCTTGGTTTGTAGATATTTTTTACCGTGTCGGATTTCAGCGGTAAAGCTAACAAGTGCCATTTTCTAATTGATAAAGATTATAGTTGACACGTTAAGGTGGAACGTTTCACTAGCGCGGAAAATTCAAATTTTCTTGCATTCTTTTGGCAAAAGAATGGAAGAAAATTTGAATTTGCCACGCTAGTGTAACGTTCCACCTTAAGTCCTGGTGTACTCAGGAAGGAGAGCAAATGAAGGGCGCAGTGGTGCGGAGCTGTGTGATATTTTAAAGGATGCTAACGCTCATAGCGTAGCTAGACTAGTCGTTACCAATCGGGAAAGTAAAGCAACGGTCACTATTTGGATGCGAGACCGTTATGAAAAGAGTTATTTACAGCTGAGCGCCACCGTGCTTTGTGAAGCACATGGTCCCATCTTATATTTGCCTACCCGAGACGAAGGGGCTGGTAGAGTTAACTACTTTTTCAGTGATTTTTGGTTTTTAGAATCCTAAATCCTAGTAAAACAGTTTAACATTAATGGTGTTTATGTTAAAAGGCAATTATAATATATAACAGAATATTAGAACAGGATTATAGAGATAATTGTGAAATTGTGATCAAAAGTCTAATATTTTCATACTTTGAATATTAAGGTGAAGGGGAGTAATCCATCCTCATGGATCCCGCAGGGCACGGGCCCCGCAGGTATGTCCGACTTCACCAACTCCGCTATGGCGACCTACGCCATAGCGGAATTGGCGGACCTGCTGGCCTGCTGGCTATCTTCATATTTATAGCCACCAAAAGTTACGAATTTTTGGCGTCAAAATTATGACGTAGATAAGTAATTGTAACTAGAACACGAAAAATATTTTCTAAAAAATCAAGACGTACAGGCATACATTATAATCTATCCAAACGATTGACACCAAAACCAAAAGATTTTGTGAAGTTACAAAAACCAGGATGGTCCTCTTAATGAATGACGTGACGAGCTAGTCGTTCACCTGATGTTAAGTGACACAGCCGCCCATAACAGTTATCTAGGTAGGTACTTGTTATTACCTACTGAAATTGCTGAAGCTCCTTTTTAAAAAAACATTGATTTGAGCCGTAGTTACATCAAAAAAAAAGTTACATTGCAGCTTCTTGCATAAATATTTCTAAAACTCTTGCTTAGTTGATTTTTATTATCATTATTTGTTTCATTGATTGATCTAAACTTAGCAGATCCTGAATATTCTGAAGGTTTCATCTGCACTGATCTTGGCAAAGCAGCGGGCCCCTAAAGTTATGCCATCCGGGCCCCTTGGGCTCAGTCCGACGCTGTCCAAGCCCACAGATCCATCATGCTCAGGCACCCGACAACACATACAACCTGCAATTAAAATCCAACACCTCACACTTTAAATAAACGCTTTAAAACCAGAACGTCCAGTTCCTAAGATTACCTAAAGGCAAAGAGAAGATAAATAAATTACAGAGAACCTATAAGCTGTCTTGTCTCAGCTCATAGTTAAATACGTTTCAATGTGGAATGAATCATAACAGAAGTAATCCAGTACGTGGGATAGTTTCCATTTTTCAATTTAAGATTGTTTAGTTAATAATAGACGAGATTTTGATAAAATTGATTAGAACTTAAGTAGGTATCGGTTCAATGGCCCATAGCTGCTGCTCAAGAAGCCTCAGCATGGTGGTATAAACACATTCTTACATTCTTTATTGTATGTACACAGTTGGACACCAAATAGTAAAAGTTTACAAAAAGTAGGAAATTATAAATATTTTTATGGCAACGCACATTGGTGATGCCTCCGGTGTTACATAATTATGTCAATATAATTATGTATAGCCTTACGGTGACATCTTCCCATCTGGTGGGCCGCTATGCTAGTATGCTATGCACCTTTTAAATAACCGGCCAAGTGCGAGTCAGACTCGCGCACGAAGGGTTCCGTACCTTTATCTATCCCTGCCATATTGAATAGCAGTACTATTTAAAGCAGCAGCATCTATGACTCATCTGGTAAACGAGCAAAAAAATCACGTTTGTTATATGGGAGCCCCTTATATATTTATTTTGTTCTGTTTTTTTAAGTGTTTGTTGTTATAGCGGCAACAGAAATACATCTTCTGTGAAAATTACAACTGTCTAACTATCACGGTTCATGAGGTCCACCCTGGTAACAGACGGACAGACAGACATACAGCGGAGCCTTTGTAATAGCGTCTATTTGACCCTTTGGGTTACGGAGCCCGAAAAATGGGCTACCTTATCGCTAAAAGCGATCTCTCCCAGGCAACCTTTGAAATTTTTATTAAGATACTAAAACGTGTTGGAAACAACTGGGAAATTGTACAGTTCCTGTTCCATTTGTCTACGCGGGTGAAGCCGCAACGTAGTCAGTCTTCATTGTAAATATCCTGTATTTTTATGCAGACCTCTTTTTGTCCTTTAGTAACTGACTGAGTAACTGGGAGACAACTTATCTAATACAGCCCAAAAGTTGGTTGCTGTTTTAGGCAGTGGTTTGGGCCCAAACAGCTACATGTACATAGAGACTTCATAGAGACTTGCATGTACCAAAGACTTAGAACCACTGATTTTGCGCCGAGACATCGGTTCCCTCTGTGTGTTCTACAAAATTTTCAATGGGGAATGCTCTGAAGAGCTGTTCAACCTAATCCCAACATCGCGGTTATATAACCGCACAGCTCGTCACCGTCAAAAAGCTCATCCACACCTGGCGGGTCCATGAAAGTCTCGCACAGTCCGTTTCACGAGGTCATTTCTGCCACATACTTGCAAGATGTGGAATGAGCTACCCTCTGAGCTACAACATGGGGCACTTCAAGCGACGGGTAAATAGTCTTAAAACGTAGGCAACGCATCAGCACCGCCCCGGGTGTTGCAGGTATCTATAGGTGACGGTAGGTGACGGTGCTTACCATCAGGCGGGCCGTCAGCTTGTTTGTCTGTCAATCTTATAAAAAAAAATATAACTTGTAAAGAGTCTAAGAAAGGTTTTTTAAAATTAAATTGCTAAGTTACTCAACTCGGGCGTTATAAATAAATAAAAATGCTTAATGAAACGTGGATGTGACCACTAGCAGCTGCTAATAGTTTACAGTATACGTAACATATAACTATTTTTTCTCCCTCTAACCTAATCTTAATCAAATGTAACTAGCTTTAAACTTGTTCAACGTATCATCAATCTAAATTGCAAATATTTCGGATGAACATAACATCAGATAGCCACTAAGATTAAAAACGTTCCCCACTTCTAGTTCAACTTTAAGATTAAAATCTCAATAACCGGCCAAGCGCGAGTCGGAGTCGCTAACTGCAGGTTCTGTACCCACACAATGGGCATTTTATTATTTTTCTTAGCTTACGTGTACCTATGTTATAATTTTAATCACACCAAGTTTGATGCTCTTAAATATAACGGTTACTTTTCCGATAAAGCAAATACAAAAACATATAAAGGAACACACCACTTCAATGGAGAACACTAATGTTAATCTAGGTACACATTTCATGTTTTTATAATTTTTTTATGTTACGTTACAATAAATCACATTTTGTGCAAATATAAAACCAATCCCAACTAAAGCACATACAGCCGAAACACAAAGTACCGTTAGCACCCTTTGGATACGGAACCCTAAAAAGAAGCTCAGTTGATAAAACTGCTCGTTATCCCCGCCGCTAGTGGCAAGACATGCGAGTTTACCTTATTAATGTATCGATGTTAGAGGGTCATTTATTCCTGTAACTTGGAAACCTTTGAATAAGCTCGTCTCATAATTCATAATCAGATACTTTACGGCTCGAGGCGGTTGATAGTAAGTGTGATAAATATTGCACAGACGGTAATATGGTGTCTCGGGAGCCCTCGAAGGGGTTTTATTAAATCTCGCGATGTAATAGAAGCCTGGCTACTAGGTAGTAATTAATCTCAGGAATTTACGAAGTGTGTTTATTGCTTTGAATGTGAATAGCAATTTATTTATGTGCATGTATCTCTTTCACGGATCTTTGTTTGTTCGTGTGGCTTTCACGCTCAATTGGCTAAACTAATTTTTTATGTATGACGTGTCGAGCTAGTTGTTCACCTGATGTTACGCGACACGGCCGCCCATAACAGTTGCAGTGTCACTCGGAAGTTTAAAATAATAAAGTTTCGCATGACACTCAGATTACTAACTAGACATGTGAAACCAAGTCGTAAAGACTCATTTGCCCAACAATTTTACTAGCTACAATGCCCTTCAAACCGGAACACAGCAGTGCTTGCACTACTGCTTGGCAGCAGAATAACTGGCTATACGGTAGTACCTATACCTAGGCGAACTTAATATGCAGAAAAGTCCTACCACCTAGTAAAAATGATTTGGCTAAAATTTTGCAGACACAGGCGATTTTTTGATTGAATGATAGGCTTGCACTGACCACTATCTCACTTGATGGTAGTGACCATGTGGTCCAGGATGGAACACGATTGCCTGGATTTAGAAGATAACTGTTCACTCTCAATTTGAAGACTTCAATCCAAGATTGTTCCCGAAAAATACAGACGTCGCCAGCAAATTGTTCCACTCTGGCTGTCCGCTTGAAAAACGTGGAAGCAAATCACTTCCCACCACAATCATGTGGGATACTGAATTGAGTTTCTGCGGTGGCTCTGCTATTATAGGTACTCACTTAAAAGATTGCCGTAATAACGTTTTCAAATGCAATTAAATCGTTTAAAAGGACGAACACTCACTGATAATAACTCAACTTTGAAAAACCCCATTCTGCCGTCAACCAATAAAACTGCAGCATAGTCGTGTGAACACGCGATTATCGTCCATTTTAGTAAAGACCATCTCGTTTATAAAAGAACGCTAGCGGACAGGTGCTACTTGAGATTCCTTAGATATAAATACAGAAGCCACCTGATGTAATAGGACGCCATCGCCACTACAGTAAACTTGTGTAACAGTATGCCAGCTTCATTGCCATGGTTATATGCGAACCTACACACCCATGTGTCACATCTTTACGTCAGCAAATGCTTTGATACCTCCTTATCGAGTAATTTTTTTTTTGTGGTTATCCTTTTGCTTACACTATAATGAAGATATAACTACCAAGTGTGTGAGACCTCGATCATAATGATATCGAGTTGTATAGTATACGGCAAGGTATGGTAGGTAGAGCTAAAAAATACATAACTAATACGTACGCTGATAGATTTATAATGTTTTTCTCTAATCTGTGTGTCTGTTAATACATCATTGTAAAGTCATCTGATTTGGAGTTATAATGTGGGCGATAGAAAAAACAAAGTATTGGCGATTTTTAAATGGCGGGACTTGATCTACTTTATAAACTATCTAACACTTAGGGTAAGCAACGCATTAGTGACGTCTGTTACAGATGTTCATAGGCTACGGTGACCACTTCCCATCTATGCTAGCATCCCAGGTATGCTTGTTTGCTCCTCTTAACAAAAAAAAATCCTTCATTTATCAGTATTTGTTTTACAAAATTCACTTTCAAGTGAGAAACTTTTATCCATTGAATAACTTTCATCTGATTATTGAATAACCACACCTTAATGTCAAAATAAGCATGGTCTACATGTTAAAGCATTGATACTGTCAAAACATACATGGTGCTCCATCGCCAAGCGAAGGGAATAAAATGTGGGTTCCGTCGACCGGTTCGAGCGACAAACGACGTCGCATTTCCGTTCTGCGACAGTCAGATTGTTTTCCAGTTAGAGCTCTAGCTTTGAACGTAACTTTGCCGTTTTATGTTTGCCGTCCCCGTGTAGTAATAAAGTAGGGTCGGTTACTTATTTACTTAGTGAGATTTCTGCCAAACAAAGGGGAATAAACGAAATTGTCGAACGGCTTTTTTTTTATTTATGGTTCACAAAACTGGCTGTATCGCATTGCACTAAACAATGTAATAATTAAAAAATAACACTGGCAAACAACCTACTCGATGTGAACACAACATGCATTCTATTAAAGTTCTCTTTAACTAAAAAATAAATCTAAACAGAATATGGATACCTAGTTACTAAATAATTTGACAAAATTGTAGTAGAGAAGCAAAGTGACTACCTACGATAATTATTATTAAGAACTAAAAAGTGAAATTAAATGAAATATTGAGTTTAAACAAAAAAAAAATAATGAAAGGTATAATTTAAAAATGGAACAATCTTTTACTCCGCGAAACATAGCAACCAAGGAGGGATACTTATATTACTCTATGCAAGGAGGTAACTTAACAAAGATTTAATTTATGATCTGGCTTGCAAATAGAAAGCTGTTTATTGAAAAAAAATAACACATTATCGCGGGAAAAATTATTTTCAAATAAAAAGCTCTGCGTAGGTATCTATTACTTAGTTTTAATTTCCGCGCATTATTTGAGAAAAGTACTATACAAGCCTTGACCACAACTAGGCGTTGATGGACTTACGTATGCGTGCCTCGGCTTCGCCTCGGCCCACATTTACACGTTCGTCCATCAATGCCTCTGTTGCTGGCCGCTGCAGTAGTACTGTATTAACACTTGATTAAAGATTGTAATATTTTCCCATCGTTAATAGGAACTTTAATAACGTAAGTTTATTTTTGTCTATACTCTTATCTCTGACAACGCACAGGAGGCAGGCAGCTGTTTAATGCAATATTAACACTTAACTGGCCCACAATGTGGTTTCACGACCGGTCTGAAGATGTGGCTCTCAAACTTTAATTTTTTTTATGTTATAATGGGCGTACGTATGACAACAGCTCACCTGATGGTAAGTGACGAAGTTGTCTAAGGTGGAGCACGTTTACCCATGAGATGCCCATTCACTCCTGACTTGAAAAGACCCAGGTTATACCCAGGAGGAAACACTGTTGCTGGAAGAGCATTCCATCCCTTTAATAACATAGCCTCGTTTCACCTAAAAACCCAATAAGTGCGTAGTGCTACGTCTTTGCGTTTTTAGATCTACTTATCTAAATGGAAAGTGTAAAATGTACCTAAAGCAGAAAAAACATACTAATAAAATACTTGGCCTGTGTAAATCACACTTATGCTATGGGGTGTCAATAATTAGTTAATAGTTAGGAGTACCGGTTTAGTCACTTTACACACTAAATCATGGTTTTGCTCTCCCATGGCAGTTTTTAACTAGAAAAATAAAATAAAAATATGGAAATACGCGTGTTCAAGAATCATTAAAATTTGAAAATATTTTGTGTCATCCATCAACCAATGACCATTGGCCATGTTAGAGAAAGCCCGAGTGTAAATATCGGCAAGGTAGTGGGCCGATGACGATGTATAAACGTACAAAAAAGTAAAAAGAAAGATTAAAGAAGTAGTCAAACCATGAGCCAAGGAAAAATAGTGAATTTTTTATTTTATTTTAAAATGTGTGTGTTTTTAGTGGTGAGCAAAAAAAAGTGTATTTTTCATATAAATAAAGTCCACATGCAAAATGACAGTATTCAATTTTGTACGCTCCAAGAATCAATTAAAATATATGAACTGAAATACCATGCTGTTTATTATGACGTAGTATAGAGATGATACGGTAATTATTCGTGTTCGGTATAGTTTTTTCATGTTCAGTATTCGGCCAAATGTTCGGTTGAAGTGCTGAATAACTACCAAATAATATGTTACATCTGAACATTCGGTTCAAAAAGCCATGTTTACGGTGCATCTCTACTATGTTTTTCTACTAGGTGGTAGGACTTTTCTGCAAAGTTCGTCTAGGTAGGTACCACCGCTTTGCCAGTTATTCTGCCGCCAAGCAGTAGTGTGCAAGCACTACTGTGTTCCGGTTTTAAGGGCATTGTAGCTAGTGAAATTACTGGGCAAATGAGTCTTTATGATCTGATCACTCAGTCTAGTAATCTGATTACTAGACGAAGGTTTGAAGGGCATTGTAGCTAGTGAAATTACTGGGCAAATGAGACTATATGATCTTATCACTCAGTCTAGTAATCTCATTACTAGACTGTGTGATATCTCAGGATGACGTGCGCAGTGCAGTGTCACGCGAAACTTTATTGTTTTAAAGTTCCGAGTGACACTGCAACTGTTATGGGCGGCCGTGTTGCTTAACATCAGGTGAACGGCTCGTCACGTCATTCAATCGCATAAAAAAAATGTTACTATGTAGAGAAATGAATGTGTGTGTAAGTAGGGTTTAAAGTTTAAGAACCACTGCCTAAAAGATGTATTCCTCCGATAATATTCTCTAATCTACTTACTATGTAATTAAGGCATGGGAAAAATATGAGCCTTTTATGTGCGTTCCAACGTCTTTACGTCTAACTTTACTTTTTATGATACCTATGTTATGTACTGTATATTTATACACTGTTCTGCGTCTGGGTGTTATATTGTATTCTATGTATGTTTTTATAAACAAAAAAGCATCTAATCAGTTATCTGGTTCCCATAGTACAAGCTATGCTTAGTTTGGGGCTAGATGGCGCTGCGTGACATGTCCCACACATATTTATATTTATTTATTTATATTGTATATTATGTGCGTTTATGCACAGCGTGTTTTGTATGAAAACGCACCATCCATGTGTTACTGCATCAATCCTTTCCTTGCAAGGTTGTCTGGCAGAGATCGCTCTGAGCAATAAGACCGTCAATTGTTACACTTTGGTTAAGTTTGTCTACTTAGCTTTTAATTATTTATGATGTGGTGTTTCATTTAAGAGTTTATCTATCTTTCTATCTATCTATCATTTTTTAATTGTATAAAAAAGAATATGCTATGCCAATAAATTATGTATAAAAATAAATAAACAAATAAAACTACATACCTAGAATTTTAAAGGATGAACTTCCGTGAGGTCACGCCTAGCACCTGCGAGTCAATCGAAGCAGGTACAAAGGCCCTATTTATAAGCTTTGCCCCAAATAAACCAAATAATATACGTAATACAATTTATCCTTGCTATTCGCAAAGCACCGTATTTTTCTCAAAAGCCCACGTCGTTTATCGATAAATCACAACACTATTAAGGTCACAGAACAATGCAAGTTCACACACCGGCACTGTCCAGCCAGAATACTACACACGCAGTATAAAACCAGTATCGCATCTTTATAAGTTTTAACATCTTTAAAAAAACTCCCTTCCTACTTTATACATGTACTTGAATGACATGTTTTGTATAGTTATTTTAATTTAAAAACTACGTGACTCCGACTGGACCATGACTATTGGCTACCCTGACTGACAAAGACTTGACTTTACGTGAAATATAACACGCAATATATATTCTATAACACGATGAAAAATTACAATACTTAACACTGGCTAAATACACTACGTGTGAAGCCAAAATATAAGAAAAAAAGGTACCAGAGTTATTATGAGGCTGAGTTACTACGAGCATTTTTATAACGAACTTCTCACGTGCTTGCACTTACTCGCATTCTTCCAATGTTGCATGAATAAATTTCCATACAAATCTTAGTGAGAACGTTTACTGAATTTTATTGATTGGTGTCTTTTATCATTTTTTTTTTAAGTTTAGGACGTGGTTTCAATTTCAATTTAACCAAAAATATCCTATATAGGTCTTGGTTGCACTACTAACCTGTGCCGTGTGGTTCTGGCGTAAGAGTAGGACCACCCCATCTCATCACGTGGCTCCCGTAAGAGCCGGCTAAGTGAATATCCAGGGAGCACAGCATTTTCGGTCTAATTTATGAATCCACTGCAATCAACAGGAGGCCTGTGAAATGTGGTGGTTATGGCAACCCCTAATGAGAGGCCTATAGCAGTGGACGCAAGAAGGCTTTGGTTTTGCGAATCAACATTTCTAATAACGTAATTGTACGACTGTTAATGTAAAGAAAAAGTTTTCAGAACATTGTTTCTACAGACCATTCACCGTAACATGTCCCCTGATGTATTTATACTGTTTAAAAATATGCAAGTATTATCGTAAACGTAAATAATATGTAAGTATTATTTAACCTTGTATGTACCCACCACAGATTAATATGTTTTACTTGCATATTTTTAAATAATATAAGTACATCAGCTGGGTTAGCATGGACAGTAGACAAAATTGTCTTTCCCCGTTTTACGTCACTTTCTTCATACTTTTTTTTTTTTTTAGTATTTTTTTTTTAACGGGCAAATTGCCTTTATTACTCAAGCTAACTACTACAATAATAAAAACTAAACTAAACTAAACTAAACTAAGCTAAACTAAACTAAACTAGCTACACTACCTACTACAAAGAACACTTATGGACTGTATAATAGCCTTCATACTTGCTTGGAGTAAAACAAGGGAAAGACAGTTTTGTCTACCAGCCGTGCTAACCCTACAGGGTACAACTTACGGTGAAAGGTCTATATCTTATCTGGTTATTATAAATAAATGAAAAAAAATCTGTAAAAAAATCTCTTTATGCAAGCTTGTTTTCTAACATTAATTTTATCTTGTTGTTAATATTGAGGTACTTATCATAAACATAAGGTAGATACATATACAAACTTTTTTAAAGAACGAGTGTCAAAGAAAGTTGGTAAAAGTTATCGCCGTAAACCACAAGATCATCTGAATAAATGGTCTTAAGTAGCTACATGAAAGTTTTTATAAGGCTATCATAAAAATAATGATTAAAATTTTGAACGCAATTAAAAATGCGACGAAAAATAGCTCTTATATATGTTTGTAAAAGAAGCGTAGTCATATTTGCACAAAGGGATTTAAAAAGGCCAATAATAAAAGAAAATAATAGGGATTCTATTACCAATATGAACAATTCGCAAATTGAACATTATTTTTACTGGGCATTTTGACAGTCTAACGGCTTTTTTAAACGAGACAACGTCCACTGGATGGACTTTATAAAATCTCAACCGTTCGAAGAAAGTTTTATTTCAATGTAAATTGAATGACGTGACTAGCTAGTCGTTCGCCTGACGTTAAGCGTCACGGCTGCCCATACCAGATTGCAGTATCACTTGGAACTCTAAATTAATATAGTTTTGCGTGACACTGCACTGCGCACGTCACCCTGAGACTCCACAGTCTAATAATAACATTACTAGACTGTGTGATCAGATCATAAAGTCTCATTTGCCCAGTAATTTCACCAGCTACAATGCCCTTCAAACCGGAACACAGTAGTGCTTGCACACTACTGCTTGGCGGCAGAATAACTGGCAAAGCGGTGGTACCTACCTAGGAAGATATAGAGATAGTTAATTATATTTATAATACACACCATACATTATTATGATTGAGTTGCACAGCTAAAAGTACCGCAAGCCGTTAAAATTTGATGTTCAGGTCATACATAAAATATACTTCGAGGAACTGTAATGCGGGTCTATTGTTTACGGAACGCGGGCGCACAGTGGTTTTATTTGGCACACTGATAAACATAATGGTGCGAGAGCCCACTGCACAAATACCTACGTCATCGGGTACCCCAATAAGCTAACTCTAGATCGTTAACCGACATCTAAATATGTAAAAAAAATCAGGTCTACCAGTTCCGATCCTGCCGGGTCATGGAAATAATTGAAATTTTTTGACGTATTTTTTTTTGTCAAAATGTACCCGAATGGAAATTCTGCCAACAGTTAACCATTGATTAATTATGTAAAAAAAAGTTGGTCTGCCATTGCGCACCCTGCCAGAAGAACCTGGCAGTCCCCTAAGAATGTACCCTTCACACTCTTTACCTACCTCAGCGAATGCCCCAATGAAACCTACGCCCAATAATAGCCAAGATGCCCCTGATAATAGATTAAAAGGTCTACCAGGTCTAAACTTGGCAAAACTTAGTATTCAAGGTATTTGAAGTTGGTGGAGGTGGATTATTTCTATGAACCGGCAGGATCGGAACTGGCAGACCTATTTTTTTTTTACATGTTTAAGTGCCGGTTAACGATCTAAAGATAGCCTATTGGGGTACCCGATGACGTGAGTATTTTTGCAGTGGGCTCTCGCACCATAAAAATATATTGTACCTAAAGTTATTTCTTTATTGCAACATTTACAACCGAGATCGCTCTTAGAAAAAATACCACCCGTTGCACCTATCTAATTCTCATTTCTGCATTTCAATCAGGCTAGTTGCATAATATGGTGGCAACAAGTAAAATCAATCAATCCGCTACAAAAATCTAAACTATTTCAGTGTCAATAAACAGTATGGCGTATTGTTGTGATACAAAAAAAAATGTCTAAGAGATATTATGTGGTGCTGACTACCTGGATTCATGCAAACCGATATTTAATCAATTAAATATATTAACTCTACCTTGTATTTACATAAACAATGTGTCCATATATGTAAAAAATACCCAGAGTTCTTTAAAACAAATCAGAGTCACGTGAAAGACAACTCAGAAGCCAATTTAGTCGCCAATTATATATTCCGCAATGTAGACTAGCGTTAAGCAAAAAAAATGCATTTGTCATGACCATACAAATCTATAATGCTCTTCCTGATGAGTTAAAGGCAATGCCTATATATCTAGATTTAAATACAATTTGCACAAATGGCTACTTGAACAATGCTTTACTCATTAAATGATTTTGTTAAATAGCTGCGATAAACGGACTGACCTAGCTGGATTTTGTATGATTTCTAATGTAATATGACCTTATAGTATAAGCAAAATATTGTTTACTTTTAATGATAGACAATTTTTTATGGGTATCATTTATATTAATTTATGTTAACTTAGCATTCTTTTCATTTTTATTATTTACTGATTTTATATTACTAATCTATCCCTGTATTAACAATA
Organism: Ennomos quercinarius; assembly: GCA_910589525.2. Classification (NCBI taxonomy): domain Eukaryota; kingdom Metazoa; phylum Arthropoda; class Insecta; order Lepidoptera; family Geometridae; genus Ennomos; species Ennomos quercinarius. Next base: position 15,163,945 of record OU342499.1, on the reverse strand, counting down.
TTTGCACGCCTTATTTTAAGGTAAAACATAACTGCTCATTAATTTTGTAACATCATATTTTATCTATTGACATAATTATGTTTAAGCAAATAAATTTCATTTCATTTCACCAGTTCTGCATTTTACCGTAGTCACAGATTAGAGATAAAACAATATTGTATGAGGAGTTTTATTTAAAAAAAAGAAATGGTGTTTTATATGTATGACCCAATAGATGGCGCCAGTTGTGGTTTTACCAAAATCTGTCACTGTCACTGTTTCAAGAATAGACCACAGGTTATAGAAAATTTGTCACGATACTGACTGGCAACTCTAAACTGTTTCGTTTGTTTTATTATCGTTGCGCGATAGCTCGGCATTATTTTGGATCATAATATTAACGTTTATCTGTCTCGCAGTTCTGCTGTACTTCAATTTACTTAAGAAGAATGCACCACAGACTACTTAGGAGATACTACACACAATGTACTCGTGGTCCACTCAACTGAATTTGACATTTCTTTGCAGGTAGTCTACGCATTTTACCTATGTGGTTTGAAAGGTTTAAACTATGTATTTACAGCGCCATCTAGAAAAGAAGCGGAACTAGCGTTTTTTTTTAAATAAAAAGCCTCATTGCTGGAAATAGAGTAACGTCAATTGTTTTTTTCTCTAATCTGTGGCTGGAAACTTCTTCAGTCGGGTAACTCTTGTCAGCGTGGCATGGAGGTTGTTCTACTTTGCTCTCCTTTCCAGGGAAAAGGAAGGAGAACTTCTTTTTTTTTCAAACTCTTATTGTAATAGGCTTGCTATAATAACATTATGTAATTGTCAATGTTACCTATAATAGTTATGCTTGCTTAATTTTAATCAATAATGGTTGCAGTGTATAAGAGAAGGTTGCAGCTGTAAGGGTAGATTTTTTGATGCGTAGTTAAGGTAACCAATGGTTAAAAATACTAACAAATTCTAACCAATGGTCAAAATTTGTTAGAGTTTTTAACCATTTGGTTACCTTAACTATTAGTGAAAAAACACACTCTCAATCATGTACTTACTCTGAATACAACAATTCAATCAAGTTTCAAATGGCTTCCTATAATAATAAAGAATACTACCTCACGATTCTTGAACGTGTCCAATAGTGGAGTACAGTGCCGTATTTAGGAATCAAAAACCTCTCTTTAAGATGTCATACTTGCGTAAAACGCAGCTGACGCCTAAAATACAATGATAAAAAATTCAAGGCACTCTCTCATAAAACAAATTAATCTCTCAATTTGTGACCGGCCCGCGTAAAGTCTCAACAAAGCAGAAGTCCAGAACCGTAAATCGATGACTCCTTCTGTGCACCTTGACTCAATGCCTTCAGTAGATACCATACTTTATTAGTTCTACTTGAAGATAAAGCAAGCCCTAAGTGTTCCCCAATGTATCTTAGTGTCTTGAGCTGGTCCAAATCTGGTAAGTGATAAGAGCACCGTTAGATTGTTTTCGATAATATGCGTATATGTGGCGTATTATACAGGATGCAATTGAATCTCGCCCCGGCTTCGCACGTGTAGTGGTGTAGCCTATGTTACTCAGGGTGAATGTAGCTTTCCAATGGTGAAAGAATTTTTGAAATCGACACAGTAGTTTTTTAGTTTATTCATTACAAACATACAAAAATACAAATCTTTCTTCTTTATAATAGTGGTGTAGATTATTATTAAAGAGTAAAGAGTGCAAATGAAAATATTTTTTATTGTAAATTATGAAGATTGCCGCTGCGCCTAACATGTTGGCACGATTGATTTTGATTTTTTTTATAGTTTTTTTTTACCTTGTATGTCATAAACATAATGAAAAGCAATAATTTTAATTTAATTTTGTACTGTAGCAGTTGATTAAGTAAATTATTTCATTTTTTGGAGTTATTATGGGGATCCACATGTGGCTTCAAATTATAGGCCAATTTCTCTTTTGAGCTGCATGTCCAAGATTCTGGAAAAAATTGTCAACTCACGTTTACTTGGGTTCCTAGAAAAGTCTAAACTTCTATCGGATCAACAGTTTGGCTTCAGATCCTATAGGTCTACAGAAGACGCTGTCACTAAGTTGAGTGATTTTGTGGCTGGCAAGCTCGATGAAGGCTCTAGATGCGCTGGAGTCTTTCTCGACCTTGCTAAGGCCTTTGATACCGTGTCTCGGCCTATCCTTTTAAATAAGCTAGAGCTTATGGGCGTGCGTGGTATTCCACTGCAATGGTTCTTTTCGTATCTTGACAAACGAACGCAGAGAGTTTGTGTGGGGGATGCAACCAGTGAACTGTCCGAGGTGAAGTTTGGGGTGCCTCAAGGAAGCGTACTAGGTCCTACACTATTTTTAGTGTATATAAATGATCTGTGCTCGCTCAGTCTTCATCAAGGCCAAATTTTCACATTTGCTGATGACACTGCGATCATATTCTATGGTCATAACTGGGAGGTTTTGAACAAAATCTGCCAAACAGGTGTAGATAAGGTAGGAGCCTGGCTACAGAATCACCTTCTGACACTCAACGCCACTAAGACTAAACTGGTTGCTTTCAGTGCATCTCAGCGAACAGCGCCAAAACAACCTCTAGTTGTTAAACTTCACAAGTGCCAAGATAATGCTAGGGTCACCTGCGGGTGTACAATATTGGAGAGAGTGTGTTCCCTTAAATACCTAGGAGTCATCATAGATGAACATCTTTCCTGGGAAACACACATAAATACACTCGCTAGCAGAGTCAGAAAACTTATGTTCATATTTAAGAGATTAAGAGCTGTAGCTGATGCTGATGTGCTAAGGCTTGTCTACTCATCAATATGTCAATCGATTCTATGCTACTGTGTTGTGGCATGGGGTGGAGCCTATAAAACTTATCTACTGAAGCTAGAAAGGGCACAACGTGCTGTTCTCAAGGTTGCATATCGGAAGCCATTTCTTTACCCTACATATGATCTATACAATGAGTGTAGACACCTAAGAGTTAGACAGCTTTATTTGTTATCAGTAATCCTCAGGTTTCATAAAATAGCACCCTTGAAAGTTATTATCTGTCACCGTCATATCCGATGGAAAGTACCGATCAGACACACAGAATCCTACCGTCGATCATATAACTGGATAGCACCTTATCTATACACAAAAGTTAATAGACAGATAAACATATTTCCGTTGACGAAAAGGAAATGTAAAAGTACTTTGCAGAAATGGCTACTAGATATGACCTACGAAGAGAGTGAGCAGATATTACAGATAGACAAATGATTTCATGTTGTTATTGTTAATGTATTTTATTTTATTTTATATATATGTATATATATATTAGGTACGTACATTTATTAGACACATATTAACTTTGGCTTATACTACTACTATTATTTCATTATCTTTTACTCGAAAACAATACAATACAAAACAAATTTCTTACAATCATGTTGGTATTTGGTTTCTTACATTAGTCTCACATAAGTAGTTCTTTACAATCACTCGTAACATAATATAGCTTTCACAATCATTCATTTCTGCAGTCTTAATCAATCACTCATACAGTTTCTACAATCATGCGTCAGACTCTAAAACTACTAATTTTTGCCATTGTGTTATCTTAATATCTATTTTGGTTTTAATTTTCACCGAACACTTTGTAACGTTCCAACAATTTGATATACAAATGTTTGTAAAACTGGTCTCCACAACACAGGGAATCCTAGTGTGGAGATCAGGGCTCGAATAACGATATCTACTACAACTATGTTTTTTTTTTCTTTGTTTTGTTTAATTTTATTTGTAATTAAGAAAGGATGATATTGTTATCGATTGCCTTTGGTTGCTGAATAAATATTATTATTATTATTATTATTATCAATACCAAATTGATGCGTTACATTTCAAAAATTTTGGTCCTCACGCGACTGGTGTCAGGTGTAGGTACCTAGTTAATAGCTAATGAATTAAATTACACCCAGTATATATTATATTTATGTGGTTTCCAGGCCAGGCATCAACTGCATTTGTCTCAGCACATTGTGGGAGATTGTGAGTTATTCAAATAAACGCCCATTGGTTACATGTTCGATATTTATAGCTCGGAAGCTGTTTCTTAGCTCACTGTGGGAGAGTAGGATGCGATTTATAATTGAAATAGGAATATTTATAAGCCTATTGTTTCTAAGTTAGTTATTTCTTTCTGTTGTAGTAGGTACCGCACTACACAATCGTGTTCTGATAAAGGTTTTGCGAACATTATTTAAATACTAGCTGACCCACTCCAGCTTCGCACGGGTTAATTAGTTTTACGTTCTAACCCTCTTCCCTTCGACAGGATGAATATAAATAAACAAATAATATAAATAACTACAAACAAAAAATTCTTGCAAAAACTTTATGTATACTTATTGCTTCGTGCTACCTGCACTTGGCCGTATTAAAGTATCCTAAATGTTATTCTGAAAATTCGCTATAGCCATACCACATTTCAGCGAAATCCGTTCAGTAGTTTCAGCGTGATGCGTGTTCAAAGGGACAGACCGACAGACAAAAAATGTAGTAATATTTAGATGTAAATGTACAGTGGTCAGTAGAAAGTGTATTCAGGTGCTAAATTAATGTGCAATTATTCTATGAAAAATGCCAGATTTTCCATTGACAAATTTTATTAATTTTTGCTTTTCGTGAAAATACTGGAAAAGACAAAATAAATATTAAATAATTACTACGCAGTTTCTACTAAATACTTGCATAAAAACCTTATCAAATTCATCATCTCTCACCTCTTAACGTTAATCATACAACGCCACACAAAAAACCCTGCGCTACTTTCAAAATATTCCATGAATCCTCAATCCCCTCCTACGAGGACAAAAATACCAGCTATACAATAAATCGCGGCGCGTGCGCCGGCGGCGGGTCAGGCCGTCAGACCTAGCGGGACCCAACAATGTGTCCCGCGTTATTTAATAAGGCAAATAAACTGTTTACAGTCGCACGGCCTCACATTTGCGGGAAATTTATTGGTGGTGATGGCTTGTTAGGGAAATGATGAAACTAATTCCAAAATAGTAGTGCTCTAAATCAGATATGTATTATGTAAATGTAAAAGTAATTCTACAATTTTTTACTGGTTTTCTCGCCAAAACTGTTGCGCTGATTCGAAGCAAATTTTGCAAATGGATTGCTCATAAAATTACCGTGAAGGTACAACATGGATACTTTTTTCAAGGAAGAAGCACTACTGCCCATGTAAATTGCACGTCACTTACAAAAAAATATTGAAAATTGAATTTTTCATATGGGTTGGGTTATGCTCGAAGCCTGCTGGACACACTATTCATGAGTAATAATAATAGTAACGCCGAATGATCACATACATAGATCCTGGACCCTCTAGGCTTCCCTGTATCTAGGGACCCAGGAACTACGAGGACCATGGTCCCACAACACCCAGACACAGAACAAGTACTTGCGCTTCTTTTTTCCTGTGCACAAATACTTGTCCTGTCGCGGGAATCGAACCCGCCGCTTCCGGGCTATGAGCCGACCTGATCAACAACCTCACCACGGAGGCTGTCAAACACTAGGAAATATAAAATATGAATATAAAATTCATTTTTTAAGTTTTTTTTAATTTAAAAAGATTAGGTCCATTTTGCTAGCCAGTTCTTAAAAGTATTTCAATTTCGTGATGGAGTTCCGACTAATATAAAAAAGAACGTAGATGGAAACCTTGTTGTTTGACCTCCGAAGCTTGGACGTGGGAAAATAGGTATTGTGCTCCATCATGCTCTATTTATCACTTTCGATATTTTTAGTGCGAAATATGTTCTTAACTATTTTTGTCATAACTACTACCCATATTATAACAAACTGAAGATATTTTTTTGTAAATTAAATGATTAAACAATCCATTGCCAATACATATTTTTCGGTTAATGTTATTTACGGAATAAATTAAATACATATTTAGTTATGTGGTGTTGAATTGTTGAATAACGACATTGTACTTTCTAACAAACAAATCATTCATCATCATATAATGTTTCATTTTTTATTTAAGACGAACTTACTAGGTGGTATGACTTTTCTGCAAAGTTCGTCTAGGTAGGTACCACTGCTTTGCCAGTTATTCCGCCGCCAAGCAGTAGTGTGCAAGCACTGCTGTATTCCGGTTTGAAGGGCATTGTAGCTAGTAAAATTACTGGGCAAATGAGACTTTGCGAACTTATCTCACAGTCTAGAAAACTTTTTTTGACTGTGTGATGTCTTACACTGGAATTCATAGTCAAGTTGGGGGCTCTTCTAGGGGATGATTCAGGCGCTGTGTAGCGAATTCTAGTTTTATGCATTTCATAAACAAAAGTAACCCCTAATTTGACATTGTCAGGGACTGGATGCTGATTGTCCGAATTTCGTCAACCAAACGGTCCCCTTGCTTTGATAACGTGCTATTTTTTATTATTGTTTGAGTGTTGTGTTGTGATTTTCATAAATATGGAAGTAGATGGTGACTTGGATCTCATAAATGATGAATGGCCGATGAAGCCTTGAATGAAATGCGAACTATATCAGTGCCGAAGCGATATATTCATAATATAATACACAATAACTTTAACTTAATACAAACCAATTTTTTTTACTACACTACTAGTTGATGTACCCCCTCCTTACAACCTGTGTGAACTAATAAAGTTTTTTTTTATCATATTCACTTTTCTATAAATAATAATTATAGTGTAAGATAATGAAAGTGAATTTATGTAGATATAACGCGGGAACGGGCCTCTCGTAACCATGGCAACCGATCGTCTCACCTCGGACCATGGTTACAAGAGGCCCGTTCCCGCGTTATATTATCTATCAAAAATTCAAAAGCCGCGTCAAAATCATGTCAATATGACACCCGAGAAAATTTTTACAGACGACATGATTGAAATGCACAGATTAGAGAAAAAATATGTGTTGAACTGCCATTTAGTAAGGGGTCTCTCCAGAGATTGTTTATGAAAGTGTAAGAAAAACGATTCAACATTTAACCTCTACGTGAAAGTTGAATGATAGATTTTGGGGGTTTGTTCACCCGTTGGCTATGAATACCACTGTTAGGATGGCGTGCGCAGTGCGCAGTGTCACGCGAAACTTTAATTTAGAGTGCAATCTGTTATGGGCGGCCGTGTCGCTTAACACCAGGCGAACGACTAGCTCGTCACGTCATTCGGTTACATTAAAAAAAAAACTTCCGTGAGGTCACGCCTGAGTCAAACAATAAAAAAAAATTATGTATATAAGTACCTACACTCTCCGATTATTAACCTAATCTAAACGGCACGCCAGTGGGGCAGTGGTTCAGTAAAAGAACATCTAAAATAAAATATTTTTGTAAAACGAAGTCGTACCAACTATACCCAGCTTGCCCTGGCACGAACGCGGACGGTAGATAAAATTGTCTTTCCCCCGTTTTACTCCACTTGACAAGTAAGCCAGTATGAAGCAAATGACATAAAACGGGGAAAGGCAATTTTCTCTACCACACGCACTAGGCAGGCTACTACCGTTCTGTATAAAATATCACTAGCCAAGATATAATTTAGTTATCATTCCCGTTGACGCCGTGCCGTAAGCGATGCGTTTCCATTCGTTTCCATGTCTCGAAAGGGCGTGAACGGAATGGTAAATGTAAATCAGTTTAGAGGAATATCTAATGATGGTGCTTAATAATAACAGTCACCAACAGTTTGATTCTATCACAATAAAATATCACACCGTTGGTCTCCCTGGAATTTGGCCGGCATGCTCATGGGCGGTTCACACCGCGGTGCGAATAGAAAGAAAGAAAGAAAGAAAGAAAGACACACTTTATTTATACAAACTGTACACAGACACAAACAACAATAAGCACTTGGGCGATTCACACCGCGGTGCGAATCAAGCGCGGTGTGTAACGCCCCATTACCCTCTACAGCGAGAGAGCGTGGCAAGCAACGGTCTCCTTCTGCGAGGTAGTGATGGCGCAGAAGGAGGCTGCGGAGCGGGTCAGAGAGGATGATGCCAACTCTGACCCCCTCCAGCGCAGACGGACCGGGGGACAGAGGAAGCGTTTCGCGCGCCTTCTCCATCCTCCATAGTGAGGTCGGCAGCGCAGAGTCGGGGGACTCTCCGCCGTGCTCGCACGGCCCCACACGTCTGATGGGTGACCGAGGTGTAGTTACCCACCCACTGGCGCAGGGCCCGAATGGGCCCCTACCGCCGGGGCGAGATAGTGAATGCTAGCGTGACCCTATCTCGCCCCATCCCAGCGGCGGACGGATCAAGGGGTTTTAGTGGGTTTGAGTCCCACACACCCCTTGCCATCACCCCCGTGGTCGGACTATTCGTAGGTACTAGTAGCACTAGATGGAATAAACGAAAATAACAGCTTTAGTTCTATTTTTATTAACTTAACTTATGCTGTCTGCTCTACAGTTTGAAAGCTTTTAAGGTCGCACTCACTCTATTACCTACTGCAATGCATTTGGGTATGTCCTGGAGCAGAGAGAACATAATAGCTGTAAAATTGTAGTGCAGACGCGGGCATCAGACTTTATGCGATTAAAGCGATTTCTTCTTGACAACCTTTGGATTGATACCAGTGGGCTTTGACTGTATCATCACGGCTCAAGGTGCGTAGCAAAACTTAGGTACCTACAATACCGTTACCAACTTAATTATCAGAACGCCTGGTCGATGCGACGCGTGACCAAAATGCTGGCACTTATTTGGCCCAACGCATCAGCATTGCAATTCAACGTGGCAATGCGGCCAGCATGTTGGGTACGCTGCCTACCGGTAGTGGGCTGGAGCACTTGGACTGTCTATAGGCCATCGCGGCTATTATACAGTCCATAAGTGTTCTTTGTAGTAGGTAGTGTAGCTAGTTTAGTTTAGTTTAGTTTAGCTTAGTTTAGTTTAGTTTTTATTATTGTAGTAGTTAGCTTGAGTAATAAAGGCAATTCGCCCGTTAAAAAAAACTTAATTAATTAAAAGTGGTATTTCCAACTGAGACATACCGCCGCATGCTTCGGAGGGCACGGTTGTCGATCTCGCCGGCCGTTGTCCCAAGACAACAGTCGTCTACTGGCCTACATAAAAAATACTAAATACTTAAACTGATTTTAACAGTATTTATGATTTTTATAGCAGTATTGCCTGCTCAGCGTAATCTACAGATTAATTTGTAAAGGAAAAATTTGAATCGCGAGCGGGACTTGAACCCGCATCCAGCCGTCCCTAAAGCCAGGACATGCTTTACTTAAGCTACCGTGACAAATGGTGTCGTGTCCGATATCCTTCACCTTTTTACAACCAACTTACTTTGATCTTAACAGGTTTTGCAGTCACAGTAAAAGAAAGTACCTATGAGTATCAAAACTCATAAGTCATCTTCGCACGACGACGATTAGATAGAGCACACGATTTCTCATCGAGATGGTTACATTACCTAACTGTTCGCTTTTCCATCATTCGATTATTTTACATAATCGTTTATGAAATCGATTCACGCGTGAAAATCGACCGGAAGTAGGAAGCGATGTGTGATTCTGACCTGGTCAATTTTCTAGGAAGTGGGAAATTATGTTAGTTTTGTTAGTTTTGTTGGTTCTGTTAATGGAAATGAGTACTACCTATACGTTATGTATAATATAGTGCAAACTTAAAATTAGTTAGTTCAGAATTCAGAATCACTGGGAGAATCGACTGGTACCTAATAAGTAGGTAATTTAAAACCATGTTTACATATTGTGTGTATATTTACTAACAAAAAGTATGTAAGTATTCAATCAGTTAATCTACATGGTTCCCATTAGTACAAGCTTTGTTAGTTGAGGGCTAGATGATGGTGTTGTTGTGGGAAATGTCCACAACATCATGTTATTTATTTATTTAGCTGGTTCAATCTCGTAGATCTAGGAGCCAGTTCCACGATAGATCTAGGGTGTTAAATATGCGGCTGGTTCATAGATTTAAATCTCAGGATATGCCTGATGAACTATAATTTTTTGGTCAAAACGGTGGCAAATATGCACGTCATCAAGGTGATAGCGCCATGACTTCCTGTCTTTTCTTTTTTTCTTTCTTTCAATCGATCTAAAATTTAGCTGTCTTTAGCATGGCTGAACAGTAGTTAGGTAGGTCCTAAGTCTGCTAACCCACCCTTTTTATTGAGGGGAGAAATGCCCTCACACTTCCCTGCCACCACGGGGGTGATGGCGGGGTATGTGGACTCGAACCCACTAAAACCCCCCGTGATCCGTCCGCCGCCGGGATGGGGCGAGATAGGGTCGCGCTAGCATTCACTATCGCGCCCCGACGGTAGGCCCTTTCGGGCCTCTGCGCCAGTGGGTGGGCAACCTTACACCTCGGTTACCCACCAGACGCGTGGGGCTATGTGGGTGCGGCAGAGAGTCCCCCGACTATCCGCCACCGACCCCACTACGGAGGATGGAGAAGGCGAGCACTGCTAACCCACCCAACCTACCTATACCCAATCAACACAGCTAAATAAAACTCTGATACGGACATAAGTGGCCACTTATCTGTACCAAACAAACCGCTCGTATTCGATATTGAAAGCTATTTTATCGAATCCCATTTCCACACGGCCATATCATCAAAAGCCCACATCCTCGAAAGATCTGTGCTATAATTTAAAAATTCCTTTCCCTTTACTCCCACAGATTTGTATTAGAGCTATACGTGTTATTATTTCCTTGGCTCTTTAAATAAATCTAACTTTCATCAGAATAACAATGATTGACAAATCTCTTGCGAGAGCCCCGACCGTTGTATCGGAAAGACATTGCAATTCGCCATTAAGTTTCCTCAAATAATAGAAAATTGTATTTTCCGCAGGCGGTTCGTGTAATGGTATGATGTTAGCACGATTGCAGGCTCTCTTTACTCAAAAGTGGGTTAAAGTCAATTGATGAAACAGACGATTGAACGGTTATGTGAAATTCTTCATGGCTGCGTTCAACAGAATAAAATTATAGATGCATTTACGACTAGACTATGACATAGTCAATAAAGAAAAAAAAGGAAATTAAATAAAGAAAAACAAGTTACTCGAGTGACGACAACGTACCAGAAGACGTAGCGTAGGTCGGCTCCCAGCCCGGCTAGCATGCGCACCACGACAAAATTTTCTTAGATTTTAGGTTTTGTTAAATGAGAACTCCACTGTTAAGCAAATACTCATATAGAAATTTATAATGTATTTTCTGTTTGTTACAGTGAACTGACTCTGCTGGAAGGGATGGCGAGTTGCGGAGGCTGGAGTGAGGAGCTCGTCTCCAAGGTATGAATAAAACAACTCACGTAGCGAAGCACGACTGGCAGTTTCTAGCCGATCGGTAAAGTTAAGCACCGTTCGCTGCGGTCACTTCTTTGATGGGTGACCGCTACAGCAAAAAGTGGTATTTACAACTGAGTGCTACCGTGCTTCGGAGGGCACGTTAAGTCGTTGGTCCCGGTTGTTGTCGTTAAGCCAAGTCAGAAGCCTTTGGCCGGCCTTAAAATTCTGACAGCAGGGCTGTCCACTTGCCTACACGAGAAGAAGAAGAAGAATAAAACACCTACTTTACCACTTTTTATTCACGTTACAAACACTTGTTGCTAAGTGACAAAGGAATTGCGTTTGAATAAATCAGCCACAGAGCTAGAATAATAAAAACTGTAAATCAGCTTATTATATGGTTGTAAATTATGCATTTCTTTTTTTAAGCTGAGAAATAAAAATTGTAAAAGTTCGTCGGGACGTGTTAATAATAAATAACACAGATAATATAGCACTGGTTTGTATCTGCTAAATATACCAATGCCTACCACTGCATCCAAATATACCAATGCAGCGGTAGGCATTGGTATATTTGGCAGATACAACCCAGTAGGTAGGCCCGTCACTGTCAATGCCGTTATTTTTGTTGAACGGGCATTAGCCCGTTCAACAAAAATAACGGATTGCATGGTGTGAGGCCTCAACAGCTAATGCTGTTGAGGCCTCACACCATGCAATCCGTCACTCAACTTGTCGCCTCCATTTACTGGATCGGAGTCGAAACACACTTCCACACGATGCGATTTGCTGGATGGGAGCCGAAACACGCTTCCACGCGTTGCGATTTGACTGATCAAGGTGCCAAATCGTAGGTACGGCAGTCGATTGTTTTATGCTGGTAATACATGGCTGTAGATCGAGCAGCGACGATGGAGAGACCTACGACGCTATTACATTTGGGCTATTCCGGTTTGATACTTCAAAACGATCCCGTACTGTTCATTTTTCAAATAAAATTCCTGGTTGATCCCTCAATCATTTTCTGTTCCGGTTAGAGCCCCTGCGGTTAGATTTTGAATTGTAAGGATAACAAAAAAAATGCAGATTTGAGCAATAGGTGTTTCTAATGTATGAAGTACCAGGAGACCACAAATACTGAGGAGGTAGTATAGAATGATACATAGGGAAAATCCGGACAATAGTTTTTTATCATGCTGTATGGCAGAAAGTGAACATTGCTCCTGCTTATTCAAATTTATTTTATGCCTCTTGCCTTCCAAAATAGTGCAGGCGTTGTCTCATGAATGTTTTATAAGCATTGTAAAGCATTCAGTATACATTAATAACATAGGTTGTGCAAAACTGTGTCTATTTGTTTGTACAGCTTCCGCGCCAAAACCACGCAACCAATTTTTATGAAGTTTTTTTTAATGAGAATGAATGACGTGATGTGCTAGTCGTTCACCTGATGTTAAGCGACACGGCCGCCCATAACAGTTGTAGTCGGAAGTTTATACCGGGTGCAACCGCGTTGCTCCTTTTGATTATTGTAATGATACCTATACCATTTGCTAAACCATTCGGTCGCACGCTCTCGATTTCCATAGCTTCATGTGAGTTTCGACACGAATTCAATTCAATGTAAATGAATTAATTATATGGGAACTATAAGGTAACCTGAATGTTAATTTTGGAGATAAGACTACGTCATATGTGTAATATTTATTACACATATGACTACGTACTACAAGGTGGTAGAACTTTTCTGAAAAGTCCGTCTTGGCAGGTACCACCGGTTTGCCAGTTATTCTGCCGCCAAGCTGTAGTGTGCAAGCACAACTGTGTTCTGGTTTGAAGGGCATTGTAGCTAGTGAAATTACTGGGCAAATGAGACTTTATGATCTCATCACACAGTCTAGTAATTTTATTACTACACTGTGTGTAGTCTCAGGATGACGTGCGCAGTGCAGTGTCACGCAAAACTATATATTAATTTAGAGTTCCGAGTGACACTGCAATCTGTTAAAGGCAAGTAACCTCTGGTAACCTTATTACCTTGGTACCTACTGTGTGAAAACTCAGGAACACGTGCGCAGTGCAGTGTCACGCAAAACTAAAACTAATATAGGTACTTATTCATTTAGAGTTCCGAGTGACACTGCAATCTGCTATGGGCAGCCATGACGCCTAACATCAGGCGAACGACTAGCTTGACACGTCATTCATTTCTATAAAAAAAATATAAGAAAACGTAGTAGGCACTACCTATATTACCAGATGTCCATAGGCTACAGCATGGCTACCACACCTATTAGGAGGGACGAAGCTTATATGCACCACTTAAAAAATCAGGCGGTATAGATGATCTGTCATAATCTTTAACAGCATGACTGAAGACGCACTGCTGAACATAGACCTCCCCCACAGAGCGCCACTGTGAGCGGCTGCTTGCCTCCTGCATCCATCTGCTCCCGTAGTTTTCACCAGATGTCAGGGTCCACCAAGTGGGGGGCTGGATTTAGCTGTGTGTATAGGATCTGTATCTTTATCCATCTCTAAATTAACAGTTGCCGAAGGGTACACGTTATAAGCGGAGATCTTGTATAAACAAACGATCAATAACTCATCCTCAAAATTCAATTAACCATAGACTACAATCAAAACAAAGATAAGAATCGCCTTTCTCTTTTACACAACCTGTGATCTCGTTCTAGCCAAGCTGTTATTACGAATAAGTATAATTATCGTTGATCTAAAAATGTATAATGTATAGTGTTACCGCATAGAATACACTGTTGTCTTGGTTACATACAACTACTTACAACTAATATAATTATATGGTTTAGATTAGAACCTTGTCACAATGAAAAAGCTAAAACGTTGCTACTTCCGGTTAAAGATTAAGCATGGAACATGAATATCTGTAATTTACTGGATTAAAGAATAATATTACAGCCATTTTGTATAAACAAGAAAATAAGCGAATATTCTCTTTTGTTGTCATCAACACTATCAAGTGTTATTTACCAAGCATTTTGTCCAACTTCCATTCGTGCGGTAGACTCTGTGAGCCAATGAGAGTCAATAGATCCATAAAGATAAATACAAATATATAATAATAATACAACTCGCTTTATCGTGATACCAAGTATTTACATGGATGATTTCGTATGTTGATGAGGGGGTAGACATCTTTGGTTGCGAGTATCTTTGGAACCCATAATTATTTTTTGATAATTGGTATCTCATTAGAAAGCCGTTGTAAAGGCTTTTGTTTATGTTTTTAATACAATTTACAGAAAAAATTATTCAGTCAACTTTTTGAGATAAAACTTTTTTGCCACGGTCATCATTTCCAGTAAAAAAATTATTTCACTATTATGCACTGTTTTTTAAAACTATGTTTAATTATGATTAAGTTTAAGTGTCAGTAAAGCCGCTGAGGTTTCTTTTATCAAATAAAAATCAAAGACTTATTACTTAATGTCCATACCTTCATGAATCCGTGATTTAAAGTAAGCGTATCTCACCAGTAGCCCATGAAACATTCAAAGCAGCGCATCTTGGTTCAATTCAAACCCTGCATGGCTCGCACGCTCCAATGACTTAAAAGTAATTTATGTGCGGAATTTGCAGCTGCTTATAAACGGCGATGAAAATCATCGTCAAGAGACCCAGATTATCAAAAATTACAAAGATCGAGGACATGCTTGTGTCACCCACCAATCCGCTCTTAGCTAGCGTAGTGGACTACGACCGTCTCTTCCTGTGAGAGAAAGCTCGTGCCAAAGCAGGAACTGATGGGCTAATAGATATTTGATTTATTCATTAGATTTTCGCAGTAACTTGGCATACGTAACCATAACTTAGTTGGAATTGGAAGGCGTCTCATCCAGTGAGTTGATGGGAGCGGCTTCAAATCCAGCTGGTTTCTAAAATGATAAGGAACTATAATATACAACATACCATTCACCTTTGATGAATTAATTTTAATCAATAGATCATTCTTGTCCATTTTCACCGTGTAGGGGTTGGTAAAAGCTAGAAACCGCAACGTTAAATAATAAAACTGATAAAAATACCTACATATACCACAGAACATTATATAGGGCATACCAAACTAGATACATTCTAAATGTGTAAGTAGGTACTAATAATTATTAGTAAGCTAAAAGTTGCGCAACGAGCTACGGAGAGCTATATATATGCTCGGTGTTTCCCTGCGAGATAAGCTCCAGAACGAGGAGATCCGCAGGAGAACTAAAGTGACCGAGTTGAAATGGCAATGGGCTACATCGTTCGCAGAACTGACAATCGATGGGGAAGAAAGGTGACCACGAACCGGAAGACGCAGTGTAGGCCCCCCACTCGGTGGACCGACGACCTGATGAAACCCACGGGGAGCCGATGGATGCAGGAAGCGAGTAGCCGGTCACTGTGGCGCTCTATGGGGGAGGCGTATGTTCAGCAATGGATGTCTTCAGCCTGTTAATGATTATGACGAATAAATAATTTATGTACTAGATTCTGCAATAAATGACATTATATTCTAATTATTCTTTGAGGGATCAATTAGACTACATTCAAACTATAATTTTAGATTTATGTAGACGATTATTAGGTACTTCTTAGGTTACAGCAATATACTGCAAATTAATTTGTAACGGAACAATTCGAATCACGAGCGAGACTTGAACCCGCAACCATCCGTCCCTAAAGCCGGGACATGCTTTACTTAAGAGCCAATACAACGCCAAATTGCTTAAAACGGCTTAGCTTGAAGCAGTATCCTGTCAACAATATTGCAACAATGACTTTGAAAATAATATATGGTAAAGTTCAGGACTAATGCTACTGCAAATGTATAGTGAAAACACGAATTAATAAAATTTTCTCGATAGAAGAAAATTACAAACTTACCTCCAAACCGTACAAATAAACAGCGATTATTCAATGAATACTTTAAATAAGATCATGAAACTTTGTATAGTAGTTGAACTAAATATAATGGAGGGCTTATGTATAGCAGATTATTAAAATACCTTTTATATTCAGTGTAATAATAAATTACCTAAACTATTGCGCATTGGAACCAGTTTAACTTAGACCGCCCCTGCCGCTCGGCCCCTGGCTCATCCCCGCTTTGGCCTAGTACTATACATCTATTCTGTGGCTTTGACTTGAATTCGCGCTGGCCTTGAACAAGCCCTTAAGCTACCGTGACAAGTGGTCTCGTGTCCGAATTTTTTTTTTTGAACGGGCTAATGCTGTTGGTCTCTACCGACCTTTACAGCGTCACCGGGCGGGAGGGCAGGTGCTTAAGGCGCCCAACCGTCAAAGGCGCCCACGTGTCCGAATTTATCCTTCACCTTTTACAACCAACTTACGGGGTTGGCAGCGCCATCTGTTGAGAAATTCTTGAGAATCATCCCAATACGTAAGCAGGCGATACTGCTATAAAAATCATAAATATTAATATACTGTAAATTTCTAAATGATTTGGTCCAAATCATATTGTAACTTGGATAGGCCCCATGCTTTTACATTTTTTTATGTTTGAATACTTTTAATTAATATATTATTGTGACAAGGAACGACGGTAAATACATGAAGTTGAATGAACTTCCACTGACCGATAACATCTTAGAACAAAAACACAAAAGATGTATCATCGTAATAGTCAAAATGATGTACATTATCGGTGCAAATCATAAGCGAAAGCGTTTTTAAATATCAAGTGACGTCTAATAAATAACTGCCATAAAGTACCAATATAGAATGTTTTTTTTTATCAACGATAGGTTAAGATTTGGCCACGGTCTCACTTGATGGTAAGTGACGGCGCGGTCGACGCTGGCGCATGCTTGCCTAGAAGATACCGGTTCACTCTAGCCTTAAAACTCCCGGATTATATTTGTCAGGAAACAATGACGCTGGTAAGGTGTTTCATTCCTTTGCTGTCCGAATTATAAACGAGGAATCAAAACGCTTTGTACGTATTCGAGGAATTTCAACCATATACGGATGCCATGTTTCCGTGCGCCTAGTTGTATTCATCTGAATGAAAAAAAAAATATTAATTTACAAAAATCACTTCCGATATTACAAAGGTGAAAGAGAAAGAAATGCATCGTGAGGAAACCGCGAGCATGTTTGTGTTATCCATCAACCCGCACTTGGCCAGAGTGGTAGCTTATACACTCTCCCCTTTAGAGAAGGCTTCTGTCCCAGCTGTGGGGCTTATGATAACTGACGACGAATAAAATAACCGGCCAAGTGCGAGTCGGACTCGCGCACGAATGGTTCCGTACCATTATCTATCTCTGCCATCTAGTGTTGAGTAGCAGTACTATTTAAAGCAGCGCCACCTATGACTCATCTGGTAAACGAGTCAAAAATCACGTTAGTTGTATGGGAGCCCCCTTAAATATTTATTTTGATCTGTTTTTTAGTATTTGTTATTATAGCGGCAACAGAAATACATCATCTGTGAAAATTTCATCTGTCTCGTGAGATATAGCCTGGTGACAGACGGACGGATAGACAGACAGACAGACAGCGGAGCCTTCGTAATAGGGTTCATTTCACCCTTTAGGTATGGAACCCTAAAAACAAGAGATTTCACATGTTTTTAGGGTTCCGTACCCAAAGCTTCAGCCGAATCTCGCCAAAGCGTGTAACTTACGTTTCAATAAAGCAGTCTTCACACTACCCGAGGCGTTACGTTCGTTAACCCCTAAATGAAATGTAGCTCACTCATGCTTGCTGCTTTCTTTTGCAATTAATTTTATAATTTGTGGCCTCATGACGAGTTTTATGTAATTTGAGTCGTAAAAATTGGCTTTACAGTGTGTATAATGCTTGTTTACTCTTGTTGATTAGCTGTAATAACAGGCTATTAAATTGATTGCTGGTTAAAACTGAGCTGGGTACTTGACGAATCAGTTAACCATCCATGAATTTATTGTATGATGATTTGTGTTATGATAGTCTGGCAGTAGATTAGGTACTTAGCAAAGATTATAAAGCCCGTTGATAGCTCGTGAACATAATTTCTCGTACAAACACGACTCACCTGCGCGGGCAGGAGGCGAGGTAACAAAACGACATAAACTCATACGAAATTACAAAGAACAGAGCAGGATGGAATAAGACATCAACGGGTTCCCGTGATTTATTAGAAATTCATAGTAAATATTAGAAGTGAATGGTTGAAATACACTGCTAATTTTCGTATGAGGGGAAGTTGTATCATTGGTCAACTGGATTTATAGTGTCATCATTAACAGCCTGAAGACGTCCACTGCTGAACATAGGCCTCCCCCAGAGCACGCCACCTTGAGCGGCTGCTCGCCTCCTGCATCCATCGGCTCCCCGCGGCTTTCACCAGGTCGTCGGTCCACCGAGTGGGGGGCCGGCCCACGCTGCGTCTTCCGGTTCGTGGTCGCCACTCGAGAACCTTTCTTCCCCATCGGTTGTCAGTTCTACGAGCGATGTGGCCTGCCCATTGCCACTTCAACTTACTAACTCTAAGAGCTATATCGGTCACTTTAGTTCTCCTGCGGATCTCCTCGTTCCGGAGCTTATCTCGCAGGGAAACACCGAGCATAGCTCGCTCCATAGCTCGCTGCGCGACTTTGAGCTTACTAATGAGGCCAACAGTAAGAGACCATGTCTCAGTTCCATAAGTCATCACTGGCAACACACACTGATTGAAAACTTTCGTTTTCAGGCTCTGCGGTATTTTGGACGAAAAGATAGGACGAAGCTTCCCGAACGCTGCCCAGCCGAGTTGGATTCTTCGCGCCACCTCTTTGTCGAAGTTGGACCTACCTAATTGGACAATCTGTCCTAGGTAGACATACTTGTCGACAACTTCGAGAGTATCGTTCCCAACAATTACCGGTATAGGTGGAACATGAGCATTAGACATGATCTTTGTCTTGTCCATATTCATCTTAAGACCAACCTGCTGGGAGACTCTACTGAGGTCGTTGAGCATGGTGCTAAGGTCCTCGAGCGATTCCGCCATTATGACTATATCATCGGCAAAACGAAGGTTAGTGATGTACTCGCCATTTATGTTGATGCCAGATCTTTTCCACTCCAAGAGCTTGAAAACATCCTCCAATGCGTTTGTGAACAGTTTCGGAGAAATAACGTCTCCCTGTCTCACGCCTCTTTGCAATGGAATTTGTTCCGTACTCTGGTCCTGTAGTCGGACTGACATAGTGGCCTTACTGTACAAACACTTCAAAACTTCGATATACCTATAGTCAATTTGGCATCGCTGCAAGGACTGCAGCACCGCCCAAGTCTCGATTGAATCGAAGGCTTTCTCATAGTCCACAAACGCTAGGCATAACGGCCGATTATACTCTTCGGTCTTCTGTATAATCTGGCGCAGCGTATGGATGTGGTCTATGGTGCTAAAGCCTTTTCGGAAACCGGCTTGTTCGGGAGGCTGGAATTCATCAAACCTGCGTGCGAGACGATTCGTAATGACTCTCGAAAACAGCTTATACACATGACTCAAGAGCGAGATGGGCCTATAGTTCTTCAATAAGGTGTTATCGCCTTTTTTGAAGAAGAGCACCACCACGCTCTTGTGCCATGCCTCTGGCGTTGTACCTTCAAGGATGACAGAATTAAATAACTTCTGGAGGACTAAAAGTACCGGTCTACCACCCGCTCTCAGAAGTTCAGTCGTAATTCCATCTTCACCTGGTGCCTTGTTGTTTTTAAGCTGTTTGAGGGCCATTCTAATCTCGTACAGGCTGACGTCCGGGATATCTTCGGTATAGTGTCGGACTAACTTGGCTCTGATGTCCTGAGCTGTGTTAGTAGCGGGCTTACGTGTCGAGGTGTATAACTGTCCATAGAAGTTCTCGATCTCTCTCAGAATCTCAGGCTTGGATGAAATGATGCTACCATTTTCGGTCTTCAGTTTTGTCATTTGGTGTTGCCCAATAGACGAATCCTTTGCGAACACTTTAGAGCCTTGGTTCCGCTCAATTGCGGCCTCAATACGTGAAGTACTAAGAGCACGCAAGTCGTGTCGCAAGGAACTCCAGATTCGTCTATTGAGTTCACCGTAGGCTGACATATCAACTGAAGACTGCAGCTTCATTTCGCTCCGGTCGGCCATTAGCTCAAGAGTTTTTTCTGAGAGCTTTTGAGTCTTCTTTCGGCGTTGGGTCTTAAAGAATTTCGATCCAACAGCTTGGACAGTTTCCACCAACCCGTCGTTTAGCTCGTCCACTGTGTTACAGTCGGCTAGGCACTGGAAGCGATTTTGGAGTTCCAGCTGAAAGCCTTCGGGGTTTTGGATTTGGACAGGATTTGGACGGAGCGTAGACTTCACCAGACGTGACCTTTCGAGCTTAACATTGATATTCAATGTGCCTCTAACAATACGGTGATCGCTACCGGTTTTCACCTTGCTGATCACAGAGACATCATCGAATATGTGCTTCTTGGTCGTCATGATGAAGTCTATCTCATTTTTAGTGGAACCGTCGGGACTTATCCACGTCCACTTCCTGGATGGCCGCTTCTCGTAGAAGGAGTTCATCATAAAGAGTCCCTCCTTCTCCATGAAGTCAGCCAGCCTCTGTCCTCGAGGGTTCCGCTGCCCGTATCCAAATGGCCCCACTCTCAGCTCATCGCTATTCCTTGTGCCCAACTTCGCATTGAAGTCTCCCATCACAACGGTGAAGTATGTTTCGGAAGTATGCATGGCTTCGGATATGTCCTCATACATAGCTTCTACTTCATCGTCTGAGTGTGCCGATGTCGGCGCGTATACCTGTATAACCTTCAACGAATACCGTTTGGTTATTCGGAGTACCAGGTACGCTACCCTGGCCGACACACTGTCGACTTTGACCACGTTGTTGACGAGAGACTTGCGGACGAGAAACCCGACACCTCCTTGGGAGAGTTGGTCTCCCTCCCGGTAGAAGAATAAGTTACCGGAATTTAGGATTATCGTGTCCTGTCCCTGTCTTCGGACTTCAGACAATCCCATTACATCCCAGCGTAACTTACCCATCTCCGCCTCTAGCTCGACCATCCTTTCGTCAGCCTTCAGTGTGCGCACGTTATGTGTTGCCAGGGCCAGGGGTCGTCGTTGGGGTTGGTAGCCGGGCGTCTGCCGGGGATTCTTCGCACCCCTTGCCTTGCCGTTACCGTGACCGCTACCGTAGCCACGGGATAGCAGAGCTGCCGGGGACTGGGGGCCGTTTTTATTTGTGCTTGTCATTAGGGGGGGGGGGGTTTGCCATAATCACCACGCTTGGCAGGCGGCTTGGTGATCGCAGTAGGTGAAGATTGATTGCCACCAAGACCGAGGGGAACGCTGCGACCCATTCCCTGGATATTCCCTTAGCCGCCTTCTACGGCACCCACGGGAAGAGATGGGGTGGTCCTATTCGTAACCGGGACCACACGGCACGCTTTTACGGCACGGATTTATAGTGTACTTAGTTATAAAGGCAAATGAGGCCCTTCACGTCTTAGGGCGGGATTTTTGATTCGTTATAGTTAAGGTAACCAATGGTTAAAAATTTTAACAAAGTTTGACCATTGGTTAGAATTTGTTAGAACTTTCAACCATTGGTTAATTTAACTACGAACGGAAAACCTGGTCCTGCATTTTGCTCTACGGTTGCACGGGAAATTTAAAATTATAACAGTTTTTTTCTTTTGTAGCTGGCACAGATAATAAGAGCTATTCTCTTCTTGATTTCTTATTCTCTTTGATAAGAGAATAAGTAAGGGTGCGCCACAAAGTTACCCATACAACTATTATGTTATCTTTATCGAAGACTATTGTTTACATTCTGCTGTATACGCAGATCCACTATCTCGCTCACGCATGTCAACATTTTTGAAGATATCAAATAATTGAATTTACCTACGCAAAATCTGGCTAAACTATATGATCATGAATAACAACAAAATTATCACAGTAATCCAGACAAGAGGTCATAAATACAACGGTAACAAAGTTTTTTTTCATTCGTAACAGTTTTTATATATGAAAATTTGTTTGGATTAATATGATATTTTTGTTGAATATTTGTAATGTTATTATTTTTATATTATATTAGCGGTAACAAGTGCGCTTCGCAATCTTACGGCACCGGGTTCGATCCTCGGCCCTGCACCAATGACTTATCTAGTAAGTTATGTGCAGTTTTTTGTGTAAATTCAGTTATTTAATATTTTCAAAAAGTTTCCTATATTTATAAACATGCTGATTTCCTTGCCATATTTATTTTACTCAAAATTGTGTACAAATTCCGCACATAACCTGAAAAGTCTTTGGGCTGAGTGGGATTTGAACCAGGCTGCATACATTTAAAAGTCTCATTATCAACATTTTTATATTCTCAACAGTCTGTTAATTATTCTCACCACAGTGTGAACAGCTTTGCTGGCTCAAAATTTTCTCAAATATATTTTATGACCCATTCATCCATAAATTCAGACATAACAATGCTGTCTTTTCGGTGTTTTTACATAACAAAGAGATGAGCTATCTCAAAAACGCCAATTAAGAATGTATACTAAATGAAATGGGCTCATTTCAAATTTTTCCCATAGAACTATAGTCTTAAATTACAACGAAATGACTTGAGCGACTGGGAAAAGATTGATGTTAGCTGCAAAACATTTTTATGCGTCATGAAAAGTTACTATTTATACGAAAAAATGCACTGAAGTCCCATTCAATTAAGCTTTAAAAACACATTTCTTGGAACTCACACCGTAGATAAATGGTCAAGAACAGTGAGTTGGAAATAGTCAATACGCATCAGTGGCTCCCCTCTAAAGTTGAACCACCTGCTCGTGTCTTATAACAATGAATAATACTATGTAGGTTTTTTAGGCTGGTACAAAGAAATTTAATGATAGATAGATTTTTTTTGTATCTTTACATTTGGGAACATTTTCGGAAACTCTCTGTTAAAAGAAGAAAGAGAATAAAAGAGAAGGAAAGTTGTACCAGTGTTGTACTCCCCTGAAGAACGTTTGAGTAGACATTAGACAGTGACTGTGTCATATTATAACGACCAGTGTGTGATTTCATTTTTTATTTTTTGGTATCGTTATTCAAGGTATAGTTAAATGCAGTCAAGGAAATTCTACAAAGCAGCAATTGAAATGCAATAAAAATGAATCTCGTCTGTAAGGGACTGCTGGATTTGGTAATTATCATTATCACACATCATTTTCCTCGCAAGTCCAGCATATTTATTTTTATATGCTTTTGTAGATAATTTCAAGTACTTTAATTAAACGTTGAAACTTCTAACCTGTTTGCATTCTAAATACCTGTTGTGATTAATCAAAACAGATAGCTAGGTCACTTAGTGAAAACTTTGTTTTATTTAAAATAAGCTGTCTGTTTTTAGTTACGACTTTTTTTAGACTAAGTATGGAAATAAATATACAAAATTTATGTTGTTAATGCTTTATTAGTGTGTTTGGGTTTTTTTTGTAAGTTTTAGTAAGTTTAATGCTAAAATTCTGTATTTAATTCAACACAACACCATAACATTACCAAGTACCTAACAATAAAAAACTACTTAATCAGCCTCATTTTGAGGTTGCAATAGGTAATTGAATATTATGAAGTTTAATTGTAATAATAATTAATTAATTATCTTGTGATCCAAAATGTTAAGAGGTGCAACGATTAGTCAGATGGATAGAGAATTTTGCGTTGACTAACATAGCGGTCCTAACTCAAAACAGCCAAAAAGTGAGATAGGACCTTTAGTCATACGAGCGACGATTTATGGTCCTGAAGCTAAACCTGGTAAACACCTAGCTTATTTTCTTGAACCGTGGTTTTTCTAGTCGTGTATCAAATTTTCAATTTTGAATTTTACAATTTGTAATGGTACAATTGGGACCAAATTGTCCCACTAGTACCATTGATGAACTACATTTATTATTTGTAGATATAAACCACAGAGTACCTCGATATAATTTGAGCTACCGCATAAGTGAGGCTTAAGTAGTCTTGACTTATTTTAGCTTTCGTAATATAATCAGGTTTAAACCTTGCTTCAAATATTAGTTCAAACTAAGCCTGGACTTTGTAGTACTGGTTTAAACTAGGGTTTAGTGAGCTTTTTGTAATAAGACCGTTTAAGTGTCGATCAAACCGGGGCGGCTACGGCTTTCCGTGACGAGATGTCATTTACGCGGCCTACCGTCATACTAGGTATTATTTTAATATTCTGCGCTATCGTGCCAGTTAGGTACACACGCGTAATAAAGAAATAACCAAGACATCTTCAACTAAATACCTAAGTACATTTATACTGTATAGACATGGACAAATGAGACGGCGAGAAGAATACCGACATCCCACCAGACCAATAACCAGCTTACAACTCACGTTCACAGTAAATTCAGAGAAGATCATTACAGTATGCACATAAAATATCGAAGCATAACACAAAACTATGCATTTCTCTAGTTGGTGTGAAAATATGAAATTTTACCAGCTATTGTGGTAGCTTTCTAAGAATCGGCTGCAGTTAGACTCATGGTTTAGTAGTTGTCATAACGAAGCCATTGTTAGGTTTATGAGTGATTGCGTGGAATAAATAGACGTTACGAGAATAGGCTCGATTCGGGTAGGGCTACTGTCGAAGCGGATTATGTAAGAGTATTTAAACGCTTTTTAATGCCGGATTATTAATGTCATTAGGAACTTCGGCTCATTTGAAATAATAAACCTGACGGAAATGTACGTATTAGACCAAACGATGGTGGTTGCATAAATCTATTAAATAAATAAATATGTGGTCGCTATCATACTCGAGAACCTTTCTTCCCCATTGGTTGTCAGTTCTATTCGCTATTTTTGTCATAATTGTAAAAATTAATTATGTGAAAGAAATCATGTAATACCATAAAAGTACGACTCACTAAACCGCTTAGTATAACAACGCTTTCCGCTATCACTTGCACCGCACATCTCCGAGTATACTCTTTAATGAGCATGTTTGCTGCGAGATCTAATAGCTGATGAAGCGTGTCAGTAATATATCTTAATAAAAACTCACCTTTTCCATAACTTATCCCAGTTTATCTCGTAATAGGGAGTTGTTATTACCGTAATCAATATAAAGGCGGTGGCATTCATCTTTATGTGAATAAAGAGAGATTGATTATTAGCTGTACCTAGTAAGTGTTTAATTGAAGCCGTTTAGTAGTGCTTTTGTTTATTTTCTACTAGGTGGTAAGACTTTTCTGCAATGTTCGTCTAGGTAGGTACCACCGGTTTGCCAGTTATTCTGCCGTAGTGTGCAACTATTGTGTTCCGGTTTGAAAGTCATTGTAGCTAGTGAAGTTACTGGGCAAATGAGACTTATGTACGGATCTCACAGTCAAGAAATATTTTTTATACTTACCGTATGATGTCTCAGAATGACGTGCGCAGTGCGCAATGTCACGTGAAACTTTAATCTACTGGCGAACGACTAGCTCGTCAGGTCATTCGTTTGCATAAAATAATATATTTAGCCCTACCTTTTGTTTTCTTACTTTTACTGTTTTGAGACTAGTAAGCATGAAACTTATCGAAAAAAATTACATATTATTACATAGGTACCTGTGCTCATTTTTGAGATGCCTTAGATGAAAAGTTTTGAAACCTCCACAGCAGAAATCGTTAACCCTGTACCTAATTGATTCTTATTCAAACCACATAGAAAAATGAATCACGAAAAATTTTCTCAGATGATAAAAACAATATGTTTAGATTTGCAAAAAATACAGTCCGTACAGTCACATATCGTATACTTACTCTACTCTTGTTATTTAAATACATGTAGTACTAGTTACCTACAGGACAGTATCTATTAAACCTTAGCTATAAGTACCTATAAATACAACCAAGAAGGATAGAAGTTCATTAGCAATGCTAAAACCCTCTAAATACTTTTATTATTTTCAGGACAAGCAGCGCCCACCGATATACAACCCAGAAGACTACGCGACCTCACTCAAGAAATGGGGCAAGAAGACGGGCGCCTCGGGTCTTTACGAGCTGGAGGCTGGGCAGGACCCCAACAAATCCAGGACTTTGCCCACCCAGGGCAGCAAAGACTTCAGGTCAGTTGCTACAATTATTTTGTAAGGAAGAAGTTGAGTCATCATATCATCAAGATGAAGACGTCCACTGCTAGGCATAGGCCTCCCCCTTAGAGCACCACTTTGGTTGCTTGCATCCTGCATCCATCGGCTTTCTGCGGTTCTGACCAGGTCGTTGGTCCACCTAGTGCGTAGGCCAGCGCCCCACTAGGTGAACTGACGACCTGGTGAAAACCATGGGGAGCCGATGGACGCAGGAGGCGAGCAGCCGCTCAAAGTGGCGTTCTCTGGCGGAGGCCTATGTTCAGCAGTAAACGTCTTCAGGTTGTTGATGATAACGATGATGATGAAGGTGTACCTACAAATAATGATTGGAACTTAACCACGTATTATTTTATGATTCCAGAAACCCATGCCTTGGTGTGGGAGAGGAGATGAGCCTGCGTCAATTCGGAACACCAAGTGAATTGCTCACCAAACTACGAGCTGACTTAAGGTTGTCATTTCCAAGGTAAAGACAACAGACGTTCAACAGATTTAACGTTATGGGCCCATACTCTTTAAACAGGCTCGGTTGTGTATGCGCTGCAGATGAGGTCGTCAACCTTATTTGTGGGTTCCGTACTCCATAGTTGAATGCCGCCTACGAGTTATGGCGACAACTCTCTGGAAACTTGCATGAATGAATACCAGTCGTTCTATAAAAGGCATTCCATTGAATACCCATTACATTGATTCCCCATTGGAAAGCGGTAGAATGTATTTCATGTAGTCTGATGATGGGAACAATTGACGGCTGAAGATTATGGTGATGACAAATGAATGGTAGATCGCTCAATACTTAATGCGGACCAGAGCTTGGCTACCACTGATCTAATGTGTCATTTTTCGCTTTTTGCAATTGCTGAAAGGGCTTTGAGGGCTTGATGTAATTGTGTCCAGGTATTTTATTTTTATTTATTTGTTTATTTTATAATGACGGATAAGTGTGTTTGTTTATTGTACAAGGTGACCATGAAATTACACTTACGAGTATGATGAGTTTTCAGACAGGGTCCCAGGATTATGGATTAACTCAATATCGACTATTTGACAGTAATTTCTCATAGCAAATAGAGTTATAATGTTACCTAAGTCTTTTGTACTAATGGCTAAATGAGGTGTTCCCACAATAGCACCAATTTTGATAGCGTCAATTTCATAACCAAACAAAAGAATATTTGCAATTTTATTTTGACCGTAGCTTCAAAATTGTTACGCCTGCTCAGGCACAGCAATTGGTTACTGCCAAAGGTTAAATTTGGCTCCCTCCCTTGGATCTACAGTTCGGCTCCACATTTAACTTCCCGATACCTACATAGTAATATTTATATTTTCAGCTTCGTGCAGGAGTTTGCCTGTGACCCACTAGATGGCGTTACTTTACTTCTGGAACTTCTGCGCAACGTGCAACTGAGCCAGTCTGGTGAAGGAGCAAGAGGACCACCTGCTGTTAGAAGGAGACCGCTGCTAGATGAGTTGGCCTGCTTGTAAGTAAACTATTGTTCCCAAAATGACACCAACTTTAAGATCAACGATAAAATTAGCACTAAAATCATCTGAATAATAAATGAATTGGTGCTATTTTGAACTTTACGTATGGTGCGGAAAACTATTTTAATGTTAAATATTGTTTCCAGACAATGTATTTGGAGCTGCTGCAGTCGGTACCCTGACTGCGTGCGGCGACTGGTGGGCGGGTCCAACGGAGTATACACTCTCACCGTTTGCATCATGTCCACCGTCAACAAGTCGAGGGTGCTGGCTTTGCAGGTAACCCTACTAGTTTACATCTGCGCAGTGCGTGTCACGCAAAGCTTCATCATTGAGGTGTCTACGGCGGTTCTCCAACACGTATTCAGCTAGTATGCGACTTGAGTATCATTTCCTACGTGTTTCGTAATGGCAGAAGGGCCTAATGTGTACCTACTGCAAATTTTATAGACAGCCGTGAATGCGACTTGCTCGTTACGCCGTTTACACAAAAAATACCTACATTTCTTTTAATTACGTTAGCTTAGGTACTGTTCCAATCCATTAATTATTTGCCAATACATTTAAAATGGGTACGTTTTTACGTATCCTGCTATCCACCGTTGAATCACTTTCACGTGTCATTCCCTGCTATCAAAAAGTTAATCAGGATTTAGGGTTTATCATAGAAAACCCTGTGATTAGATTATTACCCTAGTATAATAATATCTACTAGTTAAATCCTTTGTTACTCATAATTTCTAATCATAATCTTGTGACGTTAGTAACTATATACGTAGGTTCTTATCCATAGCTATCTTATGAAAACTGCCACATCAAGGAGTCTGATAAGAAGAGGTTAAAACTAATATTAACAGACCAGCTGACCTGCCCCGGCTTGGCACGGGTTAATTAGTTTACGCCTTATCTCAGTCTAGAGGAAAAGAGAAGGAAGAGGGAAAAAGATAAAGGAAAAGCATGAATTTATGAAATGGTGGCGGTTGGCTTTCACTTTTGTCCATTCATCCTTTTCCCTTATCTTTTTCCCTCCACCTTCTCTCTTTCCCCTATGGGAAAGATCCTATACTAATACAGGACAGGAGTGGCTTTGGACCTAATACCTACTGAAGGTTGGATGTCTGTAATTTCTGAACCACAAAACCTTGGAATATTTACGGGACAATATTTAAAGTACCCCCCTTCTAACAACAAAAGAATGAATGAAATCAGACTAGTTACGCGTTAATGAATTACATCTAAGTAGGTACATATTTTTACTTTCATCCCTGAGGGAACCGTGCTGAGTTTCAGGATATCACTCTCACTAGAATATGAACTCAAATCATGCCAATTTTAATTTGAATCCATTCAGCAGTTTCGGCATGATGCTCAGCCAAGATACAGGCAGACAGACAGACAAAAATGAAAAATATATACCTTTTGGCTTCAGCATAAATAACAGAGAGCCATTCAAAAAAAATGTTCATAATATCAACAATGTACAGAATTGCCCCTGTTACAGTTTTATTATAAGTATAGATAGATAATGAAAAGTAAATTTGAGTCCACTAGACTAGTAGAATAAGAGTTAAGTCTAAATTTTGTTCAAAAGTAAGTTTTTTTAATTCATAGATCATAATATATCACAGTCCTGTACTTTTTTGTGTTGTCTGTACAATTTTATCCAAAATGAGCTTGGTAGTGTCGTTTATTATGCGGCTGGCAATGACAGTCGTTGACAATAAACGGAATGATCAGCTATCACCTTCACTATCACTATATATTTATATATATATAACACGTAAGATATGTTTTGATCATACAAAAAATAAGTATTTTTCTCCTGTATTTTGCAGCTCCTAACAAAAGCATGCTACCCTCCTGCAAACGGCCACAGCATGATATCAGAAGCACTATCGACTCTCCGTCTCCGGTACGGCGAGCCGGTTCGCTTCAGGTTCTTAGTTGGGATGATGCAGAGCGCTGGAGGGTCAGGAGATCTGCAGGCAGCTGGCCTGGCCTTTATTAATGTACTGCTGATTAGCGCTCCAACTCCTCAGAGGAAACTGTACATCCAAGCGGAGCTGGAGCAAGCTGGATTCGATATTGTCACTTTGAAGAAGGTAAAGTATGTTAGTTTTAGGTAACAATTAGCTAAATAAAGGCAAACTCGACTGATTATAGATGTGTTGGACTCTTTACATAGATAGATATAAAATGCTTTATTGCACAGGCAATAGCTGAAGATGACAAATAAACGATCAAAGGCATACTTAATGCTAGAGAGCATGATCTTACAGGTTTCTATTCAAATTTTTAAGATTCGTATTTCTGTCCCTTTGGATAAAAACTGTTGTAACGAACTGATCACTGATTATTTGATGCTAATGGAACTAACAGTAAAGAAATGATAAATCTTAATTTTGATATGTATCATTTCAGATGATCATCAAACTGCCAGCTCCCAACGAGCAGGTGACGAAAGAGATAGAGAATTACGAGAAGCAGTTGATCGATATAGATACTCTCAGCGAAAAAGCCACCGAAGCTATGAAGGAGAAGGATGACCTGAGGCATAAACTTGATCTACTTGAGAAGAGAGTAAAGGTAGGAAAAGGGTACCTATTACTTAACTGATAAAAACTGTGTGGAACTTTATATCGAAGAAAAAAGACTTATAGATATCATAATGATGACATAGTTTCACGAAACAGCTAAAAACTTGGAAGACATAAATGGATGCAAAAGATACATTTGGAAACTTGTGCGTGACAAAATATGTGTCAGGTTTTAATTTAGTATACTTACTTTGTTTATTTTTTAGATTCTTCAAGAGGAGAAAGGGATATTGCTGTCACTGGAGAAATGCTTAAAAGAAAAATGTTGTGAGCTGCAGGAAGAGGTTTCTACCCTGCGATCGGAACACGGAAACTCTAACCGGAAAAAAAGTTTCGCATTGAAGAAAAAAAACTCGGTTCATAAAAATAGAGGTAAGTTCATTTTAATACTCCTGCTTCACCATAAAAAATATTACTCAACTACTACGATAAGTAATAATAGATAATTATAATAAGACAGTTATATCATCGGATAAATAAATCACTTTACTTTCACAGACGAGTCATCACCACCAGAAGACGAAGGCATAAGTTCTTCTGAAAGATCTCTTAGTCCTGAGGGCGACCCAGAGCGTGATTTAATGATCTACGAAGTTTTCAATGTGAAAAATGAAACGTATGATCTTATGCGAAATAAACGCAATCTACATAAGAAATTAGAATATAAGAAAAATGACAAGAAATCGTCTGACGAAGAAGAAGAAACCACTATTGATGAAGTTATACAGGAACTACGAAATATTGTAAACCATGCGGAATGCGAACAGTATATTAAGGATTCATACGATGATAAGTCTTCAAGATGTAACCAAACTTCAGAAATAAACGTTTCAATGAACGCTTTTGAATGTCAGAAACACAAAAATGCAGAAAAAGAAGACTCTATTACGAGCACAAGACACAGTATCCAAATAAAAACTGACGCAGAATCTTCAGACGACATAGAAGATGATGGAGAAGCTGAAATAATTCCGACTAAAATTGTCCCACATCCACCTAGAAAAGCCAAGAGCTTGGTGCACTTATTCGACCCACCGGTAGACCAAGGACTACTTTATAACAAACCACCAGATTTGTATGATGACAATTTCTACTCAAGCGATGAAGGATCGGATTCTCTGCTGAGTGCATCACGTTGTATTAATCCAATAATTAAGAAACCTTCTTTATCCAGTTTTGATTTTCAAGAATGCCGAGCTGTGTTCAATGATATGACAGAAAAAGATGAAAGAACAAAAAGGTCTAGAACAAGATCAAGGGAAGAAAATAGAAGGTCACCCATAAAAAGAAGTGGTTCATTCCAAAATTCAGAGAAGGGATCACGTCAACGTGAATACATCGATAGCATGTTTTACAATGAATCCCGCATGTCACCGATACAGAGATCTAATTGCAGTCGAGTGGATGAAATAGTCAATTTAATCGAGTCAAAGAAGCTGACGAAAAGTCTAGACCGAATTGATGAAGGACTGAACTCGATGGTAGACATTGTCGTTCTAGCTGAACCTAAAAAGCCAATTTGGCCTTACGAGAAACGGCAAAGATCCGTTTCAAGGACTAGCAGCGACGCTGGCAAGGAATCTCCTTTGATTCCCGTCACAAGATCGAACAGCAGACACTTTCATACGAAATTTGATTCCCGACATTCAAGCAACAAGGGCGATTCGCCGATCAAATCTGAACCACAGCCGAAGTTTTTCTTACCCCACCCGAAGTTGAGTCCCTCTTTCGACCAATCTGGTTTCAACAGCTCTACTTTTCTTGTCAAACGTGGGCACAGCAACGCTGGGTTCTATTCTGGGCCGATGCTCCGAGATGCTCCAGCAAGCATGACCAGTCTCGTTATGAACGGAACCCACAGCCACGCCGACCTCAAGCGAACTGCATCACCTATGGGAACTTCTAGCAACTTTGGTATTCATAAACTAGCTGATATGCCCTCGGGATTGTACTAATAGGTACTTTGTTAAAATGTAATCAAGACCAACGACTAATTTAAGTGTTTCGTAACTAATTATCATGACTAGTGCAATATTCCCTTTAGAACTAGTTTTCGTTTTAGAATGCACTGTTTCTTGAGAGATTTCTCAAACATTTGTTGTAGACTTACATATCAATAAGAAGATAAAGTTTTTATGCTTACATTTCGAGGTTCATCTGTACCTACTTTAGTGACTGTTGCTGCTAACTCATTAATAGACTTTTCTTTACACAAAATCTTTTAGAAACAGTGCGGACAGTAAGGATTTTCTCACGTGCTCAAATTTCGTCGAGCTTTCAACGATATCTTGGCAATTTTGTTTATGGCAAAATTGGCTTAAGATTGCGTATCGTTTGTCTTTCTTCTCTATTTATTGTATTTAATATACTTTTTGTAATATTACACACTTAGATATTATATGAATAGTTGATTGTAATCTTTGAAGAGTGGTATAGTAATTACATCTATTTTCTGACTATTTTTCCTGACTATCTTATATAATATTTTGTTTTCGTTTCTCTTTTCTTTAGAATCTTACCTCTTGCCTTTGAGTTAGTAAAATAAAATTGTATGTAAACACATTTAACTATGATGTTTTATTTTCTATGGATTACAATTAACAAAATTTAGGTCTAATTCACACTATCCTGAGACACAACATATACATGATACAAAGTCTCTCATAATATTAGAGACAAATAAAAAACTTAGAGCAATGAATAAATTATATTTTAAATAACTACATTAGGCTATGTAAATTAGCCATTCATGTAGATAAAATCTATCACATTCAGTAGCATCTAAGTTTATATCTACAGTTCGACCAAAAAAGTACATCTTTAAAGGAATTTGCTCTCAGCATCCTTCAAGGATGCAACAATACTATTGTACACCTGTTCGGTAGCATCGCTGCCCCATATAAAGTCGAAATGATTGAAACTATCCCTGCTCATCTTATTAACACTAATGACATTGGGTAGAGTAGCAGCCAGTTTAAGGAGATCCTTGTAGTAGACCTCATTGTCACTCAAGCCGTAGTAGAGGTAAGTAGGAACAGTGACCCTAGAGAGATCATACAAAGGAGGGTTCAAGCGGCCGTACACGGAGAGGTTAGTGATGGAGTTGAAGTTGTAGCGTCGGAAGGCGTCGAAGCGGATGACCTGACCGTAGTGAGATACTTGGCGGACTGAGGCACCGGCAGGTACGTGGCCTAAGATAATGGGCAGTATCGTCTGAAAAAAGAATGACTTTCAATTTTGAACTGCAGGGTAATTACGTAAAATTTGCAACAGCAATGCGACAGCAGTAGCAAAGCAACAGCAGTAGCGAAGCATACATGCTGAACACCACTAATGATGTATGACAGCAATCACCGCGAGATTTACGCCTGTCACTAACCTGGTGCGAGTTAGGTAATTAGGGGACCGGTCTGTTTAAGTTAGGCGTGGGTGAAGGATGTACAGAAGTACACATGTACAGAATAATGGGTATCTTCTATACTAGGTGGTAGGACTTTTCTGCAAAGTTCGTCTAGGTAGGTACCACCGCTTTGCCAGTTATTCTGCCGCCAAGCAGTAGTGTGCAAGCACTACTGTGTTCCGGTTTGAAGGGCATTGTAGCTAGTGAAATTACTGGGCAAATGAGACTTTATGATCTGATCACTCAGTCTAGTAATCTGATTACTAAACTGGGTGATGTCTCAGGATGACGTGCGCAGTGTAGTGTCGCGCGAAACTTTATTGTTGTAAAGTTCCGGGTGACACTGCAACTGTTATGGGCGGCCGTGTCACTTAACATCAGGTGAACGACTAGCTCGTCACGTCATTCAATCACATAAAAAAAATAAAAAAATAAAAACTTAAATCTTGGTGTATATTACTAATAAAATGGTGACATTTGACATGAAAGCCGAACAAACAAATAGGCAACGATTACATCATTATGTTAACAGCTACATACGAATTTGAAGAACTAACGTTAAAGTAGAATTAAGAGTTTCACAAAGATAAGACTCTAGGCTAGGTACGTACAACTACATCCAAAACATTATACTTACGGCGTTAATATATTCACTTCCTATCATTCCACTCAGACCATTTTGGCATAAAGAGTCAAATACTGATAATAATCCTCCGCCACAGAAATTATCCTGTAACCAGTTCACGTCTGCGAAGATCTCGCCAGCGCCCATAGCCCAGGCTGCTGTCTGTAATTAATTAAATATGATAGAGAACGATTAAGTATCGTTTGATAATAATTGAGGATTTTGAGGTTTAGATCGACATTGTGCCAACTGCTAAGTAGGTATAACAAATTACTCTGCTCTTGTATAAGCAGCAAGAAAAAATGATAGTTCGAATTGTTCTGTTTAACATTTAACAAGGATATTCCTTCAAATTTATAGTTATAGGGTTTTAATGGTAGTTTATTAATCAAATGTTTAAAAACTTACTACGCGTTATTTAAATTTACCTACACAAACCTCGGGCTAAAGTTTGTGTTTTTTTTTTAGCAATCAAAGTTTTATTCTTTGTTTTTGATATGATCTTAGTTATTTTGTAAGTAATGTAAATATTTTCAGGTACCGGTAATGCCAAATTTATTAAATAGCAAAATTTATTAAATATTTCACAGATGAGAGGTAATTGTGACTTTAAAAAAGCGTGTTTTAGTTGTAACGTGAGTAAAATTTCCAAATACGTTTGTAGTATTATGAGTTTAGTATCTAAGCCAATATCGACGAAATCTAGATAAAAGAAAAATGTGCCTCTAATTCATCAAGATAACATAATAAATTAGGCACTGATAATTTTCATATAATTAATAATTATGTTTGATTAAATAGCAGTGCATGTCTATCTAAAGAACGTGCCAATATACAACATCCCGCAGTAAACAGCATTTTTTCTCTCGGCTAATTTTAGTACCTAATAATATCTGTTTAACGAAATCACCCGAAATAATTAAATGTACCTATGTATGGATAACTATGCATGGAGTCTTGATCTACCTTTTGTCATAATCAAGACATGACAAATGGTACTTAAGATTTTAAGAAAAGGATTGCCTTTACACTGTTACTCACCTCAAGGACACTTTCATAACGCGCCAAATTGTTAAACATTTCATTCTCAGAGTTCGTAAAATATGAAGCTGGTGCCAGTCCATGGAATGAGATGAGTTTTTCATTGTATTCAGGCCTTAAGGAGTTGAGCACCAAGAATGACGTTCCACCTTGTGAATGTCCGATATAGTGAATTTTGCTTTCACCAGTGATTTCAAGGATATAGTCGATTAAGGCTGGAAGGTCAAAGTTGCCAATTTCGTCCCAGCTAAACCTCCAGAAATCGTTTCCGATATCAGGGTTCAGTCTGATGTGTTGGCGGGAGTAAAAGTTGCCACGAGCATTACCAAGCCACACGTCGTAGCCAGCTTCAGCAAGTTGGTAGCCTGGTGGAAAAAAACATGCGTCTTAAGGAGTTCGAAAGGAATATTGGAAAATATAACTTATTTCTGATGGGTAAAAATAAAACTCTTCGACGGAATAAAAACATAATAAAATGATGTTGTGGGTATAAACAAAGTTAAAAGTTTTTACTTATCGCAGTTGTAAGTACTGGGTGGCGCAAAAGTAAAGACCCTATTTGGTTCAGCTATAACATTTTTTCTAAATTAGAAAACTAGATTTAGGTTTTTTTAAATGTATATTTGTGCCATTAAATTTCGTACCATTAGGATTTAAAGATGATGTCTTTTAAATGGTGACCTCCAGAGTTGATACACATTTGAGCCCTATTTATGACATTTTGCATAACTTGCCGTAACACTTCCTGCGATATGTTCGTTATTTCTTGACGAATGTTTTCTTTTAGAGCTGCGAGAGTCTGTGGCTTGTTCACATACACCCGAGATTTCAAAAAACCCCAAAGAAAGAAGTCTGGACTGGTCAGATCGGGTGATCTTGCAGGCCAAGGCAAATCGCCAAAACGAGAGATAACTCGGCTTGGAAAAGCGTCCCTCACTAAGTCCATAGTGTCGCGCGCTGTGTGTGCCGTAGCGCCGTCTTGTTGAAACCAGATGTGCTCCAGCCCCAATTCGTCCAAACTGGGTATCAAAAACTCACGTAACATGGTTCTGTAGCGTTCTCCAGTGACAGTTATCGCATTGCCTCCAGCGTCTTCGAAAAAATAGGGATCGGACCCTCTGTCAACACAGATGCCACACCATACAGTAACTTTTAGTGGGTGTAGAGGTGTTTCTTGAATAATGCGCGGATTATCAGTGCCCCAGAACCGAGTATTCTGCTTATTGACATGCCCTGAGAGATGGAAATGCGCTTCGTCACTCATAACCAATTTTGAAGGAAAATCATCTTGCAAAATGTCATAAATAGGGCTCAAATGTGTATCAACTCTGGAGGTCACCATTTAAAAGACATCATCTTTAAATCCTAATGGTACGAAATTTAATGGCACAAATATACATTTAAAAAAACCTAAATCTAGTTTTCTAATTTAGAAAAAATGTTATAGCTGAACCAAATAGGGTCTTTACTTTTGCGCCACCCAGTATATATAAATTATATATTTGTATATATATTTATTTATTAAATGTAAATTAGTATTAACTTATTTAGTCTAGCAATAATAATAATAATACAATTGTTTACACCACCGACCTCTTATCTCTCCAGTACTTCTTTCCATCCAAAGGTTGACTGGAAGAGATCGCTATTAGCGATAAGTCCGCCGATTGTACTATAGATTAAGCTGTTTATTTCTGTATCTTTTTTTTTCATGCTTGGTGTACAATAAAGATTTTTTGTATTGTATTGTATTGTAAAATTCTTGTACATAGTACATACTGATGTAGTATTCAATTTTTTAAATAAATATACTCTAATATTCAAAATAGTGTTATATTTATTATATGTAGGACTGTAGGTGAGAGTGTGCGTATGATTGTTTACTTAGATGACATTATAATTCTTAGCAAATCACTAACAAACTATGGTATGGGACAAGAACAAAGATACTTTATACCTAGAGATACAAATAAAAATCTACAAATACTTTCGTAGTACAGGTGTAGTACTACGTCAATTGTTAGTAGGTTAGTATGGTATACTTTATGTTATCCTAAAATCTAAAGCAAGTCACACTGATTGTCATGATACTACACAAGCTATATTTTGATAAAACTTTTCAATTAGCAGATAAAACAAAATACAAATTGTCGACGTATTACGTGAGAAAAATTGTGTGAACCTACCAAAGGTTTAATGAATTCAAATTCCACTCTGTATTTAATGTACCACAGTTATGTTGATACATCCCCATTTATCATACTGATGAATGGACTGATAGATAATGCGTAAATTCATGTACACTTTTGAGCAAAACTAGTAAATAAATAGGTATTTATTGTTCACAAGTTATACGCCATTATATTATATTCTCTACATTTACAGGATCATTACAATATCAGGTATGTTTTGATGATTCTGGCATCACTGACATTTATGCATTTTTATAACCATGACAAACTTTAGACGTTATCAAATTTTTGGATAGTAGGTAAATAAAATATTTGCCTAATACACATAATTTTGAAATTTAACCTACTTCGTCAACCGGACCTTTATGTACAGCTTTGACTCATAAACCCAGATTGTGTATCATAGTACACGCCCTGGCACTATTATCTATTAGGTAACTACGTAGTTATACACCTATTGTGTCAATCTAATAGCTAAAAAGTGGAAAATCTAATTTGGTATTACTCTCATTTTTTGCAGAAAATTTGTATTCTTATGTATTTTTATCTTTCTAAGGCCCGATTTTACCAAAGTAGAATACATTTCATTCCAAGAATAAAGCAACTGGTTACTCTCGGATACAGCTGATTGACAAATGAAATGACAATTACATTTTGATTGTATCCAAGGAAATAAGCTTCTTATTCCTTGAAAATTGGTGGTACAAGAGTTGTACTCATGTAACTCGGTTGTTCTCGGAAAGTTATACTTGGAATAAAATTTATTCTACTTTGGTAAAATCGGGCCTATTAAGTAGTTAATACTTAATGTTTATCTGTGAATAAATAATGTGGTAGCTTTTTTGCAATATTATAAAAGATAATTTACAGGAATTGTAGTAAAATATAGTCGTAAAACAATTACAATTTATTGTACTAGAAATTATTATCAGAAGTCGCACCTATTTAGGTATACAGTCTTGTTTTCCTTATGCCTATCGAAATCTTATCTAACAAAACAATTAACATTAACGATATTCGCAGTAAAATTGGAAAGCTAACAAAACTAGACAATAAAAGCTGAATAATTAAAGTAAGATACCTATGCTACGCGATCTATGATAGAGATACGATGTCAATAGGAAGAGTTCTTTGGGGTTTTGGCTCCAATAAAACAATGTCTTATTCGGTAGGTAGGTAGGTAGGTACAGTAGGCATTGAAGCTTGACATAGTCTGAACACAACACATAGTGATGAGTGTTCTGAGTAACTACCTACCATTCATGCCGTACTATGACCTAGCGTAGGTATATTTTTTCAGTGATGACTTATGGAACTGAGACGTGGTTTAATTCTTACTGTTGGCCTCAAAGCTAAAAGTCGCGCATCGAGCAATGGAGAGAGCTATGCTTGGTGATTCCCTGCGAGATAAGTTCCAGAATGAAATCCGCAGGAGAACTAAAGTGACCGATATAGCTCTTAGAATTAGTAAGTTGAAATGGCAATGGGCAGGCCACATCGCTCGTACAACTGACAGCCGATGGGGAAGAAAGGTTCTCGAGTGGCGACCACGAACCGGTAGACCAGCGTAGGCCGACCCACCACCAGGTGGACCGACGATCTGATATGTATAATTGGTAGACACGGTATGCCGTTCATGTTACAATAAACAGAATTTGAATTTGATTTGATTTTTGAATTTGATCTGGTGAAAGCCGCGGGGAGCCTATGGATGAAGGAGGCGAGCAGCCGCTCAAAGTGGCGCTCTCTGGGGGAGGCTTATGTTCAGCAGTGGACGTCTTTAGGCTGTTGATCACGATGATGATGATGTATATTTTAAACACAAAAGTAGTAAAAATTCATGAACAACTTACCAAGGGCACTCCCAGGACCCAAGACTAAGAAGTCAGCTGATGAAGACAGAAGACCATGCATGATGAAGATGGCAGGTCTTTTCTCGTCAGGGTTGTTGTGGTTGTCACGACCGTGGGGTATCCGATGCATCTCCAGAATATATCCATCAGCTGTGACCACATTGTGGACTTCTACTGGATAGCCATATTTTGCAATAAGGCCAGGCTGGAAAGAAAAACATTTTATGTTTCTATCTATTTTTACGGTTTTTACACACTGCCACATGCTTCAGCCAAAATAATTAGGAGTACCATGGAACAAGGAGGAGAGGAATGCTAATACACTAAGAAAACAGCGTAGATCAGAAATCTGCCAAAAACCGTCTTAAACCTAGAAGGCGCTGCAAAATGAGCGGGCTATAAGTTGAGAGTGGATCAGAAATATGCCAAAAAACCGCTTTAAACCTAGCCCACCATATAGCCCGCTAATTTTGCAACGCCATCTAGTTTTAAGACGGTTTTTGGCATATTTCTGATTTACGTTGTTTTCTTAGTGTATATTGGTATTCCTCTCCTCCTTGTTCCATGGTAGTACCCATTTATATACGTTCCTTGATAAACTAGAAATGAATATAATACATTAAGCATATAATCATAATGCATTATGCGACCGATTCTTAGCTTTGGCCTATGTTCGGCAGTGGACGTCTTTAGGCTGTTGATGATGACAGTTATGATTTCATATTTTTGTAACGCTCCGATAAAAGATCCATTTATAGACATAAGTACAATACTTAGGGATCCGTTGATACATTATCACTTTGCATCCTGTATGCCACTTTAGTATTTTTCACTATCTTTGTACGATTACAATGCAAAAAAACCCTTAGAGATAGAGCAGCATATTAATATTTTTATCTACAGTTTAATTCGTTAATAAGCTATAGATTATAACTAATGCCTACCTCTGTACTTATATATTGTAAAAGCACAGAATATATAATAGTAGGTACTGTAATAAAGATACCAAAAAGTAATAGTAATAATTTATTGTGCTGAATTTCTAATTGTTAAGTAAATGACGCAATTTAATATTTGCAAGTGGCAAACGTAGTAGCGTGTTATAAGATCATTTCATTTAACCCTTGTAGCTTCCCTACTATCCCTATAGCCGGAAGACGTTCACTGTTATGAGTGCTGAGCATAGGCCTTCCCCATAGAACCACTCTTTCAACGGCTACGTAATAGGTAAGTACGTCGTACGCGCCTTTTGCATCCAACTGTTCCTCACGGTTTTGACCGGTCACCCTGTTGTGGGCCGGCCTACGCCACGTCTTTGGGTTCGATGACTTCATGGTCGTTACTCGAAACCTTTCATATTCATCCCCAGGTTCTGCGAGCAATGTGGCCTACTCACCACCATTGCAACTTGTCCCCTGTAGATTTCCTCATTCCAGACTTTATCACGCAACAAATCGCTCGCTGCCATCTTTGAGCTTACCTACGCTAATGAGGCCAATTAATTAGTTGCAATAAGCATGATTCTGTGCTTGCGTAATAATCTATTATTGAATTATGTTATACCTACTTATCGCTACAATAAAATTTACCTACCTACATAATACCTAGTGCGTATAAAATGTGTAGTAGGTACCTACTTATTTAAAACTGACGGCGCGCTCCGGCTTCGCACGGGTATAATAGTTTTCGCAGCGCACGCGACGTAAAGAATATTTTAGGTAATTTTTTTTACATATTGGGTTACATTATTGGAATATTAGTAAACAACCCAATTTTTTTGAAAATATAATTTAGCCGCATAATATATAGCATCCGGGGATAGTGTAGCTTCCCAACAGTGAAAGAATTTTTCAAATCGGTTCAGTAGTTTCGGAGCCTATTCAATGCAAACAAACAAACAAACAATCAAATCTTTCCTCTTTATAATATTGTTATAGATGTTATAGATAATATGTAATATATTTGAAAATAAAATACAATACGATGTTGAATTAAAACGCGGTCAGCACAGTATTTTTTTTTAATTCCATACCTATCTCAATCAATAAGGTGAATCTTTTGATCTGCGCCATAATAATATCCAAAAATATTGTTACCTATTTTCCAAAAACAGAACAAAACTGCTGACAACCCCTAAAAGGCAACGCCTTTTGGGGGCGCTGTTTTTAGGTTTGGGTCGTCAACTGCCCAGTATTTCAACAAATCTAAAACCTGTCTGCTCTTTCCTTTATAAATTTATAAGCCCTATAAAAAATGGAAGCTATTTAACTCATAGTCTTCAAAACACCTGCTAAATCCGTATAAGAATTCAGGCTTACCACATCGAGTTCAGCATCTTCCAGGATGTTGTCGGAGTAGCGCGATCCCACCTGGGATCTATACCGCTTCTCCACATCTTCGGCGTTGGGCGAATTCCTCGCCACCACAACCGTGACACACGTGGTGAAAAGCAACAATGCTTTAAACATTTTGGCTGCCTGTCTACCACTGACTCAATATCACTACCCTGGTTCTCTTTTGTAAGTTGCTTTATCTGCACGCGGATACCAATATCATTCAATTAACCGATTGCGATTTACAATCATGCGTACGACAATTTTATCA
Source organism: Ennomos quercinarius (assembly GCA_910589525.2). Lineage (NCBI taxonomy): Eukaryota > Metazoa > Arthropoda > Insecta > Lepidoptera > Geometridae > Ennomos > Ennomos quercinarius. The sequence goes on along the minus strand of OU342499.1, from coordinate 15,121,681 downwards.
GTTGTATTCGAGTATTCTTCTTTGTATCTCCTTCCTGCGCTCTGTACGAATGCGTAATGCGTAATGCTTTCATTTCTAGCTCACAGTGTATCTAACTTTATTATCGGAAATTTTATCGGATATAATTCCCGGCTAAACTTCCTTATTGCCTGAAAACGGTATTTGAACGATAACTTATTTGCAAAGACGAAGCTTTTTGTTTCATAATGTCGGTATGTCTAGGTCGATTACTCATGGTTGAAAGAATGTTGGGAGGTGTGGCACAGTAATCTTTATAGTTGTAGGTGTGCACCGATTTAAAAAAACCTCCCGGCCACAGATGTACAGATTGATGCACGTATGAATTTGTCAACGAGGGAGGTCAGAAACCATTTCAAATTAGCGGAAAATTGTAATCGTAGGGCAAGTTTAGTATGAAATTTGTAGGTACTACCTGTACCTACTCCATAAATCGCATAGGCAATTTATTAGCCGTGTATTATTTGCATGTATGGGTACTAATAAATTAATGATATACGTAGATTAACTTTATTATATGTTTTTGTTTGAATTTACAACAAAGGAAATTCCAAGCAATGACTCAGTTAGTACGGACACAATTTTCAGTGGAAGAAGGAGTAGCACTCTTGGAACAGCCGACGGAATCAAAGGAAATCTGAGAGTTAAATGAAGCCGAACTTTTCAAGGCCGAGTAGGCATGTTTACGCCATAAATGAGAAGCTTGCAATAGAGGTACCGCGGCCGCGGAGCGCGGGCAGAAGGATCTTTGGAAAGGAAATATCGGTGTATGATGTCAAAATACACCACCTACGAACCGGAAGACGCAGCATAGGCCGGATCTCTATTAGGTGGACTGACGATCTGAGGCCTATATTCAGCACTGAACGTCTTCAGGCTGTTAATGATGATGGCAATCGATTCGTTATTAAATGAAATGAAATGAATGAATGAAATGAAATTATTTATTACCAGTTATTATGGTCCGAGTGATTTAAGCTACATTTCTTGTTTTTGGGTATTATTCATCATAGGTAGGTTCAATATTCATCATACCTACGTAATTATTATATCGGGATTGAATTTTCTAATTTTATCTTTTAGGAGTGTCCACCTGTTTACATATAGGTAAGATAGTTACCTCATCATTCTCTTTGCCTTTTCCCATTTGTTATTGGGGTCGGGTCCCAATCTAACCTGTAGCAGCAAGCTACCAAGCAAGGTACCAGAATTACACGCGCGACTGCCATCTGACCTCGCAACCCATAAGGAACCAGTAACAGGGATGGTTAGACCAGGTGTCAGATTCTATCAAGCGTCTGACTACCCGTAACGATTACCATAGATGTTCTTATGACAACCGGGACCGACGGATTAACGTGCTCTCCGAGGCACGGAGCGATGGCATCGAAAACTGCGCATAACTTACTAGATAAGTCATTGGTGCAGGGCCGAGGATTGAACCCGCTACCGTAAGATTGCGAAGTGCACATGCTACCGCTCGGCCACCATCGCTCTAGGTAAGATAGGTACCTAATAGCTCTTATTTTATAAGCAACTACGCATAACATTTTGCATAGATAAACAAAGAAGAACAATGGGCATTATTGAATAATAAACCCTATCATAAAACAAAGATCAAATACCTAATTAAAATCAGTCAGCAAACTAATTTCAGAAGACTAACTTAGGTACTAACCGAACTGTTTAGTATTTGATAAAATGTATCATACGTTTTGCAAAGTAGTTTTGTGTTTGTGCATTAGTGTGAGCAGTTTAATGGAAACGATCGCGGAAGATGAAAAAATCGATGTTGTGGACTTGACTCGACCTACTCTCTGGAAGGACATGCGCGACTATTACAGAGCGCTTGAAAAACGTTGGTAAGTAGCTAAGTCTAAAAAGGAGTTTTGGCGGGAACGCGGAAAAGTTCACGTCGGTGCATTGTATTATTTTACAAAACTTATGCTTTTTCCAGTGTTAATGTTAAAAATTGGTGGTGTTTTACGCATTAAGTGCTGAATTACGAGCATGAGTGTGGGCAAGTGATATAATGTGGTGAAACGTGGTTTTTCGTGTTGCTTCCAAAATTCCATAGAAGCCTCTAGTAAAGTTGCCACCACTTTACTAGGGCATGCCTTAGACTGGATTATGACTTAGACTAGACTATGACTACTCTGACTGTGACTATGACTTGACTTTAAGTGAAAATTTCCATAATACGATGAAAAATTACAAAACTTGACACTGGCTAAATACACTATGTGTGGAGCCAAAATATAAAGAAAAAAAAAAAAGTCTAAAAAGTACCTAGCCCTTTGATCAGCACCTTGGCACAGAACAAAAATGTCATCACAGAGTTATGTCGAGTACTTAGTGCTCATAGCGAAGCTCGACTAGCTTAACCCAGCAATGATCACTGCTATATCGCGTTGCTTGGATGTGTGAACACAGAGTCAAAGTCAAATAAACTATTTTAGCACTCTTACAAGTCAAAATCAGAGCCTCTAAGTATGGAAAATTACAATAGGTACGCTATTTATAATGATGAGATTGAAAACAAGCAGTTCTCTTTCCCAGTGACATGCAAAAATTGGTAGGTAGGTACTTAAAGTACGTTAAGTATTTACAAGTGCAGAAAGAAATGCCCACAATTTATTTTTGACTACGAAGCTAATTTTTCACCTAATGTTCTATTTTGAGGCTGTAGTTTGCCGTTTCTATTGCGACCATAGACCTAGGATGCAACAAGAGTACATAACGAAAATATTCTAGGTCTGTGAATATCTATTATTTGTTTTTTTATATCACATGCCTAGGTAAGTATTTTTTTAATCCTAAAATGGGCATACGTTTGACAACAACTCACCTGATGGTAAGTGACGAAGCAGTCTAAGGTGGAGCACGTTTGCCCATGAGATGCCCATTCACTCTCGACTTTAAAAGACCCAGGTAATACCCAGAAGGAAACACTGTTGCTGGGAGGGCATTCCATTCCTTGGCCGTTTGGACTATGTATGACTCAGCAATATTTTTTTCACCTCACTAGCTCGGAAAGGTTATCTTTGTCATTCAAAATCTGGGCGCCAAAACGCATTTTGCTCGCTAGCGTGGAAAGTGTTTTTAAAATTCGAACGTTTCTATTCAATAATTTTCTCGTCAAGAATTGAGGATTTAATTACAGATCTGCCCGAATTTAACGTTCTTGATATTGCCAGTCCACTGAAAACTCATTAATACCACAGACTACCTCCTAAAAGATACCATCTTTTTCTCGTTCACCAACCTAATTTTTAGAATAATCGCACTGTCTAGCACCAAAGAGTATAAAACCAATACGCTATCCAGCACGGCGACTGCATGGAAAATGGATGAAAAACACTTTTTCTTTAATTTTCCATGAATCACGTGACGAGCTAGTCGTTTACGTTAAGCGTTACCGCCACCCATAGCTAAATTAATAAGCTAAAAACTAATATTTTCTTAGCCTTTTAGCTGGGTTTCTTGCATTTTCCTCGCTGTAGTGAGGTGAAAAGTAGTGTGTTGCACTCGGCAGCAAAGTTTTTCTGCGCCTCGTACCTTTGAAACCTTCGCTACGCTCAGGATTCTTCATTTGAACCACGAGCGTAGCGAGTAACCCTAAACCGCCCCCCCCCCCCCCCCCCCCCCCCTCCCCCTAACCGGGTAAGGAGGGTAACCCTAGCATCCTTCGCTTGCTCAAGTTTCAATTCAAGTACTCGCGCCAAAAACCAACTTTGCAGCCTAGTATAACAAATAACTATTTCTCCTTACTTTCTATTAATTAATTCCTTACAGGAAAGTGTGCATTAACTGCGGAACCCCTGGCCTGGGCACTGCGATGCATCTCGAACATTCTGGCTCAATCGGTTCCATGCATCCAGCAGTCATACCTGCGGAGTATTTGCTGACCAGACGTGAGACGCAAAGAGACCAGCATAGTGCTTCCTGTCGCAATAGCGATCGCTGGCACCTACAAAACAACACGTCGACGATGAGTAATTTTGAAAATAGGTATTTCCATCGGTGAAAGATGTTCTATTCCATCGGTGAAGTGTTTCGGTAGCTCAAACGTTGTAGATCTCGGTGCCAGCTATCGAGACTGTGGCAGGAACCGCCTATGCTGGCAGACCATGCCAGGTGATATCAGTACCGACCTTCATTTAAAAACTCAAACTCAAACTTAAACAGTTTATTGCAAATAGATACTAAAATATAAGTACAGAAAACTGGCCATATGACATGGTTTTGATCTACACTGTTTTCTTGGTGTATTGGCATTCCTCTTCTACTTGTTCCATGATACTTACAGCAGGTGGACAATTATTGTGCAAATATAATCAAACTACGTGTATGCTATCTGATTTCCTAATCACTAAATAATATTTTAGTAGCTTACCTAATTAATCATAATTATTATAATTAATTATATACTCATTAACTCAATGTTTTACATTCATAGAATGGTACCAAATCGACATACCTAACACAGTACTAAAAAAAACAAAAGTTTGGATTTATTATTTATTTATATAGATATAAAAAGTGAGGTACACATTACAAGAACTACAATACAAATTAATACATAACTTATGCTAGTCTAGTACCAATGTACACCCTGAAATAATATGGTGCAGCATTTTTAGATTTATCCTGCTTCCAAAAATTACCTAATAATTCATCTTTTTGAGTATGTTTCTTGACACGTGTCAATACCCTACGAACTATTTGGGTTGGGCCACTTCGTAACTTGTCCACTTCCATTAGTTATTCACTTCCTAACTTGTCTTCATGATTTCATTCATACTTGTATAGCGTTTATGGCAGCGGCAAAGGGGGTTTATTTTTCGAGAGCGCTTTATTAAATGTTGCTATCTATCCATTGCGTCTACGCTTGGGCGAAACCTCTACGAGACTCTACGCGGCGGGTGAGTAGCCCTGCATGCCCGCCTGCGTCTACTGACTGCGGGATTGCAAGGCTAAAAATCGTTTGTATGAAAAACCTACATTTCGTAACGTATCGTTTTGAAACTTGACACATACAAACAAGTAGGTACTTATAGCATTTCTTACTTTTTTTAAACAATTGTTGTAGTTCAAGTTTGTATTTTCAAAAATTTTACTTGCATCATATCATACCTACTGAAATTTGGAATGTGTGAAGAACATACAAAATAAATAAATACGGGTCGGCAATTTCTAAATTTCATTCCTAAAGGGATAAAAAATACAGAAAAGGGTTCCATCGTAAGACGCTCGCACAGCCTAAACCGCTGAAGCTAAAATCTTAAAACTTTGTAGATAACTTCATTATACAGTGTGGGGGTGCACTAAAACGAAATTTATGAAAATTAAGCCCCTAAGGGGGAGAAAGGGGTAAATGCTTTTGTATGAAAAACCTTTATTTCTTAACATAAATTTAGTTATAGCTCTTTTCAAACGGCTCCTAAAAACGGGGTTGTGGTAATTTTAACTCGGAAAAATAAACTGTTCCTGAAGGATAGTCGACGCGGGCCGCGAGCATGAGCTAGTTTATTTAAGTATATAAAGCCACAGTAAATACAGAAGCAGACTATTACAAACATAAAGCATTTACAGATATCGATCTTAGATAAGTAACTTGGGTGATAATCACGGATTAATTAAAATATCTAGATTTATCATCACATAATGATTATAATTATCAAAAAATGGGTAGACATGTCTCTCTTCAGCAACCCTAATGCTTTATCTTTATCCTAATGCACTAACTTATTTTAGAATTGGGCTCATTCTATGAAATATCACATTAGAGTAGTGTATCATTAACATTTTTAGTACCTAACAATAGCAGGATTCGAACCTTCGCTTTCTAACTCAGCGGTTTAGACGCTCTGCTATATAGATATGGCCGCATTACCCATAGGTTGCGAAAATCATTACCGGGTATATGTTTGTACAGAATAAACAGCAAACCAAAACAGCAATGGGTTGACGTTTAATTTTAGCTTAACATTTGATTTTCATTAGTAAGCTCAAAGTCGCGCAACGAGCTATGGAGAGAGCTATGCTCGGTGTTTCCCTGCGAGATAAGATCCGGAATGATCTGCAGGAGAATTAAAGAAACCGATATAGCTCTTAGAATTAGCAAGTTGAAATGGCAATGGGCAGGCTACATCCCTCGTAGAACTATCAACGAATGGGGAAGAAAGGTTCTCGAGTGGCGATCACGGACCGGAAGACGCAACGTACCAGCTCCCCGCTAGGTGGATCAATCTGTTCAAAACCACGGGGAGCCGATGGATGCAGGCAAGCAGCCACTTAAAGTGACATCCCATGGGGAAGGCCTGTGTTCAGCAGTGGACGTTGCAGACTGCTGATGAGGTATGAGACCTCTAGGTGTCTACACATATACTTATATACCTATTCTATTTTCAATAGTTCAATTAACAGTTCAATTGATTGAACTACTGAGATTGTTTATTTACACAGTTCAATGAAATATTTTGACTGAACTTCTGGTACTTATCTATTCACAGAAGTTTAATTAATAGTTCAATTGATTAAACTGTTAATTAACCGTTACTAGGTGGTAGGAGTTTTCTGCAAAGTTCGTCTAGGTAGGTCCCACCGCTTTGCCTGTTATTCTGCCGCCAAGCAGTAGTGTGCAAGCACTACTGTGTTCCGGTTTCAAGGGCATTGTAGCTAGTAAAATTACTGGACAAATGAGACTTTATGACCTGATTTCACAGTCTAGTAATCTGATTACTAGACTGTGTGATGTCTCAGCATGACGTGTGCAGTGCAGTGCCACGCGAAACTTTATTATTTTAAAGTTCCGAGTGATACTGCAACTGTTATGGGCGGCCGTGTTGCTTAACACCAGGTGAACGACTAGCTAGTCACATCATTCATTCTCATAAAAAAAATTGAACTGCTGAGCCTTGTTAGTCTCCTTAATTCAATTTTTAAAAAATCATTGAACTAAGTTGAACCACTTTTCCTGCATTAGTCTGCAAATAGGATTATTAAAATCGTTTCAACGTTTCTAGTGTCAATAATCGACGTATCCTCGCACTCAGCACAAAACCATGACTTCGTACTGACACTAGATGTGGCCCTACAATGGCCAGTACTAAGGCACGACCCTCGAGAACCGATGCTGTTACTGTTCAAGTTCGGATGGAAGGATGACAACAACATGTCTAGAATAAGGAGCTGCATTTGTAAAATACCAGGTATGTGATGAATAGGTCTGAAAATAACTTAGACTATTTAAATGGAACGAATCCTGAAATGAGGAGATCCGCAGCAGAACTAAAGTGATCGATATAGCTCTGAAAATTAGCAAGTTGAAATGGCAATGGGCAGCCCACATCACTCGTAGAACTGACAACCGATGGGGAAGAAAGGTTCTCGAGTGGCGACCACGAACCGGAAGACGCAGCCTCTAAGTGGACCGACGATCTGGTTAAAACCGCGGGCTCCTCAAGACTCTCCCAAGCACATGCCCCCTAGAAGCCTTACTTGAGAGCCACTTTCCAATTCAACCAGAGAGTGGTGACACTTTAAAATATTAAACAGTATGGTCAAGTGGTAGGTGCCTACTTACCTACTCATTTCTGATAAATATGACAACGCGTTATTTTCTTCCAGGGATTAGTTATCAGCTAGCCGAGTGGATTTCTACAAACTTGACCCACGTAGTGGGCGTCGCCACCGATGCTCCAACCCTGGAGTCAGAGCAGACCAGGGAGTTTTCCACGAGGACAGTCGCCAACCTGATGGGGAAGAACGGGATCTACATGATCGAGAATGTTCATATTAGAAGAAAAATGCCAGGTGAGAGGCCCATTTAATGAAATAGATACACTTACCTACCTACCTAAAATAGCATTGTAGGTAATACCTACCTATTAAATTTGTCCATCCAAGTATAGGTAAAGTAAAACTACTGCATGGATTTTGATGCCGTTAGCTGGTATATATTCTTTGGAGTTCTGAGCAGGTCCTTACGTTCGTTACAATTTAGGATTTGTAGAGCGTGGATTCGGTATAATTACCTTTTCCCCAGCAGTAGGCTTATGCATGGAGTGTGGAGGGAAAAGTCAAAAAGTTAAGCCCTTTCGCTCCCTTATTCTACATAGAGTTGCAACGCTAAGGGCATTTATTATATAATAATAATAATATAATAACGCCCAACGATCACATACATAGATCCTGGACCCTAACTAGGATTCCCTGTATCTAGGGACCCAGGAACTACGAGGAACATGGTCCCACAACACCCAGACACAGAACAAGCATTTGTGCTTTTTTTTTTACGTGTACAAATACTTGTCCTGTCGCGGGAATCGGACCCGCCACCTGCGGGTTATGAGCCGACCTGCTCAACCATCACACCACAAAGGCTGTCAACTGTTATTGACAAAGCAAATGAAAATTGAAAATGAAATTTATTGATTTATTGTTCATGGGCAAACGTGCTAAAACATAGACCATAGCATCATCGCTTTCCATCAGGTGAGATGTTGTCAAACGTGAGCCCATTCTAGCATAATAAAAAGCATTTGACCACTGTGTAAGTATACCTACTTAGGTGCCAAAATGATGAATAAATGCCTGATGTTAAGTGACGACGAGGACATGTCTTTTCTGGTAGGTAGGTACTTACCTTATATGGCTATAAACTCTCACAAGTTTTCTATCACGAAGCACTGGACAATCGATTCCAGTTCTCCAGTAGTCCCATTAGAGACCGAGTTTTCAAACTAGACATACCTACGTGGTGCCGCTTTCCACTGTTCCACTTGTTAAATGCTAATCTGGTGACCTTTTTTCAGAACAAGGCTGCATGGCAGTCTCCATGCCACTGAAGCTCCTAAACACCAACTACGTGCCGACCAGGCTGATCGCCTTCTGTCCCGCTGCCAAGACCGAGATGAATGTCGTGGTAGCGCTCCGGCCGTACACCCTCAAACCTGTCACTAACAGCAGAGTGTACGATGTCCATATGGATGAACTAATGAATTAATAAATAATAATTAATTAAGTTTATGCGTGTTTGAAAAATAAAATATCCAGAAGATTTAATAAAATAAAAGATATGATAAAAAAGGGTACGGACTTAATGTCTGCAGTGACTAAAAATAGGGAGGTTTATTGGTTTAGTCCGTATGTCGCCATAGCGGAATTGGCGGAGTCCGAGACCCCGCAGGGCCCGTATCCTGCGGGATCCATGAGGATTACTTCCAACCCTCTCGGTAGAAAAAAAACTAATTAATTAGCTAGAAAGTAGAACAGCTGAGCTGCGTAAGTATTAACCGCGTAAGCGACGCGGACTTGAGTTGAGCCACATCTGTCAGCATCAGCAGAGTCGCATTGAGGCCCTATGTGCTCCTGCTTGCTATCGCGCGCTTCTGAGGTACATAACAGTATCAGTAGTAGTAGTAGTTCAAATGTTCTATTTTCACGGACACGCCAAAAGTGGACTGTCGTCTACAGCGCGTCTATTAGTTTTAATTTATTTATGTAAAGTTTAGAAATAGTTTAGAATTACCTAATTATTAAAATATAGAACTAGAAGCTTCACGAACTGTTCATTCATCTACTATAGTTACTAAGTTGGTAGCATAATATTGTTCTAAGACTAAGTCCTTAGTCTTAGAACAATATTATGGTAGGTACCTATTATGGTTTTAGCTATCTAAGTAATTGATTAGGTATCGATTACCTGAAATTAATTATGAAACATCATTGGTCTAGTCTGCTAGGGTGTTTTTTTATATGACGTGACGAGCTAGTCGTTCGCCTAGTGTTAAGCGTCACGGCCGCCCATTACAGATTGCAGTGTCACTCGGAAATCTAAAATGATTTGACCAAACTTAGATTTATGAATGAACGATGAACGAAAATATTACCCAGCTAACAATTATTGTTCTACAACGCCACGGTATTCAAACTTATGTCATATCAACTCAACTTTATCGTATTATAGTGCAGGAAAGTAAATGTTGGAGTTATATAGCGCGCTACGCCATTAAAATATTCTCCGAATAATTTATTGTTCCACCAAAAACGGTAGTTCGAATAGGCTTGAGTGTAGATGGTAAAATGTGAAATTGATTTACTCTCGGATAACTGGCGATTTATTCTAAGAATAACCATTACTCTCGTTTGGTCGAATCCACCTAAGACTTGGCACCCAAAACTTTGCAGAATACCTAACTAACATAGGAGAGTATTGTAAAAAACCAGTGTGTTGAATAAATAAGCTTTATTTTTGGCCAAACTATTATATTGCATAAACTTTACACTTCTATTGAAATAAAACTATTACTTGCAAGTAACAAATTAAGTTCATAAAATATAGCAATGACTCGAACATTCAATTTACATTTTTGACCCAAATATCGACAAATAAAAGAACACTTAATCGAAATTATTTATATAATAAACATTTTTAGAAATACGACTTTTGTCGTTTTACTTATATCTAGAGAAATATTATCAAAAACTTTACGAAATGGCGCTAATAACAGTAAAACACATCGGCTAATAGAACGTTATCATAGCATCCTAAAGGTCGAAATTGGGTCTCTATATTATTTTAGAAATGCAATTATTATTTATTTTAAAATATATAAAAAGGAAGCCTTAGGTTAAGATTAAATAGAAGAGCACCAGTGGTAACACTGAAGCACCCCTTTTCTTCCACCACGCACAAGCCATATTTCTCTTCAGCCCAACTTTAGCAGCCTAACTATAAACTTTACTTAAATTTAACCAATGCTTAAAATAATGTATCATATTCGCTCGTGACATTCACAGTAGCGAGACTATAACAGAATATTTGCATTGATTAAGTTTAACCAACGTTTATAATAAGGCTAAAAAATATGCTAATCAACTAACATTGAGTATTCAGCTGGGATTTTATTAAAATGTACTTTATTGCAAACGCTTAAAGTCTAATACATATTTCTAAAAGGGAACAGCAGTGCTCCATACTTTGATAATACTTTTCGCTTCACTATTATTGCCACGATTACGCAATACTATTATCTTTATAAGCATTATTTTATATGTGAATATTAAAAATAGATTTTCTTTGTCTTGGTGCACCGATACCCTTATATTTTAATACTAAGTTTTGGTACTTACACATTGATTTTACAAATATATTCTTTGTCTTTGATGAAAATGCCATACAAAAAACATTCCAAAGGCTTCTAGCGTAATTCACACTGCACTAGTCGTTTAAAGACACGAGATGGCAGCACTGCAAAAATATACAAAAACATTGGAAATCTAAGTGTTGCTATATCATAAAATCAACGTATCTACGTATTAAGCTTGTCCACCGATATAATATTTATAGCTTGGCTCAAAATGCTTCAGGAATGCTGATGATAGCATACTGTGTCGAAATAAAACAGTAGACTGACTACCTATTTTTGCATATGACAATAACCATTTTATTTGTTACGTATGGCAACACTAATTTCAGTATAAATACTGAACACGATAAAGATTTAGATACAAATGTAGAAAAATGTCTTACTTTATATTATTGCAAATTGCAAGTAGTTTTATAAAAGTTTAAAATACGACTAACTGTATTTTGCACTTTAAAATTTACTTTTTTGTTCTATACAGTATAACGAACAGTAAGAGCATACGGTCTGATTCAGCTCACGCACACTACCTCAGCCGTCATCGCGTAATCTAGCCAGGTTAGCCAGACTTTGAAGAGCTTGTATGAAATTTTATACACACAAAAATGGTTTTTTGCTCGGAGCATAGTTTTGAATCAGACCATATAATATCTCAATATTTAGGAGGTAGGTTAATTATTGCTTATTGAATGCTTATTGGCTTCTGCGGTAATTTCACCACAATTTCGCCAATGGTACTAGGATAGACCATCAAACGAAGGAGATTGTACGGTAATTTAAAAAAAAATTGCCCGGTTAAAATTAGTATGTACTACGTACTATGATGAGTACGTACTATGATGACTTACACTGAAACAAATCAGAAACCCGATAAAACATCACTATTTAGCACAAATTAACTCTATCAAACTCTAATCAATACTATCTAATGCATCTGAGTGAGTTTAAAAAATTTTACAAAAAATCAGAAATTTTTGAAAAAACAATCTCTCATACGTGTGATAGTTCTATCTCCAATTATTGCTTATTTATTTAGAATTGATAAACTGTTTAAACATTCAGTCAGCCACTATTATCGACACACTAACTGGATTGGACTCTGTAAGGCCACAATACAATCTGTGCGTTGCGACATGGAACAAGGAGAGGAATGCCGATACACCAAGAAAACAGCGTATATCAAAAATATGCCTAAAACTAGATGGCGTTGCAAAATGAGCGGTTTATAAGTTGAGCGCAGATCAGAAATATGCCAAAAAACCCGTTTTAAACTTGAATGGCACTGCAAAATGAACGGGCTATACGGGTACCTACGGCGAGCTAGGTTTAAAACAGTTTTTTGGCATTTTTTTTATGCTATAGGTAGCAAACAACCATACGGCCCTCCTGATACGAAGAGGTCACCGTAGCCTATGGACATCTGCTACACTACACGTGCCACTGATGCGTTGTGATAATACTCTTTTGACCCTCCCTTTAAATTGCTGCATGTTGTAGCTCCGGGGAAAGACCGCTGGTGGAAGCTCATCTTACAGATGTACGGTAAGAAAGTGCGCATAAACCGAGTCCTATGTCATCACTCAATAATGTGTGGATGAGCTTTTTCACGGTGGCGAGAGGTGCGATGGTAGAAACGCGATGCCGGTATTAGATAGAATAGTTCTTCAAAGCATTCCCCATTATAGATACGGTATATCGGTATCGGGTTATAGGTACGGTCTGATCTGCGCTCAACTTATAACCCGCTCATTTTGCAACGCCATCTAGTTTTAGGCATATTTTTGATCTACGCCGTTTTCTTGGTGTATTGGCATTCTTCTCCTCCTTGTTCCATGGTTGCGAGTGATCATACTTCATTTTAGAAATAACAATAAAATTCTATGTAACAGTAATTTTGTCATCACTTTAATTACATATTTGTGATGGTATAAATGTCCGAACCTGCTGTTAAATGCTAAGAGATTTTTATATAAAGAATAGATCAGAAAACCAGACATTTCTATTGCCATCCCACATAATGGTGGAAATGGGAAAAAAATGTTATCTTGCTTTCATTTTTGTTTCAATAAAACGCGTTATTCTGATCATACGATTTTGGTTTTTTAGAACTGACTAAAAGCCTCGGAGGGGCATTAGCACGCTTCGTACTTTATCATTTTTTTGTGACATTATTTAAATGGTACACAAAACTAACGCGTCAATACTCGAATCGTTTTACTGTCTGTGACACGTCCCCAATAAGTAAAAAATTTACAGCTTTACTAACACATTAAATTTAATCAATACTTAAAATTTACCGTCAACTTCTCGCTGACGCAAAATATCACGAGCGAAAGAGACAGGGCATTTAAATCATTAATTAAATTTAACTAACATTTAGAAGGCCCATAGCCGTCGTTTCTACATATGTAATTAGAAGGCGGAACATAAGCAAGGTACACCCAGAGTGGCGCCTTACTTGACCCTCAAGACGCGATTGCTATCCCTTTCTTTCTCCTTCTACACACGAAAAATGCCGCACCTAATTCAAGTGGACTACTTTCGAGAAGCGGATGCATTATCTTCCTCACTTTAATTACAACCATAGCCATTCCAAAAAAAAAATACTGTTGGTACACAAAAACTTGCCACCTTATTAGAGTATCGCTGTTTTCCAAATTCACCAAATAGCATAAAACAGTAGATCGCGACAGCTAGAGTGTGATTCAAAAGTAACGACGGCTGTGAAGTCACTTCACTCACCACTTACCTCTGCCCGCGCACACCTAACTTTTGCTACTGCGCAGCGTTTCCAGCCGACTTCACAGCTGCCATTCCATTTGAATCACACTATAAATCTTATGGCACAGATACCCAGCTCATACTGAAGCAAGCCACATAATCTAGTCCAACCCAGTAAAACAAAACGCCAAGCAAATTAATCTTTCCAGTCTTTCTTTATTTCGAACGCCCATTCCCATTGTAGGTGCACGTTTTTGTCGTCGTCCGTGAACAGCGAGTTGACCGCGTATGTGCCTCGAGCAATGAGGCCTGAAGGGGCGTCTTCTGGGGGCGTCGTGTAAGACTGAATCTCGGTCTTTGGTGGATACGAACCCACCATATGGGTCATCTTGTCCACTGAAACGTGTTAATTGTACATGTTAGGAACTGTTTTTATCGGGCAATGTACCTTTATTAGTCAAGCTAACTACTACAATAATAAAAACTAAACTAAACTAGACTAAACTAAACTAGCTATACTACCTACTACAAAGAACACTTATAGACTAACACTTTGGTGTTGAGACCCTGAGTCCGTGGGGACCGGGAGCTCATCGCGTTTTCCAAAGTCTATCAGAGCGCCTGGTCGATGCGACGCGTGACCAAAATGCTGGCACTTATTCGGCCCAACGCATCAGCATTGCAATTCAACGTGGCATTGCTGCCAGCATGTTGGGTACGCTACCTACCGGTAGTGGGCTGGAGCACTTGGACTGTCTATAGGCCATCGCGGCTATTATACAGTCTGTTAGGAACTGTTACCGATGTTTTCTCAAACATGCTTGGAAATGTGAGTATTCTTTTGACAACCTTCTTCGGGATAAATCGAAATTGCTGTACTGGCGAGCAGCGGCCGGCAAAAGTTTTACGAAAACCCATATCTGTCGTGGTTTAGCTGCCAAATAAATTACATACAAAACTCATATCTGTCGTGACATGGCTACCAAAGAGGTAACCCACGGGCCACTTAGTGTTAATTTCCGCGCATTATTTGAGAATAGTACTATACAAGCCTTGGCCACAACTAGGCGTTGATGGACTTACGTATGGGTGTGCCCACATTTACACGTTCGTCCATCAATGCCTCAGTTGCTGGCCGCTGCAGTAATGTACTATTTTTGTCCATCACGAGCTGGAGAAGACGACACATCTCTTCTCCTGAGAGCGTCTTTTCTTCTCTTCTTCTTTCTTTCTGCTGTAGCTCATGATATAATACATATAATGAGAGTATGTTTGTTACTCCTTCACGCTCAAACGGCTGGACAGATTTGGATGAAAGACAGCGACAGCGAAGAGTAGAGACAGCTTATATACTGGATTAACACATAGGCTACTTTTTAGCAGCGGGTAAAACCGCGGGGAGCAGCTAGTGTTTTATATTTTCCGTCATCTTTATTTCAATTCCTTAGTAAAAATTATGTTTTTCGAGCGGATGGTTATCTTCAAGCAGGTACACCGCTACTTCTGCGTACATAGCACCCATACTTGTTATACATGGTAACTGATTGTGTTAGTCTAGTTAACATTCTGTGCACTACCACTGCCAAATACAGACGACATATAAATTATTGTGAAGTGTGTCATTATAACATATTTAACTCATACATTAACATACAGGGACCGGCTGTAAATAATGTACATCGAGCTAATGACAGAGGGAGATGAACAGCTAGTCTTGGCTTCGTAGAGCATCGCCTCTATCACACAGATCACTAAACAGTACAATCCAGTATAACAATAACAAGGTAACATTTTTAGTTTTATAAACTAATTTTAGACCAACGTAGTATTTTGTTTTTAACTGACTGCCATACAGTGTCATCATCGGCCTGAAGACTGCTGAACATAGGAATCCCCCACTTTGAGCGGCTGCTAGCCTCCTGCATCCATCGGCTCCCCACGGTTCTGACCAATCGTGGTCATCACTCGAGATATTTTTTCCTCATCGGTTGTCAGTATCGGTTGTATACAGTGTGTCTCCATCTAAAGCCAAATCTAAAAAAAGTATCTAATTATCTATGCACACAGTGTCATCAAAAGCGTTAATTTTTGTGCCAGTTTTAGACCTTATCACATTGGGCTAAGGCTTGCAATTCCTAAGATATTCAAGGACTTCAAAGGTGATATAATTGCAAACAATACAAGACACGACATCTACAGGATGCAGTTGAACTCATTAGCATAAATTAAGTCCATGATAGTACATCAGAAGAATTTGATTTGATTTGATTTGATTTGATCATTTAAGATTAAATTAAAGAGTGCAATTAAAATTTTCATTTTGTAATTTTGTCTAAATTATGACGATTGCCGCGGCGCCAAACGCAGTTGGCACGAATGATTTTGATACTTTTATAAGTTTTTGGTTTACCATGTATGTAATAGTTAAAATCAGTTCTTCATTGATTTAATTTTGTACTGTAGCAAATGATTAAATAAGTTATCCCATTTTTGGAGTTATTATCAATACCAAATCGATGCGTTAGATTTCATAAAATTTTAGCCCACAATTGACTGATGTCAGGTGTAGTTTCAAAGCATGCTAATGAATTCAATAACACCCAGTATAGGGGCGTGCTGTTATGTATTTGCTTTGAATACAGATAATACGTACCGGGCACTGCGGGAACGCGTGGAAAAATACAATAAATAATTAGAATGGTAGTAAACAAAAAGTTTTTGGACGCAAAAATCATTGACATGGCATATGTCACACCTTTAACAATAACTAATTAGCAACATAGAATAACTACCTAATTAGCAGACCACAGACTAAAGAGACCACAGAATACTTAGTAGTATAAGGTAGTCAAATCAATATAGTTTTTTTTTGACGTGACGAGCTAGTCTTTCGCCTGGTGTTGAGCGTCACGGCCGCCCATAACAGATCGCAGTGGCACTCGGAACTAAATTTAAGTTTCGCGTGACACTGCACTGTGCACGTCATCCTGAGACATCACACAGTCTAAAAGAGATTTCTAGACTGTGAGATCAGTTCATAAGTCTCATTTGCCCAGTAATTTCCCTAGCCACAATGCCCTTCAAACCGGAACACAGTAGTGCTTGCACACTAATGCTTGGCGGCAGAATAACTGGCAAATCGGGATGGCACCTACCTAGACGAACTTTGCAGATAAGTCCTACTACTTAGTAATCCAAGTAAACTATGATATTTACCTGGAACTCCAAGCCGGTAGGTCTTCTGCACGTATTTGAGGCCGTGGACGATCTCACGCTGCACTATGAAGTCGATCCTTATCCTGTACTGCACACCTTCCTTTATCACAAACACCTGGAAAAATGAAATGATAGATGTGAATAAAGTAAAGAGACATGCCTAACTGGCTTGGTCTCTATGACGTACCTACTGCATAGCATTTGGGCACGTCCTAGAAAAATAAGTGCGAATTTAAGAGCTGTCCAACGTTAGTGCAGCCAGCCATTTGTTTATACCGGGTATAATTGAATTCATTAGCATCCTTTCAACCTAGGTACCTACTCACCGGACACCGGTCACGTGTGGACCAAAATTTTTGAAATCTAACGTATCGATTTGGTATTGATAATAACTTGAAAAATGGGATAACTACCTTAATCAACTGCTACAATACAAAACCAAATTAAAATAATTAAGAACTGTTTTTAATTATTGCATACATACAAGTAAAAAAACTTTTAACAGTATCAAAACCATTCGTGTCAACTACGTTAGGCGCCGCGGCAATCATCATAGTTTTCAATGAAAAATATTTACACTGCACTCTTTATCCTTTAATACTCATCAATAAATGATGTACTATCATGCTAATCGAGAGTGAACAGGTATCTTCTAGGCAAGCGCGTTACATCCTAGACCGCATCGTCACTTAACATCAGGTGAGATAGTGGTCAAGCGCAAAGCCTATCAAACAATAAAAAAATGCACTCAATTTATGCTAATAAATTGAGTGCATTTTTTTGATTGCATGCTGTATTCTAATGTTATGCAGTGCTACTAAGGGGGCTAATCTTTATGGTCATTTGGTTCTTTTTAGCAAAAAACGTGATAAATGCCGCACAAAGCTTCAGCCACACCAGCGCGTCAAGTGGCGTCAGTGAAGCGTCAAAATCTATTCGGCACCCATGGCTGCCCGTGTTCGTAGATGGCCGCGCCACGATCGCCACGGGCAGCGATGGGTAACCGTCGTAAATTGATCTTTTCGAGTATTTATCGACACCTGTCATTGAAAAGAAAATAACACTAATAAAATGCTTCGCTATGCGGAAAAGCGTTGTGGCACAATAGTATTAAAATATCATGGTAAACCCGAGTGCTGAATTCAGAAGGTCGTGTCATGATACAGAGATAAATAAAGATCATTCAGCGATAAAAAATAATACAGGTACTTTCGCTAGCTGCTCAAGAACGTCTCACCGAAACACAAATCTTCTATTAATATAGGCTTTGTCCTGACTGACAGACAACGTACAGCCCAACCCGCTCATAGACTTGAAAATATGAGGGTAGCTTCCTTTTATAAAAATTCAACCCCTAAGGGGGGTGAGAAGGGTAAAAAAAGATTCTATGAAAGAACTACATTACGTAACGAATCGTTTTGAAACTTGACAAATACAAAGTATAAAAATGAATGAAATGGGACTTTTAGTTTTACAAAATTCAACCATCAAGGGGATGAAGTGCGTGGTTTAAATTGGGATAAACACTTTAACAACGCATTTCACCCCCGCACCCCAAAAAAATTACCATATAATTAATGTATATAAAGAACATACAAAGTAAATAGATACGAATATGAGCAATTTTTGAATTTCATCCCCTAAAGGTGTAAAAAATACAAAACAGAATCCCGTCGTAAGACGCTCGGACAGCCCAAACCTCTAAAGCATAAATCTTGATTTTTCGAAGATTAGGTACATTTATTACATACATACACTCGTGATGGTGGCTTCGCAATCTTACGGCACCAAGTTCGATCCTGGGCACCATGACTTTCTTATCTAAGTTAAGTAAGTTATGTGCCGTTTTCGATGCCATCGCTCTGTGCAAGCCGTCGGTCCCGGTTGTCATAAGAACATCTGTGGCAATCGTTACGGGTAGTCAGACGCCTGATAGAATTTGACACCTGGTCCTGGTCTAACCATCCCTGTTACTGGTTCCTTACAGGTTGCGAGGTCAGATGGCAGTCGCTCGTGTAATTCTGGTAGCTCGCCGCTACAGGTTAGATTGGGAGCCGACCCCAATAACAAATAAAAAAGTTTCCGATTTGTTATTGGGGCCGGCCTCTTCTTTGCCGTTCCCATACACTCTCTCATATGAAAGAAGACCCGTGATGTAATGAGCTGATGCAAAGAAACAGTTCTGTAGGTACGTTAAACAAAGCTGGATCTGTTTTACTGACGCAACTGCTGTATGCCGTCGCGGTACAAATTATTTCTATGCACGGTGCCGAGAGTAAATCATGCACAGTACAGAGTGATGTGACATTTTGATAGGTTATTTATTTTAAAACCGTGAAAAGTGGGCCAGTGTGTGACACCGTTTTATTGCTATTAAATTTTGTATTTGCACCAACGTTAAATGCGGGCCTTAATACGCTCTAGTCAATTAAATTTTTCATACCAATTTTATCCCTATATGGGCCGAGTAGATAATAGTACTTTAGTATGGAGGTCGATATCGAGAGCGATGGTGGCCGAGCGCTAGCATGTGCGCTTCGCAATCTTACGGCACCGGGTTCGATCCTCGGCCCTGCACCAATGACTTATCTAGTAAGTTGTATGCAGTTTTCGATGCCATCGCTCCGTGCCTCGGAGAGCACGTTAAGCCGTCGGTCCCGGTTGTCATAAGAACATCTATGGCAATCGTTATGGGTAGTCAGACGCGTGATAGAATCTGACACCTGGTCTAACCATCCCTGCTACTGGTTCCTTATGGGTTGCAAAGTCAGATGGCAGTCGTTCGTGTAATTCTGGTAGCTCGCCGCTGCAGGTTAAACTGAGAGCCGACCCCAATAACAAATGGGAAAAGGCAAAAAGTATGGAGGTATTTATGTACGACGTACCTAATACACATACATAGAGATACTTGCACATTGCACTCATCATAAATGAATGATATCACATTTTTTATAGAAATAAATATGAAATCATTCAGTATTATAGGCTACTTTACGTCAAACACCTGTTCTCTGTGTAATCAAATAAAAAGATCAAAGTAAACTGATATACGTGTAGAGGAGCGTCTAACCCAAATATTTACTTTTAACAGTCTACCTTATTAAAACGAAGGGAAGTCTTGTGGGAACTGTTTCACTAATCGCGTAGATTCAATAACTATTGCTCAAGTAACGAGAGAGCTCGTTTTACAAGTATGGCTTTACCTAGTTGGTGAAACTGGTCACATTCTCGTTCAATGTGCCAATCAGAATTGCTACGGATTCTAGATAGGAATTGATGGAAATTTATAAATCTGAGAAAGGATTTGGGAACTGCCCTTTGCTGCATAAGCCAGTGCGGTATAAGAATTGCATTGTAACTCATGATGCACACTTATACTAAAGCTAATTCCCCAGTTCAAGGTCGCTCGTCGGCCTATGGAAAGCGCTATATGCTCTAACTTCTTTTGGGAGTATTCATCTGGCACAGCTGTTTATCTAGGGACCCAGGAACTACGAGGACCATGGTCCCACAACACCCAGGCACAGAACAAGCATTTACTTGTCCTGTGGCGACAACCAAACTCGCCGTCTCCGGGCTATGAGCCGATCAGCTCAACAACAACACCACAGAGGCTATCAAACAATGATGACGAGGCATTTGCGATTTATAGAACAGGATGTCGTGTGTTAGCTTCATCTGTGGGTGTATGTGGCCTCAGTAAGTGCTGCAATCACAGATTTTCCTTCAGACACCCTCTGCATAAAGTGCTGTCGGACTATCTGTGGCTCTTTATTCAGATCGTTGTATTAGTTGCAGTGGCCAACTGGCCAGTAGTGAGACCTATTAGGCGGAGATCCTAACTTTAACTTTTTGATCCTGGTAACTTTATGAAATTATTAGTGATTTCTGCTCATAACAAACAAACATGCAAATCCCGGTTTTTTGACCATGGAGTTTTGCATGTTTGCAGTCTGATATCGCTGCTCTTTTTCAGTGTGCTGGCTGCTGGCGGAGTATGTCACGCACTTCTATCACTGATGGTTTGCAGAGATCCATAACATCTTCAGCGTTCAGCTTATTCTGTTCACACGTTTTCACCACCACATTTCAAATGCGTCCCAGTCTTTTTTGGGGCATCATCCACGCCTCGCTTCTGTACTAAGCAATACTCCAGAGATCCAATGGTTAGTTATCGAATATAAAAACTATAAAGTTGTGTATAACCGAAATGTCAGAGAAATGTCATAGCATGCACCGTTGCCGATCGATAGCGTCGTCCTTGAATGTAAATATAGACCGCTCGTCCCACTGTACTTACGTTAGTAAAATTGCCATTGTTATGGTTTTATCGGACAACAATGATTATTCCCGAGCGAATGTGCAACTTTATGAATGTTGTATACAACAGTAGTTTTAACCACGGTTCGGATCTGATCGCGAGAGAATCTAGCATTCATACTAAACTATTTCAATATGTGTTCTGTGCTGATATAAATTCAAAAGTATTATAACTCTATGTTTCTGTTTGTTACCTATTCACGACTAAACTGCTGAACAGTCCTTCATGTGATTTGTTATGGAAATAGTTTGTAAGCCCAAACGAACATAGAATACTTTTATTTGCAATCCACGCGTGCAAAGCCGCGGGCAGCAGCTAGTTTTTTTTATACATTAGCTGCAAATTAAAACAAACGAAAAAAATTCCATTTTTAAAAAGAACAGCCCTGCGTTGTTCAAACTAAAACAAAAGAAGCATCCAAACATCAGACCAAACCTAACGCAAAAAAAATCAAAGAATGTGGGTTAAGGGGTCAAGCAAGCTGTACCAACATAACCAAATATACACAAAAAGCAAAAATAGATAAAAAATACATAAACGCAGCTTCAATTAAAGTTTCAATATGAAAACATCCTGTATAGAGCGCTGGCCGATCGCCAGGTATAAACCGCAGTTGGGACTGTACTGTAAAAGTGTGAATACACGACTAGCGGCTATTTAAATATGCGTATCATAACTGTTATTACGATGATACTTATTTGAGACGAATTCGTGTAAAACTATGAATATGTTGCTGCACCTTTGACCATATTCCTCAGCTGATCTTGTGATCAAGATGCCGCCAAACCTATGTTTTTTACGCTGCGCCGCCTGGCGTAACTTTCCTCTAGAATTTTGTTGCACTTTTGTTGCTTTTGTTTTTAAACCAATAAAAAAAACTAGTCTCGCGCCTATATTATCTCTTGGCTACAAAAATATTTTTGCTTCAGACGTCCAATTACGAAATTATGTAGTATTTTGTAATTTAATTTAATTAATGTAATACACAATTTTTTTTTGTTGTTTGATAGGGTTGCGCTTGACCACTATCTCACCGTGATGGTATCTAAGTGATGAAGCGGTTAGGGAGTAACGCGATTGTAATTTTAAAAAACTATAGTAGCGATGATTTACAATAACGTAAGCTATGAGAGGCCTATGTTCAGCAGTGGGTTCAGGCTGATGGTGAAGCTATGAGATGATTAGACAAATAGACATAAGCGTATGATACGTCCTACAAAAAATTATACGTGTCGTGTGAACGCACCACACAAACCTCTCGCTCTCGCGTCGGTCGACTAGCACTACTCCGACTATACACACTGTGCTGTCACAGAAATAATTAACAGTCGATTTGTTGCAAACAGGTGACGCGAGAGTCAGGTGATGAATGGGTGTTTATCATAGAGAAATGTCCACCGTAACGTACTGAGAGCCTGTGAAATGTAGAGATGTTTGTCTTGTAGACTAACATTATCTCGATGCACTAACAAATGAGGAAGACAAAGCCCACCCCCATCTGTTTCCGTGGTTGCCGTAAGAGCCGGGTAAGGGGATATCCAGAAAATTGGTACCACCAATATACAAAAGCAAACTTATTGACTATGTGTTATGGTTATGTGTATACTAGGTGGTAGGACTTTTCTGCAAAGTTCGTCTAGGTAGGTACCACCGCTTTGCCAGTTATTCTGCCGCCAAGCAGTAGTGTGCAAGCACTACTGTGTTCCGGTTTGAAGGGTCATTTGCCCGGACAAATGAGACTTAAGAACTGATCTCACAGTCTAGAAAAAATGTACCTCTCAACAACTCAACACGTAAAGACTTGGAACCACAGAAATTTTATCTAGGCTGTGGATGGAACTTTTTTATGAACAGTCTCGATGACCCAGAGGTCGGAACCGAACCCAAACTTGTCGTGCTTAGAAATGAGTCCATCGACTAATCTACTAACATACACGTCATTTCTTTCAAGTTACTCGTTCAAGTCGCACGAAGTGCAAAGTCTAGCCTGCCTCCCTTCCATCGTCCCATCCATTCACCCTTTTCCCCTATCTTTTCTCTCTCACTTTCTCTTCCCTTGGACAGGGTTAGGGCGTAAAACTAAATAACCGGCCAAGTGCGAGTCGGACTAGCGCACGAAGGGTGCCGTACCATTATCTATAAAAACGGCAAAAATTCACGTTTGTTTATGGGAGCCCCCTTAAATATTTATTTTATTCTGTTTTTAGTATTTGTTGTTATAGCGGCAACAGAAATACATCTTCTGTGAAAGTTTCTAACTGTCTAACTATCACGGTTCATGAGATACAGCCTGGTGACAGACGGACAGACAGACGGATAGACAGACGGACAGACAGACAGACACACAGACAGACAATCAACAAATTCGTCAGAGTAACCGAAGTAATGCCGACTCGAGTGAAATGACCAAGCTCACCGTAGTACCACAAAATAGTATGGTAGTACTGAATTGCAGAGCTCATTTCCGTTACCAAATAAACAATGTACATGATAAAATATAAAATAAGGACACAATAAAACAACACATCACTCCACAAACAGGAAAACAATGTTTTAAAACCTCAGTAAGTACTTATTTATAGAACTAAACAAGTTTTAGCTACTTTGTTGCAATCATTCAAATGGAACTATTCATACGAAACAGTGGTTCAATTTAAAACAGATTTCAGAGGAATTGTAGATTCGCTGTAGGTAAAGTTTACAAATATTTGACTAGCAGCGTTCCCTGGTTTCAACTGCAAGGATAAACCGTAGGATTAAATAAACAGACTATAGAATTCAATGCTAACCTTGAGTCCTATTGTTCTCTTTCGAGTAAAGAATTTTCAAAATTGGATCGCCTCAGTTTTATTTACATCTAAATAGGGCCCGCATTTGACCGCAATCTCACCTGATAGGAAGTGGCGATGCGATCTACGATGGTACATGCTTGACTAAAACTTTACAAACACAATATTTTTTATGTAAATGAAGTGACGTGACGATCTAATCGTTCGCCTGATGTTAAGCGTCACGGCTGCCCAAAACAGATTGCAGTATCACTCGGAACTGTATATTAATATAGTTTTACGTGACACTGCCTGCATTGCACAATGCACATGCGATCCTGAGTTTTCAAATCATAAAGTCTCATTTGCCCAGTAATGACCTTAAACTTAACAATGTAAGTTATTTGAGAACTGTATGAAAACCAAAACATTTACCTATACCACAGATTATATGACATACTAATACAGATACCTCGTCCCATAGAACGAAATAACTCGGTCTATTTTACGAATTATTTTATTTACGTGGACGTGCCACTTGGAGATCCCCTCGGTTGTAAAGACACGCTGCACACCAAGGAAGGTCAGTGATTAGGCTTCTTTTTCTGCATGGTGAAATTACCTAATTTGCGACAGGCGTAAATCTCGCGGTGATTGCTGTCATACATCATTAGTGATGTAGCGTAGCATACATGTTTTACGCCTGTCGCAAATTAGGTAATTAGGGGGCCGAAAGCGATTAAGTGCTAGACCACCGTCTGTCTGAGAGATAAACTAAAAAGTGCATTTTATTTCCATCTATTGCTGCTCTGTTGCTAGTGGCGCTAGTATCAAATGCCAAAGTGCTTTCAGTGACAGGCGAGCAACAGGCGGGCGACTTACGATTTCCAGTGACATCTTGCGACCAACTGCTAAGTGTTTGCTGTCGCTTTGCTATTGTAACTTTACATAATACGGGCGCCGGTTAAACCGCTCAGCACATTTAGCTATGGTATTTTTTCTATGGGTTTATTGCCTCGAAATAAATGACTTTTATTTATTTATTTTTATTTAGCGTTCGCAATACCAATGAGCCAGCTGTTTATGCTCATTCTTACGCGGCATTCCTATGATATTGCTAAACAGTTCGATTCATTATAGCATTCATAACCCATATCAATTTGTAAGTAGGTTTGTTTATTTCAATAAGAATATGGTGCAAGTAGCAACGGCACGACTGTTCTGTTCTTTTTAAACTCAAAGGATAATAACTCAGACAAATTAAAAAGGCCTAGCGAGACATATTATGCCTGCAGGCCTGGTGTACTCCGCACTTTAGGTACGAAGTACACTAGCGGGCCCAGACAACTGGCCCATCTTCGTTAAA
The DNA here is from genome assembly GCA_910589525.2 of Ennomos quercinarius. Lineage (NCBI taxonomy): Eukaryota > Metazoa > Arthropoda > Insecta > Lepidoptera > Geometridae > Ennomos > Ennomos quercinarius. Next base: position 15,096,118 of record OU342499.1, on the reverse strand, counting down.
CGTAACGCGTCAGAAGAAATAAAAGATATGCGGTAGAAAGAGAGGCAACTGGTATTTGAATAATTTAGGCTGGCAGTGCTGTGTGTGCAAGCTAAATTACACTTTACTGCGTTATTGCAAGAGTTGTTATTTATTGATACTCCTTAGCGGGGTGAATCTTCTATACCCACCTTCTATAGAGGTGCCACCCTATCTCTTCCCGTGGGTGCCGTAAGAGCCAGCTAAGGGAATATCCAGGGAATGGGCAGCAGCAGGAAAATTCCTTGGTACATTAAAATCATTTGCGATCTGCGATCATCAAGCCGCCTGCCAAGTGTGGTAATTATGGCAAATCCTCCCTATGATAAGCGTCTAAGTGGCGTTTAATGATGGAAGCCTATGTTCAGCAGTGGATGTATTTCGGGCCGATGATGATTCATAATAACTGACCTGTTTTTTAAGCTCCGTCAGGTCTCCTGTCAGGTCTAGCTCCAAGTCATCTCGTCCAACCACACAAAGTGCCAGTTTCTTCACAATCACCTTCCGAGGGTCACCAGCATCTGCAATTGATACAGTTTTAATATAACATCCTAACACAAGATTAGGTTTTGAGTCACCAATGTAGAAGGAAAGTGAAACTGGAGATTTCCCCACTGCAAACAATGAGTGACAAAATTATATTGGAAATTCCATCAATTAATATCTTGTGTTATCCACTATGCAATAAAGGCTGCTCTTTATACAGAAGTATTATACCATCTGCCCCCAAAACATGTGGGGTGCCACAGGGACAGGCCATACTTATGGCGACCTGCCCCTGGTAGCCCCCGGTAGACCATTACAGTCTGCAACAAGCATCTATCTGTGTTGTGGCAGAACTTTTTGGGAACTCTCTAAGTCATTAAATAAGTAGTAGGAGGGTCATCAAATGTTGTGGTTATTGTCGTAAAGACTTCAAAGTTCCCAGACATTCAGGCTGAGGAAAGATTTAAAAATTTCAAAAATTTGCAAGAGACACCCCTTTTTAATTTTTATACTGTACATCCCAGAAAACTTATCTGTTGATACACCTTAGTATAAATGTTCTTTTAAAATTATGTTTCACAAAAACTGATTACAACTTTTTGAGGTAAGCAGAGAAAACGATTCAATACCTTCTACTTCAAAGGTTATTGACCTTTTCTCTAAGGTCAATATTATCACAATGTATGTATGATATGATAATACAATAAGTATAATTATTGTGCATCTACAGGAGCCTAAGTACTAAGCATGGCCCAACATACTCTTCACATGTTACCTTCAGTATCAATAATTCAATTTATTACACTGTTTTATGTTTACTAACAGGTAGAAAGATTAGATTACCCATACATATGAAAAAACAGTTTTTATCTGTACCTACAAGCTGATAACATGATAACCATTTTTGAGATTTCTAGAATGTGAATATGTCAATTTAGGAAAAAATTGTATAAACTAAAGAGCCCCGTTTTAACAGCTCACGTTTTAGAATAGAAAAGTAAAAATACAAAACAATTACAGGCTCTTATAATTTGAATTTATTTATTGCGATGCAAAGAAACCGGTAGCCTGTGTATGCCTAATTATGACATAATGACAACTGTCAAAATGGGCCTAATATTTCTAGAAGACTGTAGTCAACCACACAAGTCTCCTTTAAATTGGAAAAACTATGTGGAAATAAGGCCTATGTGCAGCAGTGGACATCTTCAGGCTGTTAATGATGATGATGATGTGGAAATAAAGGCACCGTCCGAATAGGCAGAATGATAGCTTGCAGCTTGTAACGCCTATAATTCAAAAGTGAACTATATCTTTCTTTATGCTAACAATATCCTAAATCTTACCAACAATCACAGTTCCTGTTTGGGCCTGTCCCAGCAGAGCTTCCTTGTACTTCCTCAGGGATTCGTCTTCCTGATCAGCCGCAAGGATTTCCTCAATGGACTTTTCCGGAGGCGGCCTGTAAGTCGACTTGATTTCTTCCTCAGTCTCCTCTTCCGGTGTGTGAACGACTTCAGGTTCTCCAGACATATTGATTCTAGGTGTAAAAACATTAAGAAAATGTTCATACTAGAGCATGTCTTGAATTTGGATGGCCAAGTTATGGAACAGGCTATAACCACAGGATAGCATTGCAGCACTCATTAATTTCATATAAGCCCTACAGGCAAGCAACCAGTTATTGCTAAAATAGCCGCAAGTCTTCAAAATCACTATTTATTAGTGCTTGTGATAAATGTGTAAGCACGAGAAATTACAAATTCACAATTAGCCGTTTCCATCATTCTAATTCTAAGATGACCAGCTACTATTCCTTTAGAACCTTGGGAATAACCCATAAAAACATTCAGGTATTTACAAAGGTAGTGGGCTGGAGCACTTGGACTGTCTATATGTAACTGTGGCTTTTATACAGTCCGTAAGTGTTCTTTGTAGTAGGTAGTGTAGCTAGTTTAGTTTAGTTTTTAGTATTGTAGTAGTTAGCTTGAGTAATAAAGGCACATTGCCCATTAAAAAAAAGGTATTTACATGATTATCAAATGAGCACCCTATTGTTTAAGCAATCATAAATGACTATTGAGACACTTGACAGTATATTGATAAACTATGTTTCAGAAAGATAACAATCAAACCTATATGAATTGACATGTAAGACCATGTATGTACTTGTAATAATTATGTAGTGTATTGACATAGCAAGTAGGTAGTCGTCATGCTCGACCCTGTGGCGATATTCAGACCAAAACTACGAAGCGCCGCAAAAGATTGTATGATTCATCCCATATTCATAACCTTACATTTTATATGACTTTTCAGTGTTTTTGAGTGACAATAGGTAGGTACTATCAAAAACCAAAAATCGACCTTAGATTGAGGAATGGAGTTGAGAAATGTATAGACCTGTAGAACAACCTAATATTAACATACATAATATTTTTAAATGAGCTACCGCCTTCCTTCGATTGATCGTCACCAGCAACAGCGGTAGGCTTGTAATTTGGTGATGGACTTTGAAAACTAGCTGATAGAACGAAAATCTTGTTTAGGTATAGCAGCAGTAAACCAGTACCTAATTAAAATTTGAATAGGAACAAATAGAGATAATGTTAGCACTTCAGTAGCATCGTCATTGGAAGCGGTAAGTACTGGATGGCTGGTTACCCTGACGCAAAGCAGAAAACGAACAAACACTCCACTTACGATTTGTGATGCTTTTTTTGAAAATCACAATAAGTTGGTAGATTAAAGAACTAGACACTAAAGCCAATAATAAACCGAAAATAAAATTAAATTCTCAAAAGTCGTAGCTAAAAATGAGTAAAATGACGGACCAAACGCTTCCGGTCGGTCATCGAACTCACAAGCTCAGTGTTGCCAGAGCTCGTCCATCAAAACAAAAGTAATGCGTAGCAAGTCAAAATATAACGTTTATATACAAAGTAAGGATTTCATTAACTTAATGGTAAAAGGGGGCTATTGTAATAGAGTTTAATTATTGATAAGTAGATCAACGGTAGTCTGAGGGTTGGCGACATAAGCGTGTGCCCATATCGGTATACCGTCAGAACCAATAATTTGGTTATTCATAATTTCATTTCACATACCACATTTAGTATTTCTTAAATTCTCGCGATTTGAACACATATTTATAGTATAATACAGGACTTAATCACGCTAAAAACATTATTTATTTACCTCGACGTTTCAACCAAGTTGCATTGGCCGTGGTCACACGTAGACTAGAGATGCGGGTATCCGTGCCAGAAAAAACGAGTAGTTTACGCAAAACTACCCGCACTTGAAACTTAATGGTTGTAAACACACGTAGTAATGTCACGACACACAACACTAAATACTCACAAATCGGCGGGGTAATTACGTAAAATTTGCAACAGCAATGCGACACCAGTAGCAATGCGACAGCAGTAGCGAAGCATACATTCTCGACACCACTAATGATGTATGACAGCAATCACTGCGAGATTTACGCCTGTCGCAAATTAGGTAATTAGGGGGCGGATACTGTTAGTGTTGTGTGTCGTGACATTTCTACGTGTGTTTACAACCATTAAGTTTCAAGTGCGGGTAGTTTTGCGTAAACTACTCGTTTTTTCTGGCACGGATACCCGCATCTCCAGTCTACTCGTGACCACGGCTAATGCAACTCGGTTGAAACGTCGAGGTAAATAAATAATGTTTTTAGCATGATTAAGTCCTGTATTAAATTATAAATACATACCACATTTTATTTCATAATGGTGGTTATTCCTAAATAGTTTAGTTCATAACAGATACTTTTTATATTGATCTTTTCTTATACAATTTATTAAAATAATAGATAAAATTACAAGTTAAAATGTTAATGTCAAGATTTTTTTACAAATTTTTTTTTACATGTTTCAGTTCTTATAAATTTCATAATAATCATCCTTCATAATTTTATTGTTTAGAATGATTTTTTTCGTATTTTTAGGTAACAAAATAATCATTTTCAGGTAGTTAAATCATTACATACCTATGCTATGCATGTATATCGAAAAGATACTATGATACTAGTCTAGATCAAAGTCATAAATAGGTGCGACGACGAGCGAAGCGAGGAGGAGCGTTATGTGAATCGTGACCACACGATACACGAGCCGAGTGAGCGAAGCGAAGCGTAGCGAGCGTGCCGTGGCAGCGGCCGGCAATGTGCCAGAAGTCACTTGTGCTTATAGAAAAAATTATCTACTGTAAAGTGTTTCAGTTTCATTTGTTTACAGTATTATTGATTTTTTGTTTTATGTTTTGAGTTAGTTATGGTAAAAAACGTTATAAATGTTTACTGTTGTGTATTATACAATTTATGAGTGTGAGTATCATTCTTATAAATTTCGACGATTATTACCTACTTTTCATATATAATAAACAAAATTTATGCCAGGCTTAATTAAAAATACTTTACCCCTTCATCAACTTAGAATGGGGTTTAAAAGTTTCAGTACTTAATTTACTAAATGCAAAAAGATAAATTAGATATAGTAAAAGTGTGTTAAATTACATTACGTGAAATGATGTTTTTATGTAACATTTTTATTTGTACCAATGTTATGATAAACGATTTTATGAGTTTCGAGAGTGAACCATACCTATCGATAACCCATGCGGGTAACCCTACATGGGGTTACTTTTATATTTTATACAGTGATTTTTTATAGTTTTGAAGTGACGGGTCAGCTGTGACGGCTCTAACCCTGGGCCAGAGTGGAGCGAGATTGTTTCTCGGCATCCTTTGCTTGGCAACGATTTCACATCACATAATTTGTATCAGTATAATTCTAAATCAATAATGGTTACCACATAAACTTTAATGTAAACGTCAACACTAAAACTTATGTTATTTCAATAGTTTATAAACTGAGTAGTGCCACTGCTGCGGGCATTAATAAATAACTGTAATAAACTTTCATATAGAATTATTATAGCATAAAAAGGGCAATTATTTTCAAGGTACAGACAAAGAAAAATTCCGTGTATTTCGGAAGAAACGTAAGTATGACATTTCGAGCAATTGATTCCCAGTGCGCCATAAATCACTTAACCAACTGTACTTATTTTGAAGACATGTGCAAATAGGTGCCAGATTTGTGACTACATAAAAATCACTTACACCATCACGCCCTACAGCCCAGTGCATTTATTGACCAAGCGAATGAAGTGAGCGAAAGTCTCTGCTTCAACTCGGGATTTTTGCTTTCGTCTTTCCGGATGTACGTACTCGCGTACAGGTCGCATTTTTAACGAATATTGACGAAACTTGGTATACATTTTGTACAGGTCCAGGGTTTTTTTTGTCATTGGCGATTTTTGATTGGAAGGGTATTTCCCACAAAAAGAGGGGCATTATGCTACGGCGCCATTTACCGGACGATTTTGTTAATATTTGATTGAAATAGTAGGAACTCAATTTTAAACAAGTATTTCAATAATCATTTTAATTTTTAGTATTTTGTTTTTTAGCATTTTTAGCATTTTATTTTGTATTTTAGCACAATATGGGTTTTTTGCCTGAAATAAAGACATTTTATTTTATTTTTATTTTATTTATTTCAAATATGAGCATAATCGGTCAAGAGCTTGTTTGGTCATAAGGTCTGAGTTCGTGAGTTCGGCATGGGCCGGTACCTATAATACAAGATTTATCGGCCAATTTCGTTATTATTATGTACCCACGTTTTTCCTAGGAAACTTTTATGAAGATTTTAAACTATCTTGAGGTTTCTGGAAGATTTGTTTGTGCAAAATACTTACTTTTAAAAACTTATGAGGAATTATTTAGGTCATGGGTTGTAATAGTTATAATTAGTTCAACGACATTTGCATAGATGGCAGTTTGCTTTGACCACTGATTGCTTTTCTGAATCGCGGTGACAAGATTTTCCGGAAACACGTTCTTACGAAAATTGGGATTAGGAAGCTCTTGCTATTACTACTTGCATGCAATTAAAAGTAGCAATCATTTCCATACCTAGTATTCACGTTTTTATTCAATTAATAATAATTTTTAATCCTTGTCTCAGAAAGTAACGAAAAAGAAATGATTTTAGTCTGGTAACGGGAGAGTAACGATGAGGGGTCAAAAGTAACGAAAAACGTTACCAAAGTAACGTTCTGGCAATGCTCAAGCTATAAAGGAGTTCAAAGAGTAGTCTAGAGATATCGCCAAATCGCCAGAGACAAACAGTCCAACAGAGGGAAAATAATAAATAGAGAAGTTCCATTCGTAATCTGTTATGTGCTAGGCCCTCCACACACGTTCAATTTTATTGATCAATAAAATTGACGAGACTACTTTCGTCAATGTTTTCTCCATACGTCAACGTAAATTATAATTGATAGCTTTGTTAGATACGATTCTTTAGGACAGTTATTGTATATACTCTTTGGAATGGTTACGATACTAGTCATTTGTTTTTTTCTCTAATCTGTGGATACGCTACAGACATACGCTAACGCTTAGATACGTGACAAGGACGTGACAAGACTGACAATGACAAGCCACAGATGACAGAGTACCTTTTAATTTGACAAGCTGATGAGCGAGCGTTTTTTGAGTTTTTTCTCATATTTTCTTATTTATTGAGATAAAAATTATTGCAATGCAGTATCACCTATACCTACCTTTAGTATAACGACGTGATAGTTATGGGTTTCTAATAATATTACTGTAAACAAAACAAAACAAACAAACATGATTGTAAGTACAGCATTTCTGTAACTTTTGTTTATTTACATACATAACATAATAATTATTGTTCCTTCAACAGAGGTCAAGACTACAATCTCTGCAGAACATTTCAAGGCAAAGTTATAACGTGACTGAAAAGTTCTGCACAACTACAGAGCTTACAGTTGATGAAAAAGAGAAAGAACTTGAAAGAATTGCCAAAGATGTAAGTAGGTATAATATATATTGTTGTGGACGTAATCTTTCGGCTATCCAACAAAATGAACAAAAAAACATTTTTGGCTTTAGCATTGATTATACCAAAGAGCACACCAACAAAATTTTTTTCTAATTATCTTCCAATATAGGTACATAATTGGTTCTGATACAGTTTTCTTGTAAGTATAGATTTAAAAAACTTAAATATACACTTAAAAAGGTTACGGTGTAGGATGAGTAGCCTGTATACTAATGCAATACCTCTCTCATTTGTAATTCTAACATAATTACACCATAATATTTTATATCAGGTTATGCCCGCTGTTTCACCCGCATGGACTACCTATCCCTCAGGAATAGTTTTTTCCGGGATAAAAATTCAATTTTCGTGCACCCCTACACTATGTAATGAATGTATTTTCGCAATTTCAAGATTTTAGCTTCAGTGGTTTAGGCTGTGCGAGTGTCTTATGATGGGACCTTGTCCTGTATTTATAAAAGGGATGAAATTCAAAAATTGCTGAGACCTGTATGTATTTATATTGTATGTTCTTTACACATTCCAAATTTCAGTAAGATATGTACAGAATCTTTAAAATTTCAATACAAACTTTAACTACAAAATTCACACCTTTTGGGGATTATCTTAAAAAAGTAAGAAATACCGTTTTATTTATTTTTAAACTAGTTTGTATGTGTCAAATTTCGTAAAGGTTTTTCATACAAACATTTTCCCCCTTGTCATCCCCTTAGGGGTTGAATTTTTAAACATCTTTTCTTAGGATGTGCTTACAATCATTAAAGAAAGCCACTCTCCAAGTTTCAAATCTCTACATTCAGCAGTTTGGGCTGTATGTTGTCTGTCAGTCAGTCAGGACAAAGCCTTTTATGTGTATAATAGATTGAAGTGACGTTTTTCTATTTGCTTCCTGGTTCAAAATATGAACGTGAAAGGTGGTATTATTATTAAATCACATTTATTTTAAATTTCAGGCTTCTATTGATGAACCACCCACAGCGTGCTGTCGCACTGGTTGCGCTAATTGCGTGTTTATTGTTTGGGCTGAAGCATTAGCTGCTAAGATGGAGGATGTTGGCCCGGAGATCAGCGAGAAAATTCTAAAAATGGTTGATGATCCATCCATGAAAGCATATTTAGAAATGGAACTGAGGATGCGAGGACTGAAGAAATCATGAATAAAGCCAATAATAGTATAGTGTAATTTATGTGTACATAATGATTATAGTACCAGTATATACCGGGTGGAAATTATGGATTTTTGACAGAAAAACATCACTTTAAATTACTAAAGAGTTAAAATAGAATAGTAGAATACTTACCTCCGGTTTCTCATACGTTTGTTAAAGTTAAACTCATGTCAACTTGTAAAAACTGGACACTCATTGGTTGCCTGTGGATTATCAGCAGTTGTCAACCAATGAGTGTATAGTATTTGGTATGTTAATTTAACATTAGTTAGACAAACATACAAAAAACCGGGGGTTAATTACACACTAAAAATACACTATGGTAAAACGATCATGATCTTCATTCTTAAAAATGAATAACCTTGCATTCAGTTTATTTATAACTTTTGGCAGCCTCAATTTGAACATAAATGCTTAACACTTCCTGCTATATGTTTATAGCGTTGATCAACAGGGCCAGTGATGATGAGCAAGTGTTGAACAACTAGTGTTTATATTTAAGGAAGACCATCTTTACTTTCCATCCGATATAGAAACTTAATGAGGAATAACATTTTTCATAAATAATCAAACTACAAGCAAGTCTGTGCCCAATGATCACAGATTATTCTTTGCTAAAATCTTGTTTATGTGTAGGAAAGCACATACTAAGAACCATGCTCATAGCATCTGGAATGTCATCCTGTCCTTGGGGTTATACCATACCACGCTATTGGGACATGCCTTGTAGTTATTCATTCCATGCTTCTGCTGAGTATTAAATAATATTGTTTTTATAATGTTCTAACTCCTCTACTATTTCTAAAAAAAGTTATCAAACACTGAAATTCAGTGATGCTGGGCCCACATTATGGTGAAATGCCAACAATTATGGTTATGGCCATAAATTGTGGCTTTACTTTTTTTTTTAATATCACGGTAGTGTGGCCCCAGCGTAAGACAACCAATAAGTGAGTAATATAGTATGCCTATCACAAGCAACTTGGAAAAGAATAAATCGAATTAAATCGAAGTTTTAGTATAATAATACATCCTATTATTTAATAATAGTTCATGTAGGTCACAGATAACCCCCAATAGTTACCGCATTACGGGATTTTTGTTCGGATCCTAGCTCACCAAAACTGGCGGAAGGCGCGGGTTGCGGGGACTGGAGCCAATGCGCTATTATTGGCTGTTTCGAGTGACGCCCTAATAACGAACTCTAATAATTGGTCAAAACTAAGGCCGTGCTGCGAAGCGGCGATTTATATCGACCCATTTACGCCAATGCGTGGTGCGCGGTCGTCGTCTTTCATGCGGTATCTATTGGGGGTTATCTGTGATGTAGGTACATCATGTTTTGTATATTGGTTGTAAGTAATGTATTATGTATACTAAGGTAGTTATGCCAACATTAGATAAATATATTTTTTGCAATAAATAAAATATCACAAATGATTTAAAATTCTTTATTAACAACAATCAACAGCAATTAATATTACAGTCACATTCAATAATCTTAAAAGATATAAATCTTCTTACACTAGATCTCTGTATATTTATATAATACAATAAATAATATATTAATATAATTATATATATGAAATAAATAAGGGGTTTAATTTAGACGGATAACACCTAGATATAATTATTTATCTTAATCATTGTATATTACATTAAAGGTTAAACATACAAATAATTATTTTGACTAGTTGGTACTTACTTAAAGCAATACCAAGCTGAGGTTTTATACAGTTTCATTAGTTATAGACGTAGGCATACTGCTAATACTGAACATGAATCAAACAACTTCATAACAAAAAAAAAGTATTTTAAAAACATTGCAGGTATGCAGCACGAAAAGTATCAGGTATCTTCTAGGCAAGCAAGCACCATCGTAGACTGCGTTATCACTTTCCATCAGGGTCATAATTCTGTATGACCACTTTACAATTCCTTGCTTTGAAACCACGCCAAAAATAATTTGTATGTATATTGTAGCTATGGGTAATTATTAAAAATTGACAGAAAACCTGTAGAAATACCTACACGTTTCTTTAAAATTACTTTTATTTTGAATAATTAATATTAACATAAGTGGTAGTAACTTTTGACGTGTTGATGTTTCGGAACGCGTCTTAATTCGAACAACGATGATTTTCGACAGTTGAAATCGCGCCAATTCCAGTTAATTCCACATTCATTTCGCGCGGTTTTGTTTTCATTTCATAGAGAATAGATTTTTGCGGATTTCTTATGTAAGACAAGGAATTCGCGTGGTTTCTAAGCAAGGAATCGTAAAGTGGTCATACAGAATTATGACCGTGAGACAGTGGTCAAAAATTTGCCTATACTTAAAGAAAAAAAAGTATTGAACATGTTTAAAACAACAGCTTGTATAATTTTATTGTAATTTATTAACATTAGAAGAAATAGTACATAATAGTATAGCACTACATATCTTTTACGTACTTCAGATTATCTGGACCTAGGTCCTACAGATTTATAGGTGAGTAGGTCTACATCCGAGAAAATACACACTTTGGGCATAGGTAACTACTACCTGCACCAATCGCGTTACCATAAAATTAGTAGGTGTACAATAGGTGTTACTAGGTGGTAGGACTTTTCTGTAAATTTCGTTTAGGTAGGTAGGTACCGAAATTTGCCAGTTATTCCGCCGCCAAGCAGTGGTACTCAAGCACTGTACTGTGTTCCGGTTTGAAGGACATTGTAGCTAGTGAAATTACTGGGCAAATGAGAGTATGACCTGTTCTCATAGTCTAGTAATCTTACTACTGTGCTGATGTCTCAGGCAGTGTCACGCGACCTTTAAGTATATTTTAGAGATCACACTGGAACTGTTCTGCTCGTCACGTCATTAATTATCATAAAAAAATAACCACTATAACCGGGATTTCATGCGCATACATACTTAATAGGGAGGTACTAACAATTCATAACAATGAAGATAAACAAACTCATAAAACGAATCCAATTTCCCTCTTTACGGGCTGTTTGCATAATACTTGCCTATAATAGCTTCTTATGACTACTTTTTGTTAACTGTGTAAGTAGGTACCTACCTACCTATAGGTACCTACTACCTCATAATAAGTGTAATTTAATTATGTAGGTACTCAATGATACAATAATATGTCCGGTGTTTGCCCAACACGCAAAAAGGGGGAAATTAAGTTTCTAAGAAATTTGTGGGTACCTACATTGGCGAAAATGCAAAGACTAGAAAAAAATAAAAGTTATTCGTTTAGAGATTAATTTATGTATTACTTCGTAGTATAAGTAAATCAAAATCATACAAAAATGGTTTTAGTTGACTTAACAATTACCCGTAGTTATATAGGGTGTTATGAAGGTCGATGCAAAACCGTGGGGGGGTAGGTCACCTCGTTAGGCATCTACTACCAGTAGGCTTAGCACGGCCGGTAGACAAACCTGTCTTTCCCCTGTTTTACTCCAAGCAAGTATGAAGAAAGTGACGTAAAGCGGGGAAAGACATTTTTGCCTACCGTCCATGCTAACCCTGCAGGGGTCTAGATTACCTTAGTCCAATGACGTCGAATTCGGCTTAGCATCGACCTTCCTAACACCCTGTATATAGGCCACCACACCACAGATTATTGAAGCTAAGTTATATAATAACACTAGAGTCAAAATGGTTGGTGTAAATATTGCACAGTGCAAGGTTAAGAAAGCTTGTCCAAGTGCATTCAGTGCGCTAGATCTACTCGGTGCTTATAGGTACTTGGTACTTATTATATATCTAAGTATCCCTAGTAATATACTTAAATAAAAGTGACACGTCTGTTTGTGTGTTCGTGCCGCTGTTTCTTTATGGTCATACTAGTTCGTGCTTTGAGTCTATACTCTAAGAGTTTGTCCTACCCGGGCCATAATTCTGTATGAAAACCAGATCCCACACGATACAGAAACCACGTCGTTATCTTGTCTTGTATAAATCGTGTCACAGCAAGAAATCGTCAATTTTATTTTGTATGATTTATGACTATGACAAATGATCTATGACAGGTTTTGGATCCCTCGAGTGCGTTCCGAATTAGACAAAAGGATTTCACATCCCGAAACCGGTAAAAAATTAAAATAAAGGAATGGCTTATTTTGTTATATAACGAAGCCATGGGTGGTTATTAAAAATTGGCAGAAAACCTTTAAAAATACCTTCACTTTACATTAAATTTATTTTTATTTTGAATAATTAATATTGACATAAGTGGTGGTAACTTTGACGTTCTGATGTTTCGGATAGCGTCTCAGTGGAACATATGATTTTTGACAGGTCAAATCGCGGCGCGGCTTTTTTCATTTCATAGAGAATGTATTTTGCAGATTTCTTATGTAATACAAGGAATTCGGGTGGTTTAGAAGCAAGGAATCGTAAAGTGGTCATAGAGAAATATGGCCCAGTAGGACCATGAGGTTGAGGAAATACATGTCCTCGTGGTCATACTCTCACTTCTGCACATCCTGATCCTGTGGTGAAAACAAATACCTACTATTACAAATAAAAATTAAGCGCTAGAAAACTTTGTATTTCATTATACGTAGCGTTTTCTATACTCTTTGGCCGAAACGGCTGACTGAAACGATTACGGTAAAACTTTGCCCAGTTCTATTTTCAAGACTATCGCGGGTGGGTAGCAAGACTTGGAACCGGTTTCCAATTTACCGGTTTTTTACCGGTAAAAACCGGTTTAAGCGTGTATTCCGTTCGGAGTGAAACCGTTAAAAGAGCGTTATAAACACCTTTATTAACCGGTTAATTCCACGAAGTACTCGCTTCCAAGCGTCGCGTTTCCGTTGACTTTTCTCAATCAGTAAATTAGGTTTATCAGAAGAGTATAATGAAGAAGTACACACCGGTTGTCTGTATGACCGAGGTGAGATCACACAAAAATCGTTATACGTAGACAATTTTACAATTGATGTTCGTAATATATGGAGATAGATACTTAAAAACTAATGAAAAATAAATATTAGATCAACAAAGTTACCAAACCTTTATCCTGCCTGCACGCAAGGCTTGATTGTTAAAAAATATTTTGTACTATGTAGTATTCCAGTTTGTGCCACCAACGATAACCGCATTCCATGTGCGTTTGTTACGACTTGATCTATGATACTGTAAAACACTGCGTGCATAAACCGTTCTAAACCGGTTTATTGAACGAAACCTTTATTACGAACTTTTTTAACCAAAACCCGTGTGATAGAGGTTTCGGTAGAACGAAACCGAAAAGTAAAGTTCCCTATGTACTTAGGCGTTAACCGGTTCGAAAATTAACCCGGTTTCCAAGCCCTGGTGGGTAGTCTACCATTATAACCAATTTTGATCATAGTCCACACTGTACAGCCTTTGCAACGCAGCTAACTCTTTAGCTCTGTTTTCAATCCCAAACTCACATTCGTATACTATATTACATTCATTGTTTAAGCTGTATTCCATATATTTAAATTCGTTTATTTTATAACCTCTTACATTTCCGTCATTGCCGTTATGGGCGTCAATGAATGCATTATAATTTTTTAATTCTTCATTATTTTCTTTATCCGTATCAAAATATTTCTGGTTATATCTAGGACGTCCCTCTGATTTTATATTTGCTCGATCACACGCTAAACTTCCATCAAAAGCATCATCAAACTCATTTGAGTTGTACATATTACAATTTTCTAGTACGTTTTGCAAAAATACACCACTACCTCTTTTATCAATTTCATAATAATCATTATTTATATTACCATTCCTTAAATACATGCTGGTAAGTACACTAACTTCATCTTCAATATAAATATTTTCAATCTTAGCATCTTCGTTAGAATTGACGCGATTTCTTACAAAGCTATCTCTTGATCGATTTATATATAAAACTTTATCTGGTCCTTTCACTGGCAAGTCTTTATCACTTTTAATACCATTATCCCTATTTCCTACGTATTTAAACCAATCCGTATCATTTCTTTCGATGGTTAGTTTAGATCTAGCTGCACCTCGGTCACTAGCGTTTGTATTATCACAATATTTGAGGAGAAATCTTAGTGGTTAGTGTCAGTCGTCACAAAATGACACGACGGGGGCTGAGTGGTGATCTCTCTGAGGAACGAAGCAGGCGCAAGCTGGAGGCCCGGGGGAAGATAGGGCTGATCCTGGGCCTAAGGAACCACCGCAGGATAGTCGCGCTCGGTCGTGGATGTTGAGGATGGAACGCTCCGGGAACCATGGTTCGGCACTCTCTTGCAGCCAGTCTGGTTCTATAGATTGGATGAAAACACTTTCTTACAACTAAATAAAGCAATTGATTTAATCAATTTTTTTTTATCAACGATAGGCTAACATTTGACCACGGTCTCACTTGATGGTAAGTGACGACGCGGTTGACGATGGAGCGTGCATGCCTAGAAGATACCGGTTCACTCTAGCTTTAAAAACTCCCAGATTATATATGTCACGAAACAATGACGCTGGTAAGGTGTTCCATTCCTTTGCTGGCCGAATTATAAACGAGTAATCAAAACGCTTTGTACGTATTCTAGGTATATCTACCATATACATATACGGATGTCGTGTTTCCGTGCGTCTAGTTGTACGATGGTAAAAAGGGGGTGGGGGAATTAAGTTGTGCAATTCCGTCGCACACTCTCCGAAGTGCAGCTTGTAAAAAACCGATAGGCTGGCAACCTTACGCCGGTGTTCAAGGCTTTGGAGTTTAGCCTTTACTAATTTATCGTCGCCAATGAACTTTATAGCCCGTTTTTGTAATGAGTCAAGGGGTTCAAGCTTATTACTTAGCCTAACCATCCCAGAGATGGCTGCAGTACTCCACACATGGCCGAACTTGTACCTGATAAAGATCTAAGGTCTGTCCTGATGTGAAATACTGTCTAACCTTCCCAAGGATGCCCAGCTTCTGTGCAGCCAATTTAGCCCTTCCCTCGATGTACGAGCCAAAGTTAAAGTTCGATGTTAGAGATTACGCCTAACAGCTCTAGGTGATTGGTTACCGGTACTGCTACATCCCGGAAAGTAGGAGTGAATGAAAATGGACTCCGTTTTGCGGTAATTTGTAATAATGGAGTTGCAGGTTGCAGGTTCGAAACTTAAATGAGAACTTACGGAATCTATTCAGAGAATTTTTCCTCCTTTCGTGATCTTCTCCAACGAGCCACCATGTCCTCATCTCTCCTTTGCCCTGTTGAAGAAGTATATAAGTAAGTAACATTTATGTTATTCCTGCATATTGCATATTTCATTGGTGAGACAGTAAAGAGTTATCATATATCAGCCTCTGTGGTGTGGTGGTTGAGCAGGTCGGCTTATAACCCGGAGGCTTCGGATTTGACTCCCGCGACAGAACAAGTACTTGTGCACGTGAAAAAAAGTGCGAATACTTGTTCTGAGTCTGGGTCTTGTGGGACCATGGTCCTCGTAGTTCATGGGTCCCTAGATACAGGGAATCTTAGTTAGGGTCCAGGATCTATGTATGTGATCGTTGGGCGTTATTTATTTTTATTTATTTATGCAATAAATATAATCATCATCATCATCATTAACAGCCTGAAGACGTCCACTGCTGAACATAGGCCTCCCCCAGAGCACGCCACCTTGAGCGGCTGCTCGCCTCCTGCATCCATCGGCTCCCCGCGGCTTTCACCAGGTCGTCGGTCCACCGAGAGGGGGGCCGGCTTACGCTGCGTCTTCCGGTTCGTGGTCGCCACTCGAGAACCTTTCTTCCACATCGGTTGTCAGTTCTACGAGCGATGTGGCCTGCCCATTGCCACTTCAACTTACTAACTCTAAGAGCTATATCGGTCACTTTAGTTCTCCTGCGGATCTCTTCGTTCCGGATCTTATCCCGCAGGGAAACACCGAGCATAGCTCGCTCCATAGCTCGCTGCGCGACTTTGAGCTTACCTACTAATGAGGCCAACAGTAAGAGACCATGTCTCAGTTCCATAAGTATAATACCTACAGGAAATTATGCTCGTATGAAATAACTTTCGGCGAGGTCAGCGTTTCTCCATGTTCTAGTACTTATTGTTCACATTATTATTTTTCCAAAATCTATTTTATTTTCATATTCTGGATTTTCCGCATTACTTTAAAATTATAAATTTTACAAATTCGTAAAATTCCACATTATGAATACTCCAATGGAATGGAAGTAGGTACAATCGGTCAATCGTGATAAAAATAACCGGCCAAGTGCACGAAGGGTTCCGTACCATTATCTATAAAAACGAGCAAAAAGTCGCGTTTGTTGCATGAGAGTCCCCTTAAATATTTATTTTATTCTGATTTTTAGTATTTGTAGTTATAGCGGTAACGGCAACAGAAATACATCATCTGTGCAAATTCAACTGTGTAACTATCACGGTTCATGAGATACAGCCTGTTGACAGGCGTACAGCAGACGGACGGACAGCGGAGCCTTCCCAGATAGCAATTTAAACTTGAATCAGACTTGCAGCAACTTTGATGTATCAAAAGTGAAAGTTTGTTTCAAACTTGTCATGGCAAGTCTATACACTTGAGGCAAGTTTGAATAAAACTTTCTAGTTTCCCAGCATCAAACTTGCATGATGTTTGTTTCTTCAAAGTGTAAACAAAGTTGCAATAGCAAACTTGTATAATGTTTGCTTTTACAAGTTTCTAATTTAGTTTTGATGTTTTCTCAAAATTAAAATAAAATAATGTCCTTCGACCTTTAAAATATATCGTCCGTCCGTAACTCCGTACCGTACGAACTTGACCTGGTACAACTAAGATAAGGAATTGTGACATGTGATATTAATTATTTATGGTTATTGATTCACAAAGATATTCAAGCACCTCATAAAGCTAGCGTAACACAACGTTTGCGCGATTCAGGA
This sequence comes from Ennomos quercinarius, assembly GCA_910589525.2. Taxonomy (NCBI): domain Eukaryota; kingdom Metazoa; phylum Arthropoda; class Insecta; order Lepidoptera; family Geometridae; genus Ennomos; species Ennomos quercinarius. The sequence continues at coordinate 15,078,585 of OU342499.1, read as the reverse complement.
TTTTGGAACTACGAGAGTAACGCCATCTAGTTTCATTCGTAGTAACTAGATATACAACTTAATTTTATGTACTGCGGATGAATTTTGACAAACATTTAACAATGGAATAACAAAAACTAAGCAAGCTTGGTTGCTACCCTGATGGTAAGCGCTACTCTGCACGACAAAACTGCCCCTACACTTCCTTTTTTAAAATTTGTTTATAATATGTACATTTAAATAATTACTTAATTTAAATTAAAGGTTCTGAACGTAGCCCAGTTAGCGTTGTGAGTGATAAATACAATGCCATAGAGCGTACATGTTTGGAACACAACTATTTTTTTTGCCATGAAAACTATTAGGTAGACACCATTAAAAAACAAGTTTGTGGCAAGTTAAAAACAAAATTGAGACATTATCTTTGCAACATAAAACAAAATTCAAGATTGCAGCAACTTTGATACAAACTTGAGCCATCATCCTTATACCAGCAATATTGCAGCAATATTGTCACAAACTTGCCTTATCATATTTGACATAGCAAGTTAAAATCAAAGAATAGCAAGTTTGCAGCAAGTGAGCTTGCTATCTGGGTTAGTAATAGGGTCCGTTTTACCCCACAGATTTTACCCTTTGGTTACGGAACCCTAAAAATCACAACTCCATAAGTTCGCACGCATCCCTCTATGATGTGCCTACTGCAACACTTTTGGATACGTTCGAGAGAGGTTATGTGCGAACTTAAAAGCTGTCAACCTTGACTGCAGAGGGCATTAGGACCTTACCTTACCTAAGTAGGAACCTATTACTTTATCTTCATTGGACAAGTATTGTCATCTTTCCCAAGTCACAAGTGTTTCTTTTTCATGTTTCCAGTATTACGAGTCGGCTTTTCAAATAAGTAAGTAATTTGATTATAATTTCGACAAGATCACTCAAGTGCTTCTCATTAGCATAGCTTTCTACATTGCTAATTAATTTTATTATCTTTTGTCGTCATGAGTCGAGAAAAATAACGTTAATAATACTTAGATTACTACGTAGGTAGGTACAGATCAGGTGACACAAAAGTTATTAATGTACTTAAAAATATAAATAAATTGTTTAAAATTTACGTACATACAGAACCTATTGTACCTTTAGTATAGTCTATATATATCTATTTATTTTATTATTACTTAAACATTTCAAAAATAACTACAAGTTTCGGGTGTTGTTCGACTCGAGCTAACAAGAAAACTTAATCATGGAAGTCACCCCCGGAGATAACAAGGAAATTATATTACAAAACTCATTACGAACTTGAGAGCCGATTGAGCGAAAATGCCTGTTGCGTTCCGTTTCACATTTAATATTTTTTTTGGTGTAATATTGATATTTAGTGTTGTAGGGAAAGAAGATTGAGACCCTTTCAAAATTACCTATACCTAGGTACCTATATACCGGCGCTAATGGCCAGTGGTGCAGAAAGGAAAAATATTGTCTCGACACTAGTCTCGGTACCTACCTACTGGTTGTGCAGCATGGTAGTGCCACAATACAGTAGGTACCGAGATACTCTCTGTGCTGTGTCTAGTGCCACGTCACTACACAAAACAGAGGGAAAACGAACTAAATAGAACTAAAATGTACTTACCCTTTTCATGCAAATAAATGATTTGATTTGATTTGATTTGAGGGTAGATACATACTCACGAGTAATTAACGTAATTTACTTATAAAGAATATGTTTTAATGAAAATGAGTAGCACTCAAGCAGGGCTCCACGGGCTATTGTTTCCTCATATCCACTCAAGTGTAGTGGTAGTGAGACAGCAATAAAAATGTCGGACATTTCTATAAGTAGCATGTCTTGCACAATACATCCCATGCGGAACGTCAGTGCAGGCTTAACAAACCTAGAACAATCGAGAACAACAATAAAATTTTGGATTTTCCAAAAGTGCGGGGCTGCGACAAAAAAGTTTTTTTTATTTTTTGACTTCAGTTTTTTATCTAGGAGCGCTATATTCTGGAACAATTGAGAACAAACCTAGAACAATCCAGCACAACAAAGAAAAGTAGGATTATCCAAAAAAGGGGGCTACCGTGAAAATTCGTATTTTTGGTTTTCCACCTACAATTTTCACGCTAGGTTTTTTTATTTTGGAACAATATAGAACAAACCTAGAACAATTCAGCACAACAAAAAAATTTAGATTTCAAAAAGTGCGGGGCTAACTTCACACACTTCTTTATTGCCCTCATTTGTAGATGGGTAGTATAAGGGTAGTATAGTACTTACCTTAATGTTGATAACTCCTCGTTCCTTAAAGCGGTATCCGCCATGCTGCTTCAGCAGGATGTACGTGGCGTGGCTGACGTGGATCCGCTGAGGCTCTCCGCTGGACTCCATCCTTGCAGCAGTGTTCACAGTATCACCGAACAGGCAGTAGCGGGGCATCTTGACACCGACCACGCCAGCGGCGCATTGGCCGCTGTGGATTCCTATAGCAAAATATAAAAGATCTTATTTTACTAGACGTCACCCAGCATAGCAGTACAGGCATCAGCTGAACAATGCGCTGATGCTGCATATAGTATCTATTTTATGTCGTTTTAGGTATAATTTGCTTTGTATAAGGTACTCCGGTCCCGGCCTTGGGGCTGGAAGCACCACTTTAGATTGTAGGACAAGTAAAATACGTACATCGTGTAATATTTGAACGTCAAATATAGATTTATTTAACACTAGCTTTTGCCCGCGGCTTCGCACGCTTGTATTGTGTTATTTCTACGTTTAGGTAGTCTAATAATAGCTTAGTTCATGCATTTCCTATATACCAAACAACAAAAACCACTAAATCTTTTCGGAGCTCAGCACGTATTAGCAGATTAGGTAGCACACGTGTAAAAATGTTGTTAAGGTAGTAGGTAAGTATGGCTTTTCACGTGTCATCAGATCACCAACACATTGATAAAATAGTGGGTTAGAAACTGCAAATCATAAATACTCCAGCAATATTTAACTAAAAGGTACAATATTTAACTAAATATGTATCTACTTAGACCTTATACTTAGACGTTAGTTTTTTTAAATATACGGTGGATCTAGGCATATAACTAATAAAAGTTCTATAATATGGTATAGGTACCTACATACCAGTGATACGTTCGATCTTTTCCTTGTCATTTTCACTTCAACAGATGTTCTTGTGTTTTCACCATAAAAACCGTTCAAGTCTTCATAAGTGGTTCCAGTAAATTTTGTTTAGGTAGTAAGTATACCTACCTAAATAATAGGTAGGTAACCTATTATTTAGGCAGTTTAGAAAAATACAAAACAATCACTGTTTTCGTCAGCTTTTTATATCCGCGCACTTTTCGTTTCCAAAGAGTATCTTTGTTGCATTCACCCACAGATTAGAAAAAAAAAACAATTTACTCTGTGCATTCACCACATATTTTTTTTTACTTTCTGAAGTTTGGGTCCATACGAATTGAGTATTTAGCCAGTGTCAATAATAAGTTTATAAAATACATACTTTACAGCTGGAGTATTGCATTTACCTATACGATGCGTACATAATTATTTTGTTAATACTAATTAGAAATCACAAGTACTTACGTACGCCACTGTAAAAAGAGTCGACATTTATATTAAGTCCGCTATTTTTCAGGTTGTCTCATTCCCACTGCACTTTCAACATAGTGGTGGGAGTGAGAAAATAACATGTGTACAAAGCTCTAATCAGATTCGCTTTTGCAAAGAATGTTTCATTTTTAGGGTTCCCTAACAGTTTTAAAATAAAGGAACCCTTATAAATAAGATCACTTTCTTGTCCGTCTGTTTGTCTTTCATAATTTATTGCTCTGACCTGTGGTTTGTCCTAAAGAGAATATAACCGCTCAGTTTGTTTTGTTAATTGAAAAGCCCACAGACCTAAAATATTTTAACTTTAAAACTTATTTATCTACGTGAAAGAAGAAGAAGAAATCAAAACCGTACGGTTTTTTTAAATATTGGCTACTGTTTCCGCCAAATGCGGCACAATTTTGCCACTAACCATGTGTCACAGACCTACCACTTTTTTGTTAATGGCTTTCTATCGCTTTTCAGCAATAATGAGGCTTTTTATTTAAAAAAAAAACGCTAGTTCCACTTCTTTTCTAGATGGCGCTGTAAGTATAGGTATAGTTTAAACCTTTGAAACCACAGAGTAGTTTAAACATAAGAAAATGCTTAGACTACCTACAAGGCAATGTCAAATTCAGTTGAGTGGACCACGAGTACATTGTCTGTAGTATCTCTTAAGTAGTCTGTGGTGCATTCTTCTTAAGTAAATTGAAGTACAGCAGAACTGCGAGACAGATAAACGTTAATATTATGATCCAAAATTAAGCCGAGCTATCGCGCAACGAAAATAAAATAAGCGAAACAGTTTAGAGTTGTCAGTCAGTATCGTGACACATTTCCTATAACCTGTGGTCTATGCTTGAAACAGTGACAGTGACAGATTTTGGTAAAACCACAACTGGCGCCATCTATTGGGTCATACATAAAACACCATTTCTTTTTTTTAAATAAAACTCCTCATTATGCCAATGTCAAGTGAGTAAAAATTTGTACGGTTATGTCATGTCAAAGTCCTATTTTGTCAATAAAAATGCCATCAGTAAAATGGTGGATATTTTACTGAAGCTCTTACTCTTATTTTACTCTAAAGAGCCGTTGAAGAGAAAACGAAAATGGATGGTTATATAAACTTGGAACCATTTGCCAACACTCGTGCACGTTTACGAACACTTAAGGAATAATAATCCACCCTTATTAAACAATAAAATTCAAAAATACACAGATTTTGGTAAAAAAAAAACAAAATTCACAACCGCCATCGTCAGATTTTCTTCAAAGCCCTCCAACCGAACGTTACACGGCCATGTTGCTGATTCAAGGATCTTACCCTAATGTATAATTATACTTACCTACATCTTAGTACCCTTTTAAAGCATTTTTCATAAAATATTTCGTATCATTGGCAAATACAAATGTCGTCTAAAGCCAAAATAAAAAAAATCATCTTTCATTTGTTGGTATATGTATCTATTTAACTTCTAAAATGCTAAACAACTTGTAAAAATATAAATAGGAAACCTATAAATTGTTTTGATTCTCTTAGAGTAGCGGTTGGTACTAATATTACTCTTTGGTTATTGTGGCACAGAGTGTAGTCGATTGTTTTTTTTTTCTAATCTGTGACAATATGTGGTAACTTACAACTTACCGTTAGTAGCAAAAAAAAATATGAATCGGCCATGTTGTTTAAAACTCCGATTCGTTTCGTACTGAAATCTCAATAATTGTCATCAATTTTTTTTAACGATATATCAATTTTAATATATCCTATGTTAAGCGCCGGTTATTTCTAAGCATATTAGTGAAAACTGCATGAAAATCCATTCAGTATTTTAGGAGTTCAGTCATAACAAACAAACAAACAAACAAACAAACAAACAAACAGACAAAGTATTTAAAAAGTGGCTTAACGTGATCAGCGGCTAATTTTAAGCCAACCTGTGTCATTTTTTTCTTGATATCTTGCAATTACAGACTTTTTTATCTCTACAGTTTTATTATATGTATAGATAGACAACATATTAGTTTCTCTTCTGCGAGTCTCAGTCTATTGTTAACATTCAAGACGGTGTTATTCGTGTTACTCATCGTGACTTGAATAACGCGCATTTATTCTGCCGAAGCATCAGAAAAAATAAATTACCTACTTCTACCTACCTAGTACCTATCAGTTAGGTAGCAACGAATTTTTTAGTATACTTTGCAAACCTTGGGTAAACAACAATCTGATATCGTTACACTTGGTGTTCCCTGTTACATTGTAATTACACAATTGCGTGGGTCGTTAGGACAACAATCAAGGTTTGTTTACGTTGAGCCAATTTTAAGACAATTTATCTATACTTAGGCTTATCTACTGACATTAAAATTGATCGGGCGGAATTGACGCCTAAACAAGAACTTGCTTGATGAGATTAATCGTGCTAAGTGATGGATGGTGTTGGTGTCCAAACTTGTTCTGAAATTGCATTGACGTGGGCGTGGGCAAGCTATTTTGAGATAGTTTCCCCATGAAATACATTGGGGCAGATTCTGAGTAATTACCTAAACAAGATCTGTGCCATGTGGTCCGGCGTATAAGGCCCCCCATACACGTTCAATTTTATTGACAATGTTTTCTCCATACTGTCAACCGAACAACATTGACCAATACTAACCCTACACGGTCAATAAACTTTATCGATAAAATTGATTAAATTGAACGTGTATGGGGGGGCCTAAGAATAGGACCCCATCTTTTCCCGTGGTTATGACCCGACCTGCTCAACCACCACACCACAGAGGCTGTCATAAAGCATCTCTTAAGCTGTGTAAGCAAACACCGTCGGCAACCGGGGGGAAATTAAGAGTGATTAGTGATGTGACAGATGATATCGTGCTACAGCAATAATCTCTGGGATAATGTTTAATGAAGGAATGTTACCTACCGCTATTTTAAGGGATGTTTGTTATCAAAACCTGAATTAATGAACATTCACTGAATATTATTGGAGCTATTAATAGCTACACAGATGACGTTAACTTTTAGGTAGGTACCTACTGGTATTTATTTTTCTGCATAAGAGTCAATTTTCTGTTCGGCAAGTCGCTGAGACAAATTACTTCTCTATTCTTCGTAGATACATAAATATTGTGAAAAAAGCATCACAAGGATAATTAAATGCATCAGCTTGTCTTTTTAAGTTAAAAAGACCCCTCACGTAGTAAATTCCAAATGAATAAATGGAAAAGCTCTGAAAAATGTAATGTGAGCTTTGATTATCTAAATCCATACTAGTATATCAAAAACTGAGGTTAATATGAAATGTTGCTCAGTCCACAGACCTAGAATATTTTCGTTACCATCCTATGTATATCGCTCGAGTCATTGGGCAGGTCAAAATTATGGGTAGGTCCCAACGGATCCCACCTATTATTTTTTGCAACTGATACCATAAAATATTATTTTGAGCTCCCATCTGGATCCCAATCAAAAAGTTGGACGTAAAACAAACGATAAACGCTGTCAGAACACGTTTATTTGAGGTTGAAGGTATTGTCGACGACAAAAGTGTTTAAGCAAATTAAGAGTAACCTCCTACGAGTTACTGCTCTCCTAGTACCAATGTATAATAATAGGCACAAACTGTTATTCATTATATTCTTCCACTTTATACAGGCTGAATTTTTCAAGTGGACTTGGTAGACCAAATCCCTAACTACGAGGAATACTGAAAACTACAAAGGATTCTCGGGCCCAATTTTGATAAAAACTAAAACCGAATCATGGGATTTAAAAAAAAACACCCTTCGATAGTATCGCTAATAAGGATCGAATTCTGGGAACTAATTAATGAGGCACGGCAAACTGAAACCTGTATACCTAATAAACTACTGTAAACTAGTATAACTAGGTACCTAAAATGAAAAAAAAAACATAAACGGAAAACTTAAATTACTTATTCCAACTACGGTAAAGATTCGGTAAGCACTATTAAAAATGTAGACTCACCTATCCTAATATTCAGTCTAGAAGTCCGTATTTTGGGTACCGCATCCAGCACGTGCAAAGCCAACGAAGCCACCTCGGCGGCGTGCCTGGAGCACCTCTCGGGAAGCCCTCCCACCACCATATAGGCGTCGCCTATTGTCTCCACCTGTGATAAAGATAAACAAGGTGAGTTTGAATTGGGGTATTATCCCGAAAGGGGGTAAATCTACTCCCCAAGGTAGACAATGTTTTTTCTACGACTTTTCTAAATTTATGGTTTGTCATTGAAGCAATACCATGTAAAGTTTACGTTCGAAGATAGCCCTAGCGCAGCTGGGTGGTTGAACTTCGTCCTTGACCGAATGCGTTTAAAAGAATTTAACGACCAGTGTTTAGAAATCCTCTCGTACCCGACTCTCGTAGCGATCGCACGTGCAATTTTGTGAGTGGATTTATTTTTTAGTATGGAGGTTTGGAAACACGCAGTTTCAAGTAAGGCTCTCACAACTTGTGGGCTATCATGGTCCCAGTCCCCCCCTTTCGGGATAATACCCCAATTCCAACTCAGATAGTATATCTACGTTTCATTAGCTCGTCAGTCACTTCAATCGCCATGTTATAAATCTCTTGAAACCTAGAGAATTAGACCTAATGTGTTTGAATACAAGCCTTGAAATCTATTGTCATGGTAACAATAAGGAAAGGTTGGACCAAGTCAATGCCCCTCGGAGGGAAAGTACCTTAAATATTGAAGTTAGTAATTTTAGTATTATTATTATCTGTGGTCATTTTTACACAAGGAAAACATTTCATTATTTTTAGAATTTTTTTTTAGTCACCGCTTGGGTTTTGATACAAATAGAAAATAAATATCCTGTATTTTTATGATAGGCACCGATCGAAGGATAAATCTTAAGGAAAAAATATCTCTAATAAATATTGGCAATGGTTTTATCCACCTGTATATTATATTTAAAAAACGCTGGTAGCTAAAACATTTCATAAAACAACTCAATCGATGCCACTACGAGGTCTCTACGTATATCTCGTAGCACCCGTAGCTCGTAGCAAATTGCTACGAAGTCTCTACGTATATCTCGTAGCACCCGTAGCCCGTAGCAAAACGCTACGAAGCTGTCTACGCCGTAGTTGGGTGGTGTTATCAGTGATAACGCATATTATCAGGCGAAATGTAATCAAATGCAAGCATGTCCAATAGGTATTTTTTTAATGTAATATAATGACGTGTCGAGCTAGTCGTTTACCGGATGATAAGCGCCACGGCTGCCCATAACAGTTGCAGTGCCACTCGGAACTGTAAGTTTCGCGTGCCCCTGCACTGATGTGCACATCATCTTACGACACAAACACTATCTATCTATAGTAATAAGATTTTTAAGTATAGTCATCATAATTCTGAAGACGTCCATTGCTGAACACAGGCCTCCCCCAGAGAGCGCCACTTTGAGCGGCTGCTCGCCTCCTGCATCCATCGGCTCCCCGCGGTTTTCACCTAGTGTCTAGTCTATCAATAGGCCATAAAGTATCATCTGCTGTAATTTCACAAGATACTCTACCTACCCTTCAAACCAGAACCATACTGCTTGGCGGCAGAATATCTAGCAAAGCGGTGGTATCTACCTAGACAATCTCGTACAAAAGGTACCTACCTCCTGCGATGAAATATACCTAAGCTAGATCCCCGATCGGGCGCCTTAAAAACGGCACCGTCAAAACAAGGCATATGCCTTATTTTTGCTCTCAGTAGCGGGTGACCGCACCTAATGAAAGTGATCTAACTCGCATATTGTTTTACAATGCTACAGGTTGTTATGGTTCATTATTAAAATGAAACAACCGGTTGTGGTCTATTTTATATTAGCTGGAGAGGTACATCTGTAAGCATTGGCGGGACATTTTTGAGGTTTAATTTTCATAGAGACTGTGTATCTATAGTATATTTGAGTTAAGTCTACCTCCTACCTAATCAGTTGTTCGGTATTGGACAGATATTGGAGGGCACATTAGATCCACTTTACAGGCTTTTACCAGGCCGTATTATGTGTCGAGCTAGACTATTATCTAGACAGACATCTATTTAGTATGTATAGATATTCTGTGGTAAATGTAGGTCGTACGAGAAGATCAAAATATTTCTTTTGTCATTATAGTATATATATTATATGTCATTATATGATAGGCAAAAGTGAAACTTAATTCGAAGACATAAAGGCGAACATTTTCACGCCTTCGCAACTCTTGTCACGAACTTGGGTACCTAGATACAACCCTCGAGTATATAAAGGCATGGTGACGTATTAAGACTGAAATCAAATTATTTTGGGTCAGCAGGAGTAGGTAAAATCGGCAGTAAAAGTTGATGAACAATTTACACTCTCCCAAACCCGCTAGCTTATTACGTACAGTTTGCAACAAGTGTAAATTTTTTTTGCTGTCAAAGTCAAACGTCACTTTGGCAGAGCAGAAAGCGATCGAGCGTTAGATCACCGACTGCCGGACAATCGATGAACTAAAATCGATGAACTAATATTATTTTGTTTCCGTCTATTGCTGTTCTGTTGCTAGTGGCGCTAGTACCAAGGGCCGAAGTGCATTCAGTGACAGGCGAGCAACAGGCGGGCGACTGCGACCGATTAAGTGTTTACTGTCGCTTTGCTACTGCTGTTTTGTTACTGCTGTTGCTTTGCTGTTGCAATTTTTACATAATACGGGTGCCGAACTAGGTAGGTTAGGTACATACAAGTTAGAGTAATAGTATAATTGAGTGTAATACAAATTAGAAGTTTGCTCGGGTTGCCGACTGTACGTCGCCGTTCGGGTGAAGTGTGACAAGTTGTGATCTTGTCTAGTTACTAACTTATAGTATTTAGGTATTTTTTGTTACCTTCGTTTAAGATGAGAGTTCTTATATAGGCGTGCTACATCGTCGGGGATATTGTCACTTAACGTTAGCCCTTTTGTCCATACAAAAAGCGACAACGTTTTTCTACCTCTAGCTAGTTAAATGTTAGCCGATTTTGATGATTTTTTTAAATGTGGTCTACACAGTGAAAAACTATGCTCATACGTCTTCTTTTTTTGAGTTTTAGCAATATCTTTGTAGTTACGACCACCTAAATTGACGTTTTTTTTTCGTCAAAATTATTATAGAAAAAAGTAGTAGCCAAAATCTAATACAACTACTTACGTTTTTCCGTTATAATTTTGACGAAAAAAAATCCAAACGTACTGACGTGGATTAGAATCTATTCAAACGATTAACTCTAAAAACAAAAGGCTTAGAGACTGAAAAGCATTTTCCCCCAAAACGCTAAAATGTAGGTAAATTCATTAACGGGATCTATTGTGTCTATCACACGTGCAGATAGCAGAGAGACGCAACAAAATAACATTTCAAGATACCAGGACGGTCCTCTTAAGTCTGAATACCTACTATTGAAATCATTGCATTATACTACCTAGAATTCTTATACACAGGTAATTGTATAATTTGTTTAATTTGTTGTAATAAAGATATTTTGAAATTGAAATTGACCTACCTACTATTGAATGAGAATTTAAGTTTGACGGATTTTTAAAGTAGATACCTAAGTATGAAAAAATGTTAAAGATCAATATCTTTATAGATATACCTAAGTATGTACACTTTTCATAGGTTACGAGTTCCTGACCTGAAACCCCCAGGCCATTGGTCGCCAAATGGCGGTCCGCAGTCCGCATCGTGACCGCCAACCCATTTTGTGCGGACCGCGAGAACACAGCAACTTGCACTACAGAGTACCTACGTAATTTAATAAAATTGTATCCCCTGCATTATGTTTGTTGACGTCAATTCGAAAACGGCCCGGTAAAGTATATAACAAGCAACGTGAATTGAGCAACGAAGCTGCAATTGTTTTCGGGAGTGATAAAGCTACTCTGCAGATGGAAATGACCGATTTCCAAGAAAACACAGTTTCCCAGAAGATCTCCAGACAGATTGTACATATCGGGAAACAAACACGCTGGTAAAGCTGCTGCTTTCGTCTGTCCAGATGTTTGACTACTTATTCAACCCGGCTGAACGTAAACGCGTAGGTACAGTAGGCCTAGCACGAATATTTGCGTAGAAGTAAGTGTATCGTTAACGTAAGCCATTTGTATGGCATTTGATCAGCGCCCCTACCGGACGTAAAACGAATCAAAATTAGGTTGCACGAAGGGTTTTGGTTACTATCGTATCGCCTTCGTAGCGCCGCGTAACGCTAACGTTAGACATTTTGTATGAAAACGCGAGCACGAATATTGCTTTGACGTAAACTCGAAGGCTGGCTATCGTAGTATCATCGTAAACTTACGAAGGTTTACTCACTTGGAATTTGTTCGATATAATATTTCGATAGTTGTAAAATTTGTTTCGTGCTACCACCTAGCGTCGCCCTGCGTAAATGTACGGTAAACTCGATACGTTAACCGTACGATTTATTGAAATATTCGTGCTAGGCCTACTGGTCGTATATTTCACGGTGTGGAATAAAAAATCTTTCTCTATTCTAAATTTCGTCTATTTAAAATAAATTATTGACTTTGAGTGTAAAATACGAAAATCATACCTTGGTCTGTCGTAGTGGGGTGATTAGTAATTACCTTGTAAACATTGTAGTAGGATATAATGGCATCACAACATGTGTACAGATCGTTCAGCATCTCGACAACCTGAAACAAAAGATCCGGATGACTATTTTACTTCTTAATAGCGGCTTAAGCGACGGTGAACATCGCACTTACTATCAGGTGAGCTGCTTGCTTGATTGCCACAGATAGTTCACAAAACAAATTGTAAGGATAAGTCCTAAGTATACATAGGTACTTAATAGCGACTTAGATACTTACATGAATATAAATAAAGTAAAATTTTCGATAATTGATTGACTCAGTTGTAACTTCGCGGAAGTTCATCTTAAATACAAAATTGAAAAAGTATTTCCGCTAAAAATAACTATAAGATCATCTATATTGAGGAAGTTGTAATAGTTATTTATGATATTAGGGCGGTAAGTTGGTTTTTACAAACTAGTAGACATATGTGAGCCCAAGACGAAGTCGAGGGCTTACCATAGTCACGAGTTTGTAGAAACCAATTTCCGCACGTGTATCATACAACGTTTTTCAACACATTTGCGAGAAAACAGTACAATAGATAATGAAACAAACTTTTGTTTATTAGTGGGAAAGTCGCAACAAACAATCTTTGATGTTTCTAATCTAATATGAAGATGGGCTAAAATGGCGCGCATTTACAATTCAAATGGCGCCACGTGCGTGTGGTGAAAATTATAACTAGATATTTAGTTTCATTTTCGCTTTAGTATTAAAGTGAGACAAACGTATTGAACAAAAACGCTTCCAAGGAGTTTCGATCATTCAGCTTATTTATTCTCGTTATGTGAAACTCTTTGGTGGAATTATCATATATTTTTTATGGAAATTAAAAATAAACCGTAAAGGTAACGCACGGCGCTATACAACGGAGGATGCGGTAAAATAGGTACTTAGGTGAGAGTACCTATTTTACCGCACGCTCCGGTGTATGATGCGTAATGTTTAACTTTCGAACAATGTATACAGGCTTTGTAAATGCATTTTTGAGCAAGTGTGTTGAAAAGGATTATTGTAGGTAAAAGTATGACAAAAAATGATAAGAAAAGTATAAAATATAATATTTTAACTGGAACGCACTAGATATACTTTTTTCATTTTATATTTTAAATTTTCAGTTAATATTTTGATCTTAAATAATTTCGTCAACCCCCCGCTCCCCTCTATTATTTGACGCTTTTTACAGTCAGTAAACCAACCGTTTCTTTCTTTCATAATTCTTTATTTTTTTGCGTTGATAGGCATTTGAGGCTCTCTTTTAAAAATAAGACAGAAATGATTAAAAGAAAAATATTGCGCATTTAACAAGACTTTCATCTACAGCTGTTACGGTCACGTTAGAATTTACCATAAATGTCGTTTTCTAACGAACGAGAAATCTGGCGGATGTGATTTCAGTCAATGTCCGGTTGAATTTTTTTGGGGTGCCATAACGGTTTCGGAACGTTCGTTATCTGTCTGTAGTTGTGTATATGTCAATACGTTTTTCCTCAGCAACGGCTCAAGTTTCTGACTCAACGAACAAGAAGATAATTACGAGTAAGTATACATATACTCATCATCATCATTATCATTGACAGCCTGAAGACGTCCACTGCTGAACATAGGCCTCCCCCAGAGCACGCCACCTACTGTAATTAAACTCATTAAGCATCCTTTGAAACTAGGTACCTACTCCTGACACCGGTCACGTGTGAACCAAATTTTTTGAAATCTAACGAATCGATTTGGTATTGATAATAACTCCGAAAATGGAATAACTTACTCAATCAACTGCTACAGTTCAAAATTAAATTAATATAATTAAGAACTGTTTTTAATTATTGCAGACAAGGTAAAAAACTTTTAACAGTATCAAAACCGTTCGTGTCAACTACGTTAGGCGCCGCGGCAATCTTCATAGTTTTCATTAAAAATATTTTCATTTGCACTCTTTTATACCCTTTTATAATCATCAATAAATAATGTTCTATCATGCACTCAATTTATACTAATGAATTAAATTGCATCCTGTATATATTATCAACTTTGATTTTTAAACCAGTTTGAATCACAATCAGAATCCAATTTACTTAGTCCGTTTTCCACGCATCATCAACACCACCTACAGATAGCTAACCTACCCATTCCCTTAATACGACGGGTAGGGCCAGATAAGCAGGTCAAAATCCGTTCAAAGAAATATAGACCTTAACGTCGTAGTCGTAAATATCAATTCAGTCAGAACTTTAGCGCGGTGCTTACGACAAAGACAACGCACGAAATGACTGATTTTGACGGTTTTAAATTAATACCTATCATTATATAGTATTTTTCAAAATTATTAAGTCATCACAACATCTCAATGTTTGTTGGGAATACACTAATTTATTTTTTTACCAATACATTCAAGCTCAGTAAAATTGGAACACTCAAATTTTTTGAGGGAGGTTTGCAATATTTTTCTATACAGCTATGTTTATTAATCTTGTATTTGCGGACACCACAAACGACTTAATGAAATGAATCACATGATATATTAAATTCAAAGCTCCACATGCTCTAATTACGCCAGGAAACATGTAACAAAAAATACCTTCTTTGCCCTACCCTTCACCTTAAGAACTTTGAAATGTGGCATGAATTTCTATTCCTGAGACAATTTAATTGCAGAGTAATTTTTATACATTTTGTTGAGTTTGTCAGTACTCCCTTTATGAGTATTTATATCAGGTAAGGTGTTTGAGATATACCGGGCCCCTCAAGACGCGAGTTTCATTTTGGACCACAGCTCTTATACCATCTCATAATCAGCCTTATTAGTAGGTAAGTAAGTTTATTCTCCAATGCAATCTAATTAACAAAGAGCACCTAACCAAGATGTATTTGACTTGATCTTACTTATAAACTAGGTAACAACTTCTAACTTTTTGTAATAAAATTCATTGTTATTTCATCAATAATAGAACTAAAACTTTGCAGGTCGCTAAATTCCATGATGTTTCAAGATTTCCAAGTAAATACAATAGAAATCTTCAATTGATAAAGATCACTCGAGCGAAGAAGCATTCACGTTACACACACAATACAATTATACTATAGGTTCTTGTGCGCAGTAGGTAGGTGTATACACTTCACATTTAATTCCCGTACCTATGTAGGTACCTAATATAATGTATTTCGTAACGTATCTAAGCAAGTATTTCCATGTACCGCTACTAGCAGTAACGCAACTTTGCCGTATCACTGGGAATATGCTATTACCATTAAACCATAATCTCCCGTGGTACTACTACTTATACATCTCGACAGTACCATGAAAAACGAAAATTACCCATGGGATTACCCAGTAGGCCCATGAGTAAGCAGCCAAGAAACAAATGCCTTTTTTTAGCTTTCTCAAACATTCTCCTCGTCGAAGGTCATCGTCGTAAGGTAAGGTTTCGTATAGGTACATAGGTATTATTTAGATTCCTCTATTCAGTCGCAGAATAATTAATGATGTACAAGATTCAGTCACTTTTGGCTATCATAAGTAGAGTTTGAAACGAACTCGATGGCGGCTGGGATGGAAGTGCGCTGCAAGCCCCCCGCACGCTGCGCACACCGCTTACCTTTTCCCGGGCACATCTAATTTTAAATCAAAGCTAATAATTATGTTGGTGTATGCGATGTTGCGATACTGAAAGTTCTGTGTATAGGACCTGACATGAGTTCTGAGACAATAATCGTACAATAGAAATAGTGACACATAATTGAAGAATCTATTAATTAATGAAGTTAGTTGTTGTTGGTGTTGTTTTAGTTGATTGGTATGTCATTGAATGCCGGTCATTGTATATCAAAAGTAGGAGGCAACTAATAAAGGCACCTGGGTGTGAGGCTTGTTTTGGGACGTTGCCGAGAGAAGAGGATAGAGGACGTTCTAGCTTACCTAATACAGGGTACGTTGACCTCACCAGCAGGGTGTTGTGTTACGGTGGTATCCTATACCGGTAAACGAAATCGGTACCCTAGAAGCGCTAGACTTGTCTTACGATCTAGCGCAGCCTATACTACAGCTGCAATAGGATCGTCCACCCACTCGTCGTGCAATTGGTCATCCAAGCAGTATCACGAGTAGGCGTCGACGAGAAGGGTAAAAGGTAACATACCTGCATCGGAGTATTCGTCGCAGCTAGTTTAGTGAAGCCCACGATATCACTGAAGTATATCGTGACGCAGTCGAAGCTCTCTGCTTGGACCCTCTCACCACGCTTGAGGGCTTCAGCTACCGTCCTGGTATAGACAAGATGGGGGGTTCACTACGCCAGAACAAAACACGTTTCAACTTGTTACATTACACCTGTGTCGACTCATCTAACATTCAGTAGACATAAGATTCATTTCATAAAAAAGTTTAATTTGACTTTGTCCATTTGTTCAGTGAACGTTTCACCTAAAGATTATTACAACCAAACACATTTCACCCAGGCCACAGATAACCCCCAATAGATACCGCATGAAAGACGACGACCGCGCACCACGCATTGGCGTAAATGGGTCTATATAAATCGCCGCTTCGCAGCACGGCCTTAGTTTCGACCAATTATTAGAGTTCATTATTAGGGCGTCACTCGAAACAGCCAATAATAGCGCATTGGCTCCAGTCCCCGCAACCCGCGCCTTCCGCCAGTTTTGGTGAGCTAGGATCCGAACAAAAATCCCGTAATGCGGTATCTATTGGGGGTTATCTGTGACCCAGGCACTGTTTTATCTATGTATGTTCCACTGTTCATCCAAAGCATATAGAATATTGAAGAGGGGTGGTTTTCATTCCTAATGAAGTAGTTAGGTAGCTATACGATTGGAGTTCGGCGCCTACATGACTGAACATAAACCAGCTACTTACTACTTAGGACCTTTTTGTATCGTCATCATCATCAGCTAGGAGTCATCCACTGCTAAACATAGGCCTGCCCCATTCTACTTCTGCTATCAAAAGAGACTCGGAAAACAGTATAGGGAATTAGGTACTTTCCATTGGTTGACAAGATTATTGTTTCCAGCTTGCTTTTCCAATAGAACAAGTAGGAGAAAAAAATCCTGGTTCAATTTCAGTTGTTTATTTGCATTCCACAAAGCAAATTGTTTATCTCATAGATATTGAAATAAATGGTATGTTCGCCGTTTGCCGCTTTCTGGTTTTGTCTTTTGTGTCATCCATACAAAAAGTGGATCTTTGCCCCATTTTCGAAATTCTGTATTTTTATTAGTTCGTTGCCCACTTTTCAGTGTTTGTCCCAAAGATTATAAAGCCCGTTGATAGCTCGTGAACATAATTTCTCGTACAAACATGACTCACCTGCGCGGGCAGGTGGCGAGGTAACAAAACGAGACAAAGCCATACGAAATTACAAAACAAACATCAGGATGGAACAAAAGACATCAACGGGTTCCCGTGATTTATTAGAAATTCATACTATTTATTAAAAATCAGTGGTTGAAATACACCACTAATTTTCGTATGAGGGGAAGTTGTATCATTGGTCAACTGGATTTACTGTCAATGGTTTGCCCCTTTTATTAAATGTCGGTCAATAGATTAGTGTTTGGAACAAAACTGGAACTATAGATATCATCTTTAGCTGTTTGTCCACTATTTGTACCTATAGTCAAGTGCAAAACATGGGATTGTTCCCAGCGAGCCCCACACACACACAACCAAAAGCGATGTTGTGGAAAACGTATAAAAAAGTAGGACTCAATACTACCCCAAAAAAGTACTTAGAAATATTTTGTTGTCTGATAACAAATAAAGGTATTTCTCAAGAACTGATCGACATTGCCGGTCACCGGTTCAATTTTAAAATGTTTGATATTATTTTGTTGGATTTTATTTCCCCGCATTTCTTTTAATAACATTTTTTACACTTTAGCGACTACCAAGAAACCATAGAAAAGATAAAAACAGGAAAAGGAAAATTATAATTTATTTATTACTCTTTACAAAATTGAAATTTATATTATTAATCACACATCGAGCGAACGTGATCCCTTACAAGTTTTTATTTAGACTGGTAATATTTACCATTTATTCGGGAGCTGTTAACGCGGTTTATTATAACCTCGCAATGCCTTTTTTTACTCAAGGTACCCTTCTACAACAAAAGTCATGAAAATTTGTTTCTGCGCCTAAATATTACATACAATGATTTAATAATTTCAGAGACTAGCTCGTCACGACAATCGTTTACATTAAAATAACCGGCTAAGTGCGAGTCAGACTCGCGCACGAAGGGTTCCGTATCTATAAAAACGAGCAAAAAAATCACGTTTGTTGTATGAGCCCCTTAAATATTTATTTTATTCTGTTTTTTAGTATTTGTTGCTATAGCGGCAACAAAAATACATCATCTGTGAAAATTTCAACTGTCTAACTATCACGGTTCATGAGATACAGCCTGGTAATAGACGGACAGACAGACAGTAGCGGAGCCTTAGTAACAGGGTCCATTTTACCCTTTGGTTACGGAACCCTAAAAACACATTTTTTAATTGGTGTTCAGAAGAAAAAACATCTCGTGCTTTACGTACAAAAAGAACTTGTAAGACGATTTATGGAATTGACCAGTTATCAAACTTGGGTATTCTAATAATGACAATAATAACGGAATTAGAATTTGGATAGTCCTACTAACCTCGGCAGCATTCTATTTAGAAGGTCATCTGTCCTCCGTTTCTCCTGGAGCAGTTGTTCTGTTCTGGCTGCCACCAACGCCTCCAGGTTGGAGGCATACTTCTCCATCATTGCCAGCATGTTGTCAAAGATGTTCGTCTTCCTGGGATACAAACTCCAGATGAATATCATATTTTAGGTAGGTACTTATTTTGAATCACGTGAGGGATAATATGAACTCATATCCATCCATTCCTTCAGCTAGGATCAAATAGGTCCTCTGTATATAGTATCTATACCTACGTTATACCTCTGTGGCTATAGGATATGCTTTTGTTTTTTGTACAAATGGTAGTGGTGGTGATTAAGGTGAAACGTTGGGGGGTTTTTGGCGGGAACGCGAAAAAGTCCACGCCGTTGCATTGTATTATTTTACAAAACTTATGCTTTTTCCAGTGTTAATGTTTAAAATTGGTGGCGTTTTACGCATTAAGTGCTGAATTACGAGCATGAGTGTGGGCAAGTGATTTAATGTAGTGAAACGTGGTTTTTCGTGTTGCTTCCAAAATTCCATAGAAACCTCTAGTAAAGTTGCCGCCACTTTTCTAGGGCATGACTTAGACTGCATTATGACTACCTGACTTAGACTGGACTATGACTACCCTGACTGACTGTGACTAAGACTTGACTTTACGTGAAATATTCCATAATACGATGAAAAATGTAATACTTGACACTGGCTAAATACACTATGTTTGGAGCCAAAATATAAGAAGAAAAAAAAAGTTGGAACGTTACACTAGCGCAGGAAATTTAAATTTTCTTGCGTTCTTTTGCCAATAACATTACAGCTTAATTACTAAACGTGATTACATTATAACTGATTTGACGTAAAGGAATAGAATGTATCAACAAATTACGATTAAAAATATCTCCTAGATATCATTGCATTACATAAACAAATTTCGTCTTAGTTTTTCAGTCTATTGCCATTTGTCGCTAAACCAATGATATGTAGGTGATACTTTTAATTGTAATTTATTGATACATTCTATTTATTTGCGCAAAATTAGTTTTCATGTAATCACGTTTAGTAATTAAGCTATTATTGGCAAAAGAACGCAAGAAAATTTGAAATTGCCGCGCTAGTGAAACGTTCCACCTTAAATGCTAAGATACTAAACATTTTTAGGTATGGCATAAGTAGGTAGGCATATAAGTCAAAATACCTATACAAGCTTAGCCTTAGAGATCTGCGAGGTACTAATGTGATATACTTTTCATTGACGAGGTTAAAGAAATTCCAATCGGGGGGTAAACAAACATCGCCTAAGCGCTTGTCTCACAACAATGGTGCGCTTTTAATTGTTTATCTATTATTACTCCTATTAGAGGCACCTACGTATAAGCACCTACTTAGTAGGTATCCTAAATACTTCAATATAATATACTTACATTCCTGCATGCATATCCTTAAGTCTCAACCGAACGAGCCTCAAGTCCGGTCTGCGATCAGGTCGTTCGCCCCAGCAGGCGTTGAGGACAGCCAGCACTGATGGTCTGGCTGCAAGACATCCGAGAGGTGGTCTGAACAGGACACCCCCTATCGGGTGACGCACACGGCCTATTATTTCTGTAGAAAAAAAAACATTACTGGGTTGATTCATCCAAGCAAGCAATATAAACCGCATCATCGATTTAAAAAAATAAAATTAAAATAATTGGTTTTGATTTCAATACCACTCGATCACACAAACTTGCTCGAGACACGGGCCTTTTCTACGCAGTTATACTAACTGCATGACCCGCCCCGGCTTTGCACGGGTTAATTAGTTTTACGCCTAATCTCACTCTAAAGGAAGAGAGAAGGAAGAGGGAAAAACATAATCATCCTTTTTCCCTTATCTTTTCCCCCCTCCCTACTGTCTTTCCCATAGTACAGGATAAAGGTGGCTTTGGACCTAATACTGAAGGTTGGCTGTCTGTAACTTCTGAACCACAAAATCGATAACCTTGAAATATTTAAAGTACCGCAGGAGAACTAAAGTGACTGATATAGCTCTTTAGAATTAGCAGGTTGAAATGCCAATGGGCAGGCCACATCGCTCGTAGAAGTGACAACCGACGGGGAAGAAAGGTTCTCGAGTGGCGACCACGAACCGGAAGACGCAGCGTAGGCCGGCCCCCCACTCGGTGGACCAACGATCTGGTGAAAGCCGCGGGGAGCCGATGGATGCAGGAGGCGGGCAGCCGCTCAAGGTGGTGCACTCTGGGGAAGGCCTATATTCAACAGTGGACGTCTTCAGGCTGTTGATGATGATGATGATGATTTAAAGTACCTACCCTCTTCCTATGGTATGTGACGATACGATCTAGGATGTAACGCGGTTGCCTAGAAGTACTAATTTGGAAAACTCTATGGTGTATAGACGAGTGGGATTTGAACCTGGGTGTGTCTGTTTGGAAGTAGTCGAGCTGCCTCAGGGCCACTTCCACGTAGAGAACAACACAATGAAACCCATAAACATCAGATGGAGTGAAAATAATTATTCTGTCTGTGGTGAAATCTAAGGAACATTCTTCTTTAGTTTTCCTACTACAGGTACCAATTTATAATATGTTCAGTTGTAATACCTATGCCGTGTGGTCCCGGTTTGCGCATAGGACCACCCCATCTCTTCCCGTGGGTGCCGTAAGAGCCGGCTAAGGGTATATCCAGGGAATGGGCACCATTATTCTCCTCGGTATATTCTAATAGATAGAGCGTAGTGATGATGGAAAATCCCCCCCCCCCCCCCCCCATGATAAGCGTCCAATGACGTATGATGGGGGAGGCCTATGTTCAGCAGTGAACGTCTTTCGGCATGAACGTGATGTGTGTGATACCTATATAGGTACTTATACCGACTTCAAATGGAAATGAGATGGAAATCTTATCATGTAAGTACCTATAAGCAACGACTTTAACTTTAAGTAAGTAGGTATAGTATGTAACTCAAAGGCAAATTACTTATTTCATCAAAAAGCTTTTAAAAATACTATTTATATTCCGTGAGATTGTCTTGTAGTAAAAAACTTGTTTTAATAAAGAAGTAGGTAATGTTTAATGTTACCTAAATATCCTAACGCGAACGTGATGGCAATCATAAACATAATGTGAGGTAACAATATCTGCGGCTGGTCTTCTTTGGTCTTAAGGCTTGGTGATTCTTTACATCCTTATGTCGTTAGTGTACCACAAGACCGCACTAAGCGTTTTGCTGAGTCATTCATAGTCAGAACGGCCAATGAAACGAATGCTCTTCCAGCAACAGTATTTCCTCCTGTGTATGACCTCACTACAGCGAGGAAAATGCAAGAGAACCAGCTAAAAGGCTAAGAAAAGATTACTTTTTAGCTTATTAATTTAGCTATGGGTGGTGGTAACGCTTAACATCAGGTAAACGACTAGCTCGTCAAGTGATTCATCGAAAATTAAAGAAAAAGTGTTTTTCATCCATTTTCCATGCAGTCGCCGTGCTGGATAGCGTATTAGTTATATACTCTTTGGTGCTGGACAGTGCGATTATTCTAAAAATGAGGTTGGTGAACGAGAAAAAGATGGTATCTTTTAGGAGGTAGTCTGTGGTATTAATGAGTTTTCAGTAGACTGGCAATATCAAGAAGGTTAAACTCAGGCAGATCTGTGATTAAATCCTCAATTCTTGACGAGAAAATTTTTGAATAGAAACGTTATAATTTTAAAAACACTTTCCACGCTAGCGATTAAAATGCGTTTTTGCGCCCAGATTTTGATTGACAAACAGAATCTTTCCGAGCTAGTGAGGTGAAAATTAATATATACACGACGCGGTACTGGCGGAATGACCACTGAGGAGGCCAGAGCGGCGCGGCCACCACGTGTTACAATTTCCGCCGCGTCAGCACTGTGTGCCCCTGCCATTGATCTATAATACTACAACATGCAGTTGAATTTATTAGCATAAAAATTGAATACATGATTGTACATCATTTATTGAAGGTTATTAAAGAGTTGAGAGTGCTAAGAACATTTCTTTTTTGTTGAAAATTATGAAGATTCCTGGCTCCTAAGGTAGTTGGCACGAATGAATTTGATACTTTTAAAAGTTTTTATTAACTTAAATGTAATAATTAAAAACAGTATAATTATCTCTGTTACTATTTTACAAGAAAACCAATAATACAATACGAATCTACAGACCGTACCCCGTAAGATGTCCCCTGATGTACCTACTTAAATTATATAAAAATATGCAAGTATTATCGTAAATATAAAGTAATTTATGTAGGCATTATGTAAAGCAATATGTAAGCATTATCTAAACTTGTATGTACCCACCACAGATTAATATGTTTTACTTGCATATTTTTAAATAATATAAGTAGGTACATCAGGGGGCATGTTACGGTGAACGGCCTGTAGATGTAATTATAATATATTAATTATGACGTCTACCTAATCGTCAAAAGTCAACGCAAAAGAGTAATCTAAAACTAATTAGAAATTAACTTAGTAAATGAATACACCTATCTACAAATAATTATTTCAGTTGGATAAAGAAAACTATAGGTAGTAAGGTGTAGCATTTTTTCGAAAAAGATTTAAATTGTTGAGAAGTATAATATTCTGCGCTTGCGAGAGCTTTTTGTTGTGATTTCACTCATTAAATCATTACTTAAAATAATGACAGCCTAAAAAGTTTAGGTAGGTACCTACTTATCTAACAAGCTTTTATTTAGGAAGAAATTTAAAGTCTTAATAATTTAATAATGAATTCATCCCATTACACTCTGTTTAGCTATATAGAGGTAAGTAGTAAGACAAAAACAAAACAAAGCAAAACTTTTAGGAGTAAGAAAGAACGAATCATAGCTGACGGAGAAGTTTCGTACGTTGTTACGAAAGAAACGAAAAAAATACCAATTTACCACTTTCTCTCGAATGTAGACGAACCCACGCCAGTATAATACTAAAAAAGATCCATAACCCACTTACCAGCATTCGTCAAGTTGGTTTCACCCCAGGGTCCATTCCGTCCGAGTATCTCATACAATATGATGCCAAAGGAGTACACATCGCCCTTCTGGGACCCCCTGGGTGAAGGATTTGGGTCCCGCAGGAGCTCTGGTGCCTGCCATAGCATGCGTCTCTCCATTCGGAGGGCGTCTTCAGCGTCAGAACATCCGTCTGTGCATTAATCAACTATGAAAAAATATGGACTGGCCTGTTAGCTCAGTTGGTAGTAAATCTGCCTTCTGAACTATAGGTTGTGGGCTCGATTCCCACTTAGGACAAACATTTGTGTGATTAAAATCGATGTTTGTTCTGCGTCTGAGCGTTATAATTGTATTCTATGTATGTATTTACAAACAAAAAAGTATTTAAGTATTTCTATCAGTTATCTGGTTTCCATAGTACAAGCTATACTTAGTTTGGGGCTAGATGGCGCTGTGTAAAATGTCCACACATATTTATATATTTATTATTCATGTAAACTATATACCATATACCTGCCGTAAGTACTGTTATGTATTCCGTGACCGACAACCGATGGGGAAGAAAGGTTCTCGAGTGGTGACCACGAACCGGAAGCCGTAACGAACAGGCCGGCCCTCCAATAAGTGGACCGACATCACGGAACTTGATTGCAACTGATAGAAACACAAATCTATATGGATTTGACAGTTTCAATACATAGTTCATGTACATAGTTACAATGGAAATTTTCAGATTAGGAATGAATGAATCCTCATTCTACCATTATACAAGTATTCGCGATAGTTTTGTTCCTTGCCAATAATTTTTGTTTACATCTCGTGAAAATATGAAGCATTGCTTTGCTAACCTAAAATCGTCCGTGATTTACGT
Organism: Ennomos quercinarius; assembly: GCA_910589525.2. Lineage (NCBI taxonomy): Eukaryota > Metazoa > Arthropoda > Insecta > Lepidoptera > Geometridae > Ennomos > Ennomos quercinarius. Next base: position 15,053,831 of record OU342499.1, on the reverse strand, counting down.
GTGTAACTTATTATAGGTAATTCTCAAAGCGAAACGTTAATAGTAAACGCTTTTACAAATAAAAAGCTTTTTCCGTATTACTTAGCACCTCCGGTGTCTATAATGTAAAGAAAGTACCTTCAGTAATATGATCAAAGGCAATTTATTTCAAGATCGACTTTTAATACTCACATTAATGCAAATTAGCAATGATATTTTTTTATAATTTCTTACACGTGTAATAATAACTATATACTAGGTGGTAGGACTTTTCTGCAAAGTTCGTCTAGGTAGGTACCACCGCTTTGCCAGTCATTCTGCCGCCAAGCAGTAGTGTGCAAGCACTACTGTGTTCCGGTTTGAAGGGCATTGTAGCTAGTGAAATTACTGGGCAAATGAGACTTTATGATCTGATCACTCAGTCTAGTAATTTGATTATTAGACTGGGTGATGTCTCAGGATGACGTGCGCAGTGCAGTGTCGCGCGAAACTATTGTTTTAAAGTTCCGGGTGACACTGCAACTGTTATGGGCGGCCGTGTCACTTAACATCAGGTGAACGACTAGCTCGTCACGTCATTCAATCACATAAAAAAAAAAAAAAACTTATATGATAAAGTTTAACAGAGAATGTGCTCTGTGCTATAATGGTTTTTATGGATTTATTTTCGTTTTGAGTACAGATTGATTTTCTATTGGATAATGGTGCTTTAAGGTTCTGGCAAAACAATTATAAAAATATTTCACGATTCCGGAAAAAATCTGAGTAAGCACCTTGAAGTAGGTGAGCCATAAAAGATTATAACATAGATTGGATTTTATGGATTGGATTTTTTTTTATTGGTGTGGATTTATAAGATGTAGCTCTAAGCCATCGTTTCACTACAAAAACACGAACATAGAAATCTCTTCCGCTCCTAGTTATTTTACCTTAAATATATTTTATCTTTTTTGTCAGCGAAATACCAAACGACACGACCACAACGACGTTTTATACTTATTCACGATGTGACGAATAATGGAAAATGGGACGATGGAGATCATGTTATGGTGGACGTGAATTTAATAATTACTACAAAAACTATAGGCAAGTAAACTGTATTACCTTGTTATGTTTCATTAGAAAGAAATAAACTCAAAATAAAGCCTCAATATAAAGCTTCCATTGTGAGGAACAAGATTTCGTCAAATTCATTTCTAGAGATGAAAATGTTTGCATTACTGCATTAAAAACAACTGCTTAGTTTTTCAGTAACACAGTTATATGTAGGTACACGATTGTATATTATGTACCTAATTATGTATCCAGTAAAAGTCTTCAGTAGTGCCTACCAACTTACATTTGAGATTATGCAGTCCAAAATCAGCAATCTGTAACACCCATCTGCTATCTACCAAACAGTTGCTCGACGTTAGATTCCCGTGTGAAATCAGTGGTGACTCGTGAAGATAGGTCAAGCCTCGCAGGAGGTCGGCGACTAGGCTGGCCACGAACATATCATCCAGGTGGAGGTCTCGGTCAGCGAGAACTCGAGCCAAAGAACCGCGGGAGCAGTAAGCAGAGACGATGCAGGCAGCACCACTTTCAACGCAAACCCCCACGAAGGTAGTGAGGTTCTCATGTCGGAGTTCTCGTATCTGTGGAATATAGCTTAGTCGTATTTTCTTCGAGAGGAAATTGCCAGTATGCATTTAGTAAGTCAAACTTGCTAATAGTAGTCGTAGTGCCGGAGTTTTGTAATTTAACATTCTACGTAAATAGGTTCCACCGAGTGCAAAGCTAAGAAAACTATACGCAGCGTTTAAGCATATTAAGAATTTCTATTAGCATCTTGCTGAGAAATTGGCGTGATGATGATGTAGGAGTACCTATTAAAGTTGTGTTCATTACTTATTATTTATTCTACAGTGTAGAATTGTGAAATGTTGGTGACTCTTAAATACAAGCCACGAGGCACAAAAATTACAATATACCATTTTCTTAAAAAGCACTCAATTACGCCGCAAGATAGCGCTCTCCAGCCTAATATTTCTGGCACCAACGACCATCCCACGCGAACGGCGTTAAATCAAATATTAAGCACCTATTCATTACCTATTTTAGAACGAGAATCGAGTACTGGGCACCCTCTATCAGTGAGCATATTGATATAGAATCCATTAATATGTTCACTTCACTGTTCAACCAGTCGCCCAGTATAATATTTAGGTCCTACTTTATATTTCTTTGGTTTCTATAGCTTCAACATATTAGTAGTGTTTTTTTCTTGAACATAATATAGATACTTCTGCGCAGCATACATATATCTATTTGTCTTATATATTACGTTGATGTGAATACAAATATTATTCTAACAAGTTCAAGTTGCTAGAAGAAACATTTTCTCTGCTGTAGAAATCTACCGGGGTTTTTCAACGGTAACAAACAATAATACAAGTAACCAAGTTAGTGTGGAGGCCTCGGAAAACCTTTTAGTATTCTTCAAGTCTGAATTTAAAAAGGCTTCATCACTCAATTCCCTTTTAAAAGCATATTCGGCATGTTTTAGAAGCATTTAGGTAACGTTTTCAATGTTATTTCTTCAATGATCGTAATTAATTAAAAAAACATTTACCTATTGTTATGATCATTATTTATATTTATGTTGTGAGAGCTAATTTGACTTGCAATAATAATTTAACGGCACAATACTGCCAGTTAGTTGGGCATCCAACCTACTGGTAGTGAGTTGGAACATTTGGATGGACTGAGGTCCATATACCATAGTACAGTCCAAATTATTTGTGTAGTAGTAACCTTATTATTACTGATGCATTTATCAGTAGTTATTATAGTACCTTTTTTTTTATCAACGATAGGCTAACATTTGACCACGGTCTCACTTGATGGTAAGTGACGACGCGGTCGACGATGGAGCATGCTTGCCTAAAACCTATGACTAGTTTTAAGTTTAAGTTGATTGTTAAAGGTAAAGGATGAATTCGGACACGAGATCACTTGTCACGGTAGCTTAAGTAAAATATGTCCCGGCTAAAGGGACCGATGGATTCATATCCCGTTCGTGATTCAAATTCCTTCACTAATTAATCTATGGATTTTTGTAGTAATTTGCTTAGAGAATAAAGGCATTTTGCCCATTTAATAAAAGATGTGGATTAACTCACAAAATTAAGGCAAACAAAAACCCACCTGTTTATCTTAATTGTTGTTACGGTATCCAACACAACGAATTCAAGCTAAAGATAGGTAAATTTATGCCAACGTAATTTACTCTAATCTCATCACAGAAGGGATATTTACCTACGAAGTAATTCTGGATGATCTGTAGAATTAAACATTCACTCTGGAAACGAATCGCTTTTGCAAGTCATTTAGTAAGAAATTAATCAAGGTCGTCAGACGCAATAACATTAGATAAATGGATAGAGATAAAGAACTCTTTATTTCTTTCTTCTTTCTCACCATGAAATTTAAGTAAGCATAAGATATAAAAGAAACCTTATAAATTACTGTCTGAAGCAACCTTCATCTCCTTGAAGCGATCTTTGTAAGTAACGCAAAAGCAGCAGGGAGTTTTAAATTTTTATATAATCCCTAAAAAAAATTATTTCGGGAATAAGAAGAAGAATTACAGTAGCCTGTACTAATAAGTACCTATACATTTCATAATTTTCAAAATATTGTCACAGTATTTAATTACTGAAAAATTATGTAACCATCAATTTGTGATGTAAACCCATATTCACTAATAAATGTAAATAGACTATTAATCAGAAAAATAATACTGTGACGATATTTTGAAAATTGTGTATGGTATACTTAGTGCAGGCGACTGTACATAGGTAAAGAAATGAAATCTGACGAGTGCCGTGAAAACTGAGTTCGCAGATCTCGATAGCATCACTTTAATTAAGTTTTGAGCAGACCCGGCCTTCATTTATCATCCATACAAAACATTTTATTTGCGGAAAAGCCCCATCGATTTCCACTTAGCGAGAACTGGTAACCTTTGCAAAAAACCCATCACGGTGTAACTAGGTTTTACTAGGTGGTAGGACTTTTCTGCAAAGTTCGTCTAGGTAGGTACCACCGCTTTGCCAGTTATTCTGCCGCCAAGCAGTAGTGTGCAAGCACTACTGTGTTCCGGTTTGAAGGGCATTGTAGCTAGTGAAATTACTAGGCAAATGAGACTTTATGATCTGATCACTCAGTCTAGTAATCTGATTATTAGACTGGGTGATGTCTCAGGATGACGTGCGCAGTGCAGTGTCGCGCGAAACTATTGTTTTAAAGTTCCGGGTGACACTGCAACTGTTATGGGCGGCCGTGTCACTTAACATCAGTTGAACGACTAGCTCGTCACGTCATCCGTTACCGTACTGTTTCAAATACCTTTTTGATGTTCTAAAGTAAACTCCTGCTTTTTCTCAGGTATCTTCATGACCATAGAAATTTTTTGTCTGTTATAACTATACTAGATACTATGTTGGGATGTGTTGTTACCTGCTTCAACTCTTTCTTGATGGCTCGCGTGACGTCGATGCTTTTCTTTTGCAGCCGCCTGTAAGCGACCACGTTGCCTCGGTACAGAGCTATGGTGGTGTGCACCCGACGGGTTTCCAGCTCTTGTGGTACTGACGTCTGAGGAAAAAAGTTGTTAATTTTTTTATCACACACACACAGTCAACACCCAGAAGACATCCACGGTTGAACATAGGCCTCCCCCCATAAAACACCATACTTTTGACGCTTTTAATAGAGGGGTTTGCCATAATTACCACACTTGGCAGGTTTTGTGATCGCAGATTATAATCAAGACCAAGGAGAATGCTGCTGCCCATTCCCTAGATATTCCCTTAGCCGGCTCTTACGTTACCCACGGAATGAGATGGAGTGGTCCTGTTTGCACACGGTATACGTAATTGTATTATTTATGCTTTGTAAGAAATTCAGGGTATTCTTTATAAGCAACTGAATCTATTTTGACTTTAAATTTTGTGCTTGACCATATTACGCTTATACAGACCGTTCACCGTAAGATGTCCCCTGACGTATTTATATTATTTAAAAATATGTAAGTATTATCGTAAATGTAAAGTAATATGTAAGCATTATATAAAGTTGTATGTACCCACCACAGATTAATAGGTTTTGCTTGCATATTTTTTAATAATATAAGTACATCAGGGGACATCTTACGGTGAACGGCCTGTGAGTAATGGCGCGATGTAATATGATGATACAGCCCCACACGCTTGACTAAATACACAAGAAGATACAAGAAATTCAATTCTTATTACGTAGACAATGAACCTATGATGAAAGACAAATTATTACGGAACTACTTTCACGGAACTTCTAGGAATAAACAAACCTAATTAGGTCATAGAAGTTTCACTACATTTCGTCGAAACCGCAACTTGTGTTAAGTATAAAGGTTTTCATAGTGATACAGAGCTATTATTCTAGTGTTTTTTCTGCAACAATGCCTTCAATACAATTACGCCATGAGTGCAGCTAAAGATTAGCTGCACTCATGGCGTAATTGTAGCTGCTAATGCAATCAGTTGAGGGTATAACTAAGTAAGCTTTTGCAACCTTTCCTACTATGTACTTATTTACTTAGATAAGTAGGTATTGGCGCTAATCAGTTTACAGAAAGTCTAGTCTTCCCAGAAGCCAGTCGCTAGTGTTTGCCTCCCAGCATGTTCATCATCAGTCTGAAAACGTCCACTGCTGAACATAGGCCTCCCCCAGAGAGTGCCACTTTGAGCGGCGGCTAGCCTCCTGCATCCATCGGCTCCCCGTGGTTTTCGTGAATCGTCAGTCGTTGGTCGGTCTACGCTGCGTCTTCCGGTTCGTAGTCGCCACTCGAGAACCTTTCTTCCCCATCGGTTGTCAGTTCTACGAGCGATGTGGCCTGCCCATTGCCATTTCAACTTGCTAATTCTAAGAGCTAAGTATATCACTTTAGTTCTCCTGCGGATTTCCTTATTATACGGCTTGTTACTAGACACCGATTAACTACCTAGCTGGAGGAAGTCAGGCAAACGCAAAACTTGATATTCATAATAATGCAGTAAAGGTATTGGGTAATTACTACTACAGGTAGCTTGTTTATCTGCCGGAGCTTAAGTACAGATTAATAATAAAAAGCTAATAAGTCAACAGTTTAGCACCAGTTTATTAGCGAAGTGAATTTTTATGCAACAGTTAGGATAGCTAACTAATACTGGCGATATTTTCCCAAAAACGGTGTTTTTAAATTGCGTTTTATATGGAAATCATCAGTACCTATTCAGGATTTAAAACCTAATACAAAAAATACATCACTTCGTTTCGTCTTTACCACCTCGGTTATTGCTAGTCACAAGACAATTATCTTTTCACCTCACTAGCTCGGAAAGGTTCTCTTTGTCATTCAAAATCTGGGTGCAAAAACGCATTTTGATCGCTAGCGTGGAAACTGGTTTTAAAATTCGAACGATACTATTCAATATTTTTTTTGTCAAGAATTGAGGATTTAATCACAAATCTGCCCGAATTTAACCTTCTTGATTTCGCCAGTCCACTGAAAACTCATTAATACCACAGACTACCTCCTAAAAGATACCATCTTTTTCTCGTTCACCAACCTCATTTTTAGAATAATCGCACTGTCCAGCACCAAAGAGTATATAACCAATACGCTATCCAGCACGGCGACTGCATGGAAAATGGATGAAAAATACTTTTTCTTTAATTTTCCATGAATCACGTGACGACCTAGTCGTTTACGTTAAGCGTTACCGCCACCCATAGCTAAATTAATAAGCTAAAAACTAATATTTTCTTAGCCTTTTAGCTGGGTTTCTTGCATTTTCCTCGCTGTAGTGAGGTGAAAAGTTGTGTGTTGCACTCGGCATCAAAGTTTTTCTGCGTCTCGTACCTTTGAAACCTGAGCGCAGCGAAGTAAATCAATTCAATTCAAGTACTCGCGCCAAAAACCAACTTTGCAGCCTAGTATAACAAATAACTATTCTTTTCTCTCTATCGGATCGGCGGGTGTGCTACATAAAGACATTTCTTATTCCAATATAACTGCCAGCCATTGCGCCGCGAGAGTTCCGCCTCAAGCACTGCATGTTACGAAGCAGAATTGTATTTGAAGCACTAGTTTATTATTATAGGTACAAGAAAATAAGCATACTGCGAGTAAACAATCCGTGATAGAAGGTTTTCTATTTCCTGAAGTCCCATTCTCAATTGGAAGCACAGTATTTTTCCAACAGTTTCTTTACAAGAAACCTCTATTTACTGTTTATAGCCAGTAACTACAGACTATTTTAGTCTGAAAGGACTCTATTCACATCCGCGGGATGTTCGACTTTACGTAAACAAAGATTGACTAGTTTTTTTTAGCTAATATCATGAGCTTGCCTTTGACCACTGTCTCACATTGTAAGTAACGACGCGGTCGACGAAAGTACATCATTGCCTAAAAGATACCGGCTCATTCTTGCCTTGAAAACTCCTAGATTAGATTTTTCAGGAAACAAAGGTTTGATTAACATGTTATTTTTGTTGAACATTTGTAATGTTATTCATGAGAACAAAGCTTAACCAGATTTTTCGTAAGTAAATTCATTTCATATCTCTCTAAAATGGCACAACGCACGAGCCAGATAAAGAATTCGGGTATAGGTACCTATAGGACTCTTAATGGCAGCCACATTTATGTTTTACCTTATGTTAGAGCTCTTATAGCAGAGCTTTCAAACGTTACCGTGGTCATTATAATGCAACTTTATCATCATCATCATCATGATCAACAGCCTCAAGACGTCCACTGCTGAATATAGGCCTCCCCCAGAGAATGCCACGTTGAGCGGCTACTCGCCTCCTGCATCCATCGGCTCCCCGCGGTTTTCACCACATCGTCAGTTCATCCAGTACGGGGCCGGGTGGGGGCCGGCCTGCGCTGCGTCTTGTGTAGTGCAACCTTTTATGGCTGTGAAAAAAGGCAATAAATAACGACCCTTTTAGCCTATCAATGGAACCATTATAATACCTCTTTTTATCAGCATATATCACACATAGAACCTTTGATAAAATTAAAGCCGCTCACGTAAAAAATAAATATCTTAAATATTACATAGGTAGATAGGTACTATCAATTTTAAGGTTATCTAATTCAAGACGCGTCACAGCCTAGCGTTATACAATTGGTGCGCCTCATTTCGTTTACGATCGTCGTATTTCGGATGACTAGACACGCCTACAAAACTCATCGTGGCGCCGTCCGTTTGTTTTGTATGAGAAGAACGATCTAATTCTTATTTTATGTGCTTTTGTGCTTTTGTGCTCGGGGTGCTTTCGGTATTTCCCCCTGCTAAGCCTGCCCTACTTCTTGAACTGTACCTACCACCAACCAAAGACTTCTGTGTACGTAGTACATATCTATACCTCTTCGCCACCAAAACAGAACGCGGCTCTGACTGTCACTTCTGTAAGGACACGCTCAATTTAGTTTAATCCAATAATTATAAATAATAACAGCCAAAGAGTGGAATGTTTTGCTAACGTCTGTATTACCCGAAAACTACAATCTTGGAGTCTTCAAATCGAGAGTGAACAGGTATTGGGTTCAATCGGGTGTACCTGATCGAAGGGTATAGGTACCTAATATTGTAATAGCTAGGTACACCCGGTTGAGCAGACTAAAATAGAATTTCACTTGGCAGTTTACCTACTAACTTACACCTATTGTAGTATCAAAGTGTAACGGTTAATGTACCTACCCGTCGTATATATAAGGTTCTGTTTATTGTTTTTTCCTGAGAAATAAATATATTCTGATCTTCTAGGCAAGCGCATCACATCCTTGACCGTATCGTCACTTACCATCAAGTGAGATAGTATTCAAGCGCAAGCCTATCAATCAATAAAAAATAATGTGGGTAGGTTATACGTAGGAAACACATCTTCCGGGGGATCGTTCTAGGGCTACTAAAGAGGTTTATTTGTCTATGAGAGGCCCACACACGTTCAATTTTATAGATCAATCTTTGTGATTGATCAATTTTATTGATCGCGTAGGGTTAGTATTGGTCAATGTTTTTCGGTTTACAGTATAGAGAAAACATTGACAGAAGTGGTATCGCAAATATTGTTGATCAATAAAATTGAACGTGTATGGGGGGCCTTATAAGACCCAGCAATAAATAACACGGAAAACCATCTGGCAAAGCTGCGAATAGCTGACACGTTTTCTCCAAAGGCGTATATCACGAAGGCCGCCCAAGTGCCGTATGATCCCTTAAACGTCTGGATCCTTTAGTCACGTTCGGGTAGGCTCATCGAGTCAAACGTTCGGCTTTGTGTATATTACACAAACGGTGTGGTGAGGCGTCATGCCGTATAGAAGTCAGAAGACAAGTATAGAAGAAGCTTATACGGTTGGTTCGTTTTGTTTATTACTATTAGAATACCAAGTTTGGTAACTGGTTATCTAGTCGGAAGAATTTTTTTGGTACTATCCGGTTATGAAGTAGAAATTTACCTTTCTCTTTAGAATACCAAGTTCGGTAACTGGCTCTAGTGTGAAAAAATGTGGGTTAGATTATCGTTTGGTCAGAGTCGCTGAAAAATTCGCGTTTGGTCAGAAAATATACATATACTTAGATAGGTACGGTTTTATTTCTCTGTTGTGTAGGTACATAAGCAATGAGGCGTTTTATTAAAAAAAAGAAATTGTATTTTATGCATAACCCAATAGATGGCGCCAGTTGTGGTTTTTGCTAAAATCTGTCACTGTCACTGTTTCAAGCATAGACCACAGGTTACAGGAAATGTGTCACGATACTGACTGACAACTCTAAACTCTTTCGTTTTTTTTAGTTTCGTTGCGGGATACCTCGGCTTTATTTTGGATCAAAATATTAACGTTTATCTATCTCGCAGATCTACTGTACTTCAATTTACTTAATAAGAATGCACCACAGACTACTTAAGAGATACTGCAGACAATGTACTCGTGATCCACTCAACTAAATTTGACATTTCTTTGTAGGTAGTCTAAACATTTTCTTATGTTTAAACTACTCTGTGGTTTGAAAGGTTTAAACTATATTACTATATTTTAACTATATTGTTGTCATGCACAAAGGGTTCTGCATTAAACATCGTAAAGAGTGTTCCGATTTCCGCCAACAATTACGACTTAGTTTGGCAGAGCTTAATTGATAAATATCAAGATCATAGGTTGTTAGTAGGTAGGTACTTGGACAAAATGTTGAACTTTTCTCCGCTGCAAAAAGAGTCTTCTACCCACTTGAATATGTTTATTGAAAATTTTGAGCATTCATATAAGGCGATTCAAGCGATTGATGTTCCAGATTTAAATAGTTACGTAATGTGTCATATTGCGTTAAGGGCTTTGGATCCACAAACACGAAAGTGCTTCGAACAAAAATTGGATCAAAAAACTATACCTAAGTTCGATGAACTCATGTCATTTGTTCACAATCAGATAAAGATTTTAGATCATTCTGCATCGTATTCTACTTCGAATGTGCAACATAATAAGCGTCAACAAGGCGATCAGCGACAAAGTAATCCCAGAAATTACTCGCATTCTTCTACATGTTCTAAGGTGCTATGTGTGCATTGTGGAGAAGATCATATGATTTTCCGTTGTGATCAATTTCGTAAATTGTCAAATGTTCAACGCATTAGCCGTGCTAATGATTTGAAGTTGTGCCACAATTGTCTTAAACCGAATCATATTGCAAAGACGTGTAAAAGTAACTTTAAATGCCTGATCTGTAAATTGCCTCATCATGTATTGTTGCACCGCGAAGTTAGCGTCCATGATAACAACAGCCAGGCGACAGGTCAAAGTCCATTTCCACCTGTACCTACGCCACCGCTGCCGCTGGTACAAAGTCCAGCCGAGCTCATGCCGGTGTCTAATAAGGTAGATGCGCCAGCTGTTGTCAATACTTGCCACGTGACGTCATCGCATGCGAATTATGCAGTTATCTTAGGGACAGCCGTTGTGCATGTTTTAGATTCTTTTAACAACTATCAGGCATGCCGAGTGCTGATTGACTCGGGCGCACAATCAAGTTTTATTTCGATTGATTGTTTTCAACGTTTGGGACTGACTGCAAATAAATGTCCGTATAATATATTCGGACTCGGTGGCGAATATGTAAAAAATTACGGGATGGTTTCGTGTGCTATTCAACCGCGTCATTGCTCGACGCCGAGTTTTAACATCGATGCCGTAATTTTACCTAAAATTACCTCTGATTTGCCGACCGTACCTATTCCTGACAAGTTGGTTAATGAATATAAACATTTGCAGTTAGCCGACCCAAACTTTTATAAAAAGTCGCCGATTGATATTATTTTATCTGGTGACATGTTTCCGTATATATATGATGGAAAGAAGTTTATAATAAATAGTGATGTGCCAGTTGCATTAGGAAGTGTTTTTGGGTTTGTTATAACCGGAAGACTAGAGAACTGTTATTCCTCTAGCAATCTCAATGTTGTACCGTGTGCAACATCGTTAGTGTCGTACACTACCGAAAGTACCTCATTAAATGATACTCTCAAACGGTTTTGGGAGACGGAAGCTTTGCCGTGCGAAGTTCCGATTGATCCGTTAGACGAGTTAGCGGAAAAATTATATGTTGACAAACATTATCGCGATGAAACTGGTCGTTACGTTTCTCCGATTTTATTGAACCCTGACCACGCACCTATAGGTGATTCTTTTGATGTAGCATTAAAGCGACTCCACCAGGTCGAGCGCCGCCTCGCTCGATCTCCAGACCTTCATAAGGCCTATGTTGAGTTTATGAGAGAATATGAGTCCCTCGGGCATATGGAGTTATACAAGAGTCCCGAACCCTCAGCGTACGTCATACCGCACCACTGTGTTTTGCGTCCTTCCTCAACCAGCACGCCACTTCGTGTCGTGTTTGATGGATCAGCCAAGCCAACTCACGATGGAGTCTCCCTTAATGAAGCTCTTCTGACTGGCAGAAAATTACACAAAGACTTATTAAAAATTATTATTAATTTTCGTCTTTATGAAGTGTGTTTTACTGCGGACGTGTCGAAGATGTACAGGGCGGTTCTGATTGATCCATCTGACAGGAAGTACCAGCACATTCTGTGGCGTGAGGCGCCGACAGAACCGGTGCGTGTCTATGAACTTAAAACGAATACTTATGGTCTCCGTAGTGCGCCGTACGTAGCTGTTCGCACGTTGCATCAGCTAGCCGAAGACGAGCTGACTCACGTTGCGTTCTGAGGCTGCTAGGGTACTCACTCAAGGTTTTTATGTTGATGACGTTCTGTGGTCATGTCAATCTGAAGAAGAAGCTTGCACGTTGCAAGATGATTTGACATCACTACTTAAAAGTGGTGGGTTTGATTTAAGAAAGTGGGCGAGTAACTATCCTGGTTTACTGGATCGAATGCAATCGGACCAGGTTTCATCAATTGACTTCCAAGACGATACGTTATCGTCTTCGGTCAAAGTTTTAGGTTTGACATGGTTACCTCCCTGTGATAGTTTCGCTTTTAATTACAACATGACTGACGCCAAACAAACTAAACGGTCCGTTCTAAAACTGCTCGCGAGCATTTTTGATCCGGTCGGTTTCATTTCCCCATGCGTGTTTGTCGCGAAGTGTGTCATGCAGGATCTCTGGAAACTGGGGATAGGATGGGATGATCAGTTGCCACCAGAGCCGTGCTCTCAGTGGAATCGGTTCATCTCTGACTTACCGCTCCTGTCTGAACTGCGCTTCGAGCGTCATGTTTTAATACCTAACTTCCGTGAAGTGCAGTTAATTGCGTTTTGTGATGCGTCATCACGAGGGTTTGCAAGTTGCCTATACCTACGCAGCGTAGATCACGCCGGGAAGGTTAAGGTTAGGTTGTTGACTAGTAAGTCGAAAGTCGCGCCATTAAATCCTCTCCTGTCAATACCTAGACTAGAACTTGAAGCAGCCGTGCTGCTAAGTAAACTTGTAAGTTTTGTCGAGCAAAACTTAACTGACTTAAAATATTCAGTACTCGCCCTCAGCGACTCAAAGAACGTGTTAGCGTGGATACAGACGCAACCGTATATGTTAAAAACATTTGTGGCTAACCGTGTTAGTCAAATAACCGCTGTGGTTCCGCCCAGCTGTTGGCATCACGTGAGGAGCGAGAACAATAGTGCTGACATTTGTTCCCGTGGCGCGCTGCCCGCTCGCTTTGTTGAGGAAGCAACAGAGTGGACTCACGGTCCTGCGTGGCTGTATGATGACCGACAGACTTGGCCTATCGAGGCATTTTATGTCAAAAAAGAATTTAAGATTCCTGAGCTTAAATCAAATAACGCAACGTTTGCATTTAATTCGTGTGAAGACAGAAACGTTTTCTGTAATAACCTCGAAGAAACTTTCAATAAGTTTTCTTCATTTAATAGATTACAGCGTGTAATCTCGTGGTGGCATAGGTTTGTAAACAACCTACGATGCAAAAGTACAGAGCGGTCAGTCGGACCTCTGAGAACCTCCGAGCTTAAGCAAGCTCATAATACTGTCGTTCGTGTCTTACAAACGAATCACTTTGATTCAGAGATTTTGTCCTTGAATAAAGGTAAATATGTTGCCTCTCTACGAAAGTTGTCACCCTTCGTGGACTCTCATCATTTCCTCAGGGTGGGGGGTCGGCTTTTGCAAAGCGACCTACCCTACAATGTGAAGCACCCGGTGTTGCTTCCTAAGTGTCACACGAGCAATATTTTAATTGAATACTTGCATAAGATGTACTTACATGTGGGTCCTCGTACGTTACAAGGAATCCTATGTAAAATTTATTGGCTCGTAGGTGCTCGTAGCATCATTAGATCAGTTTTATCTAAATGTAAAATATGTTTTAAATGTCGACCTACCGCGTTACAACCTCAGATGGGTACGTTGCCCGCACCTCGACTCTTGCCTGAAAAGGTTTTCAATCACGTAGGTTGCGATCTAGGTGGTCCATTTATTGTGAAAGAAAGTACGCGGCGTAACGCGAGGTTGTACAAGGCATACTTATGCCTATTTGTGTGCTTTTCGACGAAGGCAGTACACTGCGAAGTACTGACCGATTTATCATGTGATTGTTTCTTAGCTGCCTTTGATCGTTTTGTAGCGCGCCGAGGATTAAGTTCCTGTTTATATTCTGATTGCGGTACAAACTTCATCGCAGCAGCTAAGCACCTCACAGAAGTTGTAACCTTCTTATCCAATAAGAAGAATCAAGATGAGATTGTTAGTGGATTAACTATTCGCCAAGTCGAATGGCGAACTAATCCGCCGAACGCAGCGTCCATGGGTGGACTCTGGGAGGCCGGAATTAAATCCGCTAAACATCTTCTTCTTCGTTCTGTCGGCGACAGAAGTTTGACATTTGAAGAGTTGACAACCGTGTTCTGCAGAGTCGAAGCGGTTTTAAACTCCCGACCTTTATGTTCGTTATCTGACAACCCTAACGAGTTTGATGTGTTGACCGCTGGTCATTTTTTGATAGGTCACAGTCTAGTGGCTGTCCCGGAATATGAGTTTGAGGACGTTCCTCAGAATAGATTGTCACGTTGGCAATCAATTCAGAAGGTTTCACAGTCATTTTGGAGACGTTGGTCTGACGATTACCTTCACACTCTTCAACAGAGAGCGAAGTGGTTTTCGTCACCTCCCAATTTAAAAGTTGGTGATCTAGTTTTGTTAAAATCTAACTTGACCCGACCCTTGCAGTGGCCACTAGGTAGGATAGAAACAACACATCAAGGCGTTGACAAAATCGTTCGCGTTGTCACTCTCAGAACAAAGAACGGTCTGATAAAGAGACCCGTGAATAAAATTTGCCCTTTACCTTATGCAAATTAATTACACCTTAATATAAAATGCTATTATATAATTTATGTCCCTTTTACGTTAGATATGATACACCACTACATTAAGTTTTTGTTATCTTTATGTATTTTACCTATACACTAAACACAGAGATATAGGTTCACCACGCTAATAGGCTTCGTAAGCTTATTTAGTATTTATGTTTTTATTAATTTTGTAAATATTTTTGTGGATTGTTATATCCCTCATTCCCTACATATATAAAGGAGTTAGGGAATTCACTTGTTGTGAATTCGGTGAGGGGTATGTTCGATCTTTGCAAGCGAATGGAGGGTATTTAGGAAATAAACTCCATCAATACTTTTTTCTACTACCGTCGAACGGTGGTTGTGATTGTGTCGATGCGAATCGCGCCGTGTGCACGTTGCACAGTTGCCTGCCGTTTCCTTTGGCCAATCTTCGTCGCGAGAGGGCTGGAACCACCCTTTCTTCGTATTGAGTGTGCTGCAAGTTTGTGAAGTTTTGGAGTACCTACAGTGATACCGACTGCGCAGTGCGGGCCGTGCTTGGACTGCGACCGATGCTGCTGCCCTAGGCGGGCGTGGATGAAAGGTTGGTGGAGTATTCTTAATTCCTCTAGAAGCTTGCAGGGGTAGAATATCAGTTCCTCACCTAACTCTCTAGACGCACCTCATACAGTCCATTTCAAAATACCTCCCCCCTTAGATTGAGTGTGTACCATACAATATACTTACAGCGCCATCTAGAAAAGAAGCGGAACTAGTGTTTTTTTTTAAATAAAACTCCTCATTAACTATATACTGTGGTTGTCTCTAACAACTACATTGTAACCCGGGACTCCGAATCGTCTAATCGATGCTAATCGATGTAATACCGGCATCGCGTTTCTACCGTCGCACCTCTCGCCACCATGAAAAAGCTCATCCCCACTTTATTGAGTTGCTACAAGGAAGTCATATGCGACTCGATTTATGCGCAATTTTTGCCTACACCTATTTATTTTATTTATTTATTTTATTTTTTTATTTTACAAAAACCACAGCTCTTAAATTTAAACAAACAAATCTTCTGAATAAAGCTTACAGCCAAATACGGTTTTACATTTTATAAAGTAGGTACATATGATTGTGTTGTTCAACTGTTACTGAATTTAGAATGCAAGTAGAGGGTAATCTATAAAAGTCATGTAATTGTGCTGTGCGTATGCAACTTATTTATGTGAGAAAGAGAGGGTGTATGAGTATATGAGCGTGTAATAATGATACTATAATTATAATATAGGTATAATATAATTTTAGTGTGTAAATATATAATATATAATATATCACACACACTCATAATATACTCATAGCATACCTATACTTACACAATAATATACCATTGGTACTTATTAATACAAAGGTAAAGCCTGTTTAGGTACTTTATAAAAATGTTAATGTTAACAGTTAAATGTTCACTTAGTGGTTTTGCCAGTTTCATTTAGTAATCTTACAACTCCATGTTTAAATACTTGCTTACTCTCGTGAAACACATCAATATTACTAAATTTTTTATTGTACATCCTATGCAAACGATTGACCAGAGAGTTTCGAGCATAATTAGTATCTGTGTGCTTAACGGCGAACAAACATGTGTGCCTTGTTCTACGATCAGGCACAGAAAATCTTAAAAGTCTTGATGACAACTCCAGGCAGTCTATATAACTGTTACAAATACCATGCAAAAAACACATATCAGTCAAAGTTCTTCTGTTTTCAAGAGTCATGAGTTGGTGATGGAGGCATGATTCCTGATAGTCTTTAAAACTACTATAGCAGCGAAAGTTTAGGTGTTTAGCAAATTTATTCTGTATGCTTTCCAGATTCTGAATGTCGGAAATATATTGCGGCTATAAGATGTGGAATGAGCTTCCAGCGGTCTATCTTCAGTTTTACAACCTGCAACATTTTTATTTTAAACATTTTTTGGAGCATCAAAAGACTAATCGATTGTCTGCTACGGTGATCTCTTACCATCATTAAGAGAGCCATACGCATGTTTGCTACCTTGCTACCTATAGCATAAAGCAACAACAAGCAACAACCCCTTTAGTGTAAATAAAGGGATTGTTACTTGTTGTTGCATATTTATTTAATTTCAGTACAAAACTAAAACCCCAATTTATTTCAGAAACTTAGTTAGAGTATACATAAGCAAGCTATTTGTATACTCTAAGGCTGACCCCACATTGGGCGGTAGCGATCCTCAAAGGATTTCGCGCGATATCGCGGCGACACATGCCGCACGCTGGAAAACCGCGCCACGATCACGCGGCGCTATCGTCGGTAAGCCGCTCGAGGATCGCTACCGCCCAATGTGCGGTCAGCCTAAGGGTAGTACTAAGCCGAAAGATCCAATAAATCAAATTAATCGGTTATTTAGTTTGTTTCCTCAATCTAGTTCGTATATCCTCATAAAGTACAATCTTTCATCCCTCAACCCTCCATGTACCTCTAATCTCATTTAGGCTAAATCCCTCCAAGGCAAGGCGGTCTTCATTCTGCCTATCTGATGTTTACTAGAAATAACAATGTATGTGGACTTATTTTTTTATAACAAATATTATTTGGAAGTTTCATTAGGGTTATTCCACATTTAAACAGTTAGTTTCTGGTCCTACATAATGAGCCTGAGCTGATAATGTCCTTTTAAAGTCCTATAAGTCTAGGATACCTGTATTCTAGACTTATAGGACTTTAAAAGTACCTACTACCCACATTATTTCAGAAAATTGTTCTATGCAAATCCAACGAATATTAATGTGAACAGTAATCTTTGTTGTTTATATTATGTCAATCAAATTTAGGGCGCCTGGAGCCGATATTACAGTAAAGGGCTTATGTCCGTTTTCACCAATTTGGTAAGGGTCAAATCTAAGGGGCCCTTAGCCAAAGGGATTCCTAATTAGGGTTTAGTTTAGGGATCTTTGGTGAAAATGGGCATTAGATGTTTAAATCATACCCAAAAGTTAGGTTGGTATTACATATTTAGGTTGGTTAAATAACTACTTGGTTGTAAAGCTTTTTTTAACGGGCAATGTACCTTTATTCTTTAAACTAACTACTACAATACTAAAAACTAGTAAACTAGCTACACTATCTACTACAAAGAGAACATTAGACTGTATACTAGCCGCGATGGCCTATATAGACAGTCCAAATGCTCCAGCAGCCCACTAACGGTAACAAGCGTACCCAACATGCTGGCAGCATTGCCTCGTTGAATGAGGCATTTTATTTAAAAAGAAACACTAGTTCCGCTTCTTTTCTAGATGGCGCTGTAAGTACGTAGTTTAAACCTTTCACACCACAGAGTAGTTTAAACATAAGAAAATGCTTAGACTACCTACAAAGAAATATCAAATTCAGTTGAGTGGACCACGAGTACATTGTCTGTAGGGGTCTGTAGTATCTCCTAAGTAGTCTGTGGTGCATTCTTATTAAGTAAATTGATGTACAGTAGATCTGCGAGAAAGATAAACGTGAATATTATAAACGTTAAAATAAAGCCAAGGTATCCCGCAATGAAACTAAAAAAACGAAAGAGTTTAGAGTTGTCAGTCAGTATCGTGACACATTTCCTTTAACCTGTGGTCTATGCTTGAAACAGTGACAGTGACAGATTTTAGCAAAAGCCACGACTGGCGCCATCTATTGAGTATTGCATAAAATACAATTTCTTTTTTTTAATAAAACACCTCATTGCAATTCTGATTCGTTGAGCCAAATAAGTGGCAGCATTTTAGTAACGCGTCGCGTCAACCAGGCGCTCTGATAAACTTTGGAAAACGCAATGAGCTCCCGGTACCCACTAAAACTAAAAAACTGAAACTAAATTATTTGAAACAGGTAACTGTATTGTTTTTACCGATTCTCTTGAAGTTTTCGGTATAAAGCCTATCTTACGCAAGCTTTCTAGAAAATAAAGAAAGCAATTAGGTACAAAACCAGATAGAACACTCTAGTAGTACTCTATATCTTTTCTGTGCTGGTACTATCTACAGACTGACTATCATAAAATGAGCCGCCACGCTCATATACTCCACTAGTTGAAATAAAATGCTTCAATATTTATGAAGAGGTACTCGTACTCGTAGCAGGTCAATATAGATTGGCCAACAAATACCTGCCTAGCAATATTGGTAAACATATTTTGTAATCACTATTCATTGAAAGATAATAAACTTGCTAGTAAACAGAGGAGAGTAGGTATTATTGAGATAACAATACCTACGCGTGGAAAAACCTAGTGAGTTTTTCATACGTAGTTTCGTCATGATTCATGAAAACAAGCGTATCTACTATAGATTTAAATATAGGGATATTCCCGAACTAACATTTTTTCTGGTCAAAATGGTGGAAAAAAATCAACGCTATCAAAGTGACGCCGCCATGACGTCCGGTCATTGTATAAGCTTACAATAATTTTCCAAATAGAAAATAGAATATTTTGTGACAAAACGAAGTACCCATAGTATTCAAAAGATTGACTTATGATAAAATATGGTGCCTTTTTGATAACACTTACGGGAGCATTTGGTACAACCTTTCACAACACAACTGGGCATGTTCTCTTTGTAGCACTCGACCGATCTCGTTTAAGGGGGAACGTTTCCTCAGCGCGGCTAATTCAAATTTTCTTGCGTTCTTTTGCCAATAATAGCTTAATTACTCAACGTGATTACATGAAAACTAATTTTGCGGAAATAAATAGAATGTATTAACAAATAACGATTGAAAGTATCTTCTAGATATCATTGGTTTAGCGACAAATGGCAATAAACAATTTTCTTCTTAGTTTTCAGTTTATTGCCATTTGTCGCTAAACCAATGATAAGTAGGTGAAACTTTTAATTGTAATTTATTGATCCAATTTATTTATTTGCGCAAAATTAGTTTTCATATAATCACGTTGAGTAATTAAGCTATTATAGGCAAAAGAACGCAAGAAAATTAGAATTTGCCGCGCTAGTGTAACGTTCCACCTTAACTTACATCACAGATTGCGCGCTAGTGTATGCCAATCTGTGAACTTGGCTCACACTTTGAAGAGACGTTTTGCCTAACCTGTCTACAGGCCTGTCCTTACGAAGTAATATATATGTCAATGGTACGAACCTAATTTGCGTAATTTCAGAAAGTATTCATATTAATCTTTTTTTACTCACCTTGTCAGCGACATTATAAGGTGATATGAACGTCAGGTCCTTGGCCTCAATCCTCCACAGCACGGACGCCAGTTTCTGCTCGTATCTGTAGTGTCGCACCAGCAAAGCTGCAGCCAAGATGGCCGCAGCCGCAACCGCTGCTGCTGCAGACAGAACTCCAGGGTCGTGGGGAAGCGAACACTTTACTCCGTCAAACCCACAAGCTGGCTCTGCTATTGGCGGTTTTCCACCAATCCAGGCAATGTTGCTTGCTCCAACCAGCTCCTAATTTAAAAAAAAAATACTTTAGCAGCAAAAAAGTTCTAGTTTACTTAGACTGGAGGCAGTCCTAATTTCCGACCTTCAGGAGCGTGAGCGGGTCGCCCTCCATATAGAGTGCCAGTTTGAACGGTTATCGCTTACCTCTTGCATCCAACGGCTCCCTAAAGTGAGGGTCCTGAGAACTCATTATACCATGAACAGTTATTTTCTGGTATCCAAACCTAACCGATGGGGAAGAAAGGTTCTCGAGTGGCGACCACGAACCGGAAGACACAGCGTAGGCCGGCCCCCCACTCGGTGGACCGACGACCTGGTGAAAGCCGCGGGGAGCCGATGGATGCAGGAGGCGAGCAGCCGCTCAAGGTGACGTGCTCTGGGGGAGCCCTATGTTCAGCAGTGGACGTCTTCAGGCTGTCAATGATGATGATGGTGATGATGATCCAAACCTAACGCTGGATCATTACACAGTTACTTATTGGTATTTTCAACTGAGCGCTACCGTGCTTCGGAGGGCACGTTAAGCCATCGGTCCTGGCTGATGTGTTAAGACAGAAGTGGTTAAGCCAAGTCAGAAGCCTTTGGGCGGCCTAAAAATTCTGACACCAGGGCTGACCACTTGCCTACACGAGAAGAAGAAGAAGATTACATAGTTTGATTGTATAATAAGTCGTCCTTACCGGTAGCAGTACCGAAGAGTTTGGGAATCTAAATTTGGCGACGGGCTGGGCGCTCCATCCTCCAGGCGAAGTGTCATCAGCAACCAGACCAATGACAGTGAAGTTGCCTTCTGCATCACCAGCGCTGTCCATGTTCACCTGCGAAGAGACGTACTTGAGCTTCCGATAAAGATGAAAAAATCTAAGACAGTTTTGCCGCCTACATTGGACTGGACGGAGTATCGACTTTGCACGCTAATTCTGTATGACCACTTTACGATTCCTTGTTTCAAAACCAAGGTAATTCCTTATCTTACATAAGAGATCTGCAAATCTATTTCCTATGAAATGAAAACGAAACCGCGCGAAATGAATTTGGAATCGGCGCGACTTGAACTGTCAAAAATCATAATGTTCCACTGAGACGCGTTCCGAAACACCAACACGTCCAAAGTTACCACTACTTATTGTAGGTCAATAAAATAACTTTAATGTAAAGTGAATTTCTAATGCTGTGACAACATTTGAACAAGATACGATAACGACGTGGTTTCATATCGTGTGGAATCTCTGTTTTCATACAGAAATAGGGCCCTGAGGAAAGTCGTGATTGTATTAAGAGCTGGGTACCTACGGGAATACCGCAACCTTCCAAGGTTGATTGGCGTTAATATCCAATCGTATGATCCATTGTCCGTATAGTCATTTAATTTACTGAGTAGTTCTACTGATAGTACCAAACCAACACAAGACATCGTGTCGGTGAGCGGTGTCTATGTGTGCGTTGCTCGAGCGCACCTACTGTGTAGATTGACTTCTGTACCTTTCTATTTTGTGGTACCAAAGACCCTTTTTTGTGCGTGAATAGAACTATCCAGTAGGACTACGGACAAGAAATGTATTATTTAGTAAATCATGAATATGTAAGTAAATACATTTGTATGACTCCAGCCGGGTAATCATGTAACTTTGATAGCAATGCAATAAAAGAAATTTCAATCTGAATTTGGAAATTTTCACAGTAACTATGCACATTAACTGCGTATTGAAACTGTCAAATTCATACATTTGTGTTTCTATTGGTTGCAATCAAGTTATATGATCGCCTAGCTGATACCATATCCCGATACCACGCCAGTAAACTCATGGGTAAAAGCTAGTTTACTAATATTCTAGCATAAAACTATTTGTAAAAGAATAAACACTATAAACCATAAACCGAGAAGCTTTTATGTACTTTATGACATAATTTGCAGTAAAACCTTCGAGCGCAGAAATAAAATAAAACTTTTATTGCGAGAGAGTTCTACACGCAATATAAAACTACTGTTTACTTACTGGTTATTGTGTTAATATTATCTATAATATTATGAGGGGAGAGATGGGTACCCACGTACCCGATTGGGATATTTTGTCGATATTTTCGTTGCTAATGAGCTTTATGTTGCTCGTTTTTGTATACTGGGTGTAATTGAATACTTTAGCATCCATTGAACTTAGGTACCTACTCCTGTCACCGGTCACGTGTGGATCAAAATTTATGAAATCTAACGCTTCGGTTTAGTATTGATAATAACCGCAAAAAACTGGATAACTTACTTAATCAACTGCTACAGTACAAACTTACGTTGAAATAGTTATGTACTGTTTTTAACATTATGTACAAGGTAAAAAAAACTTTGAAAAGTATCAAAATTGTTAATGCCAACTACGCTAGGTTCCCGCCAATCTTCATCATTTTTAATAAAAAATATTTTCATTTGCATTATTTACTATTTAATAATCATCAATAAATGATGTACTATTATCATGTAATCAATTTACGTTAATGAATTTAATTGCATCCTGTATATCTTACATCAAACCCCTGCACGGAATGGTAAGTGGTGGGCCTTAGGAGCTTCATCAGCGCGGCCCCGTCAGTGGGCGGCCGACCAGTTCTCATGGCGGCGGTGGCAGCACGGGCCCAGAGTGTGACAGCATCAAAGAGGTGGGCTGCTTCTATGGGAACCTAAAAAGAAATCAGATGGTAGTTCTGTTCGTTTGTAGAGAACTTGACTTGCGATCTGTGGGTCGATGGGTTGACCTATAATGACCTTTTTTATGAAAATGAACGAAATTCTGATCTTGTCGTTCGCCTGATGTTAAACGTCATAGCTGCTCGTAAGAATTAATACCTAACTATCCATAGAACTGCTTAAAACTCTGCAAAACGCAATCGTTCATTAAATAAAAAACATTAGCGTACGCAATCTACAAAAATAAAGTTTACTCAAGAAAAACATGCGATGTCACGAAGGAAAAGTGATGACTATGTATTTCTAAATCTTATAGGAATATACTTAGAGACTATTATCCCGAAATCCTTCCCTTCGTGGGTCGTTACCTCTGTGTCCTCGAAGATTTTGTGGTAGTTAGGCACACAAAACGGTGGGGCCGCGGAAAGAGCCCGGATCATTTTGCACAGGACCCTGGAACAAACGACATCAATATGACAAAAGACATTGACCATAAATCCAGTTGACCAATGATACAACTTCCCCTCATACGAAAATTAGTGGTGTATTTCAACTTTGTCTCGGTTTGTTACCTCGCCCCCTGCCCGCGCAGGTAAGTCGTGTTTGTACGAGAAATTATGTTCACGAGCTATCAACGGGCTCTATAATCTTTGATAAAAGACGACGACTTGCACTAGGACCAAAGGACTAAATTCCGATAAGGTATGCAAAGTGCCTCGTAGATTTCGCGCATCTTTTAATAAATTTGGGTAGCCCTGAAATTAACATACCTACTGCGTAGTAAAGCTGCTTTATATGTAGATATTTTACGGATGACTAAGCACAAACTTATTTTTTGAGGGGCTCTCTAGAAGGATTTGTTTATAGTTGACCATTGCATGCAGTTCATATTTGATGTCAAACTAGGCCTGCGCTTGAAAGTATGTCAAATAAAAAAATACGCGGGATATGTTTAAAATACGTTTGGGTGCAAAAAAAGGTAAAAGAAATACTTTCAAAACACTAATTAGACTATTTACTTAATTAGTATAAAACAAGTGTTGTTATCGCTGCACATTTGAAGTACTACGTTGACGAAGCATTTTTTTGGGGTCATTCTTTCTATTCTTTGGAAAACCCAAACTATACTTAGTTAAGTTTTATTTAAATCATCCGTCTTCTTCGTTTCATTTCCTGTTAACAATATTTTTTCATCTGATTATTTTGTTAGGTAAGTCACGTTGCAGTAGGCTTTCAAAAATAGTGCTTTTTGTTAATTCTGTGATCCCAATCCACCTTAAAGAAAATTGAGGAAAATGTATTACAGTTTTACAACGATTGCTGTGATGGGCGGTTCATGAAAATTTTAAATAACTGCGGTCTACTTACCCCGAAATTAACAACATAACATGAGCAGTAAAATCGACTTTTATCTTTCCCCTTTTCACTTTTTTCACATACCTATTACTTAAATACCTCTACATAAATATTGAAAGATTTTTTTGTAGGATTTTGTAATGATAATCTACCATGACTCGAGACGGTATGTGCGTCCTGAAATGCAACTTGTGACGACAATGCGTTGCAAGCGTAGGCACAGGCCAGCATATTTTAATCTTAATAGAACCTGATGTTCTTAGATACATAGCAGAAAGTTCCATGAAGTGTAAAAACGTAGTTGGCGTTTATTTGTTTTACTTACGCGTAATGAGGGTTGGTAGGGAAGGAAGGTGTGAGCTTCAGTACTGCTCTGAACGCGAGGATATCGCTACTGGAGTTCTGGCCCAGGTGCTCTGCAGAAGAAAAAAGTCAATATATTTATACTGACGACTACTCCACCGAAAAGAGCAGCCTTCTTAAATAAGAAGAAAAAAGAACACTTATATTTAATAAACTTGACTTATTAAAAGTCACATTTTATAGGTCTTCAGGGGGTCTAGTAAAGATACCTTTGCACTGGCGTTAACGCCAAACGATAACTCCAAATGTATGTAAATGACATTACCTGCTGAAATTCGTTTTTCCGCAGGTAATGTCATTTCCATACATTTCCCATACGAAGGCAGAGGTACTACCAGCTGAGCTAACAAGCCACGCAAAAAAATATATAATTAAAATACATAGGCCTATATATAATTATGAGGAGATACTAATCTGCAGGAGAACTAAATTGACCGATATACCTACTGAGATATTAGAATTATCAAGTTGAAATGGCAATGGGCAGGCCATACATCGCTCGTAGAACTGACAACCGATGGGGAAGAAAGGGTTTTGAGTGGCGATGACGAACCGGAAGGCGCAGCGTAGGCCAGCCCCCACTCGGTAGCGGGGAGCCGATGGATGCAGGAGGCGAGCAGCCGCTCAAGGTGGCGCGCTCTGGGGGAGGCCTGTGTTCAGCAGTGGACGTCTTCAGGCTGTTGATGCGGCGGCCTTTATTGTGGGACGCTACTTGCGTCGATACTATGGCGCCGTCACATCTTCCCGAGACACACGTTAGGGCCGGCGCCGCGGCTAATTCTGCTAAGCAGCTAAAACGGCGAAAATATAGTAATCTCGGTAGCGGTTACATATTTGAGCCGTTTGGTGTTGAGACCCTGGGTCCGTGGGGAGGGAGCTCATCGCGTTTTCCAAAGTCTATCAAAGCGCCTTGTCAATGCGACACGTGACCAAAATGCTGGCACTTATTTGGCCCAACGCATCAGCATTGAAATTCAACGTGGCAATGCTGCCCGCATATTGGGTACGCTACCTACCGGTAGTGGGCTGGAGCACTTGGACTGTCTATAGGCCATCGCGGCTATTATACAGTCCATAAGTGTTCTTTGTAGTAGGTAGTGTAGCTTCAGTAATAAAGGCACATATCCCGTTAAAAAAAAATCTATACCTATTCCTCATATAAAATGATATTATTCGTATATTTTCATGCATGATCAAATACATAGCACGTACGAAATAAGAAGGAAATATTCGACTGTAATACGGAAGCCGCCGTCTTCCATTCCAATGAGATGCTCCAAAACGTATAAATATGTCTATTTGTGAAGGTACCACGTGGGGTTCTTATTTGTAGGCTCAGAATACTCAATGAGTACCAGTAATAGTACCGATACAAGACCGATACTCAATAACAAGTAGGCCGTGTTTACAAAATATACCAACTGCAATGTGCGGAGGCGAACTAAATCGTTGCTTTTTCTAAGAATACAACACGAATTAGCTGTAGCCATATGTGTAATAAATACTAATAGTGAGTCAACTCGGCGGCTAGACGGAGCAACGATGGGGTGCGGTATGAAGGAGAGCGGAGGTCCCCCCCTGCCCGCGACGTCGGCGGTAGTACCGACCGGCTTCACTTGCGTATCGGTACGCTCATTCAGGCGTGCCGCGTACGCAGAAGAAGTTGCAATTTGATAAAATTACATACCTATTTACTTAGAGAGTATCTACCTCTTACCTACCTAAAGTTTATTTATTCAAGAAAATGTGTATGTAGTTATGTACCGATTTTAGCTGCATAAAATCTCTTTGTCAGTACAATACTGAATCTATAAATTATGAATTCTTTTTCAATCAGTGTGTGTTGCCACTTGCCAGTGATGACTTATGGAACTGAGACGTGGTCTCTTACTATTGGACTCATTAGTACCTAAACTCGATGTTGCGCAGCGAGCTATGGAAAGAGCTGTGTTCGGTGTTTCCCTGCGCAATAAGATTAAGGAGGAGGAGAACCAAAGTGACCGATATAGCTCTTAGAATTAGCAAGTAGAAATGGCAATAAGCAAGCCACATCGCTCGTAGAGTCTGGTGAAAACCGCGAGGAGCCGATAGATGCAAGCGAGTAGCCGCTCAAAGTGGCGCTCTGTGGAGGAGTCCTATGTTCAGCAGTAGGCGTCTTCAGGCAGATGATGATGATGATCATACTACGTAGTCTACGTATAACTTGCAGTGAGATACTGAGAACTTAAATGAATCGAGATATCATCATAAAACACTAGTGCGGTAATGTGAAGTAAAAAGTACGCGCCCGTAATATCTTGGATTATGAACCTAAAAGCGGTGTGATAAGAGCCACTGTACGAGCAACTGTGACAAAAATAAATTATTACAAAACACAAAATTATTATCTAAGAAAATGGTTTTCTGACAACCCTTGCTTATTTTTAGGGAGTAGATGTCGGGACGATCTTGTAGGTATTTTGCGATATGACAAAAGAGTTGACCCACTATACGCTATACTATAATATAATATATAATATATACTATACTATGACGCTATAGCGCTTGTAAGTAGCTGTCTTCGGTCATAGGGCAATTTATAGGAAACACCCACACTAAACTTTAGTTTTAAGTATCTTAAAACGCGCTAATCGATAAAAGAATTATTTCTACAGTTTTTTACTAGCTGCAATGACCAGCCTCAGCATCTCAGGGGCTAACCAAACCCACTCGAACACATAAAAATAACACAACGAAACAAATGATAAATACAAATAATAAATAGAGATACAATTGACGAAAAAAAAAAGAAAAAATAATGAAATGAATGAATGAATGAATGATGATGATTTTGTTTAACAAACATTAAATAATTAAACCGGAAGACGCAGCGGTGTAGGTCAGCTCCCACTAAGGGTGGGTTTTTAAATCCATAGTTAAGGTAACCAATGGTTAAAAACTCTAACAAATTCTAACCAATAGTCAAAGTTTGGTAGATTTTTTAACAATTGGTTACTCTAACTGATCAAAAACCCACCCTAAGTGAACCGACGACCTGGTCAGAACCACGGGAAATCCTTGGATGCGGGAAGCAAATATAGCCACTTAAAGTGGCGCTCGATGGAGGAGGCATATGCTCAGCAGTGGACGTCTCCCAGCTGATGATGATGATGACTAATCCAAGGTCAGGTAAATGGTCCAATAGCTACAATACATTTCCTATTTACTCCAATTATTCAACCCTTCCGAGTTCCGGCCTAAAGTATACCGGAGCCGGAGATATTTCCAATTCCGCAAACCGATCGCGGTTCCGCGATAATTTGTTCAGAAATGGGATAACGGAATACTATTTGAGTTTGGAAAGCTTTTGGTTTTGGTTATATAATTAAAATCGAACTTGTTAGAATTAGTTTTTCAAAGAGTTGGGTCAAATTAATATTTAGTTTAGGAAGTGTTTAGGTCTAGTTTAGTTTTATTATTATATGTTATTTAAGTTGTTACGAATAAACTTATCTTTGGGTCTAATTTATTATGAAATCCTTTTAAAAAAGGGGGTTAAACCATAGACTTTTTACTAGGTGGTAGGACTTTCCTGCAAAGTTCGTCTAGGTAGGTACCACCGCTTTGCCAGTTATTCTGCCGCCAAGCAGTAGTGTGCAAGCACTACTGTGTTCCGGTTTGAAGGGCATTGTAGCTAGTGAAATTACTGGGCAAATGAGACTTTATGATCTGATCACTAAGTCTAGTAATCTGATTACTAGACTGTGTGATGTCTCAGGATGACGTGCGCAGTGCAGTGTCACGTGAAACTTTATTGTTTTAATGTTCCGAGTGACACTGCAACTGTTATGGGCGGCCGTGTCGCTTAACATCTGGGGAACGACTAGCTCGTCACGTCATTCAATCGCATAAAAAAAAAAAAAAAAAAAAAAAAAAAAAAACTTAGAATGTACAAGACCGAAAGTGACAGTTTGAAAATGGAACAAGAAGTAAGTGTTTGTGTGAAAAACCAAACACCTAACACATCATTTCCGATATTTACTTCTCTTTCTAGGTGGTAGGACTTTTCTGTAAAGTCCGTCTAGGTAAGTGCCACTGCTTTGCCAGTTATTCTACCGCCAAGCAGTAGTGTGCAAGTACTACTATTTTCCGGTTTGAAGGGCATTGTAGCTAGTGAAATTACTGTGCAAATGAGACTTATGAACTGATCCCACAGTCTAGAAATCTTATTACTAGAGTGTGATGTCTCAGGATGACGTGTGCACTGCTACACACGAAACTTTAATTTGAATTTGATACTGCATTTGTTATGGATGGCCGTGACGCTTAACACCAGGCGATCGACAAGCTCGTCACGCCATTCGTTTACATAAGAAAAAAGAAAAAAATACCTTCGAAATTATTTCTTTGTTTTTGTGACAAACTAACATATTGTTTGCAATTTAGGGTGGGTTAGTTAAGGTAACCATTGGTTAAAAATTAACAAATTTTAAACACTGATGGTTAGATTTTGTTAGAGTATTTAACCATTGGTTACTTTCACTATGGATCAAAAAACCAATCTTAAAACAATTCATTGCACCTAAACTTTAAGTGGGTGGGTCTTTAGGTCCCAAAGTAACTAGGTTACCAGACTGAACATCCTTTGAAATCAAATCAAATCAAATCAAATATTTATTTTTTACTAGGTGGTAGGACTTTTCTGCAAAGTTCGTCTAGGTAGGTACCACCACTTTGCCAGTTATTCTGCCGCCAAGCAGTAGTGTTCAAGCACCACTGTGTTCCGGTTTGAAGGGCATAGTAGCTAGTAAAATTACTGGGCAAATGAGACTTTACAAACTGGTCTCACAGTCTAGAAAACTTTATTAGACTGTGTGATGTCTCAGGATGACGTGCGCAGTGCGCAGTGTCACGCGAAACTTTAGTTTGGGTTCCGAGTAACACTGCAATCTGTTATTGGCGGCCGTGTCACTTAAAACTAGGCGAACGACTAGCTCGTCACGTCATCCGTTTACATAAAAAAAATGCTAGAACACAATTTACAGAGAAGATCTAAAAATAACATAATAAGGCATTTTGCGTTCAACCTGCATGCAAGCGTGGAAATATTAAATAGTGGTTTTGTTACATTACATTTGAAATTCTTTAACCCTATAAAATGTGCGTTGTAACAACCAGTCATGCAATGGTTTTTTGAATGTATGGCCTGTTAGCATTTTTATGGAATTAAAGTCTTAATATCTATTTATATAGAATAGGACCACCCCATTTCTTCCCGTGGGTGCCGTAAAAGTCGACTGAGGGAATATCCAGGGAATGGGCAGAAGTATTCTCTTCGGTACATTAAAATCTTCTGCGATCACCAAGCCGCCTGCCAAGCGTGGTGATTATGGCAAAACCCTCCCCCCCTCTCCCCCTCTCATGACAGACAAAATAGCCGATGGATGCAGGAGGCAAGCAGCTGCTTAAAGAGGCGCTCTTTGGGGGAGGCCTATGTTCAGCAGTGGACGTCTTCAGGCTGATGATGATGAAATGTTGATTGCACGTTTTGTTATTTAAGAACTCTTTTAATATTGCAATAATATTTTAAAATTAAGTGACTTATAGAGAATTTAACTACTGTTTTAAAAGGTGTGTTAAAACAAAAAATAACGAACAAAAACCCGCTGTTTTTTTGGGCTAATGCTGTAGGTCACTACCGAGTTTTACAGCGTCACGGGGGTAACTAACCTGCATGAGTGATAGCAGCAGTGCTGGGGTCGTAGATCTCGTCGTCGATAGCCACCACTGCGTACTCTCCATTCGCCAGCAGTCCTCGCCGCTGCAGCACCTTCACGAAGTCTACCAGTGCTATGTGCTCTCCCAGGAACACGTATACTAAAGTAAAGTTAAGGTATGTTACTATATGCAGGCCTGTCTCACTCCGCGTTGTAGTTATGAAGCTACAACTTAAGAAATAACCGGCCAAGTGCGAGTCTGACTCGCGCATTACGGGTTCCGTACCATTATCTATCCCTGCTATGACTCATCTGGTAAACGAGCAAAAAAAACACGTTTGTTGTATGGGTTCCCCTTAAATATTTATTTTATTCTGTTTTTTAGTATTTGTTGTTACAGCGGCAACAGACATACATCATCTGTGAAAATTTCAACTGTCTAACTATCACGGTTGATGAGATACAGCCTGGTGACAGACGGACAGACAGACAGACAGCGGAGCCTTAGTAATAGGGTCCATTTTACCCTTTGGGTACGGAACCGTAAAATCTAACACCTACTTATTAATTTAAACAATTTTTTGTTTTACTTAATAGGATATCCTTTTTTTGTAAGGCGGAACGTGTCATTCAGCGCGGGAAATTTAAATTTTCTTGCATTTTTGCCAGTCATAGCATAATTACTCAACGTGATTATATGAAAACTGATTTTGCGGAAACAAAAGGGGTTGTATCAACAAACTATAGATCCAAATATTACCTAGATATCATTGGTTTAGCTACAAAGGTCATTAGACTGAAAATCACAAGACGAAATTTGTTTAATGACATTTGTCAGACCGTTCTCCGTAAGATGTCCCATGATGTACCAACTTAGTTTATATTAGTTAAAGATATGCAAGTGTGGTGGCTACTTACAAGTTTAGATAATGCTTACATATTACTTTACGTTTACGATAATACTTGCATACTTTTAAATACTATAGGTACATCAGGGGACATCTTACGGTGAACGGTTTGTACTTGTAACCGTAATTTGTTGACATTCTATTTATTTGCCCAAAATTCGTTTTCATGAACTCACATTGAGTAAATAAATATGCTATTATTAGCAAACAACGCAAGAAAATTTGAATTTGGCGCGCTGGGACAAACGTTCCTTGTCAAACCTTAATGCTACAATCATGTAGACTGTGGTAGGTAATGATATTTAGCATGATTTACAGTCCATTGAGTTCACGTGCCAAAATGTCGAATTTTTTGATTGTATCATTAGCTATAGAACGTTCACCTTAACTTGTCCCTTGATGTACTTTTATTATTCAAAAATATGCAAGTAAAACATATTAATCTGTGGTGGGTACATACAAGTTTAGATAATGCTTACACATTACTTTACATTTACGATAAAACTTTCAGATTTTTTTTATTGATATAAATACATCAGGGGACAACTTACGGTGAACGAAAGGTCTGTACAACATACATGTGTCAGTAATTTTTTTTTTGTATTTTGGCTCCACACATAGTGTATTTAGCCAGTGTCAAGTATTGTAATTTCCATCGTGCTATAGAATATTTCACGTAATGTCAAGTCTTAGTCACAGTCATAGTCGAGTCTAAGTCAGTTAATCATAGTCCAGTCTAAGTCATGCCCCAGTAAAGTGGTGGCAACTGTACTAGAAGCTTCTATGGAATTTTGGAAGCAACACGAAAAACCACGTTTCACCACATTATATCACTATATCACACTCATGCTCGTAATTCAGCACTTAATGCGTAAAACGCCACCAATTTTACACAAGTTTTGAAAAATAATACAATGCAACAACGTGAACTTTTCCGCGTTCCCGCCAAAAGTCCTGTCAGTAATTCAGTATTTACCGCGTCGCACGGCAGTTTTTGTCGTCTATATACCGAGTAGGTCAAAGAGGTATTACACTACGGCCATGGAGTAGGTAATAGAGTAGGTAGAGTATACCACTCTATATGTTTTCTTTGATCGCACGCTGTTCAAAAGCACTTTTATCGTAGAATTTTTACAAAAGTTCGCTTAACAATGGTAAAGAATTTAATAAAATGGCTCTCAGGTATTTTGACGACGCCGATGTTTTTGTAGTTTGAAGGAATTTCGATTATATTTTAGGTACTACATTTTCAATTTTATTTTCGTACTAGCAGCGCCCCGCGGTTTCACCCGCGTTCCTACAAGAACCGTTCCTGTTTCCGGGATAAAAAGCCTATGTTTTAATCTAGGGTATAAGCTACCTCCATACCAAATTTCATCTAAATCCATCCAGCTGTTAGAGCGTGAAAGAGTAACAACACATACGCACAAACTTTCGCCTTTATAATATTAGTGTGATGTGATATGTTGTTTATGTTTTCTTTACATAACCACCTCGTAGTTTACACACAAGATAATAAATATACTGAGAAGTTATACCTACTTTGATGGCAATGGTTTTTTATTTGTATAAAAATTAAACTACAGGAATGATTTTAATGTTTCAATGGGACCAAAATAGAACAGGGTATAATATATCATTTAAAAAAAAGAATTTGACATATTGGTTTATAAAATGAATTCTGAAGTAACAAACATTATAAAAAAACACAACCTAATTGATAACCTCTTCCTTTTTTTGAAGTCGGTTGAAATAGAAACGGCAGCTGATAGCACGATTCATATTATAAATAGATTTAAAAAAAGATCCATTTAAGGCACTGCTATTCCAATATAATACTTACTCCTGGTCTTGTCGTAGGTTTGATCAACAATTGTTTCCATCTTAGATATGTACCGCGGAATGTAGTCTGTGAACCGATGCTCTGTGGTCACCGACAAGCCGTTCAGATGCGCCAGCTCCTATAGAAAATTATCTATTTATTTACTAGCAGACGCGCTACGTGTTTGCATGGATGCATTGGGGTGAGATGAGATACATGGGAGAGGGGGAAAAAGGGGTAGGTCGTAAAACCAATTAACCCCTGCAATGTCGGGACACGTCAGCTGCAACATACATAAAAGTCTTGCGTAACAAAAAATATCTATAAAATTATCCTTTTTGTTTCGAGCAATACGCACATGGCCGTTAAAACATAAAGTATCCTAAGTCATTTCAAAAAAAATCTGTGACCATACCAATTTTCATCAAATACTCAAATACTCATTTATTGGTAAACTCATTTTACAAGTTAGTCAATCGGACTACAGTGTGAGTACAAAATACAAGATCTAGGTATGCATGGTGTATACACACTGGTATACAACGACATTAATTTTTATACTTAATTTTATAATTTACTTATTTTAAGTAAGTATCACGGAGTCATTATACATTTTAATTGAACAAAAAATTATTATTTATTAGCAATTGTATAAAATATAGTAAAATAATAAATGAAAATGCACAATACACCCCAAGCGGGACGTCAGTGCAGGCCTTTATCGCCCCCACGCAGAATAAATGAAAGATGTCAGAAATCCAGAATCCCTAATATCAAAATTATAAATTGTAGTAAAATATTATTTTATCGTCAAAAAATCGTCAATACTGAAAAAAGTTTGCTCCATAAGCCAGCGTTTCAGCCTCGTTTTGAAGGTCGTCATACTGGGAGCCTTAATTATATCTCCGGGAGTCTGTTATAGACTTTAGTTAGTTCCAGGTTTAGATAGTTTCCAGGACTTGGTAAGGAGTCATCGAAACCCGTCCAGTAGTTTAAGCGTGAAGAGCTTTTAAAGAGACAGACATACATAACAATGTGTTTAGGTACTATATAGAAGAGGAACTAAAATTGAAAAAAATCAATGTACAGATTTATAGATTACACAAAATCCACAGATTCACTTATCTAGAGATCTTCTTTGTACTACCTATTTATAACTACAAAATATATATATTTTATAGTAATAGTTAGTATTAAGATACCTTACAGACTAAAATTATATACTCCAAAAAATGTGATAACTTAAACCAAAAACCAACCACCTTAAACTACCAACTACCAATTTTTTTAAAGTGGTTTTACCTTGTATGTTATTACAACATACAAGGTAAAACCACTTTTAAAAGGATCAAAATCAGTAGTGCCAACGACGTTAGGCGACGCGGCAATCTTCATAAATTTAAATAAAGAACATTTTCATTTGCACTCTTCTTTAATATTCATCAATAAAAGATGTACTGTCATGCACTCAACTTATGCTAATGAATTAAACTGCATCCTGTATTATACTGGGTGGCGCAAAAGTAAAGACCCTATTTGGTTCAGCTATAACATTTTTTCTAAATTAGAAAACTAGATTTAGGTTTTTTTAAATGTATATTTGTGCCATTAAATTTCGTACCATTAGGATTTAAAGATGATGTCTTTTAAATGGTGACCTCCAGAGTTGATACACATTTGAGCCCTATTTATGACATTTTGCATAACTTGCCGTAACACTTCCTGCGATATGTTCGTTATTTCTTGACGAATGTTTTCTTTTAGAGCTGCGAGAGTCTGTGGCTTGTTCACATACACCCGAGATTTCAAAAAACCCCAAAGAAAGAAGTCTGGACTGGTCAGATCGGGTGATCTTGCAGGCCAAGGCAAATCGCCAAAACGAGAGATAACTCGGCTTGGAAAAGCGTCCCTCACTAAGTCCATAGTGTCGCGCGCTGTGTGTGCCGTAGCGCCGTCTTGTTGAAACCAGATGTGCTCCAGCCCCAATTCGTCCAAACTGGGTATCAAAAACTCACGTAAAATGGTTCTGTAGCGTTCTCCAGTGACAGTTATCGCATTGCCTCCAGCGTCTTCGAAAAAATAGGGTCCGATCACTCTGTCAACACAGATGCCACACCATACAGTAACTTTTAGTGGGTGTAGAGGTGTTTCTTGAATAATGCGCGGATTATCAGTGCCCCAGAACCGAGTATTCTGCTTATTGACATGCCCTGAGAGATGGAAATGCGCTTCGTCACTCATAACCAATTTTGAAGGAAAATCATCCTCTTCAAGGTTGAGGTTTATGACGCGCTGGCAGTAATCTAGACGAGCTCGGTGGTCAGCAGGCAGCAGTTGATGAGTCATTTGAGTTTTATACGGGAACATCTTTAAGTCTTTCACCAAAATACGCTGCAGGGTCCGTCTGGAAATGCCCAATTGCGTGGCACGTCGCCTCGTTGATGTTTCTGGACACTCTTCCACATCTTCGCGCACAGCATCGATATTTTCAGCTGAACGGCCTGTTCTTGGTCTCCCAGACTTAGGTCTATCCAATGTTGAGCCAGTTGCTTCAAGGCGTGTGGCAAAGCGTCGAATTGTGCGACCAATCGGTGCCGGACGGTGGGGAAATCGTCGACGAAATTCACGTTGTGTTCTTATCACTGATGAATTATTCCGTAAGAACATTGACACAATTATTCCACGTTCTTGGGGAGTAAAACGGTCCATGTTTATTTTCAGTGTATTTTACATTTGTTCACTACACAATTTTCAACAACAGAATGACAGAAAATGTCATATAAAAAAAATAAAAGTATTTTCTTTAGTGCCAGTACTTTTGCGCCACCCAGTACAAAAAAAGGAGATGTCGAAGAAATATTAAAATGAAAAAACATTAATAATTACGTGAATCAATATTTTCTTAAACATAACATCAGCAAAAAATATGTTAGTCTGTAAGGTTTTTTTTTTTTTTTTTTTTTTTTATGTGATTAAATGACGTGACGAGCTAGTCGTTCACCTGATGTTAAGCAACACGGCCGCCCATGACAGTTGCAGTATCACTCGGATCTTTAAAACAATAAAGTTTCGCGTACACTGCACTGCGCACATCATCCTGAGACATCACACAGTCTAGTAATCAGATTACTAGACTGAGTGATCAGATCATAAAGTCTCATTTGCCCAGTAATTTCACTAGCTACAATGCCCTTCAAACCGGAACACAGTAGTGCTTGCACACTACTGCTAGGCGGCAGAATAACTGGCAAAGCGGTGGTACCTACCTAGACGAACTTTGCAGAAAAGTCCTGCCACCTAGTAAGTATCTGTAAATATGGGACTGTTTATTACCTGAATTAAATTACTTATTATAATTGAATAACTCACTCGTTAGCTACTTCAGCTAGAGACGTGCCAATCCAACATCCTTTTGAAAACTTAAAAAGTTAAAGTTCCACTCCTTAGCTGTTTGCATTTATAAACATCTAAAGGAAATCCTAGATATAAACAACTTTCATTTCCCGTCGCCTTTTCAAAATGATATCCATACAGAATAAACTTGTTATAAACTCAAGCTCAGGATTTAGCGATATAAAGTTCGATTAACCCAATACAGATATGTAAAGGATGATCCAATTTAAGTTTCCTAACTTTCATTAAAAAAAAACACGTACTATGCAAAATTGTACTAGTTATTTATTTACTACTGAAATTTTTAGTGTTAATCATTAAATATGCAAAATTACAGCGGTCAAATGGCTGCCGCTGGACTACAGGTCTTCAGCCACACTATCGCTCACAGCATCAATATTCTCGGCTGAACACACGCCACGATGATGCACACGGCTCACCCTATCTCCAATGTTTCCAGTTTCTTCAAATTTGTTCACAATGTTGCGAATTGATCGCTCAGTAATTGTTTCGACCATAATCTTCCCGTAAAAGTCTACACACTTTTCTCACAGAATTGTTATTTCTGTAGAGTAATACAACAATTCTAACACGTTGCGCCGTAGTTAAGCGGTTCATATCGGAAATGTTATATCTTAAGGCTGCTGTATACGCGGATCCACTATCTCGCTCGCGCATTGATACATTTTTGAAGATATTAAATAACTGAATTTACTTATGCAAAATCTGGCTAAACTATATGATCATGAATAACATTACAAATGTTCAACAAAAATATCATATTAATCCAAATCTAAATATAAATCTAAATCTAGGTATGTATAGTTTTGGGATCTATGTCTATTTTATCGCGTAAAAGTCCAAAACGTTTCTTGCAGATAGATTGCGAAGCGAAAATTTATGTATTACTAGGTGGTAGGACTTTTCTGCAATACTCGTCTAGGTATAGTACCACTGCTATGCCATTATGCCTCCAAGCAGTAGTGTGCAAGCACTACTGTGTTCATCATGAAATCCTCAGCGACCTCAAAAATGAACACTTCATTGAATATCAAACTCTTTCTCTCTGGTCGGTCTCTCATTACTGAGGATCTTGGTCACAGGAAATGCTTCCATCGACTTCGGTCCATAGTCTCCTTCAGTGCCTGGGAAACTTTGCTGAAAAAGGTTACTTCTTTTACTTGGTCAGACCAACGTGTTGGTGAGCGGCCTCGTAATCTTTTGCCTCCCACGTTGCCAACTATGACCAGCTTTTCCAAACTGTCATCTCCTCTTCGCATTATATGCCCGAAATAGATCAGTACGTGTTGCAGGCATAAGGTGGACAACCGAGTTTTTATATAGCTGGGAGAGATTAGACACATTTGTGCGGTTGACGGTCCACGGTATTCTTAGCATTCGCCTTCAGCGCCACATCTCGAATGCACCTATCCTCTTTCACGATCTCTGATTGTCCATGGCTGTACACCATACAAAAAAATCGGGAAGATCATGGGCTTTTACCAACCGAGACTTGGTCTGAATATCAAAACTCAACCTTAATCATTTTTTATCTGTTAAAGAAACCTGTAGATAGAACCAAAATGCAATATAACTTTGTTATTGCAACCCAATATCTACGCGCTGGGTTGTTTCAAAGTGCTATTACAGACATGCGTTGCTACATCAAGTTGTCTGAAGTTATCCCACTCCGACAACAGAAAACTTCATAGCGCCAGCACTATGAGAAACTCTTCTGCGGAAAATATGACTATGACCAGTCATATTTTCCACTGTTTATATGGGTTCAAAGGGTAACCTTGAACTAAATCACTGGTGTACTTAGAAAAAAAGAATGGCGTAGCATCTTTAAATACGTAAGATACACACTGCAATACTGCCGTTCTTATGAAAAATGCAGTAAGTAGGTAAAACATGTAGGTATTCGAGAAAAACGCGAAAACAAAATTTGCGAGTAGTCGAGAGTAGTCGAGTTACTAGCATTCTTACTACGTTTTTAGAGATACCAACTTAGTTTACTGCAGAGTTAGCTTTGCCATATAGTTACTGTTGCGCGTGTGAAATAAAAAAATCATAGAACAAGCATTACATAATGATTACACGTATCCTTAGAAATAAAATAAAATATTTGCATGTGTTTCTTACACGGCGTTCCCATCACACAGATCTTGTTGTGTCATTGTGTCGAAGTAACATGAAGAGGGTAAAATACTTCAAACATACAATTCTATTGAATTTTTCCATCCATAAAAAGTAGGTATTATTACATTGAACGCTTTTCCTCGGTTGTGCACGAAGGAATCTTTCTGTATAATATGGTACAAACAAGCACAATAAGAAGAACCTTCAGATGCTTATAAATTGGTCCCTTTTTAGTAGCTTTGAAGTCGGTTAGGAGGTTGCAAACATGTAACAAATATTGTACAGTACAATTTGACATCTAGGTGCATTGCAATATAATTGTAAATTGCAAAATCAAAACATTGAATAAGTTCTTTTACATTTGATTGGTTTGTATTTGATCATTGTCTTACCTGATGGTAAGTGAGGACGCGGTTGATGATGGAAAAACCTGCCTAAAAGATAGCGATTCACTCTTGCCTTGAAAACTCCCAGATTATATTTTTCAGGAAACAGAGGCGCTGGTAATTAGTTCCATTCCTTTGCCGTCCACGCAATAATAATGTTGAAGCGAAAAGCTTTGTGCGGATTGGAGGAATGTGCATCATATACGAATGTCGTGTTTCCATGCGTAGAGTTGTGTGATGGTAAAAAAGACATTGAGGGAATTAAGTTGTGCTATCCCATCGCACACTCTCCGAAGTAACTTGTAAGGGTGGATTTTTATAAATAAATAAATATGTGTGGACATTTCACACAGCGCATTCTAGCCCCTAACTAAGCATATAGGTTGTACTAACCAGATAACTGATACAATACAGATAATTTTTGTTTGTAAATACAGACAGGATACAATATAACACCCATACACAGAACAAACATCGATGTTCATCATACAAATGTTTGTCCCGGGTGGGAATCGAACCCACAATCTATAGCTCAGAAGTTAGAACTACTACCAACTGAGCTATCAGGCCAGTCAACCTTGTTAATCCGTAGTTAAGGTAACCAATGGTTATAAACAAATTTTAATCATTGGTTAGGATTTGTTAGTTTTTAACCAATGGTTACCTTAACTATTGGTGAAAACACCCACCCATCCACTTCCCACCAGGACCCTAATTCTGTATGACCAATTTACGATTCCTTGCTTCGAAACCACGCGAATTCCTTGTCTTAGATAAGAAATCTGCAAAAATCTATTCTCTATGAAATAAGAACAAAACCGCGCAAAATGAATGTGGAATTGGCGCGATTTGAACTGTCAAAAATCATATGTTCCACTGAGGCGCGTTCCGAAACATCAACCCGTCAATAGTTACCACCACTTATGTCGATATTAAATATTCAAAATAAAACTAAAATGTAGAGTGAAGGTATTTCTAAAGGTTTTCTGTCAATTTTTAATAATAATTACCCATGGCTTCGTTATATCACAACATAAATAATAAGCCATTCCTTTATTTTAATTTTTTATCGGTTTTGGGATAAGAAATCCTTTAGTTCTAATTCGGAACGCACTCGAGGGATCCAAAACCTGTCATAGATAATTTTTCTAGATTATACAGAATACAAAAATTGTCGATTCTTTGCTGTGACACGATTTGTACAAGACACAATAACGACGTGGTTTCTGTATCGTGTGGAATCTGTGTTTTCATACAGAATTATGGCCCTGGTGAGTTAATTTTGGTCATATGCGAGATTGAAACTTACTTTAATAGCATCCATTTGCTGTGCAGCCGCGGTCTGATCATCGCCAGCCACGATGGCAAACTTGTTCCATCCGAAGGCCTTTAGCAGCGCCACCACGGACTTGCTAACTTTGTAGGCAGGCGGCAATGTGCGTGCGAATGTGGAGCCAAGCCCGTTGCCTTTATCTTGAGTGTTGTGTGCGCCGGCGCATTTCTGAAAACAATACCTGTGTTCAGTAATTTAAAGAAGACAGTTTGCTTGGTTCTGAAATACAAAAATTTGATTAATACTATATCGCTAAAAGATTAAACTAGCGAAAAACGTAAAATTGAAATATCGAAGACATGGAGCAAAAGATTGTGCAACCAGTGCATTAACTTCAAGTTAACTAACAAATACAATACCTATATATACTTATAATAAAACTGTAACATGTCCAATTCTGTACATTGAAGATATTTAGAAATTTTTGGAGGGTAATAATGTTTAACTCTAAAAGTTATAAGTTTCCCTGGGAAAACGGATAGTTTGCGGTCGAAACCCATGAATTTTAATTTGTTGCCTCACCAAGCAATAAATGAATTTTGGCGAGATTCATTTTTAAACCACTGCAGTCTTAATTTGTTGTGCCAAGTAAATCAGTATTTGTGGCCGCAAAGATAGCTAGAAGACAAATTGTTCTGTTTTCACCTCACATTTGCGTGTGGGCGTAAAGCTGTAGCCCAACACCTGAATAATGTATTATAGCTTCAACATTTCAATAAAACCTTTACTTGTGCCGCTACAGAGGTTCTACGAATATCTCCTAGTACTTAAAACCCTTAGCAACAAAACTGTCTACGACACACGTAATTATGTGTTCTAACAGTTGGACAAACATAAAATGTTGAAGAGATCTTTACACACAAAACAGGAATAAATGGAATAATATTTTTTTGTGTTAACGCATGACGTGACGTCGTATTCGTTCACCTGGCATAAGTGTAACGGCTTCTCGTAACAGTTGCTGTGCCCTAGGATCTCCAAAATGTAAAGTTTCGTGTTTGACTGGCCTGTTAGCTCAGTTGGTAGTAGCTCTGCCTTCTGAACTATAGGTTGTGGGTTCGATTCAGGACAAACATTTGTGTGACGAACATAGCTGTGTTAGTTCTACGTCTGGGTGTTATATTGTATTCTATGTATGTATTTACAAACAAAAAGTATCTAAGTATTGTATCAGTTATCCGGTTCTCATAGTACAAGCTATGCTTAGTTTGGGGCTAGATGGCGCTGTGTGAAATGTCCACATATAATTATTTATTTATTTATACAGTACCTACATAATGCGCACGTCATCTTGAGACAATATAAACTATAGAATAGTAATAAAATGACTCGACTGTAGACTAGTAATAAGATTAATAGACTGTCAGATCAGGTTATAAAGTCTTAATTGCCCAGTAATTTCTCTAGCTACAGTTCCTATCAAATCGGAACACAAAGTAGAGCTTGCGTCTACGCTTGACGGCAGGATAACTGGTAAAGCGATGGTACCTTGATGAACTCTGCAGAAAAATCCTCGATCCCCAAGGAATCTGACATGTTTTTTTATGCGTATGAATCACTTGACGAGCTAAATTGTATATCTCAGGATGACAGTGCAGTGTTATGCGAAACTTTCAAGAGCTCGAGTGGCACTGTAGCGGTTCTGAGAAGCCACAATGTTTTTTTTTTAATTGTCATCATCATCATCATCAACAGCCTGAATTCGTCCTCTGCTGAACATATGCCGACACAGAGCGCCACTTTGAGTGGCTGCTTCTCGCCTGCATCCATCGGCTCCGCACGGTGTTCACCAGGTCGTCGGTCTAACTAGTGGGGGGCTAGCCTACTCTGCATCTTCCGGTTCGTGGTCGGTACTCGAGAACCTTTCTTGCAGTCAGTTGTCAGTTCTACGAGCAATGTTGCCTGCCCATTGCCATTTTAACTTGCTAATTCTAAGACCTATATCGGTCATTTTAATTCTCCT
Organism: Ennomos quercinarius; assembly: GCA_910589525.2. Taxonomy (NCBI): domain Eukaryota; kingdom Metazoa; phylum Arthropoda; class Insecta; order Lepidoptera; family Geometridae; genus Ennomos; species Ennomos quercinarius. The sequence continues at coordinate 15,011,443 of OU342499.1, read as the reverse complement.
GCAAATCTCCTCGTTTCGGATCTGATTTCGCAGGGAAACACCGAGCATAGCTCTCTCCATAACTCGTTGCGCGACTTTGAGCTTACTAATGAGGCCAACAGTAAGAGAACACGGTTCAGTTCTATAAGTCATCGCTGGCAACACACACGGATTGAAAACCTTTGGTTTCAGGCTCTGCGGCATGTTTATTGCGTTTGAATTGTATATGGTCTAAATAATAGTAAGTGCGTTGAAGCTGAAGGTGGGTCAAGCTTACCCAGAAGAACTGCATAACATCAAGCAAATGACAAACTCGCCATGTCACTCGTTTGTAATAGAATGATTGATTGATTTAAAACTAATAAAACTGATTGCATGAAGAAGATAAAAAGTTGGATCCTAAAACCCTTAGAAATTATCCTGAAGATCATATATTATTTTTCTTTGCTAATTTTAAAACGAAATTGGTTTTTCAAAAGCAATTTAGCTACCATTGCGTGGTAACTAAAAGAATCCCATCCCTAAAGGCGTCTCTAAGCAATATTCTCACAAAAACCAACAGATTTCACCCACACAACATATCCACTGTAATTACGTTCCGTACATTGCAATTTGTAGCAAAGCAAAATACGGAAAGTGAAGCAGAAAAGTACGCTCAAATCAACACAGAAGCTGTGACAGGCACGGGTTCGCTTCTATCAAGTATAAAAGAATCGAGCAAATTGGTCAAATATCTATATCTATATATATCTTATAAATGTAACTTTTCTTAAGTCGGTTAAATATTCAAAACCTGGCAATACAGTGGTTTTTATGGATGTTGGTTTCCGCACGCATATTGTGTATCGGGTTATAGGCGCCCTCCACTTGCATCAGACCCACAATTGGATCAAAGAATACTTTTATCTATTATGTTATATATTATTTATTGTCTATATGTAGATACATTCTTCATGGAAGTATGTAACCAGGCCATTGCAAACATAATCAATTTGCATTTAAAGTAGCGCGTACCTGTGCTACACGGCGTACCACACACGAGCTTCGAGCTTGCTTCGAGCAAAAAATGTATTGAGATAGTTATGGGTATATAAATTACGAACACACAATACGGGGTTCGTGTCCGGATTTTTACCGGACGGAAGATCATTTGTCCTCGAAGCTAAACTTTGTCACTATAAGGGTCTATTCATTTACACATGGCATTTTCTGTCTACCTGCCAGTCTTATATGTTTAAACCATTCACACTAAGCCAGCGGTAGAGACCACGGGCCTCGCATCACTGGCGCTGAAGAAACCGGGCCGATGGATATGCCGGAGGCAAGCAGCCGCTCAAAATGGTGCTGTCTAGTAGAGGACTATTTCCAGCAAACTGATAATGATTATATAAAGATAACAGTACTCACGTGTGATATCAGAGGTAGATTCCATGCTGAGGCCAGCCTAGCCTCGGTGTGACAGTTGCCGTCTGGACCGAAGAAAGCAACGACCCCGAGGTCCCGCATTTGGGTCATCACCCTGGAGAAATATATTACATGACATAGATCATCACTGCATAAGCTCAATAGGTTCCTACGTTGCCACGCGTTTTTCACATGCTGGAGAGAAAGTAGGTCATAACCAACCATGCTGGCCTTAAGTGTGGGTCAGTGGATGACACATGTTCCCGAATTTTTTGATTCTTGAACGATTTCCTCATGATATTTTCCTCCAACGTGGTAAAAGCAAGTACAAATTCTGCATATAACTTAAAAAGCTATTGGTGCAGGGCTGAGCGAGATTTGGACCTGGGTGCGGTGGTTTGAAAGTCACACGGTTTGCTGCTAAGCCACATTCGCTCCGTATTAAGTAGGTACCTACTCCTACGTAAGGTTATAACTAAGTTAATCCTTCTAGTACGGGCGGTAGAGAAAACCGTCTTTCCCCGTTTTATGTCACTTTCTTCATACTTGCTTAGGTACTTGTCAAGTAGAGTAAAACAGGGGAAAGACAATTTTGTCTACCGTCCGTGCTAGGCCATATGATTTTATCCCGAAAACTAAAAGTTCCTGCAAGGAGGCGGGTAAGTTGAAGTTTGATGAAACATTGTACTTTTTTTATATTCTAAGGCGGAGTTTTTTTTTATGCGATTGAATGAAGTGTCGAGCTAGTCGTTCACCTGATGTTAAGCAACACGGCCGCCCATAACAGTTGCAGTATCACTCGGAACTTTAAAACAATAAAGTTTCGCGTGACACTGCACTGCGCACATCATCCTGAGACATCACACAGTCTAGTAATCAGATTACTAGACTGAGTGATCAGATCATAAAGTCTCATTTGCCCAGTAATTAGCTATGCATAGTTCCGGCACCCATACAATGGCCACAAGGATATATAACAAATTACCGGTATATTTAAAAAAAATTGAAGAAGAGAAAAAATTCGCCGTAGCTTTAAAAACTGTGCTACTGGATAAATGCTACTATACATTAGACGAATTCCTTTCGGAACGATTCACTGTAGACTAAGTCGATTCGCTCCGCACGTTATTGCTATACCCAAACAGGGTCATTATGTTACCTTTAAACACGCTATTAACACCTGTATATAATGTATAATTAATGGTTGCAATAAATTATTGAGTATTGAGTATTGAGTATTGAGAATAACTGGCAAAGCGGTGGTACCTACCTAGACGAACTTTGCAGAAAAGTCCTACCACCTAGTTTATTAAGTCAATAGACGCTTTTTATGCTGATGCCATGATAAAATAAATACAACAGGCATCTGATACCGCGGTACCAAATTCCAAGAAGTCCTGCCGTCACCTGTCTCATAACAAATTAAAATTTCTAGTTGACTAAAATCGTAGAAAGTTGCTATTAAGCTCTATAAAGTTCAATGCCAGGGATAATTTATTATAAATCATCTCGCCTCCCGTCCAAGTAAGCAAAATAAATACATATTAATGAGGAGAAACGTCGCTGCGGTTATAAGATAAGTATATTAAAATTCGATAAACCTTAAATAAAGTCGTCTGGCAGCAAAAGACATTCTAATAATAGCCTGGGGTTAAAAAGTGTAAAAGTAAAAAACCGCCAAGTTCGAGTCGGCCTCGCGCATGAAGGATTCCGTACCATTATGTATAAAAACGGCAAAAAAATGACGTTTGTTGTATGGGAGCCCCTTTAAATATTTGTTTTATTCTTTTTTTAGTATTTGTTGTTATAGCGGCAACAGATCTGTGAAATTTCAACTACCTAACTATCACGGTTCATGAGATACAGCCTGGTGACAGACAGACGGATGGACGGACAGCGGAGCCTTAGTAATAGGGTCCGTTTACCCTTTGGGAACCCTAAAAACTAGTACCTACATAATGAAAACAGTTTGTGCCTACCACTGTTTACATAAGTACTAGGAGAGCATTAACTCTTAGGAGGTTACTCTTTATTTGCTTAAACACTTATGTCGTCGGCAATATATTCAACCCCAAAACACTGAACCGGCCCCAACGGAAGATCAGCGCTGGTCTCATGACCAGCATTAAGCTGAGTTGGGACCGATTTGTGGGAAATGACATTTTACTGTTAATCATATTTGTACTGTTTATTGTGTTTTTGTCACAAATAAATTATTTTTCTTTGATTCTTTCAAAAAAAGTGTTCTGCCAGCGTCCAAATTTTCATAATAATTCTGTGGTATCAGCTGCAAAAAATATTAGGTGGGATTCTTAGAGTATGTATACATAAAAGGTGGGATCCGTTTGGTGGGATCCGTTTGATGGGATCCGTTGGGACCTACCCGAGTTTTTGCATTTTTTTTTAACGGGCAAATTGCCTTTATTACTCAAGCTAACTACTACAATAATAAAAACTAAACTAAACTAAGCTAAACTAAACTAAACTAGCTACACTACCTACTACAAAGAACACTTATGGACTGTATAATAGCCGCGATGGCCTATAGACAGTCCAAGTGCTCCTTTTTGCATAACAATATTATGGTTACAATTCGCGCATCCATCCACACTTAAAATATGCAGAGTTAATTTCACGGCTCGTCTGCTATTCGATAGGTATATGTAGCGCGTATATTCCACGGCTCATAAAAATACCGGTCTCCTATTATTTATGCAGCCAAAACGAAAAAATAATGCTCTTCAAGTATTTAAGTAGAAGTAAGGAAATATATTCGATATGACGAGCTATGAAGAGAGCTATGCTATGATATTTCTCTGCGAGATAAGCTCCGGGACGAGGAGATCCGCAGGAGAACTAAAGTCACCGATATAGCTCTTAGAATTAGCAAGTTGAAATGGCAATGGGTAGTCCACATCGCTCGTAGAAGTGACAACCGATGGGGAAGAAAGTTTCTCGAGTGGCGACCACAAACCGGAAGACGTAGCGTAGGCCGGCCCTCCACTTGGTGGACCGACAATCTGGTGAAAGCCGCGGGGAGCCGATGGATGCAGGAGGCGAGCAGCCGCTCGTTGGCGCTCTTTGAGGGAGGCCTATGTTCAGCAGTGGACGTCTTCAGGCTGTTGATGATGATGATGAAGGAAATATTTTGATTTTAAATCTAAACTAATAGGTACGTATACCTAATATGTTGGTCTTGGTGATGGTATTATTTATGTTGTGTAATTTGTTGGGAATATGCCTACATTTTATTATATCTTTGAAGGAAAGATAGTGACATTCCAGACAATCTTGGAGTCTTTCAAATGGAGAGTCAACGTGTATCTTCTATTAGGCATGTGTGTTACATCCTAGACCGTATCATCGCTTAGGTAACATGAGGTGAGATAGTGGAGAGAGTACCTCCTCCCTCTCTCCTCTCCCCCCTTTCTTGTCCATACAAAAAACGCCAACTTTTTCCTATCCCTAAATGTAATCCAATTTTTTTATATGTTGTTAACACAGTAAAATCTATGCTCATACGTCTTCTTTTTGAGTTTTTGCAATATCTTCGTAGTTACAGCCACCTAAGATTTTTGCGTTAAAATTAGATAAAAGAAAAGTAAGTAGTTGTAATTCGTTACCAAACGTATTTTCAGAGAAATAATAACGTATCGGCATAGATTACATTATAGCATAGATTTTATTATTATACTCTAGGGTGAAAACCATTTCCCCCCGAAACGCTAAAATGTAGGTAAATAAACTCATGGGCTCTATTGTCTCTATCACACGTGCAGATAGCAGAGTGATGGCACTGTGACCTCTTAGCGCGAACAAATGACGACCTAAACTGAACCGCTACAATACAAAATTTGTAGTTTAGGTCGTCATTTGAATCGCGCTAAGACACAGTAGGGCTCCTGGACCTGGCAATAACATTTTCATCAATAGATACCTGCTCGGTCGGTCCTCTCAAGCCTATCAAACAATTAAACAACGTAATTTATAAATCATCATATTTCTGCAAATAAAATGTAGATTTGAGAGATACCTAATACATTTAACACATCTATAAAGCCATAAATCTAACCGTTGTTACGTCTGATGCATTATACACTTTTATAAAGGTTTTAGATTCATAGCAGCCCCGCCCCGCTCGAGATTCGGAATCTGGAAAATATGCAAATCTTTCATGATTTTAGCTTAGAATCAGACATTTTATTTTCATCGTAAAAACATTTATGATTAAGTAATGTAATTTTCCCTTTTCACTGGCAGCTAAAATATAACGATGGTAATTAATCATAAACGCGTTTAATAAATAAATGGGTTAGCGAAAGTCCTAATGTCCACGGGGATCACCTACAATGTCACGGGATTTGAATAGTTATTTATGATATTAATGCGGTAAATTGGTTTTTACAAACGAGTAGATAAATGTGTTACCATAGTCACGAGTTTGTAAAAACCATTTTCCGCACGTGTATCATACAACGTTTTTCAACACATTTGCGAGAAAACAGTAGAATATGTAATGAAACAAACTTTTATTTATTAGTGGGAAAGTCGCCACAGACAATCTTTGACGTTTTTAATGTAATATGAAAATGGGCTAAAATCACTGACCTCTATAATACAAGTACGCTGGACTAAATATTCTCTAGGAAATGACAGTTCTTTTTTGTGCCGATTCAAAGCGCCCCTCTTGAGGGTCTCGGGTGCTAAAATTGACATTTTTCATAGTGGATGTTGGTAAGTTTGCTGCGTCTCTGATGAAAAATCGTAAAATAAGATGATAAAAGGCTACTTTTTGTGTTTGGTGTTTGATTACGGTACATGTATGTGATGAATTTATGCGTATTTTGTACAAATCGCTACCGAAAAGGCAGCGGAATAACCTTCGACAAGTAAGTGAACCTCACGATAAAAAAATGCTACATTATTATGTTTATTGTATGTCTGAAGGTTTTTAATACTATTTTATACTTAGTTTATTTAGTTTCATCACATTTAAATGTAAGTAGGATTTAGTTATTCAATGAATTCATACTATTGAAATAGGTACATAGGTTGTGAATGTTTCATATCGATAATGTGTCGATAATGTTCTTCGATAGTGAGTAACTAGCAGAATTTCGGCAATGCTCAATAATGTACGTAGGTACAGAATAATCTACGATGAATATCTGGCTCCAGATTTTTTTTTCATTAATATAAACTAAATATTTAACTCGCTAGTACTAATAATGTTGTTTTGTATATTTCATTAAGTTTTACTTTGTGCTTTTAGGTTTCTCACTGACACTCTTACTAAGCAGCTATTATGGGTGGAAAATATGAAAAAGGATTGCTGTGTTCACTGGGCCGCAAGCGGCCCGCGACTGTGTAGTGAAGGTGACATGTGGTAGAAGTTGGCGTTTTTATTTCGAGGTCCCTGTGTTTGCTGGATCGCAAGCGGCCCGCAACTGTGTAGCGAAGGTGACCTGTGGTAGAAATTAACGATTTTTTTTCGAGGTTGCTTTGTTCGCTGGGTTGCAAGCGGTGACTGTGTAGCGAAAGTGACCTGTGGGACCTCCATAATTAGATCTATTCACACACACTGAGTTCTGTAAAAACCATACTACTCTCATCCCAGAGGTTTTTTTACGGAAAATTTCATATTATTGCATTATTTGGGATATTGTCAGTTTGTATAATATATCGAGAGAGAGTGAGAGCATTTATAATGTTTGTTTCTGCAGAAAAATATGCCATTCATTTCCTATTGGCCACACGGGTGAAGCCGCGAGCAGAAGCTAGTGTAAAATATAAATGTTATGTTATTCTCTGCGTTTTTTATTTTATTACCCAGTACCCTAACCCTACTAGTACTGAATCAACAGGAACAAGGAAAACTGGCTTTATGAAATCGGACTATCAATCTAATATTTTAAAGAAGTTGCACATCACGTACTTCTTCACGCTTAAACGGCTGGACTGATTATGATGGAATTCGGAAATTTAGAATACCTAAAACCCTAGACACATAGGCACATAGACACATATTATGCTGGATTAACGCAGAGTGCAGCTAGTTAACAATAATTAAGTAGATTTCTTAAACGCAAATATATTAAAAAAACGCTTATTTATTTTACTGGGTATGTATAGTATGTTTTTTTGTCTCAGTACCCGTATATGCACATGGAATTAAATAACTGCCTGAATCTGTAGTGATATCGATATCGTATTTTCATCGAAAGTTATGTCTCATCCCTAATATTAGTTCCATGGACCCTCACACTGCTATCAGCGCCAAAATGGCGAAAATCAAATGGCTTCTCATAACATCCGAGAATATGAAGTCCAGCGTACTTGTATTATAGAGGTCAGTGGCTAAAATGGCACGCATTTACAATGCAAATGGCGTCACGTGTGTGTGGTGAAAATGAGAACTCCATGTAAACGAAAAAAGCAAAAGTGCTTCCAAGGAGTTTCGGTCATTCAGCTTATTTATTCTCTTAATGTGAAACTCCTTGGTGGAATTCTTATATATTTTCCTTAGAGTATAGGCTAAAAGCATTGAGAGATAAATTAAAACGATATTATATTTGTACTGCTCACACGTATCGCTACGTCAGTGGCGAAGGAAAGAAACAAACATATAGTAATTAGCTACGCTTGCAAAAAATCACCGTACCATTTTTTGTACTTGAGTCAACTGTTTTTTCTATACAAATCTGTCAGACTCCTTCACATCAAAGTGTCCACTTCATATAAAAAGTGTCCAAAAAAGTGGTACGCTTGACAGATAATGAAGTTCTCTCTATGCTTTTAGTCTATACTCTAAGATTTTTCTTATAGTAGTTAAAAAAACCGTAAAGGGTACGCACGGCGCTATACAATGGAGGATGCGGTAAAATAGGTAGGTACTTAGGTGAGAGTACCTATTTTACCGCACGTTCCGTTGTATGGTGCGTAATGTTTAACTTTTGAACAATGTATACCGACTTTGTAAATGCATTTTTTGAAATGTGTTGAAAAATATTTGTAGACATTTCACAGAGCGTCATCTAGTCTCAAAACTAAGCAAAACTTGTATTGGTTATCAGAATAATAACGGAAAGAATTCTTTTGTAAATACAATAATTATAACATGCAGACACATAACAAACATCGATGTTCATCACACAAAATATGTTTTCACCTCACTAGCTTGGAAAGATTCTCTTTGTCATTCGAAGTCTGGGCGCAAAAACGCATTTTGATCGCTAACGTGGAAAGTGTTTTTAAAATTCGAACCTTTCTTTTCAATAATTTTCTCGTCAAGAATTGAGGATTTAACCACAGATCTTCCCGAATTAAACCTTCTTGATATTGCCAGTATCCACTGAAAATTCATTAATACCACAGACTACCTATTAAAAGATATCATTAATACATTAATATTTCTTCATTTTCTCGTTCGCCAACCTTTTTAGAATAATCGCACTGTCTAGCACCCAAAGAGTATAACCAATACGTTATCCAGCCACGCCACTGCATAAAAATTGATGAAAAACACTTTTTCTTTAATTTTCAATGAATGAAGTGACGAGCTGGTCGTTTACTTGATGTTAAGCGTTACCACCACCCAGAACTAAATTAATAAGCGAAAAACTAATCTTTTCTAAGCCTTTTAGCTGTTTTTCTTGCATTTTCCTCGCTGTAGTGAGGTGAAAAGTTGTGTGTTGCACTCGGCAGCAAAGTTTTTCTTCGTCTCGTATCTTTGAAATCTTCGCTACGCTCAGGATTCGCTACGCTCGTGGTCCTAAAATACTCAAAATAAAATACTAATTTACTATAATAATAATCCTAGAATACTTCGCTTGCTCAGGTTTCAATTCAAGTACTCGCGCCAAAAACCAACTTTGCAGCCTTGTTCAAATGAAGAATCCTGAGCGTAGCGAAGGTTTCAAAGGTACGAGACGCAGAAAAACTTTGCTGCCGAGTGCAACACACAACTTTTCACCTCACTACATCGAGGAAAATGCTAGAAAACCAGCTAAAAGGCTAAGAAAAGATTAGTTTTTAGCCTATTAATTTAGCTATGGGTGGCGGTAACGCCATCAGGTAAACGACTCTTACCGACGAGGTAACTAGCTCGTCACGTGATTCATGGAAAATTAAAGAAAAAGTGTTTTTCATCCATTTTCCATGCAGTCACCGTGCTGGATAGCGTATTGGTTTTATACTCTTTGGTGCTGGACAGTGCGATCATTCGAAAAATGAGGTTGGTGAACGAGAAATAGATCTTTTAGGAGGTAGTCTGTGGTATTCACGTGGTAGTGGTATTAATGAGTTTTCAGTGGACTGGCGATATCAAGAAGGTTAAATTCAGGCAGATCTGTGATTAAGGGCCGCTTGCGTAAGCGTTCTTAAACGCAATTAGTGACCCACCTAAATGCATTTAGAGGTTTAAACGCAATTACCCTCTTGCACAATATAAAATTTGAGACTAAACATAATTAAAGATCTGTCAAATTTAAATACCCAAAAATGGGCGTTTAGCGCTATTTAAATATGTTTAGCGCCATTTTGGAATTCCAGCTGAGCAGATTTGACGTCTAATGCCACTGACATCCAAATTCCTATTCACGCAAAATTTTATCTATACGTTCAAGATAATTGTACGGGCTTGACGGCGCGGCGGCTTGATGAACAAGTTTCGCAATGTGCATAAAACGGAACGTAGGACTTTTTTACGTTTATGCTAAATGTATTTAGTTATACAGAGTCGGTGAGCATGTTAAGCAAGTCAATCTTATACGCGTTTTGTCTTAAACGTATTTTAGCAGTTAAATGCATTTAGCTAAACAAAATCAAAGAAAGATTCTTACGCAAGAGCGGCCCTAAGCCCTCAATTCTTGACGAGAAAATTATTGAATAGAAACGTTCGAATTTTAGAAACACTTTCCACGCTAGCGATCAAAATGCCTTTTTGCGCCCAGATTTCGAATGACAAAGAGAACCTTTCCGAGCTAGTGAGGTGAAAATAACTATTGTCCTGGGTGGAATCGAACTTATACTTCAACATCATTTAAAATACAGATGAAGATATTGTACTAAATAATATAAAAGACGTATTCAGTTACAACCCACGTTCATAATTTGAAAACTTAGAGGGCGTATTATTTTATTTATGGAAATGAACGCGTGTTGAAAGCTTTTGATCGATCACTGTTTATTAATCTGTGAACTCCCAAGAGAATAAAAACCTAAATAATGTTATTTTCTCCTTTTTACGTATCGACTACAGTTTCATGCGATACATATAGAATCTGCCCCTTTCACAATAATATTTAGATAAAAGTATTTACAGACAGGGCCGGATTAACCATTAGGCAGAGTAGGCAACTGCCTAGGGCCCCGTATCGGCTAGGGGCCCCACAATTACATATCGCTTTATTCCTCGCAGGGTATTAATTTACGAAGCAAGTCCCTAAGTGGTTAATGTGCTCAAAGTTAAGACGTGTTTTTTCTATATTTATCAAAAATTAAGGTGAGAATTTTGGCACGCGCTTCGCTCGCGCCTTGTTAGTTGTCTACTGTACCATTTGTTGTCATAGGCTTCCTGCTTTTATTATGAACAACTAAAGTTTTTGCGCTGGCTTTGCACGCGTTTTAACGTGTCATCAAGATTGGGAGCATTGATTGTAAAAATAGCTGAAAAAAGACGTGTTTAACCTAGATTTATAAATAAACGTAAGAATTTTGGTGCTCTTTTCTTATATACTGTACCGTTCATTGTCATCGGGTTCCTACTTTAATAGATATGAACTACTACATTAGTAATAAAGTACTTACTGTAGGTATTAGTATTATTGGCTGATTAAGCGACATACAACTTAGAGATGATTGAGTAACTAATCCAAAAACAGCGGGGACGCCCAACTTATATTTATGGGGCAGCAAACATCTTTAAATATGCCACTGTGTTACTCAAAGCCCTTCAAATTGAAAAGGGGCCCCAAGAAATACATTGCCTATGGGCCCGACAGGATTAAACCGGTCCTGTTTACAGAACAAACTTGGACCTATATAAATATTAGGTGCGTAATGTGTACTATTATGTTGAAGAGTACTTTAAAATGGGATAGCGTTCGTTGTAGCTTACAGTGCCAATTTATCTTCTGGTCGATTTTTCGCCATCTCTTTCCGATAAAGCAGGGAATGGCTTCGTCAGAAAGAGAGGGCTGAGTATTCAACTGCACGGATAATTTTGTGGTACGGAGTACGTTCAGCAAACTTATGGCGGTGGCATTTTCCATGGAACTTAAAAATAACTTAGTAGACAGACCTCTTATTGCTTGATAACGGTGACCCACCATAAACACGGCAGAAATATATCGACTGATTATCACCAATGCACGTTAATATTGGGACCTTAAGAGTATAGACTCTCTAAGCCATTTTAAGCATTTTGGCGTTGTATAGACAACGCCATTAGCATGAGGCAGTGTCCTATCAACAATATTGCAACAATGACTTTGGAATTAATATATGGTAATGTTCAGGTCACATCGCTCGAAGAACTGACAACCGATGGGGAAGAAAGGTTCTCGAGTGGCGATCATATACCGGAAGACGCAGCGCAGGCCGGCCCCCTACTCGGTCGACCGACAATCTGGGGAAAGCCGCGGGGAGCCGATGGATGCAGGGGCAAGCAGCCGCTCAAGTTGGCGCACTCTGGGGGAGGCCTATGTTCAGCAGTAGACGTCTTCAGGCTGTTGATGATGATGATGAATGTTCAGGACTAATGCTACTGCAAATGTATAGTGAAAATACGAATTAAAAAACTTTTCTCGATAGAAAAAAATTACAAAGTTACCTCCAAACTGTAGAAATAAACAGCGATTATTCAATGAATACTTTGAATAAGATTATGAAACTTTGTGTAGTAGTTGAACTAAATATAATAGAGGGCTTTATAGTGGGTTTTTAAAATACCCATTATATTCAGTGTAATAATAAATTACCTGAACTATTGTGCGTTGGAACCATTATAACTTGCCCGCCCCTGCCGCTCGGCCCCCCGACTCATCCCCGCTTTGGCCTGGTACTATATATCTACTCTGTGGCTGTGGCTTGGCCTAGCACAAGCCCTTAAATATGGAAAGACGTTTTCAAGTTCTTCAATTCAAACAATTTTATTGTTTGGAGGTATTATCATTCTGTCTATACATAAGATTAAGAAAGCTTGTTTTTCTAGACAGAGTTGATTTGAACTATCTCTATCTGTTATCATTTGCTGAAACTTGTGACTCTTCATAAGGCTGCAGATTCCCAGACATATATATATCTTCTTGGTATATATCTTCGTTGCGAGATCTAGCGGCATAACCGTCACGTGAACCGATAAATCGCTTGGTTTCCCTATTGGACCACCATTCGTATAAGAAATAAATTAACAATATTTGAGCTTTACCAACGTTAAAAATAATCCATAAAATTAGCACAAACACTATTATTCTATCACTCTGGAAAAATTATGATTAATTATTACATTTACTTACCATATCCCTGCGGAACTCTCAATTTTCGAGGATATAATATACCCCCATATAATATAATTATAATCAACCCATGTGCGAAATTTCATTCAAATCGGTTCAGCCAACAAACAAACAAACATACCTACCTACACAATGATTCACTTTTATGTATTAGTAGATATAATATTTGTGGATAGGTGAACTTTATTATTTCCAATATATGTGTACCTATATCATCCCAAAGATACGTATTTTCCTTCATAGAAAGTTCAAGCTGCATGCAAGACTCGAACCCACCCCGTACAGTTCGCCAGTCGACCTCACGACTGAGCTGCTATCGCTTCAAATTGTTGGAGTAACGAAAATATACTAGGTATGTGGTTAAATCTTAGTTATTAATCTTTCCCCCATCACTTCCCGTGGGTGCCGTAAGAGCCAGCTAAGGGAATGTCCAGAAAATGGGCACAAAAAAAAAATGGAAATGGGCGCATTCTCCTCGGTACATTAAAATCTTCTGCGATCAACTAAGCCACCTGCCAAGCATGTGATTATGGCAAGTGATAAGTGTCCATTACGGGGGAGGCCTGTGTTCAGCAGTGGAAGGCTTCAGGCAGTTGACCTGCGATGTGATTAATCCGTCACAAACCTTAATGACAAGCTCTCTTTGTCCAAGATGACGGGCATCCTCGAGGGTCCAATGTCAGCAGCAAGGAACCTCAGCTGAAGACCAGGAAGTAGACTGGGCTCTCGGTTCACTGCTTCCACCGCCAGCGGCATCGCCCCTAATACAGTCTGTATGAAGAAAAAATATCAGTGAGGACTTTTGAAGCTTTCGCGACTTAAACATAATAGATTACCTAAACTATAGCACAGATAATATAATACTGTGTGAAAGACAAAAGTTAAAATAAAATAAAAAAAAAACAGTACCTACTTATAGAGGGTTAGGAGCTTTAGCATTACATCTAAATATGACTAGACAGCAGGTATGACTGGAACCTCGATATGACTATATCGCGTTAGGGTTACATTATCGTCAAAAGACCAGTAGTATGACAACCAAGTAGTCGTTTGTTTTCTAAAGTACAGTTATATCGATAATCTTAACATTCAGTTCAATTTACTCAGTAGTTTACTTTATTAAAGAAAAGAAGTGACTTTCACGAGCACAATTTTATTTTTGTAACTTTTGGTGTAATTTATTATTGTGTACAACTCAACGCGGAACTCAAGACCTTATATTTGACAAAATGGTCTATTCCGGTTTGATCCACTAGATCGATTCACTGGTGGATCAAAAATATTCAAGAAGAAAAAATTGTATGAAATTTTACCAACTGTGAGTGACGACAAAAGTACATTTTGAAAGTAAAAGTAGAGATGCCGCTCGCTACGCTCGCTTGGTCAATAAAAGTTAGAACGACTCTAGTCGCGCAAATATTACTACAAAAACATAATGTTAAGTAACCTCGACGTTTCGACCAAGTTATATTGGCCGTGGTCACGAGGAGACTGGAGTTAAGAGTGTCAGTGAATTCTGTGCGCAAATAGACACGTTTTAACTTTTATAATATCAGTGAGGAATGCAGAGAACTTGTTATAAGGTTGGTTATATCATTATTTGTTTCAGATAAAGTGATTTTATTCTCTAAACTATTAACTTCTTCAACCATACTACCACCACTAAATGCAACTAGCTAAACTACCTATATATAACTATATTTCTTAGAAAAACATTTGCGGACTCAGTGTTATTGGTTTGCACTTTGTAGTTTGTATCCTGTCAAGGCACGCATACCGGTACATATAAGACGGTTCAAAACCAATCAGCCTGTATATGCTGTAATAAATTTAAAATATTAATTTTAAAAAAATACCGACAGTCGTAAATCGTCGAATCATCATCAAATTACCAGACCTACCGACGGCAGCGGAAAATATGACCGCAATTTAAATCCATTCATTGCTTCATTTCACTCGGATCGAGCAACCCGCAGACCCACGGTTACCAAATTCCCCTTCCATAAAGTTGGCTGTAATATCCTACTAAAAATGTATTGAAAGACGCTTTTTATTAATCTTTGTAATATTTGCTAAGGAGATGACTAATTACAGAGATACATCAACGGCCAACCAGACCCTCGCATTTTTCTCTGGCTCCGACATGGACCGGGGTCATGTACCCATAAATTATACCTACACATGTATACGAGAAATGATGTACATCTACCAGAAACACGCTTTAGTACTCAATGCAACAATGCGCTAGTTATGTTTCATTGTATAGTTTACATAATAAATTGCTATTATTATCAAACTTGCTGATAATAATAGCACGGCGACATTAAGGGCGCCGCCCGCGTCCTGTTCTCTAGCGACACAATAGCCCCATATTGTTCTGAGACAATTCAATCACTGCAGGACAAACATCCACCTGCAGCAGCAAATCTCCACCTTCCTGAACCACCCCTACCAAATGACGTCACTGTTGAAGTGACCCCACAGGAAGTAGCTGCAGCCGTTACTTCTTTCCAGAGTGGTTCAGCCGGAGGTCTTGATGGCCTTACCCCTCAAATTGTAAAAGATCTTTTATCGGGCATTTCCGGCGAAATTGGCGAGGCCCTCTTGAGAGACTTAACGGCTTTAGTAAACCTGATGCTGTCAGGGCAAGTCAACAGTGACGTCATCGAAATTTTGTATGGCGCAAACTTGTGTGCCCTTATCAAAAAAGACGGTGGTATCAGACCTATTGCGGTAGGCACCACATACCGCCGCCTCGCTGCCAAGGTCGGCTGTAGGAAAAAGGTTGCTTTTTTAAGCAACCTTTTTCAGCCAATACAGCTGGGCTTTGGTTCGCGGGGTGGCTGTGAGGCCGCTGTTCATTCACTTAGAACCTTTCTCAAACTAAATTGTGGTGAAGTGTTGCTAAAGGTGGATGTTAAAAACGCTTTTAATTCTGTCGACAGAGGCGCTCTTTTGACACAAGTCAAGGATAAAATTCCCGAACTATATAAATTCCTTTATCAATGTTATGGCAATCCAACAAAATTAAATTACCAAAATAACGCGATCCTATCCTCAGTCGGGTGTCAACAGGGCGACCCTCTAGGTCCGGCCATTTTTAGCCTTGCCATCCATCCAATTATTCAACGTCTTCAGTCCAAACTTAATGTTTGGTACTTGGATGACGGAACCCTAGGAGGCGACGTGAACACTGTTTTTAATGATCTAGGTATCATTATTAACGAATTTCGCGACATTGGTTTGGATTTAAATTTTTCTAAATGCGAACTTTTTGTTTGCGATACTTGTCCTGATAAAGATTTGGTTTTTGAAAAGTTTAATAGTCTTGCTCCGAATATCAAATTAGTAGACAAGCGTTCTCTTCGCCTTTTGGGTTCGCCGATTCTGGATGAGTCTATCTCACCTTTTGTAGAAGAAAAAATTCAAAAGTTCAATAACGCATCAGACAGGTTACTCAAAATTAACGCCCACATGGCTTTTACAATTATTCGTTTTTGTCTATTTGTCCCTAAATTTACTTATATTTTACGATGTTGTCAACTGTGGAAACACAGTGAGCTCCTTATGGGCTTAGACAGCATTGTAAAAAACACTCTGGTTTCGGTCTTGAATGTTGATATGGATGACAGGACGTGGTCGCAAGCCTCTCTACCTGTGCGCTTAGGAGGTTTAGGGATACGCAAAATTTCGAGTGTTGCATTACCGGCATTTTTGTCCTCTGTACATGGTACACATAAATTAATAGAAAAAATTCTTGCTCCATCTTTAGGTACTTTCGAAGTAGCCCATTTGTCTGAGGCCAAGAATGCCTGGGGGTTGGCTTGTCCAAATTCTGATTTCCCGGTGGTTCTTTCCTCACAGAGGCTGTGGGACCGACCGCTCTGCGAACTAGCACGGAAAAATCTTTTAGATACGTGTCCTAGCGTCGCTGATCGTGCTCGGCTTCTCGCAGTCTCTGTGTGGGAGTCAGGACTTTGGTTACAGGCCATGCCTTCTTTCAACACTGGTAACCTTTTAGATCCGACTACTTTTCGTTTAGCTATCAGCTTACGTTTGGGCGCAAGATGCTGTGTGGCCCATCGCTGCCAGTGCGGTACCGCAGTTGACCAGCTCGGTCATCACGGTCTCTCGTGTTCAAAAAGCGCTGGTCGAATTTCGCGCCACGCTAGTCTTAATGACATCATTCGCCGGGCTTTTACCACCGCCAATGTTGCAGCCATTCTCGAACCGAATGGTCTCATGCGTGACGATGGTAAAAGACCCGACGGAATGACTCTGGTTCCCTGGAAGATGGGGCGGCCTTTAGTGTGGGACGCTACTTGCGTCGATACTATGGCGCCGTCACACCTTCCCGAGACACACGTTAGGGCCGGCGCCGCGGCTAATTCTGCTGAGCAGCTAAAACGGCGCAAATATAGTAATCTCGGTAGCGGTTACATATTTGAGCCGTTTGGTGTTGAGACCCTGGGTCCGTGGGGACCGGGAGCTCATCGCGTTTTCCAAAGTCTATCAGAGCGCCTGGTCGATGCGACGCGTGACCAAAATGCTGGCACTTATTTGGCCCAACGCATCAGCATTGCAATTCAACGTGGCAATGCGGCCAGCATGTTGGGTACGCTACCTACCGGTAGTGGGCTGGAGCACTTGGACTGTCTATAGGCCATCGCGGCTATTATACAGTCCATAAGTGTTCTTTGTAGTAGGTAGTGTAGCTAGTTTAGTTTAGTTTAGCTTAGTTATGCTTAGTTTAGTTTAGTTTAGTTTAGTTTTTATTATTGTAGTAGTTAGCTTGAGTAATAAAGGCAATTTGCCCGTTAAAAAAAAAAAAAAAAAAACTTGCGTAATTGGGTTTATTTACTAGATCTCCGGTTTCCTCCGTTCTTGGAGAACTGACGCAATTCATCTTACATTTTTGTTTCATTTACATATTTAGTTTTACAATTTAGTATGCCGGAGGCAAAGACTCTCTTTGGGTCACTGAGGGCAGAAGTGTCAAAGTTCCTTTTTAGATTTCTTTTAGAAAGGATTCAAGGAGGAGACACTTTTTTATGTAAATGAATGACGTGACGAGCTAGTCGTTCGCCTGATGTTAACCGTCACGGCTGCCCATAACAGATTGCAGTATCACTCGGAACTCTAAAATTAATATGGATTTGCCTGACACTGCACTTGCGCACGTCATCCTGAAACTTCACACAGTATAGTAATAAGATTACTAGACTGTGTGTGTGACTGTGTGATCAGATCATAAAGTTTCATTTGACCAGTAATTTCATTAGCTACACTGCCTTTCAAACCGGAACACAGTAGTGCTTGCACACTACTGCTTGGCGGCAGAATAACTGGCAAAGCGGTGGTACCTACCTAGACGAACTTTGCAGAAAAGCCTTACCACCTATCTCTTACTCTGCTTATGATATCTTATCTTCGTAATAAGACATAAACTCTGCACGAATTTAAACTGCATGCTTGAGGTAGCAGATATTGTTTTAAAATAAATGAAACACGAGCTCAAAGTTCCGAGTATGTTGTTTCCTTAACTACTGCGCAGAACCAAGGAGCTAAGTTAAAATATGCTAAGTGAGGTTGCGTTTACCCTCGACAGGCAATTAGCGAAGTTTGTTTAAGATCAAAGGGGTTTTCTTACATTTTGCACCTGATACACGTGTTCCTTGTGTTTCAGGTATTACCTTATTATTTTTCTCCGACCTTGCACTAACACGTATTTCCATACCCTCAATCTGAATAGGGATTTGTCCTAAGTATGAGTAACACACAACGTATAGCCCAAATAAAAATAGTATGTACTAAGAAAACATTTTTGAAAATTCAACCCCCAAAGGGGTCATATAAGGTGTTGATTCTGTATCAAAAAACGCGGCCGAAACTGCTGGGTGCCTCTAGTATGGTTGTAAATGTAGTTACCTGCCCACCATTGTTCATGCATGCCATAGCACATTAATTATACAACCCAACTGCATCGTAAAATGTTTATATTATTGTTACATTTTAATTTTTTTTTATGTTTAATATTATTTTTATGCGTTTGACAACAACTCACCTGATGGTAAGTGACGAAGTTGTCTAAGGTGTAGCACGTTTGCCCATGAGATGACCATTCACTCTTGACTTGAAAAGACCCAGGTTATACACAGGAGGAAACACTGTTGCCGGAAGAGCATTCCATTCCTTGGCCTTTCGGACTACGAATGACTCAGCAAACGCTTAGCGTGGACTTGTGGTACACTAACGACGTAAGGATGTGAAGAATCTCCAAGCCTTGTCGTACGGAATGAGCTGATGAAGGGCATGCGCACACTCTCCAAAATGTAACCAATAGAAAACCGATAGACCGGCGACCTTGCGTCTGTATTCGAGACTTTGAATTCTCCTTTTAACTAGTCTCATCGTTGATAAGCTTCTTGGCACACCGCTCATGTGTGTCCAAATATTATTGTTATGTCTGTAGAGCCTATACGGTTTATTGGGAATCTGAATCGCACTACGTAATCGTTAAAGTTAAAGAGAAGGATTAACACATCAGCGCGCGATGGGTGTTTAGTAACGACTGATTCAGTTTTGTCAGGAATTGTTATAGTTTACCTAAGCTTATATTAAACTTATGTAGGTACGCGCCTTACTGGCTACGCCTTACTAAGCTCACACAAGACAATATTTTTGAAATGATTAACAAATTAGTGGCAGTTGTATAGAAAATATAAACTTACCTGACTTCGTCTATAAGCTCCCAGGAATCCAATTGTTATAGTTTTGTCATTCTTCCAGTTCTCTCTCATGTTTGGACAAATTTTTGCACCGCCACACTCTTTCCCTGCTATATCGTACAAATTAACGCCATTTGCTTCCATATCATATACAGACACTTCTTCTTCTATCAAATTAGTTGTAACACTAGAGTAAATGTTGTTCAAGTATACCGAATCTAGTTTCTTTGTCTCAAAGAATTCTGTTTCTTCAAACGTGAAATTGGTGACCTCACATTTGTTTTTGTCTAGCACTTTGCTCCCTTCTCTTGTTGTTTTAGATACGTCCATGTTTTTTTGTTCATTTTCATCATCTGTAGCATTGTAGAAATAGTAGATGTTGTCAGTAGTGTTTATGACTTCGATATTCTCAATGGGTTTTGTATCTGGTAATTCCTTGCCGTTATCTTTAGTCGGTTTTGCCTTACTTTTGGTGGCAATAATGAGCAATAAATACAGTAATGTGGTTTGATATGCCATTTTGGTTTACATTATACTTGTGGTCTCCTCATTAAGTAATTTCTGATTATCTGTAACAATTGAAAAGAAAAAATTGCATGTCATACAGATAAGCTATGTTTTTTAGTATCTACCGCAAGTGTAATCGAAGCTACGGATCGAAGTTGTCTATTCTACACATACATCTGCTTCCTACTTAACCCATCACCCTATTAGACGAAAGTGGGTGGTGGAAGATATACATTTTCAAAACTTGAATTGAAGGTTACGTATGAAGAATAGAAAGTACTGTTTCGTAATTCATTACACATTTCTTTTGTGGAAACAAGTGTATCGTGTAAAGAAAAAAACGTATTCCACTGTAACTAGTATCGTACTACGATGAATTTTTCTTCTACCGCAACTGGTTACGAACTTTCGGTTTCGTACGCGGCCGAAGGGGTGCCAGATTGGTGTAGTGGAACTTCTTTTTTCTCAAACTCACATGTTTGTAATAGGCTTGCTATAGGTATATAATATTTGACGTTGCACATTTTGTGAATTTATATGCTCAGTATTTGCAATAATTTAAGTATTTGTACTTAATCTCATTTGACTTGGAAAAGTGCTATAAATAGCCTATTTGCAATAACACACTTTGATTTAATTTGATTTGAATGTTATGTAAATTATGTATTATTCTGAACTTTGATTATTCTTATAAATTTATACTTTTTTTGAGAATAATTAGTATATACCAGTGAGGTGTAGATCATACCTCTATGGTATATACTTACCTATAACTTTGTAGAAAAATATATACATGTCTCAGAAAAAAAAAGACAGAGAAAAAATTAAATTGCTGAGCTGATTAGATGTGTCAAATAAGACTGTAGACTAATATACGAACCCAACTACATAGGTAATACATCGGCCGTCCGATGCTCATTTGTCTACTCATCACCTACTTGACTACTTATCTAAGGTTTACGTAAACTTACAAAGTACAGTGAATGTTATGATATCTCAGATAAGTATTACAATTTCCATTGTGCAAATGAAATTACTCTGACCTTATTCTTTCTCATGAAAACAAACGAAGCCTGATGAATTTTCGCCGGTAATATAACTTCTATTCACAACTGCTACTGTTCAGAAATTTCTGCCCGAGTGGTATTTGTTACCATCCTGTATTTCATAATAATTCATTTATTCATTGCGTACGGGTACAATATTCAGATGACAGTTTTAAAAAATTCATAGCGCTTCATCCTACCCTTTGGCATGCAATATTAATGACACTACTTCAAGAGGAATGGTTTTGAAAAAGTAAAAACTAAATGAATCAGTGGTATTGTGAAAAATAGACCATGGCTCTTCTCTCACAAGATGAAAGTGTAGACGTAATCTACCCCGCTGGCCAAGTGCGGGTCGGAGGATGACCCAATGTCTTCAAGTTTTGTGATCCTTGAACATGGCGGAGATATCGTATAACACAAATTGCACCGATGACCTCGTCAGAACTGTAGGTAAGGAGCGAATGGAAGCAAGCGGCAAGCAGCCGTTTAAAGTGGCACTCTATGGGGGCATATGTTCAGCAGTAGACGTCTTCAGACTAATGATAACACAAAATAAAACGAATTGAGAATTCGCTTCTTTTTGTTGTGTTGAAATGGGCTGTTCCGGTTTGATCCATTTGAACGATCCACTGGTGGATCAAAAATATTTAATTATTATTCCGATTTGATCATTTTTAATATTGCATTAAAAATGTAGTCGGTAGTAGTAGTTGTTGTTGCAACTTCAGCAACAGATATATACGTAAGTAATTCGTGTAATAATAAGGTATATTTATTCTATCACGGAACGCAAGATAAAGGTCAAGGAACTCCGAGGGCGTTCCTTAAACCAGCTAAAGCTTTCCTATTAAAACGTAATTTGTAAATGTTGTTTTTTATATTAACCTACGTAAAAACGATTGTTCGCTTTAGGGCAGTTTAGGACAATTTCGTCATATGGCAGATTCGTTCAAAGCACAGATAATCCCCAATAGATACCGCATTACGGGATTTTTGTTCGGATCCTAGCTCACCAAAACTGGAGGAAGGCGCGGGTTGCGGGGACTGGAGCCAATGCGCTATTATTGGCTGTTTCGAGTGACGCCCTAATAATGAACTCTAATAATTGGTCGAAACTAAGGCCATGCTGCGAAACGGTGATTTATATAGAACCATTTACGCCAATACGTGGTGCGCGGTCGTCGTCTATCATGCGGTATCTATTGGGGGTTATCTGTGGTTCAAAGAGAGGAAATAAAAATAAAGTGATAAGATGAATAGAAAAAGACAGAATATAAAACGATTGAGAGAGAGGATAACGAAAGAGAAACACAGAGACATGCCTACCTAATTAGAGTATACATAAGGAAACCTACCTTCTTAGTAGTACTATTTAAAGCAGCGCCATCTATGACACATCTGGTAAACGAGCAAAAAATCAGGTTTGTTGTATGGGAGCCACGCACTGACCTCTATAATACAAGTACGCTGGACTTCATACTCTCGGATGTTATGAGAAGCCATTTGATTTTCGCCATTTTGGCGCTGATAGCAGTGTGAGGGTCCATGGAACTAATATTAGGGATGAGACAACTTTCGATGAAAATACGATATCGATATCACTACAGATTCAGGCAGTTATTTAATTCCATGTGCATATACGGGTACTGAGACAAAAAAACATACTATACATACCCAGTAAAATAAATAAGCGTTTTTTAATATATTTGCGTTTAAGAAATCTACTTAATTATTGTTAACTAGCTGCACTCCGCGTTAATCCAGCATAATATGTGTCTATGTGCCTATGTGTCTAGGGTTTTAGGTATTCTCAATTTCCGAATTCCATCATAATTAGTCCAGCCGTTTAAGCGTGAAGAAGTACGTGATGTGCACACAACTTCTTTAAAATATTAGATTGATAGTCCGATTTCATAAAGCCAGTTTTCCTTGTTCCTGCTGATTCAGTACTAGTAGGGGTAAGGTACTTGGTAATAAAATAAAAAACGCAGATAATAACTTAACATTTATATTTTACACTAGCTTCTGCCCGCGGCTTCGCCCGTGTGGCCAATAGGAAATGAATGGCATATTTTTCTGCAGAAACAAACATTATAAATGCTCTCACTCTCTCTCTCGATATATTATACAAACTGACAATATCCCAAATAATGCAATAATATGAAATTTTCCGTAAAAAACCTCTGGGATGAGAGTAGTATGGTTTTTACAGAACTCAAAGCGTGTGTGAATAGATCTAATTATGGAGGTCCCACAGGTCACTTTCGCTACACAGTCACCGCTTGCAACCCAGCGAACAAAAGCAACCTCGAAAGAAATCGTTAATTTCTACCACAGGTCACCTTCGCTACACAGTTGCGGGCCGCTTGCGACCCAGCGAGCACAGGGACCTCGAAATAAAAACGCCAACTTCTGCCACATGGCACGTCGCGGGCCGCTTGCAGCCCAGTGAACACAGCAATCCTTTTTCATATTTTCCACCCATAATAGCTGCTTAGTAAGAGTGTCAGTGGGAAACCTAAAAGCACAAAGTAAAACTTAATAAAATATACAAAACAACATTATTAGTACTAGCGAGTTAAATATTTAGTTTATATTAATGAAAAAAAAATCTGGAGCCAGATATTCATCGTAGATTATTCTGTACCTACGTACATTATTGAGCATTGCCGAAATTCTGCTAGTTACTCACTATCGAAGAACATTATCGACACATTATCGATATGAAACATTCACAACCTATGTACCTATTTCAATAGTATGAATTCATTGAATAACTAAATCCTACTTACATTTAAATGTGATGAAACTAAATAAACTAAGTATAAAATAGTATTAAAAACCTTCAGACATACAATTAACTTATTAATGTAGCATTTTTTTTATCGTGAGGTTCACTTACTTGTCGAAGGTTATTCCGCTGCCTTTTCGGTAGCGATTTGTACAAAATACGCATAACTTCATCACATACATGTACCGTAATCAAACACCAAACACAAAAAGTAGCCTTTTATCATCTTATTTTACGATTTTTCATCAGAGACGCAGCAAACCTTCAGCAAACATACCAACATCCACTATGAAAAATGTCAATTTTAGTACCCGAGACCCTCAAGAGGGGCGCTTTGAATCGGCACAAAAAAGAACTGTCATTTCCTAGAGAATATTTAGTCCAGCGTACTTGTATTATAGAGGTCAGTGGAGCCACGTTAAATATTTATTTTATTCTGTTTTTTTTTAGTATTTGTTGTTATAGCGGCAACAGAAATACATCATCTGTGAAAGTTTCAACTGTCTAACTATCCCGGTTCATGAGATAGGTACAGCCTGGTGACAGACAGACAGACAGACGGATGGACAGCAGATTCTTAGTAATAGGGTCCATTTTACCCTTTGGGTAGGTACGGAACCCTAAAAAAGATATTCTGATTAATGTTCAAAGACCACAAAAGAAAACCCTCAAAAAATAAAGAAGTTAAACGCATTTTAGAGATATCAATAATGGGCTTAAAATTGAGCTTGATTAAATGCTTCGGTTTTTCATGAACTAATTGGTTTTTTCCTGCCACTATAGTTACGCTTGAAATTAAAATAAATTGTTGAGCTGCCCTGCAACTTGAGCCTTATTGCAATTTACGATGTATTCTGACTGGAGTTATGGGCAATGGGGCATCTTTACTCTTATGAATATTTATTATTTATCATAGTTTATAGGTACATTTATAGTAGTGTATACACCGTGGAATTAAATTCGATATTTTCCTGAACTGTATGTGTTCAGTCCATGCTATAGAACAATATTACAGCGTTAAATTTTAAAAAAATAAAAATAATATAAATGCCTCAAAAAATATTCGTCGTTAGCCGAAATGTCTATTTCACACTACATGCTGCGGGCAAATGTTTCGTAGGTAGCTAGAACACCTACACCGCCCTCCCGTCTGTCCCGCGGGCGTATTACCTAACTCGCAACAGGTTTGCAACAGGCGTAAATTGCGCGATGATTGCTGTCATACATCACTAGTGGTGTCGAGCATGTATGCTTCGCTACTGCTGTTGATTTGCTACTGCTATTGCATTGCTGTTGCAAATTTTACGTAATTACCCCGCCGGATTGCCAAATTATTACATGTCGTAGGCCTTTTGTTAAGAATTTGTATTTAATTTTATAGTACCTAGTTTTACGTTTTACATCATAGGCTATAGCTTTAAATAAACATTCTTAAGCATGGACTGAGTACATACATTTCAGGAAAATATCGAATTTAATTCCACGGTGTATAAAGGTGACTGACGGACCAACCGACCGACATCGGGTGAAAACCCGCGGGAGCAGTTTTTTTTAATGTAAACCATTTACGGGACGAGCTAGTCGTTCGCCTGGTGTTAAGCGACACGGCCGCGCATATACCCACAGATTGCAGTGTCACTCGGAACTCTAAAATAATGTTTCGCGCGACACTGCGCACTGCGCACGTCCTGAGACATCGCACAGTCTAAAAAACTTTTCTAGACTGTGATATCGGTTGATAAGTCTTATTCGCCCAGTAATTTCACTACCTACAGTGCCCTTTAAACCGGAACACAGTAGTGCTTGCACATATCAATTAATTATTTAAAAAAATACCATCGAGGAAAATACATGTTTAGTAAGACATGAAAACCATAGGCGATCTTATCGCTAAAACCGATCCCTTTCAGGCTTCACGTATCAAATACTTTAAACTTCATGATACTCAAAATAGTAATAGATTTTCAATAAGTAATTCTAATAATAGTAAATCTCATTCATATTAATAGGAAGCAATATCCGCAACATCGCAAACAAGATCAATCATTCATGTTCATGACACTTCCATTACTTACTTATATACGTAATAAAATGTTCGTTGCGCCACAGCAACGAACATTTTATTTCACAGTTTACATTAAGATCTGTTTTCAAGAGGAATGTTAACAGGTTTCTTCCTAATACGCCCCCCCCCCCCCCCACACACACTCACACATACTCCTCCCTCCACTATTATCACACAACCACCAATCTACACACACACACATCTGGATTGGTACACTCGCATTTGACCAGCAGCAGCGCGTATCGGATTGCTTGCACCCCTGGCCCCTTCACCAATAGGCTAGTTGCCTGCTATTAAAAATTGACAAGTATATATATTATTTTCATAAAGTAGGTTAAAAATGAATGCAACAATTGCAGAAATAAGTAAAATCGGAAAGTAAATCAACGCAATCCGCAACACTAAACATTTTACACTTTATTTCCTGTTCCTTTGAGAATTAAAAAATGTGAACAGACCTTTCACTATCTGCCTTTGTGAAGTGCTCGGCGTTGATTAAATAAAGCTGGAGCGTGCGCTTCGAATTACAAGTGGAACGGAACTACGTAAATTGCCGAGTAGGTATCATATGAACACACTACACAGTCTACACAATTATTAATACTACTTACACCACATAAAACAGATTTTCTATAGGTGATTGGTTTATAACGAAATTCTGCTAGATAACCTCTGAATCGAAGAATAGAACTATTTGTTACAGCGTTGAAGCTTTTTTTACATTAATATCGCCCAACGATCACATACATAGATCCTGGACCCTAACTAGGATTCTCTGGACCTAGCCCCGGGAACTACGAGGACCATGGTCCCACAACACCCAGACACAGAACAAGTATTTGCGCTTTTTTTCCTGTGCACAAATACTTGTCCTGTCGCGGGAATCAAACCCGCCGCCTCTGGTTTATGAGCCGACCTGCTCAACCACCACACCACGGAGGCTGTCAAAAGGAAGCTCTATAAGTTAAAAAAAAACCACAATGAATTCTAAGAACGCGGTGCAGTAAACTGGATTGCAATGAAGACATCCACATTGACTGGCATCATAGCTCAGTTGGTAGAAGCCTTCTGAACTGTAGGTTGTGGGTTCGATTCCCACCCTGGACTAACATTTGTGTGATGTACATAGGTGTTTGTTCTGTGTCAAACTGTTATATTGTATTCTATGTATGTATGTATTTACAAACAAAAAGTATACCTAAATGTATTCTAACTATCAGTTATCTGGTTCCCATAGTACAACCTATGCTTAGTTTGGGGCTAGATGGCGTTGTGTCAAATGTCCAGAAATATTTTTTTTAAAAACTGCAGAACATAATTATGTCTCACCCATAGAGCGCCACTTTGAGCTTCTATCGGCTCCTCACTGTTTTGTTAATGTAATAGAGCATGGGAAAAAATGATGATCGCGCCCCGATAGAGACGAAATTCGTGTCTTTTATCGTGCCGAACATGTAGGCGCCGAGCGCATACTTTGAATTCCAAGACAATTACATACTATGTCAACTGTACGGGTAAATCACAGAGCATTACGTTAAGGTGGAACGTTTCACTAGCGTGGCAAATTCAAATTTTCTTGCGTTCTTTTGCCAATAATAGCTTAATTGCTAAACGTGATAACATTAAAACTGATTTAACGTAAAGAAATACAATGTATCAACAAATTACGATTAAAAGTATCTCATTGGTTTAGCGATAAATGGCAGTAAACAAATTTCGTCTTAGTTTTTCAGTCTATTGCCATTTGTCGCTAAACCGATGATATGTATGTAGGTGATACTTTTAATTGTAATTTATTGATACATTCTATTTCTTTACGCAAAATTAGTTTTCATGTAATCACGTTGAGTGATTACATGAAAATTATTGGCAAAAGAACGCATGAAAATTTAAATTTGCCGTGCTAGTGAAATGTTCCACCTTAATGTTGTTATGGTACGCGTAATAAAAAAAAACTGATAGATTTTATAAAATTTGTTATTGTTAGCGATTTCTAATGATACCCGCTTGTGCCGGTTTTTTCTCTCGGCGATCATCAGTCCGAGCGAGGAATGGCTTGAAAAACAGCGCTGCGTGCACGTGAAAACGTGCATGCGGCACAATGCTGAAGCCACCCCTTTTGCTTTAAATTTGATTGTTCTTTGTTTTATTTATATTTGTGCGCATGCTAAAAAGGCATTAAAGTAACTTTTCTTTTCATTTATTTTCATTTCAATAATAAAAAATGTCAAATGCGAAGCGTATTTTTTTTCTTACTCTGTGGGGTAAATAATTAAAGTTTTATTCTAAAAGTGTTGAGCAAGGCGCCTTGGACGGAAGCGTATTTTTTCCTGCTCTGTACACAAAGAAACAGAAATTGAAATTCAAATTTCATAAAACACTGTAAGAAAATTGTAAGAAGCAGCATCTACCGCCTGGCTAATTACAAACTGGTGGGTGAAATCCTTGAATTTTGCGTCTTGAATATGCCCCGGGTTTCTCGCAGTAGCATTTTATTTATTTATTTAGAGCAATGAATCAACAAAATAAAAGTCGTAGAACAGAAGTTTGCAAAACCAAATCAAAACCAAAGTGTTTTATTGCAAATAGGCGATTCATAGCACTTTAACAAGTCAAATGAGATAGGTACTTGAAATACTTAAATTAAATTATTGTAAATACTGAGCGTATAAAATAACAAAGTGCGTAATATCAAAAATTGTATATAGCAAGCTATTATTGGCAAAAGAATGCAAGAAAATTTGAATTTGCCGCACTAGTGTAACGTTCCACCTTAATGTCAATAGCTTGTTACCAATTTTACCCCAAACTTCAGACAAATAGTCCGCAACTAAAAATGTAATTTTTCTCATAGATATGTAAAAAATACCTTTGTTATTTTCGTAATTACCATTTGTTTAAAAATTTTTTTTACTATAAAATGTTGTGCGGACCGCGATGGTCATTTCATTTCTTAAAACGGACCCTGAGCGAAACTAATTAGTGACCCTGCTCTATATCATTAGCGGCATCACATTACTTGACTGGCCTGATAGCTCAGTTGGTAGTAGCTCTGCCTTCTGAGCTATAGGTTGTGGGTTCAATTCCCACCCGGGACACACATTTGTGTGATGAACAACGATGTGTGTTCTGTGTCTGGGTGTTATATTGTATTCTATGTATGTATTTACCAACAAAAAAAGTATCTAAGTATTCTATCAGTTATCTGGTTCCCATAGTACAAGCTATGCTTAGTTTGGGGCTAGATGGCGCTGTGTGAAATGTCTACTGATATTTTGCATTTTTATTATTTACTTGCGATGTATACTGTGCTGGTGATGCATCTTTCTTGCCACTTACTTACAAATATAGCCCGCAGTAAGTCTACTTAGTTTTTTTTTAAATTCATCTAGCTGACGTTGTCTGTCCTTTCCTATCCAATAAATTGGTATAGTAAAATTGATAGCTCTTTTAGAGAACAATCAGTTTTACTCGAATCCAAAAAACTTCCGGGAAAGTTTTCCAATTTATATTTCCAGTAAAACCTAATAATTCGGACAATTAGGACTATATATCACAACAGCCAAATCGTTAGTGACACGCTTATATATAGCAACAAAAAGCATTTGTTTTTTTAGGGTTCCGTACCCAAAGGGTTAAACGGACCCTATTACTAAGGCTCCGCTGTCCGTTCGTCCGTCTGTCTGTCTGTCTGTCTGTCTGTCTGTCTGTCTGTCTGTCTGTCTGTCTGTCTGTCTGTCTGTCTGTCCGTCTGTCGCCAGGCTGTATCTCATGAACCATGATAGACAGTTAAAATTTTCACAAATGATGTATTTCTGTTGCCGATACTAAAAAATAGAATCAAATAAATATAGGGGGCTTGCACTTGGCCGGTTATTTAATTTATATAGACATCTGAAGGGCTACCGTCTAAGCCAATCGTAATCGATGAATGGGCTTCATTTCGTAATTTCCGGCAAGTTGGCAGTGTGTAACATCTCCATCCATTAGTATTTTCTCACTATTTCTCATTATAATAGTTAATCAATGTTTTGTCTATTTAGTTCTCCACCTAAGGGACCATAATACCGATCGATGAGGATTTACACAACCGGAGATTACCAAATGAAGCCCAATCATCGATTACGATTGGCTTAGACGGGACTTCTAATCTCATTAGAGTATTACGACTATACTGTGTTCCATAATCTTAGATATTTTATGTAAAGAAAGAAATGCCACGAAAAGTCACTTTCAAAGTGACATGCCAGTTGTGCAAAACATTTTTCCGTGGTGTAAAATATTTTTGTTTTTATTTTAATTAAGCTGTTTTGTTTGCTTCGTCTGTTAGTGACCAATATTCGGCCTCAGGCCACTTCTTGTATGTCTCTCTTTGTAAACGTTCATTACCACGAGTTTTTCCGTGGCACTCAAAGATTTCCGCGGCCGCTTTTTGACTGGTGACAGATTTTTTGTTCTTGACATAAGTTCCTTGAGGTCGAGGGACCCGGCTGAGGCTCTATTTTGCGCACTTTCGTGAAGAAGTTGATCAAACTTAACAAAAAAACGGAACAACAACAAATTAAACACTAATAACAATAACCAACCAGTTTAAAAAAAAACAATAAAATTGCACAAACGCAGGTGGAAGAACGAGAAAACAAAAACGAATGAAAGGAAATGATGGCGGCAGAAATGTTCTCTTGAAAATGTTTAGAACCTCTACAGTCTTACCAGTATAATAAAATATTTTCTATCAAAAAATGTTTCCTTTATCATAACATTCTATAGAACAGATGTTACGTTAAAATAGATAGTACAAAACTATTATAATTTTATAGTTGATCAGATTACGAGCAGAAAAAAATAATTGAACGCTGTTTTGGTCAAATATGGTAAACTACTTTTATAAAATATATTGTTTGCACTATTATCCCCTTTGTTTACATAAAAAATCTAAGATTATGGAACACAGTATAGTCTCATTTGTGCAGGTCCATTAAAAAAATGATCATATATTATTAATAAACTATTTGCGCCCTGCGCGGTGTTACCCATAAAAATAAAAGATAAAAAAATAAAAAGTCCAAATCCTATATGTTAATTCAGCATATAAGCTATCTGCATTCCATATTTCATCGAATTTGGTTCAGTAGTTACCGAGATACAAGGTAACAAACATTCACACACACACACTTTCACATTTATAATATTAGTAGGATAGTAGGATTGATAAACCAAACATCCTATAGCCCCCTTCATAAATGCTTTAACAGTTTCAACCACCAACACTTAATTACAATCGGATAAATTCTACATAGATCTTCCCTTCATTAAATAGTTGTTTAAAATAAATTAGTGTCAGGGAGCCACTAAGTATTTTCATGTAAGTGGCAATCCATTTTATACCTACTTGAAGGAATTAGCTAAGTAAATCGCTTAAGCCACTAAAAAATATTTGGCCATGTGCGAAACGGACTCGCACACGAAGGGTTCCATACCATTATCTATAAAAAAAAGCAAAAAGTTTGTTGTATATGAATTTTTTTTTATTTTATTCTGCTTTAGGGTTCCGTACCCAAAGGGTAAAACGGACTATTTATTTATAGTTACATATTAGGTATATAGTTTTTTAGTATTTGTTGTTATAGCGACAACAGAAATACATCATCCTTGAAAATTTCAACTGTCTTACTATCACGGCAGCCTGGTGAAAGATGGACAGACGGACAGACAGACAGACAGACAGACAGATGGACGGACAGCGGAGCCTTAGTAATAGGGTAAATTTTACCCTTTGGGTACGGAACTCTAAAAAGCATTGTACTTACTTAAAATCGAAAAACAGACTGGCCAGCACTTAGTTCGTAATTAACTTATGTTGAATAAACAAACACCACACAGCTGTTCACAGTATTAATTAAACGTACTAGGAATAATAAAACTGTACTAAAATATTCAGTAATTTTCTTGTGAAAGTTCCGAGTTCACTCATCCAATGTTTATAAACAAACAACTCGCAGTTGTCCACGGTGAGAAGCGTGCGTCTGCCTCGACCACTCGCGAAAGACTGATGCGGAGGCTGTATTGTGAGAAAACCTTACATGCCTGAAATCTGAAATAACAAACAGTGCTACTACGGCGTAGATGTTCAGAAAGTAAACACACTGATTACTTACTGGTTATTATAACCAGTAAGTAATCAGTGTGTTTACTAGTATAACAATAGTTATTTGTTATACTAGGCTGCAAAGTTGCCTAGTATAACAATAGTTATTTGTTATACTAGGCTGCAAAGTTGCCTAGTATAACAATAGTTACTTGTTATACTAGGCTGCAAAGTTGGTTTTTGGCGCGAGTACTTGAATTGAAACCTGAGCAAGGGAAGGATGCTAGGATTCAAATGAAGAATCCTGAGCGTATCGAAGGTTTCAAAGGTACGAGATGCAGAGAAACTTTGCTGCCGAGTGCAACACACAACTTTTCACCTCACTACAGCGAGGAAAATGCAAGAAAACCAGCTAAAAGGCTAAGAAAAGATTAGTTTTTTAGCTTTTTAATTTAGCTATAGGTGGCGGTAACGCTTAACATCAGGCAAACGACTAGCTCGTCACGTGATTCATGGAAAATTAAAGAAAAAGTGTTTTTCATCCATTTTCCATGCAGTCGCCGTGCTGGATAGCGTAGTGGTTATATAGGTACTCTTTGGTGCTGGACAGTGCGATTATTCTAAAAATGAGGTTGGTGAACGAGAAAAAGATGGTATCTTCTAGGAGGTAGTCTGTGGTATTAATGAGTTTCAGTGGACTGGCAATATCAAGAAGGTTAAATTCGGGTAGATCTGTGATTAAATCCTCAATTCTTGACGAGAAAATTATTGAATAGGAACGTTCGAATTTTAAAAATACTTTCCACGCTAGCGATCAAAATGCGTTTTTGCGCCCAGATTTTGAATGACAAAGAGAACCTCTTTTTTTTTTTGGTGGGAACGCGGAAAAGTTCACGTCGGTGCATTGTATTATTTTGCAAAACTTATGCTTTTTCCAGTGTTAATGTTTAAAATTGGTGGTGTTTTACGCATTAAGTGCTGAATTACGAGCATGAGTGTGGGCAAGTGATATAATGTAGTGAAACGTGGTTTTTCGTGTTGCTTCCAAAATTCTATAGAAGCCTCTAGTAAAGTTGCCACCACTTTACTAGGGCATGCCTTAGACTGGATTATGACTTAGACTAGACTATGACTACTCTGACTGTGACTATGACTTGACTTTAAGTGAAAATTTCCATAATACGATGAAAAATTACAAAACTTGACACTGGCTAAATACACTATGTGTGGAGCCAAAATATAAGAAAAAAAAAAAAAAAAAAAAAAAGAGAACCTTTCCGAGCTAGTGAGGTGAAAATAACTATTATTGCAGTAAATGTGGTACGGCACATTCAGCTTGAATAAGCATACAATAGACATACATTTTATACAGAATCTGTTCTTATTAAATTATTAATGTTTAAATTTCAAGAGGAAAAAAGAAGGAAAGGAAAAGGGGGGGGAGGGGAGTTTTTCCATATTTTTTTTTTCATTTTAATGTCTTCACATGTTTTGGTAGACCATTATCAACTTTTACAGACATTGCGTGACACAGCTTAAGATACAATGTTGTTTCAGGATGTGTATCAAAGCCCAGTCTGTCAGGGTTACGGGTATTTCCAGGAAACATATCACACTGTCGTCGTATTATTCGAGATAGCGGCATTCGACATCACATAGTGGATCCAATAAAATGGTATTATTGCAAACTCCGTTGCGATCGCAACTGAAAGGATAGTTTTACTATATGAGATACTAGCGGCTCGCCCCGGCTTCGCACGTGTAGTGGTGTAACCTATGTTACTCAGGGTGAATGTAGCGTTCCAATGCTGAAAGAATTTTTGAAATCGGCACAGTAGTTTTTGAGTTTATTCATTACAAACATACACAAAATATACAAATCTTTCCTCTTTAGAATAGTGGTGTAGATTATATTCTACCCTTTCATGACACTTTATAAAACAGCAGGTGGTAAATTTATTCAGTGGTAGGTGGTCCTTATTATGTGAATTTATTGCCAATTTCCATGGCATTTCACATCCGTTGAGTAAAGCAATGAGATTCAATTATTGGAACAAAACACTTAAAATCTTGAGACATTGACTGGCCTGTTAGCTCAGTTGGTAATATCTCTGCCTTTTTAAGTATAGGTTGTGGGTCGATTCCCACTTAGGACAAACATTTGTGTGATGAACATAGGTATTTGTTCTCTGTCTGGGTGTTATATTGTAATCTATGTATGTATATCTAAACAAAAAGTATCTAGATATTCTATCTACTATCTGGATTCCATAATACAAGGTATGTGCTTAGTTAGGGGCTAGAAGGCGCTGTGTTAAATGTCCACACATATTTATAGAAAACATAATAACACTATGTCTAAGCCAAAGTCGTAGATGCTTCGTAGACGCCTCGTAGATAATTATGCCGTAGTAAAAGTGCCTCGTAGATATCTCGTACATGTCTCGTAGACATGTCGTAGCTATACCTTGTAGATATCTCGTAGCTCTTGTATCGTAGCGCCTTTACTCGAGTTTTACGACACAATATTTACTGAGTAACTTTTTACTTGCTTAAGGAGTTTATGTTGAATTTTTATACATCATAAAGTGTAGTATGACCGTTTGTTTTCCATTTATTACTTGAAAGCTTAGAGTAAAGGTGCCCCGCAATTCACGTATTGTTCTGTGCTAGAACTCCCATAATTTCTCGAGCTAAAGTGTATGTTGGCATGGTACATAGATGTAATTTTGCATAAAGATAGTCTATCTCTGGTAAAGTGACATTATAATAGTGCATATCCGTCTGGGGTGGCGCGACAGTCACTAAAATGATTATACTTAAGAGAGCCCAAAGGTCTCTTTTAAAGGTATTGGTTTATATGCTTCTTGTTTCGGTTAGTAATTAGTTTAGAATGTTTTTGAGTAGGTATATTTTTTAGGTGTAGGTTATATTTAGCATATCGCAGGGAGCCGATGGATACAGGAGGCGAGCAGCCGCTCAAAGTAGTGCTTACTGGCGGAAGCCAATGTTTAGCAGTGAACGTCTTCAGGCTGATGATGATGATAATAAGTATTCATCATCATCATCTTCATTAACAACCTGAAGACTCTACTGAGGTCGTTCAGCATGGTGCTCAGGTTCTCGAGCGATTCCGCCATTATGACTATATCATCGGCAAAGCGAAGGTTAGTGATGTTCTCGCTATTGATGCTGATGGCAGATTCTTCCCACTCCAAGAGCTTGAAGACGTCCTCCAATGCGTTTGTGAACAGTAAGTAAGTACATGTTAAGTATTATCCAATACTTATTACTACATTTTTAATGGCAATATTAAAAAAATTACAAAAAAAGTTATTGTGCATTCATAATTTCTAATCATTAGTCAAGTATATTTTAGATGACGCCCACGAAACAAGCCTCGAGCCTAGTGTGGGAAGTCATCAGCAACTTTTGTGTTTCACATAGATGTTAACCCACAATTCATTTTGTAGACATAAGACTAATTTTGTAGACTACCTACCTTTGTTTGTAAAAATATTTATGTGAAATAGTGTGTCTTAGATCCATTTTAATTTCAATTGTTTACGTTAATTTTGTTTTACCTTTTGTTAATTTGGATTATGTACACAAAGAAAAATGTTATAATTCATAAAAAAAAACACTAAAAATAAACACAAAAAATTTAGATACATTGTCCAGGAGTTGCGTTTTATTAGGCCCAGTGATTGCGTAAACGCACAGTAAACATTTTTTTTGTATTAGTATACTACTCATGAGTATTGGCTTCTTAACTTGTGACTTTATTATATTTATTTATGCAAAGTAATGACATGACTAGCTAATTAGTTCATCCGTCACGGCTGCCCGTACTGTACTCGGAACTTTACTTCCACGTGACACTGCACTGCGCATGACATTCTGAGACATCAGCACAGTAAAGATTTCTCTATGAGATAGGGTCATAAAGGCTCATTTGCTCAGTAACTATATACTAATATATAGTCTAGGTGGTAGGACTTTTCTGCAAAGTTCGTCTAGGTAGGTACCACCGCTTTGCCAGTTATTCTGCCGCCAAGCAGTAGTGTGCAAGCACTACTGTGTTCCGGTTTGAAGGGCATTGTAGCTAGTGAAATTACTGGGCAAATGAGACTTTATGATCTGATCACACAGTCTAGTAATCTGATTACTAGACTGTGTGATGTCTCAGGATGACGTGCGCAGTGCAGTGTCACGCGAAAATTTATAATTTTAAAGTTTCGAGTAACACTGCAACTGTTATGGGCGGCCGTATTGCTTAACTTCAGGTGAACGACTAGCTCATCACGTCATTCATTCGCATAAAAAAAAAGTCTGGTTACAGCGCTGTTCAAGCCACACAACTACTAGAACCACACTACTGCTGTGTGGCAGAATATCTCTCGAAGCGGTGATCCTTTGACAATTCTACGATATACCTAGACTAAATCTTACAGAAAAGTCTTAACAACTAAAAAAATATAGAGGCTACTGGACTTACAAGAAAACACCTACATTTACAAAATATTTATTGACTAAGCAACCGTGCTCCTTCACTCGGCTCGCTCACAAAGAAAGTCGGGTGGCCTATGTACTGGGACAAAATCCGCATCTTCACGTTTGAAACTTCTGATTTCTTTACCTGTGGGTCATGAAAACATACTTTTTAGATAAAATCAAACTTTATACTTATAGTTCTTAGAAAAAAAAATATTTAGGTATAATCTGTATTCCTTCCTCCCAGAAGTAAAAGTGAGAGTAATAATTTGAAATACGCCCGAAGGCTTTCTGCGTGACTTGACTTAACGACTGCTGTCTTACGACTACATAATGCGAATAAAGGATGATTGGATTTCAAAAGAATCACTAGATTTGAACATACGGTCAGACTGACACACAGTAGATACAAAACAAGCACTTAACTAGTAGCTGTGTCAATCTTCTTCCTCGTCATTTCAAAGGGTAAAACGGACCCTATTACTAAGGCTCCGCTGTCCGTCCGTCTGTCTGTCTGTCTGTCCGTCTGTCACCAGGCTGTATCTCATGAACCGTGATAGTTAGACAGTTAAAATTTTCACAGGCGATGTATGTCTGTTGCCGCTATAACAACAAATATTAAAAAAACAGAATAAAATAAATATTTAAGGGGGCTCTCATGCAACAAACGGTTTTTTTTTGTTCTTTTTTTTAGATAATGGTACGGGACCCTTCGTGCGCGAGTCCTAATCGCACTTAGCGGTTTATCATAGGCTTGCGCTTGACTTTAATTTTTGCATAAAATCCCAATATTCAACCTCTATGATGCGCCCACGTGGCTCGTGTTCTGTGAGTATGTGGGTGTTGACTACACACAGGACACGAATACAGCTGATCAAATGGGACACGGTTTGCGGTGATACGCCAAAATGTCATCGAACGTCTGACCCGTTGATATACGAGTATCTCATTTTGCTCGTGTTTTCTCTGCAGTGACCTAGGGGTATTAAATCGTAACTTACCAAAGATATGACACACCCCCCAAACCCTCCTCCTGTCATCCTCGCGCCGTACACCCCCGGCGCCTCCCTCAGTATGTCCACTAGCTGGTCCAGTTCAGGACATGATACTTGCATCAGTCGACTGAGGGAGTCGTGGGACTGGTAGAATAACTCGCCTACCTGGAAAGAGTCATCATCATCATCATCCTGCAGACGTCCACTGCTGAACATATGCCTCCTCCATAGAGCATCACGTTGCGCGGCTATTTGCCTCTTGCATCCAACGGCTCCCCGCAGTTTAAAAAATATCCGGTTGTACGCGAATCGCTCAAAAAGTGAAATATAGTCGAGCATAAATTGAATCGAACGTGAGAGCCTGCATTGGATTTCCAGTGATTTAAAAAATTCGATGCGTGGTACGGTCCGAGTTTTCAAAATCGTTGTTAAAAGAATTTTGTGTTGGAATTTGATAGCTATTCATTTATAACACAATCGGGTAGCTATGGATTTCATGGAAATAATTCCAAAACATACAAATAACGCCTAACGATCACATACATAGATCCTGGACCCTACCTAGGATTCCCTGTTTCTAAGGACCCAGGAACTATGGATGGTCCCACAACACCTAGATAAAGAACAGGTATTTGTTTCATCAGCAGCCTACAAGCACGTGAATTCACAAGCGAATTGAGTTTGGAAGCGTATAGTAAACCACTTTTTTAATGTATAATTAACTACTTTATCCTATCAGTAAATACGAGGTCCCTACAGTCCAACTACAGTCTAAATCGAAATAGCATTATTGTGTAGATTACCACCTTTGACACTAAAGCTGCGTTTCTACCAGAAATGTGCGAGGATGTGTATAGCGAGGGATGTGTTTGTCAAGAACCAATAAAACCACTTAACTTATTTAGCCTGCTCAGCGCAGCTCTAGTGGAAACGGCTCAGAGGAGCGAGGTTTTTGTACATGCAAAACAAGGGGAAAATATGTGCTGCGGACGTGTTGCGAGGGATGTGTGCGGGCAGAGACGCGAGTGCTCCACTCCCACCACACCTCACCCTGCGCTAATCAGAAACGAGCCAGCTACACATTCTCGCACCGCTCGTCCGCGCACCGTTTCACAGCGCCGCTACGAATCCTCGCACCGCCTAGCTGCCTCGCACATCTCTGGTGGAAACGCAGCCTAATTGACAAAAAATCTGTTTGATTTGCAGTCGGAGTTGCTCCACTGAATTGTACCGTACACGGCGTGAAGTTTGACGTGTGGAGAGCGGGAGCGGACGCCGAGGAAGGCGACGTCATTGTAGGCGGCAGACGACGAGACTCGAGGTCGAGTACTCTGATTATGTCCCAGCTGGCACAGAGCTTATTAACGATATAAGGCTAGGTTGTACCATAACTCCGGTTAAAGTTACCGCTATAGCTCAAATTAGCTGTCACCTTAACATTAAGGCTGTTATATGTATGTGCGGATCCACTATGTCGCTCGAGCATTAATACATTTTTGAAGATATTAAATAACTGAATTTACTTATGAATAATTAGGATTAACTATGTTCTCAGAATAACACTACATATATTCAACAAAAACATCATATAAATCCCAAGCAGATTTCATAAATACAACGGTTACAAAGTTTTTTTTCTTTCTGTATAATTTACCGGTTTTTTTTTGGACGAAAACTTATTTGGACTAATGAGATACTTTTGTTGAACATTATTCACCAACACACACACACACATTACACACACACACACACACATACACACACATACACACACACACACACACACACACACACACACACACACACACACACACACACATACACATTACTTTTTTTTTTGTTGTTACGTTATTCCTGAGAACATAGTTTGGCCAGATTTTCCGTAAGTAAATTCAGTTATTTGATATCTTCAAAAATGTCGCAATGCGTGAGTGAGATGGTGGATCCACGTATACAGCAGCCTTAACAACAAAGTTTTACTAACAAAACGTGTTGCACCATCTTCATCCTTACATGTACCAAACATTATAAGTGCTCCACACTTTTTTCAATTTTTGACAGATTTTTCACCATCATCTTGTGTTTGACTTATAAGTCGTTACCATTTGTTTGAACAAATAAATAAGTAGAGTTTTGGCGGGAACGCGGAAAAGTTCACGTCGGTGCATTGTAATGAGTGTGGGCAAGTAATATAATGTAGTGAAACGTGGTATTTCGTGTTGCTTCCAAAATTCCATAGAAGCCTCTAGTAAAGTTGCTACCACTTTACTAGGGCATGCCTTAGACTTGATTATGACTTAGACTAGACTATGACTACTCTGACTGTGACTATGACTTGACTTTAAGTGAAAATTACAAAACTGAATGAAAAATTACAAAACTTGACACTGGCTAAATACACTATGTGTGGAACCAAAATATTAAAAAAAAAAAAGTACCTGTTTCATTGCTTTCTTTATTTTTTTTAATGCCATCATTAAACGAGCGAGTGCGAAGTGCGAGCGAAACCTCTCCGTTTCAGCTTGAGCAAAAATGATTTCCTAATATGTCCGGATGTCCGGCCGTCCTCCTCCACAGATCGCATTTCTCAACCGATTCTAGTCAAATTTTATGAGCAGGTGAATTTTTTAGATTCAGTTTTTAGAAATTTTTCAAAATGGTGGGATTTTTCTATGGGTGTAAAAAATGCATAAAAAGTAGATTTTCAGCTATGCAATGACAGGTTTGCGAGGTCTAAGTAAGTTTTATAACATTGGTTAAATGATGCAACACGTTTCCGCGTAACTTATAAAAACTTTAATTGCGTAACTGACTGTAGTTTAAAGTTAACTGTAAATGGTGAAAGCAGTGTCATGCCTTATGAGTCTGATACGTATAATTGGTCCATTTATGACTGGTCTAAACTTGGAACCTGCAACCGTTTCAGGGCCAGAACTACGAGTTTAATTGGAGATTGACATTGAATGAAACTATAGTTTATTACGGTTTCTGTTTAAATTGGCGTTATCCTGAAAGATGATAACTCTACTCCCAGACGTCAATAAAGTTTATTCCACTATAATACAGATTTTTGAAATCCGTTGGATTTTCGTTGGTTTCCACGCGCAATACAAGATGTAAGGAGTGAAAGTGGATGTAAAATTATTTGTAGTATGAAACTTTAAAATCACGTTGCCTAAGAAGATTCGTACAACTTATGAACAACGTAATGATTCAGTAACGTACACCATAATCATCATCATCATCCTGAAGACGTCCACTGCTGAACATAGGTCTCCCCCAAAGAGCGCCTCTTTGAGCGGCTGCTTGCCTCTTGCATCCATCGGCTCCCCGCGATTCTGACCAGGTCGTCGGTCTACCTAGTGGGGGGCCGGCCTACGCTGTGTCTTCCGGTTCGTGGTCGCCACTCGAGAACCTTTCTACAGTTGTTTTTTTTTCTTTTTTTTTTCAGTAACGTACGAACAAACATAATTATTGAGTAGGATAAGTAATATGTGTAGTACGAAACGCAGTTATAGGTATATAGAGAGTCCTATAATATCATGAAGTAGGTGGTGGCGTATTAAGAATTCAGATGGTTTCACAGGAGTTTGTGATTTGTTAAGAATTTTATTTTATTTATTTAGCAAATGAGACTTTACTAACTATATCATAGTCTAGAAAACTTTTTTAGACATTGATGTCTCAGGATGACGTGCGCTGTGCGCGGTGTCACACGAAACTTTAATTTAGAGTTCCGAGTGACACTGCAATCTGTTACGGGCGGCCGTGTCGCTTCACACCAGGCGAACGACTAGCTCGTCACGTCATTCGTTTACATAAAAAAACTATTTTATGCTTATTACTGACGTAATGAGCTAGTCGTTCGCCTGATGTTAAGTCATACCTTCTGGCCATCCCTAACAGTTGCGGTGCCACTCGGGACTAAAAAAAATAATAAAGATTCGCATGCATGATAGGTACTGCACTGCGCACGATGATTAAACAATCAATGTAGCAAACAATGAAGAAATTGCGTAGTTCGGACGTTCAACAGCAAGCGCAATTAATTACTTTCCCCGTGGGCGATGTGGCAATTTATTTATAACTAGCTGACCCACCCCGGCTTCGCACGGGTTTACTAGTTTTACGCCATATCCCATGCAGTCCAAAGGAAGAGAGAAGGAAGAGGGAAAAGGATGAATGGATAAAACGGCGAATGGGAGCAGGTGCTGGCGCACCTACCTCCTTTCACTATCATTCATCCATTGTTTTCCCATATCTTTTCCCCCTCCCTTCTCTCTTTCCCATAGTACAGGATAGGGATGGCTTTGGACCCCTAATACTAAAGGGTGGAATTACAACTAAGCACACATATTAACTTTCATCCCCTCTCGGGAGGGAACCGTGCTGAATTTCAGGATTAAAAGTATCCTCAATATCCTATATAGCCTACCTCGTAATATGAACTCAAATCATACCAAGTTTCATTTGAATCCGTTCAGTAGTTTCGCCATGATGCTCAGCCAAGATACAGAAAGACAGGCAGACAAAAATGAAAAAATTATAGTTTTGGCTTCAGCATCAATAATACCACTCCAAAAATTTTTACTAAATATCTTCAATGTGCAGAATTGGACCTGTTACAGTTTTTATTATAAGTATAGATAGGTTTAGTGCTCCTTTTTTATATGCGTGATCTTGGAACGTTTCACTACAATTAACAAATGCACTCAGCGCGGCAAATTCAAATTTTCTTTTGGCAAAACACGCAAGAAAATTTGAATTTGCCGCGCTGAGTGCATTTTTTTGAAGAGCCTATATGGGAAGTTACAATTTCTGTGGTTAAAAAAGTGAATTATTAACAAGATTGTGTTTCTTTACCCTTTTTAAATTCTTTTCCTTTAGTACTTTAGCAACTTCTTCTGTTCTGTAGATCTCTTCAATTACGTGCTTTGCCCTCATGATGACAAGTTCGTCACAGTTTTGTTTCTTCAGCTCTGTGAAAATAAAACAAAGTATGGCATGATTAAAATAATCAAGCGCAAATATGTGGTGTTATGTAAATATACTATCTGAGTTTGAATTGGTATATTATCCCAAAAGGGGGTAAATCTACTCCTCCAGTAGGGTTAGCACGGCCGGTAGACAAAACTGTCTTTCCCCTGTTTTACTCCAAGCATGTATGAAGAAAGTGACGTAAAACGGGGAAAGACAATTTTGTCTACCGTCCGTGCTAACCCAGCAGGTAGACAATGTTTCTTCTACGACTTTTCTATATGTATACTTTTTCATTGAAGAAATGCCATCTAAAGTTTACGTTCGCAGATAGCCCTAGCGCAGATGGGTGGCTGGACTTCGTCCTTGACCAAATGCACTTGACGACTTTTGTTTAGAAATGAATTTGTTTATTTATTTTAGTATCATGAGCGATCGCGCGTGCAACTTTGTGAGTGGATTTACTTTTTAGTATGGAGGTCTGGAAGCACGCAGTTTCGAGTAAAACTCTCACAACTGCCCACAAGTTGTAAGAGTAAGTGTATCATGGTCCCAGTCCCCCCTTTCGGGATAATATACCAATTCAAACTCACCTTGTACACTAGAAGAAAAATGGTTAGGTAGGTATACTAAAAATTGTAACTACTCATAAGCTTATATAATCAAGAAATGTTCTTTACTTATGTAGAGTTTACTATACTCTGTAAGTATTTATTCGAGGTAGGTTTTGCGGCTAGTCTATAATTCGCTTGACTACGTTTGCTATATTTCAAACGACATCGACTCATAAATTATAGGTACCTATATTTTGAAATACCTATTAAAACAATGTTTTAAGTAATGCCTAACATGTCGTTAGGCAAGAATTTCTGTAGGTAAATAATAATACTTTTACATGACCACATTTACAAGTTTAAATAGTGTAGGAATCTGTTCCGTTCCGTTCCGTTCTGTTCCATTCCTTTCCGTACCGTTCCGTTCTGTTCTGTTCCGTTACGTTCCGTTCTGTTCTGTTCCGTTCCGTTCCGTTGTTATGTTTTGTCCCGTCCCGTTCCATCCCGTCTCGTCCCTTCCAGTCCCGTTCGATCATATTACTTCAACTTTAACTCTTGGTTAATGGCCTCTATGGTGTTTCCATTCCACCACAATTCTGCCAATGTCAAGCTTGCCCTATTTACATTTTGCCATATAAATGTAATGTAATAAATGACAAAAAGTATGTATAGGTAATCCACCACGTCACTTTGATGCCAGACTGTAAGAAGTAGGTATGGAAATGACTGCTACTTTTAATTCATTGTCATTTGATCATATGATTATTTGTCGCAGTAATTTTACCTGTGATTTGTCACAGACTGTGATTTTTCATTTGCCTAATGAATTAGATCAACGGGGGCTGGAGGTAGTGGTGATGGTGGTGTTTTATGAATTGGGACAGGGATGTGGTTTAGAAGCAACCTACTGAAGTTGCGAACTGCTACTAATGATTAAAAAGAAATCTAATGCTACTTTCAGATCTTTAGTTAAACAAATCAAAGTCTTCGCTACATCACAGCCACCGATCTTTTATAATTATACCGATGTTTTGATTTGTAGCAGAGTATGTGACAAAAAGTAGCATGTGTGACTTATGAAAAGAAAATCACATGATTTTTCACATGCTCCCTGTGAAACGACCCATGCCTAGTAAGAAGTTGCCATGATGTATAGTAAGTTTGAATACAATGGCTTTCTACAGTGACGAGGGTGTCTTTACATACAATCCGTGTCACAGACATAGCCCTTGACCCAAAAAAGGTAACTAAGTATTAGCTATTATCACGTATAGGCTTTTGTTAATATTCTATTACTTACTTACTTTTATTATGTAGGTACTAACTCTTAAAATTAGCAAGCTGAAATGTTAATGGGCAGGCCACATCACTTGTAGAACTGACAAGCGATAGGGAAGAAAGGTTCTCGAGTAGCGACCACGAACCGGAAGACACAGCGTAGGCCGGCCCCACACTAGGTGGATGGACGACCTGGTGAAAGCCGCGGGGAGCCGATGGATGCAGGAGGCAAGCAGCCGCTCGAAGTGGCGCTCTCTGGGGGAGGCCTATGTTCAGCAGTGGACGTCTTCAGGCTGTTGATGATGATGATGATGTACGTACTACTAGAGATGCCCTACAGTTTCACTCACAATATACCTACTTACTCATTTTCCGCGTATTCTGATCCCTCATGTGTATTCAGGGGGCCTAGCAGATACCTTTCCACTAGCGTTAAGGCTGCTGTATACGCAGAGCTACTATCTCGCTCGCGCATTGCGACATTGTTGAAGATATTAAATAACTGAATATACTTGCGCAAAATCTGGTAAAACAATATTCTCATGAATAATATTA
Organism: Ennomos quercinarius; assembly: GCA_910589525.2. NCBI lineage: Eukaryota > Metazoa > Arthropoda > Insecta > Lepidoptera > Geometridae > Ennomos > Ennomos quercinarius. Next base: position 14,966,463 of record OU342499.1, on the reverse strand, counting down.
CAGCTAATGTCACAGCTAATGTCATTCCCATACATTTTGGATATAGCGTTTGGCGTTAACGCTAATGGAAAGCCATCTTTGCTAGACCCCCTGAGCCCTTTACCGCGTTCGCGTTTTACCACAGAAAACAAGCACAGTAGCTTCACTTCACGTTACGTAACCGACACTTCACTCTGTCTTTTCACGAATAAATCACTGAACCGATCTTGATTGAAATTTGGTATGAATATCTTCATAATTCGAACACTGGGGAAGGACATGAAATATTTCTTATAGCGATAAACTGTTAGTAAGTAGTTATATTTCTGTAGTCGATGCGTGTGAAGCCATGGGCAGCAGCTAGTAGTTATATGTAGGTACGCCAAAAATAAACACTGCTGACATAAAAACTTGGTGGAAATTGCTGCTGAATTTTCAGGACAGCCTGTCAAAGTTTTACCATTTTATTTTCATAGGAATTTAAATCAGTTAATTTGAAAACTGGGAAAATACATGATAATAAATAACTATGCTCTGTGACTGCCTATGGCTTTTTTCATAGCGGATAGGTCATGTTTAGCCTCCGAGCACTCAACTGATGGTAAGCGACGCGACGGTGTGGGTGTGGATTTACTCTAAGCCTTGAAGGTGCCCAGTTTATAGTTTTAGCCTCTTGATCTTGAAACGACGAGGGCAGTAGGTTACTATATAAGGCTTTATAACACTAGAATAAGGGAAAATAATGCCCTACTAATGTCAGACGAGGTCAAAAGGGCGAGCACACTCAAACATGGGGTTGTTTTGTGTATTCTTCTTTAGGACATGAAATTAGTTTTGGGAATCCTTAGGGATCAATTCGTGCCTTGACTCTGACATTTATAGAAAGCCTTATTTGACGCCCGCGAGACAATTTAAAACCGAAATAAATCTAGGCTATTTAAATTGAGTCTGGTGCTATGTTTACTGAGGGTACATACCTAAATAACCAACCAGTAGTCAACAACCAACAAAAAAAAAAAGTTCTACGAACGGTGGACCTCGGAGCAAAGAAAACGCGAGAAAGTTTTCTGTCTGTGTATAATTACGATGTTAAATTTATGTAGGTACCTGTACGTCCCGAACTCAGACCTCATGGCCTTATCTTGATAACCTCTTTACCGGTTTTGCTCATATTTGAAATACTTGTTTGGAATTGAGTTACGGTTCAGCTAAATACATATTATGAAAATAGGCCGGTTAATAGCGCTACAGCAATTTTCAGTCTGTGTATAATTACGATGTTATATTTATGTACGTCCCAAACTCAGACCTCATGGCCTTATCTTGATAACCTCTTCACGGTTTTGCTCATATTTGAAATACTTGTTTAGAATTGAGTTACGTTTCTGCTAAATATTATATAAATCGACCGGTTAATAGCGCTACATCAAACCCTCCTTTTGGGAGAAATCCAACCTCAACCAAAAATCGACGATGGCAAAAAAATTAATGTTTCGTCAAGATTCGTTGAAAAGTATAACCTTTATACGAGTAGGTACGTACATCCGGACATGTGAAAGCAAATTTCGCGACTTGAAACAGCCATGCACGTATCACCTATCTCATAACCTTCTAAACCATCTTTCTACCTTCTAAGTCCTGAATCTTAGCCCCTCTCAGCGAAGGAATGCCCAATCTATCAGCGGCTTCCTGACACTGCGCCCGTCGCTGAGGGTACTCGCTGCCGGTGAGCTGATGCTTCACATTGGAGTTGATGACCAGGATCACTGCGTCTCCCGTCTCTAGCGGTACTTGGACTGCTGAGAGAGACCTAAAATAAACAGCGATATCTGTAAATGACACAGTCTTAGATAAGTGTCCCCTATAACATACCTGGGCTGGGTAGATATAGTTTGGAGTCTGATTGAACTGCGGATGCTTTTATATATAGTTGGTTTTAGATAAGAAAACTAAATAACTAGCAATCAAGTGCTTGAGAACATTACAGTAGCTCTACATAGTCGTCTAGCCGTCGCGACGCCGCCGTCATAGACGCGGTCGTATAATTTTTTTTTTGTAATTATAAAATACTTATGGAGGCAGATAAGAAAGCCATATTTTTGGAGCTTACGTAAAAGCCTATATTCAAGCTGTTATCAAGTTTTGGTCAGTAATAGGATAAAACAATTGAGAATAGCTTTCCAGAATGATTGATGACCCAAAGTTCTTCAAAGCTCAACGCTTACTAAGCACGCTTACACTGAGGGACTGACTAAAGGTTTAATATTAGGAGAGTGTCTTCCTGTTATACCGAAGGGGTGATTACACCCCGAAGGGTATTAGAAAATTCAACCTCTAAGGTGCTGCAATGATGTGTTAAAATTTTTATGTAGAAACGTGGGTCTAAATGATATCTGCCTCTAGTCAACAATACCTTTTCAAGGAACTTTCGATATTTTAGATCTCTAACTAATCAAAAGTTTCACAAGCAGATTAACTTTGTCTCTCTCTGAATAAACCATATTCCCAGTACTCCCAAGCATAGTGTTTACTAGATGCCCTAGATCCTTGACCTCTTTTCTAAGTAAACGTATAAAAATTTTAAAGTCACATAGAGCCCGTTCGTACCTACCCTGAAACCATTGACTATAAACCCAGTTGACCAATGATACAACTTCCCCTCATACGAAAATTATGGTGTATTTCAACCACTGATTTCTAATAAATACAATGAGTTTCTAATAAATCACGGGAACCCGTTGATGTCTTTTGTTCCGACCTGCTCTGTTCTTTGTAATTTCGTATGACTTTGTCTCATTTTGTTACCTCGCCCCCTGCCCGCGCAGGTGAATCGTGTTTGTACGAGATATTTGTTCACGAGCCATCATTTTTTTTATGTAAGCGAATGACGTGTCGAGCTAGTCGTTCACCTGGTGTTAAGCATCACGGCCGCCCATTACAGATTGCAGTGTCACTCGGAAATCTAATTTAAAGTTTCACGTGACACTGCGCACTGCGCACGTCATCCTGAGACATTACACAGTCTAAAGAAGATTTCTAGACTGTGAGATCAGTTCTTAAGTCTCATTGCCCAGTAATTTCACTAGCTACAATGCCCTTCAAAGCGGAACACAGTAGTGCATGCACACTACTGCTTGGCGGCAGAATAACTGGCAAAGCGGTGGTACCCACCTAGACGAACTTTGCGGGAAAGTCCTACCACCTAGTAAAATAATCAACGGGCTTTATAATCTGTGCCTGGAACCAATGGCTAAAGTAAGCTATAGGTACGACATGGATTATTTTTAAAAGGGTAGAAAAAACCTTGCTGAGCTGGCAACGCATCAGCAATGCTGTGTTGCAGTGATTATTGCTTTCTCAGCCGACCCGTCTGCTTGTCGCTTATGTATTTGACTAAGGTCCCAATCAAGTTGCATGTGCGTATTGCTCCTGGTTCAGAGGCTAATTAACTACGATAGGTAATTACTCCGTTGCGCCGCGCATCACCCGATATTAAACCCCTATTCATTAGCTATTTATTGGGTCTGTTACAAACTGTAGTTGAAATATTGATAGGAAATAGTACCTATGGTGCAATGTATGGGTTTTTTTGTTTATCATCGATACTTATTAATACGTCTTATGAGAGATATTATACTTAATTTAATTGAGTTTATTGGCGTTGTTTATTGAGACATAAGCCAATATATAGCATAGTGATTATTGTAAGAATATTTCTTTTAATTAACTTTTACTCTAGTACAAATTATGCAGCTTATTTAAGTATTTTGTCCGCTTATTTCTTTGATTCTGGTTAAGGTTCTCGTTATGAGCATTTTTTTTTGATAAGGAGGTAGGCCTGCTAGTAAAAATTATCAAGTACATATTATTTTCATAAAGTAGTTAAAAAATGAATGCAACAATTAAAAAATAAGTAAAATCGGTTTCTGAAGGGGGCATCGTCTGTCCCTTTCTTGCAAAACAGAGATCGTGTGGAGCTTCCCCACAGTTACTACGAAAACACACGTTGTGACGTCAAATGCCAAAGAGATTGTATGTAAAGCTACCACAGCTTAGTAATGAGGTACTATGGAGGACCAAGAACTGACGTCACTGCATGTTTGAGCTGTCTCTTTCTATTCCTGTATTTTAAAATGCTTGTAACTTTGTAATTTTATAAGATATTTAATTTTTGTTTTCACGTCTGTTTATTTTTCGAGAAAATACTTATTAATTAACGCAATAAAAAAATTACAGGCAACTAGCCAGTTATTGCACTATCGCGTTCAGCAGCGGCACGGTTGCCTGTTCTTCTTATATACCTGCAGTCTATGAGCAGGGCATGGTTCTTCTGGCCCATCGTGACGATGTACTGGTCCATGATTCCACATGGCATCCCGGGGAATTCATGCTCGGCTTTCTGACAGAGTTTGGCTTTCTGTACCGGGCTGTAACATCAAATATTGCACTCATTACGTACCATATCATCATCATCAAAAGACCAAGGATAACACCGCTGCCTATTTTTTTTTATTACTTAATAGGCCCGCATTTGACCGCAGTCTCACCTGATGGAAAGTGACGACGCGGTCTACGATGGTACATGCTTGCCTAGAAGATACCTATTCACTCGTGACTTGAAGAGCTTCACGTTGTACTAATTGGGAAACAAAGAGCAGGTAAAGTGTTCCGTTCCTTCGCTGCTCGGATTATAAAATGGAGATGGTGGAATTGAGGAGTGACGGAACAAAAACTGATAATTCCATAATGGGTTTCATATATATATATATATGGAGGACATTATGGAATCATCGTTTTTTGTTCCGTCACTCTTCAATTAGATTGTGTAGCTCCGCAGCACACTCACCGAAATGTAACCCGCAGAATACTGCTAGTCTGGGAACTGTAGTCTAAGCTCTGGAGCCTAGCCCTCACCATTGTATCGTCACCTATGAGCTTTTTTGCTCGCCTTTCAATTGAGTCCAAGGCCTGAAGCTGGTATTTAGCTGAACCATCCCAGAGATAGCTGCAGTATTCCATACAAGATTGGACTTGTGCTATTCCCTATTCCCTGGATATTACCTTAGCTGGTGCTTACGGCACCCTGCACGGGAAGAGATAGGGTAATCCTATTGCTACGCCAAGTCTACATCACCTACATTTCAAAGAATAGGTTGTAATTTTTGAGGTGGAAATTAAAGCATACAAGTTAGCGTCAATCAGCTATGTATAAGAAATCTAGTAAGTGTAATTGTTGTATTGCCTATGACAAATAGCATCCAAGAACTCACTCTACCGTCATTCCAGTGAGTCCTTCCAGTAGAGTGAAGACGGCGACCTCAATTGAAGCGCTGCTGGATAGGCCAGCGCCCATCGGCACGTCCGAAACTACCACGGCGTCAAAACCATCCACTTTACCTAAAAGAAAGAAAGAAAGAAAAGGCATTTATTCAGGACATCACACAACATCACATTACAATACAATAGAGACATACAGTATAATTTAAAGTAAGGAAAAAATGTTCAATGTAACGTTGTGTGATGTCATGACCAGGTCCCGACTCAGCACACAGATATAAAAATATCTATGAATCTAAATAGGCTTCGTCTTGATTGACTGACAGACAACGTACAACTCAAACTTGATATAGGGTGGGTGGCTCTCTTCTAAGGTGCAGGTAGAGGTGTAAATCGCAATTTTAAAAAATTTGGTCACCAAAATATTCTAGGTTTGTGGTCCCAATGAATTAACTATTTTGTACGATTTTTGTATGTTAGCCTTGCCGTTCAGCGTACTAATACCTACATGAATAAAATAAAGATTGTTTATGACAACTTTGATTTCAATTAATTTCATTATAAAATCAGTATGTACCTTTAACAGAAAAAATATCGTCTTGATTTTGGAATGCGTAGTAGATACGAAATAGGATACCCAGAAAAGACGTAAATCAAGCTTAAATTGATGACGGTCTTGATTAAAATCTAGACGGGCCCCTAATTTATTAATTACGGGTTCTGCACATATATGAATAATTTATTTTACTTGTTATGATAGAAACATGTTCTATAGAGAAAGTAATCCGTTTCAATCTCCATTATTTTTTGGAAAAATTAAAGTGTTGTTTGAATTCAAACAACACTTTACTTTTTCCAATTTTGCTTCTATTTAATAATACGTGAGAAATTTTCCGTGGAAATCTCGTCTGTATTGGCATTATTCACAGCGAATACTACTATTATTTATTCTGTGCCAACACCAACCCCTAGGCTATAATCCAAATGAAAACACTCTACTAATCCCAATTTCGCAGAACTGCGGAAATCTAGATGGAAACAAAAATCCAGGATCAAGCGCTATGAAGGCAATCCGTTTTTATTGAAATTTAGATTGAAGGAGCGGGAACTAATGTTCCCACTCCATCAATTCTGAGATTACTCAGTGAGGAAGAAAAGCGTTCCCGTAAGAGCTACCCTCATCATTATCAACAACAGATTAATTTGTTATAAAGAAAAAATTTGAATCGTGACCAGGCGATACTGCTATATAAGTCATCATCAATCAACAGCCTGAAGACGTCCTGCTGAACATAGGCCTCCCCCACAGAGCACCACTTTAAGCGGCTGCTTGCCTCCTGCATCCATCGGATTCCCGCGGTTTTAACCAGATCGTCTAAATGGAATAAGGTTGATATTTCAATAGCACTTCAAAAGGGCTCGAGCATTTTGCTGCTGTCTTAATTGACCCTACCGTGTCTAGATGGTCATAGCGAATAAGGGCCCAGGTTCTCTCCTCCATTATTTGAAATTTAATTCAAAAGACATATTAAAGAAAAACAGTTGACTACTTCAAATAATAAATACCCCCTTCCTAATAAACAGTGCATAACAGTTGAATACCTGTGTTTCCTCTCGTTTTATTTTTGGCGATATCAAATTTGATGGAAAGAAACAAAACACAAAATACTTAACTATTATTCGATACACAATGTTTATTAGTCAAGGGGATAGTCTTCATTCTGAGGGCTAAACTAACTAGCACTTACGAGATTTAGGAGGGATTCTTCAATGGCTGGATAAAGGTTATTCGACTAATAAACTATAAACTAACTAATACAAAAACTTTTCAATTTTTAGTATTCCGTCGATAGAATTCGCTTTTTATTTTTACAGTGTTTTGTTTTGTCTATTGAAAAAGCACGTCGTCGAATAAGTTTTTATGATAACTTGTTTAAATTACGACGTTTTTAATATTTTTATATCTCGCATTTGACCCTTATTGTTCTGAAAATCATATATTTCCAAACTTTACCTGGGAAGTTAGCTACAACTCCTTTGACATAGTTCGCCCAGGCTGGAACCCCAGGCTTCAGTGGTGATGCTGCTGGTGTGGGGAAGCTGGCCTGCAACTCCTCGCCCGTACCCAGGACGGACACTACTCGGCACTGGTCTGATCTGCTGGGGGACCCCACGATCAGGGTCAGGAACGGGAGTGCCTGGGGATAGAAAGATAGATAAGAGCGCCTGGTTGATGCGACTCGAGAGCAAAATGCTGGCACTTATTTGGCTCAATGAATCAGCATTGCAATTCAACGAGGCAATGCTGCCAGCATGTTGGGCACGCTACCTACCGTTAGTGGGCTGGAGCGTTTGGACTGTCTATAGGCCATCGCGGCTATATAGCATACAGCCTAAATGTTCTTTGTAGTAAATAGTGTAGCTAGTTTACTAGTTTTAGTAGTGTAGTAGTTAGTTTAAAAAACAAAGGCACTGTGCCCGTTAAAAAAGTATAATGTAATTGATTCCATTTATTGGTATTTTGTAGTATTTTATAAAGTCTGATTGTTAAAAATGACGCCCTTGTAAAACTATAGCTTTGTGCGCTAAAAAGACAGGAAGAATTATTTCTTAGTCGTGAAGCCAGTTGGTTGGAGTTTAATGATTTTGTTCCAGACGTGATCTTGAATATGTAGGCGTCAATTTGTCTCTAAACTCAAAATTATTTCGGCATTTTCCAAATTGACGCAATCATAATCATCAATCAATTCTTTAATTGCCTAAATAATTTACCAAGTTTAAAACTAATTCACTCAGAAATTACTTAAGATTTCGTTCGAAAATCAAATAAGTCGTGTTTACTCCATCAAACAATTTTTAAATTTATTCTTCTTTCGTTATTTAATTTAACACGAAAATTGGAGATTCCTTGAGAAGATAAATGTCTCGAGATTTTCCTTTAAATCTATACGGATCAAAGTACCCAACTTAATTTTTAGAAAAACGGTTTTAAAGTTTATTGAAAAGTTATTTAAAAGGCTTTTTTAACTTTTTAAAGTTTTTTATAAACAGTTTTAAAGTATTTTGAAAAAGGAATTGTAGTGTTAATTTTTTTTTCGTCATAGGTACAAAACATTGTAGTCTTTGGGACGTCCAAGGAAGTTGGACGTATATTCTATACAACGGCATGTCTTTTTGGTATGTACCTACATAGTGCATAGTACATACCACTGGCAGCACATATCCCTCGCAGTAGTCAATGTGCTCCCCTATAAGGTTGACGCGACCAGGCGCAGCCGCGACGACTGTCGGCTGACGACCGAAGCTGGCGACAAACTTGTCGCGAGCCTGTTGCAGCAACAGTGCTTCCCCTTTTGGAGTTGCTTCATTTGACATCTGAAATTACATGAAAAACCTTTTGAAAGTCTATAGAATAGAATAGAATAGAATATTTTTTATTAATATTATGAAGCACTCAACATATTGTAAATTATAATAAGTCTAATGGATCATAAATTCTTGTCAAACATGAACAACACATCATCTTACACATAAAGTATCATCAGATATTTAAGTTCCTTCGGATTATTCCATTTAAAAAAAATTGCAATAACGTCCCTACGTCAGTAAACAACCGGATTAAAGCCAAGAAGTGAGTGATGACGACAGTTCAGAAACTTCTTTACTGTCGTAAGATATTATTTTACCTCTTCTTCTACTTCTTCTCGTGTAGGCAAGTGGTCAAGCCCTGGTGTCAGAATTTTTAAGGCGTCCGCTTCTGACTTTGCTTAACGACCATTGTCTTACGACAACAGCCGAGACCGACGGCTTAACGTGCCCTCCGAAGCAAGGTAGCGCTCAGTTGTAAATACCACTTTTTGCTGTAGCAGTCACCCATCAAAATAGTGACCGCAGCTAACGTTGCTTAACTTTACCGATCGGTTAGAAACGGCTAGTCGTGCTTCGCTGTGAGCGCTACCTTCTGCGCTTCTCTTCCGTTATGAGTGCAGGTAGTTTTATAAAAACAGATAAAAAATATAATGCTTAAGTATTACTGTATTCAGTTTACAGCTTCGATAACTGGAGTCAATAAAATAAACGTTAACATTATCACTGAGACTTCAAATGTAATAATTACCTACGATTTATTTTTTGTAGAAATTATTTTTTTGTTCCAATGTCAACCATAAAGTGCATTGACATGCATAGAAATCTATGTGTGCATGGGTTTTGTCAGAACTGGCATAAATTGTATAAAACTTATCTCTCGGATGCCACTAATTTGCGTAATAATAGAATAACTTAGAAGTGCACCACTGTGGTGCAAATAACAGTCGAGCTCAAAAATTCAAAAACCACTACATAAGTATACATTTGGGCCTTTTGAAATTGCTAAATATATGTATAACATTATGGCGTTCTTTCTATACCGGAAACGCGTCGTTGAATGTACGAAATACATCCTGTACATAACAAATAACCGGCCAAGTGCGAGTCGGAGTCACACACGAATGGTTCCGTACCATTATCTATCCCTGCCATCTACTGTTGAGTAGCAGAACTATTTAAAGCAGCGCCATCTATGACTCATCTGGTAAACGACCAAAAAAACACTTTAGTTGTATGGCAGCCCCCTTAAATATTTATTTTATTCTGTTTTTTAGTATATTTCTTGTTATAGTGGCAACAGAAATACATCATCTGTAAAAATTTCAACTGCCAACTATCACGGTTCATGAGATACAGCCTGGTGACAGATGGACGGACCGACGGACAGACAGACAGACCGACAGCGGAGCATTAGTAATGGGGTCCGTTTTACCCTTTGAGTACGGAACCCTAAAAATATAATATTTTAGTTTGTTTTTAATTAGTTATGAGAGTTAGTGTTGGTGGTTCCCTAAAAACACAAATAATTATGTTAGTGGTAGGTACCTACCTACCTATTTTTTCTTATTAGATAATGACAAATTACTGAACTTTTGACATAATATTGCCAACCTCATTTGTTTTTAGCATCTACAACACAGATTAGGGGAAAAAACAGTTGACTATCATATATAATAAGCTATACCTACATAGCTTATGGACGTCTTAACGAATTTAACATCTGTTTTATTCCACCGTTTAACAGTCACAGAGCAGCAGCTTCTATACCGTTTTTATAATGGTTCATAATGACTGACTGTTTGTTATCATTCCTGAGTCAAACTTATAAGAGAATAAGTAAACAAAACATGATACAATTGCTATATTATTACGTCAGTCTTGCAAAAAAGAAAGTGCACGCTTACCAAAATAATGTAGGTTACCTACTTCTTTAATTACAGTTATAGATCTTATTGATTGAACCATCAATGAGTGACCTACCTACAGGTCTTATTATTTACTTGGTCGCATGAATAGGCCATTAACAATCATAAAAATAAATTCTAAGTACTTGCAATAGGTACCTATGCGTATAAATAATTCTATTGACAACACTATTTATCATGGCATCACTGCAGCGTACCTAACTTATTGTTATAGCTGTTAACGTACCTTGCTGTGTGACTGCGATATTAAGTTATTTATATTCTTTCGTTATTTATCACAATGTTCAGTAATTCTCTTGTTTATCAGCACGGTTAGCGTATGCGGTAACTTTTGAAACAGTACAGTCGAGTACTGACGAGATGCGATATCAGCCAATGCGTGTTTTATTAATCGTTAAGCTGAGTACTGAACGGCAATGGGTTTCAATAAAGGAATATTGCATACGAGTAGAATGTGTGTCACGAAATTAAATGTTATAGTGACTGTCGGCGAATGATTCAGAGGTTAGTGCTACAATGACCGTAGGTATACTTGTAGCGAATGGTGGCACATTTTGGTTAAATTGTGTTACTCTGCTTACTCAGAGTTTGTTTCTACATAAAATAATGTACACAATTATAGTAGGTACCTACAGAAGTATAGCATACATATAGCTACATACTAACAAATAGAGAAGGCCTATTTATAGATCACTAGGAGCCGTTCGCAGGAAACCGGCGCCTGCGGCGCTAGGGAGGCCTGCTCTCTCTCGGTTTGGTAGTGCTGGTAACGTTGGATAGAACCGGACCGTGTTGAAATGATCTCGTGTGGAGGCCTACCAAATGAGATGGTTTCAACAAGGTCCAGTCCAATGGGCCAATGTATAAAACCTTACACAATTTGCACTACTTTTTTTTTCTGAAGTTCACCAGCATTCCTGGAAGTTTCAGCAAGCAAGCAAGTCCCAGTTGGCCCATCTGTCATATTTGAGTCTAATTGTATAAATAGCCATCACGGTCTGTATCTTTTTCCGATCACATTCCATTAGGCCGTTTTTCATCAGGATTTCGTGACACGTCTCGGCCTCTCGGAACATGAGCGGATCTAATTATCTTTTTAGCGATCTAAGTACTGTTTCTTCAGGCCTTCCCAGAACTGTATATGTATAGGTACCTGCTTATTACGGTTTGTTCGACTTGCCCTGGCAAAAAAACTCCCACAGCGATCTATAAATAAAGATCAAACGTGAAAAATTCGGAGCACTCTCGCAAATTATGAACATGTTACCTACTGAATGAACGGCAGAGTGTTTATATAAACAGTCACAATGGATAATACATCATGATTAATAATCATCCCGCCCTGACACTTTGTACAACAAAGGTAAGCCGTTGTTTACCTTGTTTTTAGAATGTGGGTATGTTTAAATTAGGTATTATAGGTACCTACTTCGTACTCTTGATCTGATTCTATTCCCGCCTACAATAGACGCGCAATTTGTGTAATTTAATTTGATGATAGCTGAATCCCTACTCCTAGAGGAAGACAAACAAACAAGAGTCGATAAACAAGCTAAGAAGAACCATCTCGAACCGTCTGTATTGCGCAAAGGGTACTTACTTCACATTAATGTCTATCGAAGGAGAGATTATCATCGGTGTTGTTTATTCATTAAAGGTAATTGAAGTAGGTAGGTACCCTGTGTTCTAAAAGTAAACGACGAGAACTTATTAATTTTCTATTTTTTGTAGTATAGGTCTAGTTGCAAACAAACAGATATGACATGATGAGCTTCGATTGTGCAGCACTGTCACTTGTAACTTTTATGTCCAATTCCTTCTAGCACAGTACCCGTCAGGTGAAAATTCCCATCGCGTTAGTAATTCGATTTGGTGCGACTCGTTTTGGGAACCCGCCAATATAAAATAGCAGATTACTTACGCAGGTAATGCAGCTGCGGTCCAGTTTCAGCCGCATCGTACAATCTTCCAGTATCGTTTAAGTCATAACTCCTATATGTATCCCTGATCGAAGCTCCTATAGATAAAGAGTAAGAAGTTCTTGAGGCAAGTCCACCTAGTGAGACATAGTCGCCTGCATGCCCCACTAGGTGGACAGACAACCAGAGGGGTGATCACGTAACTTTGATTGCAATGAAACTGGAGAAATTTCATTTTCCTCAGTACCTATGCACATAAACTGCACTGTCAAATCCATGTGTTTCTATAGGTTGCAATCAAGTTATAAGATCGCCTTGCTAGATGGACATCAACTCATCACATGGAGAGCCGTTGGATGCAAGAGGCAAGCCACTCAATGGCGCTCTATGAGGGACGCCATGTTAAGCAGTGTCTGTTGATGTCCACGGCCACTTGCTCAGCTGTTCCAGCTTTAATATAAAACACAACTGACATTGTACTCCTCGCCTTAAAGCCAGTAGTAAACACTATCTACATGATTGTTTATTGCCCTCTGCGATAACGCTACGAGCATCAGTTGTAAAACAACCGCGATTAGGTACACTGTGACGCCTTTATTCTCCAATTTAACACTGATAACTTATCGCTTGGGGTCCGCTGTCCAATATACCTACTGCGAACTTTGAAGTTAATTAAACTGAACAACAGCAAAACTTACAAGAAAATGCCTGTACCCCTCTAATCCATTGTCAAGTTGGATTGGGTCATATAGTCTGCGGGGCGGGATGGGTCAACTGCAAACGAGACCCCATACCTCGCCCCACCACAGTGGTGACACCATAGACTGCTCACGGGGGGTTTTAGTGGGTTCGAGTCTCACATACCCCCTGCCTCGACCCCTGTGTTGGCAGGGATATGCATGGGCAATTTCCTAACAAAAAAAAAAAGAAGTGTCTTATAGTCTCCACCGGGGCGAGGTGGTTAATGCTAGCGCAACTTCATCTCGCCCCATCCCGGCAGCGGACGAGTCATGTGAGGCTTTAGTGGGTTCGAGTCCCACACTCCCCCTGCCATCACCCCCGTGGTGGCAGGAGTGTGAAGGCATTTCTCAACCTCAAAAAAAAAAACAATAAAAAGTAGTGTAGTCGGGTTGCTGTTTGGTTGCTGACTAATGTTTTTGTATTATGTTATGTAGTCATGTCATCTTATCTGATATGTCCTTGGCGCAAGAATTTCCCACGGCATCTCTTCCCGCGGGTGCGATAAGAGTCGGCTAAGGGAATATCTAGGGAATGGGCGGCAGCATTCTCCTCGGTGCAATAAAATCTCTGTGATCATCAAGTCGCCTGCCAAATAATGGTGAAGCAATTATAAGCATCCAAAATGGCGTTTCTAGGAGTGCTACGGTCGTCAGTAGTGGTCGTCTTCTGGGTGACGATGATCATTATTATTATCCCATCCATTTTTTTTAAATTTTGTTTTTGGAAAACCTAAATGTAAAGTTGTTCTTTATTTACATAGGTAATTATTATCACGTACTAATTATTATTTATTCATTCTGACTGTTCAATCTGCAATGTAGGTTCAACCTACTACATTTTCTGTCACATCATTTTAAATTGTTACGATGCCGAGCGACGTCCCGCTTCGCCTTTTATTACGCCCACGTAATTATTTTTGTAGACAAGTATTCAAACGTAGGACTCTGTGTGCAACCACAGCGCAGCGGTTCGATGCACAATTATCTGTAATCTATAAGTAATACATCTTGACGGCTGAGGTGAATGTCCTATGAACTTGAAGCACTCGATTACTGGATTTGAACCTAGCCCTAGGTCGATGGTAAATAGAATAAATTGCTTTGCGAATGCATAATTAAAAGGTTCTCAAATAACGAACTGCGGGATCAACGGTAAAATTAAAATTAACCAATTTATCTCAATAGTTGTGTACTGCAACAAGTTTGGAAACGTTAAAGTAATATTGAACGAGCTTTTGTCTGCACGTGTAGACTCAGACAAGATAAACATTGCAGCAGTCTTAGAATAACTATAAGTAGAAGGTAAGTTTCCAAACAACGCAACTGGGTGGTAGGGACTTTACTGCAAAGTTCGTCTAGCTAAGTATGATAAACCAATGATATCTAGGAGATACTTTTAATCGTAATTTGTTGATACATTGATACATACAAAGTTCGTCTAGGTAGGTACCACCGCTTTGCCAGTTATTCTGCTACCATAAGCAGTAGTATAGAAGCAGTCCTGTGTTCCGGTTCGAAGGGCATTGTGGCTAGTGAAATTACTGGGCAAATGAGACTTTATGATCTGATCACACAGTCTAGAAAATTATAACTAGACTGTGTGATATCTCAGGATAACGTGCGCAGTGCAGTGTCACGCGAAACTTTAATTTAGAGTTCAGTGACACTTCATCTGTTTGGGTGGCCGTGACGCTTAACACCAGGCGAACGACTAGCTCATCACATCAAACGTTTACATAAAAAAATTCCTTCTCAAATTTTTTTTTTCTCTTATATTTTGGCTCCACACAGTGTATTTAGCCAGTGTCAAGTATTGTAATTTTTCATAATGATAGAATATTTCACGTAAAGTCAAGTCTTAGTCACAGTCTGCGTAGTCATAGTCCAGTCTAAGTCAGGTAGTCTCAGTCCAGTCTAAGTTATGCCCTAGTAAAGTGGTGGTAACTTTACTAGAAGCTTCTATGGAGTTTTGGAAGCATCACGAAAAACCACGTTTCACCACATTATATCACTTGCCCACACTCATGCTCGTAATTCAGCACTTAATGCGTAAAACGCCACCGATTTTAAACATTAACACTGGAAAAAGCACGAGTTTTGAAAAATAATACAATGCAACGACGTGAACTTTTCCGCGTTCCCGCCAAAACTCCCCTTCTCAAATTGCACGCTACAAATTCGCTATGTGTGCTGTGCTTACTTGCCTCGGCACGCACACAGACGCAAGCATGAGTGAATAATTTGTTTTCACTATTTTTGGTATTTTAGACAAAGAGGTATATGTACTACGTACTAGAGAAGCTATTCAAAGCACAAATAGTTGTCATTTTTTGTATAAAATTAAACTAAAATCCGCTACAGCGCTTTACGAGATTAAATCGTCTAACCAACGATCACAAAATGCAGCGCTAGTGCCATGGCACATTCGGATCATAATTTTTACTGCTATTCACTGCTGCACGTGCAGTCGCTTTGAGAGCTGAGCATCGTATGAGCGAGAAGATGCTCATTGGCATATTTGCAGTGGTTGACAATGCAAGTTAGAGATGTCCTGTCTGGTATATACATAGAAGTCTTTGATTTTAGACGATAAAATTAATAGCTTACAAGTGGAATGTCACACCCTTAGAGTAGGTATACATAGTCACACTAGAACTCTTATGCTGCTTTTCTGATGTGTAGCGGCACGATTTCACCGCGCAAATTGTCATTCTAAATCATTTTCTGGGCGCTCTTCACACAGAGCACTGACTCAACTGCGCGAACGTCGTCATACGGTGTCACACCTATACGCCACCAATTAAACGACTTACATTTCGCGAACGTACTGTGGTTCCATAGGTAGGTAGTTATTCTAAGGCAGCAGTAGCTAAATAATAATTCATGAGTTTGGATTTATGTCCATCTCCACTAAAGTTTGACAGCTAAAGTCAGCGCTTATCTCTCTAGGACATACCCAATGCTTTGCAGTACCTAGGTACCGTCATAAAGGAATATTGTGCATGTCACATGCACTTATGACTTTATTGCCATAATGAATGTTATAGAACACGTGTAAAACTTTCCCAATTTGAGGCTTGCGGACTGTTGGTAGATTGTTAGTTAGATGTAGGTAATAACACCGTGGAAACGCAACTTTTGTACCTACCTACCTACATTGTTGCATACAAGAAGCGTGCAATTTGCAGGTAGGTAAGTACCTAAAAAGAGAGAAAAGCAATAGTGAAAATCGAGACTGGGTAGATTTACAATGTTGTCGAAAAATCACATTCTAACCACATCATACTCTCTCCGCTGGTAACGTTTTTTATTTTAGGCGCTAATCATCATTATCATCATCAACAGCCTGAAGACGTCCACTGCTGAACATAGGTCTCCCCAAGAGAGTGCCACCTTGAGCGGCTTCTCGCCACCTGCATCCATCGGCTCCCCGCGGCTACTAGTAGTGTACGTATGTGCATCATAGTAATTATTTTCTTGTTGTTTAGGTTTTTGGCAATCCAGTACCTACTCATTTCATGTTTTAGTCGATTTTATAGGTATTGGTTTTTTGATCGGTCAGGAGGATGCAAAATACCTATAATCGCATGAATGTGGGAAAGTGATATAATGTGGTGACACGGAATATTTTCGTGTTGCTTCCAAAATTCCATAGAAGCTTCTAGTAAAGTTGCCACCACTTTACTAGGGCATGACTTAGACTGGACTATGACTACCCAAACTGTAACTAAGACACTTTACGTGAAAGATCGTCGGTGATAGTGCAATAGCGCGTAACTAGCTCTGATAAATACCGCGTATCTACCACATGTAGCCAAAATGACCTTTCGCGCGAGCGTAATCTTGACGCTGACTGGCACCCGCTCAAAACAACTAATTTTGAAATCGGCCAATAGGAAGCCGTAATTTGGTGTTAGAACAACGCTTCGTATCCATTTCAGTTGCGAATTTAGTCGCAATTCCACGTATCTGGTTAGTTAGGTGTAATCAGTGCTTTGAAACTGCCATTATATGACAGATTAGTAGGGATTTAAAAATAAATAGTACGTCGACATTTGAATTGCGTTGCGTGACAAACGTCCTGCCGGGTTTAGGAAGACTAAAACAACAATAACTTGTCAAGAGCGTGGTGAACAATGCTTAGTGTGTGACGAATCTTCTTTTATCATGGTAATCTTTTAAGTAGGATATTGAGCCCATATTTTGCAAGCGGTAATTGCCAATCGCCAAAGTTTTGATTGTTTATAAATTGTTAATCTGAATGAAACACGGAAAATTTCAACTATTTTTGAGCTCCCAATCACAATGAAATGATTGACATGAAAACTCATGCAAAGCCAGCGCAAATACTTCAGTAGTTTATAAATATAAATACTTGTATGAATACAATTATAACGGATAGCATAGGCAAATAGTTAGTATTTAAGCGTGAGCGAAGCGAGCGCATAAATTTTGCACGTCTATAAGTAAATCTAGATGAAACACTTATTTCAGCTCATCATCAACAGCCTGAAGACGTCCACTGCTGAACATAGGCCTCCCCCAGAGCGCGCCACCTTGAGCGGCTGCTCGCCTCCTGCATCCATCGGCTCCCCGTGGCTTTCACCAGATCGTCAGTCCACTGAGTGGGGAGACTGGCCTACGCTGCGTGTTCCGGTTCGTGGTCGCTACTCGAGGACCTTTCTGCCCCATCGGCTGTCAGTTCTACGAGCTAGGTGGTAGGACTTTTCTGCAAAGTTCGTCTAGGTAGGTACCACCGCTTTGCCAGTTATTCTGCCGCCAGGCAGTAGTGTGCAAGCACTGCTGTGTTCCGGTTTGAAGGGCATTGTAGCTAGTGAAAATACTGGGCAAATGAGACTTTATGAACTGATCACTCAGTCTAGTAATCTGATTACTAGTCTGTGTGATGTCTCAGGATGACTTGCGCAGTGCAGTGTCACGCGAAACTTTATTGTTTTAGAGTTCCGAGTGATACTGCAACTGTTATGGGCGGCGGTGTTGCTTAACATCAGGTGAACGACTAGCTCGTCACGTCATTCAATAGCATAAAAAAAAAGATGTGGCCTGCCCATTGCCATTTCAAGTTGCTAACTCTAAGCGATATATCGGTCACCTTAGTTCTCCTGCTGATCTCCTCGTTCTGGAGCTTACCTCGCAGGAAAACACCGATCATAGCTCTCTCCATAGCTCATTGCGTGACTTTGAGCTTACTAATGAGGCCAAAAGTAGAGACCATGTCTCAGTTTCATAAGTCTGCAACTGGCAACACACACTGATTGAAAACCTTCGTTTTCTGGCTCAGCGGTATTTTGGATGAAAAGATAGAACGAAGCTTCCCGAACGCTGCCCAGCCGAGTTGGATTCTTCGTGCCACATCTTTGTCGAAGTTGTGGACCGACAATCCGTCCTAGGCAGACATATTTGTCGACAACTTCAAGAGTATGGTTTTCAACAATTACTGGCATAGGTGGAACATGAGCATTAAACATGATCTTCATCTTGTTCATATTCATCTTAACACCAACCTGCTGGGACTCTCTACTGAGGTCGTTGAGCATGGTGCTAAGGTCCTCGAGCGATTCTGCCCGTATGACTATATCATCGGCAAAATGAAGGTTAGTCATGTACTCGCCATTTATGCTGATGCCAGATCCTTCACACTCCAAGAGCTTGAAGACGTCCTCCTATGAGCTCGTGAATAGTTTCGGAGATACAACGTCTCCCTGTCTCACGTCTCTTTGCAATGGGATTTGTTATGTACTGTGGTCCTGTAGTCGGACTGACATAGTGGCCTTACTGTACAGACATTTCAACACTTCGATATACCTATAGTCAATTTGGCATCCCTGTAAGGACTGTAGCACTGCCTAAGTCTCGGTTGAATCAAAGGCTTTCTCATAGTCCACAAACGCTAGGCATAATGGCCGATTATCCTCTATCGATTATATTTCAGCTAGTTCTGTTAAAAATAGCTGTTGGTTTTCCAATAAATGAATAATACAACATTTGAGCCCTCAATCAAAAAAAGTAATAACAAAGTGCGAGCGAAGTGAGCGCCAAAATTTTTCACATTTAAAAGTAAATCTAGATATCATTTCGGCAAACTTTGTTAAAACAAGCTGTTGGTTTTCCAATAACTAAATAATTTTTCAATATTAGAGTTACTGCAATCTTAATGATACGACTGACATGAAAAAGCATACTGGTATTTTATTGGATTTTAGGGAGTTAATTTTATTATCTTGATTCAATACCGCAAATCTACTGAAATACAGGCAACCTTTCAAGTAAATAGATAATACAAAACCGCGTAAGTGGCAAAATCCTTGTTAGTACTTATTATTATTATTTTGGGGAATTAACCATATCAGTATCTGCGAGAGACAAATTATAAGCTAGTATTCCAATTCGTACTATTTTATCAGGCTTGAAAAATACGTTTTATTTACCTCCTGTAAAATTTGGTTTATGGCACTTACGCGGTATTTACCAGAGCTAGTTACGCGCTATTGCACTATCCCCGACGATATTCTATAACACGTTGAAAAATTACAATGCTTGACACTGGCTAAATACACTATGTGTGGAACCAAAATATAAGAAAAAAGTAATTGTCATTTGTCATGGTCACTTCAAAAAGAAAAAGAAGAAGAAGAAAGAAAGCTAGAGTCTAGAGTAAACAAATCCTGAAAAGTACTGAAAATCTTCGCAATTTAATGTCTTTTACAACAAAAGATGTGGTCCTAAAAGAGGACAGGCCAAGAACACTTCTGCTGCAAAAACATTCCGACTACTTGGCCGGCTATGGGCTGAACAAGGATGATTACGAGTTCTGTATGACTGAATACCTGAGGATGTCCGGTATTTACTGGAGCCTGACTGCAATGGAACTCATGGGGCAGTCGTCTAGGTACCTACTGGTTTATCTCTTTAATTATTATAGGTGTCAGTAGTATATTAAACAACTCTTAATTTTATTCAAGGCGTTTTTTATTGGCTCTGGAAACTGAGTTACAGATTATAACCTGGTTTAGCTGTTTTGTTTCTGTAACTTGAATATAGCGTAATGACTTATTACATTCTTAGATCATCACTTTGGAAAAGTGACTTTTTTATATATTTATTTGCTTCACAGTTAGGCACCTACGTACCTAACCGTGAAGTAGCTAGTGTAACTTAACTATTTGTAGTATAAAAAGGCAGAGTTTCCCTATGATTATCGTAGCATGATTGTACTGTACTTTTGTACAGAAGTTTTGCAGATCATTTATAAGTAGAAACTTGCATTGTTACAGAATGCCAAAGGATGAGATTATAGAGTTCATTTCATCATGCCAGGACAGTGAGAGCGGTGGAATTTCCGCCAGCTTAGGACACGATCCTCACATGCTTTACACACTGAGTGCTGTGCAGGTTTGTTTAATACTAAACATTGGCCTTATATATTATAAACATCACTTAATGCTCGATGCTCATGTCTCGTTTTGTTTTCGCTCATACATATTATTTCACTTTGATGATATTGTAAGCATTGATTAAATTTAACTTACACAGGTTATAAGTAAGGCTGTATAATAATTATTGAATATACTGACAATAATGCTCACATTTTTTATGTTAACTAGCCACTAATTATTATGAAAAGTTCCACCCACGCAGCAACTTCTGCAGAGATTTTGTCAAACATATGCCCATTTCAGCATTAAAAAAGTTCTTGATTTTGCCCGGTAAAGTAAATTTCAGGTTCAACAGTATTAACCTCTTCAAAAAACCGTCATTAGATTTCAAATGACCTACTGCAAAGTAACACCCGAGTTGTTATAAACAATGTTATTATGTTAATCTGGAACTACTTTGCTTTCAGGTTTTAACAATGTATGACCGTTTAGATGCCATTGATGTTGAGAGTGTAGTCAACTATGTGGTGTCAATGCAACAAGAAGATGGCAGCTTTTTTGGTAAGATTCTTCTATGTTGATGTTCTTGCCTACTTAAGTAAATTTAGGGTTCCTTGTCATCATCACATTGTTCTTATATGCGTTTATTTGAAACATTGAATCCTTGTCAAATAAATGATGGTGATGATTATCATTTATGTTTTTTTATAAGTAGATTAATAGTGATGAAGATGATGATGTGACAATGATTAGAAATCCTAGTGCAAGATTGAAAATAAATAACAACGCATTAACAAGAGTTATATTTAATCTTTTAAATGCTAAAGGTAACAATTTGATATTTTATTCTGTAACACACTAAAATAAAAACATTTTTACTTTAGGTGACAAATGGGGAGAAGTAGATACCCGCTTCTCTTTCTGCGCTGTGATGTGCCTGTCCCTGCTTGGAAGGCTGGATGCAATAAACGTCTCTAACACAGTTGACTTTGTGCTCAGCTGTATGAACTTTGACGGAGGCTTTGGATCCAAACCTGGATCGGAAAGCCATGCTGGTAACTATTACTGTTTAACATTTACCTAAAACTTATTTTTTCATGCATATTGCAAAGCATAATGAATGCTTTTAGTACCCTACTTATGGCCCAGTTCTGGTTACCATTGGACACTTATATCCTAAAAGCTAATCAGATTACAAAAAGGGTACTGAATGTGCTTAGAAAACTATGTATTCCTAAACCTATTGCAACAAAAGCGCCTAGTAAATTCAGTTTTCCTCTAACTTTTAGAGTAAAAATTGGCTTTGGAGTCTCCCCCTTACTAATAAAAAGGGTTAAAGTTTAAAGTATACATTTTCCTGCAGGTCTTATCTACTGTTGTGTGGGGACTTTAGCAATATGTGGCAGGACAGATGCTTTGAAGGCTGATGAGCTGGCCTGGTGGCTGTGTGAACGACAACTGCCCAGTGGAGGCCTAAATGGTAGACCAGAGAAACTGCCTGACCTGTGCTACTCTTGGTAACATATTGTTTTCCTTATTGCCTTTAAATCATGTGCCTTTGTTGCCTTTAAATCAATGTACTATTAAATATACATAAAATCATTTAAAAGCTTAGACTAAGTATGTTTGAAAGTTATGCTTTTACGTTTTACTGAAACCATTACCTACTGCATTTTCCATGTCATTGACTATATGAGTGAAAAATAATATAATTTTGATCAAAATTGTACAAACCTATGAATAAAATAAATAAATATAATTTACGATGACAGGTTTGGCTATGAATTATAATTTATAAAGTCTGGTCAGTTATTGTGAAGAAAGAGTAATAAAACAGTCTAATCTTTCATGCAGTTAAGTGTTTTTTTAAATTTGGCGCCTAAAGTTCTGTTATTGCCATTTTATGGATTCTTTTATTTTTATAGTAGTTTCTTTTTACAGGTGG